>VXBP01002209.1:820178-2051278 GCA_013400115.1 Rhinopomastus cyanomelas | reverse complement strand
CTCACCGGTACCAACGGTACTCAGACACTTCTGTCCTTACCCTGAGGCTTGCAGAGGTCCTTATTTCCACACATGGAGCTGAAAGAAATCTGGTCTTTTGCACCTACTGACCCCAGGGAGAGGACTCTGGGGATGAGGATGGGGTATCCCTGTCCGGGAGGTTGTGTGGTGCTGCCAGTTCAGGAAAAATCCCCAGGCTCCCAAAGTCTCCCAAAGCAGGTTGCACCCCAGGAGGCTCCACTTCAGAGAGCTCCTATCAGCTCTCTGTTGAGAGCAGGAGGGAGGAGGAAATGGAAAGAAAAAAGTGAAAGAAGCAGCAATGAGGTGATCCAAGGTAACAGCTACATCACCGTTAATGAATCTTAGACCTCTCCCTGTGACCTCAGCTGCAGGGACGTGATTTAAAGGCCTTGGTGAGAAAAGAGAGCAGGAAATGAAGCAATGCTCCCAGATATGCTGTCTTTGGATAAAGAGCTGGAGGAGGGTGACCAAAGGATAGGCTATTATTTGACAGTATTTTCTTCCCGGGCCCAAATGGCACTGTTGTTTGGCTACAGCCAGAGCCTGGTTTGCTGAAGGCTCCCAACTGCCACCAAGCACCCCATGAACTGGCAGCCATAGTCCAGACAAGAGCCAGATGGAGACGGTGAGAGGTGTCGTGCAGGTTCAGACTACCCCAAACATGCTGTGAAGGGACCCAGGTCAAGCAAGGCCAGCGGTTTCTGAATGTTGGTGTCATTTTGCCCCTTGTGTGTTCAGGAGCTCATGAGGAGGGGTCAAGGATCAGTGTGGACAAATCCATCTCCTACAGTGTTGATGACATGTAGGAAAACAGGTTCTGGAACAGGAGGATGACCACTGCTTAATTCTGGCTTTTTTTTCTTCTCTCCTGTGGATGTTCAAACAGCTCAGTTCCTAGAACCAGACTGATACAGCTGCTGAACTTCTCCCCAGCCAGGACTCCTCGTGTAAACCACTACGAGCCAGCCTGCCAGGCGGTCTGACACACTGGGATGTGAGATTCCCCATGCCACCCCTCTGGGCAGCCAGGAGTCTGCGTCTGCATTCCACTAGTGTCCTTCAGCTTCCAGCACCCAGGCGCCAAAACCAGGAGATTTCTGCAAATATTAACATTTTGGGCTGCTGCTCGTTTGCCTGTTTATCCTGTGCAATGCATGAACCCCTCTCATGTTCCACACACAGCACAAGGCTTAGCTGAAACAGCTTTGTCCTCTCAGCCTTCCCCACGGTAGGTCATGTCTCAGCTCCACAGCCAACCCCATTACCTGGTCCCAGGGTGAAGGATCACAGAATCACTTAACATTAGGGATTGGAAGGGACCTAGAAAGATCACCTAGTCCAATCCCCCTGCCACAGCAGGATCCCCTAGATCAAGTCACACAGGAACACGTCCAGGGGAATGTCCTGTTAACACTCTTCTCCTGTACTTGGATGCCTGGTTCATGGTGAGGCTGCAGGACACTCACAGACATGTTGTGCTGCCTCTGCAGGGCCTGAAGCACGTGGATTTTTAATTTTTGTTTTTTTTAGTAGCCCTGTAGCAGCCCTGTGGTCACATCTCATTCCCAGACTGCTTCCCCCAGGCTGGTCTGAGGCTGTTTGCAGTATCAGTTACTTGCATTAAAGATGGCCACAGAGCTCGGCTGTGCAGCACCCCCTGAAGTCACATACGAAAGCCTTCAGCCCGTGCAGTGGAGATTGAGAGGGTTCATTTACTGTCACACAGCCTTCAAAAGCCCAGGGATGTTTTGGCAGAAGACCCCACAAGAACAATATCTCTCAGTGAAGCATTTTATGCAAAGCATAGGCTGTTGGGCGTTAAAGTTCCTCCTTGCTATTTACACGGAAAACTTTGTGCTTGTGTGCTCCAAACTCTCACTCACTTTAGAGAAACATAGCCTGGAGTCACACTCTTGTGACCCCCAGCAGGATTTAAGAGCAGCTCTGCCTTTTCCCCTCCCATTTTCTTACAGCCAGACATTGAAAGCTGGAGTGTGAGCATTGCCCCAGAGACAAAATGGAAGAAATTCAATCATCACTGAAGGAGATAACCATCTTTTTAAAGAAAAAAATCATTAAAGTTTCTATATCTTTGTTTAAAAATCTGAAAGATCCTCAAAAAGATTTTTCCTTCTGGAACTGTCACCATAACAACCAGTGTTTGCAAAGGAGAAGGGAAGGAGGTGCCCTCAGTAAGCAGATGGTGCCGTGCCTGGCCACTCAGCTGATGGCTGCAGGTGATGCCAAGGATGAGGGGCAGGCCAGCCGAGGAGGAGGAAAGCATGAAGGAGGCTGGTGGTGATGGGGTGGAGGAAGGGAGGAGAAGTCCTTTGGCCTCAAGGAGGGGAAAGGATGGGTGGTCAAACCACCATGGTTCTGGAAACATAGATCCTCTGACCTGTTCCCAGTGTCTGTATTGGTGAGGCTATGGTGGTGCTCAATGACCAACCAAGCCCCATGGTGGAGCTGTCCCAGACAGCCCTGGGACAGCAGCTGAAGCCAGAGGCAGGTGGTGGTCTTCAGGAGGTTGTATCTTCTGCCTCCAGTTTGGACAGCACGGTAAACACCAAGACTGATGATATTACCATGGGGACAAATTGATCGGTTTCAGAGTCCTGCTCTTTGCTCCCCATTCAAAGTTCACAGACTGATTTATTTGTAATAGGAGCTGGGCAGGCTCCTTCCCCCTCCTCTTCCAGGGAAATAAGCGAGAGCACTGCCTTCCCCAGGACAGCTGTCAAAACAGGGAACAACCCACCCTGGAGAGGTGGTGCCAGGGCCCTGCCACCTTTCTCCTTTCTCTGACTACGAGAGCTGCCTGCACTCCTCTACTTTGCTCTGCCAAATGACAATGTGCAGTGCTCTGGTCCTCAAAGAGGGTGTCATGGGAAGCTGTGCACCTTCTGCCCAGAGTGAATGTCACCCTGAAGGAAGGGGATGCTGAGCACCACACGCTGCAGCATTCAGAAGCCCTGAGCACTCACAGAAGTAATGCTGCATTTCCCCTGGCACCTTAAATACCTTTAAAGCCTGGGGAGAAATAAGTCTCTTACCCCTCCAGCAAGAAATGGCTTTCAAAGTGGATTTGCAGGCTCCAGGCTCAGCTCCCTCATGTGTCTAGTCTGAGCTCTTCAGTGGAGGCAGAGGAAATGATGCTCACGGAATAATAAATTGCAGGCACGTGTTCCCCTGAGCAGTTGTTTGGAAAGTGTCCCACATGCCTTGTGCCAAATTTGCTGGCCAGGGAAGCTCAGTGGTATTAGCGTGTTCCAGTTAATTAGGGTTGTGAGCAGTCCTTTTCATCGCCTGGAAGAGCTGAAAGAAGGACAAACCCAGAGTGCTGCCTTTCTAAGGCTTTGTGCTTTCCAGCCTGGTCTCAGCTCGGCTTGTGCGTGCTCTGCTCATACGCTGGGCACACTGCTCTTTCTCCTGGAAGACTTGGTGTCACACCTATCTCTCTGTGTCAGACAGTGGCTTCTGAGCCACCTGTCTGGAGAACATGGAACTAAATGGAATCCTTGGGTCAGTATCAGGAGTGGATCTGACCCCCTTGTCTCACTGTGAAGTTGCCAGCAGCACCAGTGTGCACCAACACTGCCTCCGGCCTGGCACTGCAGAGCTGAGCTCAGTGTGGATAAGCTGCTCCATGCTGACAGCTAATGCGGGTCCCCATGGGACTGGGAAAGAGGGAGTGAGGTAGTGAAGCGACAAATGTCATCCTGCTGCTCGGCTCCTGGCAGCCTGGTCCTTTCAGCAGCCCCAAGTCCATGGAAAATATAGCAATGCCCTCGATTTTAACCAGGCACTTGCATCACCTTCAGTCTTGACACACTGCTAGAGTTTAGTCTAGGGCTGTCCTCACCCCACCCACCTCGCCTGCTCCCATGGCCACAACCTAATACTGCTTGACTGCTTAAACTCCATCATGGGACTATGAAGCAGTGTGGGAGAACAAGCCCCCGGCTGCAGAACACGATGCCTAAATGAGATGGGCAATGCAGAAAGAAATCCCACAGAGAAGTGTCACCAGTCAGCTGTCCCAGCAGAGCTGCCACTACCACACATCCAAGCACTCCATGGTGCACACAGCCCATCACTCTGGGGGGGCGTGTGTACCCCAGTGAAGCATCTTTATCACCTCTTTTATGTACAGGGAACTGAGAACATCAAGGGATTTGCCCCAAGTCAGACAGGGAGCCTGCGACAGACGGGGAAACGTGCTCCCACCCCAGAACTCAGTTTATCTGCATAACTGCTGGTGTACGATGTATCGTATTTTTGCAATCCCTGCTCTGAAGAGCTTATCTGTCTGCAATTATCCTCTTCTGCAGAAGCTGTTTTCTAGCTGGCTCAGTACACAAACAACAAGCAACAACCCTCTAATAAATTAGCAGAGCTTTGAGTGCAGTGACTTGCAGAAACAGCAGCTAAATTGAGGGGCCAGTTCTGGGCTCAGAGGCATTGGTGGCTGTCTGAAAGAGCCCTGCCAAGCTGCCCAGGGTCCTTGTGTCCTGACATGAGAGTCATCAATGGCATTTTGCATGTTCCAGGCAGACCTAGGGGTGGGAAGGGAATGGAAGGGGTAAACCCCTTGGCATTAACCAACTAACCAAATGGGTTTGCCCCAAGTGGAGCCCTGTCCCTGTCTGCTCCAGTTCTGGCAGGAGCTGAAGCATGGTGATGGTTGTCCTCTTCAGCAGGACACAAACCCCATTAATCTCCTCCCATGAGATCTCTTATTTCTTGGCTCACTGGCCCTCATCGTGAAGATACACTCGGCATCCTCATCTTCTATCTGCCCTGAAGGAGAGAAGAGCTGTGGCAGTCCCGAGCCAACACAGCTCATCTCTCCTGCTTCTCCAGTGCCTCTCGCTGTGGTATTTCAGCAAAACCTCATCCCTGATGCTAACTCTGCTCCTCCACTAATTCCAGGAATGTTCACAAGGGGACAAAAAGCGGTTACGAAATGAGAACCTGCTTTTAAATTCAGAGAGGGTGCAGAAAGCTTTCTATCCTCCCTCCCACCCCTGAGCTGCTTTTGTGGCTAAATTAGTTCCCAAATGCATCACAGACTCCCAAATCCACTGCATCCATGAACTCTGTGCCTCAAATGGAGAAGGAGCTTTCGTGTTGCCACAACATGCTGCTGCTTCTGAGGCTGCTCAGCAAAACACAGCCTTGACACGCCAGGAAGGACCTGTAGAAATATTTTGGTTACCTGCAGGTGGACTGAAGCAGATCTCTGAAAAATGAAGAGCTGCTTTTTAAAGTATGTCAGTGTCGCTGCTCCAGATGAAACAGGATGAACTGGAGCATCTGGAAGCCTTGGTAACAGATTTCTTAGAGATTACTCCCAGGGAGCGATCAGATAATGTGCCTTCCTTTTGTGACACAAGTTGAGCTACAGAGTCTGGCTTAGAGCAGCAGGGTGTTCAGACCGAGAGGCTGCCTGCTGTCTAAGGCAGAGCAGATTAGGGGTTAATGAACAGGCAGCCCTCTCCTCTACCTCGTTTCTCACGGACTTGGACATTATTTTTACTCCCTGGAGCATAAAATTCATTGTGTTCTCAGAAGAGCAGGTGAGCAGACTCACTTTTGCTTAATCAAAGCCCAACCACAGGGAAACGGCTTTTGGGCTGCAAAGATCCTTTCAATGATCCCATCACGTATGAAAGAACACGAAACTCCAGGGGTGCCCATGCAGGTGTTGATGTGTATCCAGCCTGTGTGCACAAATACCCTGGGGTTTCAGGGTACAGTTGGCAACGCAGTGAGTCCTGGTGCCTCAGCTCAGGGCTGCAGAGCTTTCCATGCCTGAGGACAATGCAAGGGACCATCTTTTTGTTGGTATTTACCATATTCCCCCATCCTTGTACTTCAGGGTGTAGCTGCTGATTGAGGCTAGGAAGACCCTCAGCTGCTTTGGGATGTGTTAGCTGTGTGGGAAGGTAGTTTTGCACCTCAATGTTCAGGCTGCCACAGCCCGTGCCACAGCTGCTCCTCTCAAGCCACCACCAAGAGGGTAAGAGGCTCTGGCACAGCAGACCCTGCGTGTCCCTTAGCTGCTGAGGAGCCGAGGGCCAGGCAGCATCAGGGCTATGCTGCACACACTCGCCGGCGGCGGTAATTATGTTGTAGCTGGGTGAGATGAGGCAGCCTGGCAGGCAGCCTGTGTCTGCGGTGCTGTGAGAAGAGCCTGGCTCCCGGGAAAAGGACTGGGGAGCACTGGGGGAATGGGGACGAAACCCCGTCTGGGTGGCTGCCAGCTGCAGTGACACCTCAGGAGTGCCAAGAGCTTGCCCTTCCTTTGCTGTGCTGCTCCATTTCACAGGAGGATTGCTTGCGGGGAGATGATTTGCTATCATGTACATCAGCACGGATCGTGAGCAGCTCTCCCTTCCCGGGCTGTGTTCTGCCAAGCACACGGGGGGCTTCAGCTAAGTTAGGTGGTCAAAGCTGATGCTTGGAGCATCACAGGTTTTGATGCTAATGTCTCCACTGGACCCCTGAGACCGTGGGAGAGGAGAGTCCTGAGGACTTGCACTGACTAGCCCATGATTTAAGAGTCTGGATTTGCTGTCATCCAGCAAACACCACATGCCAAAAATGACTGGAATGCACCCCATGGTCCTCCTGAAGGTTTACAGCTTCAGCCTACAGGGAGTTTCTCTCCTGTCAATCACTGCCTTTTCCTCAGGCATTTTATTCAAGCCCCGGGAAAGAGAAGAGTGGGAAGTTGTAGCAAAGGGCTCTGGAGAAGAGGCAAGAAAATTCTTATTCCAGAAGAGAAATGAAGAAAAATATCTTTCTCAAGCAGAATTCAACCATCCACACCTCAGGAGGAGTATCCATCCAGCAGGAACACAGGGAATATAGCTCCCTTCGCATCACTGCCCCTCCCTACTGACAGCAATGGCCCCTTCCACGCGGGTTTGTCTTGTCTGGCTCCACTCTTGGATTTCCAGAGCAGCTAAATCAATAACCTCAGGGAAAATGAAGGGGGAGCAGACAAAAAACTCTACAAAAATCCAGCTAGTGCAGCTGCTGGATTTGCCCGGCTGTCAGTGCCACTGTGCTGAGCCCTTTCCTTCCTGAAAGGGAGATGGGGAGAGAAGAGGGAAGGGTGAGACTCATGAAGACCTTTGTCCAAGGCACGGGTTCCAATGCCACATTCCATGTGAGGAATGTTCTCACTCTCTTTTTTCCTGCTGATCCACTGGAGCATTTTCTTTTTCCTGGTGTATTGTGACTTTGGGGGATTGGACTAGATAATCTTTCAGAGTCCCTTCCAATCCCTGATGTTCTGTGATCCTGTGATTCTGTGACTTTTGCAGCAGAGAAACTTGGTTGAAAACCTCTTCAGTTTCCATTCTCACAAAGAAAATCAAAATCCATCACTGCAAGAAGAACAAGACTCCCCTGATAAACTTCTAGCTGCAGATACTCAGAGCCAGGCAGAGGTGTCCTCCTCCCTAACCTCCAGGAGCATGTCCTAGCTCAGGTGAGCAGCTAACTTCCAAGTTGTCTTTGATGGAAATCTTATGCTGGGAACACACCTGACTTCTCTTTGAAGGCAAAACCTTTGGCCAGGGAGGAGCTGTGTTTCTCCTGCTTCCATGTGCTGCTTTCAGGGTGCTCTCAGCTTGGATTTTGGAGACTTGGACATCAGGATGTTGCTTTTGTGCCTCTCGCACTCTCTTGGTCCAGGTGTGTGGGCAGTGCTGAGCACCCTACAATAGACACTCAAGTTCCTGGCTCCACACTAGCTCTGGAGCAGGCCAAGCTGTAGCCAAGTGGCTCAAACCTCTCACCATTACTTTTATTCATAACCCAAAACTACCCAGAGGCCTGTCCAGCAGCAGCTGCCTGCTCTCTGTGCAGGGGGGCTGTACGAGCACTGAGACAGAGGAGGATGAGATCCATCGCTAGAGAAGAACGTGCTGATCTCAAACGAGTTTCAAGCCTGAGCAGATGAGAGAACTGTGGAATGAGAGTGTACAGACACCTTCCCGTGTCAGCAGCACTGATGAGGACCCTGCAGACCTCCAGCTCCCACCACCTCTCCCTCGAGAGGGAACTGGATGTGGTGGAAAAGCTTCTCTCTCCTTGATGCAAGAAGCCCCTCAGTGGCTGAACACTGTATAAACAGCAGCAGCAGGCTCCCTCCCCCTTTCCATTTCTGTTTGTTAAACACACGCTCCCTGCCTTTCTCTCATTCAGGAGCTAACACAGCATCCAGCTTTGTGAGACAGGGGCTGTCAGTCATCCTGCAAGAGGCTTCTCTAGATGCTCAGGCTGGGGTACCGAAGCTACCCCCGGCGATGAAGCACCCTCCGGCAGCCTGGACCCTTGCCTGACTTCTCCGCTTTTCTGAGGACAGTTGCAGAAAAGTGCTTCTCACCCCTTTGCCACAGGTTGACTCCCAGAGAGTGGAGAGGACCAAGTGCTCCATCCTGCACAGCAATGAGACCATAACTTCAAGGTGAGTAGCTCGGTTCCCAGAGCAGGACGCTCTGGCCTTTGCAGGTGGGTCAGGAAGGGCTCATGTGAGCAGCAGGGCTGAGATGGCAGCAGGTCTTGGCCATGCCACATGGTTCAAGCACATAAGGTCCAGGCATCTTTGGGAAACTGAATCTGAGGAGTGGCACTCCTAAGAGCTGCTGAAGAGAGAAAGTGGCGGGAGAGTTTGGAAAGGTCCTTGGGCAGAAGCAGGGAGACTGGGAAACAGGATGCTGAATGAGAACAGGTTGTTCCAAGGGTCTGCAGGCACTGGGCAGGTCCAGCTCCAGAGCAGCATGCTACAGGTGTGGGGATGTCTGAGAAATCCTGATACCTACTGCGATCTGCCTCCTCTTGGCTTGGTACAAATATCCCATCAGCTCCTCCGTGCTGGGACTGCACACGTTGCTGGCACTCGGCTGGTTGCCAGAGATCAGTGCCATCAGAAGAAGAGACACAAAGGGAGATAGGGGTCTGCAGGAGGGAAATTGGTGCTTGCTTGCTTTCTGCACTTGCTGCTTGTTGATTGTTTAACAGAGAGAGCCTAAATTTCTCCCACAGACTTTCTGGGCTGTCCCAAAGCAAGACACTGCATTTTCTTTGTGGCTGATCTGTTAGGTTGTCTCCTCTGTCTCCTGCCTTGTCTCATCTATCTCAAACTCCTTAAACTGCAGGAGGTAACAGACTTCCCACATTAACCTTCCCCCAAGCTGCTTCTTTCATTCTGCAGCCCTGAAAACTGGAGTGTCTCCATGTCAGCGTCACCCACTGAGCCTTGTTTCCCAGCCAGCCTTGTTCTGCTCCCATGGTGTGTCCCACAGAGGGCAGAGAGCTCTGCACTGCTCTCTGCTGTTTTCTGTGGGAGAAATTTTCAGTGTCCCTGCCAAATGAATCTCTTCTTATCACCTTCTTCTTCATCCTGTCCTGAGCTGAGTGACTCAGGCATCGTCCTTGCCTCAATCTCTTCAGAGTCTTTCGTGGCTCCAGCCTAAGCAGAGATGTGCTAATATTCAGAGTGAAGGACCTCAAGAAATCTCTGGTGCAGGTCTTCCTCCTTGCACTGTCTCCTGTGTCAGTTCTGTGCTGGGGCCCCAGGGAGCAGCTCCAGAGCTCTGAAGCTTTGCAGGTGCAGGGGTGGCAATGTGTCTCTGGTACCATTAGGTTTCTGCACCAATGGCCTGATCTTGAGAGATAATTTACAAAGCTGCAGCAGCTGATGGGCAGGTCAGAGGGTCTTCTCATCTGCCATGGTGTCAGAGTTGAGTGAGCATCGCTTCACCGGAGATGGGAGGACCTGGGGCAATTTCTGTCTGCTGTTTGGCTTCTGAAATAATCCCAGAGCTGCTGAAACCAGCCCGCCACAGTGAGAAGGCAAAGCCCCTTCTCCTCCATCCCTCACATTCTGCATTTTCATGCAGCTTCTGAGATCTATGTTCAGGTTTTATCCTGAGAGATGTACAGTCCTCTCTGGTGGTGAATGCAGGAGGCTGGAGTCATCAAATTTAGGCTCTATTCCCAGCCCTGCTGTGGGTGTGCTGTGTGGCCTCGGGCAAGCTGGTTAACCTCCTTGTCTCAGTTTTCTGTTCTCCTCCCGTAAGTGCAGTGCTGTGGGGTGCAGGGTTGAACACTGCTGCCTTGAGTGGAGTAGGGGAACAGGAAGATGGTAGAAGGTGGCTTGCCCCAGGGTGACAACAGGGTTCTGGTGATGAGGGATGGTCTCAGACCTCCTTGTCACCTGACTGCTGCCAGATATAGGACTGGGAATGAGTCAGTGCTCCAGACTGGGCTGCTGGAGATGGAATTGTGCTGCTTTGGAGGAAGGACACAGCATGGGACAAATCAGTGAGCCAAGACATGAAAGAATCCATCAGCCTCGACCCTCACACCCCAGCACTGCTGCAGAAAGAGATTGTGGCTGTCATTAGCCAAAGATCAGAAGTTGGTCCAAGTCCCTCCACTTCCCCCTTTTGAATCAATGATAATTGTGAGAGAATTGCAATTCCTGACCACACTCTGAGCAATCTCTGTCCTTCCCTCTCTCTTTTCTGCACCCGTCGTCCCCACTCTCGAGCCTGCTGGCTGTATCAACTCCAGTCTTGCTGATTGGGACAAAATGAGGAATTTTAATTAACAAGCTCAGTTTTGTCCAGACCTTTGCCTGCCCCTCCAGTCCTGCTTTCTGAACTCTACCAGGCTTTGCAGATGGCTCTTCCAGGTTCTGGGTGTGCTCTGTGAGATCTGGACCAGGCTGGCTGTGTGCCTGCGGCTGCAGGAGGGACATACAGGGAGCTGGGGTGTCCCAGGGAAGCAAAGGTGCAGTGACATCCAGGATACCTAGTCTAGGCTCTCTGTAGGAATGGATTTTGGAGCTGTCACTGTGGTCACTGTCCTTCTCTGTTGTTGGCAGTGTGCTCAGTGAAGGGCTGAGGTTTTTCAGCAGCTCTGTGCTTCTCCTTTGTCTTCCCCTAGTCCCAAAGGATGAAGCCTGCTGGCACAGGGAACATCTCTCTGCCTCTCTGGGAGTCATCTGTGGGTCCCAGACCTGCCTCAGGTTGCATCTCAGTGGGAGGAGAGGGTGAGGAAATAGGCAATGCCCTATGTCTGTATCCTTCATGGCAGCCCTGCACAGAGGAAAGGGCTTAGGGTGGCATTTCTGCCTCCTTCTGGTCTGCCCTGATGTTTTGTTCTCCCAAAAGCAGTTGGCTCTCAGCTCCAAGGATTTTTCCATCCAGCCTGGCAGCCTCACCGGGCACAGGAGAGTGTTCCTGACAGCGGCCTACACCTGTGCCAGCACTTCCATTACTGGCTGGAACGGACCTTGGTCCACTCTTAGCTGCATCTCTGCGACCTCCTGGCAGCCCCTGGAGAGGGAACATTTATTATGACCATTTTGTCTCTTAATTAAAATGCCTTAATTGATTTTTAATAGTTCCCCTTTGGAGAAAAAACACAAAGCAACTCAAATCAAATAATAATTCCATTAAGGCCATTTTGTTAGGAAGCGAAACAGCTCCAATAATTGTTGATGTTCCTGGGTCCTCTCGGATGGTGGGTAGCTGCCAGTCTCCAGTGAAAGGAAAGAGCCTGAGACGTGAACATGGGGACTGGCAGCCAACTGGTGGGTCAAACGAGGGAAAAGGGAAGGGAGTGTCCACTGGTACCGTATTAGAACTTGGGTACTGAAGATAATGGGACAGTCAAGCCACAGAAAAGGTGATAACAAGGGATAAAGTAATGCTGGATAAACTGGAAGGCGTGAAAACTCAGAGAGTGCCCAGCCCTTGTTCTGTTTCCATGCTTTTCTAGCAGTAAGGTTTGCTTTGGGGCTGGTGGCAGCGGGCGTGCGTGGGCTGCTGCTGCCCCTGGGACAGGCTCTGTCGAAGGAGCTGTAGCTGTTCCCCTTTCCCAACACTTCGGCTGTACAGAATGGCTTAGAACTCCTGTCTCCTGCCTTAGATGTTGGGTTCTCCCTTGGAGGTTACCTTTCCAGGGCTGGGGGCAGCAGTGTTGTGGAGGTCTGATGTCACCCTTAAGCAAACCTTCATCCCAGCAAATCTACTCCTTTTCCCCTCCTGCTACTAAAAGGTCCTCTCTTCAGTCTTTTATGGTCTAATTGTAATGGTATTTGAGCCCAAAGACTTAATTTATAGGAAACATTAGCATAAATCATCCAGCAGTTAGACAAGTTGGGAAAGCCAAGGCACACGGAAAGAGCAGGAAAAAGCAAGTGTACAGGCAGGTCTGCCATGGTCAGCTTCTTGTGGGGCCTGTGTGGGGTCCCAGTTCTGCAGCCACCTGGGCAGATTCCTGGGAGCAGCTCCCATGGGGGAATCACAACCCTTGCTCAAGGGAGCAATGAAAGAACAAGCAGCCATTTATTATTCACCTCAATGTAACTGCTGTGACTGTCTCGCCCTCTGATTTTATGCTGTTTGTTTAAGGAACTGGCTGAAACACAGGTGTTCTGCATATGTTCTCCCTCCCCAAGCACTGGCTGTCATCAAACATTTAGCTTGCAGGGCACAGGATGTGTGGGAAGCCCACCAGCTCCCAGTCAGCAGCACTCCCATCTCACCCAGTACAAACCCAGAGCTATTTGCTCCTCAAGGAGGTTGAGAAGATACCCAGCAGCCCATCCCTAATTCCCAGTTTTGTTTAGGCCCTCTGCCTCGCTTGCTCCATAGAATCATAGAATCATTAGAGATTGGAAGGGATCTCGAAAGATCATCTAGTCCAATCCCCCCACCACTGCAGGATCACCTAGACCAAGTCACACAGGAACATATCCATGTGGGTTTTAAACCTCTCCAGCGAAGGAGACTCCACAACCCCCTTGGGCAGCCTGTTCCAGTGCTCTGGGTTCTCATATTGATATGGAACCTCCTGTGTTCCAGTTGACACCCAAAGCCCCTTGTCCTGTCACTAGATGACATTGAGAAGATCCTGGCTCCATCCTCCTGACACCCACCCCTCAAATATTTATAGACATTAATGAGGTCACCCCTCAGTCTCCTCTTCCCCAAGCTAAAGAGACCCAGCTCCCTCAGCCTCTCCTCATAAGGGAGATGCTCCACTTCCTTCATTGTCCTCGTTGCTCTATGCTCCACGGCAGGGCATTATCCCCACTCTCCGTGGGGCACCCTGTTTGGGCAGAGTGATGACTTTAGGTCACTTTTGATGGAGAGTGCAGTGGGAATGAAGACTCTGCACACAGTGCTGGGGAGAGAGAATAGGTGAGGAGCCATATCCACCCCTCTCCACATACCCCAGCAGTGATGCTGATCCATAGAGGCTGTGAGGCAGCCAGCAGCAGAGCTGGCTGTCAAGTTTGGGCTGAATGAAAAGCCTGCCGTGACAACACTCTGCTGTTACAATGGCACCAACCGCCAGCCACGGGTTCCAAACTGAGTCAGTTCTGGCTCAGCAGTGGGGCTCTCTGCTCCCAAAGCAGAGGTTCAAGCACCACGTGGCAGAAGGCTCACAGGGGTTTTGGCTCTTGGGCTTCTTTGTGCTTGGATGCTCAGCAAGAGCTCTGCGGGAGGCTTGTTCACAGCTTCAGCAGTTTGTCCCCTGCACAGACACGTCCCTGCAGGAGCTCACTCCTCTGCAAAGCTGGAGGGTGCCTGGGTGTTACCAACACTGAGGGGACAGAAAGGTTCTTTTAGGGATCCTTAGTAGGATGATGACAGCACTAAATCATGTTTACAATTAAAGCTCTTATTTCCTTAACAGGAAATTATGATGAATGCTGCACAGAATGATTGGGAAGGCACAGGATCTCTACCAGCAGAATTAGCACAGTACAGTCTACAGGTATTGTGACACAGAAGTATAACTCTGTCTAAGATGAGGATAGTCTCTTTAGCAGGGCCTGCTGTGACAGGACAAGGGGTGATGGTTTTCTCTAAAAGAGGGAAGATCCACACTAGATAAAAGGAACAAGTGCTTTACATTGAGGGTGGTGAAACACTGTTCCAGGTTGCCCAGAGGGATGGGAGAAGCCCTATCCCTGGAAATACTCCAGGTCAGGTTGGACTGGGCTCTGAGCAACCTGCTCTGGTTGGAGATGTCCCTGCTCACTGCAGGGAGGTTGCTCTAGATGAGCTTTAAAAATGACCCTGCTCAAAATAGTCTGTGATTATAATACAACTATACTTAGGATTTCTAATCACCTACATAGTACAGAATTTATCATACAAGTTAACTCATAACTTGTCATTACCTGGACCCTCTGCAGATGAGGTCAAATCCTAATAGCATGTGGTTTGCTGTATCAGTGCAACAATTGTAATCTAGACTTGAAAATCCTATAAAAGAACATGAGTCAGTCAGTCCTTGGAGGAAGCAGAGGACAGTGGGGGTGTTCCTGAACACAATGGGTCACAGGTCTCACTGTCCTGCAGTTCCCCACTTAGGACTTGTAACTGCTTGACTTTATGGACAGTGCTCTGTGTGCTGTTACTCTTCCCTGTTGTGTGACATAAGTTGTTATGGGGAGGTGGAGGAAAGCACCCTGAATTTAATAGTGTCCCTGTTGTTGTTCTCCTTTTGCACTTCTTAAGAAATTAGGACTCAGGACATTTTTGCAGGCAAGTAAATCTCACAAAACATGACTGACAGTGTAATCAATTTCTTCTGTCAGCTCCAAGATGTCCCAAAGTTGTGGCCTGTGTAGTGACTCTCCAGCTCTGCAAAGACTGGCCTGAAGATGCAGGAGAGGCAGCATGCAAAGGGGTTCCCTGAGTAGGAGGCCTGTTCAGAACTTACTAGCCTGGTCCTGGCTGGTTGAGGCTTTTTTCCCTTTTCAAATAAATGGAATCTCAGAAACTTATGTGAAAAGTTTCATTTTGTTCCCACCTTTCCTTGGGGAACTGGCATTCCACTGATCACAGGCTCTACCAGGAGGTGTGAGAGCGCAGAAGGGCCATGCAGCGTGAGGGAGGGTAGTCGGGAAGGGATGTGGAAGGAGGTTGTCACTGCTGCTGCTGTTTCAACTGAAATGCCCTGTGGGACATGCCCTTTGAGCTCAGTTCTTGCAGATCCTTTGCTGTGTCCTGTGCTCTCACTTCTGCATCTGTGTTCCAGATCTCCTTCTCCTCCTGACGGAAAGTCTCAAGCCAGACATGGGACCATTGGAGGGAGCCAACAGCACTCTGACTGTGGAGAAGACAGCATTAGATGAGAAGCAGCCACAGGGTTGGCATGCCAAGGACTTTGTCACTCCTAGCCAGGATCTCTCTGGGTCCCGCAGTGTTATGATGGACAGCACCAAGATCCTGGGGGTCCAGGTCGTTCTGATTGCTGCCTATTCCCTCATCATTCTGTTGGGGTTCATTGGCAACTCCTTGGTCATCTACATCATAGTGAAGTACAAGACCATGAGGACCGTCACCAACTTCTTCATAGCTAACCTGGCTCTGGCAGATCTGATGGTGGACACACTCTGCCTGCCTTTTACCTTGGTGTACACACTGCTGGATGAGTGGAAATTTGGAGCAGTTCTTTGTCATCTGGTCCCTTATGCTCAAGCTCTGAGTGTCCACGTGTCTACTCTCACCCTAACTGTGATTGCCCTGGATAGGTACCGGTGTATTGTTTTCCACCTGGACAGCAGGATTTCCAAGAGGCTCAGCTTCACCATCATAGCTGTCATGTGGCTGGCAGCAGCTATCCTAGCAGGTCCTCTGGCCATCTTCAGAGAGTACCGGTATGAGGAAATCCCATCCATCAACCTCAAAATGGCTGTCTGCTCAGAAAAGTGGCCTTCTGGTAATAACAGAGATGCCACAATCTACAGCCTGTCCATGCTCCTCCTGCAGTATGTTTGTCCTCTTGCGGTCATTTGTTATGCCTACACCAGGATCTGGTTCAAGCTGAAAAACCACGTCAGCCCCACTTCCAGGAATGATAACCAGTACAGGAGAAGGAAGACAACCAAAATGCTAGTGATGGTAGTTGTGGTATTCGCAGTCTGTTGGCTCCCCTTCCACATATTCCAGCTTGCTATTGATCTTGATCTGGTTCTTATCTTCCATGAGTACAAACTCCTGTACACTGTTTTCCATGTTGGGGCCATGTGCTCTACGTTTGTCAACCCCTTGCTCTATGGATGGATGAACAAGAACTACCGGAACGGCTTCCTTATGTTCTTCCGTTGCCAGAATAAGCCAGAGAGCATCCACACCGAAGGCTCAGTTAGAGGGAGGTCGTACATCTTCAGGGCCAACACCCTAAATGGGAGCATCAAAGAGACTCCAGGCAATGGACCACTGCCCACAGAGGTTTAGGGATGGGACACTGACCTCTGGGATGGAGGTGGCTGAGGCCAGAGACACTTTTGGGTCAATGCCTGTTTTGGTGGAACGTTGTATTGCAAAAACATTGTAGCTACCGCAGCCACATAGGAATCCCCCCTGTATCTCTCCATACAATAAATCTGGTGTATTTCTGTCTGACCAAACAAATGCATTCTTCCTTTCTCGGCATTCAAGTTCTACCTGCAGAAGCATGAAAAATTATACACGAAGGCTTTCATTTAGCCAGCAAAACACACCCTCTTTTGCTATTTTCATTTGCCAAAGTGGGTTGGTCAAGCTTTTACCCTCTGTCGTATCACACATTACAGAGAATGTTACTGCGTGTGCTTGTTCATCTGTACTGCTCTTGCCCAGAAGCCTTAATGATCCATCTGTAGCTCCAAGGGGAGGGAGACCTTCACTCTTCTGCAGACACAGGCTGGGTAGAGCAGTGACTCCACAGGGCTGGGAAAGCAGCTGTATGGTGCAGGTTAAAGTTGGGCAATCAGTGACCTGCATTTGCAACCCATGGGATGAGCTCTCATCCTCAGAAAGCCTCAGAGATGGTAGTGACATAACTTACCCCAGTTTCTTTTATAAGTGCCAATGCAAGGCTTTGGGAACACCTCTTTAGCCAGGGAGGTGGTGAGCCACTGCCCTGGATTTAGCAGGCAGAGGAAAATGTTGACAAGAAAGAACTGGGGCAGCTGATCAAGAGGGCTGAAGCTGAATCTAGCGGACTGGCAAAAGCGATTTCCCTCAGACTCCCAGATGTGGCTCCTGCCATGCAATAACTTGATGGGTGCTAGCATGACCAGAGAGGCAAAACTGCCAACGACATCGTTCTCCAAGGCACTCAGCAGGTTTTAAAGCTTCTATCTTTCTGGGGTAGTTATGGGTCTGTACGTGGGTGCTGCCGTTCAGGCAACCTGCTTGCATGGTTGTCACAGATGTGGCATCTTCCAGCAGAACAAGATGTGGAGACAAAGCAAGATGTATTCTTTCAAACCAAACTATATGTTCTCCTCCCTAAGGCTGTGTCAGCTGGGGAGCATATTTTTAGCTCTGCTATCAAAGAAGCCTTGATTGCTACTGTGATCCAGCTCATCATTGGTCTCATCTCTGAAAGTCAGTGTTCATCAGATTGGAAAGTAACTCCCAAACGCAAGAAAGAGACTCAACACACTTCCTCATTTAAGATAAAAAGAAAAACTTTGATTTATAAGTCTTCACTGGAGCAAGGACAAGAGGTGAGAGGACTTGCAGTACTGAGTACTCCAGCTTGGCTGGGCTGTCACATCTGGAGTTCTCAAGAGATGAATTGTCAAAGGGCTTATTTGAAAATGTGTCTGTCTTGCCTTCTCCCTAGCCTGACCTGGCCTTGTTCTCCAGCTCAGCTTCCGACTGCCACACTACTAATTTTAATCTCTATTTATTTCTGCTCTCTTATCCTTTACTTCATCTTCTTAAAAAGGTACTAGAAAGTGGTCTCTGGGGAATGCCAAAAGACATCACTGCCAGGCAGATGCTGCAGACCACACTCCACACTTGGAGGCATGGGCATGCTGCTGCCTCATAACCTCCCCAGCACCAGATCCTGTAGATTACAGGCCATTTTTCTTTTCAGGGACATTCTAAATATATTAATGTCCAGTCAGAAAGCCAGTGATGTTCCAGTAAAAGGATCGTTTGCTTCCTCACAGGCCAAGTCATGGCAAGAGAACCAAGACACAAGCAAACCTTGACACAAGACACGAGCAAATAATGAGAATTGCTGTGGCAGGGCAGAGGGAGTTTGCTCTTTCATCCTGATGGAAACAGGAGGATATTCTCCTCCACAACTCTGGTAAATTCTGTCCCTAGCTAACAAGCTGGTCATTTCTAGTCCATCCTCCTGAGAAACAATCCCCATCTTTCCATCCAATTCTAAGATACAAGGCACTGTTGATGTTTCAAAAGCAGCTTAACTGAGTGGAAAGAATTCAACTATTACCAATAAACACTTCAGAAAGTGATTTAACACTCAATAATGTATGTCAGAGTAAAATAACACATTCAGCAATGTGAGCTTGGAAGCCAATCACGCTGCCAGCTGAGATGGATGAGGCACTAAAGTGCTCTTCTAGGGGCCTTGCCAAAGGTTTTGTCCTGTGACACCGCACATAGCATCCGACTGTGGAGCAAGGCAGATAATGACATTATGAATGACTGTTTAATTTTGAGCCCAGACTTTTAAACTAAATATGGATAAATAAATAAATAGCTCCCAGCTCTTCACAAATAAATACTGGCAGTGGCATTTAAAGAGAGGAGGGATTCTTAGAACTGGAGCAAACTGAGGAGAAACTATTTACTTGAAGTATAACAGATCTGTTTGTTTTATTTAATACGCACATGTAGCTTTACTGATGTATTTGTGCCTGCAAGTTGGTCACATTTTCCTTGTCACTGGAAAAAGTTACAGCCTTCCACACCCACCGCTGGCAGGGAAATGGGCTCTCAGTCATGTATACATGCCCCTGTGGAAAATCATGACACCTCTACTGAGGGCAAGTGGCCCTAGTGCCCACTGCCAAACAGAAAAAGTGATGATGGAAAGCCAGGAAGCAAAGCTTCTTACAGATGGCTGCTCTGGGGAAATAACTAGTAAGTTATAGACTGTTGTACTGCATAAACAACAGAAATGAATTTGTTTCTGTGGAAAAGACATCTGTTGGAAGTTAAGGTTCCCCAGATATTAACTCTTCACTAAATATGGCCTTACTGCTATTGAGTCCATGAAACCAAAGACCAGAAGAATTTTATGGTTTTGAACTATTTAGAGCTCAGAAGAGGGTATGAACCTGCTCTACTGGTGTCAAGGACAGATCCTCTTATTAGTTACAGATACTTTTGGAGTTAGAGGCATCTTCCCACTGCCTGCTCCTTGGCAAAGGTGGATCAGTGAATGCTCCAGGCTTCTCTGCAGTACTGGCCCCAGTGTTACTGGTGTGGGATGGTGACTCATGTCAATGGCACAACCGCTGAGAGGGACAATTATTTCATTACACAGTTAGACGCACAGTGACAAAAATGAACAAGTGCTTCATCAAAGGTTCTCTGGGAAATAGTTGCTGGTCCTGGTGACCAAATGAAGTTCCTCTGTGGGCTTAATGATTCTTGCTGACGTCCTTCTGAAAGAGCTGCTTCACAGAACTGACCTGAGGATATTTTACAGCTTTTAGGAGGGAGGCTCTGAATTCCCTGAGTAACACCCTATTTCTCATGCTAGGACACACTTTCATTGTGCAAACCTTGCATTAAAAATGAAACCTACCACCAAACAGTTTTTAATTGCCAAGCGATCCCCAGCAGATGATTAACTTAGAAGAGACGCCGCAGGTGGGGATGCTTCTGACTGCCCCATGCAAACATTACTCTCATGCCAGAAAACCACAAGAACAGCTGAGACATGCCAGTATCATCATTTAAAAACAGCATCGATAACTGCTCTAAGAACTCTCAGGAGTCCCAGAGTCTCTTATCAAACTTCCAAGCTTGACAAAGCATATAGAACTTTGCAGAGCAAAAGCTGCAGGAGGCTCTCTGAGCACTAACTTTGCCTCTAAAACATTTAGTTTGCTCTGAAAATCCCCTCCCACATGATTACCAAAGTACATACTTCTGTAACAAGCTAATGCACATAAAGAGAGCAAAGGTTTGGGCTTTTTACTGTCCCTTGTCTTAAGGCAACATAAATAGCTGGCGTTTAGATCAATGCAGGGTGCTTTGCTCAGGGCTGTTAGAATCAAAGACACGGCACACTCCTGCATATGGTCTGCTTCATCCTGTTCCAGTCAAGGCCAGACCTATCCCCTCTGTGTCTCTCTGCCCTCTCCCACCACCCAGGGTAGTGAAAGATGTCAAATGGAACGTGTTTTATTCCATCTGCCCACAAATAGAAACACTGCTCTGTGCTTTTCAGAGAGGCTCTGTGGGGAAGTCTGTGCTAGACCAGGAAATCAGCAGTCCCTCCTGCATATGTTAGCAGGAGAGGGGCTGGAGTGCTGTTCTGCTGAAGGAGGTCCCAGACAGCTCAGCAGTTCCCTTGGTATAAGGTGTTAATCTCATCATTGTTACAGCTAACACGGTCTGAAATCAAATTAGCCTTTGTTTGGGTAGAGCCTGTGGGGTTGGCTCTTTTTTCACAACAGGGTCTCTGATTTCACCACATCAGTTGATTTCACCAGGGTCTCTGAATGTGCTGAGGCTTAAGTAAGGTCCCAGGAACAGCTAATCTGGTGAAAATCAGGAATGACCATAATAATCCTGAAAAAAGGAAGGATTCTGGGTTCACATGAGTGAGTAGAATTTGGTCCCTGCTTTTTCTAAAACACAGAGCTTTGTGTCCCTTTCAGTTTTCCCTTATCTAGCCTGAGATTCTTCAAGAGCCAAAAATAATATTGCATCTTGCTGCCAGAACATTTATCTTCTCTTTGAGCTCATTTCGGAGAAGGGACTTGCTCAGGAGGGCCTGAGAGGGGAAGAAGGTTACACTTTCAAAGCTCATTGTTATCTCTGGTCTCAGCGTCACATAAGTTAAAACACAAATTAGAAAACGACAAAGTCACTCACATGCACCGAGGGAGGTACCAGTTCCAATTTATCTCCAGACAACAAACCTCTACTTAATTTTCCATCCAGACACCCCAGCACCCCTTGCTGAAGTGCTGTGTGTACATGGGGCTGAACAAGGTGGTGGGAGGAAAGCATTTTTCTGCTGCTAATAGCAATACCTTGGTGTCACTCATGATTTATAGCCAGCAAAGAGTGCTTTTTTTTTCTGGTCAATGTTCTGCTCAGTGTAATGAGTACAGAAGGAAGAGTGTGGATGCCTCACAGAGCTCACAGGAGGAGATTATCATTAGTTTAGTCCTCTCCAGTGTGGAGGCAAAGACTGTGGAGATTAGAGGAGAAACCCTTTTGTTTGTAACTAGCTTATTGATGTGCGTAAGCATGATGTTGTCACTGTGAAACTCAGCTAATATGTCACAAACTTTCAGATGCTGTTTGTCTTCAGGGGGCGCAGGCAGCTCGGCCATGAGATGCTTCTCCTTGCTGCTGTGTAGAAGGAAGAAGGACAGGAGGTCAAGAGAACAAGATTTGGGCACCTCAGTACAAGAGAGACATGGAGGTGCTGGAGCAATTGCAGAGGAGGGCAACAAAGCTGGTTAAGGTTCTGGAGAATAAATCTTATGAGGATAGATTGAGAGAGTTGGGGCTGTTCAGTTTGAGTAAGAGGAGGTTTAGGGGAGACCTCATCACTGTTTACAGCTCTCTGAAAGGACCTTGTAGAGATATTGGTGTTGGTCTCTTCTCACAGGTAATTAATGACAGAACCAGAGGGAAGGGCTTCAAGCTCCAACAGGATAGGGTTAGATTGGACACCGAGAAGAAATTGGAGAGAGTGGTCAGGCACTGGAATGGGCTAGCCAGGGTGGTGGTTGAGTCACCCACATATTTTGGAAGAATTTGAGAACATCCTGCACCTCAGAGAAATCAATCATCTTAGGTGAGGAGGAAGGGAACTTGCAGCAGTTTAAAAGACACTCAGAGTTTTAAAGACACTTAGATGTAGTGGGGGATCCAGTTGAGGGGTGACCTTGTGGAGTAGAATTGATGGTTGGACTCGATGATCCCAAGGGACTTTTCCAACCTGGATGATTCTATGATTTCTAGTTATCCAGAAAAAGATGAGCCTCTGGATGAGATCTGGAGGTTAATACAGGTTCTTTATGGAACATGAGGTAGGTAGGCTGTTGGCTTAATTTGGACCAGGATGAGTAACATCAAAAGGGGAATGAACTCTGCTGTGGTGCTGGAAGAACAGAGCATCTATCAAACTAGAAACAAGTAAGAAATAACAGTAAACCTGGGTCTGTCATGTCCAGTACTTCATCTTAGATTGAGGCAATAACAGATGCTGTTTAGGTTAAAGCATGTGAACTTGATGACTTTAGTGGACAATTCACAGAATCACAGCATGTCAGCGATTGGAAGGGACCTTGAAAGATCATCCAGTCCAACCCTCTGCCAGAGCAGGATCACCTAGATCAAGAAGCACAAGAACATGTCCAGCCAGGTTTTAAATGTCTCCAGAGAAGGAGACTCCACAACTTCCCCTACTAGTTTCAGCAAGTTCCCTCCAGTTCTAGTACTGTAGAACTTGTTGAATAGCAGCAGAACCAGTCTTACACAGAACCTTCCTCATTTTGTAAATCTTGATGCTGCTCTCCTCCAGCTTTCTGTTCTTCTAACTCAGGTTGTATCTTCTCATAAGGCTGCCTTTTCATCCTTGATAAACTTATTTGCTCCTCTGTACCTCTTCTAGTACCACAATAGCTCAGAGGATGGAGCTAGGCTCTTCACAATGTCATCTAGTGATAGAACAAGGGGCAGTGGGTGTAAGTTGGAACACAGGAGGTTCCATATAAATATCAGAAGGAACTTCTTCACAGTGAGGGTGACAGAGCACTGGAACAGGCTGCCCAGGGGGGTTGTGGATTCTCCTTGTCTGGACATGTTTAAAACCTGCCTGGATATGTTCCTGTGCAACTTGATCTAGGTGATCCTGCAGTGGTGGGGAGATTGGACTAGATGACCTTCCGAGGTCTCTTCCAATCCCTAATGTTCTGTGATTCTGCGAAATATCACAATGGGCTGAATTTTGTCCATAATTCCTGTGGAGGAGAGGGATCAATCAGCTTTGTTCCAGCCTTGCTTGAGATCAGCCATAAGAGTGTTTTTAAGCATGCGTGGGGGAAGGACACCTCTTGATAAAATGTCAGGCTGCATCTCCCTGGCTGCAGCATCACCGTATTCTTAATGAAATCTCATTACACAGGTCACTGAGTCAGTTCAGTGAATCATTAAATGCAGCTGCAATTTTAGTTTTGAAGATGGGAGCCATAAGGGCAGTCAGATCTCTACCTCACCTTGAACTCTGCATCCAACAGATTTATCCAGGGACAAGACCAGAGACCAAATGATCCCAATCCTGGACTAGTGTCCTAAATCACAGTTTCATCTGTCCAGTCTACAAAACAAAAGAACGAGGAATTATGCAGTTCAGGAAAAGAGCGGTGAGTTTTTGTTACTTGGCAACTGTCGCTCCCACATATTTTGGAAGAATTGGAGAACATCTTGCACCTCAGATAAATCAATCAGCTTAGGTGAGGAGGAAGGGAACTGGCAGCAGATTCCCCAAAACTTTGAGATTGGAAAATCTCTTGGGGCTCGTGGAAGCAAAAAGTGCTTTATGTCTGCATGCTTCTCAGCTTGTCTACTCGGAGTGACTGTCTGCATTGGATATGGGCTCTTCATGGTGAAATAATCTGTTGTTCTGCCACCTCTATCTCACAGCAGCATTTCACAGCCATCTGAACATGCTCTAATCCACCCGCCAGCTGCAATCAGCGCACAGCACAGTCGCATTCCTGTCAGCCAAGATCTGAGCATCAGACACAAAACCTTCAGAAGAGAAGCAAGAGATCTGCATGTGAAAACGGAGGAGAGGGACGGTCAGACCTGAGGGCTGGGTGAACGTACACACAGCCACAGCAAAGCCAGGTCACAGTAAAATTCAACTTGCTTTCTGCAGCAGCGGTTGGCTTCAGGCAGGAATTCAGGCATTATCATTAGAATAATGCTCTAGCTAATCACCAATGTTGAACTCAGCAGACACTGTGTAAGTGGACCCAGTTAACATATTTATGCAGTCGTTCAGCATTTTGGGTCCTGTTTTGCTACCAACAACTTTGCTGTGTGAAACCCCATTTCTCTTTCACAGATTTAAGTATCCGGTGGTTTCACAGTGCAGGTCTCAACTCTTCAAGACAAGCCTGCAGTAGCCAGTTCAGCAGAGCTAAGAGAGCAAAACTTGCATGGCAAGGACTGACTGAAATTGTCTGCATTGACATGAGACTAGAAGCAGACAGGGTTCATTGGTCTCTGTAAGGTCTGCCTGGCACTGCAGTTCTTGGCTGTGTGAAAGTCCAACTGGCTCCATGAAACATTGGGGAGAGCTGGGTTGCTAATACAATCTCACTGAAACCCAAGCAGCCAAAATGGCCTGGCAAGAACTTTTCTCTCTGATGAAATGCAGCTATTAAAAACTTCTCATAGATTTCCCAGGCAACAGAGAGATGTTCTGGGGTATCTTAATCACATACGTGCTGTAAGAATCACATAAGAAAAGATGATAGGAAATAAATGGGAATTGGAACCATTCCTGATTGCAGGGTGTCTCATCTCTTCAAGATTCCTGTGATGGAGGTTTCATCCACTCCCTGCACAGTCTATTCTGAGCCCTTCCTAATGCCTAACCAATAAATCTCCCTTACTGCAATCTATTACTTCTTGTCTCCTGGCAGACACAGATAACAGTTTATTACCTTCTACACCACACCTTACATATTTAAAGGTATTATCGTGTATCTCTTCCATCCCCTCCTGAGTAAACCAAGTCATATTTTTCTGTTCTTTCTCACAGGGATCATTTGCTGTACTTCTGTTTGTTCTTGCTGCTCTCCTCTGGACTTTCTGTACTCAACAGCCAGTAGCTTTGCAGATAAACAAAAGGACTGAAGGTGGTAAAAAGGTTCTGCAGAACCATTAGGTTCTCCGAGCAATCACTGTGTACACTATAGCTCATAACTGGAAACAGCTCTCTTCCAAACACACTGACTGCCTCTATATTATGGCAGGAGACCAGGGTCTTTGTTTTGCTGTCAGCAGAGCTATTTCCATGTTCTGACACATTAGTGGCTGTTTCTACAAGGGTGAAGGCAGCAACAGCACTTTGCAGCATCGTTCAAGCCCTCACAATTTAGTTTCCCTACAAATGACATCAGCCATGGAGTTTTGCATCTTGTAGGTACTGCCTCATTTGTGTAGCTCTGGTAACGTCCATCATAAGAGAACGCAGGTGGTCCTGTTCTCTAGGACACAGGGACACGAGTGACAGGAGGCTGCAGTCATCATGTCCAAACTTGCCTTTCCCACAGAACCTCGTGTCTCCAAATGTGTCTCTCTCTGGATCAGCCTCAGGACTGTTTCTTGTGCTGCCCAGCAGCTTTCTGCCCTCACATCTCTGATGTGAGCAGGGCACTCACTTCCTCACCCCTTTTAACTTACAATTAGGGCCAGGGAACCTTCACGTAATGGCTGGTCCCCCACTCTTGGATGCAGTGGCACTGGTGGAAGATACTGCATTCCCCAGCCTCACCAAGGTGCCTGAGCAAGCAGATCTGCCAGCAGACCAGCAACAGAAGCAGTGCTGATGTCTCCCTGTCACCAGTATCCACCACTCAGGGGACCTTAATCACTAGTTTTTTCACTTTGCCTTGAAGAACAGCACTTACACTGTATTTCCTCATATTGAGGATGGAAAGTAAAATTCTTCTCAGCTAGTTGTCTCTAGATGAGCCTTGCTTTCCTCTTCTGTGAAACAGGACAAGTGCAGCACCCAGAGGCTTGTAGAACATGTCGTATGTGCCAGCCGAGCAGCGCCAGTGATGCAAATTGGAATCAAACACAGCTCACAATGAGTTAGTTTCCACCAGTCGTGTATTGAGGAGGCAGTTCTCTACGTGAAAAGGGATGATAAATACTCATAGAAAAGCAGCTTCTGAATTCCCAGGGGTAAATATTTGTGCCAGAGTAATGATTTGTGAATCCAGGTGTAGGAGGGTTTTTAAAGGCAACAATGCCTTTAGATTTTTCAGCAGCATCTGTTGCTTTCGAGGTGCCATGTAAGAACTGACTGAAGGATGACTGCAGGCTTCGCACCGCTGCTCATAAGCATTTCTGCACTGTTTGGACAAGAAGGATTCTAAAGCAATACCAACACAGTTGTTTTCTGTTCCAAGGAAGCTAATTAAAACCAAACGAGTTTTAGCCAATCCTTATTTTGGTCTTGTGCTGCCCTCCTCGATGATTGCAGAGATCACCATGCCATTAGAAGAAGGAGCTTCCTCTGCTGAAACCACTCTGGAAGACAACACGCTCTGGGCTTCAGTGAACAGCTTCAAGTGAAGGATGGGGTGCCCTGACTGTAAAACAAATTTCCAGTGTTGTGTGCCTGCCCCAGGAGTCAGAAAGGCAAAACATTAATTGAGGAGCAGTGTGGAGGTGACCTACTGAGGTAGAATATTTATCACAGCCAGATTAGGAAGCTAGAAAACAACCTGCTGCCATGGCTTTAATGATCAGGTCATGTCTTCGCTAATCTGTGGTCTGTGTTGTACTAGTGGAGACATTTATTTATCCTTTTTTTAAAACAAAATTCTTTCCTCCCACACCCTTTTATTCAGCATTCCAAGGTGGCTCATGTTTCCCAGAGGTTGGAGTCTCTCATGGGAAGTGTCTGAACAGCTCTTTGTGGAAATGCAAGCTCCAACTCACAGCAAACATAATTGCAAGTAGTTGAGTGACCTGCAGGAGGAGGAAAACCAGGTTTCCTTGTGCCCTGCTGCCTGTCTCTGGTGCCCAGTACTGTGTCAGCTGCTGTGTCTAGTGCAAAGTTTTTGAAATTCAACATCATGGAGGCCTCGATCCCTCTGTCAGATGTTGAAATTCATCAAGTGGTTTAAAAAGTTCATTGAGGCTTTTTTACCCCATTCAGGAACTTTGGAGTCAGGGGCATGAGTGTCATTTGCTTCATGGGAACTGTACCGTACAATTAACCTTCACAACACACCCCAAAAGATTACAGTTGCACTGTGTGTGTTAGTGATCCCTAGAATGGGCTTCCTTAGTGGATTTTGTGAGTCCCCCACTGGATTTATTAACCTACTTCACCACTATTAAAGACAAATCACAGGTCTGAGCTCTGGCTGACACCTCTCATTAACAAGCACTAACCAGCATGGCACCAGTCACAAGGGACTCCTGTCAAACAAAGGGGCTGGAACAGAATCTCCTTGACCCCTCCAGTTCGCTCATTGAGGTTTTGTCTCTTCAAGTTCTGTTTCAAGCTATAAGTTCCCCTTGGTTCCTTGTAGGGCTATTCCAACAATGCGTAGATTCTACTCTCAGAAACTGCTGTTTCTCAGCAGTTATTTCCCACCAGTGTGGTCATGCCCTCATGTATTCTGGTGTTGCTGGTACTCTGCAGCATTTTAGGACAAACAAATGAATACTCTCCTTACTGACCCACACAACTTTTGCTCTGCCCACTCAAAGAACCGGATGCCAATTAGGTGGCAAAACCGCTTCACTTATACATTTAGGTGACTGGTGATTTATAAAAGCAAGTTAAAAACAGGGTTCCTAAAAAGAAATAATTATATTCTTGCTGTTGGAATGGTTGTAACTCAATGCAGACCTGGTGTTTCCAATCCAGAGCTGCAAGCAGATGCACTCTTTTATCAGTCCATTTAGATTTAAATTTCTTATCTCTACTGCACTGCAGGCACTAGGTTATCTCAACCTGCTGAATCCCAACTGTCTCTCGGGTTTCTGTAGACCTTTCCTAACAGCCAGGACTTCTGGCTGTTTCATGGTTAGCACAATGTTACACAGAGCTCATTCCTTCTATCCCCATGTGGTTGTGTTAATAAATAGGAGACAGGCGCCTTTTGGCATTAACAAACAGGTGCAGCCCTTACAGTGCAACAAAGAAATGATGTTGGCTGGGACTTCCCTGCAGTGTGTTATCAGAGGGGTTTGTATAAACAAGCCAGCACTTGTTGGAAGGAAGCATGGTGATGTGATTTCATTTCTGGATATCATCCCACTTCCTGGAGCTCTGATGGCTAGAGGCAGCTTGACTATGTCTCTGCATGTGAACTTTGCTGCTAAGGGTCTGTCCAGGGACCCTCCAAAGTGATGAACATGCCAAGCCACTCCGAGGTTTTCTATGGAAAGAGACCCTGGCACCAAATTCTGCTTCCCAGAGCCTCCTTGTGCAAAGCAGGCCACAGGTCCAAGGGTTTTTTTGTAATTCTTGTAATCAATAGACGACTGCTGACTGTGATAAGGCAGGGGTTTCGGCTCAAAACACACCAGGGAACAGGGCGGGGAGAGGAGAGAGACAGTAGACAGACACCAGGTAGGAGGTGCAGATGTTAAAGCTTTGATGTTCTCCCCTTTGGTGGAAAGAGCGGAGACAAGATTAACGGTACTGCACCGGGTGATGGTATTATCCTGCTCAGAACACCAGATGTGGTTGTTCTGAATGTCACTGAGAAAACGTGAACCATCAGGAGACTTGATCCTCCGCTCAGTTGCTCTGTTTGAAACCAGATTAACCTGATGGAGGCCAGAACAGCCCCTTGTGTATTTGACAGTGGAGAGCTGCTTTTTGTATTCAAGGAAACGGCCTCCTTGGCTGGGCTGGCACTTCAGCAGGTGTCACAGAGCACTGGTGTGGTGCAAGGCATCAGCTACTGCTGAAGGGGAAGTGAAGGATTCTTTCCTAGCCATGCTATAAAGGTCCAGCAGTGGAGCTCACTGTCAGCATCCCATGCAAACCTCAAACAGCGTATCAAAGAGCAAACCAAATCCTCCTTGTTTGAAGCACAAGAGAAGACTAGGCAAGATGGCAAGACCCTGCATGGCTATCAAGACTCAATGTAGTGGTATCTGAGTTCTTTCCAATGCAGCACTAAGTGATTCATACCTCTTCTGTTGCTCATTCTCCCACTGCATGTCCCACTGAACATGTGAGTGCAAGTGGTGTCTTGTCTTAGTGGCTACCTTTTGAAAAGTATGCATTTAATTAACTTCCAGGAGGCAAGATTAAAAAATGAGCCTCACTGCTTCGGGACCAGGAATTAGTGGAGTTTATTCCTGAGGGAGCTCATTTTGTGGTCCCAGCACATCTTGAGAAAGCTCTGCTGTCTCCCAACAAGTCAGACCTTACACTTGAATGAACAAAAGCAGGTGGGCTCTGCCAGGAGAGTTCGTGGGTACGGAGAATCACAGAATGTTTTGTGTTTGAAGGGACCTTCAAAGCTCATCTAGTCCAACTGCCCTGCAGTGAGCAGGGACATCTCCAGCTAAAGAAGATTCAGAGAAGCACTGAATCACTACCCATGCTGACTAATTTACAGCCATGAGCATGATTTGTAGCTCTTTGGTCTGCATTGGGACAAGGACTTTGGATAGTCCCAGCCAGAAAATATGGGCCAAGATCTTGATTGGAGGATTCCTTTTGTCTCTGGCTCTGCATAACAATTAAGTTATGGTGCAGGACCACTCTGGAGTCCTGCTGTTCTGCGGACAGATGAGACTATGGGCAGTGGTGCTGAAAGCTGCAGTTTCACAGGGATAGGAATAGATGTTTGCCTGGATCTTGTTCACAGGTCTCAGACTGAGAATATCTTAAGCCACCCCAAAAGCCATGCATGACTGTCTGAACTCTGAGGGATGCAGGTATGCAGAAAGCAATACAATACAGATGTTTATGAGAAAGGTCTTTACAAATCTCATTATTGTAGAGTCATTCCCTACCCGTAAGCTTTGGATCATCCCCAAAGTAACTGAGGTGGGGTTAGAATCAACAAGTGAGGGACTTCCCTGGGTTTGTGAGATCTCAGCCTTCAGGTATTCTTTCTCCTCTCTTTGTGCTTCATTTTTTTAATCATTAAAATGGAGAGTGAGAAGCAGTGTTTACCCTCCTCACATCACACACCTAATTACTGCCATACAGTAGGTTTCACTACTGTTGCTGATGAAGTGTCACATTAGAGCTGCCACTTCAAATGCCAAATCTTTGAGTAGTTTTTCCTTCATGAACTGCGAAGACCAAGTCAAGCTTGTCATGCTTAACAGGCTCCAGACAAAGGACACTCATTTCACAAGGTGATGCTTTCACAAGAGGCAGCTCCTTACTAATGAATGCATTTACCTCTTAGTGAAACACAATTCTGTACTTCACGAGCTGCGAAAGGATCTCAGCAAACTCATTGCTTTGGGAACAACAGAAAAAACCCACCATGGATCAAAATAATTAACAGGTTCATTAAAAAAGGAGGCAGTTGACTGATTTCAGAAAACTGTTCTGTGCTGCTAACAAAGCTGTAATGAAATAAAGCAATACAACCTGTCAGAGCGAGCAGCACAGCACGAACACTGGAAAATAATAACATGAAATAATAATACTGCTGCAGTTGCAAGTGGCAGAAAGGACAGGCAGTGTTCTCAGGCTTTCTGGGACATGCTGTCAGCCCCAGTGCCCAGCCTTGTTCTAGGTCTGTCTTGCACTCACATTTACTGCTGTAAAGGTAATGACTCCTGCTCTCACGCAGGCACTGCCCTCGTCCCAGCACAGGGCTATAAAGCGTCAGAATAAAGGAAGACTCTGCCTTTAATAGACACCAGCACTACATTCATATAATCATGGAATTATTTATGTTGGAAAAGACCTTTAAGATCATTGAGTCCAACCATTAACCCAACTGCCCCAAGCCCACTGCTAAACCTTGTCTTTAAGCTTTTAAACATGCCCATGGATGGAGATTCAACCCCTCCCTGGGAAGCCTGTTCCAAGGCCTGATCACCTTTTCAATAAAGATTTTTTTCTTCATGACCAACCTAACCTCTGGAGGCCATCTTCTATTATTCTGTCACTTGTCATTTGTGAGAAGAAACCAACACCCACCTCTCTACAACCTCCTTTCAGGTAGCTGTAGGCAGCAATAAGATTGCCCCTCAGCCTCTTCCTCTTCAGACTAAACAGACCCAGATCCCTCAGCCACTCCTCAACCCTCTCTAACAAACTTCTTCAGGCAATAGGGGGCCTCAGGGAACCTTTCCCAGTCCTTCGGATAGTGGTGAGAATATGTGTTAGACAGGAAGCAGTTAAGCTCCTGTTTGTTTATCCTGATGCAGTTTTCTAGAGGGGTGCATTACCCATGTGATGTTTTAGCAGCTGTGGGATATTTGCTGATGTGCTGTGCTGCTCTGCGACCAACTGGCAACAAAGCCAGTGGCACTCCTTCCTATGAGCTCTGAGTGGTTCTGCTTCAATTTCACTTCCCCAGTCTGAATGAGATTAGAATTTCCCATTCCTGATGCTGTCCCCTCTCCTCAGTCGGCAAGAAAGAAGGAATGGGAACGCTTGCCTAGCCCCTTCTGTACTGTTCATTATTCTACATTATTCTATTCTATCACTGCGTTTCTCTTCTCCTTCATAAACTCTCTATAGATGGGCTTTTCAGCTTTGCCTCCTCTCATAGCTTTTGTCATCGTCTAATCTCTAATACTTTTATACTTCATTTAATAGAAAATGATGGAGAGATTGAATTTTAGTTCAAAATGTGAAGGTCACCTCCAAGCCTTGTTCACAATTTTACTGAAATAATAGACTAGAGAAGTAAAACGAACCATTGCTCCCATCTTCTTGTTTAGGAAAAATGGAATAAAAGTCTTGAAAATGTTTTATGTCACTGTTTAGAAGGAAACTTGTTTTGCTTACACTAAAATATGTGTTAATTTGGCTGCTGTTGACTAGATGGGTTGGATGGCGACTCGGAAGTAAAGCAACTTCACAGAAGACAGGTGAGTTCTTTTTTATAAACACAGAAACCCCAAGTACATGTGGCTACAGCAGTCTCACAGGGAAACTGAAATTTTTATGATCATGGGAGATGAAATGAGAGGTTGGTTAAGAGAACTCTACTGGTTTAGCAGCTGCTTTGTTTACACAGTTTATTAGGCTTGGAAGGGGCCTTCAAAGGCCATCGGGTCCAACCCTCCTGCCCAAGCAGGACACAATTTACCGAAAAGCATAACTGCCTGAACAGCCTAAATTCACTCCATGAAACCGCATCCAGCCAGGTCTGAAACATCTCCAGTGAAGTGGACTCCACAACCTCCCTGGGCAACCCCTTCCAATATGTAATTACCAATATTTAACAACCCTGACTGTAAAGAAGTTTTTCCTCATATTGAGGTAAAACTTCCTGTGTTCAAGTTTGCATCCATTACACCTTGTCCTGTCTGATGCAATTGAAAAGAGATTATTCCCTCCTTCTTGGCACCCGGCCCTCGTGGATTTACAGACAGTAATTGAATCCCCTCATAACTTTCTTTTGCCCAAACCAAAAAGTCCCAATTTTCTCAATCTCTCTTTATAAGGCGGTTGTTCTAGACCCCCAATCATCCTCATAGCTCTGTGCTGAACTCTCTCAATTAATCATCTATCCATCTGGAATTGGGGAGACCAAAACTGAACACAGTATTCCAGGTGCAGCCTCACTAAAGCAGAATAAAGGGGTAGAAGAATCACCCTTGATCTGCTAGACACCCTCCTCTTGATCCATCCCAACACCCTCTTGGCTTTCTTAACCACAAGGGCCCATTGTTGATCTACTTTTAGTTTGTTATCCACAAAAATGTCAAGATCCCTCTTCTTGATAAAACAAGAAGATACCTTCTGCTACCTAAATCAAGGCACTTCTGGTGCCTTTTCTTGTAACAGTTGAGTTCCCTGTTCACTAAACCCAGCTACATTTAAGAGCCATTTGTAAGCTCCATCCACCCAGGAACCTGTGGATATAATTAGAAACACTGAAAATGTTAACGTTGCTGAGATCCCTGATGTTTGTTCCTGCAAACAGCTCCCAAACATAATAGAATTTGTCAGAAATACAACAAATCCCTTTTGGCTTCTCCACTGGTGCCATTTTAGCAACAGTAACATCTTTACTGCCACACTTGTGAGGGAAGAGGGGCTCCTTTACCCTTGTGCAGACAGACAGGCGCTCCTTCTCTGTCTCCAGTCCTGCGACTGCTGCTCTGTCATGCTGCTGCCATTACTATCAGCACAAAGACTGCGGGCGGTGTGGTGAAATGAGAGCTATAGCAGATGTGTGCGGAGCCACAGAGGAACTGGTTCAACGTGGTTTTACTCTCAAAGGAAAGCGTGACCCCGCGGTCACCAGTGTAGTGCCTTAGCAAATCTCACTGAGGTTTAAAGTGACTTCGAAGGACCAATGAACACTGTCCGTGGTGACCGCAGCTAATAACTTGGCTAAACACCCTGCATGCCTCCTGCACCAGGCACAAGGTTTGCAGTGGGTCCCACTGGGGGTCTAAGCCCCTCCACTCCACCACCGAAGCTCTTGGCAATGTTTTCCTCATCACTGCTGTGCTGTCTCAGTCTCACAGTTTTCCTTTCAGAGGCTGCTGTCACGAAAGCCTCTTGGAAATTGGTGCTGTTTGAGGGCTGACACTGGGATGATATCAAACCGCACTCAGAAAGACACCCCATCCCCACAGTCCTTGCCTGACAACGTTGTGTTGATTGAATAGGAGAAAAGATCGAGCCTTGGAAAGCTTTGCAGATGAGATAGATGAAACTAAAAATAATCTGCTGTGATTTCTCATCTATTTGAGCAGACTCTGAAGTTAGATCTTCAAAAGTAAACGTTGGTACCTGGCGTAGTTCAGTGTGCCTGGCTGTCCTTTGAACTCCTTCAAAGGGCCCTAGTACTTTATCGGGAGAGTGAAGAGGGAGATTCCTGTGTAATCTCCGATGCTACCTTTCCTTTCGTGAGGTAATGATGCATAAAGTGTCCCGGGGGAAAAGTGCCTCTCCCTTCCCCACACAGCAGGTACTCCCCCAGTTTACAATAGATACTAGAGCAGCTTCTTCTGGTCCTCAAAGTATTATTATAGCACAGTTAAAATTATTTACATGGTGTTAATATAATTCTTCTGAGATGAATTCATACAGAAAAGTCAAACTACCCAATTCAGGATAGATTTGGATTTTCTAACGCCATCGACAGCACATATGTGGAGAGAAACTCCTCCATGAACGATGATGGAAATAGCTGCTGCTTTCCTTGAAGTTTTTTTTTTTCTCTTAAATGATTTATTCAGTTGTTCCTTAGTCCTGTAAAGCCTATCCGTATTTCTTTTTCTCCAAAATATTTGGCTAGGTAATAACTCCAGAAAAATCGGCGTGCAATGATGTGAGTAGAAGTATGGAGCTTCAGGAAAGTCCATGGGTTTGGATGGAGCCATGGAGTGTTTGACACAGAGCAGACAGTTTGCCACCAATTATTTCACATAAACACTAGCAGAGCACATAAACGGCTGCAGGACTTCAGGAGAATAAATAACTGGCTGCAGATTTAATCCTGGCTGTCGTATCACAGCTTTGTGGGTTTTATTAATGACTTACGAGACAAGAGGAGCCTTTATTCTGCTCTTCCAAGATTTGAAAAGACACAGGATAGATGTGGTTTATATTTCTCTAAAGTTAGAATTCGTGATGTAAAGCGCAGATAGAGTCATGAATAGAAAACAAAACCAAAAAAAAAAGCCAAAATTTGTAATTTAAAAAACATGTTAAAGCAACAGCTGCACGACATCCTGCTTTCCAAAAGGTTCAAAGGAGGAGGGTTACTGGTGGAGAGCCCTGTGGGGCTGTGAGCCCTGGGCAGCTAAATGCTATCAAAAAGGAGAAAACTACTGTGTATGGCAACTTATTCAAAACTAAAGAGAAGAATGTTGATAAAGAAGCAGTGGGACACAAAGATGCCAGGAATATTCAGAGTGGCTGTTGCTCCTGCGGCAGTGTGGTGTTTCCTCACAGGAAAGTGTTGGGCATGCCACAGCGCAACTTTGGCCTTACAGCCACTTCTGAGGCAGCCGCCATCAGCTCTGGGGCAGCCACTCTAACTGCGGAAGAGCACTGGGCCTTCCCGTGCTTTCAGCTGCATCGGAATCTCAGGCTGCCACTGCTGGGACTGGGAAGAGGGATTAAGCTGCGCAAAGTGGGACTGAGTGAAGAAGCAGGACCAGGTAGGCGGAGAGAAGCAGGTCAGAGTGGAGCAGAGCTAAGTGAGGCTAACTGAAGCAAACTGGGACCAGGCGGAGCAAAGCGGGGCTGAACAGAGCAAAGCTTTGTGCTTCACCAAGGCAGGGACAAGGCTGGACATGCTGTGCCCAGGAGGGTGAGAAGTGCTGAGAATTCTGACCAGCCAGCTGCCCAGCACCTCTGAGGCACGTGAAGCAGGCGGTGCTATAGCAGAGAGGGTACTGCCTGCCCAACTGCGCCCTAACTGCCTTCTAGCAGCGCTCTGGCTCCACCGCCCCGTCTGTGGGGCCCCTGAGGGCGGGAAAATAACAACGACGGGCACCCGCGCGCCCCTTCCCGCCGCTGCGCGCGCGCGCCTATGTCCGGTCCCTGCCGGCTACCGTCCCTCGCGCCGCCTCGCCCCGCCCCTTTCCGCCTGCGCTTCCGGCGGCAGCTCCGGCAGTGCCTCGACCAGCGGCCCGGCCCAGCGATGCCGGGGCCGCCCTCGCGGCTCCCGCGCCGCTGCCTCCTCCGCTCTCCGGCCGGGACGTGACCGTAGCAGCTCGGCGCCTGCACTGCCGCTCTCGGTGAGTGACCGAGGCGGTGGCGCCAGGGCCTTTCCCTTCATCGAACGGGGAAAGGTTCTTGGGGGCTGAAAGCGGGTCTGGGCTCTGCGTAGGTGAAGGAAGAGCGGGGTAACGGGCTGGGGCTTGTCCAGTGCTGCGCCGGGGCCCGGTGAGCGCTGCCCTTCATCTCTCGAGGCTTCCTGCGGCCTCCCCGGGACTGGGGCTGTCACGGACGCTGAGGGAGGGGCGCGGGGATCTGCTGGATAAGAGGATTGTGAGGCCTCTGTGCTTAGGCAGCGTCTGGCCTCGCTTATGGTACCGCCGGACACCCGCTGGCTGGGTGCAGGTTCCTTGTAGATCACCGCACAGACCTGAGCGGGGCCCTGGGCAACTGCAGATGCAGCGTGTGTGCATTGAACTTTTTGAGGTCAGAGTCATAAGTGTTTTCTAATAAAGATAAACAGCTAATGTGAGGTTATCATGGGTAGTTAAAGTCAGACTTACATGCCAGAGACCTCTTGGCTCAGAGAAGTGATGAAGAGTGGCTCTTTCTTGGGAGAAGTGCTGTGTAATATAAAATATGTATTTTTAGCGATGGAGGCTCCATACGATGGCACTGAAGTCACTGTGGTGATGGAGGAAATAGAAGGCACTTACACTTACACATCACCAGTACCGTCTAAGAAAAAAAAGAAATATAAAAGTGCTGGTGATCATGGAGAAAAAGCCAAAAAGCCCAGGTAGGTCCTTTTCTTGGCTTAATGCTGTAAAAAAAATTATATGTAATAGATTAGATTGGAACAGATTGTCCAGGGAGGGGACTGAATCTCCATCCTGAATGTGTTTAAAAGTGCAAGGGACATGGTTTAGTGGTGGGCTTAGTGGAATGGATTGGTGGTTGAACTTGATGATCTTGAAGGTCTTTCTCAGCTTAGGTGATTTTGTGATGAGGTCCCTCAGACATACTTGCCTTTACCAGTGCTCCTGTCACTCAATCTAAAGTTTCTGTACCCCAAAATAACTTGACTTATGCTCTTTCTCCATACTTCAGAGATTCTCAGAATCTTAGTTTCATTTGGTTAAAAAAAGTCCTTTTGCAGGTAGACTTGAATGGAACCCGCTTGTCCTTTGACCTTGAGACAAACAGAAACCTTGTGGATTTCTTTTTCCAAAGAAATTTCTGTTCTGGTTGTGTTTCAGATCTGCTTACCTCCTCTACTATTATGATATTTACTTGAAAGTACAGCAAGAGCTTCCTCACCTCCCTCAATCTGAAATCAACAAAAAGATCAGTGAGAGCTGGAGGTTGCTCAGTGTGGCTGAAAAAAGCTACTACTTAGAGAGAGCCAAGCTAGAGAAAGAGGGATTGGATCCGGTAAGTTCATTGTTCTGACAGGTCTTTGCCATATGGGGAGAGACACTTTGCTTATCCAGGACTGTGTGTGGGAGAATCATTTTACTGCAGATCCCAGTTGGTTTTCTGCTTAGACAATCTGTAAGGAAGGAGCATGTGAGGCCACAGCCTCTTGCTTTTGCCTTCTGTTCAGTCAAGGGATAACTTTTTGACATTCAAAACAAGTATGTCTAGTACCCGCTGATGGGGATGGTAGTTACTTCTGTGTAGTGAGTGAGGGTAAACTGGATGATAAAAACCAGAGCTGAGAGAGATTCTGCAAGTGCTGAGGTGGAGAAATTCCCAGCAAATGGCATCAGGAAAACTTTTGAACTGTAGGTGCTAAAATGGATGAATTAAGAAATAAATGTCTTCCTTTTCTCAGATTCATTTATTCCATATTGTGTTTTTGCTGACAGAACTCCAAGGTGTCCACCCGAACTGCAGTAGTTCCAGACGTTCCAGGTTTCCGTAAGATTCTTCCCCGCTCAGATTATATAATTATTCCCAAAACCACCCTTCAGGAAGACAGGAGCAGGCAGTCACTGGAACTGTGTGTGACACAGGGGCAGGCAGCGTCCGAAGGGTTACCGGCTCCCACCAGTATCACCAGTGTCTCCCGTGATGCTGTGCAAAATGTCCTTTCTGTGGACTCAAGCCACGTTGGCATTTCTGAGCAGTGCATCGCCATCGAAGGGCTAGCAGAAGAGACAGCATCCTTTGCTCAGCCAGATGCTGTGGAAGAAGTGGTTGCATCGGAGGTTCTCTCTCACTATGTTGGGCCTGTGACAGAGAAAGTGGCTGGAGATATCCTCTTGGACGAGGCTTCTTTGGAAATAGAAGGGCAACCGTATCGGACAGCTCAGGTGGTTATTGAAGAGACTCTAGTTAGCAGCTCGACAGACGTCCCCAACGGGAACATCGCTGTGGCCCGTCCTCAGGTGTCAGATGGAGTGTCTGTGGTGACTGTAGTGACAGGGAGGGTAAGTTTTTAATGGCACACAGAAGTCTCACCTGAAGCATCTGAGTGGTGTTTAACACATTTTACTTAAGATCCTTGTATTTCCCAGAGTGGTTATGTTCAGCGATGAGAGAAACAACAACTGTTGTAACACTATGATGGCCCCGTGCGACTTGGTCTCAGTGGTCCTACTGTGGCAGGGGGATTGGACTAGATGATCTTTTGAGGTTCCTTCCAATCCCTGATGTTCTGTGATTCTGTGAATGCTGATATTGCCTGTGTTTTAAGATAGCTGCTTGAATTCTTTGTTACTCATAAAGGTGCTTGGAATGGGTTCCACAGTCTGACTACAAGATTTTGGAGAGAATAGTTACCTCTGTGCTCCTGAAAGCTGCTTTCTTGATTCCAGAGCGGCTGAAGGAAGTGTTTTAAGAAGTTGAGATGTTAGGTGTTGGGTATAGAAAATCTATTCAGTGAAGAGTTGGATCTGCTGTTTTCAATTCCAAGCTGTGAATTGAATATTCCAACTACTGATACTTTGGTAATTTCCAGAGTAGATCTACAAAGCCATTGCTTTTGACATGATCAATCTTCTTCCCTTCTTTATGGTCTTACTCGTCCTTCAGACATGTGTTCAGCGGTTCATGACAGGGTGGGACCCAAGCCATCGTGTCTCTTGTTTTCTCCATGTGTTTTCCCTTTGACTTCATTTCAGGATACTGAAGAGAGTAGCTCCTCCACGCCTGCTACACAGTTTATTATGTTGCCTTTGCCTGCACATTCTGTTGTGGAAAACCCAACGTCGATTAAATTGGTAAGAAATTCAGAGTCTTCTGTGGCATGTTAGGGTATGGATATGTTACAGCGGGTTTGTCTTAAAGATGTTAGAGTGGAAATGGTTCGATGGTGGTTCAGTTTTTAAAGGTAATTCAATTTGGAGTTGTCATGTCAGCAGTTTTGTTTATGCCTTGTATATGCTACTGGGGTCTCTGACATCCTGGAGTGTCTCATAGGGACCTTTTTCTGCTGCCTTCTTCCTCAAGATGCTCCTGGAAACAGTAGCTAATGCTATCACAACACACATCTGGCCAGCAGCAGTTTCTGAGTTGCCTTTTTCAGGACCTTTCATCCTCTACCTGGATGAGTATTCAGAAAATGCCAGTGTCCATCCCTTTAAGGGCAAGAATCTTTTCTTGTGACAGGAAAACTGAGCTACTCAGGCGTGGCAGGACAGGAGCAGGGATTTAAAGTTTTGAGAAGCCATGCAAAAGGTCTGTTGCATGAGGAAGAACAGCACTAATTATCTAATCTAACCACTGCAGCCACCAGTGTTTCTGTAGTCATTGGAGGATTTCACTGTACAGTCAGCACTGCAACTCCTCCTGTTGTGTAAGCTACTACCAAATCCTGTTTCCCAGGTCTTGTATCCTTCCAGCTGGTGGAACACTGCAGGTATTTATAGCATGATCATTTTCCAGGTGCCCGAGGGAGAATGGAAATACCTCAGTTTTTCGTTTCTGAGAATTACTTGGCTCGTTCTCTCATTTCTTTGACAGCAGCACTTGCATTTCTAGAAATAAATGAATGTGCCTAGTTAGGGACTTGGGGCACAGCAGCTCCCTCGGGAATGTTGAGTAGAGAATATTGAGAAATGCTGTGCTGACATTATCTCCGTGAGTTCATGCAGTTGCCTTGGCAAAGGTGACTGGTTCTGCTGTAGCTGTGTTGATGAATAATACCTGGTGGTGCTGCTGTTACAGTAAAGCACCTGAGACTGCCTGACCATCGCATACAACAGATTACTGATGGAAACTGCCCCTACATCGTGAATTCTTGGCTTCAAGACTTGTATTTACCCAAGTTTTTAATCACATCTTGCCTGGCTGTGGACTGCTGTTGGAATAATTTTTTTACCTTTTACTCATAAGAGAACTGTTACATCACCAGGTGCAGTGTTAGCTTTTCCAGTTGGTTCTGTGCATTGCTCTTCCTGCTCTGTAGTTTGATCTAAATTCTGGTGATGCAGAAGGCTCTTGTGTAGACAGAGTGTGTAGACTTGGAGCAGTTATGGTGCTGACTCACTCAGATCCAGCTGTGTGGTGGTGGATCCGTAAAGGGATAATAGTAGAGGGCTGGTGGTTTGCTGAATAATGTTTGTAAAGTGCTTAAGAAGAAAAAGGGAGTGATGAGCACTCTGTTGTGATTTATTTTCAGCTCTGTAGAGAAATCTTGACAACTCTCGTTTCAGACAACCACCTACACTCGCAGGGGACATGGGAATTGCACCAATCCCGGCTGTTCCTTCACTTACGTCACCAGGCATAAGCCACCAAAATGCCCTCTGTGTGGGAACTTCTTGGGAGGGAAATGGATCCCAAAGGTAAATTTACCTTCCTTCCATTATTTCCAGACACCAAGTGCTAGTTTTTTGAATGTCTGTGGTGTTTCTAGACCTCAGCGTCTAGGTCAGATACATCAGAGCTGACCTCTGCACTTGTGCTTGTGCTGAGCAAGTCCCTCTTGCAGAGGAGGTTTGGCCAAGGTGAGGCAGACCCGAATCGTCACACCTTTGGTAAAAAAGCCTCTTGTAATGGGGTCAGTTAGGGTAGATAGGGCTGTGTTTGGTGGCTCTCTCCCTGAGACGATACACGTTCGTCCGCCCCTCTGCCTGCGTTAGTTTCTGTGACTGAGCTGCCACAGCCCCAGCTAAGCTCAGGAACTTGGTTGAACCATTTGGTTTGTGGTAATTCCACCTGCATTTGAACTTCTACAAATAGAGGTTTTCTGTGGTCTTACAATGCTATTTTTTCAACAGAAAGGAGGAACAATTCACTACTATAGTAGGTATGTGACCCCTTTGGGGTGGTGATGCAGTGGAAGCTGCCGTGGCTGTTATTGACTCATGGTGTCATGTCTGATCATTCATGATGTTCAGATCTTTTGCTGAAAAGGAATTCCCAGCTGTTGGTGGAGAAGTTTGTTTGACTTGAAGTTTGAGTCTTTCTCCACATGATACCATCTCTGCTTAAATTATTGGCATCTCTGCTAGCTGTGTGAAACAACAAGTACTTGACAGTGTCATGGTAACTAGTCAGCTCTGGACTGTTTGCTCATTACATTTCTGCCTGAAACAAGGCTCCTCAGGCACCTGTTAAAGGATGTTCTCAGTGTGAAAATTGGCAGTGACATTCAATGCCCTTATGAGGATTTGGTCTGAACTTCTTTTGTGTCTGAATCCATTAAACATTTAGGGGCAAGGACTTTTTTAGGCAGCTTAGAGACTGTAGTGCCTGAGCTGATGGCTCGGCTTCCCACACAGCAGGATACAAAGAGGGAAGATGGTGTCTCAGCTTTTGTTGTATAAACCTGCTGATTTAGCTGGTCACCTAACTGTAAAAACATGTTTGTGCCAGAAAACGTCATGCCTGTTCCTATTCAGTCCCACATGGATTGGAACTGAAAGGATTTAGAGGGAGTTTTCTTTGTCAGCTTTTCTGAGAACACATTTTCCTAAAGAATTCAACTGTATGAGTTATGCCTTGGGAAAAACCCAGGCCAACAGGGGTTTTTTTAAGCAATAATGAGGTCAGTAGAACTGAAAGTAAATATACTTTCCTGTTCCTTAGAAAGGAAAGGGACTAGAGTATGAGATGACTGTTTTTAAAACCTGGGTTATACTTTTGAGGTGAACTCTGTAGAGAGCTTTGAATTAATGTTGTCAGAAACTTTGATGCCATTTCTGATACTTTTTTGCATGTTACTGAGTCTCAGTGTTCCATCACACCTTGAGCAACATGGCTTCTGGGGCCTTAGTCTTGAACGTACTGCTTTATTTAAAGTCAAAAAACACCTTCCTAAGCAATCCTTTGTTCCTGGCTTGCTGAAATGCATGTTTTTCTAAATACATACATATAAAAGATACCAGTCCTCTATCTGTCGCTCTAGCTCCTCAGTAGTGTGGAGGAACTGTCTTGGAGAGCTGAAGCTATGAAAGTGGAGTGTAGGAGGTGGGTCCTTGTTACAGAGGGTGGGGGTGAGTTTGTGGTGTTGACGCTAATGGTGATATTTGAGGGAGTTTACAAAAGACTCTTCAAATTAAAGTGTCTAGGTATGATGCATGGAGAGCCAGGAGGCTGGATGAAATGTTAGCAGGGATTTTGCTGTCACAGGAAATGATGCCTTTCCGCTCACTGCCTAAACACTTAGGATTTTGCTGTTTTGATCCAACATTAAACAGTCTGTGGCAAACCCACCATATGTGAAGAGAACTTATCTGTGAAAGCCTGGAGCTCTGAAATATGACTCTCTCTTTGTTTCCAGGAAAAGCAACCTAAAAGCAAATCTGAGCCAAATACTGGCACCTCTCTTAAAACTCCGGCAGCCAAAAGAGGTCAACAGTCAGCACTCACAGAAGTGGCAGCTGTTAGTGAGGGCACCTCCAAGTCTGCCCTGGAAAGCTCTGAAGCTGTCAGCCAGCTGCTGAGCGCAGTGCCCATTGGAGGGCAAATCCAGGAGACCGAGTGGGAGGAGGTGATTGTCTCTGAGGCTCACGTCCTCACAAACAGCGTGCTTGCTGAAGACAGAGGGAGTTCTGCTGGAGTGGTACTGGCTCAGGAGAGCAAACAGCAAGGGGACTCTTCTTCGGAGCAGGCAGAAAAAGATAGCATGGGGCTGGGGGTGCCGCCGTCTTTGGAGGTGTCGAATCCAAATGTGTCTGCAAAAAAACCACTAGGGTGAGTCAGTTTTCCATATGTTACGGGAGCGTATGGTCTCTGTTGTGTGCTGATGGGCCGAGTCCAAGGAATTGAAGGCTGTTGGCAGTGCTTCCTGTAAGACCTGTTCTGTTTACTGTTTTCTGCCAGTCCAGGATTGTTCCTTTGAGGCTGTTTTTTCTGTCAGAGCTAATATTTTTCTAAGTGACAATTAAACTGTAGTCACAGGGCAGACATACCTGTAGCACTGTTTCTCCTTTCTACTGCAGTAGCTGTGATTATTGTGCTAATAAAGCACAGTTGAGGGAAGACAAGAAAATGGAAGCTATGGAGAAATCAATAGATTGTTTTTTCCAGTGGTAGCTCTTGTCTTTCAGAATTGATGCTCCTGCTGCTATACACAAAGGGCAAGAAGTAAAGAGTAAATCAAGACCCAAGCCCTCCTTGCTGGCTGCAGCAAGACCCATGCGAGCCATTCGGCCTGCACCAGCTGCCGTGGCAAGAGAAACCAGTACTGAGCAGCCTAGCAACAGGCAGGCCTTCACAACCACTGGTAAAAGCAACATTCCCTCTTCTGCTTTGGGGTGTCTTTCCTTACTGTGTTAAAGTGGATTCTGTCAGATAATAAGATGTGTCTGAAGGGAGACAGTGACCTATGCTTGAAAAACCCTCATTGTAGGTAATGAGGATGTGCTGCTTGAGTCATTCCAAGTTCAGAGGAAGACTCTCCCATGACTGTGCTGGCATTTGCCAAAGATGTCAGAATGAAACAGGACACAGTTGTTCATATCTAACCTGCTTCTGCCTTTTCCTCCTTCAAGGCAAGCATTCTCCTGTGAGAACATCAGGCTTGAAGCCCAGTACGCTGAAACAACTGGGCCAGTCGATTCTGCCACCACCAAGTGCTGAGGAGCAAAAGGTACCTGCTGTTCAAATGTGCAGTGTTTTCCTGGGTGTATTTTTTCACCAGATGGGGGGATACGACTTGCAGCCATGCTATGCTGGTGAGATCTGCGACTGATGGCATGTATGATGCAGCTTGGAAGCTGCGTGAATGTGGAAATGCACAGAAATGCTGTTGGAGAATCCTTCTGTTGGCTGCTTTTGAGAACCTACAAGCTCCTTCCAGAAGATGTTCTGAGGATCTGCTAGTGCTTTGATAATCCGATGTGAGACTCCTTTTGAGTCTTTCACCTGTGAAATATGAGTATGCTAGTAGCTTTTACTCGCAGGATGTCTGGTTTCCGTAGTAGGAGTCTCATGTGTGGGGTTTTTTTCTGCTTTCAATCTCTAGCTCCACAGTGCTTTGACCAGCAGGGCTTCTCAGGTTAAAGTGGTGGAGGTGAAACCAGACATATTCCCTTCCTACAAGTACAGCTGCACCGTGACTTTGGTGAGAATTTTGCGGAGGCTTTGACTTAGGCTGTGGGTTATCTGTGGGATGAGTCTGTTCGTTGACTTCTGTTTTACTGACATGCAGAAATCTGTCTCACCATGTGAGAAAATCTGCACTCATCTGTTGACCTAATCCAGCGTGACTGCTCCAGTCATGTTGGAGACTTTTTTTTAAAAAATGATGTTTCTTCCTGTTCCAGCATAATCCTCATCCCCTGCTTGAGTTCAGCAGGGAAGATTAGTGGCTTCCAAGTGAATTTGATGTGTCAGTGTTCGTGGTCTCTGGAACTGGCCCCAAAATGGTTGAGCACCAGTTAAAGTAGTTTGTGTAGAATGACAAGTGAGGTGTTATGAAGTGGGGGAAAATCATATGATGCTCAGGCAGATTTTTCTAGAATGTTGTCGGTATCTAAAAGTCAAGGTCAGCAAACGTCTTCTCTGTCTCATTCAGGATTTGGGATTGGCAACGTCCCGTGGCAGAGGGAAATGCAAGAACCCCTCCTGTAATTACGTGTACACCAACAGGCACAAGCCCCGAGTCTGTCCCAGCTGTGGGTACAATCTTGCCAAAGACAGAGCTGAGAAAGCCACAAAATCCCTGGTAAGATTCAGAGAAGTTTGTCTTATCAAATGGCTCCCGTGGGGTGGTGTCCTGGTTTTAAGGGAAAACCTTAAAAAAAAAAGCTAAGGGAAGTCCCTCAGTTCGTAAGTGCCCATAGGATTATGCTGATTGGTTTTCTAGCAGGAGTGGGAAATACTTGTGCTGATGTTTGTTCTGTTCAGCTCCTCCAACAGTGGCAGAGAATAAGACTTGCGTGTGCTCGGTTCTACCACTGGATGTCGCTGTAGCTTCAACATGCTTTGGTGAATCTCTCTGTGCTGGGGAAGTAGCCCCTGAAGTCACATCTGCTGTGTCAGCTTTGCTGAACTTGAGCCTTGGTGGAGAAACTGCCAAGTTACGCTCTGCTTTGTGACTAATTTGTTGCTAGTATCAGTTGAGTTACAAAGATGTCCATAGTATCACAGAACATTAGGGATTGGAACGAACATGAAAAGATCATCTAGTCCAATCCCCCTGCGAGAGCAGAACCTCCTAGACCAAGTCCACAGGAACATATCCAGGTGGCTTTTAAACGTCTCCAGAGAAGGAGACTCCACACCCGCCCTGGGCAGCCCCTTCCAGTGCTCTGTCACCCTCACTGGGAAGAAGTTCCTTCTCATATTGATATGGAACCTCCTATGTTCCAGCTTACACCCATTGCCCCTTATCCTGTCATTAGATGATGTTGAGAAGAGCCTGGATCCATCCTCTTGACACCTACCCTTCACATATTTATAAACATTAATGAGGTCACCCCTCAGTCTCCTCCAAGCTCAAGAGACCCAGCTCCTTCAGCCTTTCCTCATAAGGGAGGTGTTCTACTCCATCATCTTCATGGGTCTGCTCTGGACTCTCTCCAGCAGTTCTGTGTCCTTCTTGAACTGAGGGGCAAAGTGTACTATTTTTAGAGGTTTATAGAGCAGCATTCCTACAGCCCAATCTTATTTCTGGATGTAGTTTGGGGTTTTTTTTTTCTGCTGCAGAAAGATATTTTCCAATTGTCTGCTATTCTACATGGACCTAAAGAATGAATTCTTGATGTTGTTTATTTGAGACTTGTTTCCATTTGAATTCTCCTACAAGATTGGTTTATTTTTAAAAAAAAAAAAACACTAAATGTGTTAAAAAAACCAAAATGCTAAACTGTCCTGTTCTTAGCTGAAATGCCCACTCAGCACATAGACAACACTTTGGTCTGTGTGCCAATGTGACTCTTACATTTGCCTTCTTTTTTTACTTCGAAGAACATAACTTTGTGTTGTGTTTTTTAAAACCAAACAAACTGAAGTGGCCTGTGTGAAACTCTCACAGAAGCAGCTGTGTAAGGAACAGCAGGGTGCTGAGCTCAGCTTGTGTTTTGAGAGCGATGTGTCTTGTCTCTTCCTCATTTAGTTTTTCCTTATTTTCTGGTTCTGGATGTGTTTGACATTCCAGTTGCACAGTTCAGTGTTGTCTCTGGGCTTTGGACCGCTCGTTTATCTCGTTGCTAGACTAGACAGAAAAGCAGGTGGACGTGCTGGCAGAAGAGTTTAAGGGATGGAGCAAATTTGCCTGTTTCATGTTCTCACTATTTTTCTGAGCCACTGAGATTGGGGTTTGTGCTTGTGCTCGTGTGCTTGTGCGTTTTGTCTCGACAGCATATGTGTGTGGGAGGGTGTATCTAAGGGCTGTGGCTGATCAATTGGAATTCATGAGTGTATTCTGTACATCACAGTCCCTAGTTTTCATTTAGAATCATAGAATCAGAATGGTAGGGCTTGAAGGGACCTCTGCAGATCTTCTAGTCCAACACTTGTCTCATTTATAATCACAGAATCAGAATGTTAGGGCTTGGAAGGGACCTCTGCAGGTCTTCTAGTCCAACACTTGTCTAGCTACTGGATAGCTGTGCAGAGTGCCTTGACTGCCTGAGCATGATGACCTCTAGAGAAAGGCAGTGGTGATTGCCAGAGTTATTGCAGTATTTATACACCTTTTGGTGGCTGTCCTCATCCTCATGATCCTCCTTTCCTGTGCTACCACTCCAGTTTAGTGGGAGATCTGTGGTCTAGCAGTATTATAGGAGTTCCTATAATACAGTGAAGTAACTTAGGCTTCAATCTACTGCCTGGAGTAGTGGTTGAGCAGTGTTGAAGTCTACTGGGAGTATAGATGTTGCTGTATTTCTGCTACCTTTTATGACTTCTTTGGGCTTCTTAATATTTGATCACCCCCATGGTTGTTGCCTAGTTGAATCGATGTTTGTCTTGTTTTCTAGGAGGTCACTCCAGGTCAGCCTGATGTGCTGAACACCAGTGAGCCTCTAACCCCATCCCAGAAAGAGATCCAGCGCCAGTCCACCCTCCAGCTGCTGCGCAAGGTAATGCAGATCCCAGAGAATGAATCGGAACTGGCTGAGGTCTTTGCACTCATCCACGAACTCAACAGCTCGCGGCTCATCCTGTCCAACGTGAGTGAGGAGACAGTCACCATAGAGCAGACCTCCTGGTCAAACTACTATGAGTCTCCATCTGCGCAGTGCCTCCTCTGTAACAGCCCACTGTTCAAAGGGGGACAGAAGTAAGATTCTGTTTTAGACTTGCGACTCTTTCAACCTCGTGCTGATGTTGTGTGTTACAGGCGTGCCTGAAATAACATTTGCTTTTGCCCCTGGTACTGAAGCTGGTGTAGGTGACACTGAGTAAGCTCTGTTTGTGGGAAGGGGTTAGTGATGAGCTGCTGCTGTTGCTCCTGAGCAGTGTAATTTGTCATTGCTACCATTTCCCTGCAGTATCATAGAATCGTTTTGTGTTGGAAGGGACCTGAAAGCTCATCTGGTTCCAACCCCCTGTCATGGGCAGAGACACCTCTCACCAGACCAGGTTGCCCCAAGCCCCATTCAACCTGGCCTTGGACACTGCCAAGGATGGAGCGGCCATGACTACCCTGGGCAACCTGTTCCTGTGCCTCAGCACCCTCATAGTTAGGAATTTCTTCCTAAGCCCTAATCTCAATCTCCAATCTGTTTGAAACTGTTCCCCCTTGTTTTTACACTAGATGACCTTGTAAAAAATCCCTCTCCAGCTTTTTTGTAGCCCTCTTCAGGTACTGGAAGCTGCTATAAGGCCCCCCTGGAGCCTTCTCTTCTCCAGGCTGAACAGCCCCAACTCTTATCTTCACAGGAGAGGTGCTCCAGCCCTCTGATCATCCTCATGCCTCTACTCTGGACTCACTCCCAACAGTTCCAATCAGAAAGTGACTGCCAAGTCTAGATATTTTTTGTTTTTTCTCAAAGCAGAGTCTTTAATTCATCATTGCTTGTTTCCCAGTCTGATATTTTGAGGCTGACAGAGGCAAAACAGGGGGATTGTAAACGTATATTATGTGATTTCCCTTTTCTCTCTCTTCCCAATGTGACTATTGTGGATCTTTTTGCTTCTGATGTTTTTCATTAGTTTTCGTGGCTAAGCGTGGGCTTGAGTGATTCCTTTTTCTGGAACAAATATTCAAATTGAAACCCCAAGGATTTTAAGAAACTGCCAATGTACCAGTGTTTAACTAGATTGCTTTAACTGGATTTGTGTAAAAGCCTTTAGAATATCTCTTCTGCCAAGAGGGTATCTCCTGTTGCTGAAAGCATGAGCTGAAACCTTCCCCGCAGCAAAATGCTGGGTTGTTTACTTTTGTCTGTTGTTCTTCACCAGTTAGCCTTGACACCAACTTCCTTGACACCAGTTATGGGTGTTTGATTTGGTCAGGCTAATGCTAATTGAGATTTTTTTTTTCCTACAGAGAGGTTTTTATAGTCAGGAATTTTTGCAGAACAGGGCTATCTTGTGCCCTTTCCCTCACCTTGTGACTTTACTAACCTGTGTGTTGTAAATCCTTGCTGCTTTGCTGGGCTGCGTTGCGGTGCTCTCAAGGCAGTCCTCTGCATGTGGAACTCTTGCATGTGCCTGTGTAGGCTCTAATGAAGCCCCTGCCAGTGGGAGGAGCCAGCATGGGCTTGAATTCCTGTTTTCTCAGGTGTGCAGCTGTACTTCTGCCACTGGAATGTTCTCCTGTCTGAACTTCTTGCTCGGCTGCTGCAGAGGAGCAGCCCTTTCTGCATCTGTGTGTGTGCAGAGACAGGCTGTCAGGTAGACAGTTACTAGTTGTTACCCTGCAGCAATAGGGTTGATGCTTCTTCCAGGGTATCTGGAGCCTTAGCTCTTCTCCACCTCTCAAATTCTTTGTGCCCCACGTATGGAGCTGCAGAAATGCTGTTGGTTCTGTTAAAAGAATGTGAGCTGTGACCTCACTCTGTCAGGGGAACCCCTTCATTTCTGGTGCAAAATGGTGTGAACTGGCTTAGACTGTTGTTTTAATGAGCTATTCAGCTAGAACAGGTGAAGTTAATGCAGGACTGGGCTGAAATGCTTGTTGCCATGACTGTCTGAGTGGTGTTTTGTTGTCTGTTGCAGTTCCCTCGCTGGTCCCCAGGAGTGCTGGCTGCTGACAGCGAGTAGATTACAGATCGTTACAGCTCAGGTCAAAGTGTGCTTGAACCTCCAGTGTCTGGCCCTCCATAGCTTCACTGATATCTACACAGGTAGGAACCAAGTCAGTGTGACTTAAATCCTTCACAAGCCTTGGGGCTGGCCCAGGGCATCGTTTTTGCACAGAAAAGGCTATTCCCTGCTCCAGGGAATTGAACTGGAATTTATTTTGACTTGCACTGTTCTTCTGCAAGTAAATCTATATTTGTGAGGGAAACACACAAGTGCTTGATGAGGAAGACCATGCCTTGCTTCACTGGTGTTTAGGTGGTAAATGAGTTCTGCAAGGCAACCCCTGAAGTTGTAATTGAAGACATGTCTGCAGAGCTGGTTCTCACTATTGACTGGTGAGAGTTAGTGGCTGCAAGCACTGAGCTGAGGAGATGGATTGGCTGATGGTCTCTGTAGCTTTTTAAGTTTAAAGCAAATCTGTGAAAGCTAATCCTGCTCATGTGCAGAGGGATCAGTCCCAGAAGCTGTTTCCATTACCCTCGGAACAGTATGAGTATGTTGCAGATCAGCGAGGAGTCTGTTTCTTTGTGAGGAAGGACTGGAACCGTGCAGACAGTAACAGTCTTGTTTAACTGCAGGCCTTTTCAATGTGGGCAACAAGTTGCTGGTGAGCTTGGACCTTCTGTTTGCAATCCGAAACCACATTAAACTTGGAGAGGATCCCAGAGTGGCTGTTGGCAATATTCTGGACTCTGTTCAGGAGCAAACTGGTGCGTTTTCCTTCTTGTCTTTTACCACAACATGTTCACCAGTCACCTGACAATCATTAGGTTCTAAATAGGCAAAAATCACCTCTTTGTTGTGGTGTGAGCCTGTTAAATCACTTCTAAACCCAGTAGCACCTCTGTGGCCAGTTCTTTGTAACAGTTCTCTGGAGGACAGGTTTGGTCTCCTACATCTCCACTGATGGTAGGAAGTGAAAGCTGAACAGTGGCATGTTCTGTTTTCAGATAAAAGCTTGAGCCCTGACGAGCAAGTTCAGCTCCAGGAACTGCTGTGCAATGGCTACTGGGCCTTTGAGTGCCTGACAGTCCGGGATTACAACGATATGATCTGTGGGATCTGTGGCATAACCCCCAAGGTGGAAATAGCCCAGAGGAATGTGGAAAATGTCCTGGCACTGGAAAATATAGAGGTAGGCTTTTCAAAAACTTCACATCCTGTTCGTGTTCCAAGCAGATCGTAATGTCTTTTGCTGATTCTGTTCTTCATAATGCACGAATACTACACCAGACTTTAGTGAGCACATTTCTGGTGATTCCTGGCAAGAGGCTGTGGCTGGAGTGTTGATGCCTGTTCTTCCTCTTAAAGGTGTTGATGTATGGTTTGGGGAAAACAAAGGCTTCTGGCCCTGGCCCATGGCTTTTATCCAGCAGCATCTTGACAGCAGGAACCTTGGATGAAAGCTGCAGAACTTGACCACCTTCCTTGGAAAAGAAAGCAGTGGGGTTTTTTTCCCCAACAGCACTTTCTTTGAGGTGCTGTCTTCTCTGATGGGGGGGAAAAACACAGACCTCCTGGTAATGTGCAGCAGGTCTGTCTTTTATGTTGAATAAATGGTTTGGACACTCGCCCAACAAAAAGTCACTGTGTGGATCTCTAGGAGCCTGAAGTCATCATTCCCCTGGGTTCCTTGAGTGACACTGGCACTGTCTGACCACTGTCAAATGAACTACAGTTCATTTATGCAGGTACCAGTATAGGCTGGGGACTGACCTGTTGGAGTGTAGTGTAGGGGAAAGGGACTTGGGGGTCCTGGTGGACAACAAGATGACTATGAGCCAGCANTGAGGGTGACAGAGCACTGGAACAGGCTGCCCAGGGGGGTTGTGGAGTCTCCTTCTCTGGAGATGTTCAAGACCCGACTGGACGGGTTCCTTTGTGACTTGGTTTAGGTGATCCTGCTGTTGCAGGCAGATTGGACTGGATGATCTTTCGAGGTCCCTTCCGATCTGTAATGATTCTATGATTCTATGATTTGTATTTGACCAGTGTGCTTCTTGCTCTTTCTAGTTTACTTGGCCAGAGGACTTGCAATCAAGTGAAGTGAATGTGGAAGACTTCTGGTCCACGATGGAGACAGAGGTGATTGAGCAGTTGGCTTTTCCTTCTAGCATCCCCATTACAAAATTTGATGCTTCCATTGTTGCTCCTTTCTTCCCTCCGCTGATGAGAGGAGCAGTGGTGATCAATACTGAGAAGGACAAAGACCTGGATGCACAGCCAGTTCCAGGTAACTGCTGAGGTTGTGCTTATTAATGAAGAGCTTAATGTGATGGTGACTTCTGTCTTTTGGTGATGTTGAGAGTTGAGAATTGATGGTTGCATGACTCTTTAAAGGTTATGTCTGCTGAGAGAAGGTAGGAATGCCACCTGAGACCTACATTAGATAGCACCTGGTTTCTCTGACAGTTAGGAGAATCACAGAATCACAGAACATTAGGGATTGGAAGGGACCTCGAAAGATCATCCAGTCCAATCCCCCTGCTACAGCAGGATCATCTAGACCAAGTCACACGGGAACATGGCCAGGCAGATTTTAGATTTCTCCAGTGAAGAAGACTCTACAACACTCCCTGGGCAGGAAGACTGGCTTTGCAAGCTCAACAAGGGTTAGCTGCAGTTAGGACTGCAGCTCTTTTAGAGAGTTGAGCTGCAGAAGGGCTGTATGGGCTTCTGTGGAAGCAAGACTTCAGAGAAAGAACTAGGGAGGATGTGAGAAGGCTAAGTCTAGAGCTGTTCAGTCTGAAGGCTGTAGTCACATTTCTGTGTGCCTTCTGTCACTTGTTTATCCTCACGTCACTCCAGCCAGTCATTTAAAGGTTGCAAATAACAGGATGAACAAGAGCTCATGGAGTCTGTGGCTCTGCTGACCTCAGTCTGGTGACCTCACTAGCAAAGGGTTGAAGAGAAGTGTGGGCTGTGATGTGCTTTGGAAATGGGGACATTCATGGCTTTCTCCTCCTGGTAGCTGGTTGTGCAGTCTCTGCTTTGATAGTCTACAGAAGAAAGTATTTTTGTGACTTCCCTTCTTGAGAACCAGCGCTGAAACTTGTTTCCTGCCTTTGCAGGCAATGGGAGTGCCTTGGTAAGGCTTCTTCAGGACGAAATCTTCAGGCTTGAGTTGATCAGCTCTTACAGTGAGGAAGAGCTGCAGAGCTTTCTAACACAGTGTGGTATCCCCTGGGAGGCTTCAGACACTAAGGTAATGGCTTGTTTGCCCACACAGAAGTCTGCAGGAGTGAAGCTGTTCTTCACTGTCTTTCCCTTGTTCACACTTGCCATTGTAGATAATTAACTTCTTGTCTGACTGCGCTAAGGACAGGGGTGGGTTAGAAGTGAGTGCCTGCAGATTGTAGGGTAAGTTACACATGGTGAAATAAATTGAACCTTTCTGGGCTAGAAGAAAGGAAGCTTGTAATTACCTTGTCACATGCTCAGCATCGTGTAATTGGTTGTCATTGTGATGATGCTGAGTGTGGGATTAAGCAGTAACTGGATGGACTGCAAATTAGGATTTGGGAGACGTTGCCTGCAGGCTTTTCCCTCTCTGGAGGAGCCCATTAATTTGGCCTCATACAGATTTTCTCTGGGCCCTGTCTTTCCTAGGACCAGCTCTGCTACTCCCTCCTGGCTCTCTATAAGTTTGTACAGAATGGGTCAAGCATCACACAGGCCTCTCCTCACTACACAGGAGGGAAAATCTACAAAGTGTGTCCACATCAGGTAAGAAAGGCTGGAGTCAGCAATGGTTTTTCTTTTCTTGCTGTTCACTATTGTCTGACTTATTACTGTGCAAGCTGCTCATTAAATAGAAGCAGTGGAGTGGGCCTCTGCGTAAACACACTGCCCTCAGGGCTTAGAGGATGAGCAGCCCTGCAGGTTTCATGATTGAGTGGTGATCTGAAGCCTGGGTTTGATGCTGCTGCTGAGGTGGAGATGAAAATTGCCTCTGCCTGAACAAGACAAAGTGAATGTCTATGAGGACAGAATAGAATAACTTTGGAGAGAGTGTCTGTCTGGTTACTGTACTGAACACCTGAGAAGAGTAATGATTTTTGTGTTTTTCCCATGAGTTTTCTGTTTGGTGTTAATCCTTTTTCTCTCCAGGTGGTGTGTGGCTCAAAGTACATAGTAAGAGGAGAAAATGCCCGGGATCATGTGGACTTGCTCGTTTCCTCACGTCACTGGCCTCCAGTGTATGTTGTTGATATGGCCTCTTCAGTGGCCCTGTGTGCAGACACCTGCTGTCCTGGCCTGACCGCCCAGATGTGGGGGAAAAACCAGGGCTGCTTCTCTGACCCCATGGATCCTCCAACGGTGAGTTAGGTCCTCCTTTGCTCTCTTATGCCAGCCCACTATGGAAAAGTTTCAAATGAGATTTAAATTTTTTAAAAAAGCAGTGTACATAACCTTCATTGGTACCTCAAGGTAACTTGACCTGAGAAGTGTCTCCTGGAGACTCACAGCTTTGCCAGTTCGTATAGATTCTGAGCGTAGTGGGGAGCACTGGGTGTTGTTTGAGGCACAGTAGTAGGTTCATGCTCCTTAACAGAACTGTGTACTGTAACAGTTAAAATCATGAACTTTGGAGCATGTTGCCTGTTTTAACACAGCAGCTTACATCTCTCAAGCTACTGCTATTAATTGAGAATAGGAGAGGCACGGGGTTACTAGTGCCTTGGATTCTCTCTGAGGGTGTGAGAGTGTGGAGGGAGTGTGCAGAACCCCCTTTGTGGCATTTAGGCAAAGCCTGAATCAGCCCTTCCTCTGTCCTGGGTCATGGTGGGTTGGAGTTCAGCCAGCTGGGGGTTTAGTTTTGTTCTTCATAGCTATGTGGAAGTTGTTTCTCGTTATGCCTGGCAAGTGTGGCTTCTTTCTCCCTTCCAGTACGTGTCCTGCCCTGAACTGCTAGACCAGCAGTACAGTGTGGATATGACTGTGGCTGAGCACTCTCTGCAGCACCCGATCACCAAGTCATCGGCACGCCGCATTGTTCACGTGGGTTCGGAGCAGAACAGCCACGCGGATCCTACAGCTCGGCATCACTGCATTGCCCTGTGCCAAGAGCTGGAACCTTACAGTGCCGTCATCGCTGCCATGGACAACAGCAAAACAAGCAACATCCGCCAAAGGCCCATCACCTTTGAGAGCGCCACGCATTATTACCTCTACAACCGCCTCATGGACTTCCTCACCAGCAGGGAAATTGTGAATCGACAGATCCAGGAGATCGTCCAGAGCTGCCAGCCTGGGGAGGTGGTCATTCGCGATGCGCTCTACCGGCTCGGAGTGGCCCAAATTAAAACAGAAGCAGAAGAGGATGAAGAGAGGAAGCAGGAGGATGATGGAAGTTGCTGAGTAACAAGCTGTTGCTTGTTGGCTTCAATGTGTGGTCATGTGGATGGGCAGGCTGGGCCAGCTTCTGCAAGTTCAGGCAGCTGTCTGGCTTGAGAGTTGATTTTTACAGGCTGGAGATGTGATGCTGGTGGCTTTGACTGCTGTTAATGACCAAAGAGCTGTGTGCTTCCATAGCTGCACCCATGGGTCTGTCACCAGCCTTTGTGAAGGCTGCAGCTGCCCCCCGAGCTGTGTGATGGACCTACTGCTGGGTGCTGTGAAGCATCGCCCTCCCTGCAGCTGGCGAGTGGAGAAGGGAGAGGTGTTTCTAGTAGCTGGGTGTGGATGTGGTCAAGTGCACAGGTTTTCTGATTCTGAATCTTGCTTGCTGACTTCTTTGTGTTTATTGGTGGCAGGGCTAGGGGTGTGGGAGCTGGCTTGAAAGGGTACAGCTAAGGTTTCCCCAGTAATCGCCCGAATGAATTAGTTTAGGACACTGATTCCTGCTGGAAATCCTGCAGAGTTGTCATACGCATTGGCTGCAATGAGCCTTTAGTCAAGGAGGAGGAGCAACATGCAGCTCTAACACACCATATGTCTGCAGAGCTTCCCCAGAGGCTGCCTTCCTGGGTCCAGGATTGTGGGCGCTTCAACTGCAGAAAGTTGTTTATTCCTACATGTGAGCACTGATAATTTAGAAGCTGAAACATACAGTTCTGTATGTTAAGGTAAGAAGTGGCCGGGTGATCCCTGGGGGAGCTGAGCTCCCTGGAGGGCTGTAAAATGAAACTTCTTTGCTGTCCTCTGGGACACTTCTATTATTTTTTAATGATAGCAGTTTCTTTCATTTAAAAAAACTTGAATTTCTGCTGGTCTGCCCTTAGAACAGAGTCCAGATTATCTGTAGGACCAAGGAGAAACAATGGCTGCAGTGTCACCAGAGCGACATTTGGTGTTCCTCCCTCAGAGGAAGTGCTGGGAGAGCTGCATTGCTGTGCAGCCTCAGCACTCTGCCTGTTCCCCACACAGCACTGTGTGGGTCAGAGAACTCTTGTGTTGCCCAGGCTACTTCATCAGCTTCCTGAGAGGAGTGGAACTGAGACCTCTCCCGTGACAGTGTGTCTGAAGAGCACTGTGGGCTGCAGTGGTAAAGCTGTGTGTGTTGTCTGCTGCCAGCGCTCTCTTGCTGGCGATGAAGGTGTCTGGGTGTTTGCTGGACCCACAGAGGAGAGGAGGAGGATGCTAGACTGCTAAGTTGCCATGCAGGGGCTTGATTTTGGCTGAATGAGCAGCAGGGAAGTTGTAGAGGCTTGTGGTGTGCTTCAAAACTCCCTTCTGTGAAGGGGAACCTATTGAGTACCGTACTGTTAAAGTAAATGTAACAAGTCTGAGCAAATGCAGTAATTACAGCTTGGGGTTTTTCTTTTAAGAACATTAACTTATTATAAGAGACATTAGTGACTTTTTACAGTCAGTGATAAAGTTTAATAAATTATCTCCAATTTTTGGGGTGAAACTGTAGCCAAGTGACTTGGTTTTTCTTTTGTGTACAAGACCTGGAGGGATTGCAGTGGGAGAGGGGATAAAAGCCCTGGGCACCTACAACACAGGTCCAGTCTGCACTGCTGTGATGGTGCAGAAGCACCTGTTCTCAGAAGCAAGGTGAGGAGCACCTTCAAGAAAGAGATTGAGTTGCTGGAGTGGGTCCAGAGGAACAATGAGGCTGGTGAAGGGGCTAGAGGGAAAATCTTATGAGGAGAGGCTGGGGGTGCTGGGGTTGTTTAGTCTGGAGGAGACTCAGGGGAGACCTTCTCCCTCTCTCCAAACTAACTGAAGGGACATTGTGGACAGTTGGGGTCAAGATCTTCTCTCAGGCAACTAGTGATAGGACAACCCACCTGGATATGTTCCTGTGTGACTTGGTCTAGGTGATCCTGCTCTGGCAGGGGGATTGGACTAGATGATCTTTTGAGGTCCCTTCCAATCCTTAATGTGATTCTGTGATTAGTGCCCTGGTCTGGCCACTGTGCTGATGTTAGGTCCTGGGCTGGGCTGGATGACCTCGGAGGGCTTTCCCAGTCTCAGTGATTCTGTGAGCAGTTCAAGCTTGGGCCACCTTCTCGGTGTCAGATAAAATTATCCTGCTATATATAGCCGAGATAGTGGTCTGAGTGGCAAGACAGTAGCTCCCCTGGTTTACCTTCTCTTGTTCATCAGCCTGCACAGGGAAGCTCCTGAGGTTGAGACAACTTGCAGCAGGTGACAGGAACTTCAAATTAGCAGCCTCTCCAGGCTGTGAAGCTCCAGCTATTGCTATGTCTAAGCCAGCGTGGTGGGAGGCTGTGTCACTGCAAGCTCAGGTCTGCTTCACCGGGGCACTTCTGCCTCTCAGTGTTGTCACTGCCTTTCTCACACAACCTGCTGCCACATCTGTCTGAACCACAGTGACCGCTGTCAGATGTACCCTTGTCACATCTGAAATGACTCCACACATAGGGACTACTTCATTCCCCCTATTACAGACAGGCCACTCAGAGCAGTGTTTTACAATCTTGTTTTTAATAAGTGTTGGCATTACACAAGATTGAGTGGTTTTGAGAACTGGCAGTGCTGAGAACTGGCTGAGGAACTGGAGCAGAGCTCTGGGGTGTGAGTAGACAGGCTGGTGAATCACTCATGTTTTGATCTGTTCCCCACTGCAAACAGTCCCTAAAGCCCTGCAAGAGACTCATTTTGTTAAACATCTTCTTTTATTCATGATAATGCTGACAGATAGAAACACATGAGCTCTTTAGTTAGTAAGGAGGAACAAATCACTTGGTGTTAGCAGAAGCTCAGGTTTAATAGATCAGAAGTGGCTCAGAGCTCACGCGATGACAGAGACAACCTGCTGTGTAGTTCTGCCTCGCTGTGGTTTGCCTGAGCCCTGTCAGTGCCTGTACCTGGAACAACTGATCCTTCACCCACCCGGTCCTGTGGGGCCAACAAGGTTCTTCAGCTCCTTCTGATAGCTGCACAGGACTAGGTGCTGTGGTGTTAGTAACCCTGAGCAAGAGCTAGATCAGAAAGAAGTGTAAGGGCACTAGGCCCTAGCTTATGAAAAAAGAATTCCATCATCTCTTTCATTAAAAATACACTCGGGGCAATATGTACAAGAGTGTATCTGTAATCATGGCAAAGGTGGTGGTGCTACGTGTTTAATAGTTGCAGAGTTTTGTAGAATGGGTGGTTTGTAGATCATTTCCAGATGTGTTTAAGCTGCCGTTCATTCCTGGGTTGGGGTTGTGTGCATTGCTGTTACCTCTGTATTGTACCTGAGAAATAACTGCCCCTCTGTCCTGTTACTGGGGCACAGCTTCACGGAACTCTGGGGTTGTCTCAGCTCGCTTCACCCAGCCCCTCTCTGCAGAAGCAGCAGCTGCAGAGGTGGCATGTGTGAGGAACTGTAGAGGTTAATGCAATTTAATGCTCTGTTGATGCTTTACCTACATCTAAACACTTACTCTGCAACATGCAGGGTCAGACTGACAAGGTGAAAGGAGTAAGAACCACCGAGACGGGTCTGCTCTTGGTGTGCAGAGCAGGTGAGTGTCAGGACTTAGGTCAGAACGTGCTCATGAAACACAAGGGCTCAGTCATGTGAGTGACTTTTGAAGTGTCTCACTTGGCTGCAAAGCTACAAAAGCCAGACACTCCACAGCCTCCTCTGGAGGAAGGTGGTGAGGCAGGGACCTCTCTGTACCTTGTAGAGATGGAGCATGTTACCACCCTAACAACTCTGTGCTACACGTGAGATAAGACCTTGGGGACCCTCCAGTGAGTCATTGTTTTGAGTCACCGCTGCGCTGTCCTTTCATCCTTTCCTGGAGGGAGCTGGTAACACTCACACTTCAGAAAGTACAGAGAGGAGTGCCAAAGTAGGAGGCGTCTGTGTCCAGGGGCAGAACACAACTGGGTGCACTGCTGAGCCAGGACAGGGATCTACCCCAGGGTGATGGCACCATCTAGCAGAACTGGTAGTTGTTGCTCTTGAGAAGGGGCTGGCCACTCTCCTCTTGCTCGCAGGACTCCTCACAGCAGCCAGAGGTATCACAGCCACTGTCTTCCTCAGCAGTGGAGGGGAGGTTGGTGTAGTCCTTGAAAGCAAAAACAAAGAGCCCATCTCCAAATGTGTTTCAGAGTGGCACAACCTCTGTTTCTGCACAGGGATGCTAACTCAGGTCTTCCCTTTGCTGTGCCCACAGGACATGGCAGGCTGGCAGCACAGGCATGGCCATGCTTTTGTGGAGCTGTAGGACACCTAAACAAGAGGCAGCACATCCCAAATCCAGGGGAATGGGACAGGGCTGCTGCACCACTAGTCATGTCAAGACTCACACTGCTGCCCACAGAACACTCTGCTGCTCCCACCAGTTCAACCTAAGGACATCACCAGGAAGGTTGTCGTGGGGCTATGTTCACACAGGGGGAGAGCACATGTCCCTTCTCTGCTTCAAAGGTCCTCACCTGCTCCTTGTGCACTTCCAGTTCCTTCTGAATGAAGCAGCCAATCTGGTCGAAGGTGGGTCTCCTCGTGGGCTCCAGGCTCCAGCACGCCTGCATGATGCTGTACCTGCAGAGCACAACAGGGACAGGATGTTTGCACTGAGCTGCTGCAAAGCTGCTGGACAGTCTGCACCCCCCGCCAAGCTCTTCCCTGCAACGTTTTATTCTCTGATCAGTCCCTTGTCTTTTGTCTGTAAAACCCATCAGTGCATGTGCAGTGCTCCAGGGAAAGGTGAGCACAGAAGGGGACAGAGCAAAGTCCTCTATCAACAAGGCTTTACACCTTCAGTATTCTTTTCTCTTTAAGCTTAGATACATTCCCCTCTTAAAACCTATTCAGATTTGTGTTCTTACAGTCTTCCAAAGTGGGTGGCTGCCAGAAAGTAAAATCCACCAAGTTCAGGAGCATAGATGAATACAGCATGAGCTATCCCATGTTCCTGTCCACAAACAAGGGCATTTCTGCATGGTGCATGATTAACTGACAGCTCCTTGCTCCTGGTCCCTTCCTGTGGAAGCAAGGAGCAGCCTGGCATGATCACAGAATGTTACAGGTTGGAAGGGACCTCAAAAGATCATCTAAGTCCAACCTAAGCCTACAGTACCTGTTATACCCAGACTGAAGATAGGCTGTCATACATGGGCCTCAGACCCACAACCCTGGAATTTAGAGTCCCATGCTCTACCAACTGAGCCAGCCAGCTTCCCAAGATCTCCTGAACATCAAGGGCAGACACACCTGGGAACAGCTGACAAACCTGTGACCAAGGGTCCTGTCTGATATCCCTGCCCCGAAGCCACTCCAACCCCACAGTCACCCATCATGTGCACCTCAGTGAACCCACTCACATTTCCAAGGGAGCAAAGTCAGGCCTGGCCATCTGGTATCCCTGCTTCACCATGCTGTAGAACTTGCTGTTCACCACCATGCCAGGATAGGGACTTTTACCTGTGACAGAAGCAGAGGTGGCTCTCAGACCAGAGGATTTAACCCTCCAGCCCTGTGAGGTGGGATGAGGCAACCTGGAGCATTGCCTGAGCCAGTGCTGCTCAGGGAGTTCCGAGTTAAAGCAAATCATCCAAAGATCCATTGATTTCAATGGTCCCGTAGAATCACAGAACATTAGGGACTGGAAGGGACCTCAAAAGATCATCCAGTCCAATCCCCCTGCCAGAGCAGAATCACCTAGACCAAGTCACACAGGAACATATCCAGGTGGTTTTTTAACGTCTCCGGTGAAGGAGACTCCACAACCCCGTTCCAGTTGTTCTGTCACCCTCACCATGAAGAAGTTCCTCCTCACATTCATGTGGAACCTCCAGTGTTCCAGCTTACATCCACTGCCCCTTGTCCTATCATTGGATGACATTGAGAAGACCCTGGCTTCATCTTCCTGACACCCACCCTTCACATATTCATAGACATTAATGATGTCATGCCTCAGTCTCCTCCAAGCTGAAGAGACCCAGCTCCCTCAGCCTCTCCTCATAAGGGAGGTGCTCCACCTCCTTCATCATTGGTGCCATGGTCTAGCCTTGAGCTCTGTGTTGACAGGTTGGACTTGATGATCTATGAGGTCTCTTCCAACCTTGATAATACTGTGATACTGTGATACTGTGATCATTATGATGCAGACAAAGCCTATAGTTTTGTCAGCCCTCCTGCTTGGAACCTTTTCTGCAGAGACATGAGGGCAGCGCTACACCGTGGAAAGCAAGAGGCTGGCAAGCTGGGTTGGTTCTTACCAAGGGAGAAGATCTCCCAGAGCAGGATGCCGTAAGACCACACATCGCTCTGCACCGTGTAAATGCAGTCAAAGATGCTCTCCGGGGCCATCCACTTCACGGGCAGGCGGGCCTGGAAGAGCAGAGAGTCCTGCAGACTGGGACAAGCTGGGTGCTCACGCTACACCCTGTCCTTCGTGCTCCAGCTGCGCCCTACGCTTGTACCTTGTCCCCGTTTTAATGACTTACGTTGCCCTTCACAACATAGTTTGAGTCGTTCATGATGTCACGGGCCAGGCCGAAGTCACAGATCTTGGCTACCCGTCCGTCGGATATGAGCACGTTCCTGGCTGCCAGGTCACGGTGGATGCACTAGGGAGAAGAGAGAGCAACTGAGACCAAACTGAGACCAATACAACCCTCAGTGATTCCCAACAGCCTGCCCCTGTCACCGTGACGAGTTCAAGGGGTCAGAGGAACATGTTCTGCCTGAAGAGCCCCTGCAAGAGGCACTGTATTGTGTACAAGGACTACAGCCACCGCTAAGATGTCATGATGTTGTGTGTCATCTTCCCTGTGGGAGGAGGATCTAAACCCAGGGGCTGTTCACACAGTGTCCTCATCTCTGAAACCATCACATGTCTGCTCTGGTACCCTAAAGGAGCCAGCTCTGGTCGTCAGCTCAACGGCCACTTTCAGTTCCTTTTCCCTAGGGTAGCTGCCAATGTGAGGAAGCTTCTCATCAAAGTTCCTGACCTCATGTAAAAGCTGGGGGGGGTGTAAATGTGGAGACCAGCATGATGCATACCCCTGGGTTCCTCCCTGTAACACTGTCCTGCCTTGGTGACCTGCCCAGTGACCATGGTCCAGCACGCCTGAACCCAGCAAGCCGAGCAGACAGGCCCATCTCCAGCAGCAGCTTGCTTGAGCTTGGCCATCCAAAATAACCCCAGAATCGTGCAGACAGGGTGGCTGGTGCCTGCTGACTGGACTGGTGCTTCCCAGCTTGGGGTGCTGGGGCAGCTGCCCTCCTGGCACTCACGTTCTTTGATGCAAGGAATGCCATGCCCTGGGCCACCTGGCTGGAGAACTGCAGCAGGTCAGAGAGATTGAGGGGACGAAGATCCTCCCTGGTTTCATCTTCTTCCTCTGAGCTTTTCCCTGGAAATCAGTGATGTTTTAGAGTTGGTGCAAAGCCAGCATCTCCAGAAATGCTGCATCATGGATCTCCAGAACTAACCCAGACGGGATGGCCAGAGTAAAGACGTCATGAAAACACAAAGGAGCCTTTAACTCACCCCTGGCTTGCGCAGAATCTGATGATGAAGAAGATGTTGATGATGACACAGGCCTCATTTCAACATATGTTTCCAAACCCTGGCTTGAAAAGCCACTGTCACTGTGTCAGAAGCAACAGAGATGGAGGGAGGCTGTTAGAAACCCTCCAGCAGTACCTTCTGCCCTCTCCACACTCACCAAGAGGACAAAGCACATCCCTGCCTGTAGGGAGTAGCTCAGCTGGAGGCTAAGGGCAAAGAGAAAGTCAACACGGAGGCTGATTTGGAGAGGGGACCTGGGTGCCCTGTGCTGTGGGTCTCCAAGTATGGCTCCACTTTGGCCACGGGACTGCTCTTGGCTCAGCCTCGTGTCCTACCAAACCCACGTGCCCCGCTGGTACAGGAGGCAAAGAAGTTCTGGCTCCAGTTCGTGGGAGGGCAGACTGGGTCAGTTTACTGTGGGATGTTCCAGGACTGCTCTCGAAGACTGAAAAACATGGGACTGTAACCAAGTCTCAAACCCATGCAAGCCCAGCAAAAATTTTACATCCTGGTAGCCTGCAAGTCTCCAACCCTTTAGCCTTCATCTCTCCCCAGCACCCCTGTCCCAGCAAGCACCTAGGTCCCACACGAGTCAGCCCCGTGGCCATCAGAGCTCTGCCCTTACCTGCGGATGTACTTCTTCTCTACGTCGATGTTTTTGTAATCAGCAGTGCTGTCTAAAGAGGTGTCCAGGGCAGAGTCCTGGATCATGATGGATTCAGCCTTCTTCCGCAGGAAATTGAGCAGATCGCCGTAGCGGCAGTACTCGGTGATGACAAGGATTGGGCCTGGGGGAGAGGCAGGGAGGCTTCGTTAAGAACGGACCCTACCACAACCTGACCTGAGGATTGCTCTCAGTCCATTGAAAACAGACTGCAGAGCTCATCAGCTCTCATGGGAGAAGGCTGTAGGAAGGGTGTGTGGGGGAAGCAGGGCTGTAGGGTCCCACCTCCATGGGTGCAGGCTCCCAGCAGGTTTACAATGTTCTCGTGGTGGCCCAAGTGACTCATGATCTTCAGCTCAGACATGAGAGCCTCCTGCTCATCCGTGTCTGCTGATGCTGCAAGACAAGAGGAGAAGCACTGTGGGAAGGAGGAATAAGAAAGGATGGAGGAGGACGGATAAAGGTGTAGACAGGGAACGAAAGGAGGAGACACACAAAGAGGAGATTGTGTCCTCTGTCTGTGCCTCTGGCCACATCCTCCCACAAGAAGACAGCAGTGTGATATCAACACCCAGTACTTGGCACAGAAGCATCTGAGAAAGGAGGTGTTGCAGCCTGGGAGCACCAACACGTGCTGAACACAAACTTGGGGGAGCTTGGGGGATCTCAGCCTTTGCTATTTGAACTGGGCTTACACTTTAGCATCTTCACAGCCACTTTGAGGACCGAATCTTCTTTGCCCAGCCCAAAAGCAGTGGCTTCTACCACTTTTCCAAAGGCTCCTGCTCCAAGAGTTTTTCCTGCAGAGGGGAAAAAAAAATCCAACCTTTGTTTATAAGATGTTTTATGGAAAGAGATTGTCCTGCACACAGCCTTGAGGAGACTGCCTGGCACATGGGGATTTCTGCTGAGCCTAGACAAGGTGACATATCCTTTAGCTGGTTAACATCTGAGGGGAAGCCTACTGTGAGCAAAGATGGTAGGAGAGGCCATGGGCAGACACAGCCTTACCAGTTCTGTGCGTTAGGAGTGACCCCAGAGGCACGAGGGACGTGATCATCTCAACCTTGCTTCATAGAATTATAGAACGGCCGGGGCTGGAAGGGACTTTACAGATCATCTAGTTCCAACCCCCTGCATAGTCAGGGACACCTTCACTAGAGCAGGTTACCCAGGGCCCCTGCCAACCTGGCCTTCAGCACTTCCAGGGATGGGGCAGCCACCACTTCCTTGGGCAACCTGTTCCAGCATCTCGGCACCCTCACAGCAAAGAATTTCTCCCTAATATCCAACCTTAAACCTCAGTTGCTCCATTCTTAGTGCAATGGAGGTTGGAGAGAAGTTGCATGGAAGAGGGCAGCGAGGCTCATTAAGGGTGTTGTTCTAATGCCTGGATGCAGCTCTGGATGTTGCTCTGTAGCTGTGGCTCTGTCCCTCAAGGCATGTCAGGAAGATTTCTTACCAAACTGGAGGTTGTTCCTGGGAAACTCCCATTTTTCATTGTATGGCAGCTGCGTGGGATCAATGAAGATGTAGTTATTCCCTTCACAGGCCTCAATGATCTTCCATCGCACCTGGTACTTGGGTTTCTGTGAGGAAGAGATGCCGGTTGGTCAACGGTCCTCAAGTCCTGAGAGTTCCCCAGTCCCCATGTGCACTCCAGCTGTCACCCCACAAGCATAGAGGGACCACTTAGGTTTCAGCTCACCAAGTATCCCAGGTTCAAAGTCAGAGAGGCTTTGTGTGGACAGCCTGGTGCCTTTACTGCTGCCAAGCCCCTGAAAGTCACCCCCATGACTGAGGGAGGATCTCTTGCCTCTTTCACTTAAAGTAGCCTGTGGTCCTCACTTGCAATAGCAGAGCTGAGGGAGCCAGCATGTGCCACCAGAACCATGGCTGGAGGGAGATGTCCCCACTGAGTCTACAGGTTTGCTGAGCAGCAGAGCAGTGAAGCTGGCCCAGCCCTGCTTCCTTTCATGGGGGAGGGCTTGAAAAGAAATGGAGAAAGAGAAGTAAGAATTTCTTCTCTTTTCCATGAACGGCAGAAGTTACCAGGCCAGGCAGTGATGGAGCCTGTGGGCAGGGGCAGCTGCCAGCTCATGCTGGGTGTTGTCACTCATGCTGAGAGGGCTACAGAGCCAGACAGGAGGCACAGACACAGAGGTGGGCGATCGAGTAGCTCAGCATGAGAGTACTGTGTGTGGCCAAGGAGACAGGCAAGGACCTGCACCCCAGTGTGGCAAAAGGGGTCTTAAGACCATCAAGACAAAAGGGGCGGAATGACCTTGGTTGCGATTAATTGCCTCACATCCCAGCTTCAATTTCCTTTGCCTGAAAGCTGAACATCCCTGTTCATGCAGACTGTCAAAAAAGGCCTCGATGCTCCAAGAAGCACAGTGGAGCTGGTGGAGCTCCCTCACAAAGGAAGCCACACACACTGTGCTTGCTGTTACCTGCTTTCTGCTCCAGTGCTTTGCTGCTAGCACTGCGGCAATCAGCCATGACTCAGGAAGCCCGTGGCTGAGGTAGGTATGATTGTTCATCCTGCTTCTCTGAGGCTTGCAAGCCCTTCCTAAAAGCTGTTTCTTCAGAACTGTGCTTACGCATCCATCCATCTCTCTCTCTGGACTGCTGGTCAAAGACCGCAAGGGCTTGCTTGGGAGAGGGCTCTGCTGGATCTACTGACAGCACCAGGACTCTGCTGCAAAATCTGCAGCCTTGATGGGCTGCCAAAGGGACAGCTGAAAAGCAGGAGAGTTTCACCTACTGATGAAGCCCAGTTGGCTACTGATTGGTACAGTTGATGGAAACAACCGAGAAAGAAGGGACCTGAGGGTCCTGATGGACAGCAGGATGACCACGAGCCAGCAATGGGGCCTTGTGGCCAAGAAGGCCAATGGCATCCTGGGGTGGATTAGAAGGGGGGAGGTTAGTAGATTGAGAGAGGCCCTCCTCCCCCTCTAATCTGCCCTGCTGAGACCACATCTGGAATATTGTGTCCACTTCTGGGCATCTCAGTTCAAGAGGACACAGAACGGCTAGAGAGAGTCCAGCGCAGATGCATGAAGATGATGCAAGGGAGCGGAACACCTCCCTTATGAGGAAAGGCTGAGAGAGCTGGGTCTCTTGAGCTTGGAGAAGAGGAGACTGAGGGAATGACCCCATTAATGTTTATAAATGTGGAGAGGGTGAGTGACAGAAGGATGGAGCCAGGCATCCAGTGATAGGACAAGGGGCAATGGGTGTGAGCTAGAACATTGGAGATTCCACATAAATACCAGAAGGAACTTCTTCATGGTGAGGGTGACAGAGCACTGGGATGGGCTCCCCACAGGAGTTGTGGAGGCTCCTTGTCTGTAGATGTTTAAAACCCGCCTGGACGTGTTCCTGTGCCACTTGGTCTATGGGATCCTGCTGTGTCAGGGGGATTGGACTGGATGATCTTCTGAGGTCCCTTCCAATCCCTAATGTTCTGTGATTCTATGAATCCAAATGCTGGAAGCAAGTCTTGCAGAGAAAATGGGGCAGGTTTTCATATAAAAATAGCAACCAGCTCTTTCTGGAGAGAAATCCTGTTTCCACATCAAGATTTTTTTTATATAAAGCAGAGAGGAGAGTAAAAAGCAGATGCAGGCTGCAAACCACCTCTTTTTCTTCTCCTCAGTTCAGTCTGTTGGTTTGTTGTTACCAGAGCAAAACCAGCTGCAATGGGCAGCACAGAGTGAGCACCTTTTTCTGGCACCCAGGAATATCCACACTGGATATAGGGCTGCAAGAGCGAAGGACCAGTGTGGGAGAGCTATTGACACACTGGGTTGGGTGCATGAGCGTTCCCCTGCAGCAGGGAGCTCCAGGTGGGAGTTGGGAGAGGAGGGAGGCAGCTCGCCTGGTACCTCCATACTGAAACTCCCTGCCAGTGGCTGCTGCAGAGGCCATGCAGTCCCTGAGGCTGGGTAGACTCTGCAGCCCAGGATGCACAACAGGGAATCTGACCTGATTGTACTTGTAGAAGAGCAAGAGGAGCAGCAGGAGCAGCAGGACTGATGTGCCTACACAGGTGGAGAGAATGGGGCTGAAGAGCTTGTTTGGAGGGGCCATGACAAGTCCTGGAGGAGAAAAAAACACATGGGGATGAGTAAAACTCCTTCATTTCAACCAGCTCTGCAAGTATTTTGCCCATTTTAACTTCCCCCATATGCAATGGAACCCAGCACTGGCCTAGGAGTCACCCAATAGAGCAGCTGAGAACAGAGAGAAGTTCTTGATGCTAAACTCAAGGCTGCACTGATTCTTCCACACACCCCAGTTTCTGGAAAAAAAACCCGCTAGGGGCAGGTCAGACTGACCAAGGACCAAGATCTGCGCAGCAAGAACAAGTCCACAAGCCATGGACTCCAGTGGGCTGAGCAACGCTTGTCTGCACTGCATCCTGGAGCTAGGTCCTGCGGCTATGGTGTGGCTCAGCCCTTGGCTAGTGATGCCCAACCAGCAATTCCCACAGGGCTACCACATGCCAAAACCTCCCACCTCCTGTGAGGACAGATGGCTTGTGGAATCTATTCCACCTCTTTTGCAAGACAATAGAATCATAAGGGATTGGAAGGGACCTCGAAAGATCATCTAGTCCAACCCCCCTGCCACAGCAGGATCACAAAGTCATGGAGTCAGTCAGGGTTAGGATAGGGATACACATACAGGAAAATGGGTCCCCCAAAGCCATTACATTCTCCCCCACTCTGCCGAGCTACCGGTTTGTATCTTACTGGTGACGGTGAGCGAGTGAAACATGTCAGAAGTGTTCCCCTCGCTGTTAACGGCCACACAGCAGAAGGTGAAATTGGCACCCAGCTCCTGGAACAGGACAACACTCTCCACCTCCACCTCTTGGAAGGGCAATGTGTTCACCACCTGGGGACTGGAGTCGTTCAGGAGCAACATATAGTCCTCGCTGTATCTGCAGGGACACCAAGCAGAAGAGAATGAGAGGTCCTCGGCAGCACCGCTGCTCATGAGTGAATTGGTGCCTGTATCAGGCTGGACTGAAGACACTGGGAATCACAGCTGTTTAGGGATATTTTTTTGGTGTCTTTTGCTGGATTTCTTTGTGTTTTCCAGATATTTTAGGGGTTTTGTGTGGGTTTTAGTGTTTTTTTAGGTTTGGGGGATTTTTTTTGTGTTTCCCAGGTTATTCTAGGCTTTTTTTTAGGTTTATGAGCCAGGTTACTCACTGCCTGATTAAAAGATTCCCTCCCTGAATGTCACAGCCCTCTATAGCCAAGGCTTTCACTTTTTCTGTGGCTACAACTTGAATGAGACTGGTGCTGAGACCCAAACCCTGTCCAGGCAACCACAGTTGCCTCCCATCACACTCAGTAAGAACCTCAGATCCATGCAGGTCCCAGAAAGATGATGAGGACCAGGCAAGATTTACCTCTACTGCAGCCCAAGTCAAGGCACTTCTCCTAAGGACCCACAGGTTCCTCAGAAAAGCACTGGGAGAACATGAATCCAGGTGGCCAAACTCCTCAAGCTCTGGGCATTTCTTACCTGTCAGAGTGAACAGGGCACTGGTACCACTCGATGCGTGGAGCAGGGTAGCCAATGGCCACACACTGAAGGATGGAGTCATTGGCTGGCACCTTGATTTTGCAGACCCTTGGAGCAGCTGTTGAGGAAGGCAGATAAGCACTGAGTACTGTGATCAGAGGAAGAGCATGTTCCTTGTGCTCTGCTGGAAGCCCCCTGGTACCCCACTACCTGCTAGCAGCTGGGCAGCAGCCGCGGGGCAAGCAAGGTGAAAGGACAGGCAAAGCCAAGCACTTACTTCTCACAGAAATAGTGAAGGTAACTGATGCATTGGTCGCGTTGTTGAGGGCATAAAATGTATAGAAACCTCCCTCTTCTTCCTGCAGGCGGTTCAGGAAGAGCGTGTTGTTATACCTGCTCACACGGAGAGAGTGAACACCATGAAGAACGCTGTGCTGAGGGAACCTGGGCACCCTCAGTCTTTGCTCAGTGAGAAGCAGCTGCTCCTTATACCCAGCAGTGGGTGAACATCTCCCAGTGCTAATCCCAGCCCACCGGGGGAACCTGCCATTTGCCTCTTCAGGAGAAGCAGGGACGGTCTGATCTTTGTTTGGGGTAAAATCCTTTTGCCATGAAGTGCCCACAGACTCATAGAACCTTAGAATTTGTTGGGCTGGAAGAGACTTCTAAAGGTCTTCAACCCCCCTGCAGTGAGCAGGGACAGCTTTAACTAGATCAGGATGCTCAGAGCTCCATCAAGCCCAGCCTTGAATTCTTCATAGTTCTGAAAGTCTCCACACAGGTGAATGCTCAGAAAGGAGATTTTAACACCTAAATCACCGTGTTTGAAGGGTCAGAGGATGCTGATCCTCCTGCCATCAGAAGAATTTCCCATTTTCTGATTCCTAGAGGCCCGTCCCTTCTGTTCCCAGCCTGTGTCTCAGACCCCAGTGCAAGGAGTTCTCCCTAAAGCCATCATGCTTGCTGAGTGTACCCCAGTTCCTCTTGTGGATTATTTGGGGTTCCTAAGAAACTAAAAAGGAGAATTGCCACAGCTCGCCAACAAACAGAATGATTCAGTCTCCTCTTGGCCTCAGCTGGCATCCGCACAAGGATGTTTCTGGCTTCTCTTGCTGTGGGACACTCTGCAGACCCCAGAGCACAGGACAGGTCTGAGGAGCAGCAAGGAAATTCATTGTTTTGCATAGGTCACCCAACCCCTGAAATGTCTTCCTGCAGGGACAGTGTGAACCTGGACAACCAGCCCACAAATGTGCTAGTGACTGCCGCAAGGTTTTCTACAGAGAAGGCTTCCAAGTTAGGCAGAGGTGGTGACCTCCTTAGCTCATCAGACCTGCTCACTGTGGCTTGCAGTAATTAACTGGAAAGAGAAGACAGAAAGGCAGAACAGTTCCCCTCTTTGAAAGCAGAGTTTTCTCTCAGCCAGTCAGCATGGGGTCTGCCTGTCTCACAAGGAAAACATCACTGGAAACACACCATGGCCAGTGCAGAAGACAGAGCACATACCAGTTGTTTCCAAACATCATTTGGCCCTTGACTGTGGGGCTCACAGAGTTCTTCAAGGGGTTCGTGTGCTTCCAGCCGTAGTGGAGAAGTTCTGGGTAAGCCTCGACGTGGACCTGCATCTTCACATTCTCTCCCAAAGCAACGTCCTGGGTGGTGTCTTGCACTGGGGACAGGCGCACATAACCCCTCTCTGCAGGGTGGAGGACAGCATGACCATCAGAGACCTGAAACAGGCTTACACCAGCTTCATAAATGGACCAGTATTGGAAAGGGCAGCCTCAGCTGGAGACTGCAGGAGGAAATGAGCCATCACACAGGTTAGGTTGCCCGAGGCACACTGCTTTGTCATGGCAGCTTGGACTACCCTCTGTCTGAGCACAGCTAGAAAATCCCAGTGGACTCTCATGGGGAAAGAGTTTTCCCATGCTGTATCATCTTAATAAATGATGAGGCTAAAGCTCTGTCTCCTGATTGCCCATAGAAGACAGATCCTTAGCTAAACTCCTGGCTTCTCACTTGGAAACAGCTTGGACCAAGCCCTTTCTGAGCCATGGCATGCAGCATCCCAGAACAAGCCAAGAGGATGAGTTTTCCATCTTGAGGTACAAACAAGCATGTAACAGCCCTGACTCATCTTAGAAGGATTCCTTACTGAAGGAGACAAAGTTCCATTCTCTGCTCACACAACCCACCCTTCTTTCTAGGCAGCTTTTCCTGGTCTGCAGCATAACCCTGCCCCATTCTTACTTGTTTTAAAGCTGTTTGTAACCACACAGAAACTGATGAGAGCTTTCTGGTTTTTCATCCAGAATCCAAAAAAAGTCCACCTGCTCCTCAAGACATGAAGGGACCACCAGTTCCTATCCTAGCAGCTCCACAGTTCTCACAGGACCCTCGAGGCACAAGTGAGAATGATGTTTCCAGCAACAAAACTAGCAATCAAATGGGAGCAGAAGTGGCAGATACTCAGGACTTGGTGTGATTCAGCCCTGGTCTTTTGGGGAAGAACTCACCTACTACCTGAAGCACTGTGGAGGCATTTCTGAACCCTGCAGAGTTGTTGGCTATGCAAGTGTATTTCCCACTGTCTTCCATGGTCACTGCTGGGACAAGCAGGGTGTCACTGATGATGTAGTTCTCATTGTCATAGCTAGGATGTCTAGTCCTTGTGACCTGTGGGGCAGAAAGGAAACCTCAGACACCTCGGAAAGGCAGATGGAAGTGGATAATTACAACAAACACACCCACTTCCTCCTGTTCTGAGGCACTCACCTTTGCTGGAGTCCCTGGCACTGAAAGCCATCTGCATGAAGTCAATCTATTAAGCCCAAGTATTCTGGGCTGGTGTTCCCCAACAGCTAGGGTTAAAGCTATTGACAGCTTCTGAGGGAAAGTCTGATGAGGAAAGGCTGGGGGAGCTGGGGGTGTTTAGCCTGGAGGAGACTCTGGGGGAACCTTATTCCTCTCTACAATTACCTGATAGGAACTTGTAGTCAGGTGGGGGTCATGCTCTCCTCCCAGGCAACTAGCAACAGGACGAGAGGGCAGGGCCTCAAGCTGCACCAGGGCAGGGTTAGGTTGGATGTTAGGAAGCCCCTCCTCATGGAAAGGGTGATCAGACATTGCCCAGGGCAGTGGTGGAGTCCTCATCCCTGGAGGTGTTTAAGAAAAGACTGGCTGTGGCCCTTAGCACCCTGGTCTAGCTGATGTGGTGATGTTAGGTCCTAGGCTGAGCTGGATGAGTTCAGAGGTCTTTTCCAGCCTCAATAAGTCTGTGATTCTTTTATTTCAAGTCCTCAATAAAGGCATCAAATATAAAGACAACTTCTAGCAAAGTTCTAGGTGGTTCTTCTCTAACCACCTAGCAGCTAAAGGCTAGCATGAGGGAGGTTTTTAAATGCTTTCCCTTTCTTCATCCATACATTTTCTCCTGGGGACTATGTGTCCTGAACATTGTTCCTTCTTTGTAAGCCTTGGTAGGTGCTGTAGTTCCTACTCAATGACTTCACCTGAAACAACACATTTTCCTCCTCTCAGTAAGCTCCTGACACTGGGCAGGTGTTTTTTTAACCCTGTGTCACCCTGCAGGAAGGATGGACACATTAAGATGTCTACAGCTTGTTTCAAGAGCTGCTTTGGTTGGGAAGTTCAAGGCTTTGCTGCAGGTGACTTGGGGTCTGGGCATTCCTTGCCTCCCTGTTTCTCCCAGTTTCCAGGAAAACCCAGTAAAACACCCTCAAAGCTGCACAACTTACACTCTTTGCTGCTGTCACCCATCTGATGTCATACTTGTGGGAAGGAGCGGTTACTCTGCAAGTGACTCTGAAAGGTTCACCCACAATTCGCACGTGGTCTCTAGGGTCCATCTCCACCAATACAGGCTCCTCCATGGCTACAAAAAGGCAAGCAGGGCAACATTCAGCATCAGCTAGTCCAGTGACCCCACACACTTTGAAGACTCCCCAGGGTCTGGCTACCTTCCCCTTTGCATCCTCTTGTTTCTTTATCCCCAGCCTTTATTCCCTAGAGACCAAGAGCAAGTAGAGGGACAGTGGAGGACAGCACTGTGGGCTGAAAGGAAAGGGGAACCTTCTGCCATGGTTATGTCCTGAGCCTCAGGGCCTGAGAACATCAGAACATCAGGAAGATGGATTTTATCTTTCCTGGGATAGTGCCTGCAGAGATTTGAACGCTGCTGGACCCATGGAGACCCACCTGAAGGAGCAAGTTTGCTAGCAGCTGGTGGAATTTTGCCTCCATCACACACCTTTAAAGAGTGTAGGTTCAGAAGGTTCTTCTATCACTGGGGAGGAGCTTTTCCTGTGGTCAGTTTAGCTATTGTCCCCTCCCTGAGGACAGCAGCACCCACTAACAGTACAAGAAACACTGACTATAAGCTAGAACATAGGAAGTTTCATCTCCACATGCCCATAGAAGCTGTGGAGTCTTCTTCTCTGGAGACATTCAACACCCACCTGGATATTCCTGTGTGACCTGTCCCTAGGGGATCCTCATTAATGTCTATAAATATTTGAAGGGTGGGTGTCAGGAGGATGGAGCTGGGCTCTTCTCACTGTCATCTAGTGATAGGAGGAGGGGCAACAGGTGTGAGCTGGAACATAGGAGGTTCCACATAAATATGAGAAGGAACTTCTTCACAATGAGGGTGACAGAGCACTGGAACAGGCTGACCAGGGAGGTTGTGGAGTCTCCTTCACTGGAGACATTTAAAACCTGCCCGGATACGTTCCTCTGTGATTTGGTCTAGGTGATCCTGCTGTGGCAGGGGGATTGGACTAGATGACCTTACATGGTCCCTTCCAATCCCTAATGATTCTGTGATCCTGCTCTGACAGGGGATTGGACTAGATGATCCTTGGAGGTCCCTTCCAACACTTGACATTCTATGGGTCTATGATTTACCTTCTACCACAAACAGCCTTATTTTTGGTGACTTCTCTATTTTGCCATTGATCACCGCCTGGCATCGGTAGCGGCCGCTCTGCTTGCTGCGCACGTCGTACAGCGTTATCCCTCTCTCGGCGCTGAAAGAATAGTTGCTCCCAGGTAAGAGAGGAGAGTTGTCATCCATTATCAGAGAGACGTTGGATCCGTACTCTGGGGCCGTGACGAGGCAGGGGAACACAGCGTTGCCACCTCTGATCACCGAGATGCGGAAGACCGGAGTGTACCACACTTCACTGGGATCTGTGGAGGACACGAGGTGGGCCAGGCAACGGCATCAGACAACACTCTGAAGCTGAGAAACACGTTCCAGCAAAGGCAAGTCTCCAGCATCGCTGCCCAGCGGGAGTTCGATGCTGGGGCAGCCCTGCTCACTGCCTGCCTGACTCAGCCTCAAAAAACTCACGCGACGAGCCCAGCTCCGGCACAGACATCTGGGGAGAGCACAGCCATCAGCCCACAAGACAAGAGAGGCTGGGAAGTGTCCTCCCCTCGAGTCCTCACCATGGTGATAGTTTTATTTATCAGCCCTCCAGCTCCCCTGTCCAGAGCAGTATCTCTGGTGAACCCAAGTGGTGGAGCTACCACAGTATAACTTCTTCAGGGCTAAGAGAGTATTTGTGGTTCTGGTCGTGCTGTGAGGATGTGATTCATAGGACTCTCTCCCTTGTCTGGGGTAGTGATGATACAGGTCTGGTTTCCAGACCTCACTGCTCATTACAACACCAAACAGGTTTTTATCACAGGAAAGGGACCCACCATAAACGGAGGGAGAGGTCCAGGTCATCTGTAGACACACACGAGATGGAGATGCTCTGCACTCTGCCCCGCAGCTTCAACCACTGGTCCCATTTCATATGGGCTCACATGGTTGTGTGTGAGCCACCACCCCTCTAGAAGCTGCACTGCTCCCCAGACACAGAGCCACGGCAAGGTCCCGTGTGATGGCCACACTCCCAGAAAAGAAGCCGCTCGGCCAGCACACGTGGGAAGAGGGACGCGCGGTTACCTCGCACAAACAGATGCACTGCTGCCACACTCTTGTCATCGCTGTTGACGTAAGCGCACATATAGGTGCCCGTGTCCCTGAAAGTGGCCTGGGGAATGCTGAGTGTGCTGTGGTTGCCAAAGTCCTTTGGGCCTTTCCATTCAACTTTGGACTCTCCTGAGCAGTTCAAGACAACTGGATCACCCGTGTTGACGACCAGAGCAGAGACATCAGGGCTGATCATTGGGGATGCCGAGCCTACAAAGGAAAGAGAAAGAGTGAGGCTGCAAAAATGACCCTTTAAAGATGCTCTGATGTTTGTCACACTGCTGAGCATGGAGTAGCTGAGCATCAAGGATCCACACTAGCTCTTTGGCTCACATCATTCCAGCCATTCCTCATCCCACTGGATTGATAGAGAAACATAGGATAGTTTAGGTTCGAAAATACTTTTATAATCATCAGGTCCAACCATTAACATAACACCTCCTGGTCCACCAGTAAACCATGTCCCTTACCACCTCATCATCTACATGCCTTAGACCAGCAGGGATGTGAACTCAACTACCACTGCCTGGAACAGACCAACCTGCTCCCAGGCTCAACAACCCTTTCAGTGAGGAAATCTTCCCTTATGTCCACTCTAAACCTCCTCTGGCACAATTTGAGGCTCTTTGGGTCCCTTGAGCTTGAAGAAGACTGAGGGGTGACCTCATTAATGTTTATAAATATGGAAAGGGCGGGTGTCAGGAGGGTGGAGCCAGGCTCTTCTCAATGTCATCTAGTGATAGGACAAGGGGCAATGGGTGTGAGCTGGAACATAGGAGGTTCCATATAAGTATCAGAAGGAACTTCTTCACGGTGAGGGTGACACAGCCCTGGAACAGGCTGCCCAGGGAGGTTGTGGAGTCTCCTTCATTGGGGATGTTTAAAACCCACTCGGTCATGTTCCTGTGCAACTTGATCTAGGTGATCCTGCAGTGGTGGGGGGACTGGAGTAGAGGACTTTTGAGGTCCCTTCCAATCCCTAATGTTCTATGATTTGGTCTTGTTCTACTGCCTGTTACTCCAAGGGATAAATTTCAGGGAAGAGAGAAAACCTCACATATGAACATTCAGAGCACCAGGACAGAAGAAAGACTCTTCTGGAGCTCTTTAGAAGTCGCTGACAGGTTTTGCCTCTTCTTTCAGGTTTTCCTTTAACAGCAGGGCTGCAGCTTCTGTGTGAGCTTGGTTAGCCCCAACAACACTCAGTGACTTTGAGTCTAGTGGATGCAGCTTTCTTTGTCACATTGGTGCTGGGATGAGCTGGATCAGATGTGAAAAGCTTCTGCAGAGCAGGTCAGAGTCTGTCTTTTGGAAGAGTGGCTTTTTGACTGATGGGCAATGGACTTTGGAGGACACCTACACGTACCTTATCACAGTCACACAGCACATTGTTCTGGGAGGCACCATGAAAACATTATGAAGTGAGTCAGAACTGTTGTTAGTTGTATTTGGGGCTGGGAAACTGAGGCACAGAAGGTATGAGTAGCTCATGAAAGCCCACGGCTGCAGCTGTGCCCTGCACATGCAGCACACCAGTGCTGACACTGGCTCTGTGACCCAGCCCAGCTTTGGGGGCTATCTCTACTTTGAAGATGGCTTGTCTGCTGGCTGAATAAAGGGGAACCAGGGTCCAGCTCCAGCCTTCGGTGTCTGAGAGAAATTTTTCCCCTGTTTTGCCACATCAGCAAGTTCTTTGAATCACCACCTATATTTAGGGTGGGGGGAAGTGAGAAATGAATCCGTGCTATGGGGCTAGGGAAGCAGCAGTACCACCACCCCCACGCCAGGCCTTTGGGGAGGACAGGAAACACATTGCAAAGGGCTATCTGTGATGGGGGGCTCTGCACCCTCCTCCGGCCCCTATCCAGGGCTACTCTCCCACTTCTGCTTTCCTCTCTAGTTACCAACCCATCCTCACATCTTAAAGGGACCCACACTAGGGTTCAGAAAATAGCAGCTAGGAAGGGAGCCTCCCCACTTATCAACTTGAGGCTCTTTGTAGAGGAGGTCACAGCATCACAGAACACTAAGGATTGGAAGGGACCTACAAAGATCATCTAGTCCAATGCCCCTGCCACAGCAGGATCACCTAAACCAAGTCACACAGGAACATGTCCAGGCAGGTTTTAAACATCTCCAAAGAAGGAGACTCCACAACCTCCCTGGGCAGCCTGTTCCAGTGCTCTGTCACTGTGAAGGAGTTCCTTCTCATATTTACGTGGAGCCTCCTATGTTCCAGCTGATACCCACTGCCCCTTGTCCTATAACCAGATGACATTGAGAAGAGCCTGGCTCCATCCTCCTGACACCCTCCCCTCACATATTTATAGACATTAATGAGGTCACCCCTCAGTCTCCTTTTCTCCAAGCTCAAGAGACCCAGCTCCCTCAGCCTTTCCTCATAAAGGAGGTGTTCTGCTCCCTTTGTTGTCTTCATGGCTCTGCACTGAACTCTCTCCAGCAGTTCTGCATCCTTCTTGAACATCAGACAATGTTCCTCTGGGGTGGTGGCAACAGAAACAATGGCCAAGTTCATTTTTATCCTCCTCAAATGGTACAGCAGACAGCTCAGGAGCTCCTCAATTCAAAGATTTGGCGTCCAAATGGACATAAAGCCTTCTAACTCATCAGGAACTGGGAGACAGCAAAGCACCCTATGGGAGCACCATGCAGTTGCATCTGCATGTTGCTCAGGGGCAAGAAGAGTCGTGGCCAGAAGGTCCAGCCCTTGTTGCAGGGAGAAGAGGAGAGCAGGCTGCCTACAGTAATAGGTAGCAATAAATCTAGAGCACATCTGTTCCCAGGTGCTAGCTCGGACACTGTCCCTGCAGCTCAGCCAGCAGCCGCACACAACCATCCTCAGGCTCTGCTCATGGCTCATTGAGGGATGATGACCATGTCCAAGGCACAAATGTGTGTCCTGTTCTCTCAGCTGGAACCTCAGAGCTTGTCCATGAGAGGAGAAAAAGCATCATGTAAGTAGCCTGGGGCTGATGCCTCCCTCTTCACAGTGAAGGGTTGAAGACCATGAACCTGAAAGCCCTGAAGAGCATTGCTGGGGTGAGACAGCAATGCAGCTGCCCAGAAGAAACCCAGACAAGGTCTGGATCAAACCTACTGATCCTGCAGAAAAAAAGCAGAGATGCCTTGCAGTACAGAGTGTCAGATATTCCATCTGCCTGTGTTTTGGGGGTTGGTTTTTTTTTAGCAATGCTTTCATCTTTCTGTGGAAAGAGGAAAGGCCAAGTTTATTCCCAGAGCAGAGAAAAACATATCCCAGGATCCCTCTGCAAAGCCACATTTTCCACATATCTGAGGCACAACATCCCTCCCTTCTTGCTAAGCTGGGTTTTCTAGCAGGGCTTGACATGCTGCTGCTGGTTTTGCTGACACTGGATGCTTCTCCCTCAGCTGCTCTCAGCTTTAGCTACCCATCCAACCATTTAATGGGGGGAAAACACAGTCTTGACTCACTGCTGCATTCACACCCGCTCAGGGAAAGACCACGGTGTAACTGGCCCTTTGTCTGGCCACAGCAGGAGAACAAGACAGTCTTGTCACTCCATGTGCTTGTTGTCACCAGCCTTTGGTTACTCCTGAGACGCTATGGCTAGAAAAGGCCCAGGGTCAGTGCTCTCCACAGCAGTGGGCAGCAGCCTTCAAGCCATCACTGGAGGCTCCTGTCCATGGCAGAGACACCACTGAGGGACAATGCCAGGTGAAGGCCAAGCATCTCCTCCTCTGTGTGTGCTGGAGGAAGATTCAGATCAGTGGGTCCTTCCCCAGAATGCGGAAGCAGGGCTGCTGGGGGAGGCTTTCTCCCTGCTGACCAGCACACAACCTTGCACGAAGCCCAAGGATGTCTCTCTGCTGCTCTCCAGCAGCTTCCGCAGCACTGACAGTAACTGCTGGCCAAAGGTTTTACCACACTTGGGTTGTGTAACCATGAACTCTACTTACAGCTGCAGACTGTCTGTCTCTCCCGTGCCAGCCAAAACATCACTTTTTTTCCTCTGCTAAGGGTTTGGAAATGACAAGGAAGGAGAAAAGGATGGCAAGACAGACTCAAGAACCTTACCACAGAAGCTGGCCATCAGGGGTGGAACTAGGCTAAGGTCCACCCTGGGAGTGACTCACACCAGAGCCAAGCCCACCTCACCCATCTCAGTGAGGAGGGGGACATTGTTTGGTTTCTAACGACAGCTCCCACAGAGGCACCTGCAGTATGTTGTGAGGAAGGTGCTGGTGGAGAAAATGGTGCCAGGCACTTGCATCTCAGATGTTTAGATTTATCCACAGGACAGCTAAAGAAAGCCCAAAGAAGATCCCTCAAAATGGCCAAGAAAATAGATGTGAGCTGATCAGCTTTCAAATTTTTCCTCTTTGATCTGAAGCTGAGATTTGAGCTGCTGACACTCCACCAGCGAGCACCCAGATCACAATGGTCATATCACATCAGCCCTGGGTGCTCAGGAGATGCACTTGCAGGCCAAGAGTTAGGAGAAGGAAGCCAAGCTCTGGATCCAGCCTCAGGCTCTTGCTTTCATAGAATGGTTTAGGTCAGAAGGGACCTTGGAGATCAAGTTCCAACCTTGGCACATGGCACCTTTGCCCTACAGATGGCCAACAGTGTCGGTAGGCAAATACATCTGACACACTGACACAGCAGACAGCACCTCATGGGGCTGTCACTGCCTGGGATCTGCATTGCCCAGTGCCTTAAAAAGCTTCTGGAGAGATCTGATATCCTGACGACCTCCCAGAAATCCACATCATAGAATCATTAGGGATTGGAAGGGACCTCAAAAGATCATCTAGTCCAATCCCCCTGCCACAGCAGGATCACCCAGACCAAGTCACACAGTCAGTCTGTGTTAGAAGGGACCACAATAAGGACCTGCTTAGTCCCTATTGTATTAGGAAAAACATGCAAAATTAAACCTCCTGCAGCCTTTACAACCCACCCTCCAGCACAGCAGCCCTGGAAAAAACCTGCTCAGCACAACAGACACCACTTGAAGCTAAACACTAGGCACTAACACAGGCTGCAGACTCCTTGGGCTGAAAACATGGGCAAAGCAGTGGCTCAGAGGGATGCGCTGCCTCCCTGTCATGTGTTGAAAGCTTTTCCCTCTCAAGATTGCCCCTTGCCAGAGAGGACTTGACACCAGTCTCATCGTGTTAGCAAGCCCAGAGGAAGTGAAGGAAGGTGCCACACAAGACCTGAGGGACTGCTGGCACTAAGGCATGAGATTGCAAATGCTGGTTTCTGTCTCTACAGCTGCAAACCTCAAAACAGACTTAGTGACTCTTTCTTGAGGTTGATGAGCTAGTGCCTCTTGGCCATCTCCACAGCCTCAAAAACCAGGCGTGTTCACCTTTCCCTTCCTGGCTGCCAAGTTGTTTCCATCACACCCTGGCTCCACTGCCCTGGTACTTATGTCAGCTCCACTACTGAGCAGCAGCCCCCAGGCATCTCCAGCTGGACAAAGTACATTGAGAGGGGCTGGTTCAGCTGACTTTCCCAACCCTCCCCAAGCAGCTCCAGCTGCTGCCCCATTAGGGCTAAGGGTAGTTCCAGAGATTGCTTCACTCATGGCTCTGTTGAGCCTCTCCTTCTGCTGACCCCCACCCAGACCCAAACAGAGGGGTTTCCCTTCCATCTCCCCATTTGCCAAGGTCCTTCCTATGCCATGCACTACATGTGCCTTCCCATACCTCTTGATCTCATCTCAGCTGGGCTCCAGAGCCAACATGACTAGTAACACTCCCCTCCCACCACTGTCCTCCCTCTGCAGGGACAGCCAGGTCTGTATGGTCTTCAGAAAGCTGCTACAGTAGAGTCTGCATTAAACACTAAACAGGTTTCTCTTCCCTGCCATGGAGCAAACACCTTCCCTTGCCTGCTCCCTGCCCATGTTCAGGCTTCTTGAACCTGCTCAGAGCAGCAGTGAGTGTCTCATGCAGCAGCCTCCAGCACAGGGACTGTCCCAGCCCACTACAATGTTTTGGTAGACACAGTTAGGAGCTCAGCTTCCCCACCTTCATCACTGCCCCATCTCCAGTCCCACCACAGTTGTCACCCCTCCTCGACCAAGCAGGGATGGGACACTGACACCAGATACTCAGGAAACCCTCAGGGTGTTCCAGTTCTACCCCAGAATGACCTGGAGGTACTGCTGGGCTTTGAGGGGCTGGTGGACCTACCGTGCCAGACACTGGCTGAGGCAAGCAGCAGGAGAAGAGCAGGATCCATGTCCTCGGGGACCACAGTGTCCCCAGCATGCAGCAGAGACCCAGCTGAAGAATCCTCTCAAGCAGCAGGCACCTCTCCTCGTGGCCACCGTCCTCAGCTCTCCCTCAGTAGGAGCTTCTCCTTTCTGAGTTGGCCACAAGTTAAGAAATTCCCTTTTTTTGTGTTTGTTTTTGAAACAGAAGGGGGGAAAAAAAAAAAGCAGCGCTCTGAGACGTCACCAGCGATGTGACAAACCCCTTCAGCAGAGGTAGGGCCACGCACACACCCCATTGTGGGGACCCACCTCTCTGCTGAGAGCATCATCCTGCCACAGATGGCATCTCAGCCTCAGACAGTAACTCAGCGTTGGCCATGCTGTTGCACCATGTTAGGGGTCAGGACAACTCCAACCTTCCCTGGCTACTGCCACCCAAACCTACAAGACCACTGCACCCCTGCCTGGAGAAACAAAGAGCCAGGCCAGGAGCCACCCTGATGACAGGGGACTCATCTCACCTCAAGTTTTACCTCAGTCACGGTGTATGGTGTCTCTTGCTGGCTTTGGGTCTCAAGGTCCCATGCAGGGACATAGTGACTCCCTCACAACAGCCTCACAAATGCAATCCAGCAGCTCCTAGTGGGAAAAGCCCTGCAAAGATGAGATTATTTTCTTTTACCCAAGAGCACAACCCCTGGAGCAGAGGAGGGTCCTGTACTCCCACCCCAGCAGCAGACCAAGCCCAGCCAGTTGCAGGTTTGCTCTGACCACCCTCCTCAGCAGAGGCACATCTTGAGGTCCAGCCCACAGACCCTTACCTAGCCCCAGCTGAGACACACACAGGGACCTCAGCTCTCTCTGTCCCTCTTCTTCCACCACCCCCTGTCCTGGGGCTCACAGCAAACTCACCCCCATCAAGCAACCTCCACCATAACCCCTCCACACAAACTCCTAACCTGCTGGTGAGGAGGAGTGATGCTTTTTAACTGGTTCTGTAATTGATAATCTTGCAGGCACCAGGGAGCAGTAATTAGGCTCTTAATGACCCCTGGACCACACCTCTGCCAAAGCAGGGGCTTAGGGTAGGCTTGAGGCAAAACATCTCACCCCCAGTGATGCTCAAGTCAGCAAGACATTAGCAGGCTGAGTCAGGCACAGGGTGCCCCCTTGCTCTCTGCTGTGTCTCTGGATAACCTCGTGCTGCAGCAGCAGTTCATGATGGTTCACAGCAGCTCTGGGGTGGGAAGTTACAGCCATCACTTGGTAGTGCTGGGAAGCATGGGGGAGGAAGGTCCTGCATGGGGAGAGCTGGTGGGCTCTGCTGTAGCTGCACCCAGCTGCAGCCCCATCGGTGGAGAGGTGACAGGGATAAGGGCTGCAAACCATGGGCAGGAGACAGGGTTACCCAAAACGTCTGCACAGAGGTGCAAAGGCACAAGCAGAGAAGGCCCTTCATGCCTCCCAGCCCAGAGGCAAATGGGCTTCTCCAAAAGGGACAATTAGCAAGGTACCAGCAAGACAAGGTCTTGGGGCCAAGGGATGAGAGCACGGCTGACTGCGCTGGACATGACTAAGAGTCATGAGAACACGGAGAGAGCTCTTGGGTTTGGCCAGAAGGGAGGCTGAAGAGCAGGAGGGAATCCAGGGAGAGGGGAAGGCAGCTTCTGGCCAGAGAAGATTTCCTCTCAGCAGTTTTTCCTGGCAGCGTGTGGGGAAGAACATGAAGTGGAGGCTGCATGGTGTGCTGGGGGGCTCCTGCCCAGAGCTGGGGGGCTGTTGGGCAGCTGGTCCACAGGACATGTCTGTTTGATTATTCTTTCCTCCTTTTGAGCCAAAGGGGCTTTTCAAAGGATGTTTCCTTCCCCCTCCCTTCTTCTTTTTAAGGTTGGTTGGGTTTTTTTTCCAGGAACACATGCCAGCTCAGAGAGAACTGACTCACCAGTGTGAACGAGTATTAAACCAGACGGTTTGACACAGAGAAGGGAAACAGGCTCTTAGCCTCCCTTTCTTCTCTTTGAGGCGGCCCCTTGCAGAGCAACTGCACTGGTGGCAGTGGTCCACAGGTGACAAGAACCATGGTTTGTCCCTGCACACACAGGTCCCTGCTCTGGGGGATGCTCATCTGCTGGGGCAGCGGTCACCTCTGTGCCTGTAGACTGCACTCCAAATCCTGTCATTGCAGACATCTGATCAGCCAGAGTGCTGCTGGGGCTCGTGCTCAGACAGCTCTGAGCAAGGTGTAGGGATGTTCTCAGAGGAGCTGCAGCCTCACTTTGAGCCACTTCTGGCTGTGGAAGCCCCAGTGGCCAGGAAGGTGTGCTGGGAGATGCCATGAGACTTGCTCAGTGCCTGGCTAGCTGCACGTTGGCTGTGGAGAGGAGAGTGGAGGCTGCTGGGAGCCCTGGCTGGGAGCACTGGGAGTTCAAGCTTGTTTGCCCAGGCGGTCTGTTCCAGTCCTACAAGATCCCTGCACTGGGTACAGCTGGCCATGCTGTCGTGGCTGCTGAACTGCCCTGAAGCAGCCTGGGGACACATGTGAGATATCCATGTCCCCAGTGAGCTGCTGGCACCCAAACAGCTAAAAACCCTGGTCGCAGCAGCCCAGAGTTTGCTCTGCAGGCTGAATTCTCTGCTTCCATGAGGTGCCTGTCTCCTCAGTGCGACCCCAACATGCAGAAGATGTGCCAGGCAGGGATGGGACAGCAGCAACCAGTTGGGTTCAGGGCTGAAGTCTACCAATTCCCCCTCCCTGCTTCTCCCTAGGACTGCAGTGCCTCTGGAGACCTGGTGATATTTTTTGCCCTGCTGACTCAGCTCCTGGGGAAAAATGCCCTGTCTGTGTGGCTGAGCCCTGCCAGGTGACTCAGATCTGCAGAGGATCAGCCTGCGCCAGCCAGAGAGCCTGCAGACCTCCTCGCTGGCAAAAGAAGACAAGGCAGGCGCCCAGGATAGGCTGGAAAGCAGAGCCTTGCTGGGACTTGGGCCTGTCTCCTGCTGCAGACAGTGCCTTTGGGTACAAAAGGGGCCCCATTGCTTCCTCCAGTCTCTCCTGCTGTCCTGAGGTATAAAACTATGTGAAAAAACCAGCAGTGCTGTTGTGTCTCCCATCTCCTTCAGCCCAGCAGTGCCCAGTCTGGCATCGCCCTCATCCCTACCGTGATGTGAGCACAGACCCGGCGATGCTCTCAAGAGCGCGACAAGGGGCTGCTGGCCCCAACCTCAGGCTCTGGGGATACACATGGGAACTCGGTCCCTGTGTCCTTCCCTCTACCCATCTCCTCCCAGTGTGACACAACCCACAAGGCGGCCATTTACCAGTGAGATGGGGCAGATCCTGCCCTGTCTGCAGCCCCTTTTCCTCAGCACGTCTCTGGGTTCAGCTGTGGGCTTGGCTGTGCTTCTCTGTGCCTGGCTCCCAGCTCTCCCTAAGCACTGGAGTCACGCACAGTGTATTAACGTGCTTAGCCTTCACCCACAGCTCTGCTCCCAGCCCCATCCGAGCAGGACCAACCCAAACCAGGAAACACAAAGGAAGGAAGAGCAGGAACTTTGCAAAAAGAGAGAGAGAAAAAAAAACCCCACCTTTATTTTTAAACTCTTTCTTTAAAAATGTATTTGTAAAAGTTTACAGCATAAAAATAGTATCTCATGGCTATAGGTGTGACACAGTACAAATCCTACACATACACCTGTAAACCTAGGAAAACGTTAACTCTTTGGTACCTTGGTCAGGACTCTGTCTGCCCTTTGCCCTCGGGGTGGGGGCAGGTGCTGCTTCTGCTCAGGGGTGCTGCAGAGGAACAGGGTGATGCCAGCAGAGCAGAAGAGGGCAGGGGGCTTGTTCTGGGCAAGCTCTGCCATCCTGCTGCAATCCATGGGGAAGGAAAGGACAGGAATGATGCGATGCTGCAGGCCTTTCCCTGCCTTCTCCCACCCTGCAAGAGTCACCTTTCCTGCAGGTGCTGCTGGAGCTGCAATGGAGCAGTTCCCCTGCCTTTGCCAAAGCCAGCTGGATCCATCTTGCCATTCCCAGAGACTTCAGCCTCTGGGTGAAACTTATGCAGGGAGCCCAGCAGCCCATGTTCTGGCCCAGATTTTTTAACAACTTGCCTTCCCTGGGCAAGTCCTGCGGACAACATGGTGCCTCCACCGTTAGCACCAGCGCTGGCAGCTCAGTGTCCAGGCAGGGCTTGGCTCTGCTGTGGGAAGGAGCTGTGCACGGCCCAGGGGCTGCCAGCACCCACTGAGGACCTGCGTGGGCAACCACCCGAGGCAAAGGCTGCTGAGGGCTACCAAAGGGCAACCTTCATATTCTCCAAGGGAGAGCACAGCCAGGCTGGGTCTGGGCTCCTAGGGTTGCTGTGGCAGCCCAGTAGTCTCCTGCCTTGCAGTGTGAACTAGCCATGCTGGTCCTGGGAGCCCAGCTGAGCTCTGAGCCCTGTTGGAGCTCAGGGTTTGCCTCCTTGGTGCAACAGCTGACACCCCCCTTTAGAAAAAGCCCCAGAAGGAGACATCTGTGCAATGTTCTTCTCCAGACCTGCCCAGCCTCACACAGGCAGACCCTGGGCTTCCCTGTATCTGTGCTGCCCAGAGCCCTGACTGGGAAGAGGAGGAAGAGCAGCTTCTCACTGGTGGCTGACTTCCTCCTGGCTGCCCATCCGCACTTCTGCCTCCCGTCCCCGTGGGGCCGCACGGTGGTCCCCCAGCAGGCGAACAGAGGTTGATTCAGTTAAAGTCCACTGTGCTCTACATGTCACAACACAACACAGACAAACACTAGACGTGACACTCTCACTTCCAAAAATGATAACACACGGGACAACAGGATGAAGCCCTGTGCACACACCAGTCTGAGAAGCATCATACATGCGGGAAGGGACTCCGGGGTGTCGCGTTAGCTCCTGGGACGCGCTGCGGTACCTGTGAGATAGTGACTGGCAGTAGGGTTACGCGTGTGCTGGTGCTGATAACAGGGTGTCGAGTAAAATACAATCTACAGGTACAAGATACTGCCCTAGGGATGGGCCCAAGCCATGGCACGTGTCCCCCTTCTGGAGGGCTTGGTTTGGGTCCAGCTCTGAACACAAAAACACACCCGCACGAAAACCATGGACATGACAAACCCGGAGGGAGCGGTTCCCTTCAGAGTCTCACCGGAGAAATTATGGCTCTGAAAGCGATGGACCCAGAACAGCCGACTGTGAGCTTTTCTCCTGGCCCTCAGTCATGAGGCAGCAGGGAGAGAGGGAGGCTGGGGGCTGGAGCTGACTGCCCGGGCAGAGAGAGCTTGTCTGAGGGGCTGCTAGGCTGTCTGCTGGAGAGGAGATGCAGGGATGCTCAGCAAACCCTGCTGGCTTTGCTCAGCTGCCAGCCTGGCCCCAGCTGAGAAGCTCTGCTGGCTACACCCCCAGTAAGTGGGGATGGGGAGAGCAGAGTAAGGACAGGGAAGTACCTCAAAGTGCAAGACCTGGCCCTTATTATTGTAAGGCCACATACAAATATTTGGTTGTGTCTCTCTGGAGCAGAGAATGGTACCATTTTGTGGAGGAGCTGTTGTACCTACTTCGAGAAGGAAGACGGAGGTAGGGTTAGCGCCCCGTCAGCGGCCAGAGCAGGTTTTGATGCAGAGAATGATTTTCAGAAATGCAGTGGGCATCCAAGGGGATACCTGAGCTCCCCTGGCAGGGAGAAGACACAGATCTCCTCTCTCAGAACCGTGGAAACTATCTGATAGTGGGAAATTGGTAATTTAATTAGTAAGTAGTGTGTAGAGATGGAGTTTAGTCTGGAATTTGTGAAGTAAACCAGCAAGTGGCCAACAGGAGGGTGAGTTGGGGAAACCTTTGGGCTGGATGGAGGTAGTAAAAGTTACTCTGTAGGTTGCCCTTGATGCTGTATTTAAGATTGGCACTGGTCAGTCCAGCTCAAAAATAACAGGTAATGAAATGCACTGATGAGCCAACGAATGGAACAGCAGGGAGGATCTTGATTAGAAACACTGGAAGAGTGGAAAGATGTAGGTGCTTAGGCTGGGCAGAGGATGACTCCAGACTACCAGTATGTTGTGGCTGGGAAATGGCCAACATGACCCAAAGCTCCACCAAGCAAGTCAAATCCAGTACAGACCAGAACTGTTAATGCCCTGCGTGAGGTCTAGAGTTGACCCCACCTGGAGTACTGGGTACTTCTGGTCACCTCTGATGGAGAAAGACAAATTAAAAATAGAGCTGGTGCAGACAGGGGTTGTCAGGATGATCTGAGGTGCCATCCCATGGCTCAAGCTGCAGTGACATGGATCCTACCAAGCACCTTGCATGTTAGAAAAACAAAGTGGTCTGACCCTAGGGATCTCCTAAGATACTGCTTCTCCGTGGTCAGGATTATTTCATGGGCTGTGGCCACAGAAGATGGCTCTTTCAATTACAAACAGGAGGAACAGAGCATGGAAAACCAGATGTCATTCACAGCGTGATTCCTGTGGTTGGTGGGGAATCTGACCACAGGGGCTGCAAACACACTCCCTGGGCTGCCAATAAAAGTCCTCTTCACATTTTACCAAGGACATCAGCCCACGGGACACCTACTCCTCCTCTAGCTGCTTAAATAGCAGCCTTGCAACGGCAGACAGCTTCAAAAATTCAAATGAATCTCAGCGAGGTGGCAGAAGCCCAGCAAGATGCTGACTGACCTCCTGATTTTGTAGACCTGCCTGTGCAGCTTCTGTAGGATGCACAGAGTAGGGCAACAAAAGGGTTAACAGGAGCGGGGGGCACACAGCAACCAGAGCTCTGTGCAAGGCAAACCTTCTCCTTTCAGAATAGCACCCTGCTAGTTTCTATGGTGTCAGGCCTGTAGTTCTGAAGGTCCAGCTCTCACCGCTGCAGAGGTGGGAGTCACGACTGATTTCAAAACCTGGGGTTCCTCCTGCTTTGAGTCTCCTCTCCCCAGTGCCAGCAGAGAGCACAAGAAGCCCCAGACCTGCCTGTGAGAAGTGAGGAAGGTGCTGGGAAGCAGGAGGAAGGTCTCTGCCCATTTATTCTTCCAAACAGTTTCCAATAGAGAGGACTCCTCCCCGATTCCTCTTGCTCTGCTCAGTTCCCCGTGAGGCTTCATCCGCAGCCCTGGAAGGCTATAAGGGGCTATGCCCGGCCCCTGCAAAGTGGCAGGGGGTGAGATCCAGTTCAGCTGTGACCCAGCACCTTCCCAGCCTCTCTCCCTTTTGACATGTCCCTAGACTGGTGTTCTGACATCCTTACTGCTCCCCATGGTCTGGCTATGGCTCAGGAGGGGCCGGTGAGACCCCCCTTCCTGAGCAATGCTGTTCAGGTGAACAGTCCATCAAAAGGGAGCCCTTATTTCCCAAAGATAAGGCACAAAGGTTTTGCAGCTGGCGGGGTTATGTGATTTCCCAGCAGATGAGCTGGGCTTAGTGGCAGCGGATTAACGAATAGCCATATTGCTTACTGATACTGGCCCTGGCTAGTGGATTAATACTATATTTGTTCCCTTTAAATCTTCAATGGAGCGTAATTAGCTTAGTGTCCGTCCAGACAACAGGAACAACACTGGGCTGCCCTCTTTGCTGCTACAACTGAGTCACTGTGAGGGCATTCTGAGTTCCTGGCATGCCCTTGGGGCTCCTGGTGCCGTGCTGGGCACAAGGGCTGTGACAGCCCCTCTAGGTGGGTGCAGAGCTGGGGGTACCTGTAGTGCTTGTGATGCTCTATCCACCGTAGAAGAGCTGTCCAGGAAAGAAAATGATGATTCAGTATCTCTGAGACACTAGTCTGTCCAGAACTTGGAGGAGAATCTACCCAATGTACTCTTGACTTCTAGCAGCTGAAGGTTGGTGCTGCAGGTTCTCCACACTCCAGCAATGGTCTCCAAGGAAATCATCTGTCCTGATGGCATTTCACAGAACCACGGTGCAGCTGGTGCTGAGACCATCAGAGAAGTGCTGGTGCAGAGGAGATGAAGCTCAATGCCCTGGAGGGGGAAGAGGCTGGAGTATCACCTTAGTGCTGCAGAATGTGGTGTCTCCGATGGACATCCAACACACATCTTCCACTTGAAAAGAAGATGTTGGTCAGTGAGATGTCTCCCTCCTGCAGTGGTTTGAGGAGGATATGGCAGTGATCTGGAAGGCTGCTGGCACTGAGCCACCTCTTTGTAAGGGGAAGGGGATGGCAATGGGGAAAAGTCTTTAATTCCCCACCCAGCACTGGGAGACAGGAGGGGAGGAGGAATGCTGGGACAAGTGGGGGTGTCCTGATGCACAAATGCATGGCTCTCTGTGACATCTAGGTCGGCCCCTCCGCTGGCCTCTCCTTGGGGAGATGCAGAGTCAGCCCAGCTGTGGCTACAGGAAACTCTCCTCCACCTCTTGGTGCCCTGTGGTTGGCTCCTGGCAGCTCGGCTGTGGGTCAGATTCCTGTTCCTCGTCCTGCCGGAGGCCCAGAGGGCTGTCACAGGATATTGTAGACAAAGTGTTGGCTTCATTCAGTGATGAGCTGAAGGGAGAGAAGAAGCAGAAAGAAATGAGTGCTTTGTCCCAAATCTCCTGGTGGAGACCCAACAATATCTGTTGGGTCTTTTGAGCCCTCAGACACCTCATACAGCCCCTGTGTGCCCTCCTCCTTTTGAGAGGGTTCCCTTGTCCCCAGTGGTGCTGGCTGGTGTATGAGGATTTGACCCAGCACCCTACCTTAGCTCATGCCCCAGCTCATCTGGATCATCTCTATCCGTGTGAGCTCATGCAAGGTCACAGCACCTCAGATAGGGATGACACTGCCCTCCTTCTCTGCCAGTAAACCCACCCCTGCTCTATCCCTCAGCAGAACATCCTAATTTCCTTTAGAGACCCCCATCTTCAGGTTTGGGCAGTCAGGGAAGGGACAATTCAGGACCAGTGTCCTTACCTGGCCCGGCTGATGGAGGCCTCCTGAGGGAGATCGCAGACTGCCTCAGGTTTGGGGTCAGGAAGGGGGATGATGTAGTCGTTCTCGCCCCCGTTCTGGTGCACGGCTGTGTAGAGGATGCTGCTGGTGGGCGAGCTGGTGGTGTTGAGCCTGGCGTTGTTCAGCCCAGGGATTGTGGGTCTTGTGCGGACAACAGCGGGGTGGTCACTCTTCATGAACTCCTCATCCACCTGCTGGTACCTCTGCTCTCACAGGACAGGTTACCAAGGAAATGGAAGGTCTTGTGAGTAGAGAAAAGGCACTGGTGTTGTATGTGCTTTCCCTGTCTGCTGGGCTTTGTCTAGAAGGGCTGGCTACCCTGAGTCCACCACAGACGGGTCATGAACATTTCTCCTAGAGGAGAAATCAGGGGCACAGCTCCACAGGTCCAAAATACCAGACAGTTGGAGACAGGTTTCTGTTCTCCTGCCAGTTCTGATTTATGCAGTTGCTGAGATGCCAGCTGCCTGTCTGGTGATGCCAGTCGTGTCAGCAATGTCCCCAAGATGCCCAAACTATTTTCAGGGGCTGCTTAGACTAATGCAGCTTTGTCACAGCAAAATCCTCCAGCACAGCAGCACCAAGCATTGGTCTCCAAACCCTGCATGATTGCCCTAAGCAAGGCAGCTCCTCCACTGAGCACTGGCCCTTTTCTGTCCCCCCAACACAGGGTCTCTGGAACATACCTTTCTGTAGCAATCCACCAGGAGGTTGCCCATAAGCCCCACCAGCTGGGAGAACGATGGTCTGATCTCAAACTTCTCCTCCCAGCACTTCTGCATGATGTCGTAGCTGGGGAGAGAGAAGAGAAGTCACTCAGGTGAGCTAGTGGGGGGAGAGGAGAAAGGCAGAAATGCTTCTGCAGTTTGTGCAGGGAAGGCCCAGGGCAGCACTGACATTTCATCAGAGGCGTGGGTGGGTTTGGACATCCGATAGCCTCGTTTGATGGCGTTGTAGAACTGCTCGTTCATAGGCAGCTCGGGGTATGGGGTTCCCCCTGGGTGTAAAGAGAGAGCAGGAAATCAGGTCGGGTTGCCGGCCACCCCCATGCCAACATGCATTTCACACCAGGTTTCCTTTGTTCTTTACCTTTCCTGCTTCATCTCACTTCCAAATGGCAACGTCAGCATGAGAAAGGAGGAGACAGGGAATGAGGTGCTACTCTGACTGGTAAGGTTGGGACTCAGGTACTAGGAACCAGTTTCTGTTGTCTCTATCATGGAACCCTGCTAACATGCTGTCAGACCTACAGACACCACCAGGGCACCTACCTAGTGTGAATATCTCCCAGAGGAGAATCCCAAAGGACCAGACGTCGCTTAGGGTGGTGTAGAGGTTGTTGAAGATGCTCTCTGGAGCCATCCACTTAAGGGGCAAGAAGGTCTAAGAGGAAACAAAAAAGAACAAGAAGAGAGTCAGCTGCACCTACAGCACTTGTTTCAACAGGTGAGAACCTGATACCCAATTCACAGGCAGAGCTGCCTGTCAGCCCAAAACATCTGCTGACACCTGCTATCAGCTACTTCTCAGAGTGACCAGTTTCATCTTCCCTTGTACAGGATGGACTCAGCAGGCAGGAGGAAAGAGTGGGGATGCTACATCCATTTCCATCACTGTCTGTCCTGATGAGTTGTCCTGGTGAGCATCCTCTGCTCCCCAGTTCCTGAGAGTCCGCTGACTTGACCACTGCACTCTTGAAGGGGATCCATGCCTAACTGGACTTTGGAAAAGTCCTCCTCCCCCTCTACTCTGCCCTGATGAGGCTGCATGTGGAATATTGTGTCCAGTTCTGGGCCCCTCAGTTCCAGAAGGACACAGAGCTGCTGGAGAGAGTCCAGTGCAGAGCCACAAAGATGATGGAGTGGGGCATCTCCCTGATGAGGAAAAGGCTGAGGTAGCTGGGTCTCTTGAGCCTGGAGAAAAGGAGACTGAGGTGTGACCTCATTAATGTTTATAAATATGTGAAGGGTGGGTGTCAGGAGGATGGAGCCAGGCTCTGCTCAGGGGCATCCAATGATAGGACAAGGGGCAATGGATGCCAACTGGAACATAGAAGGTTCCACATCAATATGGGAAGAAACTTCATGGTGAGGGTTAGGCTGCCCAGGGGGGTTGTGGAGTCTCCTTCTCTGGAGATGTTTAAAACCCGCCTGGAGATGTTCCTGTGCCACTTGCTCTACGGGATCCTGCTGTGTCAGGGGGATTGGACTAGATGATCTTCTGAGGTCCCTTCCAATCCCTGATGTTCTGTGATTCTGTGACTGAACTGGCGAGGGCAACAGGATGGCCAGAAGAGAGCTAAAGCAGACATCCAGATTCTTTCCTGCTCTTACATGAACAGGAGACCCACTCGACCCATTTTCACGCAGCACTGGCTGTGCTGTCCCTGGGATTTGCTTGCACAATGAAAACCAAAATAATCTCCAGGAAGGACTGCAAAGGGGCCCAGTTTCATTTCCCATTTTGGAAGGAAAAGCAGTTAAGCTAAACTGGACTGGAAAACCTCAGCCCCAGTGCTGGAGGGTTTCCCTGCCTAGGCACTGGGTGCCTGTCTGTGTCAATGGGAGAGGAGTGAAGTGGTTCATAGACCAGGTAGAGATTGCAATTTGAGGCTCTTCTAGCCTCATTTTCTCTGGGAACTACTTGGGCTCCTTTTCTTGGGGTCGTGTGTTCCCAGGGTGGAGTGGACATGCCATAAAGTCACAGAGGAGGTTCTGGGGATGCTCAGTTACAGCCTCATCCTCTTCTGCCTCGAAAGACTGGGGACGTCTTTCCAGAAAGTAGCTGCTCGCAGAAGAACGCATCCTCTCACCCTGTGGTCTGGTGGTTACAGCAAAACCTGTGAACCTCTTCCCACAGTGGCCAGTGACTCACTGCGGTGCTGTCAGGCTACCCAACCTTGCACTGCTCCTGCCTGTGGCTCAGGCGCAGACTCAGTTCTGTGCAGGGATGGGATGTGGCACTGCTGGCAGTGATGGGCTGCACAGGGGACATTAGTTTTGCTGTTCTTCTGTAGGAGCCTGAAGATATGGGTACGTGGTTCTGCTACTCCACAGCACTCAGAACACACCAGTTACAGGGCGGTTGGCCACTGACACCATCTTCTGAAAGTCCTGCCCTGTCACCACCCCCGGGCACAGCGATGGACAGGCAGTTCACAGGGGGAGCACGCAGGGTGTACTAGGCTCCTGGGAAGAAGGAGCTTGCACAGGTCCTGGTACTCACGCTGCCTTTGGAGATATAGTTGGAATCCCTCATGATGTCCCTTGCCAGGCCAAAGTCACAGATCTTCACCAGCTTCCCCTCACAGATGAGGACGTTCCGGGCAGCCAGGTCACGATGTACACACTGTAAGAGGCAGGCAGAGCACTGTCACTCTGAGGACCCCCAAGACAGCCCCAGGAAGAAATCCAACTCCAGCACTAGCCCATTGCTGGCGATTCAGGGACAGGAGTCACCTCACATCATTTGAGGCAACCATGGCTCAAAGCCACTAGCACAACTACTACATTTTCACTGCTTGCCCGGACTGTGACCACTGAAACAGCAGCAGGAATACAAATCTGGCCACAGCACAGAGGGTATTGCCAGGACCTGGTGGACTGGGAGGAGTGGGTGTCTCTCTCTCTCTCTGCATGGACAATCCACCCCAGCAGTCTGAAGACATCAGAATGACATCAGCCTAGCTGGAGCCTCCTGGCTCACTGGGTGCTTTCCGTATGAACAGCCCCGACGTTTGCTCAAGACCCTGCCAGACACTACACGGGGATGTTATGCCACTGCGGAGTACGACAGGGCTGCTGTGGGAAGCTTGGAGCAACTCTTCTGTGCTCTGTGGGGGAGCACTGACCGTGCCCTTTTGGGGACCAGACAATCTGGCTGGAGGCAGAGAGCCAGGAATCTCTCTCTGCATGTCACTGATGCCATTCCTACCCCTTCCCTTAGCCCTGCCCCGTGTGAGGTTTCACATGGTCCAGCTGCCTGCCCTGGGCTAAGCTAGACCTTAGAAAATGCCAAAGCTTAGTCCTCTGTGGTGGCTTAATTTCCACTAAGCAAGCACTTCTGGGGGGCTCAAAGCTGTGGTGCAATAGGGGTCTCCACAAAGAGCAGCGGCTCTACTGCGGAGTGTCTTGTGCTTGAGCACAGGGAGGTTATTGCTGTTTGGTCATCCTGGTCAATAGGGATGATATAACCCCACAGCTGTGCTGGGGAGGAGCTCAGGGTCAGGGAATCTGAGGTCTGAAGCTCGATCTGAGCCAGGGCTAGCTGTCACATGCAAATACAGTCACACTGATCCCCAGGGCTGTGTTTCCACAGAGAAGTGGTCAGCAGCTCTTCAACTGCACAGCCAGCTCTCCCACGAGGAGGTTGGCAGGGACAGAGGGACAGGGAGTGGAAGCTGACCCCAAGACACAGCACAGCACTGCTGGCCTCCGCCTCTGCAGGCACCGTGGATCAGCTGGCATACGTACATTTTTGGAAGCCAGAAACTCCATCCCATTGGCCACCTGGAAGCTGAAGCCCACCAAGTCCATGTAGCTGAGGAGTGGAGATTCGTTTATCAGCGTCACCCGGTCTGTTCTTTCAGGAGCTGGAGGGCAAGCAGAGATGGATGTTGGTGTTACTCAGGACACTCATGGGCTGCCCACCAGTGGAGGGACCTACTAAGGATTGCTCTGCCTTCTGTATTGAGGGGACGGAACTGGGAGCTCCCAGCACAAGGGCATCAAATCCTAGACCCATGAAGGCTGGAAGGGACCTTCAGGTTCATCAGGTCCAACCATCAGCCCAACACTTCCATGCCCACTAAACCATGCTTCCTTGTGTCACATCTGTGTTTTTGAACATGCCAGGGACAGCCTGCCACCACTCCTAGACACATTCCAAAGATGTCCTTTGCAGTGTGGACCATCCACCTCTGCAAGCAAAGGCATCCAGTGCCTGACGCGTGAGCAGTTCTCCCTCATGTTGTGGTTGAGCTGCTACCTGATGGGGAGTAGCTGTCCAGCTCATACGGGGTGCCGTAGTTAGAGGACTCGATGTCAGCGTACTTGACTTCGCCCTTCATGTCGGACATGGGGACGTAATCCAGGGAGTCATCCTTGCTCATGTCCATGTAGCCCCCATCGCTCTCGACAGACAAGGAGAGGTGACTGGTGGGGGGAAGCAAAGAGGCTATTCAGGTCCAGAGAAGAGGAGGAGATGCAGGGGATGGGGTCGATGATTTGTGGGACTGCAACCTGTGAACCCTCAGCTCCAGCACTGAAGTGTGCCACACAGCAGGGAAAGAAGCCCTTCCTCATGCACGCAGAGGAGTACACATGGCACTGGAGACCTCCTTCCACCACCTGACCTCTCAGATGTCCTCATACCAGCTTTAAACAGCTCTGCTGTGTTCCCCCATGGGTCTCAAGGTGCCTATCCCCACAGCCCACACGTTGCCTGGGCTCAGCTCTGGGGAGGGCAGAGAGGGAAGCCAGGGCCATGCAGCTCCACAGGCACCCACAGGGCAGGAGAACGCGAGACTGAGCCACAGTGGGTAGGTAAAACTCTCCACCTCAACTATAGCTAGTGCTTAGGAGGATCTCAGCTGCCTCCAGACAGAAAGAGCAGGGGGCAGCTCTGCTGATGTCCAAACACTGCTCTGTTTCACCACGGTTTTGGGATGCTGGAAGGAGGTGCTGCTTCCCAACTTCCCACGGGACCATCTGGCAGCCAGACGGAGGAGCAGTTCCCTTTCCCTCAAGCACGTCTTGTGCAATTGCCCTCCTCTAGCACTTCTCCTTTAGGCTTGGTGGTGACACAACCTGCCCTGAACATGCAGGGCTGAGGTCTCCCAGGGTTGGGCCACGCTGGGAAACCCATCACCTCTGTTCTCAGAGTGTAGCTATGGCTATGCAGTGAAGATAAGATGATGGGGAATATCCCCAGCTGGCAGAGAGCAGCAGGAGCGTGTGCTAGCAAACAGCCTCCATGAGCACAGATGGGCTCTGCCAGCTCCTTGTCTGCCAGGAGCCTTTCAAAATGGCTGTTGGTCCATGGACTGGTCTCACAAGGTGGCCAACTGTGTCTCAGTGCTGGCCCAGTGTTCATTTTACTGGTCTGAAGGAAATTTAGGTGTCCTTCCTGGCAGTACCAACCTCCCTCATCAGCGGGGAGGAGGAGAGTGCCGGCTGACAGGTACCTGTGCACATGGTCCTCCTTGGGGGTGTTCCCGTACAGCTCTGCCTCTCGCCGGGCCTTCTCGCCGCAGGACTGCAGGAAGGTGTGCTTGTTGCGGTGCAGGTAGTCCACCAGGTCCCCGTAGCGGCAGTACTCAGTGATGATGTAGATGGGTCCTGGTGGGGAGACAGCACCTGCATCAGCCCTGCCATGGCCTCACTCGCTCCCCACCTCAGAGGATGTCACCCCACAGGGACATCACTGGATCAGAAAGGGTCTAGGCAGGGAAAAGCCACCGCTCTGGAACTGAGCATTTATGGAGTTTGCATTTGGAGAGGGAGGTGGGGATTAAGAGAAACATGTCTTCTTGGATGGCAAAGAAAGGCTTTCAGAGCCTCCCAGACTTTCCTAGGGGAAGGGGGAATCTCTGTGAACAAGAAAACAGGAGTTGTTCCCTCTGAGGCCAGTTCTTCTCCTCCTCAGGGCAGCAGGGAGAGGAGACAAGGTGCCTGGGGCTCAGCTACCTCCTTTGGTGCAGGCTCCCAGCAGGTTGACGATGTTGAGGTGAGGTCCCAGGTGGCTCATGATCTTCAGTTCAGACATGAGGGCTTGCTTCTCACTGCTCCGGGCAGTGGCTGTAGAGGAGAGCCAAGGTGAATGGAGGGGAGTGCAAGGACACTGTTGGCCTTTGCACCTTTTGGAGACGGGGAAGGGACAGTGTGGGGACAACTCACACTTGAGCATCTTGACCGCCACTTTCATAGAGGAGTGCGAATGGCTCAGGCCATGGGCTGTTGCCTCCACCACACGTCCAAAGGCACCAGAGCCCAGAGTGCGTCCTGCAAAGAAACGGTGAGGAGACAAAGTTGGTGAAGATCCTCAGGAGAGGTGAAGAACTTGGGAAAGACAAGTCCCCTGAAGCCACATCAACCTTGCTGGTGGGTGTGAATGTGGTTGTGAGCTGCAACACTTGGGGCTGGGGCTGGTTTCCATCTGCTGCGAATGGCAGGAGCCGCCAGCTGCAAGAAACAGGAGTAACCCAGTGCTTCATGACAAAGGGACCAGTTGGCTTCCACTGTGACTCCAGGTCGCCCTTCTGCCCTATCCTGTCTCTAGGGATCTCTGTGTCTTTTCTATGTCTTTTGGAGATCCCAAACTCATCTCTCTCACCCCCAAACAGCCAGGACCCCAGGGGTCCATCAGTGCCTACAGAGCCTTTACCTAACACCAGCTTGTTCCTGGGCACCTCCCAGCTGGAGTCGTAAGGGAGCTGCATGGGATCCACATAGATGTACTCGTGCCCATCGGAGCTGACGGACTCAATCACCTTCCAGCGGATTTCATAACGAGGTTTCTGGAAAGGGGAGCAGAGGGAAAAGAGAGGCTGAGGGACAGAGGGCGTGGGAGGTGTGCATGGGCTTCGTTAGGGAGTCTTTGGTCCCTATTGTCTCATTCCCATCTAGCTCACAGGTCACACAAGCATGCAGAGGCTGATGGAGGCCCACAGACCCATGAGTGGGACACTGTCAAGCCCACAGAAACAGGAGCTCACAGCTTTGTCCTTCCCAGCCACCTCCATGGGGCAGCCTGGGAGCTCTCCCCTCTTTTACCTTCTGCCACAGGACAATCAGGATGATCAGGGAGATGACAGTGAGGACCAGCAAGGCCAGGATGACAGAGATGATGACCACCTTAAAGGGCAAGGCTGGAATGATAATAGGGACAGCAGTCAGACTCCATCTCTGCATGGCCTGAGAACCCCAGGCAAAGAGGGGACAGCAGCACGAGGGTCCCTGCACCCTTCCCTTTCTCTCCTTTCAGCCTCTGTTCCCCTATTTCTATGCACCTCCCCATCCCCAGACATCACCCTGAGCTGCCCTCGGGATGGGGGCAGTCCCTGTCCTCTCCTCCTGAGAGGATCTGCCCAGCTGGCAGGACCAGTGCCCCAGGGATGATGGGGTGATAGGTCGTTACAGCTTGTGGAAGGGATTGCTCCCTCAAGAGAGCTTTGTCTGTGGGACAGTGTAAGGAGCTGTAGACACCAGTTTGTTTGGGGAAGAACTGGCAGCTCCAGGCCTCTTCGTAGATGCTAGTTCTTCATGTTGGATGTTCAGCACACGGATGTTCAAGTCCGTGGCACCATCTAGTGACCCGTGGGCTTATAACAAGTCATCAGGGACCTTCTCAGGCAACACTCATCTTCCCTCCCTGGAGAGATGGCCCTGCTAGTGGTGGGAATAGAATGCCCATGGCCAGTGGACACAATGGCTGCAGACATCTCCTGGAGGAACCTTTCCTGCTCAACCCAAAGGATGCTCATTTTGGGCAGAAATACCCAAGTTCTGAGGACCTCAGTGATCAAAGGACAGTCCTGGCTCCCAGTATCTCCAGGCTGGTGACACAGAGAAAAAGGCCTATCTCCCCGTGACTAGCTCAAACACTCGCCCGGTACTCACCGTGTGGGACCAGAGTGATGTCCTGGGAGCTGGTGCCCAGGAAGTTTTGCACAGTGCACCTCAGGAGCAGGGGCTCGTCCACCCTGTGCAGCTGCAGGGTGCTGTTCACACGGAACACCTGCAGCTCTGTGTGGTACGTGGCGTTGGTCTGCAGGCCAATCTCCATGGACTCGTTGCCCAGCAGCCGGGTGGGCTGTCCCTTGGTGCTGCACCTGGCCCCAGGGAAGATAAAGGCAATTGAGAGGCAGCTGGGACCACAAGTCACCTGAAATACAATAACAGTCTACTGTTGGAGTTGGAGCCCCCAAAAGAAGAAGGACAAGGACTTGTTGGAGTGTGTCCAGAGGAAGCCACAAAAATAATTTGAGGGCTGGAGCACCTCTCTTACAAGGACAGGCTGAGACAGTTGGGGTTGTCAGCCTGAAGAGGAGAAGGCTCCAGGGGAGACTTATAGCGACTTTCCAGTTCCTGAAAGGGGCTGTCAGAAGGCTGAGGAAGACTATTCAATGGTGCAGGGAACAATAGGATGAGGGGTCATGGTTTGGAGCTGGAAAAGGGTAGATTTAGGATGGACATCAAGAAAAGCTCTTGAATCTGAGAGTGGTGGATCCCTGGAACAGGCTGCCTAGAGAGGTGGTGGAAGCTCCATCCCTGAAGACACTGAAGGTCAGGTGGGATGGGGCTCTGGGCAATCTTTTCTAGTTAGAGATGTCCCTGCTTGTTGTAAAGGGGGTAGGAGTAGATGTCCTTTGGAGGTCCCTTCCAACCCTATAATTCTATGATTAAAATAAGTGAGAGAACCCAGTGGCTCCCACGGGGTCCATCACTGACCATTTGATGTCGCTGCAAGTAGACCAGGTGATCTCTGGCTGGGGCATGCCTTCAGCAGAGCACGTTACAGTCTGCTCCCCAGTGCTGGCACTGCTGTTCTCCTTGAGATCCACCACTTTGGCTGGCACTGAAACCAAGAGACAGTGACAGGAATCAATCCTCCTTTCTGCCTGCAGCATAGAGAAGTGGAGGCTGAGGGGGGATCTCACTGCTCTCTACAACTACCTGAAGGGAGGCTATAGTGAGGCAGGGGTTGGCCTCTTCTCCCTAGTGACTAGTGACAGGACAAGAGGAAATGGGGTCAGGTTGTGCTCGGGGAGGTTTACATTGGATCTTAGGAAAAACTTCTTCACAGAAAGAGTAGGGAGGCCTTGGAACAGGCTGCCCAGGGAGGGGTTGGAGGCACCGTCCCTGGAAGGGTTCTACAAACTGGCCGACACGGTGTTTCAGGAGATGCTTTAGTGGTTGGGAGTTGTAGGGCAGATGGTTGGACTTGATGGTCTTGCAGGTCTTTTCCAACCTGTGGGGTTCCACAGTATCCTTAACATAGCTTGTGGGTGAGAAGAGAGTGAGGTAGGACTCATCACATCAATTGTTTTCTTTGTGAAAGCTAACAGCAAAGAGAAAAGTTTGAGGGACTTATGGAGGAGACCTGCCCCCATCTATCTTGCTTAGGGAGCAGAGGTGAGCCCAGAGGAGAACTCTAGACATCAGGGCTATGCAGACCAAGTTGTTGATGTCTGCACTTCCTCCCTGTCACTGTTTCTCTGAGACCAAGTGTGAGATATTTCAAATGAGCATGTTTCTTGCTTGAGTGCTCTTCCATTCACCAAAACCACTCTGGAGTAAGGGCTTCCGCCTGAGGATCCTGCAGCGAAGGATGGAGCCACCCCCTGAGACTGCCCCTACAATCCTCACCATTTATCTGCAGATGGAAGGACAGCTCCTGCTCATCATCCTCATTGGAAGCCCGGATGGTGTAAAATCCTCCTTCCTCCTGCTTCACCCGCACCAGCACCAGGGCTGTCTGGTACCTGGAGGAGACACAGTCCCAGTGATGGGTGTGGGAAGGCATCTGGGGACTGACAATGCTCAGAGGCAGCAGTCTCTCACTCATCAGAAGCGTGATTGAAAGCCTCTTGCTGAAAGGTATTCAACCACCAGCCATGTCCAACCAGCAGTTTGCAGGCTGCATCCCCTCCCTTCAAACCAGTAAGGAAACCAGCCCTCACCTGGTTTCGGACAGGTTCCTGCTAGTGATGGTGAACTCACTGCTGCTCTCCATGGTCAACGTCTTGTTGTTCTTCAGCCACACAATGCTGGGCTGGGGGTAGGCCTCCACCTCCACCTGGATGGTGTGGCTCTTGTGGACCTCAGTGTACACCGTGCTGGGCAAGCGGGTGTGGAAGCGCACAAAGCCACGCTCTGTGAGGGAGCAGGAGGGGTAAGAGGGGATCAGACAGAGAAACAACCCTCTCTCCAGACCTCCAGACAAAAGGAGATAATTTAGCGATTAGGGCTTGTAGGATGGATGGTGGGACTTGACGATCTTGGTGGTTTTTTCCAACCTCAATAATTCTAGGATTCTATGACAAGGAGGGGAGAGAGCTGGAGGATGGGCAAGGAGAAGAGGGTGTTGCTCTGGGACATCCTGCCCTGGATGCTCTACTGGTTTGCTGGCTTGGTGGGCAGCAGCTCACCGATCACATGGATCATGATGTCTTTCCGGTCTGTTTTCTCATGGTAGCCCTCAGAGACGTTGCAGACGTAGGTCCCACTGTCCTCCAGCTCCGCATTCTGGATGATGAGGATGGAGCGGATATCATGGCTTGATCCAGGCAGGAAGTCGGTCACTGGCTCCACAGTCCTTCCTGCCTGCACGATGGGGACAGGAGACACCGGCTGAGGAGTCAGGAGTGTGTTCTGTCATTGAGGCTACAAAGCCAGGCTCACAGGGAAGGGAGAGGAGGTGGCAGGGGAGCCCCATCTGACTGTTTCAGGATGGGAAACACAGACCAGTCAGGGGCCAGTGAGACAGGCAGCTCCCACCTCATCAAGCCTCTCTGTGTGGCACCAGCAGCACCCCACAGCTTCTGCCCTGGGGACTCGGTGACAGGGAGCAGCAGGGCAAAGGCTGGAGAACTCACCTGCCTGCGGGGGTAGTCCCAGTTGAAGTTGACTAGCTCGTTGCCGCTCACGGTGCACATCAGGGTGATGTTCTCTCCCTGGCGCACCACGGTCTGCAAGGCGCTGATGGACACGTTCACGGATGAGACTGGGCGAGATGTGAAAGAGCAGAACGAGTGATGAAGGGAAGGATGAATGGGCACCCAGTGCATTTATCCTGGGTGGACTGGTCCACTGGAAGTTGGACTCTTTGCTAAGGGATGGAGCAGATGCTTGGGCAGAACCCATTCTCTACTGAAGACCAAACTAAACCCAACCTCCAAAGTGGTCAAGGAGACAGGATTGCTTCCCTGCCACCTGCTGTAGGGCTAAAGGAACAGCTACAGCAGTTGCCCAGGCATGTTAAGGGAATGGCAGCTCACCCTGGATCCTGTAGACGTAGAAGGTGTCTGAATCTACCTCCTGGTCATCCACAATTGTACGACAGAAATAGGTCTTATCCTCAAAGAAGCCTTTGAATCCCTGCTGTGGATCATACTCAGCTGGGATGGGGTTCTCCACCTTTTTCTCATAGAGGGTCACCTGCATCTCTGGGTTAGTCACACGGCATGGGATGACAGCCTCTGTGTAGCCCGTGATGAAGATGAAGAGCTCTTCCGAGGTGACTGTGGGGAGGAAGACGAGGGAGGGATCTGTGGGAGAGAGGGAACACTGCTTACGGAAAGCTCCTTGAAGCTGAACCAGGGCTGCTTTGTGCTCCCCCAGGACTGCTCCAATGCAAGGATGTTTCCTCCCTTATTCCCCATGGCAAAGCAGAGCTTTGTCATAGAGCCCAGTTTCTCCTGGGAGTGTGAGAGACAGACCCAGAGCACCACTGCCTCCTTCGCCACTTGTCCCAACACATCACAAACAAACCCTTCCATGACCCGACACACCAGAGACAGACCACAGCCAGATGACCTGCCATAAGGGTTCTCCTGCAGTGAGAGGAAGGGTTCTGGAGGGCTAGGTGCTTGGAGACACGATAATTCAAAGCTCTCTTTTTCCTAGTTGTTAAACCCCATGGAAAGGCAGAGACCTGCTGTCCCCTACCTGGGACATAGATGTAGAGGGCTTTCCTCTCCGCTGGCTCTGGAGCCTGGTCAAGGCTGTACGTGCACGCATACTCCCCAGTGTGACGGCCTGTCACGTTCCTGAGGGTGAGGTTGCTGACAAAGACACCATCTCTCTGCTCGAGGAAGGCACCAAGGGGCTGACCCTCACGTTCCCAGACCAATTCACCGTCCCCATAGCACAAGAGGGAGAAGGTGCTGTGGAGGTCGAGGACAAGCTCACTGTCTTCAGGTTCAATATGCAGCCTGCTGCCCCCAGATGTTACCTCCAGCAGACCTGGGGGAGGAGAGAGATGGAACTAAATTGGATTCCTCTGAATGCCAAGCAGAACCACACTGGAGCACAGCCTCATGCCAATGTAGTTTGTAGTGTCAGCCTTTACGCTGAAAAATAACCTTCCTGGATACGTCCTCCTTGGAGTAGCCACCACTGACTAACATCTTCTCCTTAAAAATGTCAACCTAGAACTGGATGGGTCCCCTCTTGTTCCTTGCTCTTCCTGAAACCCTTACTGGTCAAGATGGCCCAGGAAGCTGAGATTATGAAATCAGAAAATCACAGAATGGTTTGAGTTTGAAGGAGCCTTAAAGATCATCTAGTTCCAACCGCCCCACCATGGGCACAGGCTACATCAGGTTGCTCAAGGCTCTATCCAACCTGGCCTTGATCACATCCAGGGAGGGAGTATCATAAGTAGCAATGATGACCCCAAAATGAGCCTGTCTCTGCAAGGCAAAGGAAGGTCTCAGATGCACCTTCAGAGGCTTGGAAAGACTGTGCATTTAGCCAGCAAGGGGGACAGGAGGACATGGGGCAAGCTCTGCTCTGCTGGCTGCCTCTCCACAGGGACATGGACCAGGCTGAACCAATGTCAGCTCACCAGAAAGTGAAAAAGGAACGACAGCAGAACCTTACAGGAAATCCTTTGGAAGCAATAGAGCAAGCAAGCTCTTCCTGAACGTCTCCCCATGTCTCTCCCAGCTTCCTCCCTTCATCCTTCGCCCAGATGTCCCCCCAGGGCTGGGACATGTGCTCCTCCCTGGTGTCCTCATGGAGGGGCAGGGCAGCTGAGACAGTCCCCAGGGACATACAGCAATGCTGTCAGCAGCCCAGATGCAGCCAGATGCCCTGCTGCCTTGCTAGGAAGGGGTTATCATGTTTATGAGGTCTCACTGCATCCTTCCTGCTGTGGGGGGTGCCCCTAACACCCAGCTAATAGGGTTCCTGAGCCCATATGGGTGTGCTCCCTCTGCAAAGATCTCCTCCTTCCACCCTACTGGGCACCAGCGTGAGGCAGCTGGGAACTTTACATCCAACCCGCCATGGGACTGTGTTGGCTGGAACCCCTGGACCCAAGTTATGAGGAGGGACAGCTGTGCCTGGAGCACACTGTGCACCCCTGTGCCCCCCACCACACAGGACCTCTGTGCAGGGCCCAGTCCCCTCATCATCATCATCATCACCACAAACAATCCTAACAGACTCTGTTTCAGCCACAGTACTCACCAGTGAGGATAAGGAGCCAGCCAGACGTCTTCAGAGAAGGCTGCAGCATGGTGGGCTTGGTGGCCAAATCCTGCCAAGAGCAAAGTGGGGTGAGCACAGCACTGCTGGCAGAGGTGGGATCCTTCGTCTGCCCCGGGCAGGGCTTCCCTGAGCCCCGGACTCCCTTCTTCACCTCAGAAACCTCCCTTCTCTTTTCAGTTTCCAGTCTTCCCCGTGCAGCTGAGTGGCTGGCTCTCCCTCACACTGGATCTGCAGAAGTTGCTGTTTCTAAGGCATCTCCCACTGGGAAACAGGGATTTTGCTGCAGGCTCCAGCCCTCATGTCAGCCCTTGCTCATCTCTGCTGGAAGCACTGCTCCCCGAGCTGCAGAGCCCTGTCTTTCTCCTCCCTCCCTCTGCTCTACCGCTTGCTTTCTTCTCCCTTAGTTTTTACATCCCTCGGTCCCAGTGAGATAAAACTTTCTGGGAAACAGATGCCCCTCCAACACTCCCACATTTTCTGTTCCGTCTGATTAAATAAAAGAAGCCCAAAGAAACCACAGAACCCCCTAAGCTTCTCGTATTTAGCTCTTAAACACAAATGAATATATTAAGGGAATATTTAAGGAGGCTTTTTAGTTAAAAATCCCTTTAACCAACATTTCTCAAGAAATCCTTCTCACAGAGAGGTTGCACCCTCCCTGGTGCAAACCAGAGCTCCCTAGGAGCATTGGGGTCTCTCCCCATTTAATGGGGTAATGGTAACTCTCCCTGCTGCCCCTGCAGGGATGGGGCTGAGCATTTCTGGGTTCAGTAGTCCTGTGCTCGCAGCTGTTTCTGCGTGGAGCTGGACCTCACGGCTCAGTGACGCTGCAGCCCAGGGCTGAGCTCCTGCCCTGCTGCTGGGCCACCTCCCTTCTCCCAGTGCCAGAAGCATTTTGAACCTGCTCCCAAGCCAGAGCTGGGGGAGAAGCCCCAGTGTTCTGGGGAGCTGCTTGCCAAGCAGAAGAATGGCCACTTGGACTTGCTGGCCTGTCCCCAGGACCCGTCCCTTAGCGAGTGGCTCTGCTGCCTCTTGGCCCTGGAGCAGCCTCCTGCTCCGCTTGATGTTGAGGAGGAAATGGTTCTTAAATGACGTGCGCTTGTCAGATGTTTTTATTATTCTCTTGCTTTGGCTCAACAAAAGCCTGATCTAGCACCAGCTCCTTCCAGGTCTCCAGCTTATTCAGCAGCTTCCCTCTCCCCTCTCCAGAAAACCCCTTCTCTCTTCTGCATTTGCCAAAGGGGATGGAGCACTCACAGGGTAGAGCTGGGGGGTGGGCAGGATGAAAGGGCCGAGGTGAAATTCAGGCTGTAGATGAATGTGACCTCACTGCACCCCCCACCTCAGATTGCAGCAGCCTGCAGGACACAGGAGGAGGATGGACAACCTAATCTCGCTGCTGCCCAGGGCACTGCCAGGAGAACTATTTGTTTCCTGATTCTCCCTTTCAGAGGAGTGGGATTCATCTGTTATTCAATGTTCAAGCTTGTAAGGACAACTGGGATCCTCTCCTTTCACCTTCCCCTCCCTGCATGCTCAAAGTGGGCTGGATTTGCCACCCTCACCCCAACCCCACCAAACATCTGCTTGCCAGCAGTTAAGCTCTTCCTAAGCTCACATCCAGCTTTAGCTGCCTGTCCAGCTTCATGGCTGTCACTATCAGTCCTGTTGCAGGAAAGATCTTGGCTTCCTCGACCCACACAGAGATTAAAACTTGAATAAAGGTGCAAAACAATCACAAAATAAAAAATAAATCGAGTGAGAGCTTGACCCACCCCTTGGTGACCTTGGTTTAACGATTCCCACAGATCCCTCACTCCGCTGGTAATCTCTGCAGGATCGCTGATGGGACAAACCAGCACTGTGCTGGAGCTGGGAGCCAGATGCGGATGTGTGCTGGTGCTGGGCTAGCAGGGTGCTGATCCTGCCAGCAGCGAGAGCCCTGCAGCCCCCGCCTGCTGCCTCTGGCCGCCTCCCCTGTGTTCATAGCTGTTTCTAATAAATCTGCTGGTTCTGCAGAAAGGCATTTCTCTTGGAGATGCTTCCTGAGCAGAGTGGGAGGGTGGCAGCGTCTCATGACGTGGTGACCTCTCCCTTGTTTGCCTGCTCTGGCCGGGAAGATGCTGGGCTCTGCTGGTATCCCAGGATCACACAGGGCCTGGCTGGCAGAGGGACAAACCTTTCCCTCCCCACCACGGGGACACGTGAGCTCATACATGTGGGTTTCACAAGGGACCCAACACATCCAGCTCACTGCCAGCCTTGAGAGCACTTGTTGTTTCCCTCTTCAATCTCAGCTTTTGTTCTCGGCGGGAGCAGCGAGCTGCGGGCTCTGGGTGCTGGGCAAGGAGGGGCTGAGGGGCTGCAACCCCGCTCAGCAATGCAGAAGCAGGTGCCCAGACCTTATCCCACCCAGGAACCCAGAGCCAGGCACTGATACCATGCTGAGCTGCTATGCATTGTCTCTCGAGAGTCCTATGGGTGAGCAGGGTGTCACGGATCCCACAGACTTCTAGCTCCTCTCCACCAGCCACAACCCGGACTTTTTCAAGCCATGGGACCATTTGCTTCCTTCACAAGGCTGGAGGTAGAGAAGTCCTGCAGCAATGCCAGGTCCTGCATCCCCCACTCAGCCCGGCCTCCTACCTTGCAGCCAGAGAGGTGAAGTCCCAGCTCTCCAACCCCACATTACATCCCCCACCACCCTCTCCTCCCTGCCAGTGCAGACACAGTCCTGCCCCCTGCCCACCTCTGGCACTGCGACACGAGGGCAAGCTGTCCCTGACCCGGCAGGGCAGGGAGCTTCTCTCTTAGCTGCGCTGTTTATTATTCCAAAAGAGGAATTTGGCTGGGAGAGGAGACAGGAGGTCAGCTGGCTCGACGGGCTGGCTGGGCGACACAGCCCCGCGCCCATGCTCAACCCCACATGCCTGTGGGGTGGCCGCGCTCTCCTCAGGGCTCCTGTCCTTGGGGCCACACCGGGGCTTCGCAGGGGACGCCGGTTGCCCGCCAGCTCGCACGTCGCCTCTCGCCACCGCCCAGCAAGGCCAGGAGCTGGGCGCGGCGGGACTGTGGATGTCTGGAAGGGTTTTGAGTCCAAACAAGACAGAGATACAGGCGACTGTCCCCGCGTGGTGACGCGCGCTGTGTCCTTATCTCTCCTCTGTGCTCACATCAGCCCATCCAGCGTACTGGATGTGTGGCCACAGGAATGTGCTCAGCGGCCACTGCTCTTCCAGACACCAAGAGTGGCAACAGAGGGAGAGCTGGGCCAGCAGTGGGGCTGTCAGCATTCCCAGCCCACTGCTGTGCTGGGCAAAGCAAACATCTCATTGCTGGCTGGGGCCAGGCACCGCCAAAAGCCTGACTGAGCATCTCCAGCCTCGTGCTTTTACAGCAAGTTGTGCAGAGCAAGGGAGCACCCTGAAATAAACAGCTTTCACCCCAATATCATACAGGAGACTCGATTGGGCTTTGAAGTACTCCAGGGCTCTTGACATGACTGCAGTTGTTGCCAGAGAAGACACGGTACCTCTCCAAGCAGAATCTACATGCTGCTCCCAAAAGTGTGGAAGGGCAGCCAACACCTATTTTGGAACGAGACACGAGCACTTCCTGAACCTTCTCAGACAGATTAAACCCCTACAATGTTTGTAGAACTTTTTCTTCTCTGATATCAGTCTGGGAGAGAGGGACAATCTTGCTTTGAAGGGCTGAGCTATCAATGTCTCTAAAGTGTGTCTGAGAGTGTTTAACAGGAGCACCCTGACAGCCTTGAGCAGCAGCAGTGGGGTGCAGAGGACACTCTGGACTCTGACAGCGTGGACACAGGCTAGAAGGACAAAGCAGAGAGGACCAACAGCATGGCAGGGCCACAGCTGCACCAGGACCAGGATTCACGTCTCATGATTCCCCATCTCCTAACTTCATGGCTGCTCGAGAGCAGCTTGCTCCTGTTTCTCCTGCATCCCAAACCTGATGACAGCTGAACTCCCTCTGCCTCCTCTCCCACTTCCCTGCTCACTGCTGCTGCCAGGGGCTGCTGCCTCTGCTGCTGCTGAACTTAGACAGGAATTTCTACAGCCAGAGCAGGGTTTTGGATACAAGGAACAGGCACATCCAGCCTCTGTTTGGGGATGGTCTCACATTTATTAAGGGAGGACCATCCCTTCTGTCGTCTCTGCCACTTTGCAGTGCCTTGCTAAGTGGCTTAAGCATCACCAAACCCTACTGCGTTGTCACTGTTCCCCCACTCCAGACCTCTCTCTTGTGAAGGATGCTAGCCAGCCAAAGACGCTTTTGCTAATGCCCAAAATATGTTGTGTGGGCTCAGCCCTGACTGTTCTTGGATAAGAAGCAAGCATTTCCTTTGACTTTGCTCAGTGTGCTCTGCCACAGCTCTGCACCCCCTTCCCCTGAGCTTGCTCTCAGCGTGTGCACAGAGGAGTGCTCATGGCAGAGCATCTGCATGCCTGGCACTGCCCGTCCCCAGGCAGGGATCATGTGGGGAAGGGCTGTTTCTAGCCCTGCAGCTGCCATAAGCCACGGGTGAGCCACACAGATTGACATCCATTCCAAGGAGATCCTCCTCTCCAGCATGCCTGGAGACCATGTTTCTCACCTCTCCTCCACCACCACTCAAGCCTGCAGAGAACTAGTATGGGTGTCCTGCAAGCATGCCCAGAGCTGTGGGAGATAGTGCTCTGGGAAGGGGATATCTCAGTGTGCCAGGGAATCATAGAATCATCAAGGTTGGAAAAGACCTTCAAGATCATCAAGTCCTACAGCCCCTAACAACTAAATCATCTCCTGAAACTCCATATCTACCTGTTTTTTGAACCCCTCAAGGGATGGTGCCTCCACCACCACCCTGGGCAGCCTGTTCCAATGGGCGCAGGGAAGGGGAGACCAGCCATGGCCATCCTGACAGCCACCTTGGAAGGAGCACTGGTCCCTACAGACTGCTGATCACCAGCAAGAGGGCATCCCTGCTGGAAATCAGGGATCACAGACCCCTCTCAGCAAACCCCATTTGCATTTCCAGGGGCAATTCCTGCTCCACTGTTGGTCTTCTGGCCCGGTCAAGCTCCTCCTGCCTGATCCTCCTCTTTCCAAAGATGCTGGGCAGAGGGACTGGCCCAGTCTGTGAGGGCATCTTGGCGCGATGAGCAGAGAAGTGGAGCCAGTCCCTTCCCGTCCTCTGCCTTTCTATTCCGAGCCCCTCTCCTTGCCGGGGCTGCGCTCCCACAGCGCTGTCCTGCCAAGGGACATCTGGTGCAGATTAGCCAAAAGTAAAATACACTTCATTTCTCCTTTGTCTGAGCACATCTGAGTCAGTGAGTGACATCATGGGTGCCCCATGCAATTAAAAAACCCCACATGGATCCCAGGATCGATGCCACTGCAGCCGGGGAGCCGCAGCTGCTCCTGGCTGGGCAGAGGCCACCGTCCCCCACTTCTGAAGGAAATGAGCTCCTTGAGTGGTGACCCCTGCAAGCAAAGCCCTGCAGTCCAGCAGTGAAACTCCTCGGCTTGTCCTGTTTTCCTCTGCCACCCTTCCCCCAACCTCCGCCGCCGCTCCTTTCCCACCCTTTAATCTAAATAAAACTGAGCGGGGTTTTTTTTTCCCCTTGGCTGGAACCGTCCGGAGTTGCAACATCTCTCCTCTGGGGTCCCTGGGCTCCCATGACACTGCGTTTACTCACAGGGCAGATTATCCTCACAGAGCCCTTTTTCTTTTTCCCAGCACATGGCTAGAGTTAGGCAGGGCACACTTGCCGCTGGGAGCTTGTCCTCCCAAGGCCCATAAACAGCTGCTGATAAAACACAGAGGTAGGAAATCTGAAACCAAGATGAGGAGCTGGGGAGTCCCCACTGTCCCGTAATCCATCCCTGTCCAAACCACTCTCTCCTGGCTGCCTACCAGCACCAGGTGCTGGTGAGGGCAAGGGATGCTGAGAGCCCTGGGTGCCAGTTTGCAGTGTCACGGGTTTGGGGTTTCGCAAGTGCTCACAGGCAGCGGCACAAATGCCTGAAGCCTCTGAGTGGTTTTGCCAGACCTCCTGTGTCTGTGAAGACGTAGCGTGGACCAGGGTGTCTGGGGAGATGGTCAAAGCAGGAGGACATGCCACCTCCTGTGCAGTATGAGCTTAGGGGTACTGTGCCCGTGGCAGCATTTCCGTTTGCCTCTGCTGCGGAGAGCAGGACTGGCATCCCCAAAACCCCTGCCCAGGACCCCAGAACCTGGTCCCTAGCGTTGGTGGCACCTGAAGGACGTGGCTGCGTGGTCATGAGGATGCTGGTCCTGCAGCAATACAGCAGGACGTGAGCTAGCAGGGTCAACCTCCTCAGGACCTGCCAAGGGCTCTGACAGCATCTGTCAGAAAGCTGAAAATGAGGACCATGACTCCAAAACAGGAGTGGGGCTGCCAGGATGGATGACAAGTCCACACTGAACGTGATTCAGCAGCACTGGAGTCAGCCATGTGAGGAATGGGGTGGGGTGGTGAGCCCTGCTCAGTCCCGCTTTGGCCATGGCCATCCTCCCTCATCCACCCCTCACAGTGGGGACCATAACATCCACACACAGAGTCCAGCAAAGCCCCAGCCACGAGCTGTCTCCAGCACATCGCTGCGAGGAGCTGGGACAGGGGGGACGTGGGACCACGGCAAGCCCTGCTCTCTCACCCCTGATCCCCCCCCCCCTCGCTTTAAACCTCATGGGAGATGGAGGAAACGAGCGACCTATTTAGTGCGAGTTCAAAATAAAACAAAACATCTGTTTGGGTCTTTGCCAGTGTTATAAATAATCCCCCAGCCCCGAGTGTTGGTATTCGTGGCCTTTTCGGCTGCGCATGTTCCCCCACTTCCGCTTCTGGGGGAAAGGATGGAGCCGGAGCTGCTCCCCGGAGCCTCCAAGCTTGGCCCAGGCTGTGGGAAAACCCTGGGTGAGAAGCAGGGCTCACCTGGGACAGGGACATGAGGGATGGGGGTGATGGGAGAAACAGCTTCCACATGCTCGGCAAGGCTGCTGTGGTGCCCAACTGTCCCTTGCTGCGTACCCCGCTCCTCGCCCGGGCCAGTTCCTGCCCTTCTTGGTCTGTACAGGACTGTAAGGGCCATGGTGGGACTGGGGTTGGCCTGATGGGGTGCTGGGACTGGTCTGTGGTGGTGCTGGGAGCTGGCCAGTGTTTTGGAGCACAACCCTAAGTCTGGTGTTGGGCATGGCTGGGGATGCTCACACTGGGTGTGGGGAGCACGGCTCTGCTCAGCCTTGAGACTCACCCCTCGCAGCAGAGTGACCTCCCCAAGGGGAGGCACAAATGTGCCCCTGGGGAGCATTTCAGCCTTTCTCAGTGCCCTCCTCCAGCAGGATGCTCTAAAAGACACAACAGAGCCCAACCAGGGCTGTCCATAACCATCCCCCAACCTTCTCCATCACCCCTGACAGCAGCAAAGATATTTTCAGAGGACCACACCACACTGCTCATGAGAGCGAATAGTGTCAGTTATGGATGTGGCTACAGGGCACCTGAGCCATGAGCCAGGACCCCTGTGAGCAGTGTGAGTTATGGATGTGGCAGGGCACCCGAGCCATGAGCCAGGACCCCCGTGAGCAGTGTGAGTTATGGATGTGGCTGCAGCCATGAGCCAAGACTCATGCAGCTCCCCACGTCATTTCACTGCTGGCTCCTCCAGCTGGGAAGCAAAATCTCAGGGCTGGCCAGCAGCAGTGACTCAAATTGCCCTCTGCCCCCTCCACCCCCAGACTGGCATATTCAGGGTCCCAGCTCCTAAGCACGTGGGGCTGTATGAGGCTTGTGTCTCTGAGTAGAACCTACTGCCAGCAGAGTAGAGAGGCAGAGCAGGAATGTGGGACTCTGGTCCTGCACCATCCTGGCTGCTCATCCCATGTCCTGGCACCCTCATGGCTATCTTTGCCCTCATGCTGTGGCTGTCAGAAGCCACAGCTGCCTTCCTGCAGTGACCCAAGGGAAGGTCTCTGCCTCCAGCACATCAGCATCTCAATCACCTGCTCGTGGTCACTGTGATGGGGTCAGGTCAGCAGCCAAAGATCTCAACTGGCTCTAATTAACCACTGATCGTCATCTATGATGATTATGAGGGAAGGACAGAGAAGGCAGGAGGAGAAAAACCAGCCATCCTGAGCCCTAGTAGCATGTGAAGGCTTTGCAAAGCAATGGGAGCTGTCAGACTGTTATGGACTTACCAGCCCCACATCCCAGCAAAGGATGAGCAACCTGATCCTCCTCTAAAAGTTTCCCTAAGACACAGATCTGCCAGGCAGGAAGAGATAATCTGTGGATGGATCAGCTCTTCTCAGCTGCCTGTGAGGGACCCGAGCTTAATCGCTTTGTTCTGGGGTTTTAGGCTCTCATGTCTGGGATTAGGCACTCAGCAGCTCTGTGGCCAGGACATCCTTTGCCCATCTATGGGACCTGGAGAGGAGCCTGGTGCTGTGGCCAGGATGGGAGAGGATAGGACCAGGTCATGCTGGAGTACGAAGGGCCAAGGTTGCTTTCAGAATGGGCTCTGCTTGGTGCTTTTGGTGTTGGGGGCAGATCCTGTCCCCTTCTCCCTAGGCTCATGTGTGGGGCAGGATGACCATCGTGGTGGCACCCAGCTCCAGGACCGCAGCGACATCAGGACTGCAACTCTGGGAGCAGACCCTCCTCCCACAACTCCCCTCCCACCCACTGGCAAGACCCCCAGCAGGGCAACAGCACATTATGGGGGTCTGCCCTCCCAACTCCTTGTAACAGCAGGACCTGGGGACAGCAATGGAGCTTTGTGGAGCAGGGGGAGCAGAAAACCAGCACATTCCTAGGAAATCAGGGGTGCCTCCCTCTTGGATAACCTCTTCCTACGTGCTCTGGCCAGGCAGCAAGAGCTGTGCTTGCCAGCCTGCACTCAGGGTCCTTTATAACTTCCAGCAGTTCCTTTCCTTTCCAGTCATGGAGCTAAATCCAGCTCCCCTCTGCAAACAGCCCTAGTCCCTCAAACCCCACAGATCCCCCAGAGGAGAAGCTGAGGCAGGGCTCAGTGCTGCTGCCCTGTCCTTCCCTTCAAAACAGGCACCGAGTCCAGCTCCCCGCACCAGGAATCCCTGATTCAGACCATATTCTCCCAAACAGCTCAAGGCTGGAGAGGGAAACTTGGCAGCTGCCTGCAGGGAGAAGGGAAGGGACCCCCTTGGCGCAGAGGAAAGTGGGGGCTCTGTTCCGCAGCCGCTCACCCGGCAAAGGCTGAAACCGAGGCGACTCGCAGCTGGCTAGCGGGGAATGCGCTCGCAGCGAGCGGGGCTCGGAGCGGTGCGTTTGCTGCTGGCCCCGGTTCAGACGAGCCCACAAGCAAACATATTTTTTGTATAAATAAGACAGTGTGTCTCGCCAGTTAAAGCAATTCAAACATGAATGTAGCAATTTAATTGGTGCCAATTGCTGTGTCTCGGCAGCATTAAGATTTCAGTCACAGACTCTTTCGCAGGGTAGACGGGACGGGAGGGGGAAGGCAGCGGGACAGGCAGCACGGGGCCCCTCTCCGAGGCCACGCTGCCCTGCCGTGGGAGCCTGGTCCCCCCGAGCAGCCCCGGGGTTTCCACAGTGGGGAGAGGGTGCCTCCTACCCCATCTGCCTCTTGGTTTGCAGCCCATGGTTTTAGAGCAGTGCAGTGCCCTGTTTATGTCCCTCTGAGCCTTCTCACAGCCTCCTGCAAGCTCTGTCGCACATCAGCTCTTGCTGAGCCCAGGGAAGAGCACTGGATGGGTATGAGCGCAGACCTGGATGGATGAGCCCCTGCCCGGGGGCACAACCCATCCATGGTTGCAGGACATGGACCACTCACACTATGCAATCTGGCAGCAGCCTTTTCATGGGAGCTGTTGTGGGGTCCCTGTGCGGGCTGTCCACATCATGGAGAAGACTACGAACACAGACCAGGGACTTGCCATGAGTGTGCATCCAGCAACAGTGGAAAATCAGTGTGGGGTGGGCAGCACATCTCTGTATCTCTCCTGCTATCAGGCTCAGGGTGATGGACCTGTGGAGCCCCTTCTCTCAGGGCATAACCCCTCCTAGCACCCATCTGTGTATCCTTAGCACCTGTCCCTGTTCCCAGCCAGCTCTGCTCTGTGTCCACATTCCCAGGACGAGGCATCCCGGTGGGAGTGGAGCATGGCAGAGGTGCACTTGGATCAGAGAACCTAGTTAGGCAACTGGGGAAGAGGAGGAGGGGCAACAGCTACCTCTCAAAGAAGCCTCGTTATGTCCAATTTGCCTGGCGGAGCGGAAGGAGCCTCCTGGAGCCACTCCAGCCTCTCAGGAAACAATACCCAGCCTCTACCCTCCCCGTGCGGCTCCTCTCCAGGAGATTTCTTTCCCTTGGTTAAAGTACAAACAAACAAACTCCTCGAAGTGTTCAATCAGATCTTGCCTTGCAAGGATAGGATGTGTCTGGCCAGCCCCGAGCCCGTGCGTTCCCTAGCTCCCTCCAGATCTGGGCCAAAGGCGGCTGTGATCCCATGGGATGGTGGCATCACAGACTAGTTTGGGTTGGAAGGGACTTTCAAAGCTCATCTAGTCCAATCCTGCTGCAGTAAGAAGAGACATCCCTAATTAGATCAGGTTGCTCAGAGCCCCATCAAACCTGACCTGGGATGTCCCAAGGGATGGGGCTTCCACCACCTCTCTGGAAAACCTGTGCCAGTTCTCACCACCCTCAGCATAAAAATGTCTTCCTTACAGCCAGCCTAAATCATCTTATTTTAGTTTAAAACCATCACCCCTTGTCTTATCACAGCAGCCTCTGTTAAAAAGTCTGTCCCCATCTTTCTTATTGGCTCCTTTATGCACTGAAAGGCTGTACTAAGGTTTCCCTACAGCTTTCTCTTCTCCAGGATAAACAACCTCAACCCTCCCAGCCTTTCCTCATAGAAGAAGGGTTCCAGTCCTCTGATAATTTTTCTGGCCTCTTTAATCATTTTTGGTGGGATTCAACCACCACACAACTCCTCTGCTCCCTGTCCTTTGCTGCTGCATCCCAGGAAGACGCTTTGCCAGAGCCTGACCCCATGAACACCTTTGCAATCCCATTGCACCTCAGCACAACATCAGACACTTTGGCCAGAGGGACCTCGGGGACTGCCTGTCCCCATTTTGGAGCTGGGCACGGAAGTCCCTGCCTGGACCTCTGGCAGCAGCTGGTCACTTCAGTTCATCATTCGGACGATGCCATGGGCAGCCAACATGGTCTCTTCCTGCAGGACATCACCCTCAACTAAAGAGCATTTCTTAACCCCAGGTTTCCTCTGGTGCTCACTAAGACAGACTTGGTTTGCTCATGGAGAAGGGCTCAGTGCTCTCCTGTTCCTAACAGTGTTGCTCTGAATGGTTTGGGAATCCTGCCACAGACACATCAAAAATGAGCCTGAAAGGCACCAGGGGGTCACTGCCCTGTTGCAGTGCCCACCTCTCTCCAGGCAGAGGTTTGTCAACACATCCTTTGAAACTTGTGAGGCTGAAGGTTCCCAGCCTTACGACTTTAAGCCTTCAGCCCTTTTCCCCCAAAAGCTATCTTTCCCCGTGCATGAAGGCTGCGTGCTGTCTCTCTCCAACACCCAGCGACCAACAAGATCCCTCAGCCTCTCTCCCAGCCCTCTGGGGCCTCTTCTGGCCTTCTGACGTCCTTGCTCGCTCTCCCTGAGCCTTTCCACTCTATGCGACTCCACTCACTGAGGAGGACCCACTCCCTCCAGCCTGTCTCCAGCCATGCACCTCTCAGCACACCCCACAGGAAGAGCTGAAGGTCTCCCCCTGCCATGCTGCAACCTGGTTTGTGCCCACTGTACTCCCAGATCCCTTCTCACAGCACAACCCGCCTGGGCTGTTAGGTCTCATGACCATGCCTGGCCAGTTTATGTTCCCTTCCCGGTGGCAACCTGCTGTTGGTTGATGCTGGAGTCCTCCCTAAGCCCTTGGCATCTCCTGTGCTTCAATCTGCCCCCACAACCTAGTGCCAACCCTACTAAAGCGTCTGCTGGTCCATTTCCCAGGCAATTCACCTACACACTGCAGACAACCAAGCCCAAGCCAGAACCCTGCAAGATCCCACCAGAAAAGCCCAAGTCTTTAGACAAGAAGCCACAGCTGCCTTCTCCCTGGCTGCAGCGTTACAGCTGGCTGTGGTCACATTCAGATTGTGCTCCTTGCTTGGACCACAGGCACCCCGAACCCTGTGTGGGGATGCAGGAGGTGAACCAAGGGCAGGCAACTGGGTGGCTGTGGTTCCTCTGTCTGTTCCTTCAGTGAGGACCCTTCGTGCTGTTGAGATGGAGGAAGGGGCAGAGGGTTTTATGGAGAGAAAAGCCAAACAGGTTGCTGTGACTTGATCCTTCTCCAAAACACTGACCCTCTCTCGACTGACCCAAGGGCACTGCCCAGGGTTGGTGACTACCTTTGGGATCACAGCACACCTGAGCCTTGAGGGACATCAATGTCAAGGAGTTACTTCAAGCCTCATGTCAGACCATGCTCAGGACTGGCTACTATCTGGTGTGGCTACCTGGAGGCTCCCACTGAAAGCCAGCCCAGTATGTCTTTGCCATTTGCTCTGGCTGCCTGAATGGAACGTGTCCCTTTCCTGAGAGTACGGGGTGCCAGGCATCTTGTCCTGAAGGGTGTTGAGAGGGAAATGACCCTTCAGCCTTTATGACCCCTGGGGAATGGAGCTCAACATCACTAGTCCTTGTCATCAGTGGAGACCCTCTGAAAACATTTGGGGATGGTAGACTCTCAAACCCTTAAAGACAGGATTTGCATGGTAAACTGACTACCTTTAGCTGTTTTCTTACTGCTTTAGCAGAAGCTCCAGGTACTCCAAGGCAAGGATGGGGCAGCACAACCTCCATTTCCCCTACCAGACCTGCTTTGAAAATCTCCTTTTTAGCAGGTGAGTGCAGGAGCTGGATTCTCTGAGCCCACAGTGGTCTGAGTGTGAGCACCAAAGCCCCTCTGGTCATGCAACCCCCTGTCCTTGGTCTGTCAGGGCTGCCTGAGCAAGCCCACCTTCACCCCAGAGCAGCTCCAGACTGCTGGAAGACCTTATCTCCTGGGCTTTTGGGAGAGCACAGCAGTTGCCCACATCTGTTTCACCAGCCTGTCCCCACTCCAGTACCCATCACCCTGTAGATACAGCAGACATTCCTCTCTGCCTTGGCTTAGTCCCACCAATGGCACAGACCAAAATGGCCTGGTCCTAGGATCACCCTGCATTTAGGGATGATCCTGGATGTGTCTGGATGGTCTAACACTGTAGTGACGCTGCCCTGTAGTGGGGCACACACATGCCCCTCAAAGATGTCTTGATGGGTACCATCAGCAACCCCTGCCCCATGCACAGCCCTCCCAGAACCAGGGTAACCCCTAAATCCATGGAGAAACCAAGAGGTACCAAGAAGAACACAAACTCCCTGCACCCCACTCCTACTGCATCAGTGTCCTTCCTTCTGCCCTACGGCTGCAGCATCCCCTTGGCTTCCCACAGCCATCCTAGCCCAGGACCTGGAGAGATATGACAGCACTTTTCCCACAGGATGCTGCAGAGCTCAAAACCCACCTCCCCAGGGCTTGACAGGACGTTTTGGGATGCCAGTCCCTCACCAGAGGAGCAAAGCTCCTTCCAGAGCAACCAAGCTGGCCTGGGCAGAGGGTCCTTTGGGGTATCTGCCAACTCCAGCACGAAGTTTCCCAGTCATAAAGCAGGAGCAGCAAGGGTGGGTGATGCAAGGACTTACCTTGGGCAGGGTCCCCCTGTGCTCACGTCCCACGGACACCCCAAAATTCCTTCTCCTCCTCCTCCACAGCCTTTATCTGCAGCCTTGCAAGGCTCTCCCTGCCCTCCCCAGCTGGCAGGGCTTTCCCACTTAAAGGAGAAAGAGAGGGACGGGAAGAAACGGAGGGGAGGAGTGAGAGGGAAAAGAAAATAAAACCAAATCCAAAGGAGAGGGGAGGCTGTGCCAGCGCTGGGCTGCAGCCAAGCCCTCACCCTGCTCCTCTAGAGCATCTCAGCAGGGTCCTGGGCAGCCCCCAGCCCACCTCGGGTGGAAGGGGGTGTCCAGGCGCTCTGTCCCTAGCGTGGAGCGGAGCTGAGGGCTGTGCACGGGTGGATCAATAAAAGGGACCTCGGGGGGAGGAGGGGGAGGAGGAGGAGTAGGAGGAGGCGGTGAGGGGCTGCTTCGCCAATGAGCAGTCAAGTCCCTCCGACTTCCTCCCTCCACCCGCTGCGGGGACCCTTCGCGGAGCAGAACTGGTGGGTAGAGCCCAGCAGAGGTGGGGCGATGGGGGTAAAAAACTCCCCCACAAGAAATTAAAACCAGCAAAAAAAGGAGGCGAAGCCTAAGTGGCCGCAGGGAGACGGGACTTGTCCCGCAGGCTGGAGTGAGGAGGGACTGGCTAGGGAGAAACAAAAGGAGCCCGGAGCAGCCCGGCTCTCTCCTCCTTAAACTGGAGAGAAGGAGCTGTTCTCTGCCTGGGTCTGCTTTCAATTCTNCTTTTATTTTTTTTCTTCCCTTTCTCAGGATATGAGGGGATGTTTAGAAAATCCGCTGCCCACGCCAGCAGCTGACTCATGTTTTTATTAAAGAAAGCCTGTACTGAGCTGACTCCACGTATTCCCCTCGGACGCCTCTCGCACTGTGCCTCCTGCCCCGCTGACCCCTGGACGGCCACCGCCGCTTGGGGACCGCCAACACACCCTCCCAGGCCTTTTTATGTTCTGGATAAAAGCTCTGGTACAACTGGGATGCTTCAGCAGAGGGTCGGTTTGGTTGGGAGCTCGGGGGTGTTTTGGGATGCCGAGCGGCGAGAAGCTGGCGGAGGCTGCAGGAGCTTCCATCTCAGACAAGCCAGCATCTCAGGTGTCCTGCACTCTGCATCCTTCCTGTCCTGTGTGTGTAGAACTCAGCTGATGAACCTGCTTGAAACCTTCCTCACACCAAATAGGGTTTCTGAGAATGAATGAATAAGTAAATCATTATGATTTGCTGTATTTAATGACGAGGCTGGTGAAGAGACTGGAGGGAAAGGCTGATGGGAAGAGGCTGAGGGAGCTGGGGGTGACCTTATCACTCTCTATAACTACCTGAAGGGAGGTTGTAGTCAGGTGGGGGTCAAGCTCTTCTCTCAGGGAACTAGCGACAGAATGAGAGAGCAGGGCATGAAGCTGCCAGGGGAAGGTTAGGTTGGATGTTAGGAAGCTCTTCCCCATGGAAAGGGTGATCAGACACTGGAAGGGACCGCCCAGGGCAGTGGTGGAGTCCCCATCCCTGGAGGTGTTTAAGGACAGACTGGATGCGGCCCTTACTGCCATGGTCTAGTCAATGTGGTGATGTTAGGTCCTAGGCTGGGCTGGATGAGCTCAAAGGTCTTTTCCAGCCACAATAATTCTGTGACTTGTAACAAGGTGCAGAAGCATTTGGGATCAAAACTGTCTTTTGACCCATCGGTTCTTGCCACCACTTCATAGAATCATAGAAGCATTAAGATTGGAAGAGACCTCCAAGATCACGTCCAACCATCAACCCAAAGCCACCTTGCCCTCCAAACTGTGTTTCCTAGTCCCACAAATGCACCTGGTGCCTAGAAGCCATTTCCATCTTGGGCATTTGCTTTTCTCTGATCCAAACAAGAAAAACTGCCAAAAACTTCCCTGGCCATCCCGAAAAAGGAGATTTCCTTGAAAAGGTGCCTCTCTACCACTTTTTTTCCTTTCCAGGAATGAAAAATCCCTTCCCGTAAAGACAGCGATGCTGAAATCTGTGCTTCTGGCTTGTTTGCAAGGCAGACTCATCCCTTCCTGACGAACTCCTGCACAATGAGAGCAGCTAATGATTCCCCAGCAGGACGAGCACCAGAGATTTCTGCTTATCTCCCGTTATCGCAGCATCTTCTTCGCACCCACAAGAAACCAGAGGGGCAGCTTGTTATTCTGTGCAGCCATGGAGGGTGGAGAGCAGCAGCTGCAGGGCTCTTAGACCAGGCTGTGTGGGGATGCTGAAGTGGTGATGGCTGGGTGAGACCCCACTGCTCCTCTGCACTGGCTGGCTGGATTTCCCAATTGCAGACGTGGCTGCAGCCACATGCTGGGGGGCCCTGGCAGCTCCCCCCAGAGCAAAGATGGTCTGTTGTAACAGAAGAAGAGCCAGTGAGCGTGAGAGCGGCTCATCTGGGGGGCAGGCGGCAGAGGGGATGTGCTGTGCACATAGCTGCTCCTAACACTTATCTCCAGGGATAGAGATGTGTCTGGTGTGTCCTTGTGGAGGGAGAGATGGGCTTCTGGGAAGAGCTTAGCAAAGATACTTCCTGGCAGTGTCTGTCCTCCAAGACAGCTTTGCTGCTCCCAACAGAGCAGGAGAGGGGAAGCCTACTGGTATGGCTCTACTGGGTTCCTTGCACCAGGGATGGGCTACCCTGGGTGTGAAGGAAACAGGCTACCCAGGGAGGTGGTGGAGTTGCCGTCCCTGGACGGTTTTGCAAAACTAGTAGGTATGGCCCTGGGGGACAGGTTTTAGTGGGCAGGGTGGGCTTGGGTTGACGGTTGGACTGGAGGATCTTGTAGGTCTCTTCCAACCTTAAAAATGAATAAATTAATAAATGAAAGATCTAACATGGACCACCCGTGAGGGCAAAGCACACCCATCCTGAGATGAGACACAATCTCTTCTCTCCCCGCTGCAAATGGATGATCCTAATGATCACTGCTAGGCTGGAAGCCAGGGACAACCTGGGCAAACAAATCTCTCTCCCAGGAGAAGCCTGCAAAGGCCAGAGGTCAGTGGTTTGGGATGCCTGGAGAGCCCTGGAGAGTCCTCAGCATCCCGGCAAGCACACGGCGGCCTGAGCTGTACGTCCCCATGGAGCATCTGTGGCCACGCACTTTGTTTAGGAACAGCGCATCGGGGTTAGAGCAGCTCCTGGGAAAGGGCAGCTCAGAGGAAGCGCCGAAGCCGGAGGACTCGCCTGTGCGAGCATGTGGGCAGAGGGAAGCAGCTCAGCTACCCCTGCCTCATCCCTCCCTTGTTGCTCACCTCTATTTCTGGTGCCTGCACCCCCATTAGTGGCACGTGCAGGACTCAGTGTTTCCCCTGGGGCTGAGACAGCTGTGGTGTGGGATGAGATTTGCAGCCCCAACGAGCATCATCAAGCACTAGTGGGGTCTTGGGGTCATCTGGTTCAGTGTCTCTGGTGGGGACAGCAGTTACTGAGATGGGGCACTGCAGGGTATTTGGACTGCTCTGGTGTCGTCTACGTCAAAGCAGCTCTCCAACCTCCTCCTCTACCCCAGATGGTGCTGGGGCCACAGGGAAAAGCCCATACGCTGCTCCTCATGTGGAGAAGAGGCAGCAGAGCCAGAGGACCTAACAAGATGATGGGAACAGCCATGCTGCAATCAGAAACAGGTCCCAAGTGCCAGCAGGTGAGGAGCAGGTAGGAAAGAAGCTGCAGATGTTGGCCTTTCCCACTTCAAAGGCTTAATGAGGGCCAGATTCACCCTGGCTTTGATTCCTCTGAGCTTCTATCAGCTCTAAGTCAGTCCAGGAATTCCAGCATCACACTGATGTGGTGTTGAGCTGCGGATCACTAGAGAGGAGCAGTGGGTGCTGCAGTCACAGAATCACAGCACATTAGGGATTGGAGGGGACCTCGAAAGATCATCTAGTCCAATCCCCCTGCCACAGCAGGGTCACCTAGATCCAGTCACACAGGAACATCTCCAGGCAGGTTTTAAACTTCTCCAGAGAAGGTGACTCCACAACTCCCCTGGGCAGCCCCTTTCAGTGCTCTGTCACCTTCAGTGGGCAGAAGTTTCTTCTCATATTGATGTGGAACCTCCTGTGTTCCAGCTTACAACCACTGCCCCTAGTCCTATCACTAGATGACACTGAGAAGAGCCTGGCTCCATGGCACCACGTCTGGGCCCCCTATCCAGTGTGGCACCTGGACAGGCTGGATCCTGCCCTGAGGAAAGCTGCACAGAGACTTCATCCAGCTCTGTCCTGGCCTCTGGAGGAATTGTTACCCTGTGCATGGTCCTCCTTTGCCAGGGTAGGTGACAGCAAAGAGGAAATGGAGGCAGACGGTGCTGGGCTCCTCTCAAGGTAACCATACAGTCAAGCACATCATGCTGGGGAGCATCCTGGGCTAGGGAGCACTCTGCAGCACAGTGAATGCCAGCCAGGACACCACAGTGGTGTCAGGAGGTGGCACTAAGCCATAGGGTGTGCTGTGTCCTTGCAGATGCTGGCCTGTCCCTTGCATGGTCCCTGTTCAGGGTTTAGAGGAGGCGCTAGCCAGTGGCAGAGGATGCTAACCCGCTGCCTTTCCCCATCTCGGGGGCCTCTCCGCCCCATCCCACGCACTCTTCCTAACCTCCACAACGAGCCTTGGTATTAAATGTGTGGCGGAGCCCCGGGAGGCAGCGGCAGGCTCCGGGGTGAATACTAATAGTGATGCCGTCCGGTCTCCCCAGACTTTCCCACACATCTGCAGTCACTTAATGTGGGAATCGTTAACCCTCTGCTCACACAGTGCCTGAGAGGCGGCAGAGGAGTGGAGCGTGGCCAGGACACTCCCTGCCAGGCACTGGCCACCTTCGAGACCCCTCATCTCAAGGCACAGGCTGGGTGGATGAGATGAGCTCAGCACCCCTCAGCTGCACAACGGGCAGGATGATGCAGGGGGAGTCACATCATGAACCCAACAAGAGCAGGAGCCCCAAATGCATCAGGAAAAAATGAGCAAGGCCATGAGTGTGTGTCCCTGTCCCCACTTGAGGACAGTCCCAAGATTTGTGGGATTTGTGTTTTACCGGAAAAGCTGGTGCAGACCCCAGAGAGCAACAGCAAGCTCCAGAGAGTGGAGAGGCCATGGACCTATGGGGCTGACGGGGAGGTCATGAGGCAGGAGGCTCTGGGGAAAAGGGGAGCAGGAGGAGGTACCTTCTTGATCCTCTGAGGGCACCCTCATAACCAAAAGGGTTATGGTCAAGCCCTGGCACAGCTGCTGAGGGCAGTGGTGGAGTCCCCATCTCTGGGCGTGTTTAAAAGCCATGGAGATGTGGTGCTGAGGGACATGGTTCAGTGGTGACCTGGCAGTGCTGGGTTGATTCTTAAACTTGATGATCTTCCATCCCAAACATTCCATTCTGTGATCTCCCTGTCTTGCTGAAACCACGGTGGGTGTTCAGAGCAATCGAGGGGACAAGGCAGGACTTAGATCCCCAGGGCGAGTGACTCCTCCATGGGAGGAGGAGGAGGAGGGGTGGTTTCTGCGAAGCTGCTCCATCTGTGAAAGCTGCTTGCAGCCTGGCCCTGGGAACCTTCCAGTCCTCCTGCTTCCAGGAGGTGGCATCACTCAATCATGGATAGCAGCACCAAGGCTGGAGAGCCCTGGCTGCTCTCCCTCTGCATCTGACTGGTTTCCACCAGGAGTCCTGGTGCTGAGGGGCTAGCAGGAGTTCTCCAGGCACGGTTTGGTGCTGGAGATCTCTGGGGTGGTTGGAGAGGATACTACCACCTCCTCTCATTCAGCCAGGAGCCCTTGGGGGTTCTGGCAGCCCCTAACCTGCTCACCCGTGGAACCCTGATGCCCAACAGCACCTTCAGCCCAGGTCTAGTGGCTGGGATGCTCCTCAGGGAACCCATGGAGGGGAGCCCTGGCTCTTCCCAATAAACTTTGCCAACCATAATCGCCACCAGCAACCAGAGGCCAAAGAAAAGAAAAATGGGAAGTTATCATCAGTAGATCTTTATGGCCCAGTTGTCACCCCCAGTCCACTTTGCCCTGAACTGAGCTGTGCTGGGGTGATGCTGCACAGTGCCAACCCTTCACCTGCCATCAGGAGGATGCAGGTGTGAGGAGCTGCCCTCAGGACCCTGAACTTCTTCTGTCCCCAGCAGCTGCCTGAGCCTGTGGCCTTGGCTCTGCAAGCTGAAAAGGAAAAGGGAGGACCTGGCTGCCCATCACTGCCCAGGGGTTACAGCCAGCAGCAGGAATAACTGCAGCATCCCCCATCCCTGACATGCAGCCTGGTGTAGAACACAGCACCCACCTGTGTCCCTCTGTACCTCTCACCACCTGCTCAGGGCAGATTCCCTTCTTTTTTCCTTTTTCCCCATCCCCTGACCCAGCGTCTCTTTTCTGTCAGGAAGAGGAGTAGGAGGAAGAAGGCCCTGGCTCTCTTGTTTAAGCAAAACTGTGGCTGTGCTGAGCCCTTGGGAAAAATCCAGGGCAACGGGGTCATACAGTGCATTGATCAACCTGCAGCACGGTGTGAGCTGTGATCCTCACTGGGTGGGACAGTTCCACCTTTGCCACCAGGCAGGGAGCTGGGAAGAGGCTGGGCAAGGGGCTGGGGACACTGGGAGAGGCACGGCTAGGATGCTGCAAATTGCCCGTCTCTCCCAGTACCTCAAGAGGCAGACCCTGGGCAATGCTGGCTCTGTAGGTGGTTTCCCATCACTGGGGTTTTACTCTTCTCTCATCGTGCAAACTAGATCCCTCCCCTCTTACCCCACCTCCCTTCCATCTCATCCTGGCTCCCAGCTCCTTACAGGTAGTAGATGTGGCACAGGAGCATCTGTGTAATGGAGTTACCCAGTTTCACCCAGAATCAGAGCTGGAGCTGTGGGATGAGTTGCCCAGGGCTGATGCAGGTGTGTAGCAGGTGCCACAGCTCTGGGGCTGGAGGTGCTGCCCTGTTACAGCTCCACTCAGCTGCAGGGTGGGAACAGCAGCAGGCTGGCCTGGCTGCGGCTGGGAGGGCTGCGAGGTGGGTACAGAGAGCCCTTGCAAAGTCCACCTTGAGCAAACAGACGACAGCAGTGCTGCGGGGGCTTGGGACATGCCGATCCCGCCACAAACACAGGAGGTCTCAAGATGCTGTGGGGATGAAGGGCTGGCACGGGGTGAGTGGGGCCACGGAGGGTACTGGTGTCTGGGTGCTTCCCTGACCTCCCAGCTAACATTTGCCACTGGCCACAGCCAGGTAAAGAAGAAATGCCCCCATAAGAGGCACTGAGCTCCTCCAGTCAGAGGCGGGTTTGCGACCATTTTCCCTTTAACCCCACAAATCTGGGAGGCAACACCAAGCTGGAAACTGTTCCCAGCTCCAGATGTGCACGCAGGGAAACCTCTGAAGGTCTCTTGGTTTCTCCCTCCTGTTAGTGTCATCCTAAATCTCCTTTTGCTCTGGTTTTTCTTTCTTTTCCTTTTTTTTTTAGTTTCTGTTTCATGCTGTCAAGTTCCAGGCTGTTTGTGTCCCAAGATGGGCCAGTCCTCTCCCTGCTCACAGAAAGGGGCTGGTGTGGAGAAGGTGAGATGGTCTTGGGGAGGTGAAAAAACCCCCTTCTGGAGCCTCCCCAGGATAGTGCTTTGGGCTGAGGAGGAGAAGCCAGTCTGCAGGTGACAACTGTAACTGTGTGGTTGTGGCCAGTGTGGCTGGAGTGTGATGCTGGTGGGGAGAGGGACTTTGGCAGGAGGACACTCCTTACTACAGATGACAGGGGGTCTGGGTGCTATGGCATAGCACTGGTTCTCAGCCCCTTGTTCTCCTTTGGAGCAGAAATCTGGTCTGGTGGGTGACCGGTGGGTGATCTCTAGAAAAGGGTTTTCTGTCTGGTAGCCACTTCCTGCCTTGGAGGCAAACTTGACTTCACAGGGGACTGGTTTCTGCTTGGTTTTCCCTATAAAAACCCCCGTATGTGAGTGGTTTTGCTTCCTTAAGAGCAAATCAGCAAGAAGCTCCTCTTTCCAGAGGACTGAGAGACCTTCCAGCCATGTCAGAGCCCAGGGACCCCCTGCTGAGCCCATTCCCCCTGCACACTGCTGGCTCTCGCTGTCCGTCTGTCCTGTACTCCAAGGCTGGGCTGAACTTTGCTGTTAGGATTGGAGAGGTGGATTTACCCCTGGATTCAGCAAACACAGGGGATACAGAGCCTTCCCTTCCCACCAGCCCCACTTTTCCAAGCAAGCTGAGTGCAGGCACCAGACACAGGAAAACATCACCCCAGAGTGAGGATCTGGTGTCCCTCAGCATGGGGACAGGGCTGCTGGCAGAGCACACAGCCAGGCTTCAACAGGAGGGCTGAGCCCAAAGCTCCTGCTCCCGTGGCACAAACTGCTGTGGGACAGATGGGGTCCATAGGGCATCCTTGTCGGTTCACCCGTGATACCCAAAGCTGGCTGTGACCCCTGGTGATGCGGGGACGTCTGCGGGGTGGTGCCAGTGAGGGGAACCTGAGGTTCTCAGTGCTCTCTGGGGTCACCCACCACCTTGATCCCTCTGCAGCCAGGGTGGGAGGTTTGAACTGGCCCCCCACGCCCCACGGGGTTCCTGCACTTTGAAATGCAAACCTGCCTTTCAATGCAAATGCTGCGAGAGGTTGGGCCCAATAAAAGCCTGTGGGCAGGGAGGTGCCTGGCCCCAGGACTCAGCTCCCCAAGGCGCCCAGGTGAGCCGCAGCAGCAGCGCCGCAGGGGCGGCCGCCTCCCGCCAACACCAGCGCGGCCCCAGCATGTGCCCGGAGCCTGCCAGGGAAGATGTACGTGGGTTATCTTTTGGATAAGGACACCAACATGTATCCCAGCCCCGTCCGGCACCCCAGCCTCAACCTCAACCCCCAGAATTACGTGCCGGGGCCGCCCCAGTACTCGGACTTCGCCAGCTACCACCATGTGCCGGGGATTAATAACGACCCACACCACGGGCAGCCGGCGGCCGCCTGGGGATCACCCTACACCCCTGCCAAGGAGGACTGGCATTCCTACGGGACCGCCGCTGCGCCTTCCACTGCCAGCCCAGGGCAGTTTGGATTCAGCCCCCCAGATTTTAATCCCATCCAGCCCCCAGGCTCTGGACTCCTGCCTCCACCCATCAGCAGCTCGGTCCCCCAGCTCTCCCCCAATGCCCAGAGACGAACCCCATACGAGTGGATGAGGCGCAGCATTCCCAGCACCAGCAGCAGCGGTAAGAAACCCCGGAGACCCACAGCCCTGCACCTTCCTGGGTGCAGAGGACCTCTGGGCTTGAAGTTCAGCATGCTTGGCCTGCCCTTGGTACAGCACCTGGTCCCCAAAGGGCTGGGGGACCCTGCTGTCAGGGCTGAGCATGGGCAAGGAGGGAACTACCCTTCTGTGTTGCTGGCAGCCAGGTTATGTGGCTGGGAAGCCTGGCTCTTCACCCCAGCAGTCTCCCAGGTAGGATGGGCAGAGACAGACACTCTTGGGATCCCATAGTCCTGGCAATGTCAGGGAGTGGAGGGATGAGTGTGTGGTGCTGCACTTGTGGGCAAAAGTGTGAGATCCCACGTATAGGCTGTGCAAAGCCGTGTGCAAAGTGTCGTACGCTGCGTGCTTGTGCAGCGTGGTTGGACTTGTAGATCTTAGAGTATCCTCCAGTCAAAGAGGTTTTGTGGTCCTGTGCCTGAGTGTGTGTGTGTGTGCAGGGAAGGTGGTCTGTCCATGCACACAGAGGGAAGGTGCTCTCTGTCTGTATGTGAGGTGTAGCCAGCATGTATAGGGTGCTATGGGCTGTGTGTGCCCCTGCAAGGGACCCTATGTGCTGTGGGTGCGTGGCTCTATCAGTGCCAGAAAGTGTGTACGGGGGATGCTGCAGACCCAGCTGGTGCCTGCTAGGAGCTGGGTGCTGGGAATGGTACTGGGTGAGCTGTGTGTGCAAGGTAACTTGCAGGACAGTGCCACGTGGAAGGTGCCTTTGGGTGCTGCACCCCATGTGTGCATGTGCATGGTGGGTGGGTGTTGTGTACCCTGTGAGCAGGTGTCCCTGCTCCTGTACCCACTGTTGTGCTGAGCCCACAGTCTTGTCCCTCTGTTCCCATGTCCCAGGGGTCCTGTCCCGGCTGAACTCCTGACCTGAGGTGTGTGTGGGGGGGTGGGTGATGGTGAAGTGTCTGGCTGACCCCAGCCCCCTGCCCTCACTGGATGGGAGCCCTGCTGCCCACTTCAAAGGCAGTGGGCAGATCCCCCCTTGGGGCCAGCCCAAATTGACAAGGGTTTTGCTTTGTCATGGAGATGTTGGCTGGCTCCTTTGGCAGCAAGGTGAAGTGCGGGGCCCTTTGTCCTGCCCTGTCCGGGCTCTTTCATCTTCTCCTCCAGGCTGTGACCACTGCTGCCAGCCCAGCCTGGACCCATCCTGCCCATCAGGCTTACCCATGCCTGCCAACCCTTTTCCTCTCTTGCCCTGGTCATAAGCTTTGCAGAGCACTGCTGGGACCCAACTCACTACAGGAGTGGCTCTGGACATCTCTCCAGGATGAGTGTTTGGTTGCCCCATATCCCCAGCACCAGGGCCAGGGCTCCCTGTCTCCAGTTGTAGGCTTGGTTCTGGCTCCTTGTTGACCTCTCCCCTGCAGAGAATCTCTTGCAAGTGGCTTGTGCAGATGTGCCAGGGGTCTTCCAGCACAGAAAATAGCTCCTCACATTTGCCAGATCCACCTGGTGAGGCCAGGGATGTCTGAGCAGAACTGGTATTTGTGGTGGAGCATGGAGAACATCCCAATAGGAGGAGGAAAACTGCCCTAGTCTGGAAAGAGGAGGGGAGAGGCCAGGAGTCCAAATGGGTGTTTCCTGGCCCATTTTAAGCACTGAATATACCTATTTAGGAAAAACTATTCCCTCAGTACCCAGTGGTGGAAAACCATGGGTGTGCTGGGGCTGAGGGCTTCCCACTTCTCCAGGGTGCAACTGGGGAGGGAGATCCTGCACCCCCACCCATGAAACCGGGACCCTGCCACTTCAGCTTTTGTAGATCTGAACATCTCGGTTTCTTCTGAGGAGAGAGGTGGGGGCTGGAAATCAATAAGAGCAGAGACACGAGCACACGGCTCCTCTGGATCAAGGGTTCGGCTTTACGCCCAGCAGTGGGGTCAAGATAAAACAGGGGCTTGAAAGCGCCTCTGATTGAGTTAGGCGACAATTGGGTTGATTGAGCTCTGGAAAAATGTCACTAATTGCTCGGTTTGTATCTCTTAGATTATATCCACACAAAGGGAGAAATAAATCAGCCGTGTTGCCCTCGCACACGGAGGAGGAGCTGCCCCAGCCCAGCACCAGCGGTGGGTGCTGGGGTGGAAATGCCTTTCTTGTGGTGCTTCCTCGGGATGGGGTACCAGCGATCCACTAGCGGATCAAGTACTTTGTGTCTCTGTTGGGTCCAACCCCAGTGCTGCAGGATTTGCCCACGATGGGACCATGTGTTGGGAAATGATGGGATGTAGCTTGTGCAGCAAAACAGAGCCTTGAAAAAGAGCCTTTCTCCATCCAGCTTGAAAGAGAGCAGCATGGAGATGGGTTTGACATAGATAAGGGTGAAATTCTTAGATGAATCATTTTATTGAAATCAATAGACTGAACTTTAATCAGCCTGGATTGATTAACTACCCACCTCACCGCGGTGGGAATAGGAAATGAACAGGCAGAAGTGGGGTGGGGGGGGTGTGGCTATAAATATCAACAGTTCCTCTGCGCATGCTGTAAATCATAATGCTTTGGAGGGTTGTAAATTCAGGTTCCCTCTCTGTTTTTCCTTGGATAAGCAGCTCCTGGCTGTGGTTCGAAAGCCTGTGGGAAAAGCTTTGGTGTGGTGCTAAGAGAAAGCGCCGCACGGGGACGATGAGTGTGTCGGGGGCTTCTGCAAACGCGATCCAGAGCCTGAGGAAAATCAGTGAGAGCCCTCCCAGTGACTCAGTGTGGAGTCAGGCTTTACGGGGGGCTGATCAATGTGCCTGTGGCTAAACATGTGCATGCTGAGCTGAGATACCCCTGCAGCAGAAGGGATGGCAGAGCCAGAGGACTGCTGGCTGGGAGCTGAAGGGGACCAAGCTGGAGGATGTCAGCGGCCTCATTTCTCTCTGCGATGTCACCTCTTTTTCTGCTCATAAAATCTTCATGAGCAGCGTGTCACCACCTCATGCTTCCTCCTTATTCACAATTATTTGCAAACTTCCCTGTGAATTGCACCCAGGCTCTATAAAAAGCTCAGGAAGGTGACTGGAAACAGCCGCTGGCTGAACTTTGAAATTCACCCTGTGCTCGTTAGTGATGCAAATCCTCTGATGCTGCCCAGGGCATGGCTTTCAGGTCACTAATGGAGCCTGGTCCAGTGCTAAATATTGCAAGTGAAAGTGCAGTTGGGGCATCCCTTGGGGATGAGAATGAGCTCGGGACAGTTGCATGGCACCAGTGTCCATGGTGCCTGGCCAGGTTTTGGGGTGATGGAGGGCAAAGGGAGATGCTCCATGCATGAGTGAGTGACAATATGCTGGTTGTGCAGTCTTCCATCTCAGTTTCCTCTATTTTCAGCTCAGTTTCCCAGCTCTATTTGCTGCCCTAGTGAGGTCCATAAAAACTAGAGGAAAAAGTAAGAACCCCAGTAATGAGACAGAAGCATTTCCTCTGGACAGGCAGAGTTCATGAGATGTTTTGGGATGTTTTAGGGTGATGGTGGTTGCTGGGCGATTGTGTGTTCTGGTTTTCAGTCTCTGCATGGGGAACCCCTCTTTAGAACATGGTCACTGCCCGTGAGACCCTTTGCTCCCCCAGGTCACCCACTGTGTGTGTGCATCAGGCCCCACTGGTCTTCTCCCCTGAATTATTAACCCGCAACCTGCTCCTGGCCCCCAATGGGATTTGTTGATCGCTTAGCCTTCAGGCCAAGGTACAGGCCTTTCAAACTTTCCTAGAATTGACTTTTCTTGCACAAAAAGGGCTTCCCTGGAGCACTGGCATTACCTACGTGATGGGCTTGGCTGGCTAATACCTGGGGATTAGCAGAGGGATGCTTTAAAGCTCTGGCCAATGGCAGATGTTTCCTACAGGGGATCCTTCAAGGACACCCACTCCATCGCTGTTAGCTTTGTGATGATCTGGATAAGGAGCCACATCCTTCCCCCTCTTTCCCCCACGGTGACGATGGGCTGAGCCTTACAGCACTGCGAAGGGGAAGAGGAGTCCCAGTGTTCAGACAGCACCACCTCCTCCTGCCACAGCGGGCCAGATCCAGACAGGAGGCAGATCCTGATGAGCTGGATCCAGTCTCGGTGTCACAAGACTGGTGTGGAGGTGATGCTCTGAACGGGCTGGTTTCCAGCATGCACGTCACCTCTGTGCAACCAGCCCTCCTGCACTGCTCTGGTCTTTGACCTGGCGTCGGAGCCTGGCTGGCAGTGCTTGGCTCAGGGCTCATAAAACCATGGGAGCAACCAAAGGAATCTGTCAGTTGCCAAAATAAACGGTTGAATCACTGCGGGGCTGGAAAATGCTTGTCCCAACACCCAGTCTTCAAGGTTGAAGCATCTCCTGTGATGTTGCTCCTTGCTTGAGAATGCAGGGTCGTTGGCTCTGTGCAGTGGCCAGTAACCTGCTCCTCATTCCTTCACATCTCTTGGGAGGAAGATGAGGCTTGTAGGGCAGTGCCTTTGCCCATGTATGTGGGTGCAGGTGCAGATCTGACCCCATCCCACTGTGCCAGCAGAGCAGAGTCCAGCCAGGACCAGTCTGCGCTATGTGGATCCAGCTCTCTGCCCAGATATCCCAGCCCCAGGCTGCCCTGCATGGCTGTGCCCAGCCTTTGCCTCCTGGCTCTGCCAGCCCCAGAACCTCAGGCAAGCAGCACCCAGGTTTGTGATCCACAGCCACGCACTCTTGTTTCTAGCAGAGCCTCTTTGGAAGCACCAAGCTGAGTCCTTCGAGCAGGAGACTAGAATGCCATCAGGACATGCAGTGTGGGCCTGTAAGTGAAGCCCTTCCAGTGCCCAACGCACCAAGCTGGATCAGTTCCTATTGCTGCTGGGTGCCCACAGAAGCATCACCGTGTGCATCATCTGAAGGTTTTGGCACCAGCAAGAAGTACTCGTGTTGGGTCAGTGTCAGGCAAACTGCCATACAAAGGGCTGCCCTGGGAGGGTTGGCGGGCTCCTCTCAGGGGTCCCAGCAACATCCAGATGAGTCCTGGTTGTTGAAATTCCCATTCACCCCAGTGGCTGAAGGGCCCATTTCCCCAGTGCAGAGCAGAGCTGGGGGAGCCTTGGCAGGGTCCATGGGGTCAGGACTCACCAAGCACAGTACAGAGATATTGAAGATGTAAGGGAACAAGAGTGACCGTGGTTCCTCTCACCCAGTTCTGACACCAGGCAGTTGTCTGAAGGGTCCTTCATCAGAGGGATGATGTCAGGCAGGGATTTCAGGAGGGACTGCCCCTCAGAGTGTTTCCCTTCTCGCTAGCGGTAATGAAACAAGCCACATGGCTGTGGTCCCTCGCCCCGTGTGGGTCGACCCATCCATCACTCCTCTGCTTCCTGCAGCAGGGGGAAAATAGCTGCTGATTTTGAAGCATGCACGGGAATGGGAAGGCTTGTGAAAACCCTGACCTGCTGCTTCCCAGAGCTGGGGGAGGGTGGGGGGCTCGGGTTTATCCCCCCTCTGCAGCCGCAGATGAGCGTGGGTGTTTGGAGCAGCTGCTGGAGCTACCAGGAAGGAAGCGAGTGTGGGGCAGGGGGGCAGAGGGAGAATGTTGCGGGGCTCAGCCCTGCTGCTGTCGGTGCAGACTTCGGGGTTCCCATGTCCAGGAAGTTTAGGGGCAGTGCTGGGCTGTCTGTCCAGAGCATCAGCATCCCCACTGCATCCCTGCTGCTCGGCAGACCGAGCATCACCTCTGTGCACAGAGGCAGCTGGAGCACATCTGGCTGCCAGATGAGGGTGGCTTCAGCCAGCCTGAGGGCTCCTGAGCTTTAGAAGCCAATCCCAGCTCTGCTGACTGTTCCCATCTCTGCAGTGTGCATGTGTGGAGCTGCAGAAGGACTGGGGATTAAGCTGTTCAGGGAGTCCCATCACCCATTAGAGCTCTGCCTCTGGGACTCCAGTCTGGTTTGAAGCTCTTTCTGTGCCTCAGTTTCTGCATCTGTAGCATCACCTTAGCTATGCTGGGGTTACAGGGAAATTATCCTTGATGTTTTCTCTGGGAAGGAATGGAAAATCCTGGTAGAGTCCTGATTCTTCTGGGATGGGAGGATTTTGTTCTCCTTGCAAGCAGGTGCTGCTCATTCAGGATGAAGTAGCTTTGATTATGGAGAGAAATCAGAAACAGACTTGCATCCATCTGGATGTGCTTGAACTCCAGAGCAGACAAGTCCTTTCCCTGGTGCTCACGGGTGGTGGGACTTTCACACCTGATGAGGATATTGTAGTGCCATCAGATAGCGTGGAACCAGGCACCCAGCACAGACAGATGGCAGACAGGGCTGTACAGATGGAGCCAGTGCCTGGCCAGAGCATCGCCAGGAAGGTGGGACCATGCAGGGAGCAGGTTGCCCAGACTTTCCATGCCAGTCATGCGAGGAGCCACGGTGCAGTGGGGCGTGCAGAGCCAGTCTGGCAGCAACACCTCTGACCCCCACACCAGCACCTCCCGTGCAAAACACCATGGGGAACTCTGCAGTGGGGCGAGACAGCTGGCACCGTGCTGGGTTCTCATCCTGGTGGCTCAGGCAAGCAGGTCGTGGGGCTGCCGAACCCTAGCTGCCCTGATCGGAGCCCTGATGGCTGCCTAGCAGCTCCTCACTGAGTCAGCATTGGCAGCTGCTGCAATTTTGAGCTGCTTTGACCTGTGAAATGGAGACCTTTTGAAAATCACACAGGTTTGTGCTGCCTCTCACTGCTGGCACAGCCAGGAGGGCTGTGTCCCACTGGTGAGGACCCGTTGATCTCCTCTTCCCCATATTGGGTGCATCACTCTGTGAGAGTGAGGAAAACACAGGTTCCAGCTATAAGGTGCCAGTTCTCGCTCCTTTGCTATTTTGCTCCTCTTCCTGGAGTGCCACTGCCACCCCACAGTATCTCCTTTCTGGTTTGAACCCTTCCCAGCTCTTCTTAGAGCTGCTCAACACCAGCCTCAAACAATCTCCTTACTGCTGCCTGTCAGGCTGCTTGGGATGTGGTTCCTTATTGAATCCATCCTTTGGGCAGGCCAGGGCTGGAGAGGCTGGATAACCACCTCCCTGGCAGCCTCGTCCGTGGCCATGAGGTTATGAGCCTGGGCAGGTGGACACAGGGAGCTGGTTTGATTTCCTCTTTCCCTTCCAGGCTCCTGGTCCAGGGCAGGAGCTTCAGCATCTCCATCCTGAAGGCAGGCTTGCCATGGGGAAAGGATGGTGGCTGGGGGTCGGGACCCTGGCCCCCTGCATGTGGGCGAGTGCCTGTGCGTGCACACTCGGGAGCGCGTCCCTTGGGGTTTGCACAGCACATTAAAGCTATTCCCTTATCTAATCGCAGCTCAGGTGAGTGCTATTAGGGTTACACATTAACAGGAGTAACGATACCCTCTCCCCACACAGCCATTGGCCCTGCCTTGATCCCAAAGCTGAAACCATTCCCACTGACCCCGCAAATGGCTCCGCTGGTCTGCCCAAGCAGCTCCTTTGCCTGGTCTTCTGGGGACAAGCAGGAGGGACTTTGACTGCACCGCAGGGCTGGAAGGGGCTAACGGTCAGTTGTGCTAGCAGGCATCATCAGCACCCACTTTGCACCCTCAGCACCCCATCCATGCTCCCTCCCAGTGCAGCAGCCACACTGTGGGCTCTGGGACAGCCAAATCCACCTCCACTAGGCTTTGCTGGAGATGCAGGAGCTGCTCCATCTCTCTGCTCAGCCGTGATCCCTGCTGCGGGACTGGGTTTTCCCATAGGTACAAGGGTTCCCCAGGCTGGCTGGTCCCGAATTTCCTCTTTCCTTTCACAAAGCCATAAAAAGCCTCCAGGAGAGAGTGAAGTGCAACCCAGCATTCATATTCAAGGTAGCTGAATTATTCATTGTCAATAGTATTTCTTTCGAACCCTTTTCTTTTCCCGGTGAATCACCCACGATACATCCCTGAATTCAGCAAACATCGCTGAAAACAGCAATTAGTCGAGATGAATAACTTCCCATCTCTGGCTCCATCCCAAACCCTCCGCTTCGAGTCTGAGTCTTTCACCCTCTGATACCGGGCAGCAGCGAGAGACTGGTGCCGGGTTCAGCCACGACCGGGCATCCCAGACCTGAGGCAAAGCATCACGGAGGGGGGGTGAGGAGGGAATAACAAAGAGCGAGCTGTGATGGATCTTTTTACAGCTGCAGCAGGAAATAATAATTCCCGCTGAAATTCATGGCATATGTGGCATTCACAGACCGCCTCCTGGCTTTTTTTTATCTCTCTGTCAATTCCTTCACTTTCCAGATGGATTTTTTCTTTTTCCTTCTCCAAGCAGAGGCATTAAAATAGCAGCCTTATAAATGTGACCGTTTTAAAGGCGTTATCTCTTCAAAAAGGATTTTGCTTTCAAATGAAAAAAATAAGGGGAAAAAAAAAGAGATAAATTTATATGAGAAAGAAAAAAAAAAAACAACCAACAAATACTTGAAGGGAACCCTGTGCCTGGTTTCTCACGGAGCTGCTAAACCTCGTGTAGATCCCCACCGGCGCATCTGGTTTATCCTGGAAGTCCCTGGGAATCACTGTGTTGGCACATTCAGCACCAGTCCCTCCCATCCTGGGATGCGCAAGTCCTTCTCCCATCAATGAACCCTTCACCTGGGGGGTGGCAAGAGGCTACTGGAAGGACAAGGCCCCCATGGGAGAGCGAGAGGTGAGCACAGGGTCCCATATGCCCCCATCACTGCTTCAGCCCAGTGCTGTGCTGTGACTGGTTTTGTTCCAGGGCACCACAGCTTGGCTCCAGAGAGGAGACAAGACCCAGCAATGCTGCCGCAGAGCCCAGCCTGCTGCTCACCAGCTGTCTGTCTGCAGACATCTCCACACACCTCTTGCTCAATCCGGTCACCTTTTTTACCCTGTTTTTGCCTGCAGAGTCACCCGGTGTGACCAGAGGCAGACCTGCTGTTGGTGGTGGTGAGGGGGGATTAGGTGTTCACTTCCAAACAGTCCTGGGGTGAGCCAGGCTCCCCCCTCTCTAAAGTGGTGGATGAACTCATCGTACCCTTCAAACACAAGTCAGTGGCTGTAGTCCAGCTCTGGTGCTGGGAGGTCTGGCTTCTACTGGCTGTGCTGATTTCTGCTGCTGTGTGGAAGCCTTGCTGTGCTTCCCTGCTCCTCCCTGGATCACTGAGGAGCTTTGGTGCTTCTTGGGTACCACACTAGGATGCTCTGCCATCACTCTGAACCTGCATCAGCACCTACGTCCATGGCAGGAGGAGACCAAGAGTGACTTAGCCATGGAAACTGGGTGCTAACTTTGCTGGCTCTCAATCAGTAGTAAAACCAGTGGCCTCGTTTGCATCCCATGGGGTTCTGTGGGGAAAATGACCCCGAGGGGCCCCTCTCCCATGGCCACAGACCACCCTGTCTCAAACACCCTTTTACACTTACCCTTTGACACAAGAGGTGGTTTAGGAGTGTCCCCATCCCTTTGCAAGAGGGAAGCAGGGGAGTGACACCCTCAAAACTAAAATTGAGCTGGTTGCTACCCAGGGCTTTTGCTGTGTGGAGATTCTCTGATGTCTGACAAAGGCTGAGTCCACTCCGAACCTCTGAAGGACAGTTTTGCCTTGCACCATGCAAACTCCTGCTGCCTCTGGGGTGCTAAGGACTTAATAATATTACTGAGACTTCTTGGTGGCTTGACCAGTGTGCCAAGGGCTCATGAGGGAGAAGGGAACAACAGGATGGCAGGAGCACAGGGATCTCCTTTTGTGGGGGAAGCAGCCTGCAGCTGAGGATATATAAATCGTAGTAAATCTCTCCCCACACACCTGCAGCAGTGATAGACACTATCTTCTTCCCCTCTACTCTGCCCTGGTGAGACCACATCTGGAATATTTTGTCCAGTTCTTGGCCCCTCAGTTCAAGAGGGATGTGGAGCCGCTGGAGAGGGTCCAGCGAAGGGCAACGAAGATGATGAAGGAGGTGGAGCACCTCCCTTATGAGGAGAGGCTGAGGGAGCTGGGTCTCTAGCTTGGAGAAGAAGAGACTGAGGGGTGACCTCATTTATGTCTATAAATATGTGAAGGGTGGGTGTCAGGAGGATGGAGCCAGGCTCTTCTCAATGTCATCTAGTGATAGGACGAGGGGCAATGGTTGTAAGCTGGAACATAGGAGCTTCCACATCAATCTGAGAAGGAACTTCTTCACAGTGAGGGTGACAGAGTGCTGGAAGGGGCTGTCCAGAGTGGTTGTGGAGTCTCCTTCTCTGGAGAGGTTTCAGATCTGCCTGGATGTGTTCCTGTGTAACTTGGTCTAAGTGATCCTGCTGTTGCAGGGGGTTTGGGCTAGATGATCTTTTGAGGTCCCTTCCAATGATTCTATGATTCTAAATCCATGGAGCTCCTGTGGAGGTCCTACCTGCTTCCCAAGGCAGGTCTGCTCTCAGCAGCAGGTGCTCAGAAGTAGATGGGCAAACACAGTGCCAGGCAGACAAACAGCCAGGTTCCCAGCAGGCAGGACAGTGGGGGCTCAGCTGACAGCACATCCTCATCCCTTTTGATGCCCTCAAACAGGATTTTGTCATTTCGGGTGGAGAAGCAAATACTCACAGCTGTGTTTATTCCCCCCACCCAGAAGAAGGCAGCAGGGACTTGTCAGCAAACTGTGGGGCACAGGTGCTCTTCCTCAAGGTGACACCCCTGTGGTCCCCAGCCCAGGCAGAGTCCAAGGTGTTGTCTCCTGCACCTCAGCTCATCCCATGTGTGTGTGGAACAGCGAAGGAGCTGACAGAGAGGGTGTCTGGGCTATTTCTACCTGCATCTTCTGCTAGACCACGGCAGGTGCTGTTTGTAGTCCCGTGGGACATGAGTCTGTGTGCACAGAGGTGTGGGGTGTGATGGTTCTTCCCATGGCCAGTTCTGCTGCCCCGTGGAGCTGGTTCCCAAGAATGCTTTGGCACCATGTGGGCTTTCTCCAGTGGATGTTTAAAGACTGCTCCAAATAGATAAGTGCTGCCATCCCTCTTGGCTTGGCACAGGGGGAAGGAAAGTTGCCCTCTTGGTGGCAGAGAAATGCTGTCATCCCTGCATTTTCAATCTTTCTTCTGTCCTGATCACAGATCACAGTATCACAGAATTACTGAGGCTGGTAAAGACCTCTAAGATCATCCAGCCCAGCCTGTGACCTAGCATCACCACAGTCTCCTAGACAATGGCAGTAAGGGCCACATCCAGTCTTTCCTTAAACACCTCCAGGAATGGGGACTCTGCCACTGCCCTGGGCAGTCCAGTCCAGGGTCTGATCACCCTTTCCATGAGGAAGTGTGTCATAACATTCATGTGCCTTCACGTGATGGCACCTTGGGTTTGGGCTTTCTGGCAAAGATCTGGGCTTCCCTCAGCCTTTCCAGGCTGCCATTTTGCAGCTCTGCTCCTCTCAGGAATGGTGTGCCATGGCACGTGAGGTTTATGGTCTGTCCCGGGAAGCCTCTGAATCCCTCCTGCTCTTTCCACCAGGCAATTTCCCCAAAACCCAGCTGCTTTTCAACATGGAGAAACACCCTGGTGCTGCCCAGGATGGGGCTTCAGTTCAGTAAGAACCTCAGGACTCTCTTTTCCACTGGTCCCCAGCACATTGCAATGTTTCCCCACAGGTGTTTTTGTATCTTCTCCTTGGGGTTCTCCTCCTTGGAGCCCTTGGGGATGCTCCTACCCCTCCACTGCTCCCCTCCATCTCCTTTCAGCTCACCTGTGCTCTGCTCTCTCCGCCAGGCAAGACCAGGACAAAAGACAAGTACCGGGTGGTGTACACAGACCACCAGCGCCTGGAGCTGGAGAAGGAGTTTCACTACAGCCGCTACATCACCATCCGCCGCAAGACTGAGCTGGCCGCTGCCCTTGGGCTCACGGAACGGCAGGTCAGAACCTCAGCAACGGGCAAAACCAAGTCCTGGGTGGGGATGGGGCTCGGAAGAGAAGACCTGCAGCTCGAGCAGGCAATGGTGACCCCACCTTGCTCCCTTCTCTTCCAAACTCTCATGTGTCCTCCCTGCCCTATGGGGACCCCAAGGGTTGTCATCCTTGGCTGTGACCATCCCCACCTCTGCATCACCATCTTTGTCCTTCTGCAGGTGAAAATCTGGTTTCAAAATCGCAGGGCGAAGGAGAGGAAGGTGAACAAAAAGAAGATGCAGCAGCAAAGCCAGCCCACCAGCACCACCACATCGACCCCACCAGCTGTTGGCACACTGGGACCCATCGGAGGCCTCTGCAGCAGCAGTGCCCCAAACCTCGTCCCCTCGTCTCCACTGACAATCAAGGAGGAATTCATGCCTTAACCCCCTTCAGCAGTGATACAGACCACGAGATAAGCACTAAGCAGCAGAGCCCAGCCGGCCCATGTGCTCTGAAGAGTCACAGACCCTTCCCAAAGACACAGTGGTCCCTGGCTGAACCAAGGAGGTAGTCAACAAGGGTGGGTGAGGTGGCACAAGGACCTTCCCAAGGGGCTGGTGGTCTCTCTCCTATGTAAAAACCATAGGTTATGTAGTGTTGCTCTCCAGTAGGAAACATGGACGGATCTGATCTCTAGTGTTTGTAGCCCTAAGCAAGGTCCTAACATCAGCAGAAAGAAGGGGGTGGTAGTGGAGGATGGTTTTCATATGGTGCTTCAGGTGGAGCTGGAGGACACTTCCTTCAGTCCTCCTGGTAGCCCAGTTGCCTGGTGCTTCAGGGGCAGTTCGAACAAGACTGGACTAGAAAAAAGAACTGGCTGGACTCAAGGCAAAACAAATTTCCACTGAGCTGGGCCTCTGGAGCTGCTCTTCCAGGAAGAGAAGTGCAGAAGCACAGAGTTGCACCGTGGGATCCAGGCAGGAACCTCCATCCTAGGACCTGAGCAGGGACTCCTTCAGACCATGGTGATGGTGGCAAGCTGGAGCACATCTTTGGCGAGTCCCTGCACATCCTCACCCAAGTTCCCTGGTCACTGCAGCAGCATCTTATCCTGCGACCCCAGCTCTGCCTCTACAACCACAAGAAGCCTCATGGGGAAGTGTCTGGCAGCCAGAAAGAAGGCCCCACAGCCATCCTCTGCCAAGAGCGTGGGGACAGGAGAGACCCTGGTGTGGATGCACTGGAGGGAGTGGTCTGAGCCCCTAGACCTCCTTCCCATGGGCAGGGGGAGGAGAACAAGGAAGTTTGCCATGAGGATGGGATGCAAGATCCAGAAGGGCTGATGCTGGGGAAGCACTGGGGTGCTGCTTTCAAGAGAGCAGCCACCATGGGTGCTGAGAGCTGCTGCCAGAGTGGATAGGGGCCAACTCAGGAAGAAGAAAGACTGGCACCTGGCGTAAGGCAGTGGAGAGGTAGTTTCCAGAAGGACAGAGAAGAAGGTTTTCCTGTTTTCTTCAAAGCCCAAAGGACTCCAGGTTCTGTTCTGTCTACCTGCACTGCACCACCTCCCACCCACTGTGTGCCCTCAGCCAGTGACTAATAGCCTGCTTTTCCCACTGCTGAGCAGCAGCTGAGTTCTCCCTTCCCCTGCTGACTTCTGACCGCTGTGTTGTTCCAGGTTGCTTATGTCCCACAGGCAAGTGGGACACACTTGGGACACAGGAGGATTGGCTGCTCCTGGGCTACTCCTGGGCTACTCCTGGGCTACTCCTGGGCTACTCCTGGGCTGTAGATTCTCAAGACCAAGATGGGGATGAGGGTGCATGGACCACACATGACAGCTTGTGTAGCCTTTCCCAGAACAACGTCTTTGAGTCCCAGGAAGGTGAAGCAGCAGATGTGTCCCCGCTGCCTCCCATCACACCCAAAACTGCCCAGTGTGCCCCCAGCTTCTTGCTGCTGCCAGCCCCTCCTGACTCAGGAAACGAGGTGCTCAGGGATGCTGCAGCTCTTACAAACAAGTCTTTGCCATCCCACTGTTCCTGCCATGCCACTCTAGCTCTAGCAAGATTTGGGGTCCCTCTGTGTGGGGCGGTCTCACTTCCCTCAGCTAGTGCTGCCAGCTGTGCCTGGTGGTGAGGACAGATGTTTGCATAGGCTCAGGACCCTGGCTCAGGTTTGTGTATACAAAGCAGAACTGGGTTTCCTGTTTATTTTTTAGGCATTGGTGAAAATAAAAACAAGCAGAAATCCCACGGGCTCCTTGCTGTCTCCTCCTGCCCCGTGGTGCTGCAGCAGTAGTGGGGTGCTGGCGCTGGGGTCACACCAGCACTGATACCCCGAGCATAGATGGGGTCAGGAGTGAGGCGTCCTGCCCAGCCCCGCTGTAAAGGTGCAAATGAACTTCTTCAGGCAGCAGCCTCGCCCCCACAGCAAGATATTGCTGGTGATGACATGGCTCATAGAATCATAGGATGGGAAAGGACCCCCAAAGATCATCTAGTCCAACACCCCTACAGCAGGCAGGGCCATCACTCACCAGACCAGATTGCCCAGAGCCCCATCCAGCCAGACCTTGAATGACTCCAGCAATGGGGCCTCCACCAGCTCTCTGGGCAGCCTCTTCCAGGGATCCCCCACCCTCAGGTTCAAGAACTTTTTCCTGATGTCCAGCCTAAATCTCCCACTTTCCAGCTTCAAACCATGACCCCTCTTCCTATTGTTCCCTGTCCTTGTGGACAGTCTTTCCCAGACGTCTAACAGGTCCCTTTCAGGTACTGAAAGGCATGGCCACGTCCCACTCTTTTGCCACCAAAAGGACTTGCCATGCAGGGTAACTCAGTGGCTGCAAACTCAGAGCCCTGGGGGCATCCCAGGAAAGGGTGAGGCCAGGCTTGGGCTGGCAGAGGCCAAAGAACAAGGCCAGCTGGCCACAGGTGTGGCCACCTCCCATTGGTGCCTCCTGGCCTCTAATCTCATTTTATGGCAGTTGACGGGCTGAATATCCTCCTTGTCCAAGAAGAACAAACAGAAAATGAGGATGTGAGATAGTACCCGGGACAGGTGGCATCGGTACCCAGCGCCCTGCAGAGAGATAGGCGATGGGCTGGCCTCGAGTTCCAACCCAAAACTGCTCCTCCATCCCCAAAATGTGCCAAGCATTTCTGAGGAAGAGGTGCGGATGAATGTGCCGAGGTGCCCGGGCAGTGCAGGTGGCTGTGGAGGGGCACCTGATGCAGGATAAAGTCCTCGTGGGTGGAGGAGATGTTAGAATGGGAACAGGATGAAGTGGCTTTGCAGAGTGGCAGAGCAAAGGGTTTTTCCGGATCTTGCGACAGCGCCTGCACGTACTGCTCACCCCGGTGACGCTGCCATCGGCTGCACGGCGCCAGGGGCCTCTCCACACCCCTGCGCAGGGAGCTAGAAGAGACAATGGAGCTGGTGCCGTGTGGGAAAAGGGATGGGACTGCATGGACCACCTGCCCAGAGAGCTGGGATGGGCTGGGGCAACTGGAGCAACTTCAGCATGGAGACCTCATTGATGTCTATAAATACATAAAGGGCAAGTGTCAGGAGGATGGAGCCAGTCTCTTCTCAGTTATGTCCAATGGTAGGACAAGGGGCGATGGGTACCAGCTGGAGCAGAGGAAGTTCCATCTAAATGGAAGGAAAAGCTTTTCCAGTCTGAGGGTGACAGAGCACTGGAACAGGCTGCCCAGAGAGGCTGTGGAGTCTTCTTCTCTGGAGACATTCAAAACCTGTTTGGACATGATCCTGTGTGATCCTGCTCTGGCAGGGAGGTTGGACTGGATGATCTTTTGAGGTCCCTTCCAACCCCTAACTTTCAACAGCTCTATGATTCTGTGACCTCACAGTTGTCTCCACACTGGGGTCTGATTCCTCCACACACATCCTCCTCCCTCGTAGGGTTTTGCCTGCCTTTGACATTCAGTTTGATCCCAGCCCCATGGGGATCGACCAGTTGAGTCCTGCCCCGGCAGGAGATGGGGTGGTGGCAGCCCAGCCCTGGGCATTGCCATCACCTGCAAGAGGACAGCTTGAAGGGGAATAGAGTCCTGGAGCAGGGGGATGAAATGTGCATCCCCCCTTCCCCCGTTGCGTCGGTGTGCCCACGGGTGGGCGAGGGGCTGAGCTGGAGGGAAGATGCTCCGTTGCCCACCCAGCGAACCTGCGGGTGCCGTTGACAGGATGAAATTCCAACTGATACCTTAATCTGGCGCCTGCCTGTTTGCACAGCAGGGTAAAAGTCCAGCGAGCTGTGGGCTGTGCCCTTGGGTCCCTGCCGCCCGTGTGTGCACAGGGAGCCGGCGCTGGCGGGAAGAGGCAATAAATGAACCCACACACCCCACCACCCCTTCCCCCAGCCAGCACACATGCCCCTTGGACAGGTGACGAAATGCATCTGCTGCGCTCCCGCTCCCATGTCCTCCCCTGCCTCTCTCCAGCCGATGTTTGGGCAGGGATGAGAGAGACCTATGGGGTCCTCATGCCAGGAAAGGGGCTGGGACACCCTGTGTCCGCAGCAGCTTTGGGATCCTTGATGCTAACATGTGTTAACCTGGGCAGTTGCACCCCTGGCAGGTGACAGACACAGGGGTTTAGCACCTGGAGCAGCTGCCTCCTGAGTCGTGTGGAGATGGATCCTTATGGGCACAGTCTGGCTCTTATGGCCAGAGTACCCTGGGGACTGTCCCCAAAAGCCCCCCACGATTTCTTCCTGTTCCTTCTTTTGTGCTTCCCACCAGCTCCCACTGCCCAGCTGCACCCCTCCTTGGAAGCATCTTGAAATCGTTATCAAAGCAGGGCCACGCACACCAGGTGGCCAGAATCACCAGCGCTGGGCTGTCAGCAGCCTCCGGCATGGCACGCTTCCCGGCTGTGACTAACTGCAGCACTGCTGTCGTTGCCACCTTCCTCGCGTCTCACGGAGCAGATCTGGCCACGGTCCCATCTCGCTGACAGCCACCTCGTTGCCTCTTCCCGCCGGGATGTGGGTGGGCTGCCCGAGCCGGGTGGGCACTGGTGTTTCCCCGGCATGAACACTGCCCTCTCTTCTCCTGCTGAACCCGCCAAACCACAAAAGCAGCTCCAGACACAGAACATCCCACCAACAGTGGTAGCACCAGCCCTGGATGAATCTGATATCTCGTTCTGGAGACAAAACAGGGCTTGGAGTCCACCAAGCCACCAGTGCAGGGCTCACTCCATAGGATCACAGAACCATTAAGTTTGGAAGAGATCTCCAAGACCATCCAGTCCAACTGCCAACCCAACCCCATCCTATCCCCTGGAGCCTCTGTTCCCCAGGGCCACATCTAGAATCATAGAATCATTAGGGATTGGAAGGGACCTCAAAAGATCATCTAGTCCAATTCCCCTGCCACAGCAGGATCACCCAGACCAAGTCAGAGAGTCACTCTGCATTAGAAGGGACCACAGGATCATCCAGTTCCAACTCCCCTGCCATGGGCAGGGACTCTCCACCCTAGATCAGGCTGGCCAGAGCTTCATCCAGCCTGGCCTTAAACACCTCCAAGGACGGGGCTTCCACCACCTTCCTGGGCAACCCATTCCAGGCTCTCACCACTCTCATGGTGAAGAACTTCCTCCTCTCTGTGTTCTTTGAACACCTCCAGGTACAGCAACTCCAGCACCTCCCTGGGTAGCCTGTTCTCACCCCTGACCGCTCTTTCAGGGAAGAAACTTTGCCTGATGTCTAATCTGACCCTCTGCTGGCACAACTTGAGGCCATTTCCTCTTGTCCTATCGTTAGTGACTTGGGAGAAGTCATGCTGGCGACATGCAGGTTGAGCTGTAACAAGGTGGCACCAGCCTCTCCCCTTCCCATGGCACAGAGGTGGCCTTGGGACACTCGTTTTCAGGTGGATCACAGGGGGAAAAGCCAAAGGGGTGATTCAGATCGCAGAGGCACAAAGGGCAAAAGCATCCCTGCCCTGAGCAGGAAGGGTGAGGCTGGGACAGAGCCAAGCGTGTCCCACAGCCACGAGCCCGGCCAGCTCCATGCTCAGTGCTCCCCACCAATATCCCAGGAGAGGGAGAAGCGATGTGTGAGCCCAAAGCAGGTAAAACCAGGATGGGTGAACTCTCAGAGAGGCTTTTTTTTTTTTTTTAAGGAAACTGTGAGTGAGTTAAATAAGATGTTTGTTGGGTTCTGCAGGCTGCTCCTTCCTCCTTCCCAGCTGGGAAATCCAGGTAAATGTTAGAGACAACATGACCCCCTGTGCAAACACCCAGCCTCTTCACCGCTGGGTTCTTTGTGCTCAGGATCCCTTTCCCTCTGGAGAAAAGCTACACAAGTGCTTGAAGGGCTACAACTGCCTTTAGATACCAGGAAGATCTCTAACAAAGGGCAAGATAGGTTCTATAAGTTCCAGCCCGATCATCATCCTCCACATGCCCAGTGCTGCCTGATCAGCTTTAAACCTGAGCAAAGCAGCTGGGGACAGGTCTGGGACAGGCTGGAGCACCACAGGACATTTGCAAGGAAAGGGGACAGACACACCCCTCAACTAGCTGGCCACAGGCCAGAAAGAAAGTGAAAGACAAGAGGTTATTGTTGTGAAAGAAAGGACATCACAGACAGCAGCTCTCCCGGTACTGCTCTAGCCCTGGGACATGTGGGTTGTCCCCTCTTGAAGCCTTTGGGAGACATTTCCCACCACGAGAGTGGGAGAAGAAGCCACAGATCAGCTTTCTGCCACCTCACCTGAGATTTAACAGAGTGTGACAGTTGAAAAGTCAGCATCTCCCTGGGCTCCGGGGATGTCTGAACCCTGGAGATGTGACCTGTGCTCCAGCACTGGAGCTGAACTTGCTGCTCACACTGGGATCTGCCTGAGGATTGGTCTTGCCCCCAGCAGGCGTGCTGATAGCTGTTGAGCATCCCCTGGCCCTGGGCTGGGGACTGGGTTTGGGCACTGTGGGGAGAAGTCACTTCTGACCTGCCAAAGGCTCCAGCTGTGTCCTACCACAAACAAATCTGCTCAGATCTGGACAGAAGGAGGCTGAGAGGAACTTCTTCACAGTGAGGGTGATGGAGCCTTGGAACAGGCTGCTTGGGGGGAGTTGTGGAGTCTCCTTCTCTGGAGAGGTTTAAAACCCACCCGGATATATTCCTGTGCAACTTGGTCTGGGTGATCCTGCTGTAGCAGGGGGATTGGAGTAGATGATCTTCCAAGGTCCCTTCCAATCCCTAATGGTTCTGTGAGAGCTTCTGATACCTGCCCTTGCACTACTTGGGGCACTCGGGACCCCTGGCGTGCCCAGTGGCAGGATCCCTGCAAAGCCAGGTCTGTCCTTGGGGAGATCTGATGCATTCACAGCATGAGTGAGGCAGCAGCTGCTCCTGGCTGCCCCGGTGGGGTGCTGAGGTCCTGGAACCCCCTCAGCAGGGTGTGTTTGACAGACAGCCCTTCTTCAGCCGTCCCTCCTCCCTGGTGCTCAGCAGGCAGCCATCCTCAACTCCAGGCAACCCTTCCCTCCAGCCTCGCTCGCTGTGTCCCCCCGCCAGCCTCCCACCGCCCTGGAAAGTGGCATCTCCCCCTTGTCTGTCACTGCTTCCCCGCTCCCCCTTCTCCCTCCCTGTCGGCGGGGAAAGCGAGAGGGAAAAGTGTCGGAGGGGAGTGCGCATAGCAACAGGATTCTGGGATGAAGAACATTCGGCAGCAGCATCTCCGGAAGGTGAGAGCTGGGGATCGGGGGTGCCCCCCAAGGCTGGGAGCTGGGCAGTGGGATCGAGGCACGTCCATCACTCCGTCATCCCCTCCCCGGGGAGCCTCCGTGTGCCATTGACAGTCTTTTCCTCGGCAGGGATTGTGAACGGAGGGAATGTGTGCTATGTGTGGGGCCAAAGGTGGGGTTGTGGGGAGAGGGATGGGGGGGCACTTCCTAACCCCCATTTCCATCTCACTGCAGTTATCAGTCCACGGAGGCCCTGGGCTGTGTGGGCAGAGCTGCCAGCTGCCCACTCTGGCTGACACAACCCACCCCTCCCCTGCGAGCAGGTGCTGCCTCGGTGATTCATGTTGTGTCTGGCTGGGTGCTGTGGGTGGGCACCCAGGACAAGGCTGGCTCCCATGGTGTGGCACCTTAGGGATGTTGCTCCCACCAGCCCTGGGCACTGCCCTGTCTTGGGGGGTGGTAGGAGGTTTCCCCCCAATGCCAGGGTGAGCACAGGGATCTGGGCAGTGGTTTTCACACCTGCAGCTGGGATTCCCTCCTTCTCCATAGGGCTTAAAGGGCTCTGGGTGGTGCTGGACCCTGAACTCCCTCGGTGTGCTTGAGCAGCTGGCAGAACTGCAAACTCTTTTTATGTCCTCCTGGAAACCCTTTTTAAACCTGGCTTTCAGGCTTTCCTCCATCAGGCTCCCTTCTACTGGAGCTCTGCTCTTAGCAGGCTCTCTGAGACCACGTCTCCCCTGTGTAGGTGACTGATCCCACTTGGGGACACGCTGGAGCAGGGTGGTAGAGGCTGGCAGTGAGAGTTCCCTTTTGGGCCAGCCCTTTCCAGAGCATCCTGGTCAGTGACTCCATTTCAGCTCTACCCTCTGCCAAACCATGCCCATCAACCACAGGGCAGGGTGATTCCAACCTGTGCCAGCCTTCAGAGGAATGAAAACCCCAGAAGAGTTTCAGCCCTGCCAGGAAATTCCTAGAATACTGGGACACGACCTAACAAGAAGCCATCAGTGTCCTGGTGACAGCCAGCAGTTCTCTGACGGCCCTGGCAACCTCAGGGCTGCCTTTCTCCACTGTTGTTTGGAGGCATCGCCTGGCTCTTCCCTCTCTTGCTCCTTCCTATAAATTGCTGTTTTAGAGGAATTTGTGACTGCAAGACTCATTAGAAGTTGTCTTTGTCCCTCCCAGAGGCTTTCTGACGTTCTGGAATGTCTCTGCTGCTGGTGATCCTGCTTAAAGTTTACTCAGGAATTCATTTAGCCCCGCAGTGCTCAGCTGCAATGGAAAGCAGATGTCTCCCGAGTTGTTTTCCCCATTCCCAGCACTGCTCAGGACACTCTTGTCCTTCGTTGCCCAAAACTGCCCTTGCTGAGCTCCAAAAGGAAAATCTGGTGCTCACAGGTTTTTCTGGTGCTCAAGCCTGCACCTCAGCATCACCGTATCTGATGTTGGCATTGGGCTTGCACAGAGCTGGCCATGGCCACAGAGGAGTTAGCACACCCCGGCAGCAGTGCCCACCCAGGACCACGACAGCCTCCTCTCCCTCTCCATATAATCCACTTCCCAGTGGTGGGCCGTGAGTTTGAAGCACTCTCACCAGACATATGGAAATTCCTCTTTAGCAGAGAAGATCTCTCCCTGGCTTTAGGGATTTCAGGCTGGCTTTTGCATAACAGCCTTTCCAGAAGAGCAGAGCGGGTGCTTCTCTCATGTCTTAGCTTTACATGTACTTCATACACCTTTTCATTTATTATTTGTTTGGGTGTTATTTGGTAAAAACTGAGTCAAGCCCACAGAGAGCACAGGTGGCAGCTGGGGCTTGGGCTGTCTGAGCAACATCCTCCTGCCTGAGCTGCTCTGCCCTCCTCTGCCCGCTGCAAACGGCCTCAGACCTTTCCTTCCCCAAGGCTTTTGGATGCCTACAGCTGGGCATCACTGTAATGAGTTTGCTTCCACCTCAGCAACCTCCAGCCCTCAAACCCCTCCGTTCGCTCCAGCATCACTTGCTCCCTCTCCTGACTTGTGTGTGGGGGAGCGTGGGGTTAGTGCAGCTCTTCAAGGGGCTCTCCCGCACCACAGAGATGCTTCACTCACTCCATTTTTCTAAGCAAGATCACATTTGAATTAATTTTTATGCTCTTTGTTGGGGTTTTTCTTCCTCTTGAAGAGATTAACAGGCAATTCAAACTAATCTGAAGTGACTCACGCTTCGCAGACGCGCTGTGCTCGCGCTCAGCTCGGATCCGCAGGGGAGAAGTCTGGCATCGGGTGGCATTTCAACCCATCAAAGGCCACGCGTGAAACAACCCCACGGTGCTGCTTTGGCTGGAGAGACAAAACGTGATGGAGCAGTGACTTTCACCTCTCTGCGGACACGGCTGAGCTGTGCACTGATTCAAGTGAACTGGTTTACAGAAAGCAATTAGCAGAGGGCCATTTCCTTAGGGAAGCCAGTTCTTATCTTGGCAGAGACTAAAGTGCTTTTTCTTCTTGGTGACCTTTGCTTGGCTGACTTCTTGGGGAGCATCTTCTGGTAAATAACAGAGAGCGATGTTCAAAGAGGATGTGGTTGCCAAGGGAGCTGTTAGTCCCCATCTGTTTAGAACCACGAGGCAGGAGCCCAGTTTGAAAGATGGCAGTCGAGGGTGGAAAGCACTGGAGCGGTGTTGTAGCTCCAGAGCACTTTGGCTGCTGCTGGCAAAGAGAATTCTGTTATGACAGAGGTTGAGAGGGACCATCAATCCCATAAAAGGGGCTGGAATTGCTCCGGTGTGTGAGACTCGCAGCAGGCATAGGCAGAGGTGTGCACCACCCTGCTGTTTGGGATGAGGATGGGCTGGAACCCTGAAGTGCTGCATCTGGCAATTCAGGTCAGGCCAACAGGACAGGCTTTCTGTGGTTTCTATGGAAAGGCTGTGTTCTGGGGCCTTTTGGGACATCACAGTTATGGAGCAGCTTCTGTGTGGTTTCCAGCAGCATCCCCAGCTCACACCTCCCCATCCTCACTGGTGGGGACTTCAGCGTCACCGCCTTTAGGGTCCATCCTGCTCCTGAGCAGTCACTGCTTTCTACCCCGGGTTCACAAATTTAAGCTGCAGGGATCCAGCTAAAGATATTGATGAGGGAGGGGCGATTGTCTCCAAGACATGGGTGGCAAACCACAGCCCAGGACCTCAGAAAAGGGTGACTGGGACTCAGAAAAGGTCCTGCTGGTTCTTTTCTTTGAGCTGCTACTGTGCTCGTTTCCATGCTCAATCTGACGGATGGGCTCCTGCACTTAATCAGGTCATGCAGCTCCACCAGTGCCCTCTTGCAGCAGTTTAGGACTCTGGCAGAGGCACAGGAATGAGGAGAGAGGATTTAATGCTCTCCCAGCATCTCTAATCGCTGCTTTTCCATGATGCAAACCTGCAAAACAAGAGCTCCTTAGGCACCGTGACGGACTCGGAAGTGGTCACCAAGTGGCAACCACTGAATTGCAGTGGCCCTGTAGCTCCTGTCCCCACCTGGCAGGGACTGCAGTGAATAAAGGATTTAGTTGCTGAAATTCTGGGAAAGGATGTTTCAGAGCAATCTGTCCATCACCCCCAGACACAGGCTGCTGCGGGTCACACCGCCATGGGCACGGGGTTAATTGGCAGGCACAGCCATGGCTTGGAGGAGCTGCTAAGCTGTAGGTCTGTGTTAAGCAGCTGCAGGAGGGCAGCAGTTTTGTGGCAGCAGTGTTACATCTGGGTCACATTCTGACTTTTCAGCCTGTGTTTCTGAAGCTTTTTCTCCTGGTCCTGCTTGGTGACTGTCATCCAGCAGGGTGGACTTTTAATAGCTGGGGTTTGGTGCAACACCTTCGCTCGGGCTGCGTATTTCAAGTCAGCTTGAGGAAGAGCTTGCCCCAGCTTGTCCTGTCTCTCAAGGGATTTGGGCGGTGGGTGAGCATGGGACCGCTGGAGTTGTGGGGAGCACTCTGAAAAGGGTGGGAGCCTGCAGCCACCGCCTTGGCCAGCACAGCTCTTTGTCGCCATGGGAACCGGCAGCAAGAGCATCCTGTGGTCCAGCCAGAAAGGAAGAGGAGGAGGAGAGGAGGTGGCTGCCACCTTCCTAGGGCCTGCAGCAGGGCAACGCTGGGGTCTGCCCACCAGCGAGCTCAGATCTCCTGGGGGATGGCGGTCTGCTGCAGGCTCTGAGCACAAGTGCGCAGTGGTGCAGAGGAACCCACAACTCCTTCTGGCTGATTCCTCCAAATCCAGGTCCTTCTCCCTCAGCCACATCCCATGGGCTTGTTCCCTATGATCTGTGGACTCAGGGACGTGGAGGTGGCTGCTCTTTCTCTTTAAGAAGAATGGAAGGTTCCCAAATGGAGTTACCCTGCTCTAGTCCTTGTACCTTGGCAGCAGACACCCCAGAACTCTTCAGACCCTGTGCAGGATCCTCATCCCACCCCTTTTTGCTTCCTATTATTGCAGAGGGGCTGTCTGTGGTGGGATCTCACCCAGCAGCTTCTGGCTGAGCGTTGTCAGCTTTGGGATGGGAGCCAGCAGAGACACCTTCTTCAGTTTCCCAAGGATGCTGTAGAAGTTCAGACAGACCAAACACCTCACTGCAGACCTGACGTAAACACACACTCAAGCCGAGGTGGCCAGGGAGAAGGGGAAAGGGTTAATCCCTTCCTGCTGAAGAGCTGCCTGTGTCTCACTGACCCATGATAGGTCAGCTGGAAGGAGCTGTCTCAGTGGGGACAACTGAGAATGCATCACTAAATCCCCACAGTGTAGGCTTCTGGCAGCTGGAAAAGTGTGACAAACACAGGGAGCATTTAATGGCAGGAGAGTGCCTGGCATGGCAGGGACACGTGGGATTGGGCTGGCTCTTCTCCTGCTCTCCTCGCATCCATGCTCTGCAGGAGATCAGGAAAGTTTATCATGACCTCTGGAGGGGGTGTGTTGGGAAACTGGAGTCACCACCCTGTCTTTCCCAGGGGAGCTCCGATCATGTAGGATCACATCCATCCTGCTCTGGCAGGAGGATTGGACTAGATGATCTTTTGAGGTCCCTTCCAATCCCTAATGTTCTGTGATTCTGTGGTTCTGTGATCCACTTTCCTTGCTCAGCAGCAGAGCAGGACATTGGCTGGGGTAGTGCACAACGAGGTGACAAGTCCCAAGAGACAAGCATCAACGCTGCTGCTCAGGATCACAAATCCACACGTGACCTCTCTGTGCTCCTTCCCTCTCTCCTGTTCTTCATCCTGGTTTTCATTCCTTCCTCAACACTGGCTCTCACCCAGCCGGTGACACCAGACCTCCTGGTGAGCCCCAGCAGCCAGGACGGGGACCTGGGCTCTGAGTGTCCAGAAGACAGAGGGAACTGGACGGGGCGGCTGGATTTCCTCCTCTCCTGCATTGGATACTGCGTGGGCCTTGGAAACGTCTGGAGATTCCCCTACAGGGCTTACACCAATGGAGGAGGTACTGGGGCATCCTTTGAAGTGGCCACGTCTCTGTTGAGCCGGTCTGGTGGGAAGTGTCTCTGAGGAGATGTCCCCTGTCCTTCTCAGGGCAGGGAAATAGAACTTGTTACTGTGGGGTGAAGTGTCCTCCTGCCCCTATGCTTGCCATAGGTCATTAATCACCCACACCCAGAGGAAAGGACCTCACCAGCTCTTCTTTGCACTCATGGCCTTAGAGGCAACCCCAGCTCCATGCTGGAATGGATCCTCCTTAGGAGGATCTTCCTAAGGATCTGTCCTTTGATGGTTGAACTTGATGATCCCAAGGGTCTTTTCCAACCTGAAAGATTTTGTGATTCTAAGAATCTCATTTGGTTTCCAGTAGCTTCTTGGCCTGATTGTCCTCCAGGACTCCACAGGCTCCGCAAATGCTTCACAGGTATCGAAGGAAGGGAGGGAGCCTTTTGCAGTGCTAGAGCCCACTGTGACAGTGTGAAGTGCCCAGCCTCTCCAGCTAGCCCCAGACGAAGTTGTTTGGCACAAACATTAACAGCTGGAGAGTTTCACAGTGTTTGTGAAAGATTCAAGGAGAAACAGAGTAGAAGGGATTCATGGCACCAGTGAATCCCAGCTCTTTCCTCCTGCACTAATGGTGAGCTTCTGGCTCTTGTGGTCCCTCAGAATTATGTGTAGATTCCTCAGGGCCAGAGATGTTGAATGAACATTGCACCCTGGCACAGATGGGCTTTAGATGCTCCAAACCTAAACCCTAAAGTTTTTTTTTCTGTCTTCTTGCAGGAGCCTTCTTGGTTCCTTACTTCATCATGCTGGCCATCTGCGGGATCCCCATCTTCTTCATGGAGCTGTCACTTGGCCAGTTCTCCAGTCTGGGGCCGCTTGCTGTCTGGAAGATAAGCCCTCTCTTTAAAGGTGCGTGAGTGAAATCCAGAGCTTCTGCAAGACCTGCTTGATGAGGATGTGAACCAGCAGCAGAGCCCTGTGATCCTGAAAAGCTCTTGTTAGAATCACAGGTTAAAACCTGGGGGAAGGGGAAGCAGGCTGAACTCCTGGGTTAGCTGGTTTAGTAGCTGCAAGACACGTGTGAGATCTGACAGTCTTTGGAGGCTCGGGACGACACAATCGCCTCTAGAAACAGCATGAAAATTATTAAGCTGGATAGCAAAAAAAAAAACCAGCATCAAAGCTGAGCGGTGACTGTTACAGGTGAGATTAAAGTGTTCCAAAAAATGTCAGATCAAATCTTCTTAGTCTCAACATTAAGCTGGAGTTCAACAGCCTGTGTGATGCAATAGAGCATCAGTTCAGAGAAGGCCTGTCTGCAGGGTGATAGAGGCTTCCCCCACCAGGTGAACCTCTGACTGGTTAAGCGTTTGGCTGCTGAGATCCAGTGTCTGAGCCGGGGTTTGGATGTGCTCTGCTCCAGAGAGATGGCTCACTCCTTCTTTACCCTCTCCTTCCTCCAGGTGTTGGCATGGGCACGATCCTCATCGTCTCCCTGGTGGCCATTTACTACAATATGATCATTGCTTACGTTCTCTTCTACCTCTTTGCATCCCTCACAAGCGACTTGCCCTGGCAGCACTGCGGCAACTGGTGGAACACTGAGCTGTGCCTGGACCACCACGTCATCAAGGCGGGGAACACCACCTTCCCTGCCAACATCACCAACACTGTCAGTCCCAGCGAGGAGTACTGGAGGTAAAGAAGTCAGCCCGACCGAGCCGTAGCGGCATGGTTGGCACCCAACTAGGGAGAGCATGGGGATGGCATGAGTTCTGTGCTGCACATCTCATGGCATGGTGGGCACTGAGGGTTGGCATTGTGGGTGCAACGGTGGGCTCTTGCAGGTGGTATCTGTTTGGCTCTCGTGATCATCTCCCTGGGGTGTGGGATGTGTCCATGATCTAGTGCTGCTTTGCAGGCCTTGAGTTAAGGAATCATAGAGTCAGAGAAGCATAGGGTTGGAAGGGACCTCCAAAGGGCATCTAGTCCAATCCCCCTACAACAAGCAGACCAGACCAGATTACCTAGAGCCCCATCCAACCTGACCATGAATGGCTCCAGGGATGGGGCCTCCATCACCTCTCTAGGCAGCCTGTCCCAGGGATACCCATCCTCAGATTAAAGAACCTTTTCCTGATGTCTGACCTAAATCTGCCCTTTTCCAGCTTCAAACCATGGCCCCTCATCCTATCGTTCCCTGCCACATTGAACAGTCTTCCTCAGCCTTCTGACAGCCCCTTTTCAAGGACTGCAAGGTTGCTATAAGTCTCCCCTGGAGCCTTCTCCTCTTCAGGCTGAACAACCCCAACTCTCTCAGCCTGTCCTACTGAGGGAGGGGCTCCTATCAAACTTAAATTCATCCTGTGCCTGAATCAGCTGGTAATTTGCTCTCAAGCCACCAGACATTGCCTCTGGGCTCTTTAATGTCCAGTGGAGAAGTCACACCAACTCCTCCCTATTCCCCAAGACGTACCTGCCAGTGCCCTGTTGCTCCCTCGCTGCTGGGGTGTCTGACAAGGATTTCTTCTGGAGCAGAGGCATCACTCGGCTCAGTGAGGACCTCTGGAAGAAGATGAGAAGTGCTGTGGCTGCTGACTAGTGATTCTCTCTTTGCGCTAGCCGGTACGTCCTGCACATCCAAGGGAGCTCTGGGATTGGGGATCCCGGGAAGATCCGATGGAACCTGTGTCTGTGCCTGCTCCTCTCTTGGACTATTGTCTACCTGTGCATCCTCAAGGGAGTCAAATCCTCTGGCAAGGTAAGGGCTGGAGCAATCTGCAGTGATGCTCATCGGTGTCTTTGGTTCTCTGCTTGTCTGAGAAACTGAGACGCAGAAACAGCATCAGCCAGACCCTGTTCCCACTGCTGCCCAAGGTCTCCAGTTCCACAGGGTGATGTGAGGCAATGTCCCACCCCACGGACAGGGCTGGTGAGGACCTTTCTCCCAGCTCTCCCAGCTGGCTCTGCTCTCCCACAGGTTGTGTACTTCACCGCCACCTTTCCGTACCTCATCCTGGTGATGCTGCTGATTCGTGGTGTGACCCTGGAGGGGGCCTGGAAGGGGATACGCTTTTACCTCACGCCCCAGTTTGACCACTTGCTGTCTTCCAAGGTGAGCAGCATTTCATGCCATTTGTCCAAGACACAAAGATGCACCTTCTCCTGCCACCTCCAGCATGGAACAGGGGTAGACCCCTAACTCAGGCGCCTGTTCTGGCCACTCCCTGACTCAGTGTCCTCTCTTTTGGGCTGGCTCTAAAATGCTCACAGCCATCCAGCTGGCCCACTGCAAGTGGAGAGCATGCTAGCAAGACCAGACAAAGGCTCCAAGGGCTTGGTGTGCCTGGAGGACAGGGGAAGGTGTGCCAGAGGCTCTGGGACAGCACATCTCCATCTCTCTTTTCCTCCCACTAGGTGTGGATCGAGGCAGCCCTGCAGATTTTCTACTCACTTGGGGTAGGCTTCGGGGGCCTCCTCACCTTCGCCTCATACAATACCTTCCATCAGAATATCTACAGGTGGGAGCCAGCTGCTGTCTCATAAAAGTTATGGGTTGAGGGGAGCCATGACAAGCTCAGCTGGTGGGTTCAGAGTCAGCAGAAGCAGAGGGTGCAGCCCATGGCCACTCAGTGCTGCTCCTTGCCCCAGCACTTACAGGTACGTGACAGCCTGCACAGGCTCGAGAGGGACAGAGAGATCTGTGGAAGAAAATTCTCCTAAGCATCAGCACATGATGCTGGGCTCAGAGGTTTTGGGCTGCAGGAACTGAAGGCTGAGGATATCTGAGGCTGGTTCTGCATGTTTGTCCTTCACCAGAAGCCATTGCAGGTCACTAGCAGAGAGGGGAGTCTGGGTGTTGGACATTTGGCTTGATCCCCTCCACGGGAGAAAACAAGCTGGGAGGAACCCCAAAATAACCCGTGTCACTAGATATGAGAGTAGACACCAAGAGAGGCTTTGGAGGAGAATCACACTGGGTCACCTTACTGTGGCACCCAGGGCTAGAACAACCACCACATACTGCTGTGGGTGCTGAGGAGCTCAGAGCATCTTCTTTCTCCTCTGTAGGGACACCTTCATAGTGACCCTGGGCAATGCCATCACCAGCATCCTGGCAGGGTTTGCCATCTTCTCCGTTTTGGGATACATGTCCCAGGAGCTTGGGGTCCCTGTTAACCAGGTGGCAAAAGCAGGTGAGGCCAAACAAAGACCTTTGCTCCACCACCCTCTGCCCAGGTGCTCAGAGGAGCTTCCCTTCCAGATGGAAAGCAGCTGACGGTGTCATTGTAGGGGTTGAAGATGTATGCTCAGGTGGCCAGGGGGAGGGGATACCAATTCCTGCCATACCAATCTTAAGCCACACCAAATTATGTCTTATAAAGGTCCAAGCGAGGAGCAGGCTAGTTCTCTTGCATCTCTCCACCCTCTGCTGCAGCAACCCTCCTGCCAGCCTGCCCTGGCAGGTTGTGATGCTGCTCTGCTGAGTTCTCCTGTCCTCCACTTCCCTGTACCCAGTGCTGCCAGCCCTTTTTCACCCTGCTGTCCTTTGCCTCCTGTAGGTCCTGGCCTGGCTTTTGTGGTGTACCCCCAGGCAATGACAATGCTCCCCCTTTCTCCTTTCTGGTCCTTCCTGTTCTTCTTCATGCTGTTAACACTGGGCCTGGACAGCCAGGTAAGGACAGAGCCCTCTGAGGCAGCTGCGGTGCCTGGGCAGCCTGGGGGGCTCAGGGCACCCTCCTCTCCTCCACATGCAGTTTGCCTTCATGGAGACCATCGTCACGGCAGTGACAGATGAATTCCCCTACTACCTGCGGCCAAAGAAAGCCTCTTTCTCGGCTGTCATCTGCATCGCTCTCTTCCTCATGGGGCTCATCCTCACAACAGAGGTGGGTGTGGGGCTGGGCTCACCCTGGGAACCCACTAGGGCCTTGCTTCAGGGAGAGGTGATGGCAGAGTGCAAGCTTGCAGAGACACTTGCATTCACATCAGCTAACTGGGTGCAGGAGAGGTCATCAAAGGGTCTGGGCTTCCTGGGGATGTGAGGCCTGAGGGAAGCATCAGAGAGTTATCCTGCCCGTGCACCCAGTGATGTCTCCTGAGAATATCTGGCCACTGTCTTCTCCAGTGACCCCAAAGAGACCAAAGAGTTGTGTCCCTGAGATGTGGGAGGACATAGATGGGGATTTACTGGGGTGCTGGTCCTGGTGATGCTGGTCACTGTGCTTTGGCTCCGCAGGGTGGGATGTACTGGCTGGTCCTATTGGATGACTACAGCGCTGGCTTTGGTCTCATGGTGGTGGTGATTACTACCTGCCTCGTGGTGACACGTATCTATGGTAAGGGGGTTCCCCACAGGAAAACCCACAGGCTGTCTGTATGAGCAGGGATTCAGAGGGAGTGGTAGGGGAGCCAGCAGCCTCACAATGAAACACTTCTGCTCCCACCTCTTCTTTCTTCTTGACCATCCACTGGATTCACCTCTCCAGAGATACTGAGAGAGGAGACCCATTGCTGTAGAGGATGCAAACTGCCACTTTTGGTTGGTGCAGGGCAGCCTGGTACAGGCTCTGGGGGAGCAGTAACAACTTCTGAGTACCTTTCCCTCCTCCAGGCATGAAGAGGTTCTGCAGAGATATCCACATGATGCTGGGCTTCAAACCAGGGCCCTACTTCAGAGCCTGCTGGATGGTCCTATCCCCGGCAACAATGATGGTAACTGCTCAGCTTGGAGTGCTGGATGGTACCGGAGAGCTGCCATGGTGCCGGTGTCCCTGGCTGACCTCTCTTTGCAAGAAGTCATTCTGCTGGCATCTTCTGCCCCAGGGACCATTTTGGTTCTGCTGGGAGGTCTCCAGGTAGTTTTTGAGCCTGAGACCTTCAGAGAGCTCTGTGCTGACCTCACTTCCCTCCCACCCCGCAGGCTCTGCTGGTGTACAACATCATCAAGTACCAGCCCTCTGAGTATGGCAACTACCAGTTCCCCACCTGGGCCGAGGTCCTGGGCATCCTCATGGGAGTCCTCTCCTGCCTGATGATTCCCCTGGGCATGGTGGTGGCTGTGCTGCGAGAAGAAGGGACACTGTGGGAGGTAGGAGGTGTTGGGGCCTGGCATTGCTGGGGAACACCCCAGAAAGGCTATGGGGTGAGTCCTGTAGAAGCTTCTGCATTCTCTCTCCTGGAGCTGGGTATCCTTCTCCCTCTTTGCTGCCCACAGCACATCACAGGGCATTTCCAGCAGGAGGGAGCCCTCCTGCCATGCCAAGCAGGCACTGAGGCACAGCACAGGAGACTTTGCACCCATTTTGCAGGAACAGAGGCAGAGCAAGGAAGGCAGCTGCTGGCAGCCACAGGCAGTACCAGTGGGATCTCCTCACTGAAAGGTTCTGATGAGCAGCAGGTTGTGGAGGTGCTGGCTGCTCACAGCCTCCTCAAGCCCAGCTGGGCTTTGCAGCTCTCCCCAAGCTCTTAAAGCCAGAGACAGAAGAACTTACTGCCCTCCCCAGGCAGCAACCTGCAGCTGGAGCACTTGCTGGGTAGGACCCAGCCAGGCACAGCTGTGAGCATGGTGCTGTGGTCAGGAACCCTCCTGGCTGAGGTTAACCCCTTGCCTGGGTGACTGTGACCCCGCACCACAGGGGTCTGTGCCCCCATGCCCTGCTATAGTCCCCAGCTTCTGCAGTCCCTCCCCACCAGCACCCACAGACCACAAGCCCTCTCCAGCCCATAGCGGGGCAGTTGCACAGAGCTGTCTTCACAAAGAGCTTCAGGACAAGCTTTTGGCCCCATCCCATCCTCACTGGGTGCATCTCCAGTCCTTCAGGGCTGGCACAACACCCTGTCTCCTGGGAAAGGATGGGTGAGTTGCTATGGGGTACTGGTGCAGGGGGCTCCTGTTTCCTCGCAGCGAGTCCAGCAAGCTAGCCGACCTGCCATGGACTGGGGCCCGTCGCTGGAGGAGAACCGGACCGGCATGTATGTGGCGAGCCTAGCTGGTAGCCAGTCCCCCAAACCACTGATGGTCCACATGAGGAAGTATGGGGGCATCACCAGCTACGAGAACACAGCCATTGAGGTGGACCGGGAGATAGAGGAGGAGGAGTCTATGATGTGACAGGACCCAGTATCCCACAGACTGGGGAGGGCATCACCCTCCCAATTGGTGCAGGTTGCACTGGTGGTGCTTCAGGATGGCTCTGGGGGAGTGTTTCCAGGAGCAGTCAGGAGCTGCTGACCCTACCGACCTCCTCACCACCATCCTGGCCACGTGAGGATGGAGCTGCCACCCATCCCGGTGTCACCAAGGTTTTCTGTTTGGTGTGACAAGCTGTGTGACAAGTCTGTGCGTTTGTGTGACGGTGTCTGGTGCAAGTGTCCACGCTGCCCCGCTCCCAACCTCAGTCCCAGCCCAACAGGGGTGTTCCGGATGGGGAAGGTGGGAAGGAGAAGGAGATGTTTTCTGCTTGTGTGTATTTAGCTCAAATAACCCACAAACTCACGTGAGAAAGGACATTCTCTGCTCACAGGGAGGTAGTCCAGCACAAGCCAGTGTCCTGCTTAAGAAATCTGACCTAATAAATGAGCAGTTGGAAACAAGAAGAAGAAAAAACAAACCACCCAACAAACTTTCATTAACAAAGCAGCTTGGGCCTTTCCAAGCTTGGAGAGACCTCGAGAGACCTCAGTGGGTCAGGGGCAGCTCTTCTCCACAGTGCCTGGCAGTGCTGGGATGAGCTGAAGGAAGGAGAGAGGCTGGATGGTCCCTTCTCTGTGTGAGCAGGGGGTTGGGGCCAATCTCAGCTGGACCCAATACCAAAGGAGGACCCTTGTCCCTCACCAAGGGGGATCAGAGGGCTGTCCCTACCCTTGACTTTTCCCAGGAGAAGGCAGAGTGATTCCATGCCTGCGTGTGGTTTTGAGACCATGTACCAGAGACCTCACCCCTGCTGATGCTGCTGGCCTGGAGGTGTCAGTGAGCTGGGTGGGGCTGTTTGGACCCAGCACTACCAGTGTCCATCACCCTGGTGTTGTGTGCATCATCTGCCACGTCCCATCAGCTCACCATTAAAAAGCAGTGTGTGATACAGCCTCTGCACACATTGTTTGGGGGGTCCTCAGCATGAACAAAGAGCACATCTAGGAGGACTTCCAAGGATGGGATCACAGCTCCCCTAGGCTTTGTCCTGCAAAGTCTGATGCGCTCCAAGAAGCCAGATTCAACGCCTTCTCCTCTTGTCCTCCCACCTCCCCAAGCCTGGGGATGCTGAGCTCCCTTCCCGGAGTGTTCTGCCCTTTATTTACCCTGTGGGACCACTGATGGCTTTCCCCATCCTTCTTGCAATACCCCAACCTGTGGGGATGATGGGGTTCCCCAGCTCCAGCTTCTGTGGGTGCGTGGGGCTCTGGCAGCATGACTGTGCTGCAAAGCACCTTGTCCGCTAGCCCCCGGGTTAATCATTAGAGGGCGGCCATAAAAGTGTCGCTGATGGAAAGTTCAGGCCATGGCGGCTGGGGAGCAGGGAGGGCCTGTCATAAACATTTATGGCCCCAATGAATCCCTCGCTCTAACCTTGACACTATTTACCAAGCAGGAGGCCTCGGGAGGTCACAGTGTTGCCCAGCCATCGCCGCGAGTGCTGGCCAGGAAGCCCAGGCTGCATTGGGACTGGAGGGGCACACGTGGGGGTCTGCTGGGTGTGATGGACTCAGACATTTTGTGTTGTCTGACCTGTCATTTCATGACACCTTTGACAGCTCCCTGAAAGGAGGGTGTAGGGGGACCACTGTTGGTGTCATTAAACACTGGCACAGGCTGCCCAGGGAGGTGGTGAAGTCACCATCCCTGGAGGGGTTCAAAAGGCAAGTTGGGTTCATGATTGGACTCCATGATCTTAACAGTCTCTTCCAACCTAAACCATTCTGTGATGTGGCAGTATGAGACGTGGTCTAGTGGTCATGGAGCTGTTGGGTGGAGGGTTGGACCTGATGATCTTAGAGGTCCTTTCCAACCTTAATGATTCTGTTGCTGCTATTGCAATGAGGAGAGCCTGGTGCCTTCCCAGAGCATCTGAGCAACCCTGGTGATTCTGTGATTCTATGACTGTGCTGGTCTGTCTCTGCTGTCTCTGACCTTTTCCTGCGTACATGGGGTCCTGCGACGTTCTCCCACCCACCCCTCAAGATCCTGGAATCCCCTGGGATGGTGGTTGTCTCCCAGGGTGGTGGTTGTCCATCAGCGCTGTGTGGCAGGGAATGGGAAGGTCGGAGCACAGACCCCACCAGGGATGGAGTGGGGACAGGCAACAACCAGGGGAAGCCAAGAACGGCGCCGTGTCCCGGCTGGGGAGGAGTGACAGGACGGTCTGGTGCTGACACCTGCTGGGGCCGCAGCACATGGCAGGGTGGGGGGCACCCAAGGTGCAGCTCCTCTGCCTGAGAATCCCCCAGACCCATCCTGGGCTCGGCTTAAGGGGGTGTCTGTGCCCTTGACCCACCACCAGCACCCCCAAAGCTCTCCCTGGCGCCTAGTGGCGGCAGCTCGGTGCCACCTGCCAGCCGCAGGCAGCTCTGGGGGGGCTCCCAGACAGCTCCAGCCTCCAGGGGGAAGGGCTGGGTTGGGGATGCACCAGCTCTGGGGGTGGCATCGGGCTCTCCCGAAGCCCTGGGGATGCTGGTGGGCAGTGCCCAATGTGCGGCATCCCGCAGGCAAGAGGCAAAACACTTCGATGCTTTCGAGGACAGGAGCGGGTGACAGAGGGATGAAACGGTGGCAGCCGGGTCTGAGTCACTGCAGTGACGGAGAATCATCCGTTTCCATGCTCAGAAGTTGGTAGCTATTTATTGCACTTGAACACCAAGAATAAANTACAAAAAGAGAAGAGAAAGGCTTCAGCTGCAACCGTACGGACTGACAGACACGAGGGGACAGGCAGCCACCCCTCCCCGGGGCCTGATTTGTTGTTACTGTGACAAAGCTCGATAGAATTTTCATTATAATATATTAAATTACTTTTTTTTGCAATCTTCTGAAATAAATATTTCCATAGAGGTTTCCTGTAAGCATAGATAGACCTTTTTTAATACATATATATAATATCTCTTGGGTTTTTTTCCCTTTAAACCACTGTTAACACATTTTCCCTGCTTGTCCAAAAAACATTACAAAAGCCCTAAAATTGTGCGACGGTTAGAAAAAAGGGGACAACAACCCAAAGAAGGAAGGAGCCGCTCAATACCACTCCCTCCACTTTCCTCTCCCACTCCCTGCTGACCTGCAGGTGGGAAAAACTTTCAGCCAAGGGGCCCAGAGCCAGTGGGTGGCCTTTGGAGGTGGATGGCAGAGGGGCCACCAGCCCCTCGTCTGATATTCTCACACCTTTTTCACCCCTGGGTGTTCCTGTCTGGTGCAGACGGGCTGGGACCTGCACCTCTGGAAATGGGTAACGGCAAGGTTTCCACCCTGCCAGCAGGAGGATGGTTGTTGCATCAAGGGAGTGGTGTGTACACCACGAGAGGTGTCCTGCAGCCCAGCTTCTGGGATGATCAGAGGAGATGGTTCTGCTGACAGACACCTCTCGGTCCGTGGAATTCTGTGCCTGCCCTCTCAAACACGACACTGGTCTTCGGGGGTCCTCCCCAGACATCCTGCCATGACCTTGAGCTCAAGGCAGGAGCAGATGGCTGCTGCTGTCTTCCGCAACATTTGAGGCTCCATGGGGTATCAACTCGTAGAGGGCAAAGAGGGAGTAGGCAGCTTTGAGGTCAGATGGGGGTTTGGTGCCTGGCAGAGGGAGCATTTACTTGGGGTGGAGAAATGAGAGCTCTCCTGGCTGTATCTGGCTGGGGTAAGAAGCTGAACACCTGCTCCCCCAGCAAAGAGCAGAGATCCAGGAGCAGCCTCTTCTTCTTCCAGAGGAGATGATGTTCCAGCAAGACCTGAGAAATGATGGTGTTGCAGCTGGACCCTGGCAGCAAGGATGGGAAAAGAGGGGACTCCCAAGCCCACCTGTGGAGCTGTGAGCCTAAAACCACCACAGCAAGTCCACTCGGGTATGCCCTGTGGTCTATGAGAAGTGGAAGAGAGAACAAGTTTGGAGGACCTGTGAGTTTGGTTTGACCCAGATGGCCAGGTGACCATCAGGTCAGGCTCTGGCTGTCCTAGGAAATGAAATCTGCTGCAGCCTGATCTCCAGCCTTGAGGCCGATGGGGACAGGAGGTCCGTGGTGGCAAGCTCCATCCCATCAAGGTGGCTTTGTCTATATTGCTTCTTGGGAACATGCCCTAGACCTTGTCTTCCCCAGAACCATGGTGGGATTGTCGAGGCAATGCCAGGTAGCACGTGCCAGGGACAGTGCCAACAGCTTACAAGTACAGATGTAACAGCAGCATCGCTGGCTCCATGAGCCAAAGGAGGATGGGGGCAGTTGATTATGTTCTCACATTTCCTGCAGGTTCAGGAGGAATCAAGAAACATGAAGGAAGACAGAGACAGAAGCTGCTCACCATGGCTACTGACAGGAAGGGTGGTGGTGGATCAGTGCATGCTCACAGATGCTCTGTGGACACAGGGACCTGCTCTGAAGAAACAAAGGGAGGTGGGGAAGAGAAACCAGGCAGAACAGACCCCTAAAGTGCAGGTGCTTAATGCTGCCAGCGTGGGCAGGTTGGGAAGTTGGGTCTTCCTTGGTCAGGCTTCAGCGTGACTGGAAGACTAGGAATTCTCATTCCCTTGGAAAGAATTAGGAGTGGTTTAGGTGTTGCGAGGACATCCAGCCTCTTCCAGAGGAATCTGTTTCTGGAGAGATGACCATAGGTAAACCTCAAGGAGGAGGAAAAACCTCCAAGAAGATATCTCAAAGCCTTCCTGGAAAACAAGATGTTCCTCCCTAGCTGTGACTGCCCAAAGTGAATTCTTGGTGAATGGAGATTGTGTCTACCCCAGCACCTCATCCATCATCTCCCCACATTCCACCAGTGCACCCCACATTTAATCTTTACTCCAGTAGTGGCTGTTGGAGTAGCTTCAGCCTCATAGCCCACCCAAGGTCCACAACTAGCAGCAGCTCCAAAGCCAGGCTGAAAGAGTGTCTGTCTGAGAGCCCCCATGCAGAGCCCTGCTGCAACATCTTCCCTCTTCATCCATCTCATACCAAACCCCAAAAATAATCCTGACACCCGGAGAGCCTGGGCTTCAGGAGCTGGGTGAGACACGCACCGTGGCTGGCTTCAGAGCCAGCTCTGGAGAGGGGGAGAGAGATTGAGAGAGAAAACTGTGAAAGAGCTGAGTCCTTCCTTTAGAAATGAAAACAACTTCAGCACTACGTGACTACGGGAAGAAACACAGACCTATAAAAACACCCAAACTCCACCTTAAAATCTAGTTCTCTCCCTCACATGGATTTCACTGCTTTGGGGCCACCACTTGCAAGCCAGCGCAGGTCCACCAAGGGCATGGGGACACACAGGTGCACCCACGGGTGATTTGCCCACCCGAAGAAAAGGCATGTCGCATCGCCAGCAACCATCACGCTGCTGGGACACTCCGAATCACCTCTCGGGGAGGGGCTACTCGTGCCCCAGTCACTCGGATTTTCTCCCCTCTATCCAGTGGGAAAACATTTTTGCAGTCTGCAAGGATGCGGCTGCGTCTGGCTCCGCAGCCGTCCCTGCCTCGACAGAGAGCAAAGCGTTCAAAAACCACAGAAAAGGCAAAATTACAGGCTCAGAATTTACATGGAGATAACAGCTCCTCCTCTTTTTTTTTTATGTTTTTTTTTTAAGTTTCTGTCCAAAAACAAGCGGGTTTGGGGGGTGGTTTTTGTTCATTTCTCTGTTTATCAACACACGCACCGTCTAGAAAGTTAAATGCCATGCAAGGTGAAGAGAGTGCAGCCAGGGAGTCCCCCACCCCGGGACAGAGGTGCTGCAGGGGTCTCACGTCAACGAGCAAAGAGGTTCCCGGTCAGAAAAAAAGAGAGCAAGGAACGGAAGAATTGCCGGAAAATGATCCGAACACCCTCAAACTTCCACCTGGCAGCAGCGGCCAGACGAAACTTCACCTTCCTTGCCACAGCTTCTGTCCTAAAAGCCACATCCTGACGGCTGCCCAAGAGCCACCACCTGTGTTTGCCTTGCACGAAGACCCGTGGGGCGCAGGAAGGTACCCGGAAGGTGGATGCTCTCACCCACCCGCTGCTGGGAGACACCGTGGCACGGGGGAGGGGGGGGAGCTTGGCAGCCACGGGACCCCCAGGTAGAAGCATCATGACGGCGCAACCCCCTCTCCAAATGTAAACGCAACGAGAAGCAGCAACCCCCGAGAACCCCCGCCCTCCCCACCCCAAACAGTTGAACGTTTCCAAGTTATTACATAAAGATCCATTTCAGCAACTACTCAAAATCAAGTTACGAAACACACGGCAGGTTGGTTCCTCCCCCTGTGAAAAGGCATGCGCTCAGAGAGTAGAAGACAGCTCAAGGCGGCGGTTCTCCTCGCAGCACGGCAGAGTTTCGGCACTAAAGCTTGAGTTCCTCATCGTGGCTGGAGGGAGTCACGTGGGCGATGGAGCTCTGCACCCCAAATCGCTGCCCAGCTTGGCTGCCCCCGTCCCAGCCCGGGGGAGCTGCATGCGAGGGGCAGGATTGGTACTCGGCAGGGCTGAGGGTTGGGGCGAAGGATGCAGGCTGGGTGCTGGGTGGGGAGGAGGTGTGGGAGCGGTGCCATCGCCGCGGCAGGGCTGGGAGAGCCCCAGCTCCCGGCTGTGCCAACGCAGTGCTGGGAGGCAGTCGCCTTTCTCCTCCTCTCTTCACCCAGCTTTGCCGGTCTTTGCTCCGAAGGGAGAAGGGCAGAAGGAGGGAGAGAGTCCTTCTTGGCACAGCAGCCGCCCCAAGACAGGGCACAAACCTACTTGTTCTCCAGAGAAGGAGTCAGCCTGCGCTCCTGGGAAGGGAAAATAAACAGATAGGCTTTACTCACCCATCTTGACCTGCCCTCCTCACCCAGGGGTGTGCAGAACATGGTCTCTGCCAAGGGTTTAAATCATGGTTCCCTGGCCGAGGCTGTGGGGAGCAGAAGCTCTGGCCGGGAGCAGGCAGGAGCCACGGCAGGAGACAGGGACCTTGATAGCAGCAAAGCAAAATCCACTGGTGCACAGAGAGGGTGCAGCACAGAGCAGCTCAAAACTGCCCCCCTGCCCTCCTCTTCCTCGGGAGGCTCTCGGCAGAGGCGGGGATGGAGGCGGATGATGAGTCCAAGCCCAGTTCAGGAGACGTGCCGGGTGCTAGGAGGCCCCACCGACGCCATGCAGCCAAGGAGGGAGATCTTTATCCCCAGCACAAGTTGTCCCACCAGACAGATGCTCAGGTTTAGGTTCATGGTTTCTCTTTTCTTGGTTCATGCAGAGGAAGGGGGCCCAGCGCCGCAGCCCCAGTGAGGTGGAGGGGGTCAATGGGACGCTTGCGCGGTGCTGGCGGGGCCATTGCGTGTGTGCGGTGAGAAGCGAGGGGTTATTCCAGCGGGAACCAAGCAGCAGAGCCAACAGCCAAAGTCCTGTAGGCAAAGATGTCGGAGGGGTCTCCCCTTGGTAGCCATTCAATGACCAACCCAGTGCGGGCAGGACCACGCTTCAGCTGCACAACACAAACGGGGAACACAGAGGTTACTTTGACCATCCCTTCAGCAGAGCATCCCTCACCCCGTCACCATCTCACAGCCCCACCACGGGGCAGGACCCCCCCACCACGCCCTCCTCCATCCCTTCCCTAGCCCAGCAGGGCCACCCCGGAGCCTCACAGGGCTTACTGCGGTAGCACAGAGGGCGCCCCAGATCTGTGGAAGTGGACGATTTGCCATTTGCCATCCCGACGGTGCCAGATGCGGGTCTCCTCGGACTGGGCGGTGCGGGGTATCCCTCCCGCGTCCACGTACTGTGTGATGCGGATGTAGGCGATGCAGGCAGACTCATCTCCCATCAGGTGGATGTGGGGGTTCAGGATCGTCGTGTGCACAGGCTTGCTGTTCCGGGACCACACTGTGGAGGGGACGAGCAGCTTTAGGCAGGGGAAGGCGTTTGGGTGTCTCTTGCTCAAGGCAGCAGCAATGTGGGAAGGGGAAATGCTTGGATTAGGCTTTCTGCTTGCACGGGTGGGTTCAGGATGGGTCCAGCTAGCAAGCTTCTCACCAAACATGTGCCCTCTGTGTGCAGCCCAGCCTCAGCTGACCTAACACACTTGAATCACCTCCTGCTGAGCTCTTCCAGATCAGCCAGAGGTGCTCCCAAAGCCACCCTCACCCTCCTATCTCCAGCAAGCTGATGGAGATCAGGGCACACGGTCCCCACGGGAAGCAGGAAAGGTCCCGCGGGAGGCAAGAGGATTTGCTTACAGTTTTCAAAGTAGAATCGGTGGAAATCCAGACCCTCCACAAGGTTGCCCAGAGCTTCGGGCTCAAAGGCAGTCATCCCAGGGTCACACATCTTCCTGGGGAGGGAGGACAGGGAGAGGTTACCTCACTGCTTCTGGCAGGAGACACTGTAAAACCCAAACAGCTCCTGCTTGGGATGACTCCCTCAGCTTGAGACCGAGAAGCCTCTGCTTCAGCACATAATTCACACAGAACTTGTTCCCACGCTCCAAAGCCCACCCCACCTTGCCTCCAGCCCACCAACTGTCACCAGAACCCCAGAGAGGCAGAGTGAATTCTCTCTCCATCAGTAACCATCCTCAACTAAACCTCCCCAAACATTGCTGTCTGCTTTGTAAGAAAGAAAATTGACATGGAAAAACCCATATTGTCTGCTCAGTGTCAAAATATCCCTGCTGTGGTTCTCTGAGGCAGTGATGGACCTGCACTTGCTCAGATACTGCTAATGAAACAGGCCTTGGGCTGGGGAGAAGTGATGATGCTCTTCAGAGCAGCAGCTCAGTGAGTAGAACACATCTAAGCCTCAAGCAGCCCGAGGCAGTCTGAATGTAACAGACACGATGGATGCAGTCAGTGTTCCTTCCTCCACCAAAAATCATGAGTTTGTTATTCATCTTATTCCAACCAGACAATGAGCTCACGGTGGAGACCCACAGAGATGTGGGAGAAGCATCAGGTTTGGAAACTAATGTCTCCCGCATGTCTTGGATGGTCTTCATGCCCCACCAACACATCAGCCCAGTCACCCTGCCCCAGGCAGCAGTGAAAGCTCCTGAGGTGCTCAGTCACAGCAGGATCAGCCAGTCTGGGAGGTTGAGCCCCTACCCTGGCCCAAGCCCATGCTGGGACACTCACGTGTAGGACTCGAAGTCACCGTTGCTTATTGCTTCGATCAGCTGCTCCGTGACTTTGATGATTTCTTGCTTCCGTACTGCAGGTTTAAAGAGAGGAAAAAAAACAAGCCAGGAGTGCTGGGGTTCAGTATTGCTGAGGTACCTTTCCTTGTTAGCAACAGACTGCAGGATGATGGGGGGCACTGGGAACCATCTCAGGAAAAAGCAAGGGAGCAACTTGGGAGAGATGCAGAGAAGGGCTCTTCATCCCCAGACAGGAAAGAACAGAGTCAGGGCAAAGCTGACTCCCACCCTGTAAGAAGGGTTAATCAGCCAGTGGTGAACTGCCCTTGGTCCAAAAGTTGGCACAAGGTGGTCTTGGCAAGCTGGGACCTTCTGCCTTGTGAACTCACAGCAGGCTGGGCCAAGGATGCTCTCACCTCCCCCTGAGACAGCAGGAGGGAGGAGAACAACAGGCGGGTGACACAGGCAGCCACCCCAGGAGACACACCGAGGGACCCTGTGAAGGGCTCAGCCCCATGTGGGTGCTGCCAGGGACCCCGAGTGCTGCTGGCTCAGCTGGGAAGGGACTGGGCTGAGAGAGTGGGTTTTTCTCCAGGGATGCAGAAGGAGCTGTCAGAGACAACCCTGGGATTATTAAGGAGGCTCTGCTGCAAATGGAAATGGGTGTCACGCTCGAGTCGGTTTCTCTTTTGCGTGGTGACTAATGAGAAGAGAGGGAGCACGTCCAGAGAGGAGGAGAGGGACCCCCATCAGGGCCCGCTGCCAGGGAGCCCTTCCCCAGGAGGACAAATGTCCCGGTCGCCGTCACATCGGGCTAAAGTCCATCGAGCTCTGTGCTGAGATCGCCTCAGCGAGCGACTTTACAAATTAGCACCGATAAATCACTCCCGGGGTTATTCTTAGACAGCCGGCTCTGGCAGGCGGGCGGCAGGCAGGGATTTCCCCGGAAGGATTTTCCCCAAGGGCCATTTACTTCGGAGGAGCGGGCAGCTGGGCTGCTGTCCCTGCAGATTCCTGCCACTGCCATGCCTGTGTTCGGAGATATCCCTGTCTCCAGGAGCACCCCTGCTCCTCACCACTGCCATGCCTGCTTTCAGAGCTATCCCTGTCTCCAGGAGCACCCCTGCTCCTCACCAGCCCCAGGTGCTGGTGGCAGTGACCTACAGAATTACGGCAACTGCTGAAGGGTCCCAAGGCAGCTCCTGGTGGTGGGTTCCACTGCAGCCAGTATCTCATTAGGGGTGACCAGACTAATGACCCCAGGGAAAGAGCCTGCCCACCTCCCCGTGGTGTGCCCCCACCACTACCTTTGGTGTCTTCGTCCTCGATGGTGGTGTTGGTGCTCTCCGAAGATTCCTGAACAAAGAACAGACAGGAGAGATGGGGTGGTGAGGAGGGTCTTTGCCCCACACCAGCCAGAGCTCGTGTGTTCGACAGCCCCCCGAGTCCGACCCCACAGCGCTCGACTGTGCCAACAGACAGAAACCAAGGAAAACGCCAGCAGGTCCAACCCGTCCTCAACCACAGCTCTAGGGCAGCGCTGGCAGAGCCCTCCCTGACCTCCACTCCTTGTAGCCAAAGGCACAAGAGCTGAGCCGTGGAGGGCCTCGTAGGAACGGCGCTGCCTTCCCTACCGACACCTGTGGGGACAGAGACGGGGCAGGTCCTGAGCGGGTCTGGTGGTGTCCCAGGAGCATTGCCGGAAGGGCAGGGAGAGGGGCTGTGTGGGGGTGGAAGACACCATGTCGACTGTACGATAAAGAGAGAGATGTACAAACCAAACAGCGAGGAGGAACTGGGATGAGAAAGAGGGGACTGTGCAGGAGTGAGAGAGACCACAGTGACCGCAGAGTAGGGAGAGAAATGTACAATAAAACAAAGTGCTTCCAAGACCCACATGGACCACCAAAGGCTGAGACACAGCTCTCTCAAGAAACAGCTGAGCACTAGACAGATTTGGGGGGCGGGGGGTACTGACCCCCCGTCTCTCTGCAGGAGCCCCATCAAGGCGACTCTGCTAGCGGAGCTAGAGCAATGGCTTTGCTAGCTCTTCCCAGCAGAGCCTTGCTCATGTATTACCCATAATACCCCGATGGAGGTTGGCAAGGTGTCCCATGACCATACAGTCCCCGCAGAGGCATGGAAGGTGTTTCTCCAAGGCTCCCTGGACCGATGCAGCCTGCAGACCTGAGTCAGGAGAACTGGGAGAAACGGCATGAGAACCCATCAGCAAGAACCAGGGGCTGGCTTCCCACCAGCTGGTGGCCAGCAAGTGCCTGCACCAACCCTGTTAATGGGGTTTGTGGGTGATACGGCTTTGAGGATGTTCCCTCCAACCCCGCTGTCCCTTCTTCCCTACCCCGAGGTAACTTCCAAAAACGGGGGAAGCTGGAACAAGTGGAGAGGCCCAGCAACATCGGCATTGAGGAAGACGAAGGACACTCACCATTAACTGAACGCTGGAACTGGACTTTCTTTTCTGGAAAAACAAGGAGAAGAGATGGAACAGGAAGAGACACAGAGTGAGAAAGGCAGAGAGCGGCACGTGAGAGGCAGCAGCTCCTGAGCCACCCTTTGTGGTCCTCGTGGAGGAGTAAATTAAAGGCACAGGGTGGGACAACCTGGTGGGAAGTGCCAGCTCCCTCCCCACCTTCCTGCTGGCCTCTCTCTTTCCTGACCTGTCAGTCTCTGGTGTTGCTCATTCCAAGGACCCGGCTAGCCCATAAGGGAGACTTCTAGGAGTCAGTGACCACTCGGGTGGCTTTGTGGCCAGCCAGCATTCAGCAACAGGTGTGAGATGCTGAGAAGCTAATGCAGCCCCACCACCTGCACAGCCCTGCACCCAATGCAAATGCCATTCTGAGGTTTACAGGCTCTGGAGTGGCTCTGGGTGCATCTGCCCACACTGCTGACTAGTGTGGAGATGCTCAGTTAGTCTTGGAACTAGACCAGAGCTCCACTGACTGGTTTAAGCCAGCATGGATACTACTGTTTGACCCTACAAGGCAGACACACCATGTGGGAAGCTTGTCCTGAACACAGCTTCAGTGCTTTGAACCAGGCCAGGTCTCCTCCAAAGAGAATACCTCATCCATGCACACCTCCATCCTTGACCACTACCACTAGATTTAAGGCTTTTGGGTTGGATTACCCTGTAGCCAAGTTTTCCACTTGTAATCCCAAACTACTTCTGGACTTGCCTTTGTTGCTGTGCTCTGCTCCCCATCTTCATTTTTAATCTAGCCAAGAGACCAAGGGTTGTGTTTGCTGGCCTCTTGCCCCTTCTCCACCTGCAGTTCCTGGGGGATGAATCACAACAGGGAACCCCAGCGTGCAGGAATCAGTAGCCGCCGTACCAGTACATTTAATGGGGCACCAGCTCTGCCTGCTCTGCAGAGGGGAAAAAGGACCCACACAGCACAAACCTCTTGGAAAAGCCCATGGAGCAGCATGTTAGGTCACTGTGTGGGGGAACTGCAGTGTAAAAACTCCTGCTATCCACCACCTCTCACTGCTCCTTTCACATCCCAGCTGGTTCCCAGCACATGGCCACTGAGTTTCCTCCTGTGCCAGTGAAGCTCTCCCCTCCCTCACTACATCATATGTTCATCCTCACCCCTCCTTCCATGAGCCAACAGATGTTCTAAAGGGCAGAGGGAGCTGCTGTGTTTCATAAGGAACCTCCACAGGAAATGGAGCTTCTGGAGCTGCAGGAAGAGCCGACAGCTTCTGCTACCCAAGGACAGGAGACGGGCAGCAAACTGCAGGAGGTTCAGACGCCACAGAATGCAACACAAAGCAGTGACCGCGTCGAGTCTGGACATACAGTAACAGGATGCGACACGGGGCAGTGAGCTCGTTAATCCAGGACGGAACAGGATGCGACACGGGGCAGTGACTTCATTAGTTTACAATGGGACAAGATGTGACACTACAACAAGGCTGTGAAGGTATCATTGCTACTGGGACCAGAAGACCTCCCGCAGACCCCAGAGCAGGGCTCAGGGAGGATTTTTGGTCCTGAGAGTGCTTTTAGTAGGGGAGGAACCTCCTTAGGAGGGTGAGTCTTGAGCTCTCGGAGCCTGGGTTAGCACCACGCTGGTGCGGGAGGGCAGCACCAGCTACCTGTGGAGCTTTGGGCTGTCTGGGATTTGCCTGCTTTCACTGGGATAGTTAGTCCAGCAGGTTTCTCCACATGGGGACACAACTCTTCTGGCAGTGAAACACAAGGCCTGCCTTAAAGCCCTGCTCTGAGCAGGCAGGACCATTCTCTTCCCACCTTCCCACTCATCCAAGGCAGGTTTCCAGGCACCTGCCTCAATTTTCCAGCAAGACAGAAAGATGAATGCTGCCCTGGAGGGTGCCAGTTGCCCACGGGGGCCATTAAAACTTTGCCCAGAGGACCCAGCCTGCCGATGCTCCCACAAGGGAGTTATGCTGCAAGTCCCCTTGGGCTGAGCAGGGGAATGAGGTAGGAATGGTGATGCTGAAGGTGGCCAACACAAGCAACCTCTTGGGAATGATCCTTCCTCTACTTTGTCTTCTGCTCTTCTACCCTGCTGGCCATCGAGCCAGGCTGTCTCGCCTCTCCTTCTTGGAAATGGGGTGATAGAAATCATTTTCCAGGGTTTGTACACACACACCCTGAGCTGGGTGTTGACTGGTAGGCTGTGTTCAGGAGGACCTCACTGGCTGCTCCCCACTCACCAGCAAGGAGCTGAGGACTCTCTGATCCCACTCTGAAACCAGTCCCTTCTCACTGAGTTTCCATGATGGGCAAGAAGGCTCTTTACCCAAACTAGCTGTTTTTCCGTGACATCAAGTGTCTCTCTCTTCCCAGGAGAAATTCTGCCCTCAAAGTTACTTTGAAGAGCAAAAGGGAACATCATCAGCAAGTTGGGACGGTCAAATGATCCTCTACCATCACACCATCCCTATGATGTTAGAGATTAAACTGAAGGCTGTCCCTTTTTTGTGGGAAATTAGATTCAGGACTGTTTGATGAAGCCTCTCCATCCTCCAATATCTCCTTTTTACAGCTTGAAAAAAAGCATCTCCTGATTCTCACCTGGGCTCCAGCAAGTCACACCAAGGCAGCTTTTCCTGGGGTGTCACTTCTCAGGTGACTCCCAGAAGCAGGAGGGACGTCAGAAGAGCAGAGAACAGGCCAGCAAGGACTGGCAAAGGGGTCTTTGCAGCTCCCATGGGACCCATCTCCTCTGTGCCAGCACTGTTGTTCAACACTAGCAATCTTGTCCTGGAAGCCACGCGATAGCCACGTGACACCATGGCCAAAAGCAATGTCCTCTCATAGCCACCAGCTTCATGTTGCAGAATAATGCTGCGTGACCACAATTGTCTTTTCTGGAGCTGAGCCCTGGTTCGAAGGGTTGTGCTTGGCCCCAAATCTTGCAGCTTTGGCTTGTTCCAGCTGCCAGGCTTGGAAGGAGTGGGAGAAAGAGAAGCTATCCCAGACCTCTGGCTTCGTTTGGACTGAGGGAAGAAGCAGCCAGCCGGGGGCTCTGATCTTCCGAAGCCCTGTGCTTCTCATTGCCCAGCAGCTGAATCCCCACGAAAGGACTAGATCAAGAGCAGCCAGGCTGCAGTCAGGCTCCTGAGGCTCTGCCTGACACCCTGCAATGGCAGATGTAACCACACCAGCTCTGCCCTGCTGAGTGACTGATCACTTGTGTTGCTGCCTCCAGGAGCCACCTTGTCCTGTTGAAGAGCTGTGGCCCCACCATGGAGGGACAGTCAAACCCAAGGGCTCTGCAGCCCAGCAAATACATTCCTCCAAGCACTGATGTGTTTGCAGAACATCACCAAAGCATTTGCTCTGTCAAGCACAAATAAGCTCCTTTGCTTCATCTGCAGTGGGCACAGAGGGCTGGCAGCGCTGCCGAGAGGCACCTATGTGCCACCCAGCAACACAGTAGCCACAGGGGATGGAATGGGGCAGGAGCTATAGGACTGGCCCAGCCTCACCAGCTGCAGCCAGATACACACTGGGGCGAGCAGGAAGTGCAGCCACCCATGGCTGCTGCTGCCAGGCTGAAGCTGTGGCTCCAGGCTGCAAAGCTGCCTCCTCCTGTCCCCTGCCCTGGCCCAGCCTCTCCCCCTTGCGAGGGGCTGAGCACATTCTGCAGACAACGGAACGGCAGCGACTTGCCCCCGCACACCCCTCCGGCAGCAGCCAGCTCCTCTCAGCCGCTGCCCTGCAAAGCCTCCCGGTCACTGCTGTCCTGGCAGCTGCTGAGCCGGTGGCATGGGGACACACCAGGACAGCTGGGCCAGCAGCTGCTCTTTAGAGCTCAGGGTGTTGTGGGACCGACCGTTGGCACAGCTCAGAGACCCCCACCGCAGTACCAGCGGGGCAGGCGGGAGAGGGCGGTGGGGAGGGGGCTTACCTTCACGCCGTCATTCTTCTTGTTGCCACCACTTTTGCCTCCTGGAGAGAGGAGGAAGGAGGTTAGAAGAGCCAAGCAGGGCACCAAGACCAGGAGGACGAGAACCAGCAGCATGGTGGTGGGTGGCTGAGCAGCGGGACCCCGTCAGACCAGCCGATGGGTTTTGTCCTCTCTGCAGCAACCCCAGAGCTACTTCCAGGAGCTCAGAAGCAACTTTGCCGGCACCGTCCTGTCCTCCCCCAGTGGCTCTCAGCCAGGGGCACGAACGTCTTGTCTCCAAACGTCACGCTGAGTCCTCGGGGCAGCTCGGAGTGGGTCAGCGGGGCTGTCCGGTGGCAGGCAGGCTCTGGCTGGGGGTTGCTGGTGGCTGAGCACGGCGCAGCACAGTGCTGGAATGGGCTGCTCGCCTGCCACCCTCTAATTTTAGCCCCATGCTGGCGGGATCATGTGCTGCCGGCCCGCCGGCCCAACAGCTGCAGCCCACATTTTGACAATGATGAAAAGCAGACGCCTTCCCCAGAGCCCACCTCCCACCGCCGGCATGGCCTCAGCGCCCCCAGGACACCCAGCTCCTCTTGCACTGGGCAAGCAGGACAGGATCGGTGCGGGCCAGCTCCACGTGGGACCTCATCACCCACTGCCGGGAGGGGGGGGATCAGCAAGCCCCTGGGCTGTGTGGGATGGGCTTCTGAATTTCCTGCCCTTTGATGGGTCATGTCGGCCACATCTCCCAGCACAGGGTCTGACACCGGATCCCCCCAGCTGCTGGACTCCTCCGGCCCCACCACATACTGCCCACAAGAGCTAAATGTGTCAGTGATCCCCCCATGACAAATGCAGATACCAGCCCCGGCTGTGGCCCTCTCTACCAGCACCTGGCTGGGCCAGTAGCCCCCATCTCCACTCTGCCCTCCTGCTATACACCTGATTCCTGGGGTGCCTTGCACCGCAAAACTCCCATCTAACAACAAACAGCTGCCACCAGCTTGTTCCACCACAGCACCACCGGTGCTGGGCAGGGCTGGAGGTGACAGCAAGCAGATATGTTTTGCAGACACCTGGCTCCTTCTTGGTTCCCTGCCTGGGAAAGACCCACTGATCCCTGCCTGTGCAATCCCCTCCCCAGAACTGCAAGGCTTGCTCCCAGGCAGGTCTCAAGGGACCCTGCTGCCATCTGGCTGCAGCGGCACCCAGGGACCCTTCTGACAACTTCCCAGTGCAGATGATACTCTCCCTCAGCCACAAGCGTCTCCATGAGGACACAAAACCAGTTGCTTTGAGCTCTGGCTGCCTCTGGCACCCACATCCCCTGTAACCCAAACCTCTGGAGACCACTCAGCCAGGCACTTTTTCTCTGGCATCTCAAGCCAGCAACCAGCCTGGAGGTGCCAGGTGAGCTGGCCTGGACCACCACCCAATGCCACACACATCCCCAGGCTGCAACATCATCCCTCCAAAGGCAGAGCCAGCTCTCAAGGACCCAATAGGTTGGTTCATCCTGAGCACCTGCAAGACAAGGAGATCAGTCCTGGAGACGGCACCCACCTGAGAAGTTCCTGGTGGCCAGCATAGTGGTAAGGATGGCTCCCTGAAAGACACAGCAGACAGAAGGAAAGGCTGTGCTGACCCCAGCCCCTCACACCCTTGCTGCTCCCCCCACCCCGGGGGAGGAAAGCCCTGCCAGTCACCTGTCTCCCAGCCACCTCACTGGAAGGAAACCAGCCCACGGGCTGATATTCTCCTCCTGTCATCAAAAGCAGCCCCTTGGTACCCGACTCCACATCTCTAGGGCATTGCTTTCCCTCCCAGATTAAAGGGGTATTAAATATCCCCGGGGCACAGGTCGGTCCTGTCCTACCCTGCCCTGATGCAGCACAACCCAGCTCCCCTGACCAGGGCCAGCAGCAAGCGGAGCCACCAGGAGCAGAACCGGATTTGACTGCAATCACAGCCAGGCCGGCTACAAGCCGCAGGGCAGGGAGCCACGCAAAGATCATCGCCGCCAAACAGCATCTCTGAGGATGCTTCCCCCTTCCCCAGTGACTCCTCTAACTCCACTAGTTGCTCGGCGTGTAACGAGACCGCGGGGGGCTAATTGCTGTCGGTAATGGATTACTGTGCTGAAGTGCACGCCTGAGCTGACTCGATTCCTTGTCTGGCTGGCGAGCACTGAGAGTGTGCAGCCAGCCTCTGTGCTGGATAATCTCGTTAGCAGCCGGCAGCTGTACAGCTCCCTGCCACTCACGTTCAGCCCCGGAGCGGAGCGCCAGTGGCTCTGGCGGCATAGACTGGCCTGTTCTGCATCTCTGGCTCTGCCAGAGGCACTGGGCTTGCCAGAGCCTCCTCCCCGGTGCCATGCTGCTGGGAGATGGATGCTGCAGGAAGGTGGCTCTAGCTCCGCAGTGATCTCATTTCTCTTGAGTCCTGGGGGCTGGACCCCTCACTTCAAGGAAGAGATTGAGGGGCTGGAGTGGGTCCAGAGGAGCAACGAGGCTGAGGAAGGAACTGGAGGGAAAGTCTGTGGGAGCTGGGGGTGTTTAGCCTGGAGGAGACTCAGTGGGGACCTTCTGCCTCTCTCAAACTCCCTGAAAAGAGGTTGTAGTCAGGCGGGGGTCAGGCTCTTCTCCCAGGCACCCAGCACCAAGATGAGAGGGCAGGGCCCAAAGCTATCAGGGGAGGGTCAGGTTGGATGTTAGGAAGCCCTTCCTCATGGAAATGGTGATCAGATGCTGGAAGGGACTGTCCAGGGCAGTGGTGGAGTCCCCATCCCTAGAGGTATTTGAGGACAGACAGGATGTGGCACTTAGTATCATGGTCTAGGTGATTGTGGTGATGTTAGGACATGGGCTGGGCTGGATGAGCTCAGAGGTCTTTTCCAGCCTCACTAATTCTGTGAATCTATGAAGCCTGGGAAGACAGTGCTTCAGAGGGGCTCCAGCATGCAGCACATGGCAGCAGCAGAGAAGGAACACCTGTGGGACTTCTGGTGTGGCTGAGTGAGGGCTTTTTTGCTTGTCTATGGATCACTTTGTTCCTGGGCCGCTAAGAGGTCTGGGCATGAGGCAAAGAGGTCTCACTGTACCTCTCACATCTGTGTCCTGCTCCAAGGAGGAGCTTTCTTGACTGAGTACTGCAGGAAAGTCCTCGCTCCAATGTCCAGGGCAATAGTGTGAATCCACTTTCCTTCACCATAGTTGGGAACCCCAGCCAGATGCAGCCACCACCCCCATTGGTCTCTTTCTCCTTCTTCACAACAAGGATCCCTAAACATCCATCACACCACTGACCCAGAGACACCACCCTGTACTTCCAGCGAGCTGAGCATGCATTTTGCAGACACCTTGAAGACTACAAGAGTTACCTTCAGCTTCCTCCGGGCATTGAACTTCTTCAGACAGTCCACAGTCTCCTGCCTGTGCATGCATGACGCCACGGTGGCACGGTGCTGGAGGGAGAAAGACTGGGCTCAGAGCAGGCACTGGAGGGGAAGGGGCTGCCCCAGTGCTGCTCTCACACGCTCATACACGTGTGGGTTCTCCTGCTGGCCAGGCAGAGGCCAGAGCTGCCTGCAGCTGCAGCCGCAGCCTATAAAACTTTAATAGGCACCAGGAGGTTGCAGCCCCAGAGGCAGCAGGATCTGCTCTAGTTGGGGAGAGAGGGCTGTCTGCCTGCCCTGAGTTAACCCCTCAACTGACCAGCCACATTTAGTTATGAGCTCAGGGTCTGCACGTGGAGGCTCAGGGTTTGGGAGCTGGTAGAGGGCAAGAACCCACCGTGGAGCAGCAGAGTGCAGCAAGGGGTAGGAGGAGACTGCTGCTGGGGTTCAGGGATGGATAAACACGAGCTGCTCCCACCAGCCCTGAGGAAAAGCAGCCCCCAGCACAGTGTGCCACCAAGAAATCAGTCTGTCCCCACTGGGGCCAGGAACATATGTGTCCTTCCCAGCACCAGCTCTCCCAGGAACACTGTTTGCATTCACACCCCGGGCTTTTCTCCGCTCCGACGCCTCAGGGAAAAGGCTGCTAGAGAGCACTGGGAGGAACCATGCCAAGAACAATCTTCCCAGGATGGGGAGATGTTTGCACGGAGCATGTTTGATAACACGTGCTCCCCAGTGAGATCTTCCCCCCCCTTGCAAGCCCCCATATCTCCAGAGCTTCAACCCCAAGCAGTGCATGGCACCAAGCTCACCGATATCCAGGGGTGCTTCAGAGCCTCTGCTGCCGTAATGCGCTTGGATGGGTTTATGGTCAACATCTTGTTGATGAGATCTTTTGCTTCAGGAGTGACTGTGTCCCACTCAGGGGAGGGGAACTGCCAAAGCAACAGGACTGGGGTGAGAGGCTGCAAGAAGCACTTAGAAGGAGCAGAAACCCCTTTGCACTTCAGCTGATTCTCCTGCAACCCTCTGCCTGTGAGACAGGCTGAAGAGATGGAAAGAGCTACCGGCTGCAGAACCAGAGAGCAGGGTGAACGGAGAAAGGTGGAAAGGCCAGGACAAGACCTGCGTGTCCTGCAGAGTTGGACCTGAAACATGCCAGTGTGTGCACCTGGGCACAGCTGCTGGGCCAACCCTCTGACCAGAGCAGAGCAAAGAAATCTGCTCTAGTCTGTCTGAATTTGTCCTGGTTGCTCTTCTGGAGCAGCAGACAGCAACATGGGGGACAGCAGGAGAGAGGAGACACCATGAAAAGAGGGAGCAAGACAAACTCACTCACATCATAAGCTCCAGCCTTGATCTGCTGGTAGAGTCGGTGCTGGTCTTCATCCCAAAACGGTGGGTACCCAACCAGCAGGATGTAGAGGATGACACCTGCCCAGGAGAGACACGTGGGATCAGGGGAGAGTTCACTGCAGGCAGTGTGAGCAGACCCAGCCTGGGGACTGGCCCAACTCAAGCAGAAAAACTGAGAAGTTAGGGAAAGAGGAGGATCTGCTCCCTGCTTAAAAGCAGGGGGTTGCTTGGTCCAGCTCCCTGCTGATGGGCTCGGTGGCTCTGGCAGCCACCAGGCACAACCTCATGCTGGGTGCCCTGGTGGGGCTGGGCAATGCCTCCACTCCATCACTGGTGGAAGAAGGGCCCCCTATGGCTGCAGCTATGAGGAGGCATTGCCTGACTTCTCTGGCACCATGGGGCAGAAGAGCCAACATCTCCCCTCTCTGAGGGCTTGGGGTGCATAGGAAGGGGGCTGACCTTTCAGAGGATCAGCCCAGGCTAAAGTGTCACCTCTTGGGTAAATCCTCCACCCTGACCTTCCCAGGGACATGTCTAGCAACTGAGACTCAGGACAAAGCATGGGTTGGTTTGGGAGGGACCTTATGGATCATCTGGTTCCACCCAGCCTGCCATAGGCAGGCACATCTTCAGTTAGGCCAGGTTGCCCGAATCCCCATCCAACCTGGCCTTGAACACCTCCAGAGAGGGAGCAGCATGGTGGATAACCTGTCTCACCCCACACAGCCCAGCCCAACCCACTCCCAGCACTTCAGCCCCAGTGTGACTTACCACAAGCCCACAGGTCCACAGCTTTGCCATAGGGATCCTTCCGGAGCACCTCAGGGGAGAGGTATCCCGGGGTGCCAGCAAAACCTGGGACAGACAGCCCGTCACACACCGCCAGCAGCCAGCACACAGCTCTCTAGCAGTGCCTGCTGCCCAGCCAGGCACCACGAGAGCCAGGAGCCCTGGCACCTGGCATCTGCCCTCCTGAAACCTCCAAGAGCAAAGCAAAGTCCGGTTTTCTGCCAGTGACAGCAGCCACTCAGGATGGGGTCTAAGGCTGGAGAGCTCTGAATTTGAACTTGCTGAGCTCTGGAGAGCTCAGCATTTGGAAGAGGCTTTCCTCACCCAGGGTTTGCTCCTGTTGCCAGTTTGGCCAGCTCCCCAGGACACCTCAGTGCCTCAACAAGTACCTGTGGAGCTGTTTGCCAGTGCCCTGAATCCATACTGGGCTGTTTCCAGGGGCACAGCTAGAGCTGCCAGCCTTCCCATCAGCTCTGCTTCCAGGTCATGGGAATGGGTGGCCCTCCTGGAGACCCCCCGACCAAACACACTGCCAAGGGCTGGAGGATGTCCCACTTCAGGCAAGTCCTACTCACCAAACCATGCTTGCTGGTCACCCTCCACCTCGATGGCAAGGCCAAAGTCGGCCAGCTTGACGGCAGCACCCTTCAGCTTGGATGCCAGCAGCAAGTTCTCAGGCTGCAGAAGAGAGGGGTGTTGGAAAGGAGTGAAAGTGCCCCAGGGACTCTGCTTTCAAGGCTGAGGGGCTTCCCATCATAGCACAGAGGAAGGTCAGAGCTTTAGATGTGCTCCCCAACTGCTTTGTTCTGCTGTGAGTACCAGTGGCCCCAGATCCTTAGAAGACCATGGGCTACAAGGACCTCCCTGCCCCCTCAACCTTGTGTTATTTCACCCTGGAGCTGATCTTTGCTCTGTGGCTTTCCAGAAGCCCTTCATGGTCATGGTGTCCCTTCCGGCTGTTTCAGCTGTCATGGAGGACACTAGGCATTGATCCACAGGGTTTTGCATCACAGGTGGGATCCCCACATCCTCCCAAAGCTGCTCTCCTACCTTCAGATCCCGGTGAACCACTCCCATCTGGTGGCAGTGCAGGACAGCCTCCAGGATCTGCTGGATGCAGTGGCTGTGGGAGAGAGAAGAAAGCTCACCAAAGTGGTCGGCAAGGCAGAGCTTCCTTAGATACTTCTCGCCTACACTTCACCTCCCCTGCCCCTCTCACCATTACGCTTCCCACCAGCAGCCCTGCAGCACGGCTCAGCATCCCCCTCCTCCAAAACCCACACACCCACAGAGAGCAGCTGTAACCCAGCAAGACCCCACCAGAGCTCCTGGACACCCAGTCATGGCAAGCAGGAACATGGGGACTACAGCTGAGGATACAGGGTCCCCACAGAAGCAACCCCAGCAGGGAGGAGCCGGAGACCAGCACAGGAGTGGCAGCACCAGCCCAGATTTAGTCTCCAAGCCTAGGCAGAGCAGATGTGCTCCTCAGCCATGGAGCCAACCCTCTTCCCCGTTCCATCGCTGGTGCTCCACAACAGCTGCGTGCGAGGCAGAAGGTCTTTATGTACATGTGCTTTATTTTATTTGCATTACACTAACAAGAGGATGGGTTCTAAGTGGACCCAGAGCAGGCAGCCCATTAAATAGGATTGCTCTCTGCCTAGAAATTAGGGAGATTTCTATGTGGGCAGAGGCAGCACAGAGCTTGTACCACCTCCTTGGACGTCTGTATGGGCTGAGCTGCTCCAGGGAGCAAAGCTGAGGCGCAGCGATATCTGGAGACTGCAGGAGGGCAAAGCATGGCCTCTCAAAAAACAAATAACTGAGGTTAATCGTGTTCCCTGGGCCAGAGGGGTGTCTGAAATGGTCCCCAGCCCCTCGCTCTGCTGCAGGCTCCCTGGAAAGTGTTAGCAGGAGCGTGGGAAGAAGCAGAGCTACAGCACATCCTCCCACCCAGCCTGACTGAACTGCTCCTCCTTAGTGCTTTCAAGTGGTGAATGCCAGAGAAACCTCCAAATGCCTGTAATGCAGCTGCAAGGGTGAGGACTGTAGCACATCTGTGCCCTCATGCTCCTGGCTGGGGCACCAGCTTGATGTTGGGCTTCCTCTCTGCCAGCCCTGATGCCCCCAACCCAGGGAGCCCAAATGCTCCCTGCTCAGGGTACCCTATTGCCTTGTTTCTTCCCAGGGAGGTCCGAAGTAGCCTCTGCCATACCCCCAGGAAGGAGTAATGACTGGCAGCTCCCCAGTCTGAGGTGATACCACACACACTGCTTGGCACAGGAGCCAGCTGAGTTAAAAAGAGCTTTTCCTCTTTTCTTTTCCTTTTGCACCACACAGATGCTTTATGAGGCCCTGCTGCAGAGCAGCTGTAAAACACCTTCTAGCATGGAACCAGCTCAGGCTCAAAGCACCCTGGCAGGGAGCAGCTCACAGGAGAAGGGGGCAATTACTGTTCCCAGTATGTGCCCATGCTCACCTGGCATCTGCCTCGCTGTAGTATTCCCTGGCCACAATGTCCTCAAACAGCTCCCCGCCGGTGACTCTGTGAGAAAACAGGGTGGTTGAGTCATGCTCAGCCCCTCAGCGGGGCACGCAAGGGAGCTGGGTTGATTTACAGCAGCTTGGCCCTGGCAACCCCCCCAGAATACCACTGCCCTGTGTATGGGGGTGCAGGGATCTGCCCTCTGCACAGCCTGGGGGGGGGGGACCCGAACTTGGTTCAAAGCCAGCCTGTGGGAAGGGATTGGGTGAGGTGAGGGTGGAGGGAAGGTAGCAGGGGATGTCGGGGTGCAGGGTGCCTCACCCCAGGGGGAAGCATGTGGCTACCCATGGATTAAGGAATGGATTGAACATTACTCACAGGTCAAATATCAGGTAGTGGTGGCCCTCTTCAGAGATGCTGTCATGGAGCCTCACTGCGACAGAGACACAGGGGTTATGGGGTATACCTGGCTCCCACCCCACTCCCCAGGAACACCTTTTCTCCCCCTTACGCACAAGCAGGAGCCGGGAAAGGGCAGAGATTCCTTTTCCCTCCACTCCTTGCTATTGCCACTGTGTGGGTGGGGGAGACCCTGCTCAGCAGGGGACCCAAGCCATGTCCTCAGCCTTGGGCAGCAGTGCAAGGCTCAAAGGTCATGTCCAAATCAGGGACTGCCCAGGGCCAGTGCCTGGCTGAGGTCCCAGGCAGCTGCTGGGCTATCTTGGGCACTGGGCAGGCTGTGGGCATGGGTGCCCTCAGCTCTCTGCCCCATCAGGATTGTTCAGTCGGAGTGCTGGGCTGCCGGTCCTGGCACCAGAGCAGCTTCTTTTACTTTCTGCTCATGACCTTTCTTGAGAGGTCTCAGGCTTAGGATATCTGGGAATCATGGTGGGATGAGTTTCCTTTGGAGGAAGTGCTCTCCTTGTCTCCTCCGGAAACTGGCACCTTCTCCCCTGGGGCAGGGCTGACCAGAGACAGCCAGCTCACACTTTAGCTGGGTTCTAGTGGCTCAGGTTAGACCCCAGCTCACACAGTGCAGTGACAGGACAGGCACACAACCAGATATAAATGAAGACACTTTGTTCCCATTTCCTCGAGGCCGTAAATATTTAGCTCTTCCTCTCTGCTCATCCAATTTCAGTCCAATACAACTTGCAGCATCTCTGAGATCTTTGGTCACCAGGGAGGGGAACATTCAGGTGAATGATTGGGGGGAAATTTTTGCTTCTAGCCCACCTCACTGCAGATAAATCAGCAGGGCCCTGTATGGAAATACCCTCCAGACTGAGTTCCGAGCCAGATGAGATAAGAAACCCCAGCATCAAGTGCAGACGCTGTGCAGCATCGCTCTTATCTCCCCAGCCAGCAAACGCCACGTCGCTGGTCCTAATCATCACTCCAGGCTCAGCAGGCAGATCCAGCTGCTGCTAAGAGCAAACTGCCAGCAGCACCACCTCACCCAGCCAGGGCAGGGGCAGGGGAGGTCTGCTGAGCCAGACAATGACTTTTGGTCTCTGATGAGGGTTAGAGTGATCTTGCCTATTTACATCATTTTCTCATCTTATTTCCATCCTTCCCCTCCACTGGTCACAGATACCCTCTGTGCTCTGACACTAGCATCTGCTCTCTGCCTTCCTCTGCTGGAAGAAGCACATCCCGTCTCATCTCACCTGAGAGAGATCCCACCATGCCTGGGATCCTGCAGAAGCCAAATGTTCAGAGGATCAGGTTTGAGCTGGTCCAGCCCAAGTGCCAGCAGACGGTCCAGATGCATACCCAGTTTGGGGAAGTCCCCACGCCTGTGGCTGCTGGGAGCCAAGAAGGTCTAAGCAGCAGCCACCTCTCTACGTTTAGCCCAGTCCTGCAGTTATCTGTTACTGACCATCGTTAGGAAGAGTTGTGATGGCCAAACCACACCAGCTCAGCACAGTGAGCTGAGCCAGGAGCAGGACACAGCTCCAGGACTAAAGGTCAGAAGATGTCGGATACCTGCAATTACAGCTCCAGACCTGAGTGTAGCCAAAGTTTCCCGGACAAAGCAAGACCTCCCTGCAGGGATGCACAGCTTTGGGAAACAGCAGCTCTCTCGAACATATTCGCCAGTGCTGTGGACGTGATTCAGGGTCCCGGGGACCCCAGTAGTCTGCCCTCAACCATCCGTGTGCCAGGCACAGGCTGGTTCCTCCGGGATCGCAGCCCCAGAGATGGAGGAACGAGCGAGACGCTACAGCAAATCCCCTCGGTAGCCGGGCTGCTTCTGCCAGGAGGGGATGGAGAAGAGCCTTCAGCCTCACCCCCGCCCGTGCCCCATGTCCCCCTCCTCTTCCCCTCGCCCAGGCACAGCCCGCTCCCCCTGCGGCGGGGGTAAGTGGCCCTCAGTGCTGCACCACGGGAAGCTGCGAGCCCAAGTTTCCAAGCAGAAGGAGCTGTTGAGGGGTGAGGGTGTGGGGTGGGGAGGTGGAGAAGAGCCTCCTCAGTATAAATAGCAGTGAGATTGGGCTCGTTACCACCTCCTGCCGTTAACCCCTTCCTGGCCGCCGCAACGCTGAGGCTGTAAGAGCCATCTCTGCAGGATGCAGGGAACGGGGAGACCCATCCCAGTGGGACTGAGGTGTTTCTGTCCTTGGTGACCCTGGGGCAGGTGATGAGGGGAGGAAGACAGCGGTAGGGAAAAGCTGGGGCAGGCTGGGAGCTCCAGCAGCACAACCCAGCTGCCACCCTGCAGGTCCTCCTGGCGAAAATTCTTCCCCTTTTTAGCATTTCGTACTCTCCACACCCTTCCCAGGGAGTTTTCTTTGGGTCTCTGCAATCCCCACGGGTATTTAGGGGCAGGGAACCCCATAGGCACCCCAGCAGGGCAGCTCCTGAGTGGGACATCAGTCCTGCCCGAGCAGAGGCAGAGAGAAGGGCTGTGGTCAGGTCCTGGGGGGGTCCTGTGCTCGGGTGATGCAGGGGACATCCTTCACACCACTGCATGCTGTGAGACAGAGGGCACCTGACAGGCTTTTTCCAAACTGACATATTTATGGGAGCTGCATGGCTGGTCCCAGTGGCCCCAGGTCCAACGAACTGGATCTGCTGCAGAGGTTCTGGTGGAAGGGTGGATCCAGGCACGAGGAGCAGGGAAGGGGTCAGGGGGAGCTCGGCCAAAGAGGGAACCTCCCAGCTGTGGGATGCAGGAGCTGCAGAGTCCTTGTCCTACCCCCAAATACTTTCCCAAAAGCTGCAGGATCCCACCAGGGTCGACACATCCTGGTGTGCAGGAGAGGACATTCATCCCTTCTCCCCATGGGCTGACAGCCTGCTTCAGTATCACTTTTGAGGCTGAGGTTTGGGATTTTTTTCTTTACTGCAGTTTTTTCCCCTCCCCTCTCTCTCCTTCTGGCCTATTTTTGTCTTTTGCAGGGGCTCAGGAGTTTTCCTGAAACAGCTTTTCCGAAGGAGGCTACTCTCAGATGGACGGTCGGTGGGAAAGTCTTCGCTTCCCCCCGCCATCGCTCCTCCTACACGCCCTGCGCTGCTGCTGCTGCTGCTCCGAGCTGCAGCCACTTTTTGGAGCATGCAGAGGAATACAGCACCCGGGAGGGGGGGAGAAGAGTAAAAATAGTCCTTTGCAGCCTGCTGGGGCCCCGCTTCTCCCTGAGGGAGCTATGGCCAAGTGGGTTAGGTAGGACCTCATTCAGTCTGCCCGTGCTTTTCTTCCATGACCCTGTTTGAAGATGCTGGCCAAGTGAGGAAGAGGAGGGTAGGCTCCTGTCAACAGGACTGGCTGCCCCTGAACCCCTACTGCATGTCTGGGATGGTGGTCAGTGTGCAAGGATGAACAGACCATGCTGAATCATTGATGGGGACTCCCAGCCACGGTAGGGACATGAGAAGGTGGGTGGGCAGCACCCACAGATCGGCTCCTCGCCTGGCACATGGGGCTAGCAGGGTGCACTTACCGATGTTGGGATGTTTCAGGAGGCGGCAGATCCGGGCTTCTCGTTCCAGCTTCTGGTGGTCTGAAAGAGGCAATGGCCTTAAATTAGGGTCTGGGGAAAACTGCTCTTGGCTCCTCTCTTGGAGCAGCTGCCAGTGTGGGAGACCTGGGGGGCATGGAGCAGCTCGTGAAGAGCAAGTCTGTCCTTGGTTTTCTTTTTGCTTTTGCTGAAAAACAGGTTTGGGGTCGTGTTCAGCATCAGGGCTTGATGGACAGTATCCTGGGATGGATGCGTCTCCCAGGTGCTGCTGCCGTGGGCAGTCCTGGACTTTGGCTGATCCCTCATCCTCTGCTTCCCCTTTTCTTTCCTGAACAAATCCCCATCACATCCCCAGCACCCCAGAGCTGCCAGGGCTATCCCTGCCAGCAGCACCTGCCCACTTTTCTCTTACTCAGCCAAGCGCAGGCTATCAGCTCGGACATTTCTGGCTCCGCACGGTACAATTTGAACAGTCCAAAATAGAGCCAACCAGCAAGAGGCATCAGGCTGAAATGGGGCCACGAGCTCCGCTCCTCCTCTCTACCCCCAGCCCTTTCTCATGGGGGCTTTGCTCTCCTACACCGCAAAGCCCCAGATCTCAGCATTTGCTTCCACCTCCAAACAGGAGGCACAGGTCCCTCTGCCCAGCTTCCATTGGGCTCAGGGAACAAGGCAACACATCTCTGGACAGGGCTGAGCCAGAAAAGCCTCCACCCTGGGGGAACCCAGAATAAATTGTCAAATAATGCTGTTTCTTCCCTGCCTCTGCATTTTGATGGTCCTGCTGCAGCTACCCTGCATGGAGGTGCTGTGACTGGAGGCAGCTGGTGCTCGCAGGAGCCCAGCAGTGGGAGAGGCAAGGCTGTAATTAGGGCTGCTCGTCTCTCAGCGCTCTGCCTGTTACCTTGCAGGTTCACACCCTGGAGTCTCGCTCTGCATCAAACTAAACCTGCGCATCTCCGACCAGAGAGACGGGAAGGTGACGCAGCCCCTTCCTTCTCTGCAGGTGCTGGAGCCTTCCCTGGGGCTCAGTCCTGGGCCAGTCTCCCCAGGGCTTGGGATGCAGCCAGTGCTGGGAGGTGGGAGCTGAGTGCTGGTCTCATTTAGCTCCCCACAGCAATTCCCCCTAAAGGGAACAACCTCCCCTGAGTGGGAGGGGTGACAGGGAGAGGTTGGGGTTTAGACTGTTGCCTTTTGTAATGAAAATTCGTTATGGGGTAAAACAGAGAGAGAATGGAGGGAAAATATAACCAAACACTTCCCTGGTGAGCAGGGCAGCTGCTTTCTGACCCCTTCCGATCCTGCCTGATCATCAATTTCTGCCTCAGTTTGCCCCATCTGCAGCCTGGAGGAAGCCCAGCACTGCTGGTGTCCAGTGAAGCTCCTTCTCTTGCTGAGAAGAGGCCAGGAATCACAGAAAAGGGAGATAAGTGAGTCCCTGAGCACTGGATGGATCCCAGCACCGTTCTGTGACCAACACGCTGAACCTTTGGCTGCGCAGGGGCAATTGTGGTCACTGGCTGGGGCAGGAGTTTGCCCCATCCCTTCCCCACCGTGAGTTGCCCACCTCAGCTCCATCTCCATGGCATCATACAGCTCCCCCAGCCACTGCCTCGTCTTCATACCCCCACAATCTGTTGCCACCAAAATACCCACAAAGGCAAAGCCCAGCACAGGCAGCCTGGTCGAGGGTGCTGGGAGGCTGGTGGGGTTTGGTGAACCCCAAAGAACACAGGGAGGGTATGGGAGACCCATTCAAAAAAACAGGCAAAATGGGAAACAAACCAGGGAATTTAAAGGGTGGGCAGAGATGGGGTCCTTCCCAAAGGGAGGAGATCAGCACCGGAGGTCCAGTGACACCCAGGAGATGCTGGGAGAGGTGCTTAAGCTTGTGGGGTGAGGGCTGGGACACCCAAGCAAGTCCCAGCAGGGACACCCCCATCACACCCAGCTGGCCAGCACAGGGTGAAGCCATGGCGGTGCAGAGGAGGTAGCTGAGCCTGTGAGACTGCAGTGTGTGGAGTCACAGCCTGAGGTAACCCGAGCTTTTCCCCTCAGCACACTCTGAGCCATGTGAGTGCCTGGTTGGAAATGTCCTGGGGGCACGTGTGTGTCAGTTCTCCTGGTGCCATGGGCTGGGCTATGAAATGCTGGGGGAAAGGCTGCTGAAATGAGCTGCTGACACCCAGGGAGCAAAGGCAGCCCCTGCTCCAGAGATTTTACTCATCCCAGACCTGTGTGGGTCCAGGTCGGGCATGAACCCACAGCAAGGACAGGCTGGGTATGGGGGCACAGGGCTGGTGATTTGCAGGGAGCATGGCGTGAACACAACCCACAACCCTGGCACAGGGCCTCGGGCTGGCAGGGGACCCCCTTGATGTGAAAATCTCCATGACAGGGCTTGTGGGTGGGATGTGCCAGAGCAGCAGGGAAGTCGGACAGAGAGACAAAGGCACAGGCAAATGTCCCTCAGGCAGGGGGATCCTGAGAATCTTGTGGACAGCACACCCTGCCCTGGGCTGGGAGCCTTTGGCCTCGGAGTAAGGACAGGGATTTGCATCCCCAACAAGGGCATCCGGTGCTCAGGGTGATCTGGAGGGGCTTCAGTGCCGCTTTGGCATCATGGCAGGAAGGGGATTGTGAAGCCCTGGTTTCATTTGAGACCAGAGAGGGGTTTGTCACCATTTTCCTGCACTTCAGTTTTGCTTTCAGATGTGAGCGGTGGCTTCAGGGAGAGAAAACAAGGGAGGGGGTTAATTAAACCCTTTCAGCAGAGTGCCCCCCCAACACCCCCAGAGAAGGGGAACGAAAGCTGGGCACACTGCTGTGCCATCCTCATCATCTCAGCTCCTCTGACTGACACCTGGGGGCAGAGGGGTCCCTGCCTTGGGGCAAGGGCTAGCTGGAGCCCTTCTGTGCCAGCTCAGCCTCGTCCAGAGGAGCAGCCAGGACAGCCCTGCCAGTACCTCACCCAGCAGTGAGCAGCCAGCACGCTCCACCAGAGCAAGTAATTAGACAGCAGCGAGGGTGAGAGCCCATCTCCAGGCAGAAATGAAATCAAACCTCCATTGGAAGGTTCTTCCCTTTCACTGCTGTAGGTTACATGAGGAAGGAAACTTGCAGCCCCTGAGATCGGGGATGGGGAGGGTCAGTGGGCTACTGGGAGGGTGATGCTCCCAAAACAACTGTGGTGGCGGTGGTTTCACTTGCTACGAGGCTGTAACCTCCATTTTGCAGCAATATAGGGTGGGGGTCTTGTGGAGAGAAATGGGGTCCTGTAGCCCCCAGGCAAGTTGGAGGTCCCATCCCTGTGATGGGATGTGGTGGGCAGCCACTGGGCCTTTTCCTCGGCATGTCCACCCCATCCACCAGGGATCTCAGTGTGCACCACAGTGGAGACAGGGTGGGAGAAGGAGGTCCCCCATGACACGTCAACCACGCCCCACCTCACCACACGTCAGAGGCATCATCGGGGACAAATTACCCCCTTCACAAACGATGCCCACCTCTCGCCTCCCTAGAACACCCCCCTCAGCACCTACCTCGAGCAGAAAGCTTCTTGGTGTTGATGATCTTGGCTGCATACTCTTGTCCTGCCAGCACCTTCACGCATCTTCGGACGATAGAGAAAGCACCCCTGGGAAGAAGAAGATGGAGGGAGAGGTGAAGGGCTTGGCATGGACACGGGCATGGCTGCGGGGTGAGCTGCACAGTGGTGGGAACAGGGACATGGATGGGTGCTGGCTGGGGAAGGGGCTTGGACAAAACACAACGGGTTCTCAATCAGCTTCCCTGCACTTCTGTGTTGGGAAAGGATGGGGCAGGCAGAGGTAGCAGGATAACTCAGACTCTGCCCTACCTACCCTGGGAGAGAAGAGGCAGTGATTTAAAAGTCCTGTAGATCTGGAGCTTAGGGACAGGGTTCAGCAGTGGGCTTGGGGCAGTTGGGTTAATGGTTGGACTCAATGATCTTAACAGTCTTTTCCAGCCTAAACAGTTCTATGATTTTTTGATTTCCCAGAGACGTCAGCTCCTGAGGGACACCAGGACGGCTGCAGCTGCCCTCTGCCCACTTCACTTCAGTCCCTGCGTGGTGCTCCAGGCAATCACAGCAGCACTCTGCAGAAGCGGGTGCGAGCACCAGACATGGGTGCAGGTCGGCAGCACAGGGTCCCCCCTCAGTCCTAAAACAGTCACCTAGGCAGGGACAGCCCAGGGGATCCTCGGAGCAAGGATCACAAGAGGTGAGCTGGATGGGGACTGATGCTGCTGCAGCTTGCACAGGCATGATCCAACATCCAAGGGTTTCCTGGGGCATGATCCCAGCAGAGATGCTGCTAAGAAACCCCCATTCCCCACCTCCAGAGCCCTGCCAGCTCGCGGCACCGAAAGCACTTCGGCACGATGCCAGGGGCTGCGGCACCGCTCACACACACGTGTGCTCCAGCCCCGCTGAGCACAACCTTTGTACCAGGTGCCCTTCCCTGCCAAACCTCTCCGATCGCTAAAACAACAACTCTCCAGAGCAACCCCACCTCCCACCCCATCTCCCCCCTGGCTCCCCACGGCCCAGCTCCTGCTCCCCGCCGGGGAAGAAAAGGCCGCGAGCTGGCGAGTGGCGGCGGATAATTGACTTTAGCAGTGGGGGCGGGTGGAGACGGGCAATTTGGGTTTGCATGTGATCTTTAGGAGAAGAGGCGAGCGGCGGGGTGCTGAGGGATGGGGCTGGAGCCCCAGCGGAGCCGGCAGCCCACGCGCCCAGCCGAGCGTCGCTCACGGCACGTGCCAGGCGGCAGCTGGGGGAGCCGCATCCCGGCGCGTCCCTGTCCTGCCATTTAGTCCTGGCTGCTGGAAGCGTTGAGCTGGAAGGCTGTGGGGGAGGTTAATTAGGAAGAGGGAGGCAAGATGCTTCGTATCCAGCTTGCCATGGGTGGGGAGACCAGAACCATCAGTGGCCTTGTGGTGACACTCTCTCCATCCCACTGTGAGTCTCTGGACCCATCGCTGCTGTTTTTACCCTAAAGACACCTGTAAGCAGCAGGGAGTGCAGAAGCAGGGAAGCCCCCCTAACCCCACCTCCCCAGCTCAGGGTTTCCACCCCAGCTGCAGGGTTTTGCTGTGGGACCTGACGTGGGCTTGGAGAGACATTGGTGTCCTGGGCTTGCTGGAGACTGGGGACTCCTGGTCGCTGGTCCCAGTTCCATCAGACACTTGCTCATCCACTTATTCAGGCTAAACTGAGCGTCAGGGAAGGGGGATCTGTGGGAAGAGGGGTGCAGCAGCTGTGCATGGGATGTGCAGTGGGGTGACTGCTTTAATGGCTTTTGGCTCTTCTGGGCCTTTTTGACAGAAATTAACTGTCTGTTTGTGCTTCATGAAAAACAAGCAAAAGCTTGCGAGCCTGGCAGGGAGCTCAGCCCCATCTGGGTGCACGAAATCCCTTTGGAAGGAGATGTCTCCTGTTCCCTGGCCATGGGCAGTGAGTTTCTTCCCTCCTGGGCCAGTGGCTGTTTGGATGAGGCCATCCTCAACCCCATCTCTGCCTGGCATTCGTCCCGGACAAGACAGCATGTCTCAGTATTAGCACTGGACAGGTCCATCACCCACAGGTCCATAGGAAAGGATCATGTCCATGTCCATCCCCTGCCATAGCTGCCATTTCAGAGTGATGCTGGACCCACCACCCAGTGGCAAGCCCTGCCCTTTCACACCTGACCCACTGCTGCTGGGTTCCAGCCCTACAACCACTTGTCCTGTGGTCCCCCGGGGCCAGGCGTGTCCCCAAGCCTCATGACCCTGCCAGCCCAAGCAGCGGCTCTGCCACCAGGATGCTCGGCTTCCCCTTTTTTCACACCTATCCCCACCAGCGCCCGGCTGCGCTGCTGCCGCCCTCCCTCTCTTCAACACCTCCTCCTCCTCCGAGGCATCTTATCTCCTTTCGAGAGAGAAGAGTGTGGGCTGGGGATTTTTTGTTCCTCCATGTATATATATTTAATTAAATTTCCCCCCCCTTTCTAATACCGCCCCCCCCCCAGCCTCTCCAGGAGCGCAGGGGCTGATCACACCGCTCGGCTCCGTAATTGTCTCCAGACTCTCCCTGAACCTGCTGCGGGGGTGGATTTGGAGCCACCGGTGGAGCCGCACTTGGTGTTTGTCCTACACAGGGGGCTGTGGGCAGGATCCCCTCCCTGTCCCCACCATGCTGCCCCCCGCCTTCACCCCATCCCCTCCTGCAAATGTGGGGTTGGGGAGGGGGACTGGAGCAGCCCCTCACTCGCTTGGTTTTGCTGGAGCTGCTGCAGGAGCAGGTTTTCCCCATCTTCGTGTTCCCTACTCAGGACAGATGCTCTCCCCATGTGTGGGAGGTGCAGGGATGCACCAAGGACTGATTCCATCCTGGGCAGCTCTGCAGAACCCCTCCCCCACCATCTCTACCCCGTTGTGCCGATGCCATTTGGTGTGTAGCATCTTAAACCCTGAGGTGTCAGGATGGGTGACCGCCAAGGAGATGGCAAAGGGGCAGATTGGGCACCACAGCCTGGCACCCAGCACCCACCTCCTGCCAGCCAGGCTCATGCACCCTCCAGCAGACTGTCCCAGCAAACTCAAGATGGACCCTTTCTGCTCTGAGCTCCTGTGGGCTGGGTCGGGGGGGAGCTGTGCTGCCCACCCTGCCTCATGCCCACCTCATCCCGCACAAGGAGCATCTTACTGAAGGAGAAACCCCAGCTGCTCCCCACTGCCAGTGGCTGCTGCAGCAGAGCAGAGGTGCAGCTCTTCGTCCTGATTTCCCTCTCCAAGCCCACAAAGCGGAAATTTCCCCATGGGAAGCTGCTGAGCTTTGAATGTGCCAGGATGTGCTGGAAACCATCCCGGTGGAAAATCCCCAACCAGCTCCTCAGAGCCTTGAGCAGCCTGGTGAAGCCCGTAACTCTGAAACACACCTCAGCGCAGGGCTGGTACCTGGACCCCTGAGCAGAGGGAAAAGCTGTGGTATGTTCCAAGGGAGTCAAGGGTCTGGGATGCCCACAAGGGTCTGGTGAAACACGGCACCGGCTTTGCTCCTTTATTCACAGAGGTGTTAAAATACATCTGTCGAGGTAGTTTTACACCATGGTGCCAGGCACTGCAAGTGGCCTCAAGCCTGGATGCTCAGGTCAACACCCACCCAGCAAAGCATCGTACTCCAAACACCTCCAGGATCCCTCCTGGGTTTCCCCCATGGCAACTGGCCTGCAAGATCTCCTTCACATCCCTGCAGCTACATCGGTCCAGCCAGGGCCCTGCAGGATGCCCGTAGTCACCCTGCAGCCACTGCCTCTCCTGCCCACCCCCTGCCCACTTGCTGCCACCAACACTGAGCTCAGAGCCCAGCAAAACCAAGAAACCTCTGGAAAAAAAACCAAACCCCACCTCACTACCAGCTAGCTCCCTGCTGAATGCCCATCCTCCTGCCCAGTACCAGCGGGGACTATCCCCACCACAGGGACATGCTCCACAACCCACTGGTCCCCACCAGCCCCTTGCAGCCACTCCCGACAGCATAGGGATCAGCATGAATGTCCCGGGACTGGGGGGTTCGCTCTCCAACAAGGAGCTGCACTTTGTAGCAGCAGCTTGGTCCCCTTGTTTGGCCGGGGGGTTTTGACAGCATCCAGCCTGGCATAATGTCGTCCCCTGTCGCAGCCTCTCGATTTCCCCATCTTTGTCCTCTGTGCTCTCCCTCGCCCCCGTTTCACACACCCACGCGCAAGCGGGAGCACCGGCTGCCCGGCGAGGTGAGACCGGGGGCTAGAGCCGCTACCTGCACCCAGGCACAGACCCAGCTGAGGAACAGGTACCAGCCACCAGCACCTGCACCCCAAGTCCAGCACCACCATGTCACTGAACCCCTCCAAATGGGGAATGCAGCCATACGCCCCAGATTTACACCCTGACTCTGAGAGAAGGCACAGAAACCCAACCACGGGCACGTTGCTGCTCACTCCTGCACCCATTTCACAGCCCCAGGCTCGGGGAGACATGGAGCATCCCTCTGCCCTGCACATGGGACCCGGGATCTGCTGGGTGCTCAGTACCCCCCATATCGCCCGGTGTGCACAGGCATTTCTGCTGGCGCGCGCACACACAGACACACACAGCCTGGTCCTGGCACACGGTGACACCCAGACCTGCCACGCTGAGCCCTTCCCAGCAGGAGACCAGGGTCAGGCAGGGCTGGAGCTCACCCAGGGTTTCAGGGGCAGCAGTGGGAGACACCCGGCTCTGTCCAAGAGCCACTGGGATCCTCCAGGAGCTGCCACACAGGCTGAGTCTCCTGCAGGACCAGGCAAACCCCAGTGAACCCGCACAGAGGAATTCCCTGAAGAAAGGTAAGGGGTGCCCAGTGCTTTCTCCCAGCTGTCCCATCCGTCTTCCCAACTGGAGAAGTTCCCGGAGGAGCTGGCAACACCCTCATTTGAGAGCGGCTTTTCCGTACGAGGGGCAGTTTCCCCCTCCCCGGGCAGCTCCAGCAGCCCCCGCGGGTGACCCGAGCTACCAGCCAAGCACCCATGAGCAGCCACCTGAACTCGGGACGGGATGCAGCCGACACAGCTGGGGCTAGCAGCCCCCATCCCAAGTCCTCCCATCCCTCCCTTGCCTGTTCCCCCATCTCCAGCAGTTCCCAGAGCCACTGAGGCTTTTCCCCAGCCAGGGCACAGCCCCACTCCAAGCATCCCAGCCCCATCTCCAACTTACTTGCCCAGTTCCTCAAAGAGCTGGTACTCCTCGGTGAAGCGATTGCAGGTGATGGTGGCCATCCCGAGGGGCTGGAAATGCTCCCTCCCCAGTGCGGAGTTTGGGGCAAGCAGCTCTCGTCTCACTCCCTCCCTCTCCTTGTGCTCCCGGAGCTCTCTCCTCACTGAGGTAAATAAGGGAATATGTTTGATTGACAAGCCCAGAGATAATGATGAGGGCAATTTGTCTTCTCAGCTTCACAAGCCTTCGTCAGCATCTCCATCCCCATGGCGACCACCGCTGCCAGAAACGCCCTGTTTCTGTTGCCGGGGCAACTGCTACCCAAAGCCATCCCCAGCCCATAGGGACCAGGGCCCTACTGGGGACCCGGCCTTGATGGTGGCTGGAGGTCACCTCGCTGCAGTGGGGTGGGGGTAAAGTTTAAAATGCAAATATTAAAAGCAAATTAAAGGATGTGACTGAGGTGGAATAATTGGGGCAAAAAGGGTTTCCATGGAAACCGCAGTTTCCATGTTGCAGGAGGATGCTGTCGCCCCGGCAACTGCTTCTCACAACCCCCCCCCCAAAAAAAAAAAAACCCACAGGCCCTGCTGGTGTCCACTGCAGCATCCCCTGCAGGGTCTGGGGGGCTGTGGGATGGCGATACGTTGGGGTGGGTGGGAGCAGGTGAAGAAGTGTGTCAAGAAAAGCTGAAGGAAGGAAAGCAGGTCCCCAGGTCCCCAGCATGGCCCTGCCATCAGGTGGGGTTCCCCAGGGGGGCTGGCCCTGATCACTCTGCAAGGGAGGGCTGGCTGTTACCTGCTCCACCCTTTGCCCATGAGCTCTCTCCATGGGCTCCAGGGTGGCTGAAGGAGTGGGTCCCCTGTCATCACTGGGATAACAGCTTGGCCCAAAGGCCAGCTAGGGGGGTCCAAAAGGCTGGGTCCTGGGCTGCTGTTTCCTTGTGGTGCCCAAGCCAGGGAGGAGATGGTGGGAATTTCAGAGCAGGAGTAGGAGGAAGATCTGCCTCCTGCCTCACATATGTGCTGCTGGGCCACCTCTTTGATGCATTTAACAAAAAAATAAACAGAAAGGGCAGTACAAGTGCAGTAACTCACTCCAACACCTCAGGGAAGAGCTTTTCCTCTGAGCCCACCTTGCTGCTGGCACCCCTGGGAGCACCCACTGCACCCAGCACTGTTCCTCCATCTACACTATCTCTTGCACCTTCTCACTTTCTGACCCCCTAGCAGAGCTTTCTCCTGAGCCTTCATCCCATCTTGGGATGATTTTCCAGCAGCAGAAGCCCCCTGCCCTGGGACAAAAGTCTGCCACAGCCAGCTGGGGGGCATTGCCTTTGGGTGGTTGAGATCGAGTTCCCCTTGAGGCTGCCATCAAACAGTTAAAAGGAAAAGAAAAGGCTCAAACCAGACAAAAATAGGGAAAAATCTTTGAGAAGAGAGAGAGCAGGAGGAGCAGAGAGAGGGAGAGAAGAAAGGAGGTGGAAGTGGAGGAGGACAGCAAGTGGCGGAGTGAGGAAGAAGAGGAGGAGGAGGAGAAAGGTCTAATGGCTTTTCCATTAATTGCACGATTACCCACCTTCATCCCCACCCTGCATCCCCGCATCCAGACTCCCGCTCCCACGTGGCCCAGCCACAGGAGCTCCTGCAGCTGTGGGACATGAATCCCACTCAATGAACGGGGCATGGGGTGGGGGCTATGGTCCCCCCAAGGCCTGGGGACCCTCCCTTGCCATGCTCAGGCAGAGCACAGTTGGTAACCACAGTGGAGTGAGGGTGATGCAGGTGCCTGATCTGTGCTCTGGGATATGATGGTTCCCAAACACCCCATCCTCACCCTGCTCCCACGCAAAAGGGGGCTTCATCCGTCACCCTCAGGGCTGTGCCAGGATGCTGGAGCCGTCTGATGCTCCAGGGAATGCTCTGATGCCGGCCCCCAGCAGCCCCTCAGAGCTGAAAGTTTGGATGAAGAGCCCCCCAGGCTGGAGACCCCTGTGTGCAGCTTCGTGCCCCCTCTGTGCTCCCATCTGTGCTAATGTCCCCGTGGGTGCTGCAGTGGGACCTGCCCCCTTCCCACTCCCGTACTGGCACGTGTGTTCAGCCCCACACGCGTGACTTGGTGTGCTCCCAGAGCTGGGGGGAGGGATCCCCCAGCTCACCCCTTGCCTTCCCACTACTACCTTCCCTGCACCCCTAAGCTCCTCAGCTGGGGCAGGGGGTGATGGCAAAGTCTCCCACAGGATGCTGCCTCCCTCCCAGTTTTCTCCCTTGGTGGAAATGCAGCTCTCCGGGAGGGGTTTCTCCCTTCCTGACCCCCTCCCTATTCAGAGTGAGCATTTCTCCCTTTCTGAGGGTGAGGGGGTGTCAGGCTTCTGGGTGCTGAGCACACCCTGCTCTGCTGACGATGTTCTCTCAAGCAGGAGCTGCTGCTGCCTGGTTCTGTTCCCCAGCACCCGGGGACAGCCCAAGAGGAGCAGAAGCTCTGGGTGGGACATTCCTCTGGGCTAGCGGTGTCCCCTCGCAGAAAAGCAGTCCCAGCCTTCTCCCAGGAGCCTCAGGATCATTCTTTCCTTGGCCAATTGGCTCTGTCTGCAGCCACCCGAAGACTCCTTTCTGCAGGGCTGTGGCGATCCAGGCTGCTCTCCTGTTGCCGTGCTCGGCTCCGGCCGCCTGATGGAGACCTTCACCCCTTCAGCTAGTTTCCATCACCCCGCCGTCTCTCCAGAGGTGCCTCCTGCTCTCCCAGCACCTACCCAGCTCGACCAGCTGGGTCTGCCCCAGCATGTGCACCTGAGGGATGGTGCCAAACCCTAAAGGCACTGGGCAGGCAGCTGCCCCATGGGGCTTGGAGAGGACCAGCGTGTCGTTGAGGGGCTGTGGCTGGTCTGCCTCTCCTTCACCCGGGAGACAGGGCTCACATGGCCCTTGAGGAGCATCAAGCAGAACCTCATGGGCAGAACCAGCGGGGCTGTGGATTACATATTGCAGAGATCCCAAAATTACTGGGACAGTTTCGCACACAAGCTGGGGTCTGGGGGATGCTCAGCTGCTGTCCCCTGGGAAGCTGAATTGGGGGTTATTTTTAGAGGAAGTTTATAAATACCGTGGCAAGGAGAGCTGATTTACATCTCGGGTTGTGTTTGCAAACGTGCCCTGTCCCTGCAGGCTCCAGCGCTCGCTCCTCAGCCACATGAAACTGCTTTTGGCAAGGACAGGGCGTCCCCAAGACCACCCTCTCCCCAACACCAAGGTCTATGGGCAGGAATCCTCCTGTAGACACAGCCATGGGTACTTAGGAAAACCCAGCAGGTGCCACAATTGCTGGGGCCATTGCCTCTAGCTCTGAGTGGGGAGAAACCTCTGCAATCCCCCGATCCTTGGACCCTTGGAAGGAGAAATGATGCAGCTAATGTTTGTGAGCTACAGCTCCTGAGCCAGAGTTCCACACAGTGCAGGGTGCTCAGGGTGCTCTGCTGCCCTCCCACCACACCAGTTTGCTGAGATGCCCGTCCCCTTTTCTACTACTGGGCTTCTTCTTTCAGATGGAAGAAGCCCATGGGACTGGAGAGATCGTGAGGAATCCCAAATCATGCCTGCCCATCCCACTCCCCATCCCCATCCAGAATCCCTTCTCCCATCTCCATACTCCACCCAACCCCATCCCACCCTCATCTCAATGTACTCCAGTCTGCAGGGCGGAGACAGACCAGAGGCAGTCACCACCCTCCAACCTACCTAACCCACTCCTCCCACCCCAGAGTCTTGATGGCCCTTGGGACATCTCCTTGCCCCATCCAGATACAGTGAGACTGGAAAAGGTAGTGAGGGACAAGTGTTGTCATCAGACTGGGGGTTCTGCACTCTCCAAGCACCCAGAAGTGCTCCTGCTTGCTTTTCCTCTTGGGTTTTGGGGTCTAAGACTCCCCTTCAACCGTTTCTTTTAGTAAAAACATGGAATGCAACTTTTTTAATTAAAAAAAAAGAGAAGAGGACAGTTCCAACCCTCCAGTCAGGCTGCCTCCACAGACCCGGCATCGGCCCAGCAGATCGGAAACTGGAAGTGAAGCAAGACCAGATGAAGCTTATCATGGGGACACTAGTAAAAGTGAAGGGAGAAAAATCAAACATGTTTTCATGGAAATTTCCATTTTTGAAGGAAAAAAAAAATAAAAGAAGGACTAAACTTGGATGCGTTTATATAAATATGGAAATTAAAGCCATTTCCAGAGCCTTGTCGCCGCCCCATGGCCAGCCCCGCTCTCCCGCTCCCTCCTGCACCTGTTCCACCTTTTCCATGACTTAAAACCCCACGACCGTCACCCCCTGCCCTCTGACCACGCCAGATGCATCTCGGCAGCCTCTTCTTCTCCAGCAGAGAACAACCAGTGGCTGTCACTGCCAAAGGACACACCACTGGCACGGGGCTGGGGACTGGAGCAGCCAGCTGAGGTAGTTGGAGGATGTTCTGTATCCTCCCAGGATCCCCTCGGACACAGTGATGCTGGCAGAGACCAGTACCCATGGAGCGATGGATGGAGATGGGGCTGATGGAGGAGCTGAGTCCTGCTCTGAAACCGTCCTTGATGCCACCACAGGGAGATGGGGCTGATGGAGGAGCTGAGTCCTGCTCTGACACCTGCTGTTGTTGCCACCACAGGGGACGTGCCCACGGGTGCTAGGTGTGCACAGAGCAGCGGGACCAGCACCCACTCTGCCACACTCCAGTTCCACAAACTCCTTCCCATCTCTACAACGAGAGGCCGCCTCTGTTCTGCCTCGTTGTCAGCTTTTTTTCTCCCCTTTTGTTTCTACAGAAAATCCCAATTCCCCCAAATAATCCAGCTGAGAGTAAGAAGAAAAAAACCTGAAACCCCACAAACGTGTCATCGCATTCTCTTCCCATCCCTCTCTCCCTCTGTCACACACACAGGGTCTGCAAAGCACACTGAAAGGTATTCGGCGTGCGCGCTGCCAATTGTCACCGCGTTGGGTGACAGATTTAAAACGAATGTTATTTTGCAAGGGAGAGAGAGAGAGAGAAGAGAGAGAGAGGGGAAGACAGAGAGAGACAGAGAGAGAGGGAGGGAAAAAAAAAAAAAAAGAAAGAAAATTAAAAAAAAGAAAAAGCAAGCCCACACTGCTCATCCAAGAGCTGACAAGTCCTAACGGGCCTCATTTTCCAGAGACAAAAATAACTATTTTCAAAATTCACAGCAGGGCCTTCGCCTACACGCGCTGCACCAAGAGAAACCTGTGGGGAGAAATGTAAAACACATTGTGTAAATGGAAACGCACCGCGCATCCCCAGCGCTCCGAAGCTCTTTCACCCCCTTTCAGCCTCGCCAGCTCTCAGCGGAGCTCACGCACGTACGCGGCGCCCCGCCGACAGCGCGGGGGCACGGGGCTCCGCTGCCTGCCTGCCCCGGCTCCCGAGCGGCTGGATCCGCAGCGACCGCCCCAGCTGCCTCCCCGCGGCAGGGGGAGGGATGATGGGGAGGTGTTTCCCCTCTACCCTACGCGGGCACTGGTGGCAGAGCGGAGCCCATCTGCGGCAAGGGGATGCAGCGCAGTGCTGGCAGGTGGGAGTCTCCCACGTCTCCCGCCGTTGGCTTTGAAGTCCTGCAGCTACCACATCAGCCTCTGCAAAGATCTTCTTGAGATCTTCCTTCTGCCCCGGGTTCAGGGGTGGGACCTCAGCAGGGGTGGTAGGTAAGTCAGACGCACATGGGTTTTGGGTCAGGCAGAACTGTGGATGACAGGGTCTGCTGGGTGGTTGACCAGAGCTTGTGGCCATTTGAGTGTATCCAACCACATCTCCATGGGCCATAGTTCCTCACCAGCTTCCCAGGCCAGAGGAGAATCACAGCCCCACATAAGGTCCCAGTAGCAGCAAGACTGAGCGCAGCCCTAGGAGTCTCATGTCTGACCTCCATGGTCAGCAATCTGTCCTCCCACAAAGAAGTACAACAGGGAAATGACATGGTCTTAGGTTTGAGGGAGACCTTCGAGGTGACAGAGCAAGAGAAAGGCAGGCAGAAAGTCAGAAGAACATATGTGCAGGGAAATGGTGAGTGACATCCTGCAGACAGAGCTGGTGATGCTGGACAGCCACCTTCCATCACCACCCCAGGCTCCCGGGCTACCTCCTGCCATTGCAAAGTCCAACACTTAAAGCTTGAGATTGCCTTCAGAGTCCTTGAGAAAAGGGTCTGTGTTTGGAATGGGTGTGCATGGGCCCAGCTCAATGGACCTGTACTTCATCACTGAGCACCATGGCTGAGCCATCAGCGTCTCTCACCCACCAGGAAAACCTCCCTGCAGCCACCAGTCCACTCAGTGAGGAGAAATGTTTAGGGCTAAACCCTGGAGCAAGGGGAAGCAAGAGGGTGCTGGCCACCTCCCCATCCATCCCTGTCCCTTGCTCCCACCCCACAGTACTGATATCCAGAGGTCCACCCTGGCCGGGCTGGGTTGACGCTGTTGTGTCAGATGCGGTTGGACATGAGCCTGGTGTTCAGCTTGCGGAAGAAGGAGCGCAGCTTGCAGATCTTGCACTTCTTCTTGTTCCTGCTCTTCAGGGGCTCCTCGATGCCTTCCCACTCCTCTGCATCATCCTCACTGGCCCAAGGTCCCCAGGCACCACCATTGAAGTCGGGGTGAGCCCGGGGGTTCTCTGCAGGGTACCGCACTGGGATGGCCGTCCGGTTGTAGTGCACCAACCTCATCAAGAGGGTCTTGACCACATCTGGGCGTTGGTCTGAGAGGTCATAGCGCTCATAGGGGTCAGCAGTGATGTTGAAGAGCCACAGGGATTTCCTCAGGCCATCAGTGAGACGCTCCAGGTTCCACCAGCTCCCTGGGAAGTTGGTCAGGGTCTGCGGGGGGATCCAGTCGCTGTACCCTGGATCACCAGTGAGGAGCTTCCAGTCCCCGACCCGGATGGAGGCCTGCACAGCTGTGTTCCAGATGCCAAAGCCATCCTCCAAGGAGCCACACTTGGCATGGTTGTACAGGGGGTCAATGTTGTGCAGAATTTCAGTTCGTGGCGACTCCTTGCCCTCGCTGATGGCAGGCCAGACATTGTACCCATCCAAACCTGAGACATTGCTCAGGTTGCCCCTGGCCAGGCTGACCAGAGTCGGGTACCAGTCTGTGATGTGAACCAGCGCCCAGCTGGTCCGACGCTTGCGCTTGATCAGGGGACTGTGAACAAAACCAATGCCACGGACTCCTCCTTCCCAGTACGTCCCTTTGCGGCCTCGGAGCGGCCAGTTGCTTCCCCCAGAGAAGGTCTGGCCACCATTGTCAGTGGAGAACACGATCACGCTGTTGTCATAATAGCCGTACTTCTTGAGGGCCCAGGTGATGTTCTTCACCGCCTCGTCCATGCACGTCACCATGGCAGCGTACTTGCGGCGAGCGACGTTGCCCATGGAGCGGTAGCGGTAGATGTACTCCTTGGGCGACTGTAGAGGCGTGTGGACCGCTTGGAAGGCAACGTAGATGAAGATGGGCTCCTTGGGGCTGTGGGATGCCAGGATCTTGCTGACACGCTGGGTGTAGAGAAAGGTGGAGTATTTCCCACTCTGGTCCCAAGCCACGTCCTCCCCTTCGTGCAGATCGTAGCCACAGACACCTGGCCCGTCACAGTTGTCGTAGGTGTAGTAGTCCACGTTGCCCGTCAGCGAACCCAGGAAGGTGTCAAAACCTCGACGAGTGGGCAGACACTCCTTTTTGTAGAAGCCAAGGTGCCACTTGCCCACCATGTGCGTGGAATAGCCGGCTTCCTGCAGCTTCTGGGGCAGGGTGACCTGGTCGAGGGGCAGGCAGTTGGGCTGCCGAGGGCGGATGATGGAGTGTTGCAGCCCTGTGTGGATCTGGTACCTGTCGGGGAAGAGCCAGGAGGTATCAGTGACGATTCAGAACAGCACTGGTGAAACATGGTGGTACCTAAGCACCAGAGATCCCAAATGCATGCAGCTGTCCATGCTACCAGCCCACCCCCATGGAGCAAACTCCATGCCAGAGACAGAGAGCTCCTCGTTCATCCAAAAGCACAAAAAACAGATTAAAAGAAAGAAGAGAGAGGGAGCTCATCAAACATCTCAAAAGCGCACTGGGCTGATCTCCCAGAACGGCACCAGCAGCTGGCCTCACTGCTGCCAGCTCAGGGAAGCTGGCTGGGCTCTGCCAGGGCTGAGCAGCACCAGCAAGAGTTGTGTGCTGATCCCCAGAGCTCAGCAGTGCCCCAACTGGGTGCCCTCCCCTGCTTCGGGCACCCTGGTGATGCCAGGGAACACTCTAGAGCCACCAAGAGAGATAAGAGGTCTTTATCTAGCCAGCAGGTGACCATATTCACAAACATATCCCTGGAGCTCACTCCTCAGCAGGAGACTGATGAAATTGGCTGACCTGCAAGTGCAGCTCAAGGGCAGCCCCATCTGCTCCAGGAGGCAGAACAGCCCAGAATGAGGGGACATCTGCCTGTACCTCCATGGAATAGGGTGATGGACCAGCATCCAGCATGCCCTGGCCAGTGCAAGGAAGAGAAGCACAGCCCAAAGGACTTGTAGGTGCAGCAGTGAACCCCATGCCCAGCAGCAAAGACCCAAGGGCCAGTGTGACAGCAGCATGGGACTGTCCTGGGAAAACAGCTCTTCACCAGAGAAAACCTTCTCTCAAAGCAACATCCCCTACCCAATGGCACCCACATTTTCCACCTTACCATGTGCTGATATTTATTTCATGCAAAAACCATTCATTTACCCAGGGAGCCTTCTAGAGAAAGCCACCAAGAGGCCTTTCTCTGGAGGATCTCCATCATCTTCCAGTGCATGAGGGCATCTGCCTAGCAGCAAGCTGGGGTTAAGCCTTGTAGAGATAAGGAGAGGGTGGAAGGGAAACACGCAAGCAGGCAGCAGCTTACCTGCCCGTTATCAGCTGGCTCCGGGACGGGGTGCAGATGGGCTGGATGTAGTAGTTCTCCAGCTTAACCCCCTCAGCCGCCAGCCTGTCGAGTGTTGGTGTCTGGATATCTGAGCCGTGATACCCGACGTCATGGTAGCCCTGGTCATCAGTCAGAATGAAGATGATGTGGGGTGGCCTTGAGAAGGCGGGGGGCAGTGATTTCTCCATGGGGTCTGTGGCCACATCAGCCACCAAACTGGGCTTCATCCAGTCCCAGGATAAATAACCAAAGCTGAGCAGGCTGACGAGCGAGAAGCCCGTGAGGGCATAGACGGCCATCCTGGAGCACCCTGCGCTCCTGCGAAGGGAGCTACTGTCCCAGCATCGCCTCAGAGCCACGGAAACAGAAGTCCCCCTCCCGCCAGACTACAGGACAGTCCCTGAAAGCCCCGTAGCCAGTTTAGCAGGAGCAGCTCCCATGAAGGCGAACCCGCACACACACAAAGAGCTTAATCCGCCGGGGCTGGGTTGCCTTCAGTCAAAAGAAAATAACGCTCGCGCCGCTCCAATCAAACACATCTGCAGGGCAGGACGGGCTCCTTGCAGGGACTTCACTGCGGCCCCACAGCCGCTCACCAAGCGTCCCCAGCATAGGAAGCACTCCCCAGCTCCTCGGCGTTTTCTCCCCAGTGCTCTCTCTTTATGAAGAACCTCGTAAAAACCTCGTTGGAGAAAGTAGGTGGCTTCTGCTCCGCTTCAGCACAGCGCTTGCTCCGCTATCTGGACGCTCGCTCGGGATACGGGGATACTTTTCCTTAAATTCCTGCAGAAGAGGGTGCTAAAGTTCAAGCCCAGGGGTGCTGAGCTCTCCTCCAAGCTCTCCAAGGAAGAGCCATCCTTCTCCTTTTCCCACCCTCCTCTCCAAGGCAGAGAAGTCCCAACATCTGCCCGGGACGTGGGCTAAGCCGCCAGGTTTATGGGGAGCCGCAGGCTCGGCCCCTCCCAGCTCAGCAGCTCCAGGAAAAAGCTGGGAAGCCCCAGAGCGTGCAGGGTCCTAAGCGTGGCGTTCCCTAACACTTCCCTCCCTGCTTGTCCTGAGACGTGGGGCCTCTGGGGCCCTGGTGGGATGCTTGGCTGAAGCCCCTGCAGCATCCAGCTGGGGAGAGCAGGAGGGAGGGCTGGATGCCAGGGAGGGATGGTTGGGGCCAGCTTTCCATGCTGCCAGAATCACCTTCCAAATGGGTCCTGGGCAAGGGAAAGCTGCAACAACTTGTTGGGAAACCCCCAGAGTTGAATAAAACCACCCAGTGACACAGAGCACTGTGGAGTGGGGTGGGTGCTGCTGTGCCCACTTTGTACACGGGGAAACTGAGGCAGAGAGGGGTAACTTGCACTGGCTGTGGTCACAGCCAGCCAGAGGCAAGGTTTGGGGTGAACTAGAGACCTCTGCTAGTGCTGGTCTGAGCTTGGGGTCCTGGGGCAAGGGGCCAGGCCAACACCCTGACGCTGCAAGGGGGCTTTCAGGAGACAGGAGCAATGCTCCTTTCACAGGGCCAGCACTTGCCAGGCATCAGGAATCCACCCCATCTGGCACCTTCTCACCCTCTTCACCCAGGGCAGGACTTGGCACAAGAGAGGGAATTTTCTAGCACAACCCCAAGCCCCAGCACACCCCTGGCAGAGGCCTGTGTCTGTGTGGACATGGTGCTGGCCCTTGCATGGGGACTGAGGGGTCTTCCCGCACAGCCCCCACCCTCCCACCCCCACCTGCCTTGAGGCTGCAGCAGTAGGGGCTCACTGGGGGCTTTGGGAGGGTCCTGCTTGCACTTAGGCAGAGGTTGGCTCAGAGGAGCAGCTGAGCCAGATGGTTCTGGCCCCCTGCCCTGGGCCCCCCTCCTGGTCCCCAGCCCCAGGCTTCCCTGTGCTAGGTCCCCTCCGTGTCCCCTCTCGCCGGGTTCCTGTTTCCTGCACCTTTCCCTGTTCACTCAGAATGCAGCTCGAGCCCTTCAGTGGGGTTTGATTAATCCCCAGAGGTTCATCACTCATTTCTTCCACCCGCTTCTCTCCTTCCTTCCCACCGCCTTCTCCTGCACTGCTTCTTCTTCCCCCCTGACAACTTGAGGTTTGACTATTTCCCTCCTCTTAGAAAAGTTTGGACCTGACTGAAGGGGAATTGAGGTGGGGGGTGGTTCAAGACCCCCAACTCTTGTGTCTGATGTTCTCCTCCGCTGTTCCCGATGGATTCCCACAGCCTAGGAAGATCTGTGCCCCCTCTGGAGCTACTGAAGCTGTGGGACTCCTCAAGCATCCCAGCCTGTGGCCCCATGCACACAGCTCTATACACACCTTGGACTGGAGACAGAGTTATCACCAGGGACTGTAATCACAGCTCTTTCCAAGTAATAAATACTACTCGCTCTGGGTGAGTATCACAGATCAGAGAGGAAACTGGAAGTGTCATGGCTGAGCTGCACCAGGGAAGGTGTTTTTAGGGCAGCATAGACCCCCGATAAACAGCATCTTTTTTGGGGTGGGAAGAGAGAGCAGGGAAAGAGGTCCAGGAAGGGGATAGAAGGGATGAAGCAGGGATGGAGCCCACCTGAAGGGAGCAAGCCCAGAGCTGAGGACTTCTCAGGTGCATGCATTTGCTTCTGCAGTCCCATGGTGGGTCTCACCCTGCTCCTGCCCTCAGCCTGGACAGTCGCCCTGGCTTTAATTCAGTGGCCATGACTGGAGTTCAAAGAGTTTGGAAAGAGGGAAGGAGCCAGGAGCAGAGATGTGAACACACTGGCACAGAGAGGCGATCTTCTGTGCCCAGCCAGGCACATGATCTTCTCTTCCTGCTCATGGCAGGAGGTTGGAGCTAGTTGATCTTTAAAGTCCCTTCCAACTCAAACTACCCTATGATTCTCTGAAATCTGCACTGGCCCCAGGTCTGGGGAGGAAACAGTGGGGTTAACTGAGCTCAGGGAGCTTTCCCAAGAGCCAAAGGGTGAATAAATAGTGAACCTGTGGGCAAGTGACCCTGTTTTGAAGGTTCAGGGACAGCTGGCTGGGTCCCAGCAGCACAGGGACACCTCCTAGGGGAAGGGCATGCACAGCCCAAGTTCTCCTCCAAAAAAATTATAAAAATGTGAAAGGACAAGCAAACTGCTCTGGATTCCAGCAGAAATGGGATGCAATGGGACCCTCAAGCCAGCCCCACTGCAGTTGTCTGGCAGGGAGGCAGGAGGTGGGAGCGGCTGGGAGGGAGGAGAAGGAGGAAGAGGAAGAAATGACAACTCTGGAATGTTGGGGTCAGGACAATTTAAGCTGGCTGCACGGCTGCTCTGAGGGTGATTAATGCATCACAAGGTCTAGGGATGGAAAAAGTACTTGGGGCCTGAAGCCACCCCTCCACAACTGCTCTTAATTCAAGGCAGTCACTTGTTCAGCCTCACTCAAAGATGTCTCAAGAGCCAGGAGCTTCCTTAGAGAGCTCCAGCGCGTTGCACAACGGGGAGGTTTCCCCTGGCAGCCAGCCTGGCTGTGGATGCTGAGCCAGCCCAGCAGACCCTGCCCGCTTTGGTCCTGCATCAGCCCAGGCACCGACAGCCCTGCTCCTCCCCATCGCCTCAGCTGCTGCCACAGAAGATGCTGAATCTCCCGCCCAGCCTGGTCCGTGGTGGTTTCACCATTCGGGGAGACACAGAGATCCATCAGGTGAGCTGGAGGCTGGCTGTGGGGCTGCCAGTGGCTCTGTAAGCAGAGTACTACTCACCTGCACCCCAGGCAAGGATCCCCACCCCAGAGCATCACCCACCCTCACCTCATCCCAGCACTCCCATTTGCCTGCAGACACCTTCCAGGCGGGACCAAGCCCCTCTGTGCTGAGAAATCAGACAGCAGCCAGGACAAAACCATCAGCCAAAGCCCAATATCCTCCTTCCTGGTGCTTTCGAGCCCGGCAGCACAACCTGCAAACAGCAGCCCCTGAGCAGTGCCGTGTCCCTACAGCTGGCACAGCTCCTTGCTTTCACACAGCTGGTTCTCTAACCAAATATTTGAATATTCCTTCCCCCCCTTTTTATTTTTTATGAAATGTATAGGGCCTGGGGCAAGAACGAAAATAATCACAGCCCTTCCTGCTTTTTCTCTCCCCTCCGCCCCCCGGCTCCGGCCGCACTTGCGTTTTGGCTCTGAGGTCTCTCGCTGCAAACGGGGTTATGCAAACAGGCTGCACGCATTTCTCAGCGCCTGCGATCTGCCACCAGGGCCACACAGCAAAGTTTAAAACTGAACCTCCAATTTNCCGCCTTGCTTTTCTTTATTTTTTAACCCTTTGCAGGGCTGGAGCCCCTTCAGCCCTCAATGCCGCCTTTCTCTCCCCATCAATGGGGCATTATGGCAGGGGAGTTATTGAAAGCAGAACTCCCAGGCTCCACAATGGGAGCTCTGTGCAAGGCAAATATTGCACAATCTGTTTGCACGCTGCCGGCGGCTCGCTGCCCTGCCCCCTCGGCAGCCCCGCACTCACGCCTCGGCCTCCGGCCGCCGAAACGAGACCTTCCAAGTAAGAAATATGAAAGGTTTTTAATAAGTCCCCTCTCTCCGTCTTCAGAGCAAGACATTTGACCTAACAGGGCATCGGGGAGCCGAGCCTGGCCTCGAAAAACACAGGGCGTCGCTCTCACCTCTCAGATGTTTAAGGGTTTCCGCTCTCCCTGGCCAACGTGTGATGCATTTACCCTTTTATTGGCACGATGAAAGGCAGGTCTGGAGAAGAAGGCAGCAGCCCCGGGAATGCACAGAGCTTGCTGTTTTATCTCAAAGAGGTGAAAATGCTGAGGAGGGGGTGGCCAGGCAGTTTGTGAGGAGGGATGGGGGCTGGAGGCATCGCTGGTCCCAAGACCAGCAGATAATGGGTCTAGAGGCAAATGCTTCTTCATTGACTTTGGGGCTTCCAAGAGGTTCCAGCCATCACACCCTTGGCCTGGGGATGGATCTAGGACCTATCTTGTTCCTCTCCCTGCCATGAGCACTCTTTGCTCTCCTGGTGTCTCATCCTCCAGGGGTATCCCCAGCTGCCATGTCCCCAACCTGGTGGAGGCTCTGGTCCTGCCAGGCAGCACCAGGACCCACCTTCTCCCCACCAGACCCCTCTCCAGAACCTCTGTTTCCCCACCCCAAGCCTCTGGACGCACAGACCCTGCAGGCAGAAGCTGATTTTCTAGCAGCCACTGCAGTGAGCCCTCAACCAGATCACAGGGATGGGGCTTGCCTTGGGGGAACTGGGAGTTTTGGAACACACCATCATTCCCTTCTGGAAGCTGGAGCCAAAGAGGGAGAAAACAGTGAATCTGCACCAATTCCTGCTTATACAACCCTCACCATCACTAAAGAGATGAGGAGCACAGCAGCAGCAGTTGAGGCATAGGATGCCAAAGCCACAAGAGGTTCTGGGGGCAGAGAGAGGAGAACCAGCCATCCCCATGACAAGGGCCTGGCAACACTGGTGGAAGTTGTTCTTGGAGTTAAACAGCCTTCTACTTTTTCAATACCCTGCCCCTGCTTCATGCCCTTTGCACAGTCAAAAATAATAATCATCATTAGAGCAACGAGGCTGGGGAAGGGACTGGAGGGAAAGTCTGATGAGGAGAGGCTGAGGGAGCTGGAGGTGTGTAGCCTGGAGAAGAGGAGACTCAGCTGGGACCTTCTCCCTCTCTGCAACTCCCTGAAGGGAGGTGCTTTTCTCCCAGGCAATTAGTGCCAGGACAGGAGGGAAGGGTCTGAAGCTGCCAGGGGAAGGTTAGGCTGGACGTTAGGAAGCCCTTCCTCATGGAAAGGGCGATCAGAGCCTCGAACGGACTGCCCAGGGCAGTGGTGGAGTCCCCATCCCTGAAGGTGTTTAAGGACAGACTGGCTGTGGCACTTAGTGCCCTGGTCTGGCCGATGTGATTTTAGATCCTGGGCTGGGCTGGATGAGCTCAGAGGGCTTTTCCAGCCTCAATAACTCTGTGGTCCTGTGATCATCATCACAATGCACTTAGAAGCTGAAGCACGATATTAGAGTCTTTTCTAATGCAAACCATAGTCCACAACAACAGGTTGGGCTTTGCCAAGGTTTGCTCCGAATCAAACCACTGCTGCTCCCCTTCCTCCTCTCCCTGTAGCCCAGAAGCCCTAAATAAGAGCCATTCCTCTCACAGATGATGGGATTTTCCTGCTGGTTTTGGTCACTGGTTATACATCTCCACAATTCTGCAAATTCTCCTGCGAAACCACTTCCTGATCACGTTTGTTTTCTTCCTTTCCCTTCATTCAGGAGACTACAGTCCATCAGTTCCCCTTCCTTCATATCATATTCCTCCCCTTGCCTTTCCCCACCTCCTGGGAAGCTGCTGCTTGCCGCCTTCTCCTCTCCTCTCTAACGACTGCCGAGCTTGCTTTGAAGAGCTGGAGAGGAGCCCATGGGTTTGGCACTGCTCCTTTCTTCCCATGCCTTATGGCAAGCTTTCCACACCGCCTGGGTGCTCTCCCTCTTCATTCTGCCTCCCCTTCCCAAGCCCAAAATCCAGCCCCCCTGGAAGGGAAGCTTCTCGGCACAGCCCAGGCCCCGTGGGATGGCTGGAAGTCTGGCTGCAGAGTTCCTAGATTATGCAAACCAGGGAAATGTTGGGATGTGGATCCCCACAGGATTTGGGGAGAATGTTAAGGGAAGCAACTTGAGCCTGGCTTTGCAGAGAGGTTGGGCTGGAGCTGAGATCCTCCCTAAGCGCAGCAGAATTTGATGGGATGCTAGAGAGTGCGTTGGGTGGGTGGCATTGAGCCTGGTCCCGTCAAGGTCCCATGGTTTAAGCTCCTGGTTGGACACTACTCTGTCCTCAGGGCACACACTCCTTCCAGGACTGACTTTTGCTAAAAAAAAAAATACATATTAAAAAAAACCTCAGCGGTTCCCTGGCCTCTAAGGGCTGTCTTTGAAGCAGAGAAGGTCCCAAGGCAGCAGAAGGAAGGATTTAGCATCATTTAGCATCATTGGTTTCTGGCAGTGCTGCCGCATGACCCTGACATTGGCTTCCCCAGACTATTGATTTTGGACTCCCCCGCCTTCATTCCTGACATGGGATACGCAGAGGCTCCCCAGTCCTCAAAGTATGCAACATACTGGCATCACCTCCGGCCTCATCCGGGCTGGGGAAGAAAGAGCAATTCTTCCCAGCACCCTTCTGGCAAAGCTCCCTCCACCCTGTATCCACACTAGGCTGCACCCCAATGCCATCAGCAGAGTCCCTGGACACATGCGGGCTGTTTGCCTTGTCGCGACACAAGCACCATCCCTGCCCCTGGGAAGATGCTCTCCTTCCAGCTGCCACAGCAGACAGGGACCCAGGACGCAGGGACTCAGCACAGCCATGTGTCCAGACGAGCAGCCCCAGACCCTCCTCAAACCCCACCAGAGTCACAGTATCACAGTATCACAGTATTATCAAGGTTGGAAGAGACCTCATAGATCATCGTGACTCTCCTTCCAAACCACAGCACAAGGGGAGACTGGCTACCCGCTCGCCAGGGCTCGGCAGCCTCCTGGCTCCTGTCTGTCCTTTGCTCCCGTCTCCTGTTTCAGGTGCAGCCTCTTCAAAGGCAGGCAGTGGGTTTGGGCTGGCAGGAGATGTGAGGCCATAGGGGAGGACATCTGCCCAGAGCTCATCCCTGAGCACGGAGAAGGAGGAGGATGGAGCGCAATGCCCCCCAGCCCGGCTCAGCCGCCTGCCCCAGACAAGGAGCCCATTCTGGCCAAGGCAGCTCGTGGCAGGGCAGGACAGGACGGCTTGAGCACTCAGCTTGTTTATAATCCAGTTCAGCGCTAGGAAAACACACCTGCCCGCCCAGCCAGGCTCGCACCTGTAACCCTGTTTACCCAGGACACGCTTCCTCAGCACCCCGGGGGGCCAGCACAGAGGGACTGCTTCTCCCCCAGCTCGGAGGGGTGTTTGCTGTCCTGGCAGGAAAGCTCACGAGGGGCAGTTCAAAGGGTTTTGCTTCAAGGCTGGCCAGAACCGAGCAGGAAAAAGGCAGGGAGAGCAGCCAGCCAGACCCTGGGCATCCACAGCTCTCCTCTGCCCTGGGTGCTGGCAGCACCCGCTCCCACCGTCTCAAAAGATGTCTGTTCTGTGAAGCGCTGGCTGGGGAGCAGGCAAAGAGCCCCATTAGCCGCTGCATTAATACAACAGGTATCAATAACCCAGCAGGAGAGAGGAGAGCTCTGTCTCACAAAGGATGCCAGCAGCACAAATTGCCTTCTTGTGAGAGAAAGGCTTCATTTCCATAGAACATGACAGATTAAAGCACAAGTGGGTGGGTCCACTCTATTATTCATCAGCTTTCAGTGCTAACAGGAGAGGCTGTGCTGTCTCCTTTGGCGTTTCTTCGAAGGCCCAGAGTGCTGACAGACAGGGTGGGAAGCAGCCTGCGAAGGATGGAGCTGCAGACACTCAGGGCTCCCCACTCCTGCCCTGGGTTTGAGATGCGCCAGCCTCAACCCACAACATGAGTCCAGCCAGAAGGACCTTGTTTAAACCCAGAGTCATAAACCGTCTGGTCCTAAACCTGAGGAGATACCCAGACTGATCCATGGGAGGTTCAGATTGGATCTTAGGAAAAATTTCTCCCCAGAAAGAGTGGGGAGGCCTTAGAACAGGCTGCCCAGGGAGGGGGTGGAGGCACTGCCCCTGAAGAGGTTCAAAAACCAGGCAGACATGATGTTTCAGGAGATGATTTAGCAGTTTGGGGTTGCAGGGTGGATGCTTGGACTTGATGATCTTGAGGGTCTTTTCCAACCTTGATGATTCTGTGATGCAGTCAGTCATGCCCAAAGCCTACCAGAGCTGCCTTTCCTAGCTGTGCAATGAGCTCTGTCAGCAGAAAAGTCTAGGATTACAATCTGAAGCTTGGATTCTTCCTTCCCAAATGGGAAATGAAGCAAAATAATAACAACAACAAGCAGTTGACGCCAGCTGAATATACTGAGCACATTGGAGTGTTTCACTTGAATGGGAAACTCAAGGAGTGATTCTTTGGGACAGCACATTGCATCTGCAGGGTGAGACTGATACGCAGAAATCATTTCATTTCAAAGCAGCAAAGCCTGGAGCAACCTCCTCCTGGAGCCATGCATCAGGGTGAGCTGTACTGACTCCAGCTCAGGCAGCTGCAAAACCACCAGATGGAGCAAAGAAATGCAGTTACCCCAACAGAAAACACCAGACCCAATGTTGGGACAGCCTGCAAGGAAATGTGGCCACCAAGCAGGAAAAAATATGGGAAAGAGGTTTGAAAACAACATCCCAGGCTGGTGCTGGTAGCTGGAGCTGAGCCATGGCACGAACACAAGGACAGTAGGTAAACGGGCTCTGCAGACACCACGTGTGCAGCGCCATCCCCTTATTCCAAGCCCACCCATCAAGGGCTTTCTGCACTCCATCACAGGCATCACTTAGAGGGTGGTTGTTGGGAGGCTGAGAGCACCTATATCAATGCTGCAGAGGGTGATTCATGGTTATCCGCAGTAATCCAGAAGCCATACAAAAATGGCTAATAATAGGGCTTGAAAACTGACATTTTATTTGAGATAAAAAATCACTGGAATCAAATCTAATCATGCTTTGCTAAAACTATAAATGGAAAGGTGTAACCCATATTCAGCTCCCCTAAACACCAGATAAACCAAAGCTGGGGTTGTAGATCAGCGCCTAGATCCAAAAAGCGGGGTTGGGATCCCGCCCCGGGAGAGGCTGATGCTCAAACAGCAGCTCCCGATGCACCAGGTGTCACGGGACTGGTTTAAATCGAGGATGATAGGGGAGGAGTTTTGGGAAGGGGGATGCATGGATGTGGATTATTTTGCTGCTCTGGCTGGCAACCACAGAGCTGCCAGAGCCAAGCCTCCAGCTGTGGGGATGCGGATGCGGGGCCCAGCAGGACTCACAGTCCTATTCAGCGCTGCGTGCGATCCGACGCGCAGTTACTAGGTGACCAGGGCTGCAAAGACAACGTGGGCACAGCTGCGCAGGTCAGGACCGGGCCAGCTCTTCAGCATCGTGTCTCTGTGATGCAGCAGGTTGTGGCTCCACACCCAGGGAAGCAGCACAAGGAATGAAGCAGACATGGAGCTTGTCCACAGGCACAGCTGGAGATCCTGGCTGGGTCTGCATGGTCCTGCCCAGCAGCCTAGGATGGCTGTGGGCACGGCGGGCACGGAGCCTTCCCCAGTGCCAGGTCCCGAAACTTCCTCTCCCTTGCAGTTCCCACACTCCAACTGCCTGCTTACCCTGTTGGGAAATCTCTTCTCACCCCGCCTGACTTGCACTGTTCAATCTGCCTACGGATCGGATAAGCTGATAAAATGTGCTGAACGCACCAAACGGAGCCTGTTCCCTCCATCCGCTCCCCACCGCCGCCTCATCCACACAGCCAGGGCCTCGAAAATCTCTGCCGTTCGCACTGCGACACAGCCCAGCGTCTGCACGGCCAAAGTCAACACGGAATTTGCAAGGATGTTTGTGGTATCGAGGGCAACCTAACGCCTGGAGCCTGAGGCAGATTTGCTGTCAGTTTTCACCGAGGACTGTAAAATTCAGGGTGTTACAAGCTGCTTGTTAACGTTGGCTTTGGGCTGTCACTGCTCTGGCTTGTGAGGCGGCAGCAAACCTCTATTTTGTGTGTTGCTGTGGGACTGGAGGTTAATGTGGAATGTGCTGCTCTCCACTGGACCCCGTGGCTCCCCACTGGACCCCGCGGCTCCCAGCCCCTCTTCCATCCTCACTGCCCTAGCCAGGGGAGGTGGTGTTTTCCTTCTGTTCTCTCAGGTCTTCACAGAGAAGGGAGGTGGGGTTTAACCCCCCTGAGAGAGAAGAGTCTTTCTTACTTTTCCCCCTACCAAATCACAAGGAACTTCATCCTGACCCCTTAAATGGAACCAGACGGTTGTGTCCAAGCCATTACTCATAGGCAGCATCTAATTACTTCTAAGTATTTAAAGAGAAAACAGACTAATCTCCTTGGAGTATAAACTCTGTGCAGAAGCTGCAGCTGCAGGAAGAGCCCCTGTTACCAGGCACACACCCTCCTCCACATCACACCCCAGCACCCCGCATCCATGGGCCACGGGCACCCCCTGAAGCACCTAGGGGTGCAATTGCCCCTTTCCTCCTCATCCTTTGATCAGTAACAGCTAAAGAAATGGATGGGAGGGGTGGGATTTGTAGATACACACCCCAATAATCCATATCTGTAGAATCATTAGGGATTGGAAGGGACCTCGAAAGATCATCTAGTCCAATCCCTCTGCCACAGCAGGATCACACTCCTCTGTGACAAACAAGGGGAAAATGAAGCCACACTCCGTGGGAAAACAGAGTCCAGCTCTCTGGCCAGGCAGCCCGTTCTTCCCAGGGAGACTGAGCCAGCTCCCATCCCACCAGCAGATAAGATCAGGGGTTGGCAGTGCAACCCTCCTGTCTGGTGAGCTGCAGGCTCTTCCCGTCCCAGTGACAGATGAAGTTACAAGGGAGCTGGCTAGAGCTCAGGGCCGGAGATGCTGTCAAGCCCACACCCACTGCCCCAGCCCCTGAGCCAGAGGAAGGATGAGGCTCTGCCTTGGAAACCTCCCAGAGCACTTTAATCTTCTGTCTTGGACAGTGCCTGGGGCGGCTGCTTGGAAAGATGAGCTGTCCCTCTAGAAACAGGATTCTAAAGCATCTTTCGAGAAGCATCGTGCTCCCTGCCCATGTGTGGGGATGCTGCAGACTGGGAGGCAGCGGGAGAGGGGAGGGGCAGCAGGGACCACTGCTTTTCCCCAGGGATGGCAACAGGGGTTGGGATCTGCAACAGCTTCCGCAAGGGATGAAAAGACAACCAGCAGCCCATGCACGTGGCCATGGAGGAGGCTGCAGCCTGTGTAGTGGGACGCCCCTGGGGCTGTCACCTGCCCACACTGTGGGGACATCCCAGGCAGCTGGATTGTGGCTGCAGAAGCATTTTCCTTGCATCTCAGATAGCACAGATGCTCCAGAGCATCCTTGACAGTGGCACCAAGATGCCTCCATCTCAGCCTTGACTCCTCCACTAAACCATTTCCCAAAGCCTCTTTGGAACCTTTTCCAAGTGGCCCCTTTAGAGCACCAGGAGGAGCAGGGCCAGCTGGCCATGCAGCTCCTCCATGAGCACGAAGGACAGTGAGGCAACAGCTCTCCATTTCTCCAAAGCTGCTGTGAAATGTGGATTTCCCATTAGACCACCAACAAGGAGCAGGAGCAGCATTTCTTTCCCTGCCTGCTACAGTGATTTTGGGGGGTTCCCCCCCATCCTGTGGCAGGAGGAACAGTCTGATGATGCCAACACTGATGCTAACCAAAGCCAGACAGGAAAAGGAAAAGCTCTCCAGTACCAGGATCCCATTTCCAGGCAGCGCTCTCTGCCATCTAGGATTTCAGCAAGGACTTTCCAAGAGCCTCTGGTTGCCCAGCCCAGCTTAGTCTCCAAGGGAGACCGCTGTCCTCTGCTCGCCAGTGTTTGTCCAGGGCCACCACAGCGCAGGATGGGATTTTGTCACCCTCTTGTGGCTCACAAGGGCTGGCAGCCCTGCTGTGGCTTTGAGGTGGCCACATCCAGGCCTCCCACCCCAGGGAAGACAGCGAAATGCCTTTAGCCCGTTTCTTGCCCCAGCAGCCCTGCTTTAGCCTTTCCCTCGCAGGGTCTGCAGGAAGGCTACTCACTCCCAAAGGATCAGCTTTCCCAGCCATCCTGCCCTGAGTCACGCAGGTGAAGAGCAATTTCTTGCCCATCTTGTTCAATACTGGCCAAAAGGCACTGGGAAGCTCCTGCTCACCCCATGCTCCCACAGAAATCCAGATGAGGTCACTTTCAAGACACTCCATCCTTCCCAGTTTAGGTGGCTGGAGATCTCCTACCCATCTCCCAACCCACCCAAAGCTCAGCTAGCAAGCTGAGCCATGCCAGCCTCTGAGACAGAGGGAGATCCTTGCAGCTTTATCTGAGAGCCATTTCAAGTGTGTCCAGATTCCTAATGCAACTTGGATAAAACCCCAGAGACTAATAACAGCGCAGGGCTTTTTTGGATAATGGGGGTTTTTTTCTGTTTCCAAGAGAAACACATCTACAAGTGCTTTGGTGGAATCTCGGCATTGATTTTTTGGCAGGAAAGCCAAAATAAATCCCTTTACTGCAATAACCCTCCAGCAAGATAAGAATCTGTTGGCAGTTCCCATGAATTGTTGTCCTACATGGACCAACGTGCTGCCCCTCGGCAAGGCAAGAGGACAGGGACTGACATTGCCCCAGGAGCCCATCTCTGCTGTCCTCGTCGGCAGAGGTCCAAGTCTGTTTCTCTCCCACGTTCCTTCTGTACAGGCACGTGTGGACGTGCTGTTCCTGCATGGAACTGGAGTTCTCCAGCACATCAAAGGCACGTCAACCTGGAGGCCGTGGCTGGAGCCAGCCAGGAGCTGTGTTCTACACGAAAGGAGGCAGAAAGCTCCACTGCCTGCCTGGGAAGCCCACGAAGTGACTGGTTTGGGCAGCAGGAGAACAAGCTTTGCATCCTGCCCACTCCCTTGTCTGGCAGGAAGCAGGCAGAGCGGTCAGGTAACGGTTCAAGTCTGGTTTACCCAGGGCCCACTCAGAGAAGGACCTCCTTGCACTGGGAGAAGTGGGGCATCACCCACTGCGCTGCTTGAGCTGGATGCCACACCATGCCCAGCAAAGTCATAGAATTATAGAATCAGAGGGCTGGAAGGGACCTCCAAAGGTCATCTATTCCAACCCCACTACAACAAGCAGAGCCATCACTCACAGACCAGATTGCCCAGAGCCCCATCCAGCCTGACCTTGAATAGCTCCTGGGATGGACCTTCACAGCCTCGCTAGGCAGCCTCTTCCAAGGATCCACCACCCTCAAATTAAAGAACTTTTTCCTGATGTTTAACTTAAATCTACCCTTTTCCAGCTTAAAACCATGATCCCTTGTTCTATTGTTCCATGTTCCATTGAATAGTTCTTCCTCAGTCTCCTTATAGGCCCCTTTCAGATAGTGGAAGGTTCCGCATCACAAGAGAGAAAGCCACCTCAAAAGGGACCCAGGGGGAGGGAAGTCACAGCAGGTACCAGTAGGCATCTGCCTGTGCTGGCTGAACCTCATCATCGGGGCAGGGCTCAGTCTGCAGCCATCCAGGCTGGGTCACACTTTTGGAAGATGAGGATGCTGTAAGCAGGGCCATCACCCCAGCTGCTCACACCATGAGCATCAGAAAGGGCTTGTACCACCATGGAACAAGACAAGGCTCATGTTGGATGTCTTCTGAAACTTCAGACTGAGCTCTGCCAAATAAGGGTAGACTCTTGTGGAACCTTCTGTCCCTTGTGGGGTCAGCTCTCAACACATAGCCACTGGTGCAGGTCATGGACCCCTTGTCTTCACAACCCTCCATCGTCCAAGGCAAAGTACCTAATGAATGGGCTCTCCGTGACTGCCTGGAGCACTAATGCATCTGGCATCTGTCCACTCCCCTCCCTTAACCACTGTGGCTTTTTCCAGCTCCATAAGCAGGGAAAGCAATCACTGTAATGAACGTCTCTGAAGCTCTTGCCACAGCACTCAGGATGTGCTAAACAGAATAAACACTCACCAAGAGCCCCTTAATGCTGCTCTCCCAGTGCTCAGCAGCCACGCTCAGGAATCAGGGGAACCAGGAAGGGTCACTAATGTGCAGAGCAGAAGCTCTCTTCTGAAGGAAGAGAGAGGACTGAATTCTTACCTGGTTTTTTTTCCCTCTTTTTTCCCCTGTTGTCAGATGGCTGCATCTCCACTGCCAGCACAAGGCTCTGCCCAGGACAGGGGAGGGCAGTGGGATGTGGTGTCCCACAGCCAAGCTTCTCACAGTGTTCTCGCTCTGAGTGACCTTTTCTGCCATCCTGCCCCAGCAAGCTCTCCTCTCTTGCCCAGGGGGAATTTTGGAGCAAACCAGCTGGCTGTGGGTGGTGGTTATGGTCAGGAGGTGTGGGACAGAGACCCCTGAGCTGGGGGGTGAATATTCCTGGTCTGGTGAGCGCAGGAGTTGGCCATCCCAAGATAAAATTATAGGGTTCAGCCATGCTAGCGAGCAGCCTGTTCTGCTCCTCCTCTGTCGGGCTGATATTGAGCCACTTTACCAGGAATAAGAGGTTTTTGCTGTGGTCAGAGCTGAGAAAGCTCAGGATGCTGGAAAGGTGCAGGATGCTGGGATGGTGCAGGTCCACAGCAGGGCTAGCACAGAGCACTTCCTGCCCCTGCTCGCTCCCTCCATCCCCTCCTTTTCCTGCCACACGGCTTTTGACTGAAGTTAAAGCAGCAAAGGGCACCCGACAGGAGAAAACTAATACCCCAGACCTCTGGCTTCAGGAACACAAACACAACCCCCTTCCCTTCTCCCCTCAGGCAGAGCTGCTGAAATGTGGATAAACACCACGGAGGTGTGGTGGCTGTTGGTGTTGGCCACGCTGTGCCACGAGGCTGCCAGCCCTTTTAACAGGGATACACCGACAAACGAGGGGAAGAGCCGGGGGGAAAGTGGGGCTGGGATTGACAAAAACAGCCCTTCTGCTGGCTGCACCGATGTCTATTAGATCTAGTCCCAAGAAAAATGAGACATTAAATGGCTTAATGCTGCTCGCTCGCTGGTGCCAGCGCTGAGGAACTGCCACGCCAGGAGACACACAGTTAGACTCAGCCAGAGACACGCTCCCAGTCGAGGCTGTTAAAATTAAGCATATTGCAACCAAATTTTAATGTCACGTCTCCTGCTCGTTGGAGTTCTCAAATCTGTTCTTTCAGCTACTGAAATTAAAAGACTGCTTTATATTCCACAGGCTTAGGGGTGACTTTTATTTTTTCCCCCAATAATTAATTAGCTTGAAGCTAACGGGGCTGGTCGCCATGAGTTTCAGTGGTGGAGCTGTTGGGATATGTGTCGGTATGTTTTTTATTCTTAGGGGTTTTTTTTTCACTTCTGAGCTGCTCCTTCTCATCTGGCAGCAGGCTGCCAGCAAGTGAGTCAGAATTATTCAATGCCTGACTGATAGCTCCGCTGAAACGATCCGATCGCCCTCAGCAAAGCCCCAGCAGCAAGGCTCCATGGACCACCCTTGCCTCTGTGGGTCTGTGTGGCTGAGGAAGAGGCAGGTGTGGGGACACAGCCCAGCTTTCCGGAGGGACCGAGGGCTCGGGTGGAGATGGCTGGGATGGCTGTGCTGCACTAGGTTGAGATCTCTTGATCCTGTGCTTCTACATTGTGTGGAAATCCTGTAAAGGTAACGTGGGACTTGAGCGCAATTTGTAGCCCCCCCATCCCCAAAGGCAGACCAGATGTTTCAAAGCCAGCTGCTGGTTTTGCCACTGGTAAAGCACTTTGGGCTCGGTTTGGCCAGTTAATTAATTAATATGACTTGAACACCCGGGTTCTGGAGGGCACCTGCCAGCAGGATGCCTAAAGGGCCCCAAGGGTGTTTCATAACGGCAGCAGAAAGCTGCCCAAGGAGGCCCACTACACAAAACAATGCCATGATTCATCTGAGATTGCCATAACCCATAGTTTCATCAGGATGCTGTGGCATTTAAAATGGCATTTCCTCCCATCTGCTGTGCATTAGCAGACAAAGAAAAAGGAGGAGGGGGGAGAGAACAGCAAAACAAAGAGGGGGGGGAGAGGAAAGAAAACCACCGGGATTCCTGAGTCAGCCTCTTCCCAAAGCAGCTCCTTGTCCTTGCGCAGCCCAAGCCCACCCGTGGGCACGGGGCAGTAGCTGGTTTGGCCAGTTCTGCCCCCAGTGCTGCTCAGAGCCTGGCTGCAGCCTGGGATCTGTCCCCTTCCCCAGGCATGTGATGAGAGATGCCAGTATGGGGGTGACTCAAAGCCCCCCAGACAAGCACCTGGCAGCCCTCCCTGTGCACATCCAGAGCTGCCAGACCAGTGGCACCACTGAACAAACCCACCCCACAAGCAGAGCACTGTGGAGATTGCCTTCTTCCTTGCTCATTTCACGTTCTACTCCCTTCCCTGCTGCATCCTCCCCTGGAAGTGAGAAGCCCTTCTTCTGTCCCTGTGTCTTTCCCCTCATAGCAACGCCCCTCTTCTCACTATCTGTTTCCCACCTCTTTTCCTTTTCCTTTCTGTCCCTTAAAACCTTCCATATCCTTCCACCTCCTATCCTACCTCATCCCCATATCTTCTCCAGGGCACTCTACAGTGCGGAGAGAGAGCTTGAAGTCCTCTTGGCAGGGCACCCAGAGCAGGGATATTCAGATCAGCTGCTGAACAGAGCCCTGAAGACAACTCTCCTTAATGTGCCTTGCACCTTCAGCCAATGGTCTGACTTCTGAGTCACATCAGAGTGACTTGCCTGGGTGTCCTGTCCCTGGCCGCTCATTCCACCCCTTGTCTAGGGGACCCTGCTCTGGAGCAATGTGCCTGCAGCTCACGCTCTGCCTCGGCAGCTGTGAAACAGGGCAGGTGAGGAGCTGCAGTAACTAAGGAACAGGCAGAGCACCTTTTACTTCTGTCTCTGCTGCATCACCATGGTGTAAAGACCAGCAGCCAGAGGCAGACACTTCCTCAGGCTTGGGATCCTCCCATATCCAGCCCCCAAGAATGCCCTGTACCACCCTTGCATCCCTACAGATCACGAAGTCCCTCCATTCTGCAGCCCCAGACAGCCATAAGCAAACCCCCATGCGCCAATCAAAAAAGGTCAGACCATGATGCGGTGGTGGGTCCCCCACTGCCTCAACACACTAAAACCCAGACCTTATGGGCAGACAGACACATGACACTGCCGCTCGCAGAGCAGCACCGTGTCCCTGCAAGCCCAAGGGTCCAGCAGACGTGCCTTGAGGCTGTCAGCTCCCATCCCCAGCCTCAAGCACGCTCCCTGAACCCAGTCTTGGCCCGGACACAAGCACTCATTCAGCACAGCATAGGTGTGGACAAGTTTGACCTCGAGCAACAACCGAAGAGCGTGTGAAAGCGGCGGCGAGCAAAGCTCCTGGCTTGTAGGGCTGAGGGCAGGGACGGGGCTGTGCGGTTTGTAGCAGACCAAGCTGAGCCGGAGACTCAATTATAGCTGTTTTATCCCCTGTCTGGATTTGAAACGGCTTCCTCCGATCCCTTCGTGACTCAGTGTCTTGGCGTGGAGGTCGCACACCCGGGAGTCTGGCCTTTGAAATCCACCAGGGACATTTCACCTTCCTAAAATAAACGAGTGGGTGAAATATTTTCAACCTCCTTCCAAAAAAATACACACATACACGCACACAGTTGCTCCTTAATGTGTTGTTGGGTCTCAGCTGGCTCTGGGCTGGGGTAGATGTTCCTGTTTAGAATCAGGCAGCTGTTTGCGGGCTGAATAGCTCTCTTGATTTTTTCGTGTGTTGACCAACTGCTTCGAATGCCTCTGCTACCTGTAATTGTGGTGCTGAATACATATTACATTTCTTTCAGATTTCTTCATTCAAGGGGTTGTGTCACTCCCAGGCCCTGCTGTTGCTGTGGTTTGCTGAAGGTATTCACGGCTTGCGGGTATGAAGCTTTGGACTCGGGTGACCCTGAACTGCAGTAGAACCTGTGAAGAGATACTTCAGGGGAGAAAATGGAATCAATATTTCAAGCCATTCGTTTGCAGGCATTTAGGGCTTTAACCTTTTTCCTCAATTTGCCTTTCTTGAAAGTGGTCTGTCCTGATTGTATTCCCCCTGCTCATGCTCAGCTGTCTTCTTCCTTTCCATGTTTCACTGAAATTGGTCAAAGCCAAACGCTTCATAATCTCGGGAACGCTTGAGTCCTGAAACATGCAGAGGGGCTTTTGGGGATCCTGGAACTTTGATGCTAAGGGCAACTAATAGACCTGGTTTCCCCTGGGAACAGAGAGAAAGGAGAGCTCTGGAAAAGCTGGAACACCTCCAGCCCTGCCCCAGGACACTGTACTCACCTCTCCAGCCTAGAATGTGAGCTCATGGGGTCCCCATTCTCACAACTCCTCTCCTGCCAGGGCTCAATGTCCCATCCACCCTCCATTCAGGCCAACCCAACCAGTGCGATTGCAAATCCTGTCTCCACAACGGGCTCCTTCAATGGAGAAACATTGGTCTGGGGAGCCTGACTGCCCAGAAGGAGCCTCTGCTTCTCCCAGGACCAGGCAGCACCTCCTGGAATCACAAGGCTCCTGGTGGGAGTGGGCAGGGACAGGAGTGGAGAAAGGTTGGATCAGCTAACACGTAGAGGAGTTGATAAACAAAGCAAACTGAGTGGTTCCTCAAGGTATAAAACCATTCCAGAGCACATCAGAGTAGGTCCAGATCTGTTCATCATGGAATCACAGAATCATTTAAGTTGGAAAAGGGGTTTAAGATCTGCTGTTTAAAGAGGTTTAAATCCAGCTGTTAACCAGCACAGACAAGTCCACCACTTGAATCAAGTCCCTAAGCATCACATCTATACATGCTTTAAATATCTCCAGGGATGGTGACTCCAACACTGGCCCGGGCAGCCTTTTCAGTGAAGACATTTTTCAGTATACAGGCAGCACCCTTTATGGACCACAGGAGCTGAACCTCCACCCAACCTCATTGGGTTGGTACTGGAACAGGCTGTCCAGGGAGGGAGTGGAGTCACCATCCCTGGAGGGGTTCAAAAAACAAGTAGATGTGGCCCTAGGGAACAGGGTTTAGTGGGCAGGGTGGAGTTGGGTTGATGGTTGAATTAGATGATCATGGAGGTCTCTTCCAACATCCATGATTCCCTGATACACAGGAGGTTCCATATAAAAATCAGAAGGAACTTTTTCACAGTGAGAGTGACAGAGGACTGGGGCAGGCTGCCCAGGGGAGTTGCGGAGTCTCCTTCACTGGAGACATTTAAGATCCACCTGGATGTGTTCCTGTGAGACTTGGTCTAGGTGAGCCTGCTGTGGCAGGGGGATTGGACTAGATGAACTTTTGAGGTCCCTTCCAATCCCTAATGATTCTATGATTCTATGATTTTCAGAAGCCCACCAAGTCAGCATCCCCAGGCTCTGCCCCAAGCTGCCTCCATCTGGTCAGCCCTGTCCCAGGATGCTTTTACCTGGGTCTTTCTTTCCAGTCAGGAGAACCAGTCCTCCAAACCAGGCCAGGGGCTGATGAGACCTTACACCTTGGGTCATCTCAGAGCAGCAGCAGTTGGGCTGGGACAGTGTCCCTGGACAGTTGCTCCATTGCGGCGTGTGCCACAGCCACATTTACACTGAGCATCAAGGACTGTTTGTGCAGACAGAGGTCAGTCCCAGAACAGACTAGCCAGGTCTGTGCTTCATTTTCAGGAGCTGTAAAACTGCCACCTGGCCCATGGCTTTATGGCTTTGGATGATGTTGGTGTCAAAGAGCCAGCTGGAGCCAAGCCAGTTTTATATTTAATCTTGCCTATAAATACAAATAAAGGGTCTGTATTTTGAGTAAGAGACAGGCACACCATGGACATCAAGCCTTCCAAAAATAAACCTCTGCCAGAGAGAAGGGAGCCAGATTTTTCCTGGAAAGTATCAGGATGGGGATGGGGGGTGGTAACAGGGTAGCCCCTCTGCTGCATGGCCCCTCACCAACAGCTGCTCTGCATCAGGAGCTCCTTTTCCTTCTTCCCTCTTACCGTTCTCTTGGTTTAGCCCCAAACCATCATGGATTTGGGCTGGAAGGGTCCTTTAAATGTCACGTAATATAACCCCCTGTGCAGTGAGCCAGGACATTGTCAACCAGAGCAGATTGCTTAAAGACTCAAGGTCCAGCCTGACCTGAAATGTTTCCAGGGATGGGCCTTCTACCTTTCTCTGGGCCACAGTTTCTGTATCCTCAGCAAAGGAGCCCTACAGGAGAGCTGGAGAGGGATTTTTTTTTTTACTGGGGGCTCTAGTGATCAGACAAGGGTGATGGGTTCAAGCCGAAACAGGGCAAATTTAGACCTTAGGAAGAAATTCCGCTCTGTGAGGGTGCTGAGGCACTGGAACAGGTTGCCCAGGGAGGTTGTGGAAGTGTTCAAGGCCAGGTTGAATGGGGCTCTGGGCAACCTGGTCTGGTGAGAGGTGTGACTGTCCATGGCAGTGGGGTTGGGACTGGGTGATCTCGGAGGTCCCTCCTGACCCAAACCAGTCTGTGATTCATCCTATATCCACTCTGAATCTCCCCTTTTAGTTTAAAGCCATCACTCCTTGTCCTGTCACAACAGCCCCTGCTACACACTCTGTCCCCGTATTTCTCACAGCCCTCCTTATAGCACTGAAAGTCCACAGACAAGGTCTTCCAGAACCTTCTGTTCCCGAGACTGAACACCTAACAGCACTGGGGTAGCACTGGAGTTCCCCTGGGCCCATCTCTGCAGCGTTGTAAGAGGGGGCGGCTGTAAGCAGCATCACGGCCCTACCCAGCCGCACAGGGAGCACCTTGACCCGGCCATTACCCATTCAGCACGGGTACTGCATTTCCCAGGCTGCCCCGCGGCGGAAGCGGAAGTGACGTCGCTGTAGCGGGGCACGCGGGGCCGCGCCATGGCGGTGGCTGGTGGCGGGAGCCGGGAGCTCCTCGCTCTCATCCATCAGCACCTGCTCCGCGGTGGCTTTGCCCGGGCGGCGCGGGAGCTGCAGGCACAGTCCGGGCAGGTAACGGGAGCCGAGGCCCGGCCGGGAGAAGGCGGTGGGGCTGGCATGTGAGGGTTGGGCCTGGGCGGGAATGGAGGGGCATGGGCGGGAACTGGGGGGCCTGAGACTGACTGGGGGGGCTGGGGCGCCCTTCTACTCTCCTCCACCACCGAGGCTCCACGTGCTCTCCCGGGTCCGATCCAAACCGGGAGAAGGGCTGAGAGCCGCATCCCTCCGGATAACCCGCGCCCGTACACGTGTTGGTGCCGGTGAAGACCCAGTGGGGGCGGCTACCGGGAGAGCACGTTCCCATGTACCTGGAGGGACTTCTCTCCGCTCTGTCCTGACCTGTGACCGCTCTGCTTCCACAGAAATTGCTGCCTTCCCACTCGGTCTCGCTCGAGGACATCTTCACTCACTGGGAAAAGTAAGTGAAAGAAGGAAACGACTGTCGGATCCCAGTGAGCCTCATCTGCTGGGATTTCCCGTGGTCAGGAGTGTTTCCGATGATAATGTGCTCAGCAGACTTTCCTGCCGTCCTCTGGTGTGAGACCGACTTGTTGCAGATGTTAAAGAATTGCTTTGGTTGAAAATTTCCTGAGCTTGGAAATCAGTTGCTGCTGGTTTTAAGCAGCTGATGCTGTTCTTGCCGGTTGGGGTTCATGCTGGAGTATTTAGTGTTTGGATCAGTATTGCTTTCCCAGCAGAAGCCTTTTTCCCAGTTCTGTTTCACTTTCTCTTTAAAGCCACGTGTTTTGCAAGATGATTGACCCGAGCACAGAGGATCTGAGCAGATGCTGAAATGCCAAGGCTCTTGCAGGGAGACAAGCCTTGGCATAGATCAAGTATCTTCTGACTCAGAGGAAGCCTCTTGGGTTCCGCCTGTCCTTCCAAGCACCCCTACATGTTCAGCCTGATGCCTTCCCACGTAGTGATACCACTGAGTCCCCCACGTGAAGGTCTGTACTGTGGAGCTTTCCCATCTGTGGGATGTGATGACATCTGTGCCCACCCTGTACATCACTCGCTTCTTTTTGACGCTAGAGCGCTGCAGTGAGGCCTCATAGAGCTGGGGTACTGGGGAATTTGTGGAGCCAGGCTTCTAGTTACTGGAGTGAAGGTGCACCTAAGCGTGGCCATGTCAGCAGCCTCAGGAAGTGGGTATTTCCTTCAGTGGTATTTCCTGGTAGAACTTATGCTTTAGTTCTATCACAGTTGTTGCTCTTGTGTTTCTGTTACTTTTGTGAGATAGTGAAAGCCTGGGTCCAGGTGAGGATGTAGCAGTGTCAAAACTGGCTTGCAGTTCCTCCTCTAACAGCTTACTGCTCTCTTGGTGTTCTTTCTTTGTACAAGTTAATCTGGGCACTACATTGAACCCTTCCCAACACTCCTGATTGTAAAGCTCAGAAGGTGATGGGGCACTCATATCCCATTTACTTTTTCTCTAGAGTCACCCATCTGTGGTTGTTCCCTCTGAGGTGCCCTTGGTGCTCTCCTTAGGAAACTCTTACACAGTGAACCTAACAGCTGAGTCTTACAGTTGTTTACAAGTGGCCTCCCTCTAGGCTGATGTTTGGGAGGGGCCAAAGGTGCACAAATGCAGGGGGAAGCTGGACTAGCTCAGCCCCAGGAGCAGCCAAAGCCCTGCAGCCCTCACATGCTCTCTACTGTTGTAAGGCCAGGACCCATGGGCCCCTCACTACCTTCTGTGATGCAACATTCCTGAGCTCTGGTCCCTCGTGACTGATTCTCACTGCAGTCACACTTGTACTGTCAGGTGCCACTGAATCAGGAAGGCGTTGGAGTGTCATAGCTGCCTCTCTGACTCTTACTTTATTCAAAGGATTATTAGGGTAGTTACCAGGGCCTTGTAACACCAAACATGCCTTTGGCTTAGCCTGCTTGCAGGAAAACTTGCTGTTACAGCTACACTGCAAAACTGTTCCGACAGCGATCACAGCCTTCACTGGCCAGATAGTTAAACAAATCTTATTTGTTAAATAGGCCAGACTGGCCCAAAAGTGCAGGGGTTTGCCTCTGGTAGCTGTGTGTCTCGGGGCTTAGAAGTATTGCCCGTGTGGATCACACAGATGTGCCCACACAGTGTCACCCTTGTGGTAAAGTGAGGGCATTGCCTGTGTTTTCATTTCAGTGTTGAAGATAACTTTATGCTGGTACAAGTAGGATTGAGAGCCCAGAGACATTTTTCTCCAGCTTAATGTTTTAACCCAACTGAACAGCTGAAGGCTTTAGTGCTTGTCTGTTGCTTCTTCCTCCTCTTCTTTAATCGAATTGTAGAATGGCCAGTGTTGAAAGAGACCTTAAAGATAATCTAGTTCCAATCCCTTTGCACAGGTAGGGACACTTTCACTAGAGCAGGTTACTCAGGGCCCAAGCCAACCTGGCCTTCAACACTTCCAGGGATGAGGTAGCTACAGTGTCCTTGGGCAACCTGTTCCAGCATCTCACCACCCTCAAAGGAAAGAGTTTCTTCCTTGTGTCCAAACTTAGTCTGCCCCCTTCAAGTCTGTAACCCTTTCTCCTTGTCATCTCACTACACACCCATGTCAAAAGCCCTCCCCCAACTTTCTTGTAGCCCCCTTCCTACAGTGGAAAGCTGCTCTAAGGTGTCACCTGGGAGCCTCCTCCAGGCTGAACAACCCCAGCTTAACTCAGCCTGTCCTCACAGGGGAGGTGCTCCAGCCCTCTGATCATTTGAGTTGCTCTCATCTCGACCCATTCCACCAGCTTTCTGTTCTTACTGTGTTGGGGACTCCAGAACTGGACACAGTACTCCAGATGTACTCTCAAAAGTGCAGAGCAGAGGGGGAGAATCACCTCCCTGGACTGACTGTCACTGCTTCTTTTAATGCACCCCAGGACACACTGATGGCTCCTGTTAAACTTCTGCTCCACCACCACCCCCAAGTCCTTCTCCTCGGGGCTGTCCTCAATCCTTTCTCCTCCCAATCTGTATTTGTGCATGGGATTGTCTCAACCTAGGTGCAGATGCTTGCCCTCATTGAACTTCATGCAGTTAGTACAGCCCACTTCTGAAGCCTGGCAAGGTCCCTCTGGGTGGCCTCTCTTCCCTCCAGCGTGTTGACTTCACCACACAGTTGTGTCATCAGCAAAGTGACTGAGGGGGAATTCAATTTCACTGTCCGTGTCCCTGACAAAGACGTTAAACAGCACTGGTCCAAATACCTACCCTTGAGGAGCAGCACCCATCACACCTCTCCATGTGGACACTGAGCCACTGATCACAACTCTTTGTGTGCCACAATCCATGCAGCTCCTTATCCAACAAGCGGTCCATCCATCGAATCCATATCACATCTTCTGTAGGTCCAATGAGTTCCTCCCTTAAATCTCTGTGCAACCTGACTTCTGTGTCCTTTTAGCCTTCAAGCCCAAGTTCAGATGGCTTTTGTAGCTTTAGATTCACTTCTCCTGGCCTTAAGGACTACCAAGACCTGTTTGGGGGGCCACTGCCCTAACTGAACTTAATGTGGGGCTGTAGCTGCCTCGTGGACACAGAGTTTGGTCTGTAGGACACCTTTGCTCTGTGGTGAACACCAGTCTGACTGCATGTTTTTACTTCTCTGCTAAAGTGAGTCTGCCTGGGACACAAAAAATGTCTGTATTTGCTACCTCTGATTACTGTAGGGGCATATGTTGCCCTCAAGAGTTGCCTCAAAAGGACTGGAGATGCCCTTTGGAAGTCAGAGAAGTATTTCTCTCACCCCCTTTGGGGCTGTAGAGGAATGACACGGCATGTCCTTAGGCTGAAGCCTGACCTGAGTGTGGATCAGTAACTGCATTCCAGTTTGTTCAAGGTAATTGCTTTTTCCCTCATTTTGATGCAAATTCTGTTCCCTCAGAACTCCCTCGAATTCCAGGAGAAGAAAGGCAAGCGAGGAAGCGTCACCCATCCCAGAAAAGATCAGAGTTCCTGATCCTGTGAGCAGCTCTGAGAGCTCAGAGAAAGAAGAGGATGAGAAAGAGACGGTGAAAGCTGCAAACGGTAGGAGCCTTTCATCTCCCTGGTGTTGGCAGAGCAGGACTGGAGGTTTGTGTAAGAGCAGCCTGACTTGTTTGGCTGGAGAAAATGCTTGTGAAGCGATGGCTATTCCCTTGTGCTCCTAGAAAAATAGGACAACTGATTTAGCACCCTCTTCTCATGCGGTTTCCGAGGAGCACAGATGTCTGCTGAAGCTAGGAAAAACCTGTTATGATTCATTGGGGAGGGATTGGTGTTGTCACTTGGGTGAACCAAATGCAGCCCAATGTGGAGCCGTCTTGTAGCTGTTCCCAGGTGTGTGTTGGGCCAACAAACACAGATATGGTTCATACATGAGTGAAGGACTTGTTAGCTGGTCTGGAAAGCCTGTGGCCTCTGTCTGAGGTGGGGAGAGGTCCCTGGTACAGCTGGTGTGGGAGTTGTTGACTTAGTCTGACAAAATCCAGTGTGTCTGATTCCTTTGGCTCAGTTGCTGCTGACCACCCCTTGGAGACACAAATCTTGGCCTTGGTGGTGAAGCAAAGCAAGGACAGTGGTGGTGATGTTGAGAAATATGTGGAGATGGTACCCAGCCCAGTCTTGGTAGGACCTGCCTGCAGACCAAAGACCATCCTGATCAAGAGGCACCGACATGATTTCTCGGTCTCTCCTGTGCAGCAGGCAGTCTTCCTCTGGCCACCAACTCTGGAGTGAATGATGTAGAAAGCAGTGATGACGAGGACTCCTCGTCAGAAGAGGAGACACCAGCTGTGACAGGCACCGTTACGGTAAGGCCATTCTCTTGGTGTCGAGGGCTGACAGTGCTCTGAGGCCAGGACTGGCCTGGACATGTTGCCAAGTGTGAACTGTGGGCTGTAATTCATACTTAAATGACCCTCTTATGCTGTTGTAAGCCTTCCCTTGGATATCTGTGCCCTAAGTGCTTCCCCAAGGAGCACTTACCTGGTTACCAGATTGCAGATCATCTAGTCCAATCCCCCTGCCACAGCAGGATCACCCAGACCAAGTCACACAGGAACATGTCCAGGCGGATATTAAATGTCTCCAGAGAGAAGGAGACTCCACAACCCCCCTGGGCAGCCTGTTCCAATGCTCCCTTACCCTCTCTGTGAAAATGTTCCTTGTTGTTTCCAGTTTAGCCCGTCATCTGTCTATGGGCTTTCATTTCCTTTGTTTCCTGTAGGTGACACCAGCTGTGGTGAGCAGCAAAGCTGCCAACTCTCTGCGATCTCCTAACAAGCCCACTGGCCCAGCAGGCAAAGCAGTGGGGCTCTCTGCTGCAAATAGAACTCTGCTCTCAAATAAGCAGCAGCCCAATGCGTCACTAGCATCTACAGCTCCAGCCAAAGCTGGGCAGAAACTGCCCGGCACTGGGAAGTCTGAACAGGCCACAGCAGCTGCAGCCAAAATAGGTCAAAGCAAAGCACCAGTACCGACCAAAGCACCAGAAATCTCCAGCAGCAGCAGCAGCTCCTCGTCGGAAAGTGAGGAGGAAGAGGAGATGCCGACTGCGAAGGCTCCATCCCCCAAAGCGGGTATGAGCCCGTGGGGTGTGGTAAACACACGTGTGCTCCAGCTTTGCTCCCAGTCTGCTCTGAGCCATGCCTTCAGCACATTCTCTTCAGCTCCCTCACTGGAAAGCTCAAGAGCAAAGCATGTTCCTTGGGGAGGCTGCGAGAAGACTGCCAGGCAGCCAGCGCTGGGGCTCTGTGGGATGAATCCAGCACGCTCGCTCCCATTTCAAGCAGCAGATTCTGTGCTGAGATGTCTGTCTGGCAGCACCCAGCATTGTGGGGTTGGAGATAAAAGGGTAGTGTTATCTAGAGGAGTGCAGCGTTAATACTGCAGATGCTTTCAGCTCTTTGGAAAGGCTCTGCAGCATCTTCTCTTTATTCCCAGTTGCAAAGATATTGGTTTTAGGTTTTGAAAACTTCAGGGAAATCTTTTATTGCTTTGAAGTGTGTTAGGAGGGGGGTTGAGGAATAAGATTGTAGAAGCTCTGAAACTGGCTCTTTTTTTCAGAGGAGATCCAGCCAGTCTGGGTGTTCATACAGATTGCTATGTGTGGCTGGGCAGAGGGTGCCCAGGAAGGATTTCCCATCTCTACCTGCACTTAGGGGGCTGGTGTTTGTCTGGAAAAGCTGTTCCCAGCAGGCCACTGATGCTTTCAACAGGACCAGGCCCTCTTCCCTGTAAATCCCTGTAGTTCTCTTTCTGCAGTTTGTTTTGTTTTCCTGACTTCAAAAACTGCATTAGCATCTGCTCTGGGAGCCCAGGGCAGGCAGCAGCTGTGACATCTCCTCACTTGTGTTTCAGAGCTGAAGCAGGCAGTTGAAGCTGATGAGAGCAGCAGTGAGGAATCAAGTGATGAGACATCCTCTGAGGAGGAGCTTGCAACTCCAGTAGTCCAGGTAAGCTCTCCAAATGACTTCCCTTCTCTTGAAGGACAGAGGAAGTGCTGTAGTTTGACAACACCCCTTCCCCTTTGTGTTGGATCCCCAGACTCGAGGCCAGAGAAATGGTCTGTGTGCCTGACAGCCCTGCTAACTCCTGTCAGCATCCACCATTCCATCCTTTATTGCTTTGAAGTGTGAAGTTGAGGAGGTCACTTTGATTTATAGGAGGTCGCTGGTGTGCAGCTCCACTTACGTAGCCAGGCAGTCTATGAAGAAGTAGTTTGCTTCATATTCGTCACAGCCTGTGGGTCTGATCAAGCCTATGCTGGTCAAAACTGGCAAGCAGCCTTCTCCAAAATGGATTTCCTCCTGTTAGCAATTTCTTCTGAAGCACTACCTGACTCTCTTGCTCCCTTTTGTTCTCCTTGTTCCCAGGCAAAACCAGCTGTGAAAACAGTGCAGGTTAACAGCACAGCACCTGCTAAAAGCACACCTGCTACTCCAGTGTCCCTCCAGAAGAACACAGCAAGACAAATGGCACTGGCACCAAACCAGGCCAAACCCACATCCACAACGGTTCCTGGGGCTGCAAAGCCCGATGACACATCAGAGAGCAGCGAGTCATCAGACAGTGACGATGAGGAACCTGCACCAGTAACCCAAGTGCGTCTGTCCAGGACTCTGTTGCTCCTTGCGCTCTCCTCCAGCGTTAGGAACTGCAGTGAAAAGAAAATCTTGTAAATGCATGTGGTGTGTAGCCAAGTCATGTTGGAAGTGGGAGGAAAGAGGCACTGGTGTTTAAAGGCACCTCGGTGTCTTTGTTCTGAGAGCTAATCAAGCCGTTGTGCCTCTCTTACAAGAAAATAATCCATCAGTACTTATCAATACCCCCCACCAGCAATTCTTTGCCCACTTGAAGAGGCAAATTGTCATGCTTGGATTTGCCTCTCAGCTATAAATTGCAAAAAACGGTGTAATTTGTCAAGCCATAGTGCAGCTGAGGTTTCCTGCTGTGGAGAGTGCAGAGTGCTGCAGTGTACGTCACTGGAGGGGACTGGTAGTACCAGCAGGCTCATGTGTAACATTTGGTCTTGCTTTCTTGCCTCAAGAGAGTGTCCCCATGCAGCAACATCAAAGGATGCCTTGTGTCCTGCCAGCTGCTAATCCTCCAGCATTTGCCTTTCTTGGGGAGGACTCTGAAATACCTGCTCTTGATTACAGGGTAAATTATTTATGCTGCTGTGGGATTTGCCTTGATTCTTGCTGTTCTCGTCTCATCCAGACAAAGACACCTCCAAAATCCTCGCAGCCCGTGCTGTCCCCAGTAAAACCTACACCAGCAACATCGCTCTCCAACAGAGCAAGTCCAGCAAAGCCACATCCAGTGTCCCAAAGGAAGCCAACACCGAAACCAAAGCAGGCCAAAACCACCCTGGGAAGGACTGCTGCTCCCACAAAGCTTGCTGAAAGCACAAAGCCAGCGGAGAGCTCCGAATCCTCAGACACTGAAGATGACACTCTCCCTGTGCCAATCAGCCAGAAGGTAGGTGATACCACATCCAGCTCGGTGCCAAGGGATGGGATGTGCAACACAATTGTTTAGCCCTTAGATACTACTACTAATCTCTTTGAAACACCAGTAGTGTGTGGTCTGTTGTTTCTCAGGCCCACAGAGGAGGAAGCTCCATCTTTCTACTTGTAGATGAGCGTAGCCCAACTCTTCTCATCCAGCCATACTGGAGGGGGTGGGAGGAAGCCTATTTGATACCAGCTCTTTCATTCCTTGCTTCTCTGCAGTGGGTCTTGTGTGGCAGGGTCACACACAGCTTCTTGGCTCTTCTCGCATGGTTCCTTTAGACCTTTCTTGAAAGAAGGACCATAAATATTGGTTGGACTCACAGGGAAGCAGATCCCTTCCTGAGAGCATCCTGGAGACTTTCTGCATTGACTAAGCTGCAGAGCCCTTGGGAAGGTGCCCCAAGTGCAGCATTTTGGAAATGGCAACCGTTATCTGCAAGGGAGGGAGGGAAGCCGGGGGCAGAGCCTCACGTGTCCTTGCAAGGAGGCTCTTTGTCAACACGTCCTTTCACTATTGACAGGCAGGAGCCAGAGACACTCTGCTTTTCTGTCTTTATAGCCTTGGTCTGCTAAGGTGGGTGGAGGGGGATGCATCTCTAGCAGTTGGCTCTGTGCTGCTCTCTTCCTGCATGATTGTTTGTGAGGATTCAGCTCTGGGTGGCAGGAGCAGCTATTCTGATGGCTCTGCTGTGGTCTTGCTGGAAAACTTGAGACTCAAATGTTCTAGCAGAGCTGCAGTTGAAGGACATGTGGGAGTAGGTCCCCTCAGTGCTGGTTTGAAGCTCACAGCAACAGGTAGTCAGCTATTTAAGCACTTCAGCATCTTCCCTCTTGCAAACTGATTGTCCCTCAGCAGCCACAGTCAGCAAGGAAGAGCCTGTCATCAAGGGAGCTCTATTTTTGCCCAACAGGCTGTTTCTTCCCGTGTTAGTAGCCTACAGGCAGAGACCACGAGTGAAGCCTGAAGATTAGGCTTCGCTGTGTCCACAGTCCTGTCCTCCCAGTCAAACTCTTCTTAGCTCATCCTCACCATCTGCTACTTGGGCATATGCTAACCACTGACTTACTGTATCCTGCGACTTCCTCTGGCTTCTGTGCAAGATCCAAAGAGATACAGAGCGTTGGAAGCTGCTTCATCTTTCCCTGTGGGGGTGGATTAGCACAATTAAAATGAACATCATGCCTAAATTGAACTGCTTAATTGGTGTGTTTACCCCTGAAGACTCAGGAATATATAGTCAAAGAAGTTGACAAGGTCTTACATATTTTTGGGGGAAAGGATGGTGATGGGCAGTCTGGATTGACTTTTAAAGATGCTGCAAACTGCTTTTTCTTTTGGAACTACTAATTCTGCTCTGCTTGCTCACTCCTGGATGTTTTGAGCTGAAGATGGCACCCTGTGGATAGGCCTGCCCTCACCAGGATGGTGAGATGCACTAGTGTGTGTGTTGGGAGCCCATGTCTTCTTTGAGCATCCCAGGAAAACCTGTGCAGGCTGTGCTGGGACAAGTTGTGCCTGCAAGTTTTTATCTTGGCCAAACCTCCCAGGAGACAGAGGATCGAGCTCTCTCTCTCTCTCTCCTGGAACCCCACCCCTGTACAGGTGACACTTTTACCTTTGCTGTGGTGTGACCCAGCAGAGATACTGGTGCCAGTCCGCTGTCGGTGTTCCCACGCTGTGCACACGGCCCTGGAGTGGGACTGTTGGAGTGTTCTCGGTGCACGTGGCTCCGTGTTGTTTCCCCCTCTTGTCATGCAGCGCTGCATGATGCAAATGGACCCCGGAGTGGCAGATGGGTTGTGCGGGAGCTGATTCATCACTCGTACGGAGCCGCAGGCAGCTCCTGCTTTGGGGGCTGCAGAGGGAGCAGGAAAGATTATTTCCTCTTGAATTGTTTTCCTCTTCTCTGAGTTACTTTAGTATTTAAGTTGTCAGGAGCTCTCTGCCTGTGATGCCCTGGTCCATGAGTGTCACTCAGCTGATCCTACTCAGCACCACACCACTGGATGTGGCAGCTCTCAGCCATTTGGCAGTGACCGAGGTGGGGTGAATGGAGGGAGTGTGGCCTCATCCCAGAAAGACCTGAGGAGTCCTGAGGCTGTGTGAAGCTTAGGGTGGTTTCTCTGAAGATGCTCTTACGTTCTCTCTGTGTTAGGATGCCTCTGTACAGCAGCTCTTTCCCAGTCTCTTGCTAAGATGGGAAATGAAGCAGCCCTTCTACTGTTCATCAAGTAGGGGGAGAAGCCTGCTGCTTTGAAGGTTTTAGAAGTGAGCGAGTGGGATCTGATCTCGGCAGACTCTTCCCTTGCACAACGGTGCTTAGGGATGAGAGCAAGGAGATAGTGCGTTCCGGCGGAGTGTGTGAATTCTTCTGTCTGCTTCAAGCAGTTGTCTCCCCTCAGCACTGCAAATCTGGCCTCTCTCCTGGAGATAGTGACTCACTGGTATCAAAACAAAACAGACGGGCAAGGTTTGCAATCCCCCTTCTCCCAGTGCTTGTGGAGGTTTCTGTTTCTCTAAGCAGAGTCAAAATGTGCTTGGCTTGTTCAGAGAGCTGTTCTGTAATGGGATAAACATGCAGATGCTGTTGTCTGCTTAGTGTTTGGCTTAGAGATGATAAACACTGCCCCAGTGGCAGCCCTCAGTGGGACTGTGCCAGGAGGCAGCACAGCAAGATCCATCCTCCCTGGAGGCTGCTTTGCTGGTGCTCTCTCGGCTGCTGGCCAGGAGCAGCCCCTGGGTGAGCCGGCGCTGCTGAAGTCCTGATCCTCTGCCACGGGCTGAGAGGTTATTGCTGTGTTAGCAGCATGGCAGCGTTGAGAGGAGAGGATGGCAGGGGATTTATGTGCACAGGAGTCTCTCTGACCTCCTCACAGGAGGTCTGGGGAAGGGAGTGCTGCAGCAGGCTGCCGTCATGTGCAGGTTGGATGGGGTCTGCCCGCTCTGGCAGGCGTGATGTACTCCTTGGCAGAGCAGCGCGGAGATGAGCGATGAGTGGAGTAAACTGAGTGGGCGCAGAGCACTGTGAGCCTGGAGGAGATCTGCAGGTGGTGAAGTTACCAGATCTCTCAGCAAGCTCTGCCTGTGCCACTGTCAGCTCTCCACAGTACCCAGGAGCTGCGTCTGCAGCCTTTAGCCCAAGCCCACAGTGGGGCTGGCAGAGACAGTCTCATCTGGCAATTGTGTTTCTGGTGCTGTGGTACCTGTGGCTTCCCAGTGCTCACACACCAGTTGCTGGTGGCCTGTCCTGGGACCGCAGAGAGGGAGTGGAGGACTCAGACTCAGGGTTGCAGTGCTGCTCCTGCTCAGCCAGTCTCTGTCTCAGCCTCAGTTAGGAATTACTGTTTGGAGCCCATAAGCACTGTTAGCCCTGTGTGCTTGTGTGCTAGAACATGCTCAGGCTTCCTGGCAAGAGCCTGTTGCTGACTGCAGTGGTGTGTGTCTGCAGCAGCTCAGTCCAGGCAGCAACTGAAGCCCCTTCCAATCTTGACACAGCAAGGATGGAGTGAGTGTTGGTAACAGCTGTGTTAGGGGAAAACAAAACCCAGCTTGAGCTGAAACTGCACTTAAACAACACCTGTACTAATACCCATTTCTGGGGTTGTGTTTCTTTTCTTGTGAAGAGGTTGACAGAACAGCCTGGGCCTGTTCCCAACCCAAACCAGGCTGCTAAAGCTGGGCTGCCTGAAAAAGCAGTGGGAAGCACCTCAAAAAGCCAGGGCGCAGAAAGTGAGAGCAGTGACTCGTCTGATAGTGAAGAGGAGACCCCTGCAGCACAGCTGGCCCAGCCAGCACAGGCTGGTAAGTGTCCTGGGAGTGGCTAGGATCCCTCACCTGTGTCCTCATGGGCTTCCTTCTCTGTCTCAAACAGCAGCTTCTGCTCTGGACAAGCTCAGAGAGCAGCTCTTTTTCATGGTGACAATCTCTTAGCTTCTGCAGTGAAAACCAATGCTGTGCCCCAGCCAACCAGCTTGAAGAAGACATCAGCTCCAGTACCAGCCCCAGCCCCTCTAGCTGCGGAGAGCAGTGACGATTCCAGCGAGGAGTCAGATTCAGAGGAAGAAATAGTTCCCCCTTCTCAGGTGAGGAGTCATTGACCTTGGGTGGGTGATGAACAGTGGAGAGGGGAGCCCTCTTATTGGGTTAATTGTGTTTTCTTGACTGTGTCTCTGGGTCTCAGTGACCCTGGCTGTGGGTGCACATCTCAGCTACAGCAGCCTTGTAGAGGATGTGAGTGTTCTGGCAGGAACACGAGTAGACGTGCGAGCCTGGAGCTCCTCTGGGACTCAGGCCCCTTTGCTCCAGAGTTAGGCTGGGAAAGCAGACAAATCCTTGCAGGCAGGGTCTTTCCATGAGCTAAGCAGCTCCAGGGCAGCGTGCTGCTGGTTCCTGCTGTGTCCCTGGGTGTGAGGCAACCCCTTCAGTAAGCTCTGGGAGACTGGAACAATCCACTCCAAAGGGCTGCAGAGTGGCCCTGCTATATTTCAGTGGGAGGACCCAGATCCCTGCCTTGGAGAAGAGACATGACCCCACATCTGTGTTTCGGGCTCTGCTGAGTGTCATGGAGCCCACCACAGCCCTCACCTGAGGCTCTTGATGTCACATCTCTCTGTCTTCATGCCAGCAGGCTGTGGCTGAGCTGCCTTGGTGTGAGGCTCTCATGGGTGTCTCAGCCTTTGTGGTTTGAAGCTAGAAAAGAAACCACATGAAGAAGCAGTGACTGAGAAACATGGCTACCGTTCCATTCCTGTGTGGTGTGGCCTGGCTGGAGTTCTGAGCCTCGGGCTTAGTGGCCAAATTGTCCTGCACATAACACATAGTCTCCTGTCTGGCCAGTGCCCCTGCAGGGAGAAGGGACTTATTTGCACTCAAGGAAACCCTTCCCCAAGTTGGCCTGATGCTGTGGCCAGTGGAAAGGTTGTTGTCTCCCACAGCTGGTGGGCAGGCAGCCAGCCTGAGCAGTCACTGATTAAAGCCTGTTTATAGTACCAAGACTGTATAAAATAATGTGGTTGCTGTAACTTGAGCTTTGTGCAACGCGGCCGAGAGCTCGCGCCGGGTTGGCTGCTCCGCGCGGTGGAGCGTTGCCTTCCTTTCTGAAGGCCAGATGTTGTGTGAGGGAAATGTCAGCCCACAAAAGCCCAGCTTGTCAGCGATGTGGAGAAGGGAGGGCTGCTCACGTAGCCTCGCTGGGAGCACAAACCAGGAGGCTCAGCGTTCCTTCCTCGCTCCTGCTCTCTCATCTGCTGGCATTTGTGTCTTGGACCTGATGTCAGTGTCAGGCTCTTCTATTTTTAACCTCTCTTACATGTAGTTTGATGGGAGGTTTCAAATGTGAGGCAACAGCATTGCTTCTTGCTAATTTGCTCTCCAGTCTGTGGCATTTTGTGGACCTGAAGGCATATTTGCCCTGTACTTTGTGTCTTTGCTTTCTCTCTCTCATCACTTAATTCTCTATGTGTGATTTTTAGAGTGTGGGAGAAATCCTGCAGTCCAAATGTTCACTTAGAAAAGCAGGGTTATCTGTTGCAATCTTGCTGGGGCTGCAGTGGATGACAGTGAACATCTTTGAGGTGCCTTTGGGACCATGAGCCTGGGACCATGCTTTAGGCACTCTTTGGGTGCTGGCCCTCACTTCTCTGCTGCTGGCTGTGCCACAGGCACTGCGCCGAGGCTCACAGAGAACAGCTGGCCTGTAAAGGGTTGGGGGGTGGAACCAAACCCGAGTCTTGATCTAGCTGATCCTGCTGTGGCAGGGGGATTGGACTAGATGATCTTTTGAGGTCTTTTCCAATCCCTAATGTTCTGTGATTCTGTGAGTCTTGGTGCTGTGCTGGAGGTGATGGAAGGGTTCAGGGGTTGCTGATGGGTTGTTCTAAGCTTCTGTCTCTTTTCCCTCCATCTTGTGCTCTGTCCTGATTTTCTTTTTTCTCATCTATCTCAGAGTCTGTCCCAGGAGAATGTCAAAGCAGCCAAGGTTCTGAGCACGGTGGCTGCCAAGGCTAGTGCCACACTGACTCCAGGGAAGGAGGGAAAAGTACCTGCTGCTCCTCCAGTCAGCAGAGTGTCCGAGACCTCGAGCAGTGACTCTTCAGAGCACAGCACACTGGCAGGACAGGTAATGACAGAAGTGGGGATCTTCCCTGGGTAGAGTGGGCAGGTGGGTCTGCTGGAGTCTGGGGCTAGTACGGCATTGTCAGCTGAAGGGAGGGTCTTTGTGGAACAGAGGAAAGAGGGACTGCTCTGTTTTACCCTTTGTTATTGCACTGTCAGGTGAGGCAGATGAGCAGATCGTGGCCCTCGTACCTTTATTGTTGCTCCCTCCCAGCCGGCTGTTTGTTTTCTTCCTCCTCTTGTGACAGCATTGCCCTGTATAGTCAGGAGTTGTCTGCTTCATCTGTGGGCTGAGGGGAGATGGAGTCTTTGTGCCCTGCATGAGAGGTTCTTGGGCTAACTTTGACACAAACTGGGGTGCTACAGCTCAAGAAGGGCTGGGATGGCCCAAGCCCACCTGCTCTGGGCTGCTGCTTCTGGGTATGAGCGCTTATTCCTCCTTCCACGTACATTTTATCTACCTCTCCACAGGCCTCCATCCCTTCTAGCCTAAAGCAAACGGTTCCTATGGGAAAAGCTTTTCCAGCCACCACGAAGAGTTCTTCCCTTCTTGGGAATCCCACTGCCAAGTCCAAGAGGCAGAACCTGCAGCCAGCGCAGGACGCCCAGCTGAGCCAGGCTGTGCCACCCACCCAGGCAGAGGAGACCACAGACAGTAGCAGTTCCTCAGAGGAGGAGAAGACATCCAAGCAGCCCCTCAAAGCTGGTCAGTTCTCTCAAGATGTTCTTTGTGCTAATGGCTGGGACAGGGTGGGGACAGCATTTTTTAACTCCATGGGAATTGTGTCACCTCCACAAGGAGGTTCCTTCTGTCCAGCTTGGCAGAGCACTTGCTCCCCTTTCTTTGGAGGCAGAAGGTGTTTTGGGGGCATTAACTGTTGGATGGGTGAGCTCAGCCCCAAGCAGCACTGGTGGGTTTAATGGGATGAACTCTGCTCCTGCTGCAGGCTCACCGCAGAAACCAGCAGGCTCACCACAGAAACCAGCAGGCTCACCACAGAAACCAGCAGGCTCACTGCAGAAAGCAGGAGGGACTCAGCCAGCCCACAGCTCCTCCTCGGAATCCAGTGACGAGGATGAGCCAGCGTCACAGGTACAGTACCTGAGCAGGATGAGATCCCCTCGGGTCATGCAGCTGCCTCCTGAGCAGGACAGAGTAAGAACTTGATAGCAAATGAGGTGCTGAGTGGGTTCACCAGCACAGAAGTGGAGGCTCCCAGAGCAGTGCTCTGAGCAGGGCCTTTTGGTGAGGGCAGAGAGAGGCTTTTGAAATCAGAATCCTTTCCCAGGAAGATGGGGCTGCTCTAGGGCTGTTCTAGGGTTCCTGGCGCCTTCCCCAGGTGACAGGCTTGGAGGAGCAGGGACTTGCAAAAGTTAAACCAGGAAAACAGTGCCAATAGCAGCAGGATCATTTTTTCCCTGCTTTTATTTGTAACTTAACCCATGTCCAAGCCATTAAATTCCCTTTGTCAGTGCCGTGCAGGGCGTGCAGCACATCTGCAGAGTAAGAGCCATGCGTGGCTACATGCTGATGGCCAGGAGCCTCCCCCAGGCCTGTGTTACTGGTTGAGAACAAAGAGGAGAACCTCTCACCACCAGCAGTTGCTACTGTCAGCTCAGCTAATGCCTGTTAGGACTGATCCCCTTGCCTGGCAGTCCCAGCCTCTCGGCAGAGCTGGCTGTACAGTGCCAAAGCTGGGCCCTGTATTTGGGGTTTGGGGACTGTGGCAGCAGAGACAGATCAGTGAGTCTGGTGTGTGGGAGGCTGCCCTGCTGTGACTCTTCAATGTGTTTATGCTGTTTCAGTCCCTCCTCACAGGCTATCAGGACCCTTCCAAAGCTCCAGCAGCATCAAAGACGGTTCCCCCACAGCCTGTGGGCAAGGCAGGGCGAGGGAAAGCAGCGGCTGCAGGAGCTGCAAACTCCCTGGCCAAACCCTCCGTGAACTCGGCCCCTGCTGGCAGCTCTGGCAGCGACAGCAGTGACTCTGACACAGAAGTCGACCAGGTGGCTACAAACCAGAAAGCAGGTGGGTCTTCGCTGGCAGGGTTTGGGATCTGCGGAGCCCTGCTGGCAGAGGAGGGTGATGCTAGGATGGGGCCCTGTTCCCAGTGTGCCACCACCACAGAGCCCAGTGGCATGGATGGATGGATGGATGGATGGATGGAGTGCTGCTGCCGTCTGCTGGCTTCCACGGGCCATGGCAGAGCTCTGTGCCTTCCCCTCTTCCAGGTTCCACTCTTAACTGCAATAATTAATGCAGTTAATGGAAGCAAGCAGAGCTCTCCATGAAACTGGTGCACACTGTGGTGCTGTGCTGTGGTAATGATGCCTTCTGAAGAAGGTCTCCACACCGGCTGAGGAGCTTCTGCTGTACAGTGCTGCTACTGAAGCCTCCCCTTGGTCCTTCTAGGCTCTGTAGTGTGTCTGGACAACTGAGGAGGGGAAGTAAATGGGAATATCTGTGGAGAAAGGTTCTGCTGCTTGGTTTGTTGGCAAATTAAAACTGAAAGCCGGAATCTGCTTGTGCTCTGGTGTGACCATGACTCCGGCACCTTCAGATGAGCTCTGGCCCGTTCTGGAGGTTCAAGAAGACCCAGGTGCTGAGGGATAGGCTACTTCAGGAAGCCCCTGACTTGCTGTGGGTGGTATCCTGGGGAAGAGCTGCTTTGTCTACACTCACATCTTGTGTTAGTTTCCTCTAGTTGAACAGTCAAAGCTGTTGTGGCAGTTGTCATCCACTACCCTCTCCAGAAACAGGCTGAAGCATCTTGTTGTGGCTCTGCTGTGTTTGGGATGGCCAGCAGGTTTTGCTTTTGTGGCTAAAACTGAGTACTCCTCTTCACGTTCGTACTTGCATCTTGTGGTAACTCTGAGCTGTATAATTACTGTTCCCTGAGCCATCTCCTGTCACTGTTTCTGCAGAAAACAACCCCCCTCCAGTGCAGGAAGCTGCAGGAGCCTCCAGCAAAGAGAATGTGGCAGGAAAAAAAGAGACTGATCATGGCAGCCTCAAATCTTCACCACTCAAGAAAGCCCTGGCTGTGAAGGAGAACATTGTTGGGGCAAAAGGGGCACCAGTGACCCCAGCATCAGATGCTCTGCCCTCCATCCCTGAGTTAGAGCACTCGAGCTCAGGAAGTGAAAGCGAAGCCACTGCTGATCCCAAAGTTCCTCCTGTGCAAACACCAGGAGGGCTAGAAGTGAAGAAGAAGAAGAAAAAGGAGAAAAAAGAAAAGAAGGATAAGAAGAAGCCTTCTTCCACGGCAGACAAGGCTACGAAAGTACCCAAGAGCAAAGATAAAGAGAACAAGAAGCAGAAAATGCCTCAGAAGCGGAAACTTCCTGGAGAGGATGTGGCTGTTGGGCAGCCCAAGTTGAAAAAGCAGAAAGGACAAGCTAACGAAGAAGTAACCAAAAAGAAAAAGAAGAAAGCAGCTGCTGATGTGGAGAAGCTGCCAGACAGCAAGGAAAAGAAAAAATCAGCTAAAAGTAAGTGCCACTTACCCAAGGCTGCATTGCAGTTGGTGGTGCACCTTCAGCCTCTGGTATGTGGCCTTGTAGGTAGCTCTGTTTTCCCATTAGCTGCTTTGCTGCTTCTCTCTTGGCCCATCCAAAGCAAACAGTCCTATAGCAGAAAACAAGTTGGACTCTCCCGCACTTCTATTCTGTGTCCAGGATAGAATGATCCTTCCTGCTTGAAGAGGAAGCTGGTGTCCCTGGGCATCTGTGGCATGAGCTGTCCCTCCAGGGCTTTCTCCTTTCCTGGATTTTAGCCTGGCTGGAAGCAGCTCTTCAGCTGAGGGCTGGCACAGAGTCAGATGTGTCTGCAGTGAACCTCCTGAGGCCTCCTTGCCCCACTCCTTTCACACCTGCACTGGATTTGGGAGAGTTTTCCCCAGTTGTAAGCCACAAGACCTGGGTCACAGGCTGGAGGTTGGCATGGACCTCTGGAGATCTCCTAGTTCATCTCCCCCTGCCAGAGCAGGGTTACCCAGAGCAGGTTGTGCAGGATCCCATCCAGGTGAGTTTTGAATGTCTTCAGAAGAGATTTCACAACATCTCAGGGCAGCCTGTTCCAGTGCTCTGCCACCCCCACAGTACAGAAGTATTCCCTCATGTTCTGCCTTCTGTGCAGTGCTGTGCTCCTGGGACAAACACAGCTCGTACCAGCAGAGAGCTGCTGTGTGTCTCTGGGGATGGCAGGCAGAAGGTCCCTGATGTGCAGTGGGCATGGCAGGGGGAGCCCAGCACTCGCAGGCACAGGGTGTTAGTGCTGCTTCAATCACAGAATCACAGTGTTAGGGGTTGGAAGGGACCTTGAAAGATCACGCAATCCAACCTCCTGCCAGAGCAGGATCACCTAGATTAGGTCACACAGGAACACGTCCAGGCTGGTTTTGAACGTCCCCAGAGAAGGGGACAATGTGTTTGAACACAGCCCCTTGCTGCCAGCCTTGTGGAAAGAGGTCAGCCTCAAAACCTGTCATCTGCCAGGTCACCCACTGCCTGAGCTATGTCTGCTGCAGCAGTGCTCACGGCTCATTGCAGGGATTTTGCTCAGGGCTATTACTGCTGCTTTCAAACCCCTGGAGAAGGAGGATGGTACCAGCCTCCTGCTCCAAATTAAGGGCCCTTCCAGCTCCTCTTCCCCTCTCTACCGCTCCCTTTGCTGCCCTAATACAGAGGCGGTTGGTTTTTCCTTTGCAGTGCTGACTGCATTTGCACATCAGAGCTGGTTCTTGCTGGCTTGAGTTGGGCTTTTTTCTGAAGACGGAAAAAGGGAGATGGAATGGGTGGGCCAAGTCTGCTGGAGTGTCTGTTCCTTTCATTTTGGAGGAGGCAGGCTGGTCCACCAGCCCTTGCATGGGCTGTTGCGCAGGAGCGAGCTGGAGCCTCTTGCAGCAGTTGTACTGAGTTCAGCCTTGTGTCCATCCTGTGTCTGTAGCTCCCTTTGCTCTCATTTTGGGCAGGTGCCCAGCTACTCCCCCACTGGAGCTGTTCCTCAGAGTGGGTGGGCAGCAGGAGTTGGAGAGAACGGGGGGATCCTGTGTCATTCTACCCACACTTGTGCATGGGTGGTGGGATCAATCATCTCTGGCTTTGAGCTACTGGAGAAACAGCCCTGAGCCACGACTGCCTTGTAGCTCTGCTCTGCTGTCACCCAGTTCTTGTTCTGGAAAACCTGCTCAGGTTTCAATGTGATCAAAACCGTCCTGGAGATGCCTCTGCTGCTCTGTGCTCCACGTCAGGGGCTAGCAATACCAGAGCCCTTTTCTTAGTGGACTTTTCTTTCCCTCTCACAGAAAAAAAGCCTGGAAAAGAAAAGAAGAAGAACAAGAAGGCGTCTTCGGAAGCAGAGCCTGTAGCAGATGGCTCTGCTGAGGTTCACAAGAAGAAGAAGGTATGTGCAAGACTCTGGGATGGGATAGGGAGAGCTGTTCTGAGCCACAGTTGTGGTGCTCATCCCTGCAGCACACCAGGCTGGACAGGAACAGAGCCGTGTCACAGCCTTACTGTGACTATAGAGGAGACTGCAGTAATTGTGGGGGGTTGTGGAGTCTACTTCTCTGGAGATGTTTAAAACACGCCTGGATGTGTTCCTGTGTGACTTGGTCTAGGTGATCCTGCTCTGGCAGGGGGATTGGACTGGATGGTCTTTCAAGGTCCCTTCCAATCACTAATGTTCTGTGATTCTGTGATCTGGCCTTTGGTTAGGGTGGGGGTTGGGGTGGCTCAAGTAAGGGCTTGTTCCTGTTACACTCTCCCTTAAGAGATCTCTTCCCCTGGATGGTCAAACCAAGGGCTCCTTTTGGCAGCAGAGAACCTGCCCAAGGAGTAAGTGCCCTTCTTCAGCTGTTTGTTCATCCAGTTTTCAGCAGAAACTGGAGGTCCTGAGAGCTGGTCAGGCTGTTGCACCTCATCCCAAGGGCTAAAGATACATGGATATGTCCCTGTAGAAGTGTTAGCCAAGAAGCCTCTTCTGGTTTTGCTGGGCTCTTCATGTTTGTGGTGCAGATGCTGGTTCTGATTTATTTTTCATCCTTTTCTTTTTAGAAGAAGAAAACAGCTGAGCCTGAAGGATTGTGAGAAGGTACATGGCCTGTGGGGACTGTCAGATGGTTACCTCTGAACAGCGGTAACCATGGCCAAGCTCAGTCCTCCGGGGCCCATCTGGGGAAGATAATGTGCCCTCTAAGAGCTCACTGAGTCAGCCTGGCCTCGGGTTGAAAGGGCCAGGGAATGGAGTGGTGTAAGGACAGTCCTTGCAGCAAAGTGCTGGCTCCTCTGAATGTGTTTGACCTCAACTCTTAGCTGCTAAGAACTGGATGTCCAGCCTGGACGCTGATGTCAGCAGAGCTAAGCAGCCTCTGGCAGTGTCTGTCTGTCCCTGCTGACCGCAGAGAGCTTGGAAAAGTAAATGTGGATTAGCTGGTGATGTTGTAGCCACCTGGAAATGGACCCAGATGACTCTGCCCTGGCTCAGCTCGACTGTAAGGCTGTTGTCCTCCTCCCCACCCCTAACTTTTAACTCCTCTCCCCAAAGGTACCGCATTCCTGTGAATTAAGGATTTATGGGTGAAGATCAAACAGAAGAGAGGAAAAGGAAGCTCATGAGGAGAATTCCAACTTGTTTTAAACAAAAGTATAATTTATAATTTCTTTTGACTGTGACTTTTAGAGCAGAGCAGTGTAACTTTCTGCTTCCTCCTGCCCTGCGCGGGCTCAGAGATGTGATCATTGTCCCTCTGGATGGCTCAGAAGAACTGATGGAGGCAGGCTGACCAGAGCAGAGCCCACCTGCATACGCTGCTTTCCCTCCTAGTTGACACCCAGCCCTCTCTTTCTCATGACAGAGCTATATTTTTAAGAGAAACTTTTACCTTTTTTTGTTTGGTTTTTATTTTTTATCCTTCCCCCTGTCTGTGATTTGTGGTGTCAGTCCTTTTGCTACTATGGAAGAGATCTCGGGGTTTACTTTTTATTAACACTGACAGCGATGATGAGGTGTCCCTGGAGTTGCACTGAACGGTTGCTCCCAGCAGCTGTTCTCAGCCAAGGCAGCAGAATTTTTTGTGAGGGTTTTTGTTGGTTTTTTTATGGAGTACAAAATAAAACAAGAGAACGGTCGGCTTTCACTTCAGCTGCTTCCAGGGAAAGGGTGGGGACACAGGCAGGCGCTGGGGTTGGGTCTCATGGCTTCACTTCCAGCACTGGGGGTTAGGAGGTGAAGAAGAAAGGGATAGAAACCCCCCCCCATACTCCTCCCTCCCACACTCTGTAGCCTGTCTGCAGACTCTGCAGCCTGTCCCAGGAATGGGACAAGAAATACAGGTGATTCTGGTGGAGCACAGGTGTTCCAAGTATCTTTGCAGAGAGGTTCCCCCCCTTTTTTTTTATTAAAATTCATTTGTTTTTAACCTAGGAGAGCTGCAAAGGGATTCCAAGCTCTGCCCTGCTGGAGTTACTTCCAAGGCTTAGTCACAAGCTTATTTGAAATCATTAGCATTTATGAAGGATCTATCAGAAAAATCAGATAATTCAGAAAAGATAGGAGCCCTCTGCCTCTGTTACTCCCTGCTGTGGGCTTTCTCCACCTGAAAGTCTAAAGCTAAATGAGAGAATCTATCAAAAGAAGCCCAATGAAAACCCTCTATTCCCGAGGGGGGTCAGTGAAGAAGCTGCTGGAGGTTGTTTTGCTGCTTTTAATGTTCATCCAGAGTAAGAAAGCATTTGTGGCTCATTCTTCAGCAGGGATGAGCTCTGACCCTGCTGCTGCCTGGGTGCCCTGGGCTGTGATGAGCAAAAGGGAACAGGATTCAAGGGTCTGACACCGTTGAAACCATTTTCCAGTCTGCTTTACCCACCCTCCGAAGGAACACTTCGCTCTAGCCCTGATCCTGGTGGCAGCTCAGCCCCACCTAGTGCCCTGCAGCAGGGGAAGGGATGCAGTCAATGCCTTGAGGAGCAGGGCCATGTGGGGTGGCCACTGTTAATCGCCTTGGGAAAGCAATTTAAGAGCAGAAATGAAATAGAGCGAAAAATTAAACCATGTGAGCTGTCATGCTGAAGAGAGGACAGGCATCCACTGGCATCTTCTTCTACTTGGTTACTGGGGGGGAAAGAGAAGGGAATCAGAAAGATGGCCCCAGGCTGCTTTTGCTGTATCTCCATCACCACCTTTACCTCCCCAGCAGATCTTTGGTGCTGCTTAGGCTCTTGGGAGAACCTGTAACCCCCCAGGGCTTGCTTCTTCCCAGTCTCACCACCATGCTTGGAGTCTCACCTTTCTGGGGAGCTGCTTTGAGCATGTCCACCCCAGAGAATGTCTCGTCCTCTGGCTCCAAGATGGCAGGAGCAGGATCTGCAGAGGAAGGGCAGGATGTGGGTGCTGGAGCCCTGGGGCTGCCCCATTACCCCCACTCCTCAGGACTGTGGAGAAGAACCTGCACCAACATGCTGAGCTGTGAATCTGGGGACAAGGGTGACTTGGGGAAAACCTTCACTGCACACTTCAGCTCTAGCTGCAGCTACCCAAGCAGACTTGTGTGTTCTAGAGCCCCCTCCAGCCCTAACACACTGACCAGAAGGGTGAGGATGCTCTGCTGCTTGGGCACTCTCTTCTCCTGCCCATGGCACCTCTCCTCCTTCCTAACCACAAGCAACACATGGGACAACATCCACTCATGCTGCTTGTTCCTCTCCTTCCTGCCCTCCCCAGCGACCTACCAGGGCAGTCCAGCTTCTCCCGAGTGGCCGTGCCCTCGATCCTGGTGCCGTTTTTGTAGGAGCACCAGCAGAAGCCCGTGGCGAAATGGCACTGCTTGGGCAGGTAGTCACCGTTCTCATCGCACTGCGGGCGGAAACGACCCAGGTGGTCGCCCCCAGCTCTGGCCTCTGCCTGGCACTTAGTCTGCACTGGGGCAACAAACACAGAGGGGAGACCCCATAAGCCCCCTGTCCTGCCACCTCAGCAGGTGATTTTCATCCAGAAGAGGTATAATTCAGTTGAAAAGGTGATCAAGCACCACCATGGAGATCTTCCTAAAGCTCTGGGCTAGCCAAGAGCGTGTGGAGCTCATAGAATCATTAGGGATTGGAAGGGACCTCAAAAGATCATCTAGTCCAATCCCCCTGACACAGCAGGATCACAGCAGCTCTGACTATTCTGATCTGGGTTCATCCCATGTGCCCCACAGGCAGTGGGTGATGGCTCTGTGATTGCCTAAGGCCCCCAACCATGGAACAAGTTGGTCTGAGACCAATCAGGTGACAGAGGGTTTGGGTCCCTAAGGAAAGCCCTGTGTCAGCACCTCCTGGGGTGGTGGTTGCTCCTGACTTTCCCCAGCTCAGCAGCCCCCACTCTGATACCTCTCTCTGCTGGGATCGCCTTGTGCTCCGGCTTGGGGTTCTTGGCCATTTCAAACAGCAGCCACTTGTGCATCCAGGACTCGAAGGACTGCAACGAGGGGAACCAGCAGGTTAACCAGCACAGGGGCTGTGCCACAGGCTCCAGCTTGGGCCAAGGGACGTTGTGAGCACCAACACCTTCCTTGGGGTGGAAGCACCCCACACCCAGCTCAAGCAGGGCTTTGTCTCTCCAGGTGGGGCCACTTCACTCCCTCCCCAAAGCAGGGCACTCATGGAAGGGAAAAACAAGGACAGTAGCAAGCACTGACCTTCCAGTCTGTATGAGCCATGGTGTTCTTCAGCTTCTTCAGATTGTCCAGCAGGGTGTCCTTCAGCTCTGGGAATATCTTCTCGGGGTCTGCTTGCTGCAGAGTGATAAAGACAGCGTACAGAAAAATGAGGTGTGGGGTGAGTGAAGCTTCACTTCCACCAACCAAGCAGACATTGCAGGAGCCAGGAGCTCCTGCCAAGCACCTCAAGAGACTCCAGACCCAGCAAACTGGAAGCAGAGGGCAGCTATGGGGTTAGGGGGGGAGCAGGAGACCTTACCAGCAGCAGGTGCTTCACCTGGTCCTCGGTTTTGTTGCTGTCAGGGGCCGCCGGGAGGGGCAGGTTCTCAAGAGAAAAGGCAAAGGGGCAGTGAGCTCAGCAGATAACAGCAAGCCCCAAGGGCAGTGGCCAGTGCCAAGCAGCGATGGGCTTCTCTTACCATGTCTTCAGAGGGGGCAAGAGGCAGGACCCTCATGGCCAGAGGTGTGTTCACCATGGCCATCTTCATCTTGTTCACTGGCTTAGCACCTGCCAAGGAAGGAACAGTGTGAGGGGCACTGGGCTGGGTGGTCCAGAAAGGAGCCAGCTTCTCTCCCCAGCCCCCCACCCACCACACCAGTGCCTGTGGGGCTACTGACTGGCAGGCAGCTTCATCTGCAGTGCCTCCAGCTGCAGGGTCTGGGAGATCTTGGTCAACTTATCGATCTGTCCACTCTGCTGGTAGATGAAGTAGACAGTGACAGCCTGGCCAGCAATGAGCAGGGCCACCAGGATGGAGAGCGTGGAGAATGCGGCTTTGCGGCCACATGCAGACCTGCAGGACATAGAGTGGGGCTCAAGCCCAGACACCAGCAGCAGGACATGAACTCAAAGCCCACCACCACCTCAAAACCCCCTCCTGTAGCCTGTGCCACCCCAAACACCCTGCACCTGGGGGGGTTGCAGCTGACAAATGCAAATTTCCCTGTCGTGGGGTGCAGAAGTGAAACCCCAGCGCGAAGATCAATCCTCCATCCTGGGGGAAGTGAAATCCGTCGCAGGGTAAGGGGGAAGCCCAAGAGAGGCACCCGACCGGAGCCTGTGGGATGCGTGCTGCCAGGGGGACTTAGGGCGTCACTCTGGATGATCCCCTTCTCATAGAATCATTAAGGTTGGAAAAGATCTCCAAGATCATCAAGTCCAACCATCAACCCAACACCACCCTGCGCACTAAACCCTGTTCCCTAGTGCTAGATCTGCTGTGGGATGAGGAAGCCACATGAAGCCTTGCTGATCCAAAGGGCAGAGAACATCGTGCGGGAAGCCCAGCTGGGATTGTCAAATTGTGCAGAAACAAGGTTCGGGGCAGCCTTAGCATCAGGCAGGGGGTGCCATGGTGCCACCATCACCCATGGGTGCCAAGGGATGGCAAACCCAAGCACCAGCAGGTCACCGAGGCCTCTCTGGGCCATACCCTCCCCTACAGGTGCGAGTGGGGAACTGGTGGGAACAGGGTGTCCCATGGAACCACCATTTGCCCCTGCTGTCTGCCAAGGCGGGAGACATCCGCGGGTGCTGCCACAGGCAGAGCCAAGAGATGGGATTCGCGGCCTGGATGTCTGCCTGGTGACCGATGACGTCATACATGTCCGGCTTGCTGTTTGGCTGGAGGTGTTTTGGCCCCCTCCCGTCTCGTCCCACAAAGGAGTTGGAAGACGGGCGCTAGTTGGGGTGGCTTAATAATGCTGGCTGGGCTGTGGGTCCCAACTGTGTCCCTGCTCCATAGCCACGTCATCAGCCTGCCCATCCTATAGCCATGATCCGCCCCACAGCCACACCCTGAGCCTGCCTGCCCCAAAGACAGTGCTCTTCCTCCTCCACCATGGCCTGAAGCTGCCCACCCCATAGGCATTATGTGCTCCCATCCACCCCACAGCCATACCAAAAACCTGACTGCCCCACACCCATGTGGTGACCCCATCCACCCCAGAGATAGAACGACCTCACTGAACCCCACAGCCACCCCCTGCTCCCCAGATCCAACAGCCACCATGTGACCTTTCCACCCTACGTCCGTATTCTGTCCCTTTCACGGCACAGCCCCAGCACAGCCCCCTCGGGTCCAGGGTGTCTCACAGCCACGTTGTGACTCCCATCTTCTGCCCCACAGTCACTCTGTGCCCCCTTGACCCAACTGTAACCCCTTCCGCCTCATGGCCACGCATTGTCCCCTCTGCTTATGGTCCCATTGTGCCTGCTTTACCCTCCCCATGCCCCCTTGACTCCACACCCCCATACTCCCCTGACCCCACACTTCCCTGCCCCCTGTGCTCCCAGCAGTGGCACCTCTGGGTGTCCCCAACACCAAGGACGCTGCTGGCACGGTCCGAGATGAGATCTCGCTGCTCGTCAGCCATGGCTCCGCTTGCAGCTCCCCGATGCGCAATGAGCACCCCGAGTCCCACTGCTGGAAATACCCCTCCAGGTCCCCACCCTGCCCCAGCAACCCCGGGGGGAGCACCAGGAAAAAGTCGCATTGGCTGCTTCCATCAGCATCATCAGTTACTGGGCAGACCTGTGCTCTGCAGGTCCCCAGTCCAGAAACAACACTGGTTCTAGCTTCAAGCACCATGGACGCTGCATAGGGCTTCGCTTCCCACCCCACCGCCACCAGCAGCTCATGGTGCCCAGTGACACCCAGTGCCATGGGCCTGGGGGGTCTGGTATCCCTGGGTGGGCAAAAGGTGGGATATGGGGGGGCTGGAAATGAGATGGAAGAAGCTATGGGTGAGGAAGGAGGTGGGATGCAGAGCTGGGATGAAGAGGTGGAACACGTTAGTGTGCAGCCATGGGGAGGACTCCCCACACCAAAGGCTGACCAGGATCCCCCTGGGGACATGCCATCAGGGCACACCCCTCCTCCCTTCCTCATTCACCTTCTCTACCAGGGAGAAGCTGCATTTTGGCCCTAACACCACCTTGAGCATCACTGTTCGTCCCACTCTGGGGTGGGGGTGCTTGGCCAGCATCTCTCAGGCTGAGGGGGTCACAAGGAAAGGACCACAAAGTGTTTCTGAGTCCCCTCCCTCTTGCAGCACCCCCTCATCCTGTCTGAAGCAGCTATGGGGAGCTAAACCCCCAAACCTACAAGAGAAGAAGCTGCCCCTCAAGGTAGGTGACTCCCAAAGGTCCCAAGGGAGTGGGGCTGAGTGGGACCCCAGCCCACCCACCAGCACTATGTGGGTGAGGGCAGCCACAACACCGACTGCAGCTGGTTTTATCCAAGGACCCAGGGTAACACATCCCCATGGGGCTTGGCCAGCACCCAGCCCCCACCATCACAAAATCCAGCAAGACCTTGACCAGTGTTCAGTCAAAAGTGAAACTCTGAGGGTGAAATGAAAAGCAGCTCATGCAGTGTCACAGGTTACCGGGAATAACTTCTCACACCTGCCCTGGGGCATGGAAAGTGGCTGGGGCCAGCACAGGCAGGTTCCTGCAGCAGGTACCTTTAGCAGGTTCCTTCAGCAGGTTCCTGCAGCAACTCCATCCCTTATCCTGGGCCAGTCCTGGAGCCATCTCAAGGGCAGGAAGGGATCCTTAAAGAATAACCTAAAAGCATTTCCAAGCAGCAGGGCAGGGTTTCCTGGTAGATACTCTTTCTGGGGGTGGGAAAATGCTCCAGCTTTGCAGGGAAGTAATAGCCCCTGCGCTGGGGAAGAGCTTTGTTGCTGGGAGCCTGGCCCCATTCCCAAGGTTGGGAAAGGCCTTGGGGCACCCAGGGGTGCACAGACCCCCTACCCAAGATTGCCCATCAGCCTCATCCCAGGTCCTGTCCCCAGCTGCATCCTCCACAGGAGGCTTTTGGAAGACAAATAGCTGATCTGCTGCTTTTGAGGTGATGCTGCAGTTAGAAACCATCAGGGGGGTGAAGGGGGTATTAAAAAAAAATAAAGAAGCAAGGAAAATTGTCTTAAAAGCACATAAAACCATTCCATAGTCTTTTGGCTTTCCCCTCACTCACAGGCACTGGGTGGGGCTTGGGACATGGATGCTGGTTGGGATGGTTGGGTGGCTCCACAAAGCTGGCTGGGCTGTGGGTCTAAGATGTGCCCCTGCCCCATAGCACTCGCAGTCACTGGTGGGGCTTGGGGAGACACAAGGGCTACAACTCCTCATGCTGGGACCAGGATTTGGGCAAATTCCATGACCAGCCTTAGTCCTAAGGGGACCTGTGGTGAGTCTGAACAGGAACACACTGAGCAAAACACCCAGCGACTTCATGGAGCTGGGCCCAACTCTACGAACCACAAACACAGGCAATGAACTGAGGGGTGGGGGAAAGCCCTGCTGAGCCCCCAGCACAGGCTCCTCATCACCCTGTCACCCCCAGGGCTCCATATGTTGTGCTGCCCATGAAAAACGTGACAAGCACCATCACAAGAGGCTGGGAACTGGCTTGAACCCAGTCCCTTGTTCTATCACTAGCTGCTTGTGAGAAGAGACCAGCATCAACCTCTCCACAACGTCCTTTCAGGTAGCTATAGAGCGATGAGGTCTATTTTCAGCCTCCTTTTCTTCAAACTAAAGAGCCCCAACTCTTTCAGTCTTTCCTCATAAGATCTATTCTCCAGGCCCTTCACCAGCTTAGTTGTCCTCCTCTGCACCTGCTCCAGCAGCTCCACATCTCTCTTGAGTTGAGGTGCCCAAAACTAGACACAATACTCAAGATGTGACCTCACCAGTGCTGAATACAGGGGGATGATAACCTCCCTACTTCTGCTAAAACTTGGCTTAGACCTGCCCATTCCCTGAGGACCTCGATCAAGCTGGCAGAGCAATTATTTAGGCAGGGAGGTGGAAATAACCCCGTGGGCATTCACATGAAGCCATGCATTATCTCTGCCTTGTAGCCCTCAGCCTGCAGACCATATGCAGAGTGATGTTTTGGAAACAACCCCACATGTCCCACTGCCCAGTGGCACTAGATCAGCCCTGGAAGACCCTGAGGGGAATGGCTCACCATTCTTTGGGGACTTTTGGGGCTGGTGATGTGCTGCAACTCCCAGGCAGCCCCATGCCCTCAGTGGGACAAGCAGCCTTGCCCAAGGGCAGCAGGGTGGGCAGATATAATTGTCTTCAACACCCACACATGTCCCCAGCCCACCCACAGGTGTCTCCCACTCATGCTCATAGCCAGGGACCTGGCTGCCGGGGTTTACAGATGATAAAGTTCCTCACCAAGTCACTCAAGACAAACTATCTGGGCAGGAGTAGGAGCCATGGAACCCACTTGGCCAGGAAAGCCTTTCCTTCCAGCCAGCCCCAGGATCCATCTGGCTCTCCGGTTTCTCTTCCTTGTTCACCATTTCTCTCCTGGGGGTTTCACATCAATGTGGGAAGTTGTTTCAAAGAGTAGGAAATAAAAGTGGGTTTTGCTGTTAGGGGTGCAGCCAGCCTGTGGTGGCACAGCCAGGACAAGTGGCACAGGCTGGGCTGACAGCAGGGACAGCTGGAAGGGCTCCTGCTGCCACAGATTAAGGGCTAATAAAGAAAATCCACCTTCCTGAACTGGCAAAGCTCCTGCCACATGTGCAAACCTCCCCTGGGGAGGATATGCCAAGCAGGGCAGTAGGTCTGGGTTCCTCCTGCCTCTGGTTAGACGTGAAGGTCTCAGCTCATGCTTCAACAACCTCCTCTTCGCAATGGAGCAAGGCCAATATCTCTGCCAGGCTTACGGATGCTGGTCATGTCTTTGCTGCTCAGAGACTGGCCTGACCCTGCTACATCAGGGGAGCCAGCAACCAGATGAAAAGCTACTTCTCTTCTCCTGCACTCACAGTGGTACTGAGCATGTACTCTCCTGTTTCATAGAATCACAGATTGGTTTGGGTGGGAGAAGGTGTTCAAAGCTCATCTACTCCAACCCCCTGCAGTGAGCAGGGACATCTCCAACCAGAGCAGGTTGCTCAGAGCCCCATCCACCTTGACGTGGGAAGTTCCCAGGGATGGGGCTTCTACCTCCTCTCTGGGCAACCTGGGCCAGGGTCTCACCACCCTCAGCATAAATGATTTCTCCTTTATATTCAGTCTTAATCTCCCTCTGTTTAATTTAAAACCTTCATCCCTTGTCCTGTTGCAACAGACCCTGCTAAAACTCCTGTCCCCATCTTTCTTATAGGGCCCTTTATACAGGCTGCACTTCTCCAGCCTTTATAAAGGTGCTTGCCCAGGTCCCTCAGGCATGGGTTTCCCATTCCCACATCTGTCCTTAAAGCCAGCAGGGCTAACCTAGTCTGTGCCAGGGCAGCCATGCCCTGCCTTGATGAGCAGCAGGAGGGAGACAGAATGGAGCAGAAAACACCTCAAAGTTCACTCAGAGTAATGAGCAGGGTCTGTGAAATCCATGTAGGGATTGTGCATCAGGTTTTATAATCCTGCAGGGCTTTCTCCAAATTCACCGTGAAGAGTCAGCAACACCAGAGCAGCAATGGGTCTGACTGTTTAGTTTGTAAAATAAAAGCAGTGTTAGAGCTGTTGGGAACACACCTCACCCCCAACCCCTGCCGCGTCCCCTCCCCAGCTCAACTCCCTCTTGGCTGAGCCCCAGCTGGTTTCGTGTTTTCAGCACCTTCTCCACCCAGACATCACAGAACTCTGCAAGCACAGGAAGGCAGCAATGTGAACTGTGTAACATCACACTGTAAAGGCAGGGAAGGATGTTTATTCTCAAGTTTTCCATGGCCACGTATGAAGCTACAGCTCTCACACCACGGCTGAGCCAAGAGAAACGCTGCCTTAGGAACATCTGTCCAGAGCTTTCCACAGAAAGGGGAAGTCACATGTTAAGTTTGCAGAGAGACCGGCACCAGTTCACTCACTCACAGCCCAGTTCTCCTCCAGAGCAAGGACACCTCCAAGAGAGGATGACTCAGTTTGAAGCTGCAAGCATCCAACTTAGGTTTCGCTATGAAGAATGAGATGTGCTGTGGCTTCAGGCCTCCTCTGCTGTGGGACGCAACTCCCTTTGCTCTGCGCAGTGGCTGAAGGGCCAGCTTGACATGAGAAAGCTGGATCCAACCCAAGCTGAGGAATGTTACCAGAACAGAGACTGCTTTGAGAATGGAGAACCTCTGATACCACCAGCCAAAGCACCCTGCCTTGTACAAGGCTGACACCACCGCAAGGATTCTGACAGTGTCCTCCTCTCAAGTTGTAGAAGCCACAATTGGTTTTCAACCATCATCATGCTGAACCCACTGAATCTTAAAACACACAGATCAAGTGTCGTATCACAACGGCTCTTCTCTTCATCTAAATGAAGATCTTGGTAACACTGAGGGTGGTGGGACACTGGCCCAAGTTGCTCAGAGAGGTGGTACAAGCCCAATCCCTGGAACCACCCCAGGTAAGGTTGGACCAGGCACTGAGCAACCTGCTGTAGTTGGACATGTCCCTGCTCACTGCAGGAGATTGGACGGGATGAGCTTTGGAGGCCCCTTCCAACCCAAAACACAGTTACTCTAAAATCCTGCTTCAGGCAAGTAAGCAACAGGAACAGGAGCTGGCAAAGGCAGAAGGGGGTTTATTCCAAGTGGCAGAAGCACATCCTATGGAGAGCAAACACTGGCATGTTCCTTCAATACTGCTTTAGTGCAAACACACAAGAGCAGCAGAGGGAGCTGCAATTCTAGTGCTTCTCCCATGTGTGTTCCCAGGTGCCTCTGCTGCAGCTGCACTACCACCCACCCAAGAGTCTCAGAGGAGAATCACAGTACTGAGACTGGAAAAGCCCTCCGAGCTCATCCAGCCCAGCCCATTACCTAACATCACCACAACCCAAAGCATGTCATTAAATGCCACAGCCAGTCTGTCCTTCAGCACCTCCAGGAATGGGGACTCCACGACCCTGGGCAGTCCATTCCAGGGTGTGATCACTGCTTCCATGGGGAAGAGCTTCCTAGCATCCAACCTAACTCACCCCTGGCTGCCTCAGGCCCTACCTTCTCATCCTGTGGCTAGTTGCCTAGGAGAAGAGCCTGACATCCACCTGACTACAAATTCCCTTCAGGTAATTGTAGTGGGAGAAGGTCCCCCCCTGCACCTCCTCCAGGCTAAACACCCCCAGCTCCCTCAGCCCTCTACCCATCACTTTCCCTCCAGATGCTTCCCTAGCCTCATTGCTCCTCTGGAGCCACTCCTGCAGCTCCATCTCTTCCTCTAAGTCAGAAGCCCAGAACTCAAGGGGAGGCCTCACCAGAGGCCAGTACAAGGGAAGAATTAAGTCCCTAGACCTGCTAGCCACACTACTTCTGATACCAGCCAGGATGCTATAGGCCTTTTGTGCCACCTAGGCACACTGCTGGCTCCTGTACTGCCAGGTTTTTCTGCCAGGCCACTCCAGCCACTCATCTCCCAGTCTGTAGCTGCAGGGGGTTATTGTGGTCAAAGTATAGGACCCTGCACTTGACCCTGTCAAACCTCATCCCACTGGCCTCTGCTCACTGACCCAGCCTGTCCCGGTGTCTCTGCAGCATCTTCCTCTCCTCCAGCAGATCAACACTCCCCCCCAACTTGCTGTCCTTTGTGAATGTACTACGGTTAGATTAGATCGCCTCACCCAGGTCACTGGTAAACACGTTGAACAGAACTGGAATGAGTACTGATCCCTGGGTGGATCAGAAGCCACTGGTGGTTCTACTCAGACCAAAGTGGCTCCACTCCTGGCTCACCTCTGAGAGGAAATACACATCTGAGAAGAGTTTAAAAGAACTTTAATAAACGAGAGCTGCAGCGTTGGGTTACAGACGGCGTCCCCGGCGACCACCCTTTCTACGAGTGCTGTCAGAGGGGATGGGAGTGACATCCTCTGTGGAGAAAAGAAAATCCCAAACACACCGTCACCTTCCAGATGCATCCCAAGAAACCAACTGGGCACAGCCACCCAAGCCCAGCTGTCACCCCACACATGCACCATGACATCAGACACTGCAGAGGCAGGTCAGACACTTCAGAAGATACTTGTGAACTCACTGAGGGATTTTATGCTTAGAAACAAAAATCCCTACTTCCCATCCCAGTTCAACAGATCAGCCACAACATTTCCAAAGAAACAGAGGGTGTCAGAGCAGCCACCACCTTTGCATCTTGTGAGTCACTTACAGGGTCTGGAACTCTCCCTCAAACTCTGAGTCACAGAGACCCGTGAAGCCATCAATTTAAGAACCTGCTCAATGATCATTGCCTTCTGACAGAGGCCAACAACATCCCAAAGTTAAATCATCACAACAGGTGGCATATTTGCCTATGGAGCTCCTTCTACCAAATAATTCCTCCAAACTGGTTTGGGTTTTCTTGTTATGCAGGAAGGCTCTACACTGACACCCCACTGCACAGGTGTCCAGCTAACACTGTCCCCATCACTCACCAATGCGGCCGATCTTCATTCCAGAACGGGCCAGAGCTCTCAGGGCTGACTGGGCACCAGGTCCAGGAGTCTTGGTCCTGAGAAGAGTCAGAAACAACAATCTCTTAAACAATTTCAAAGCTGGACACAGTTCACAAACACCTGGGAAGTTTCCCTATCCCAAAACATTCAGATGCCTGAACTCACCCTCCATCCCAAGACCCAAACCACTGACACCCACCCACAGTCACCACACTTTCATTCTGAGGTACGCCATCTCCTCATCCACCACCGATAAGCAAGAGCACAGCCCAGCTCCAACCAATGCAATACACCCCTCTGGAATGAGCTCCAGACGCTCAGAGAGGGATACATCAGCCAGACACCACACAAAGGGACAACCATCACGTCAAGTCCACAGAGTACCTCTACCTTCCCACCAGCACAGATCCCACTCTGGCACAGTTCCAAGCCCAGACACATCCTCTGGAAACACTGGGCCCACTCCCAACGTACCGATTCCCACCAGTGGCACGCAGCTTGATGTGCAGGGCGGTGATGCCCAGCTCCTTGCATCTCTGGGCAACATCCTGGGCCGCCAGCATAGCTGCGTAGGGAGAGGACTCATCTCTGTCTGCCTTCACTTTCATGCCACCAGTCACACGGCAGATGGTTTCCCTACAAAAGATGTTGACAGAAAAGTTCTTCTTCCCACAAACCTCCTTGTGGGTGGAGACATGATCTACTGTTTTGAATGCTGCAGGATGAACCAGCTGCTGTCCAACACGTGGAGCACAACACTCACCACGGAGAAGCACACCAAGCCACTGGGGCTACATTCATGTCATACACACCACATTACAGCACAGCAGAAGCTCCAAGACTTTGGTGGAACCTCTAACTTCTGTTTTGAAAACCTCACTGTGGGAAGGTGACTGTCTTTCCATACTCACTTGCCAGAGAGATCGGTCACATGGACAAAAGTGTCATTGAAGGAAGCGAAGATATGGCAGACTCCAAACACATTTTCACCTTCAGCAACCTGAGGCCCCAAGCTGATGACCTGTTCTTCCTTCTTCTCCTTGCCCTTGCGAGGTGCCATTTCTGAGCAACAACAAAAGAGAAGTGCGAGTGATGGTGGATTTTTCTGTGCCCTCTCATGGAATTCTACATAATTCTCCACTACTGCAAGCTTTTACTATGCAAGACAATGAGTTACCACAGGCAGAAGATCCAGGATATTGGTGGACTTAGAAACCACAAAACTCTCAGCACTGTTGTGTGCTGGCAGACAGGGCAGCACCTAAATCCATTTAGTGGAGCATCTCCTGTTGCACAGCAGGAGCTTTGCTGCAACCAATGTCACTGGTCACCACCACAGCAGAGCATAGAGAGACCCTTCCCTGCCAACCTGCAACACCACGATCTTCTCCTTGCCCATCTGAATTTATGGGAAGAAAACATCCACCTGAGCAGCACTAAAGCCCCAGGAACTGTCATAGCTCTGACTGTGCAGCTGTTTCAAGTACCAGCTTGGGTTCTCCCATGTTACTGGTCTCCTGACCACATCCCCGAGACCAGCCCAGGGACTTCTGCCTCTGAAGGCTACACCCAGCCATGGAGGTGGCGGATGGGGCAGCGCTCGGTTCGTGCTGGGGATGCTCCGAGCACGGCGGTTCCACGTTGCCCTCTCCTGCCAAACACCCGCTACAACGGGCTCCTCGCAGTCTAATGACTTCCTTAAGATCAGCCCCACGCATGGCCCGATTTCACCCGCGTCCCGGTGGCCCCTCTGACAGAGCCGCACCCCGCCCTGACACGGGCAAAAGCTCCGCCGACACCGCAATCCTCGGTACCGACAGGCCTGAGCCAGCGCCAGGCCCGCGGCTGGGGCTACGCTGGGCCTCCCCGCTGGGCCCCGGCCTCCCCGCACCCCCTTCCCGGGCTCGCGGCCAAGCCACCCCTCGGCTCCCTCGTGGCCCAGCACCACCTCCCGCAGGGCCCCGGTACCGAGGAAGCGGCGGAGTCGGGTGGATGGGGACGGATGCGGTCGAGGCCCTCACTCACCTTCGCGTCTCGCCCGGCGCCGGCTCCGGGAAAGGAAGCGGCCAGTCAAAGGACGGAGGTCAGCACCGCCCCCTCGGAAGTGACGGCGGGAGGAGGTTGGGGGCCGCGGGTTAAGCAGTGGCTTTCTCGGCTGCAGGACTCGGTCCTCATCGTGCTCTTCATCCCTATCCTGGTCCTCATCCCCACCCTGGTCGTCATCCCGATCCCTAGAAGCCGTGAAGGGCCCTCTCGAGGCCCAGCCGATCCGACCTCCCCAAGATGGCGCCTCCCCATCGCCGAGTCCCTTCCCAAGATGGTGGCGCCAGCCGTCTTTTCTTCCCGCGGGTCCCTCGCCAAGATGGTGGCGGGGTGTTTGTTCTCCTAGCAGAGCTCGATGAACGCACGCCTGGAGGGGTTTAAAAACCGCCCGCGGCAAACGCGGAACGCTGGCAGCGAGCAGGCTGCTTCCCCCGGTTGTGAAGGCTCAGGCTGTTCTCCTTCATTCAGGGTGAGGTGCTGTTGAGTCTCTCCAGCAGCTTGTCCCTGCCCTGAGCTCAGGAGGGAGGCGTTTAGGAGTTTACTCGTACGAGGTGTACGTAGACGTTTTAGAATGTGGAATTCTGGACCATTTGCAGTAGAGGGCTATCAGGGAAAGATTCTCGGTTGGGATCACGCTCCCGTGGCTCACAGGAGTAGTGTAGCCTTAGCAGCTGGGGGCAGTGGTGGTGCAGAGGCCACCTCCCAGAGCAACTGTGGGATGGATTTGTTCCAACTCCACAGCAAACAAAGTGAATTTACAAAGTTTTACGTTAAGCTTATCCTTCAGGTAAATGTTTTCTGGTTCCAAGGGCCTGAAAACATCTGCAAAGAGGGTCTTGCACCTCGACTCAGTGTTTTCTGCTTTCAGTGGGAAACTTCAGATCCTCTTCTTACACCCATCACCTCCACAGCTCTGCATTGCTGCATGTTTCCAAGGGACGATCCACATGTTCAGCAAGGCTGATGTATCTCAAGGTACCTCTTCCTTTCTCTGTCCGAGCATCCCTGTTCCCTCTAGGATGCAGACTTCACAGCTGCCAGCCGTGAGGTTTGGTCCTCAAGGCGCTCCCTGCTCCCTCTGGCACCATTCTTCTTCCTCAAAAAGCTCCCTGGGCTCACCAGTACCACCGTAACTCCTAGCTTAACCCCTCACCTGCTCTGCTCTTCATCAGCAGTTTGCTGCTGGTCAGGGACCTACCTGTTCAAATATTGAGAGGCTTTTAAAATATGCATTAGCGGGACTGCTGGAATTGCAGCCAGGGGCTCCAGTGACACTGGCCAGGGCTGATTTGCAGGAAGGGCCCAGCAGAAGCTGAGTGCTCAGGGATCGTGTTTTGGTGGCTGTGGGTGACCTGTCTGAGAAGAAGCCATGGGAACATTGAGGGATGCGTGGGCAGCCTGACCCAGGCAGGGTAGATTTCTCCTCAAAGAGCTTTGCGTGCAAGACAGGCTGCCATGATCCTCCATGAAGCTCGTGCCAACCTGTGGATGTTCCCCTGGGACAGATGCAAGCCAGGGGCAAGGAAATGGGCAAGATGCCACTTATGGAGCAACTGGCTGAAATAACCAAATGAGCTTCTTAAAAATGAAACCAACCAAGAGGTTTAAAATCCAGCGCTGCCCTGAGCCCAAAAGCAGCTGGGATTCAGGCTGCTCCCAGACCCTCCAGGCTGTGTGGGATGGGGCTTTCTCCAACCGCCCAAGGAGGAATTCTTCCCTTTTGCTCTGCCTTGTGCCAGTCCTGGCATGTCTGCAAGGGAGCTGCCTGCCCTGCAGAATGTTCCTAGGGTGCAAGTGCTGGCTCCAGGCAGAATGTCCCAGCTGCCCAGGACAGCACTGAGGATCTTCACAGTCTTCCAGCCTGGCTGGTAAGGATGCTGGGCAGTGGTGGGGTCAGTGCCAGAGATGATGTGTATTTGCTGGGAGAAATCCCCCAGATTTCATTCCTTAATGGGTAATTAACATTCCAGATGCTCATTGGTAATAGCCTCTCCAGCCCCTGGGAAACCCACAGACACAGTGACTCTGCAGGCGGATTTCATAACTCCAGCGGTGACTAAATGAAAAAGGAGCCCAAGAGCCAAGGCAAATGGAAACGCTGCTCTCAACCTCTTCTCCTGCCTGGATTTTGGCCCTTGTGTGAACTGGTCCTGCTTGAGAGGGGTCAGGGGAAGCAACTGGCCTGACCTGTGAAAGCCCTGGCTCCAGGCTTCCTGCAGGCAGGAATTTTTGGTGCTCAAATGTCACTGTTTCTGTGGCTGCATCTTGTTCCCATGAGACACCAGAGCAGTGGCCTTGAATCAGATACTGGAGCTGGAAGAGTTCGAAACTCTCCCTGGAAGCTGTGTGCTTGGTATGGAACAGAGTCTGCAGTCAGGTCTTTCAAACAGCTCCAGGCCCCTCAAAAATGGCATCTTTCCCTTAACAGAGCCCTGGCAAAGAGCAATTCAGGGACCCCAATGCAGCCATTCACAGGTTAAAAAAAAAACCCCAAGAAAAAAGCAGCTTTTCCACTCACTTTTAAGGCGGTTTCTAGTTTCAGAAGGGCACTCTGTGCATGCACACATGTAAAATGATGTGTCAGAAACAGGGGTAAGAAGATTAAAAAAAGACGTCTCCAATGCTGAAGTTAAAGCACTTAAGGAATTGGCAGAGACTTCAAGAGCGGGTTTCTGGTCCTAATGAAGTCGGTGGAAGTGCTGCCGTGGACTTCAAGGAGACCATAATTTGGCTGTAACTCAGTAGGGAGCTGAAAGTGTTGATTAATAAATTGGAGACCACGCGGAGGGGAAGCCGCTGAACTTCTTTCTGACAGATGTGCTGAGGAAGAGCCTGTAAGTTCAAGCCTGCAGGAAAGGAACTGGTTTCCTTTGTGTTTGCAAACAGAAGATAGGCCAGAAAGAAAAGGAAAAAGGTATCTGATAGTAATATAAAATGGTAGAGCTGGTATTAATAAACAGCAGTGCCTCTCTGAGCAGCCTTCTGTTCCCAGTGAGTAGGTCATTCTTCTAAAAAAAAAAAAAAAAGCATTAGCAAATGCCAGACCCAGCATTCAACAAATTCCTTTTTCTCAGAAGTAATTATTCAGTGGAAAACTACCGCTGGAGATTGCGGATTCTGCAAATTGTCCTCAGAGTTTGGTGCGTGCCTTTGGATTACTCATTGCTGGCTTTTAGCTTGATGATTTGTGCATGAATCTCCTCGGCTCAAACCCTGGCGGAGGTTAGCAGGCCCTCATAAAGCTCTTCCCAGCGGAGATGCATTTTCAGACTGAGTTTGCGAGTCATTTAAGGCTGAAAAAACAATGAATATCCCTTTAATACCCTTTGCGGCTGTTTGCTGTTGAAAAAAAATCCTGTTTTGTCCTTGTTTGTTTTCTGAGCTTTCAGGTAACTTTGGCTGAGGAAAGGTATTCTGAGATCTCCAGAGGAAAAGCCGGGGTGGGAAGTGCTATGTTTGACGATAAGAAGTCTTTGACTTCAATGAACACTTCAGAGCGCCTTAGAAAATCTGTGGCCACGATTGCCTGCACTTCTTTGTGTCTTCTTCCCTACGATTTCCTTTACTCTTTCTTTTCTGTTTGTTTTTCTGCCTGTTTCATTTGATTGAAATAGCTTTCTCGCCTTCTGTTATGTCGGAAGCTCTCCCAGAGCTTCTCAAACCAAACCAAACACACCTTCTGCCATGTTTCATCCCCATAGATATCAAATTTGTCCCTGTAGGTGGACACAAGACCTGGTGGGGTCTTCTTCGTGCTCCACATTGCTTCTCACACAGAGTGTGGGATGGAGCAGAGTGGCTTTTGCTGGGATTACTGTGGGCTTTCTCTTGGACAAGAGCGTGTCTCCACATGCTGACTGAGCCCCCAGCAGCCTCCTCAAGGAGGGCAGGAGCTGGGTGGCCGAGCCGTGTTAAGCCTGTTTATCCCCTCTCTGAGGAATGACGGGAATTCTGTGTGTGTGAGGGTGGGTTGTGGGGCCGCCAGCCCCATACTTCAACCTTGTTGTGGAAGTGCTGAAGCAATGTAGGGTATCGATGCTCTGAAATCTCACCCGGGGTCTGCGGCTGGGCAGGAGGACAGGGTCAACCTCACGCTCAGCTGGTGTGGCAGATGCCGCACGAAGGGGAGATAAAAGGGGCTATGGCACTCACACCACCATCGCCCCACACCCGCTGCCCTTGCGGGACCCCCATGCTGCATCCCCGAGACCTGCGATGAGCGGAGGGGCCCAGCCGGGTCACGGTCACACCGAGACCCCCACCTCTGGGAGCTGCTCTAGGTGACCCCTAGCCCTGAGCTCTGGTGCTGTGCCGGGGAGCCCCGCGTCGCGGGGGCGGTGCCTGGCCGGGGCGGTGGAGCGGGCTGGGCTGGGCCGGGCCGAGCCGGGCGGGGCGGAGCTGGCCGGGGCGGAGCGGGCGGCGGCGGCCTGGCGGAGCAGCGCGGAGCGGAGCGGGCCCGGCCGGGCGGGCAGGTAGGGGCCGAGCGGGGCGGGACGCGGCAGCGGCAGCGCAGACAAAGGGCGAGTGGGAAACGCCGGGCTGGGAGCTACCGGGCCCCGCCGAGGGGAGAACCGGGCCACGGGTGTTCCATCGGGACTCACGGCCGCGCTGTGCTGTGTTCCCACCCTCCCTGCTCCCGCTCCCTGTAGGGGTCCCGATGTCCCGTCCCGGTGCCCGGGGAGAAGCCGCGGTATTCCTACCGGGGAGTTGCGGGGTCCAGAGACCCCTGGTACTGAGGGGCCTCGGTAGGAAATAGCGAAGGGTGAGGGGGAGCGGGCAGGAGCCGTCTTGGCGGAGCTCACCGGGCTCTGCTTGGCCCGGCTGTCCCGAGCGCCCCCATAAAATCTCCGTATTGGCCCCGCTGGAAGAGTTCTGGGGTTCTCCCAGCCAGGGCTGAGCTCCTGGGCCTCACAGCGTGGCACTGGGTTTCTCCCACTGCTTTGGGGGTTTTTACCTCCACTGCTGTCCCCAGCAGATGGACGCAGCCCTGTGCCTGCCGGTGCAGAAGCTGTGGAGCAGCTCGGCTGCCCTTTGGCATCGCCTGGGAGCTTTCCTTCCCACTGACGCCAGGGCTTGCTCCCAGCACTGCCATCACATCCCAGTACTGTAGCTCTCCCAGCACACCGTGGGGCTGGTCCTGTTCTCTCCATTAATTCCTTTACTGAAAGGGCCGTCAGGTGTTGGAATGGGTTGCCCAAGGCAGTGATGGAGTCCCTTTCCCTGAAGGGATTCAAGTCTCATAGACATAGTGCTTAGGGCTTAGTCAAGGGCTTCTCAATGTTGGGATGATGGTTGAAATTGATGATTTTAAAGGTCTTTTCTAACTTCTGTGCTACCAGTGGCTCCAGGGTTGGGAAGCTGGTGTCTTCCAAGGTTCCTTTGTCATCAGCATCCTTCAAACAGCAGCTCTTCCAGCAGCAAAGCAGCATCTTTATTACTTTGGGCTCAAGAGTGTTTTTTTACTGTGGTTGGGCTGGCGCAGATGGGGAGCTGAGCAGCCCCATGCCCGCTCCACTCAGCTGCACGTGGGGACTGTGGCTGAGGAAGTTGCCCTCTTCCAAATAAAACATCCAGGACGAATTCAATAGGAAATAAGTTCCTTGCTTCTGAGTGAACTTGCTGTGGGTGGAGAAGAAGGAAATTAAACAATAGAAAAATAGTGGGGGCTTGATATGGCAGGAGATAAAACCTCAACCTTGCTGTCTGCTGACGGGATGGTCAGGCACCTTCCCAGTGCTCCTTTTTGGCAAAGGTGATGGCAATGCTCCTGTTTCCCAACAGCCCTCTGTGCCTGGGGCATCCCTGCACAGGTATGGGGAAGCCAGGGCCTCTCATCTTGCCATCGTGCCTGTAACCAGCCACCCACAGTGTCACCTCACTCAGCACCAGTTCATGCCACCCTGATAGCCGCAGCCTCCCTTCCAACCTGTAGCCACTATTGTGGGGGAATCTCACTCATGCAGAGCCTTTCCTGCTTCCTGTATCTTTGGGAAACCGATGAGACTGGCCTGGTTGTGTTTGGGTGGGGATGGAAAACCACCCCAGCCAAACAGTCTTTTTGTTATGGGTTGTTTTGTGTTTTTTCCCCCTTTTCCTTCTGTGCAGGCTGTCAGTGCTCTAGGACAGGATATGTTTAATGCGCTGTTGGTGGCAATTTAAACAGGAGGAAAAAGACACCTCACAAGTCAAAGGCAGGAACAGAGAAGGAATGATTAATATTATTTTCAGTACTGTGTCGTGATGAAGTATGGCACGGCTGAGCGTGTCCCTGCTGCAGCGTCACCGGCACTGCCTGCCCCTCTCTGCCTGCAGGTTTTTATAACCAGGTTTGATTTTGGGGACACCTGGGCTGGGGACAGAGGGCCAAACATCCCATCTCCAAGGCTACTGGCCAGGTGCTGGAGATGGAGACACTCTTGTTCTCTGGGGCTTTGCTTAAAAGGGCTTTTGTGGAATTTTACCATCTATATCTACCTTATTGAATGAGTGTTGGGGGGGAAGTTGTGTCTTGAGATAGATCTGATAGAATGGGGTTAAGGCTCAAGGCAGAGAGGGGAGCAAGATATTAAACTCCTCTATCTTGCAATTGCTTTGTGGTCACAGAGGGCTGGGGTTCCCAATGCATCTCACCAATGTTCCCATCCCTGCTCTTGAAGGCACTGTAGGACCTCAGGATGTCCCTTGGCTTCCTTGTGTGTTTCTGGTCTCGCTGATGGCCTCTCTTTGCACATTTTTGCAATCTACCATCATCATATGTGTGTGCTGGTGCCTTTGGACCCTTTGGTAGGAGAAGAAGGACCCAGATGGAGGTGATGCTGCTGTCTTGTGGACCAGCTCACAAACCTCAGGGGCTTGACTGTCCCCAGGTGCCTGCAGGAGGTGGTGCATCCCCAGCACCCTACTCTGTGCCAGTCCAGCCACAGGTGTGGAGGAGCAGGACGGCTCTTGCTGGGACCTCTGGAAGGGCTGGGTGAGTCACAGCGTGCAGACACAGGGAGAAGGCAGCCTGTAGCTTATGATTCATGTTGTTTTCCTGCAGAAGCCACCGACTGTAATGGCAAAGCTTGCACAGGACGAATCAATATTGAGCCGTAAATCCCGCACGTGACTGCTGTCAGGGCAGTGATGAGGCTGGCATCGGGAGCACCTTGGGTTTGCCCTGTTGTCCCCTAAAGCAGCAGAACCTTGCTGCAGCCCAGAGAAGGGGCTGAAGTCCTTGGTGCTACCTTGAGGTGACACGAGCCTTACTGAAGGAGATTAGAGAGGTCAAAAGACCTTTAAATTTGGGGCATCTCAGGAGCTGCCCTGTGAGGGGCATGTGTGGACTTCAGCCCTGCTTCTGGATACCTTGGAAATATCATCACTGACATAAAGCAGGAATAAAGAAGTGTTTTCTGTCTCTCTGGTCATGAGCATGTTGAAGGTTGGCTTTCTCCAACTCACAAGGGTGTGTGTCTGCCCAGCGATGCCGTGGATGGTCCAGAGGGATGTCCTAGTTCCTCAGGGTGTCCTGCTGCTCTCTTGGCTCTACCTCACATGACTTGGCCTCAGCAAAACCCAAATGCCTTCCAACCACTTGTTGACATCTTGTCTAGTATCCCAATTCCTTCTGACCACCATGAGAGCCCATCTGAGCGGGAAATGTCCTGGGGCAGAGGCTGCAGTGGTGTGGTTCCCTGGCTCAGCTGGTGGGGAGGATGTGAAGCAGCAGCACATGGTTTGTTAGCTCTCACCAGCTAAGAGCTCAGGCTGGTGTGTGTGGGGCAAGCCAGCATGGCACTGGAATGGAGCTGCTGCTGGGGCATCAGAGGTTGCTTCCTTGAGCATTTGCTTTGCTTCGAGCCTGAGAACAGACAGATTAAGACAGCAGAGTTCCTGTTGAGATGCTGCTGGGAGTTTGTGCAACCTTAGCCACAGGTCTGGGTTGGGTTCAGGTTAACCTCAGCCATGGAGACAGCTCAGGTGCCCGCATCATTCGTGCTGTGGTTGCAGGGACCAAGTGTGGGCTTCACCAGCAGTGTCTCAGAGGGTGAAAACAGATCTTGCAGATATGTCCAGTCCTCTGTGCTGGTTCCCACTCCCCTCATTTCCTGTGGATTGGTGAACGCTGCAGCCTCTGAAACTTTCTAAGGGTGACAAAATTTGTGTGCAGAGGTAATGGCTTTTATTAGCCTAACTAATTCCTCTAGGAAAAAACAGATGTGCTTCTGGGCCCCAGGAATTTCTGCGTGCCCAAAACGGGGCAGTTTTTCCATCTGTGTCCTTTGGTCTAATAAAAGGTCTGACCTCTGTCTGGCCCAGCTGTGACCTTGGGGCATGCCAGCCCCTGGAGCATCCCACTGGGTGCATCGATGGCCTTTCCCAAAGGACCTGCCAGCCCTGGAGCCATCGCTGGCGCACACTCATGCCCAGGGCAGGCCCTTTCCTGACTGATTCCCAGTGACTTCGAGCACCAGCCCCAGGGGTGCTCGGGAGCGGCAGGGTCTGTCTTGGCAGACAGCGGGGAAGCAGAGGTCGGCTGCAGCTCAGCAAAGCATCGAGGCATCAGGCAGAATGGATGTGGTCTGACAGGAGCATCCTCGGGAGCCCTTGGGAGGAGGGGGCAGCTTGTGCCATGCTCCATCCTTGCAGAGATTTCTCCGGAATGCAGGCACGGGGGGCGGTTGCTCTCCCTGAGCTGCTTCACGCTGTGTTTGATGGATGCTGCTTTGCACAAAGTGCTGGTTTGGGGCTGGGTTAGCGCTCGGTGCTCCCCAGAACAGCTGGTGGTTCTTCTGTAGCAGGGTCAGAGCTACTCTCCTACTGACTTAAGATTCCCCATAATGGGAAGCTATCAAGATAACGAAGCAGCTGGCCTGTCCCTGGGCAGGGGCAGGAGGGGGACTCTCAGCATGGCCATGGTAAGGAATTGGTGCTGCCCTGCATCTCTCTGTGATCCAGCATCACCCTGATGGCAGGACCAGCATCTCTGCAGGGAAAACCTGGGCAAGCAAAATGTTGGAGGCAGCAAAAGATTGTGTTGAGGGGTTTCCAGTGATATTTTTTTTTGGGTAGGAGACCTTGAACAACCTGCTGGTGAGAGCACAGGCAGCTGCTGCAGCGAAATATATAAATTCACTTGAGATTATTTTCCCCTTATCCTTTTTCTTCTCTAAAATAGTTTGAATTCAGACCCTGCTTATCCAGGAAAGGTTCTCGGGTGCTTGGAGAGCCCCAGGAACCAACACGGCACATTTTAAAGGAGGAAAACCCGATTCATTGAGCAGATTTTTCTCCACCTCCCCTTCTGCGAACCCACTTAAAATTCATGGAGAGTTTTGTCAGTAAGAACCTGTTTCAATTAACAGACAAAAGAAACTCTCCTCGTTAAGCGCCTCTTTCAATTAAGGGTTAGGAGAATTCCCCCAGCTCCGCTTCTGAGGCTGAATTTCAAGGATTCAAGGGCAAAATTTGCAGATGAGGAGAAACAACCTATGATGGGCTCTAGCATTTTTTGGGGGAAGCAGCAGGACTACCCAAACCATAACCCGGCTGCGGGGTTTCAGGGTGTTTGTTCAGGAGGTGTCAGGGAGCATCGGTGGCGCAGGATTTTGGCCTGTCATCCCCTGAGCACAGGGAAGCTAATGACTGCGCTAATTGCTGGCCTAGTTTATGGAGGAGACTCAATTCACCAAGTGCTGGTTGATGGGAGCGAGCGCAGAGGTGTTCTGCCACAGCAGCTGGCTGAGGTCAAGCTGGGTGGGAGACACGGGTGCCCAAGGATCAGAAGTGGGGTGAACTCCCTCCAGGGGTTTCCTTGCTGTTTGGGAGTGGGGTTAAGTTATGGGGTTTGCTAGAACTGGGCTTAAAAGCACCTCCAGTCAGCCTCATCAGCTGCAGTGCTGTGGAGAAAGTTTGAATCACGGGCTTCTGAAAACCTCACTGAGTTCTTTTGGCTATTGGGTGGGGTTTTTTGTTTGGGTTTTGTCTCCCCTGAGAATTTCGTCATTACTTGCAGCAATTCGCTGCTCACCCAGCTTTGCCTTCCCCTCCCTTCTGCAGGGACAGAACCAATTCCATGATGGGGTTGGGGTTTTTTTTAAGAAAACCTGTGAAAAACATCCCTTTTTTCCAGTAAAACCTAAGAGAACTTTCTGGGTGAAAAGTAGCTCTTGCAGAGCGAGGTGCTTTGTCCCAAAAAAACTGTAGTCAAGTGAAAATCTTTGACTGCTTTCCCCACTCATCTCAGTTTCTTTCCCTGAGGAGCAGGCAGCTGCAGCCAGAGGTTTATTCCCAGAGCAGAGCAAGGTGTCGAGGGGAAACTCAGTTCAGCAGCAGCAGCAATCCAGGTGGATGCTCCCAATGCTCCTTTCTAGTCAGATGTTATAAATCAGATTTAAAAAAAACATTGAGGAAAAAGGGAGGGTTTTCCTGCTGAAGTCACCTCTGGGCTGCAGATGCTCCAGACCTTGAATAAATCAGGAATAACTTTTCCCCAGATTCCTTTGTGTTTGTCTGGGCATGGAGGGGAGAAGCCAAGCCAAGTGTGTTTGGGGTAGGAGCAGCGCTGGTCCCTGCCTGTCACAAGGACAGCTGCTGGCTCTGCCATCATCCTTTAAATTGGCACCTTTTAGGCACTGGAGAAACACTTGGTGTCCCAAGGAAAGCGGCGCTGGTGTGTCCCCCTGCCAGCAGCAGGGTGTTTTTCTCTCTGGCATGTTGTAACTACTGTTTGCAAAGCGCTTAAGCAGCCTGTGTAATCTACCATTAAGACTCTCCTTATCTGGCATTATAAACCTGCACCAGCACTGTGCGGGCAGACAGGATAAGCTCAGTTATGTCCTTCTGCTCCTTTTCCCCTCTCACCTTCCTGGACACCCTGGGTTTGCAGCCTGGCATCTGTAAAGCTCATCCCTCCATCCGTGTCTCTTTGGGCCCGTCACAGAGTGTTAGGGGTTGGAAGGGACCTCGAAAGATCACATAATCCAACCCCCCTGCCAGATCAGGATCACCTAGATTTGGTCACACAGAAGCATGTCCAGGCTGGTTTTGAAAGTCTCCAGAGAAGCAGACTCCAGAAAATCTCTGGGCAGCCTGTTCCAGGCTCTGTCCATCCTAAAGGCTAATCTGGGCTGTCAGGAAGTAGGAACAGCCAGGAAAACCCCCAGTTTTGCAGCAGTTGAAGCTATGTGGCAGCTTCATCCTCTCCACACAGGGCTTCAGTCTCCACTTGAGGAGCACCTCTGAAGTGGGACCCAGCGTCTCCTACGCTTTGAGGACAGTGTGCATCCTCACACCAGCACACACCCAAGCAAAGATGTTAATCTCCTGCAGATTGTGCCTTCTGTTGGCCAAGAGCTGTGGCCCTGGATGAGGAGGGAGGTGATAAGGACAGGGACAGGCACTGGTCCTTTGCATCTCGTGTGGCTCTTCTTCCACGCCAGTGCTCCCAGTGCTTTGCAGATCTTTCCAGTCACAGCTGGGATCACTGCTGTTCAGGGTTGATAAGGGCAGCGGCACAGAAGTAGGTGTTTGAAGGCAGGTTTTTCACGCCAGTTACTTTTCCATTTTCAAAGCCAGCTCCCCTGCCTTAAGCTCACGGTTGTCTTTTGAATAATACGGTGGAATTAATCTCCTCTCTAAGGGCGTGCTTAGCTCAGTGGTTTTAGATCTGCAGCCCTCTAAATATTACCAGCAGAGCGAAGGGGATTCCCTCTAGAGGGAACTTAAACCCATTAATATTTTGGCTGGCTGTTGTGCATCTTTTATAGGTCGTTGTTGTGGGCTGGGGATTGCTGAGAGGATGTGGGAGAAGCAGCAGGAATGGGGAGCTGGGTGCTGTCATCCCATTATGGATCTGTATCCCAGCCTGGCCCAATTTAGACAATCCAAGAGCCTTTTGCCATTGAATGTCTGAGTGGGAGATAAGGTGGTTGCACTGGTGGAGCTGAGTGATGGTCAGATGTGGGAAGTGTCGGAGCAAGCAGGAACGATTGCAAATTGCTGAGCTGGGCCATGCAATTTAACATCCTGCCTCTAAATCCTCCTCCATCCAGGCTTAACCCACCAGAACTAGCTTAGGTGGAGGAGCCGAGTGGGCATGACAGAGCTGAGGTGATTATGTGGGAGTGAGGAGCATGGCTGCCCACCCAAGGGTGCAAACGAGAGAGGACCAGGATCACAGAACATTAGGGGTTGGAAGGGACCTTGAAAGATCATGTAGACCAATCCACCAGCCAGAGCAGGATCCCCTTGACCAAGTCACACAGGAACATATCCAGGCGAGTTTTAGACCCATTTGTCTGAGCGTTCAGGATTTGGACTCATCTCTAAGGTTTGAGTGTTTGGGGTGTCGCTGCTGAGACACTGTCTTGGGATCTTTTCTCCTTGTAAGTAGATGTGTGCTCCCTCCCTTACATCTCTCTCCAAAGTGCGGTGAGGGAGAAGCATGAGCAGTTTCTCATCGTGTCACACCCATGGTTTAGAGCTCAACCTCCCCTTCCTGGGCCATGGGGTCGGGACAGTTGATTTATGTGACAGCCGGGACTTGTGAACTGCCTCTTCTTTACTGCTCGCACCTGTGGCTGGACGTGCTGCACCCCAATAAATCAAACCCTGCTGTGGATGTCTGCTGGGACCACAGACCCTCCCCTCCGGATCTGCTTGCACTTCCTTGCTTACATTTAATCCTCCCATTGCATCCCTGCAAAAACCCACTGGAGGTTAATGGGAGAGCTCTGCGAGCTCCTGGTGGAGACAGTTTCATCCCCTCTGCCTTTCTGGGGTACAGTGGTTCCCCAGGAGTGTTTGTGGCCAGTAACTCTATCCAGGGGGAAACCACGGTCCCCAAACCACACCAGGGGTGTAGATTTAGAAAAGCTTTGAATTCGTTTCCCCCTTCCCCTATGGCTGCCTTAGATTTGTAGTGCTGATAGTCAGGGGCCTTGGTTGTGCTCCTTGCCTGCTGGCCCAGGATCAGATCTAGCTCTGCAGAGTTGTTGAGGCTGAGGAAGCCGCTGGGATGCTGATTGTGTTTGTCAGGGCAGCTGGATTAGCAGCACTGTGGCTAAGCCTCCTCCCCGAGCCTCCTCTGCAGCAGAACCTAGGCCAGGACTTTGCTCAGAAACACACCAGAAAGAGCATTTTCAGGGGATTTCTCTTGTGGTCCTTGACACTTGGCAGTGCCTGAGCACCCCTGTGTGCTGTACAGTGTTTCTGGGGTCTGAGCTCAGTGTGTGGGACTTGGGCTGACATTTCCACCTCTTGCCTTTTAAGTAACCACAGTGGGTTTAAGAGGCACCTGAGCAGCTTCTAAACATCAGGTTAAAAGGAAGTTTGACTCCAGCTGTTGCTTTGGCAGCTCTTCTCATTGTTTTGTCCGTGTTACCACACGTTTCCCTTGTTTCAGGAGAGCTGTTGGAGTCAAGAACTCATTTTGTTCTCTTGGATCCAGACCTGCTTCCTTCTCTCCAGTGGAGCTGTTGGCTCTCCCACCACTACCATGGATGCATGGGGGTTTGCTGGGCAGCAGGCAGCCAGCATCCATTTACCTGGGGAAAACCCCAAGCAGGACCATCCCCACCCTGCAGTGTCAACCTGAACCTCTCAGCATCCTCACTGCAGAGGTTTTCCCCAGGCAGTGAACCAGCAGAGCAGGATTCCTGCCTGCTTTCCACTTTGGCAGCCAGTTTGCCAGGTGGAACACTGCCTGCCTCAGTCCATGCTCACACCTTGGCTGCTCTGGAGATTAGGCACTGGCCCCTTGCCCTGGGCAGGTGTTGCCTTTGTGCTTTGAGGTGACAGCCTCCCTCCTTGGGGAGAGTCAGCGGTTGTCTGCTGGAGATGTGGTCTCAAAAGCCTGGTCATTAAGTGCTGTAATTAAAGGCCCTTGAAGAGGATGGACTCACAAAGTCCATTTGGAAGTGGCAGGTGAGGTAGGTGAAGGCTTCTGTCTTGTCTGCACTTTGAGGATGGACACACGGTCCTGCCTGTGAGCCGACAGCTCCAGTGCTTAGCTGTCACCTGCCTGCCTATCCCTAGGGATGGTGAAAGCTCAGCCCCACTGGAAGGAAGGAAGGAAAGAGGGAGCTGGATAAGGGCACATCTGGGAGGGCTGTGGGGTGATGGTGCATCATCACTTGGTCCTGCCTGGAGATGATCCATGTTTCCAATGGTAAATTAAATCAATAAAACCAGGTGCTCCAACATGCCCAGCCCAGCAGAACTGGGAGTGGGGCCTGGAGTGGGGCTCACCGCTGGGAAGGACAGGGATGACAGGATTAGCCTGCCGAGCCCCAGCCTGTAATCCATGGCACCCCTCAGCCAGCCACGTTTAATCCCATTAGGTACCTGCTGGTGCTGCAGGGTGGGTGTGGGCTGCAGTGCCAGCGGGGTGCCCTCCTGTCCCCAGTGCTGCTGATGCATTTGGGGACACTGCTGCTAGCCACCGTGCCAGCACTTTTATTTTACCTTTAAACATACTGGTCATGCCAGGGTGTCCCCTGGGTGCTTTCACCTCCCAGTAAGCATTGCCTGCCTTTTTATTTTTCTTTCTTTCTATTTTTTTTTAAACAAGCCTTTCACAAGGAAGGGAAAAATGTTCCCAAGGTCTCTTTGTGGCTGCTCCCTCCTGCCTGTCTCAGTGACCTTGGCTGGCAGCTCCCAGCCTGGCCTCATGCCTGTGTCCCTCCGTGCCAGCTGGGCTGAGCAATGGGGGACTTGGAGACCTCCTGCACCCTCATGTCCTTCACCACAACCTGGCACCCACTGGGCAGATGGGAGGAGCAGGGGACTGGAGGCTCCCCGGTGGTGCTGCTGTGCCCCCGGCACACACCTCAGCCATGCTGCCGCCCCGTCCCTAGCACCGCCGAACGCTCACGGCACTCCATCACATGGCAAGCCCTGGCACGCCTTGGCATGCTGATGGATGTGCCAGGTCTGCCGTGCTGGCGGCAGACAGATCGTGACGCTGGTACCGACACTGTCCCTCCCCACGCATCGCTCACCCCGCCTCTCTCTCCCACAGGGTGCCACACAGAGCCAGGGGACCGGGACAGCCCGGGAGCTGCCATGCCCCTGCGCCCACCGCTGAGGCCGCCTGCCGCCCCCTCGCCCCACTGAAGCCATGTGGCTGCTGGTGTTGCTGCCGCTGCTGCCACCACCTCGTGGATTTCAGCTGGACAAGGGGACTCTTGGTGCATCTGCCATGGTGACATGAAGCGGACGGCCAGGGACGCCGGGCTGCTGCAGGGGAGAGAGCCTGCCTGGGCCCACGGCCTGCTAGTCTTTTAATTTATTAGGAGTGTTCCATTTTGGTTTAGTTATTATTTTGTTATTGGTTGCTTCTTCCCCTCCCCGGGCCTTGCGAGGGGAGGGGGTGGGCAGGGGAGAGGGACCCCTCCTCGCCCCACGGATGTCAGGATGACTGTGCTGTCCAGGGCCCGGCGGGGTATCCGGCAGCTCTCCCCGCAGGTTGTGTTGCTCCTGCTCTTCGCCTTCTGCCTGCTCAGTGTTTTTGTCTCGGCGTATTATTTATATGGGTGGAAGAGGGGCTTGGAGCCCTCTGGGGACGTGGTGGGGCCAGACTGCGATGAGCCCAAGGTCGCCCCTTCCCGCTTGTTGCCGCTTAAGACACTTAAGGTGGCCGATTCCTCCCGCACGGACCCTTTGGTGCTGGTCTTTGTGGAGAGCCTCTACTCGCAGCTGGGCCAGGAGATCGTGGCCATTTTGGAGTCAAGCCGCTTCAAATACAGAACAGAGATTGCCCCGGGGAAGGGGGACATGCCAACGCTGACCGACAAGGACCGCGGACGCTTTGCGCTCATCATCTACGAGAACATCCTCAAGTACGTCAACCTGGACGCCTGGAACCGGGAGCTGCTGGACAAGTACTGTGTGGAGTACGGTGTGGGCATCATTGGCTTCTTCAAGGTGAGGGAGTGCACGGGCTGGGACAAAACCCTGCAGCCAGGTTGGGCATGAACAGGAGCTCTGGGGTCTCACTGCTCCCCACTTGTTCACTGCAAGCAGCCTGAGATACTCTAGAGCTGGTCCACAGCCTGGCACTGGGCACGGGCTTTCAGCAGAGGGTACCTTTTCAGCCCTCGGGCTTCGGAAGGGTGTTTTGGGATGTAAACACACCTCTGGGCTGAGTCTGGTTGCATTTAGCATCCCATTTGCCAGCAGGGCTGGTGATTGCCAAAAGCCTGAGCAGGTATTTTGCTTGGCAGCCCCCTGCACTTCTCCTGCCCAAGGCTCAGAGTCCAGGGGCACTTTGCACGCTGGGCTTGAGCAGGGTTGAGCGTGTGAGGAGGACAAGGGCAGCCCCTACTCATCGAAGGAAGGAAGGAAATCCCTCTATCTCCAGGGGTGCTGGGCAACAGTATCCCCAGTGAGCCCCTACCTGCACAACCAGTCTGGCTCTCATCCCCAGTGTCCCATCTTCTCTAACCTGCCGTGTCCCCTGTGCAGGCCAACGAGAACAGCCTGCTGAGCGCCCAGCTGAAGGGCTTCCCCCTCTTCCTCCACTCCAACCTGGCGCTGAAGGACTGCAGCATCAACCCCAAGTCGCCCTTGCTATACATCACGCGTCCCAGCGAGGTGGAGAAGGGTGTGCTCCCTGGCGAGGACTGGACCGTCTTCCAGTCCAACCACTCCACCTACGAGCCGGTCCTACTGGCCAAGACCAAATCGGCCGAGTCCATCCCGCACATGAGTGTGGATGCAGCATTGCACACCACCGTGATGCAGGACCTGGGCCTCCACGACGGCATCCAGAGGGTGCTTTTTGGCAACAACCTCAACTTCTGGCTGCACAAGCTCGTTTTTGTGGACTCTGTCTCCTTCCTGACGGGCAAGAGGCTCTCCTTGCCGCTTGACCGCTACATCCTGGTGGACATCGACGACATCTTTGTGGGCAAGGAGGGCACACGCATGAAGGTGGAAGATGTCAAGGTGTGCTTGTGATGTCCTGGCTGGGGGGATGTGTGGGAGGCTGGGTACCTATGGCTTTTCTAGGATGCTCCAGGGAGGAGTGTTTCTGCTGCCAGAGCATCTCCTGGGAGCCCCTCTGCAAAGCTCTAAAGGACACAGGTCCTCCCCCTAGTGTGACAGCCATCACCATGGCCACAAGCTGAGGACCTCTTGCTTTCTCTCCTCCTCTCCCAGGCGCTGTTTGACACACAGAATGAGCTGCGCACCCACATCCCAAACTTCACCTTCAACCTGGGATACTCAGGGAAATTCTTCCACACGGGTGAGGAGGGCGAGGGCATCACTTTGCATGTTGGTGCCACACACCTGCTGTTGGGACTCAAAAAGGTCAATGTTGGGGATGCAGGAGGGTGATCCTGGGGCATCCTGCTGCCCCACATCACCCAGTCATTAAGAGGGGCTCCCCTTCCCTCTACTCTGCTGCTTATGCTGGTTCTGCATGCCCAGGTGGTGGTGACACGGAGCGTTGTACCCACAGGTACCGATGCTGAGGATGAAGGCGACGACCTGCTGCTGTCCTACGTTAAGGAGTTCTGGTGGTTCCCCCACATGTGGAGCCACATGCAGCCTCACCTCTTCCACAACCAGTCGGTTCTCGCAGAGCAGATGACCTTAAACAAGAAATTCGCTGTCGTGAGTAAGACGCTGCTGGTGGAGGTGCTTGTAGTGGTGGGAAGATGGGAGAAGGGGGGTGAAGAGGGAACGTGACACTAAGTCATGTCCCCCACACTGCAGCTGGGTGGGTGAATCCATTTCTACTCCAGCTGATGGAAACTCCCTCTGCAGGCTGAGCTGTCAGGGACACATTTGGTTTATAAAGACAGGCTCTGACCTTCAGATTGGTAAGGGATTGTCCATCCTCTTGGACTGTCCAGCATTGAGACCAGACTGTGCCGTGAAGGACTGGTTTGGTCACAGCTGTCAGGAACCCAAACGAGTAAAGCCAGACCCAGGGATATTCAGGCTCACTAGAATTAATTATCTGATAATTAGAAGTGTTTAATTAGAGAGAGACCAGGTCATCCCTACCTGGGATGGACCATTGCCCAGCTGAAAATATCCACAGAATCACAGAACATCAGGGATTGGAAGGGACCTCGAAAGATCATCTAGTCCAATCCCCCCCATCAGAACAGGATCACCTAGACCAGGCTGTTTCATGTCTATAGTTTACAGCCCTGTATAGATGGAGCTCCTTGTTCTCCTGAGAAAAGCTTTGCTGCTGTTGTTTTGCTGGTGATGGCAGAAGTGGCGGGGATGAGGACGGTCCACGTGAAGCAGAGGACTGAGTGTCCATCTCTTCTCATGGGCTCCCTTTCACCGAGACAGCTCTAGTTAGGAAGGATGGTTCCCGAGAGTCATCAATAGACAATATGTAGTTGGACGTCCCATTGGGAGAGATCAGACTGAACTGGAGTGTTGTGGTTTTGGGGTCTCTGCATCACCTGCTCCCTTCTCTCTCTTTCCTGCAGGAGCATGGCATCCCCACTGACATGGGGTATGCTGTGGCCCCCCACCACTCAGGTGTGTACCCTGTCCACGTGCAATTGTACGAAGCTTGGAAGCAGGTCTGGTCCATCAAAGTGACGAGCACAGAGGAGTATCCCCATCTGAAACCTGCTCGCTATCGCCGTGGCTTCATCCACAATGGCATCATGGTAGGTGCCCAGGCTTTGTCTCTAGTGCTTCTTTTGCCTCCTCCACCAACCCTAGTTTCTGCTTCTGCCTGCGGGGGCTGTGCCTTATGCTCACACTGCCCTGTGGGAGCTTGTGTGAGGACAGCTTTTGACTTCTCCATCTGGCCACCTCCATCCCTTGTGGGTAGCAGGGTGATGAGGGGTGATAGAGCCTATCCTGATCCCTGCAGGGTTGAGGACTTCTTTTTCATTCAGGAGGGGATGGAAACCCAGTCCAAGATGCCTGGTTGAGAATATGTAGTTGTTTCATTGTCCTGGCTCCTCCACTTTCTCCATCGATGTCTTTCTCTTGCCCCAGGTACTCCCCCGGCAAACCTGTGGCCTCTTCACGCACACCATCTTCTATAACGAGTATCCCGGTGGCTCCAGTGAGCTGGACAAAATCATCAATGGGGGTGAACTCTTCCTGACTGTGCTCCTCAACCCTGTGAGTCTGCCTGGGGACAGACAGACAGAGGTGTCCTCCAGTGCTGCCTTGGGAGATGTCCCCAGTGTCCTCAGTCATAGTGGGACAGCTGCCTGGTGGGGCTCCGCTAACCCCTGCTCTGTGCTCTCTGCTTCAGATCAGCATCTTCATGACCCATCTGTCCAATTACGGCAACGACCGCCTGGGCCTGTACACCTTCAAGCACCTGGTCCGCTTCCTCAACTCCTGGACTAACTTGAAGCTCCAGACGTTGCCACCTGTGCAGCTGGCACAGAAATATTTCCAGATCTTCTCCGAGGAGAAGGACCCGCTGTGGCAGGTACCCCCTGTGCCTGGAGTAGGGGGAACAGGGGGTGTTTCACCTCTTTGTGGTTTTGTGGGTGGTGCCAGGAAGGAGTTTCCCAGCAGAGCTGGAGATAACCCCAGTCTCTGCCCTGCTGGCTGAGCAGTGTGGCCTCCCCACGTGTCTGCTTGGGCAGGATGGCACTGAGCCATGGTGTGTGGTCCCATCCAGGCTGTCCTGTCTCTGATCCTCCCCCCACATTTCATTTCATTTCAGGATCCCTGTGAAGACAAACGGCACAAAGACATCTGGTCCAAAGAAAAGACCTGTGACCGATTCCCAAAGCTTCTCATCATTGGGCCTCAAAAAACAGGTGCTTCCCTCACCCTTGGTGCCAAGAGCATTCCAGAAGTCTTGCCAGGTCCCTGCCCCAACCCAGAGAGCCTCTCTCAGCCACCCTGCCCTTACGCAGAGCTCAGAGGGAGGTTTGGCCCAAGTCAGCTCTTGCTTTCTGTCTGTCTGAAGGAACGACTGCTCTTTATCTCTTCTTGGGGATGCACCCAGACCTGAGCAGCAACTACCCCAGCTCAGAGACCTTCGAGGAGATCCAATTCTTCAACGGACACAACTATCACAAGGGCATTGACTGGTAGGTCTCCCCTGCGTGGAGGCTGAGCTGGGAGCACTGGTTCCTTGGGGAACAGGAGCAGTGATGCCGTGGTGTTTCCAATTGGCCTCACCATCACCACCAAGCTCTTGGCAGAGGGCACCTGGTGCAAGGTGGGATGAATCCTGCTCATGCTGTGCCATTTGCAGGGCCTTGCTGGTGCATTGCCTTCAGGCCAGCTCCACACCGTGGTCTGTTCCTGATGTTCATAAGACAAATGCCACTTGTCAGGTCTCCAAAATGCCCTTGGCAGAAGCCAGGCTTGTGTGCATCTGCTGCCCCCTGTTTGCAGGGTGTGCTTGGGGAATCTGGTGAGGCCTGGCTCTCGAGAGTGGCTGGAGGGGATTGTAGAGCCCCAGGCACTGTGTCAGACCTGGGGGGACACTGCAGAGTTAGTGCTTGGTACAGGGTGGCTGAGATGTCACCTATGAGGAGGGATACTGGGGACATTGTGTGGTACCTGTCACCTCCCTCATGCTCTGCCTTCCTCAGGTACATGGAGTTCTTCCCCATCCCCTCAAACACCACCTCTGACTTCTACTTTGAGAAAAGTGCCAACTACTTTGACTCAGAAGTGGCTCCTCGGCGAGCTGCAGCCCTGCTCTCCAAGGCCAAAGTCATCACCATCCTCATCAACCCTGCAGATCGAGCCTACTCCTGGTACCAGGTGAGCTGCCAGCCTCTGCCTCTTCTCTGCCATGGGCATCCAGGATTTGGGTCACCTCAGGAGCAAACCTGCCTTTCCTGTACCTGACAGCACCAGCGAGCTCATGACGACCCGGTCGCCCTGAAATACACCTTCCACGAGGTGATCACAGCAGGGCCTGAGGCTGCCCCCAAGCTCCGGACCCTGCAGAACCGCTGCCTGGTGCCAGGCTGGTACTCCACCCACATCGAGCGCTGGCTCAACAGCTACCATGCCAACCAGGTAGGGAGGGTGCCCAAACCAGGATGTGAGGGGAAGAGACCTTGGGTCCAAAGTCAGCTGTGAGGCTGCTCCCGTGGGAGCTGCTTTCTTCACACCCTAAAAACCACAGGGAAAGAGCTGAAGTACTTGCAGAAGGAGAGATGCTGTGCCAGGAGACCCTTGTAGTGTGAGGCTGGTGTTGGATGATGCACAGAGATGTCCTTGTGCCAGTCCTCTGGCAAAGCAGGGTCGAAAGGGAGCTGAGGGGTGCAGGCCTGTGGTGGCTTTGCTGGGACACCCACCAGCACTCTTGGCCCCACGGGTGTCCTGTCTGGTGTCACTGCGGCACTGAAGGAGGAGAAAGCTGCCTGTGGTTGGAGCTGTCTGTGGGGGAAATGGAGGCAGTCTGGTGGCCCCGCTGTGACCCACACAGTGAAGCACTGCTGGTGGTGAACAGGCTCAGTCTCAATGATTTTTCCACCATTGTTTAACCTCATAAAGTCCAGTAGTTGTCTGCTGCTGGTGTAATTGCTGTAACAGTCTCGGGTGGATCCTGGCCCTGGCTTTCCTTTGCATTTAGTTTTCCAACAACTGCTGTAAGTGAACACTGGGGCATATTCACATTTAAAAGGGGGCCGTGCTCAGGCTGGTGGCAGGTTTGGCTTCAGGGTGGCGAAAGGCGTAGTGAGGATGTCACTGAATCCCAGGAGAGCCAGGCTGGGAGCCAGCAGCACCTCACTGCCTCACCTTGTCCCTGCAGATCCTGGTCCTGGATGGCAAGCTGCTGCGAACAGAACCTGCCAAAGTGATGGAGACAGTCCAGAAGTTCCTCGGTGTGACCAACTTCATCGATTATCACAAGACCCTGGCGTGAGTCCTTCCCTGAGCTGCTTCTTCCTCCAGCCTGCAGTTTGTCCCAGCGCAGTGTGTTGCCAGGGGGATGTCCAGGGTTGTCCAGGGGTAACCCCAGCCCTGGGGCTTGCCAGAGCTGGTTTTGATGAGAACAGGGTTTCCCTTGGGGCTGGAACAGCAGCTCTTCATTGCTGTTCCCAGCTCTGGGATTGAATGCAATCAGAAATAACATTCAAGCACCCGGCTTTGCTTATCCAGACACCACAGCAGGGGTGGTGGTGTCACTCTGAGCAGCCCAGAAGCAGCTCTGAGTTCCTGGAGCAGCGATCAGGGCTGCATTCATGCCACATGTGACAGCATTGAGCCCTGGCACCTTGACTCCTTGTGCAGTACTGCAGAGAGCAGCTCTTGCTGCTGGCCCTGTCTCACCTCTCTGAGTGTCACCTTGCTCTGAGCCTTCCAGACATCCCACACTGTGAGAAGCAGGAGCCTCCAGAGCTCCTAGGAAGGTGATAATTTACTTCTGTGCAGAGCTGTCCCATATATTTGGCTGCTCTGAGACTGCACCAGGTGCCGTGGGGCTCTTGAGGTCATCCAAGGCTCTCAGTGCCACAGAGGATAATAATTAAATGCACATAGATCCCTGTCCTCGCTCAGCAGGGCGACACAGCGATGAGTGAACCTTGGCGGGCTGCTTGCTGTGCAGCTGCTGCAGGGAAACCTGCTGCACCAGGAGACAAGAACGAGGTGGAGATTGCCCTTGTGCAGGGCTGAGCAGCACTGGGGCTTGTGAGGCAGCGTGGGAGGGCGAGAGGGCTGAGGCAGAGCTCTTGCTTCGCAGGTTTGATCCAAAGAAAGGATTCTGGTGTCAGCTTCTGGATGGAGGGAAGACGAAATGCTTGGGAAAGAGCAAAGGGAGGAAGTACCCTGAGATGGATTCGGATGTGAGTATGCAGAAAGCCTCCTGAGATGGGCTTGAGCAGGTTGGTGGGCTCGGGGCTGTTCTTCCTGACTCTTTTCTCTGTTGTCCTGTTGCAGTCGCGCACTTTCTTGCGGGACTATTACAGGGACCATAACATCGAGCTCTCCAAGCTCCTGTACAAAATGGGGCAGACTCTGCCCACCTGGCTGCGGGAGGAGCTGCAGAGCACCAGGTAGCTGCTGCCCACCACCAGCCCAGCAATACCTGAGAGGGGCCGACCCGACGGGACCTTCCTCAGCAATACCCGGCTGTAGCCTTGGAGGGGTCCCCCAGGAGCGGACGACAGTGCCCAAGACTGCCTGAGCAGCAGCCTGACTCTGCGATTCCCATGCTGCCACCTCCCACCTACCCCACACCTGTTTCATTTTATTTTTCCTTTTGAATTCTGGGACACGTCAGTGATGTCCTGTCCCACTCTGACTTGGGGAAGTGGCACAAATTCTCCTTTTCTCAGCCCAAAATGGGCTCCAACTTCCCTGGTCCTGAGGGCAGCAGCAGCAGAGGTGTCCTCGCCTCCTGGTCTGAGTGCAGAGAAGCTGCTCTGGGCACACTGGAGCTGACTTTGCTGAACTGGAGCAGAAGAACGGAGCTGGTGGAGACCCCAAAACATGGAAGGACCCAAACCTGTTCCTGCCATCAGCCCCGTGGCAGGAAATGGGAGAGTTTGCTGGATTCCCCCCTCCACCAACTTGGAAAAGCAGCAAACAAAGTGGACTTTCCTTTCAAAGCCTTGGGCGCAATTCCTTTTGTCATCTCCATTAATTTTCAAGCTCCTCAACCACTTGCTCCTGCTCCAGGGGCAGCACAGTGGGAGAAGGGATTGGTGCCCTGGCCCTGGCACGCTGGCCCTGGCACACTCCCGTCCCCCTAAGCCCACCCTATGATCTTGTACTCGCGTGGTGTTTCCTGTGGTAAAATCGAGCGGTGCCTGGATCCCCTGGCACAGGGCAGAGCCGGCCCTTGGGGCCAGGGCGGACGTTGGGATAACAGCAACCAGAAGGATGCTGAGAACTTCAAACCTCTTGAATATTAAAAGCAAAAGTATTTTAATAATGTGGGGGGGGAAGGGAGGGGTAGGGAGGGCGTGTTCGTTTGGTTCCCATTTTACAGACGGTTGTTTTTTGCTTTGGTGCCAGGGTTTGTACCTAAACCCCGAGGGTTTACGTGGTCTCTTTGGTTGGTTGTTACACGTGACGGGGATGGAGGTCACTGGGGAATGGAGGTCTGGTTTCCCAGCCAGAGACGTGTCTGCAGCCCCGGCTCTGCCTCTGCCGTCCCATCTCCTGGGTTTTGCTGCTGGGGCTGGCAGGCAGGGCTGAGCCACGGTGGGTTTATGGGGATTAGAAGTCACTAATTCCCATTGGATGGAGCCCCTCCGCAGAGTGTGGGGTGGCAGCAGATGGGGCTGGACATGGACACAGTACCTGGGGTGCTGCCCTTGCCTCTAGGATGTGGCCAGGGCAGCAGGTGGGTCACACTGTGTTTCACCTTGGGGTGATGAAGTGGACCCTAGTAGCAGAGGATCCCACTTGGTGATATTTGCAGGAGCCCCCGTAGCTTTGCTCTGCCCCTCTGTGGGGTTTGTTGAGAGGCTCCTGGGTGCTGCTGCAAGGTCCTGTTGAATCAACTGCTAATAAATTGGGGGGGCTCTGGTTTTACTGGCTGATTGTTTCTCTCCTTCCTGGCATGATCCGGTCCTCAGCCCAGGGACTCCCATCTGTTTCTAGGGGCTCTTGGGCCTCTTTTAAGGGGGGGCATTTGGGGAGGAAGGGCAGGGTGTGGGAGCAGCCCTCCATGCACGAGGTGGCAGCAGCTGTCTAGTCCTGGGTCTGGACTCGCTGCACGGCGGCTTCATGTTCCTGCAGCGGGGCCCACAGCTGGCTGGGACAGCATCCAGCTCCCACTGTCAGCATCGGGGCAGGAATTTGGAGGGGCTGGGGCGATCCCCACTGGTTTGCTTCCCTCACCAGTCCCAGCCAGTTGCTGCCTGCTGGAGCCTTCCAACTGCTTTCCACAGCCCTGGCCCCTGTGAAGCGCTGTAGGAAGTGAAGCCGGAGCCTAATGACTCCCAGCAGGGTTTGTCTGGACCTGTCTGGGTGACAAATGATGTGCGGTGCCGGGAGAGCCGCTGGCCGGGGAGAAAGGGGCTGTGAGGGGTGAGCTGGAGGCTGCCCTGTGCCAGGAGCCTTTGTAATCTTTGGCCATATCACCACCTGCCTTAGCCCTGGGCTGCCCCAGGTGGGACCAGCTGCTGACCAGCTTGGCCCAGGGTTAATTGCTTATTAATTAACAGTCCTACATGGTAGCCCTGAGGTGCCTGGGAGGATGAGGAGGACTCTGCTCTCCCATGACTGTGGCAGACCCAACGGGGGAGGGAGGCTCCATCCTCCCCACCTTGTGACCAGCCTTGGCACTGGTTATGTTTCTGGTGTCTGCAGAAAATGTGCAAACTCAGTGAAAGCTGGGCTGGGCTGGGCAGGGGCCAGGGGCTGGGAGGTTCTGATCACTGCTAATTGATACCCAAGAGGTGGGGGTCAGGAGGATGTGGTCAGACTCTTCACTGGTGCCCAGTGACAGAACGAGGGGCAAGGATGCGAACTGGAACACAGGGTGTTCCATCTGAACGTGAAGAGCAACTTTACTTTGAGGGTGATGGGGCATGGGAATGGCCTGCCCGGGCATCAGGAAAAAGTGTTCTGTAATGTGTGGGTGGTGGGTCCCTGGGACAGGCTTCCTGGAGAGGTGGGGGAGGCCCCTTCCCTAGAGACATTCAAGCTCAGGCTGGATGGGGCTCTGGGCAATCTGTTCTAGTGAGTGATGGCCCTGCTGTTTGCCAAGGGCTTGGAATAGATGACATGTGGAGGTCCCTTCCACCACTATTATTCTATGACTCTATGACAGATTGTGGGGTCTGCTGTCTGGAGACATCCTAAACCCACCTGGATGTCAACCTGCTGTAGCAGAAGGGTTGGACTAGATGGTCTCCAGATGTCCCTTCCAGCCTTCTGTGAGCCCAGTGAGCACAGACCCACCCAAGACCTTGTCTCTCAAAACCTAGCAAGAGGGTTGGGAAGGGCCATGGAATCTGCTCCCTCTCAGGGAGAGAAGGGTGGGTTTGCACCCTATAAATAGCAGAGAGCCCCTCACTCCCCTGGGAGAGGCATCCCTGGCCCAGATGGCTGGGGGTTAGAACCAGATGACGCAAATATTTCGCACCGCAGCAGGATTGCGAAAGCAGTGGTGGCTTCTCCTGCTTCCCCAGGCCTGTGCTCCAGGCTGAGGACCTCCTCCCTGGGGATGTTGTTGTGGGGGTGGGTGCAGATGGCAGAGCTGCTGCGGGTGGGGGTTTGGTTGTGCTCAGGCTCCTGTTAGGATGGAGGTAGCTGGAAGCCTCCTGAGACCCTGTGCAGCATCAGCCAGCAGGGCTCTGTGCTGGGAGGGAATCCTGCCACAGGGTCGTGTCCCGCTGATGGACCTGACCTTGGCTGTCCAGCCCTGGCACTGACTGTCCCTCATTGTGAGACCTGTGACCAGAGTGAGGACGATGCCTGGACGGAGGGGTGACAGTGCAAGTCCTTGAGTCAGAGCCATGCAGAGTGTTTCTCGTGCTGCCTCCGGTGATGCTGAACAGCCGTGTTTACGCTTCATCATAAAATACTGCGAGGTGGTGCCTGAAAAAGGTCAACGTGTTGTTATTATGTGGTCATCTACCCCACAGAAACCCTTTTGTAGGAGCTGTGCATTTTCCTGCAAGGATTGATAGGTTTTGTTTGGAGGATGCAAGCGCATGGAACATCTTTTATATGTTAGAGGACACTGGAACAGAAGGTATTGACAGCACCTGAGCCTATGAGTGCACATCACCCCTTTAAATGTCACAGCCTGCACCAGGAAGCATCACAGAGCTTGAAATGGTGAAGGGCAGATGACTAAAGGATGTCTCTTGCATCTGGGAGAATTGTCCTGTAACTAATTTCCATTAACCCCTGCTCTCCGGTGGCTGCAGTTAACCCAGTTCTGCAATTGGGATTTGTTTTCAAGAGGAGCTGGGGTGATGGGCAGCTCGGGCTGTGACCCAACAGGGGAAACTGAAGCCCGCCAGCCCCACGAAGCTCTTAGTGTGAAGCCCCCCTCAGCATTCCCCTCACCTCAGCTCTGTTTATTATTAAAACCAGGCGTGGAGCAGATTCAGCCCCAGAGGGAGGTGGGGCTGCTTCCCGGGGCTCCAGGGGCAGGAATGTGATGGGTTGTCCCCATGCAGAGGGGCTACAAGGGGATGAACTGGGGGTTCACAGTCACCCACCGGGGACCCAGTGGCTTTCTCAGAGGTGGGGTCAGTGCCAAAGCAGGGGGTCCCAATGCCCCTGGCTCTGGACAAGCGGTGCCGGCTGGCAGAGCTGGGACCAGGAGAGGTTTGCAGCCGGGGAAGAAGATGAGGGCTGCTCAGCCTCGTTTAATAATGCAGGAGACAGCTGGGAGGCTCCGGGCAGCTGGAGGCTGAGGAAGGTGATGCTGAGCCCTAGAGAAAAACAAAGGCAGAGGTTAAACGAGGCTCCGGGCACTGAGGGGGTGCAACGGGTGACAAGATGTGTCTGTCTCAAGCTGTCCTGGCAGCCTTTCACTCAGCAAACCCAGCCTCTAGCCCCGTAAATGCAGAGAGAACTTCTCTGGGCTCAGGGAGTGACAAAAATCGTGCTGGTACCAGCACATTCCCACTGCTGGGGGCTGGCACTGCCCGAGGGGTGTAACTCAACCCACAGAATACAAACCTTCCAACCATCTCACTGCTTTTCCCCCTCTTTTTTAAGCCACGTGGGGTCTCAGTGCTGTTTATTTGCTGGGTAAAAATTGGGTTTGGGATGCTGCTCACCCCTTCCAGCCCAGTGGCCCCTGGCACTGCCTTCCCCAGAGAGGTTGGTGCTACCCAGAGCTGCTGGAACATCCTCAGAGAGCCCTTGTCGTTGTTCCTGCCTGGCACAGCAGCTCCAGCTCCTCTGCAGGGCTCTTGGGGAGCGAGAGAGGATAAACACAGCATCCAGGATCGCCTGGGAGGCTTTTCCAGCTCTAGATCCAGAGGAGGGAAATGTTAAAGGGTTTCCTGCTGTTGCACATCTGGGATGAGTTTCACCACGGGGGCCACCACTGCAGGAGCTATGGGGGCTCGGAGAGAGCCCAGCACCATGGGCATGTCTTCTCCACTCTTGAGCAAGGTGCTTATCAATGCAGAGAGCCACCCTCAGCCCCCATCTTTCCAGTCCTTCCTCTGCTTACCACCCAGGACACTTGTGGAACCCTCTTGCTCCTCGTCCTTCCCTGCCACCCCCATGAAGCCACCCTTGCCCAGGTTTGCCAGGATGGTTTCTCCCCTCCATCCATTCCACACAGGGCATCTCCTCCAACCTCCATCCTCCCCTACGCCGTGTCCCACAAGGCTGGTGACCATGTGGGTGCCGGTGCAGCCAGACAGAGTAGGGGGGTTGCAGTGGGGTGAGGATCAGCCTGGTGAGTTTGCCCCCCACACCAGGCTGCCCCTGGGGTCTTTTCCCTGGGCCACCCACATCCACATGGATCTTTATCCAGAATGGGAGCAAAGCATCCAGCCCTACATGGCCCTGTGCCTCCCCATGCATCCTCCCCCCCATCAGAAAAAATCCCCCTACAGACCCAACACGAATCAAGCGCCTCAGAATGAGCCAGAATAAATATTTTACGGTAAATTACTAAGGCTAATAATTATAAAAATCTGTCCTCAGGACCTGGAGCCAGGAAAAGATTTCCAAGCAGCTGGTGGCCACATGGGTGATGGTGTGTCCCCCCCACCACGCTCTCTGGTTGGGCTGGTGGACCCTCTCTGTTCAAGGAGAGCAGCTCCAGGAAGGGACTGGGGGGTCTGGGGATGTGGGTGTCCTCCCCTGGCTCCCATGATGGAGGTTCGGGGGGGGGGTCTGTGAGACTCAGTGGAACAGCTGGAGACAGAAAGGTGGTTGTTGCTGGGCTTTGGGGAGAGGATAGGGGGAGCTCAGCTTCCCACCTACTCAGCCCCACTTTGGGAGCCCTTGGGGTTATCTTACCGCTGGTGGGTTGGGGAAGGCAGCTCCAGGGCTGATGGAGGGCAAAGGAAGGAGGAGGGACAGCCCTGGCTGACTTCAGGGAGGGGGCTGGTTTTACTGATTGGACCACAGATCAGTGATGTTTGAGGGGCAGCCACCCCTCCCCAGCTATCTCTGCCCTCATCGCCCTCACAGCTCTGCCCATTTCCAGGGCAGATGGGGTGGGACAGTCCCTGTTGCAGGGGATATCTTGGGTCCAGCCATGTGCTCAGAGCTGGATGAGGCTGGGCAAGTAGCTCCATCCCTGCCTCAATGGAGACCACAGGGAGGGGAATGGCAGAGGGTGTGGGGAGCTCTCACTGGTTCTTTTCCTCCTTTCTGCGCCTCCCAGCACCGGTTGGGATGAGCAGAGCAGGAACAGGGACTGAAACCCCCTCGGCACCTGGTGTGATCGTCCCCATCGCAGCTCCCCACAGCCCCTCTCCATCACCCCAGCCTTGGCCCCGTCTCCCTGCAGAGACAGAGCAGAGATTTGAGCAGCCTGACCCCACACATCGCTCCCCCCTTCCCCCAGCCTGTTCGAGAGAGAGGAAAAACCAGCTGGATTTCAGGTCAGCACCCGGCTCCCCCTCTCTCTGCTCACTGGGGCCAGTGACTCAGTCGATGGTGGCAGATCCATGGCTCTGGCCCCGCTTGCCCCCACTCCCGCCCACAGCGGCTCCCCAGCAATGGGGTTGGCCTTGGGTGAGCTGATGCAGAGCTATGGGATCCCCCACTACCCAGCGGGTGCATGAGTGGTCAAGGATGCTCTGCCTCCCCAAAAAGCTTTGATTTTCTCCCGGGCTCCTGGGACCATTCCCCCAGTCTCCCATCCCTGGGACACCCCGGGTTTGCTGCTGGGGGCTCAGCCCTGGCCGGCGTTGCTGGGGCTGAGCACAGGCAGCAACAGCAGCCCCGGTCTGAGTAGGGGCCTTGGCTCCCAGCGATCAACAGGAAACGGGAGATGGATTTCTCGGCAAACTGGGCTTTCCATAAACAGTCTGAGGGGCCGACCCGCGACGGCGGGAGCAGCTCAGAGCCAGGGCTGGGCTTTACAGCTGTTTATCACATATTTCTGCTCTCATTTCCTCCCCGGCTCGGCAGCTCCTCTGCTCCTGCATGAAACCAGGGCTCAGCCGAACCCCACTGGACGGGCTGCTGCCATCCCCACCCTGGTCCACCTGGGATGCTCCTGCTGGAGCAGCACAGGGACACACGACATCCCGTGGATCCTGGGTGGAAAGCATCAGAGGCATCTCGATCCTTTCCAAACCCCAAATGCAGCTCCTGCTGGGCTCCCTTTGCTCTGGAGCCCATGAACCTCCCCCATGGCACCAGGGCCAGCCCTCGGCTCACCAGTCTGACCAGCACACAAACGTCCAATTTCTTGGCAATCAGGACTTAAGAAAACACAAGCTGACCCCGAGAGGTGAGAGGAGACTGGGACTGCGGGGAGCAATGCTGGTCGCTCCACCTGCTTCTCATTAGCAGAAGCTTGTTCAGCGCCAGCTCCGCTCCCCCATCCCACCCCACGGAGCTCAGCCGCTCTGGTATTCCCGGTGATGGTTTGTCGGTCTCCAACCACCATCAGATGAGAGATGTGGCTGTAGAGCAGCCTCCACGCCCGTCCATCCCTCCTGGCAGAACAGAGCTGCCCCATGCCCAGGCACCACCCTCTGTGACCCATCCCAGTGTCCCCGGGCACTGATCCTGACCCCAGAGGCTGCGCTGGCAGCTGGCTCCATCCCCATCTCCGTGCACCCCCTGTCCCCTGGCACAGCGAGGACTGTGTTTTTGGGTGGAGGACGTTGATGTGGGGTGGTGGGGTCACGGGCAGCGTGGGCCCCATTTGTAGAGGCGAACAAAGGGACTTTCTTTTGGCTCAGACTGGGGGGAGCACGACCCGTCTGGAAGCAAAATCGCCTGCGTCACAGGCAGACGGCGGCAGGACGGGGGTTCTTCCAGAGGGCAGGAAAAGTGCCGGCAAGCCTGTGCCGCAGCCCCTGGGAGCTGCTGCTGGGAGCTTTGACGAGACCTCAGGACTTGTGCCCTCAGTTCCAGGTTGCCCAAACCCATTGGCAAGAGGATGTTGGTTGCTCGGGGCCACCATCCTCATGCCAAGGTGCCACCATGATGCCAGCGGTGCTGCCAGTCCACCCGAGAAGCCAAGCAACCCCCAACTTTGTGAAATACATTTGAGTTGGCTCTGAAGGGCACAAAAATGCCCCTCAGAAAGGTGTGAGCAGGCACATGGGCAGATGTTCAAGCCAAGAGCCAGAGACCTGGCACATCACCAGCTTTGCAGGTTGAGGTTGATGGCAAGTGCCAGCTCCCACCTTCTCCCTGTCATGACAGGTACAGCCCAAACCTGCCCACGGACACCAGCGGTGCCACCCACAGAAGCACTTACAGCTCCACAAGGCCATGTGGGCATCATTCTGGCACTCAAATGCACACCCTGTCCCCACATGTTGGGTGCTGCTGTGTATGGTGGGATAGGGTCAGCAGCAGGGCTGTCAAAGAAGGTGAGGAGCTCAGATATGGGGCTGTTAGGGAACATGGGATGCTCAGATATGGGGCTGGCAGGGAAGTTGGGATGCTCATGTGTGTGGGGCTGGCAGGGGAGTTGGGATGCTTAGATATGAGGCTGGCAGGGATTGTAGGATGCTCAGATGTGGGGCTGTTAGGAGATGTGGGATGCTTGGATATGGGGCTGGCAGGGAAGGTAGAATGCTCAGATGTGGGGCTGTTAGGGGAGGTTGGCTGCTCAGATGTGGGGCTGGCCAAAGAGAGATGCTTCCTGGAAACTGGATGGGCTGGAGCAGGGCCGTGTTTGGGAGGAAGGCTGGTGTGTGGGTGTGCTGGTGTGTGAGGACGTTGGGCTGGGGACTGTGTTGAAACAGAAGGGTTTGATTTGATTTGATTTTTTTCTCTTGAAATGGCTTTTCTGCTCTCTCAGATTATTAAATGAAATGTTACCAAAGGGAAAAAATAAAAGCCAAAAATAAAAGGGAAAATATCAGCACTAACTGTTCCTTCCCACCCTGAAAAATCCCCTTTGCAATCAGTCATCTTTTCTTCCCCCTCTCTTCTCTGTTTGTCAGTCTGTGTGTGGAGCTGCGTCTCAGAGGCTCACACGTTGCCCTGACTCTGCTGATCCCAGCCTGGGATGGTCTCTGGAGTCTCACACCGTGGGGATGCTCTCAATGAGGGATGCACCAACGTGTGGGACCATGCCCCTGGTACCTGGAGGAAGGAAGAAACTTCATGGATGCAGTTCAGGAGGGCAACCAACAGCCTGGGATGGTCATACCCAGCTGCTGCCCCAGCCCTGCACCCCAATCCTCATCAGGAACAAGGGGATGGTTAGCATAGGAGCATGGGAGGATGCTTCAGGAGTCATTTGTGTCATCACCCCCACCCTGGCACGGCAACGCAGTTGTATGTGGGGAAACTCAAGCAGGATTTTGCACCTCTGATGCTAAGCCACATATGGGTGCCTGGCACAACCCTCTGCCTACCCTGCCTGTCCCTATCATCAGCTAAGAAGGATTTGGATCCATATCCCTATTCCCAAAGGACTGACCCCCTGGATTCCCACTTTCTGGCAGATTTTGGTTTAATTTGTCCATGGTGAGGTGTCAGAGCCTGTGGAGTGGTGTGGCTGGAGCCACCTCAGCTGTAGTCACTCCTACCCCACACCAGCCACTAAGTCATCCATGATGCCAGAGGCACGCATGGGTGCAGATGCCAACAACCCTCTCCAGGAGGGCACTGGGCCAGCCTGCTCCAGGCATTGCCCCTTCTCCACAAGTTCCCAGCTCCCCACCAGCTGCGGGAGAGCCCTGAGCCCCAGACCCTGCTGATTAGAGTCAATTCACATTCCTCCCTCCCAATGCCAAAGGGATCTTTTATCAGCAGGTTTTGTTGTGGGGATTTTTTTTCCCTGCAGACTATTTTCTTTCCATGAAAACATTAAATGGCCTGAGAGATAAGGAGCAAATTTATAGCAGTTCACACCGAAGCAGCCAAGACACTGGCAAGGAAAAAATGCCTTCCCTCCTGCTACCCGCCTTCCCTCGCCTGCTCCCCACCCCGGCCGCTTCCTCTTATTCTCTCCATATTCTCCTGACTCCCACGACAAGCTCAGCCGCCCAGGCCCAGCTCTTCCTGCCCCGCCGTGAGGTCGCCCACCAAGCCGGGGGCTGTAGCATGAGGAGGTGCCAGCACAGCCCAGACACCATCACCGGGGAGGAGGGGGGATGCTTGTGAGGGCTGACTGTGTCTCAGGATGATGTGGTCCTGTATCTACATGATATAGAGGCTGGATCCATCCTCCTGCCAGGGCTTCTAGTGCAGGAAAGCACTGCAGAGAGATCTGGCCAGGCTGGGTCAATGGGATGATGTCTACTGAATGAGGTTTAACAGAGCCAAGTGCTGGGTCCAACACTTGGGTCACAACCAATCCCTGCAATGCTACAGGACTGGGGAAGAGCAGCTGGAGAGCTGCTCAGTGGAAAAGTACCTGGGGGTGCTGGCTGATAGTGGCTGAACACGAGCCAGCATTGTGCCCAGGTGGCCAAGAAGGCAAACAGCCTCAGCGATAGTGTGGCCAGCAGGACTGGGGGGGTGGGGTGGTGATTCTTCCCCTGTACTCAGCACTGGTACAAGAAGGACATTAAGGGGATGATGTGGGTCCAGGGAAGGGCAGTGAAGCTGGTGGAGGGCCTGGAGGACAGGTCTAATGAGGAGCAGCTGAGGGAACTGGGGTTGTTTAGTCTGGAGAAAAGGAGGTTGAGGGGAGACCTTATTGCTGTCTGCAGCTACCTGAGAGAAGCTTGTAGAGAGGTAAGGGTTGGTCTCTTCTCCCAAGCCACCAGCGACTGGACAAGAGGCAATGGCCCCAAGCTGTGCCAGGGGAGGGTTAGGATGGACATCAGGAAAAACCTCTTCCCTGACGGAGTGGTCAGAGGTTGGAAGAGGCTGTCTGGGGAGCGGGTAGAATCACTGTGCCTGGAGGGGTTCAAAAAACAAGTAGATGTGGCCCTGGGGGACAGGATTTAGTGGGCAGAGTGGGCTTGGATTGTCAGACGGGCTGGATGATCTTGTAGGTCTCTTCCAATATGAATGATTCTATGGTTCTGGATGTGGGCTGTGCTCTGGAAGGAGCTGGTCTGAGCCCAGGACGATGCTAACCATGGGGCTGGGTGAGCCCTGCAAGCCTTCTCCCTGTTCCCTCCCCCAATAAAGCAGCCCTTGTTCGGCCGCAGCCGCTGGGAGCCGCTCGGCAAACCCTCTGCGGGGCTGGCTGAGCTGCAATGTTTAACTTACCCGAATCTGCAATAAATTTTCCTGGCGGCCCCCAATCAGCCGGGCCCCGTCCGCCGGCGCTGCAGGTTTTACGAGCTCTGAAGGGCTATAAAGGCCCTTTACTGGCTGCGTTTTTTTATTTCAAATTAGAGTGTCACTGGATAAACACCGGACAAAGCTCTGATTTACCGGGCGCCCCGCATGGTGTAGGGCTGGGGGCTTGGGGATGGGCTGAGCGGTGGCCCCACAGGATGGACAACGTGTCCCTTCACCCCATTTGAGCCGGGCTGGTGCCTTCCTTACCCTCATTGCCCTTAAACATGAGGCATGGGGAAGGGGAACCCACTTCAGGAGCACCCATGGTGCCAGGGCAGGGGGTGGGCTTGTCTGAAGAGCTCCAGTGCTGGGCAGCACCCAGTTAGGGTAAAACAGAGGGCAATGGTGGTCCCCTCCATCCCAAACCCAGCTTGGAGGCTTGGGACCCGCTGAAGTCCACTCTTGCCCAAAAGGCTGAAGCCCACGAGCCTTCTATGGAAATAAGGGAGGAGTGCAGTGCCAGACGTCCTGGTGTCCCTGTCCCACGCTGAGGTGGGAGCTGCAGGGAGCTGCAGCAGCCACCCTCTGAGCTGGGGACCTGGAGCTGCCCTTCCCCTGCTTGCAAAAGTGCAGTCCCCTTGTCCTACAGGCACCATGGCCTGTCGCCAGATGGCACAAAGGGATGCAGAGCGGAGAAAGGGATGAAAAGTGTGAGGATGTCCAACAGGGATGTCCCTCCCAGGGATATTCTCATCTTCCCAAAGTGAGGGCAGGGAGGAGACCCTTCCCAGTCCCTATCTGCCTGCTCCCAGTCAGAGCTCAGCAGGATTGGGGGCTCTTTGGGGTGTTTAGGATGGGAAGTTTCTTTGGGGTCTTCAGGACAAGAGAGTTCTTTGGGGATCTCACACCCCCAGGAATGGCAGGGCTGCTTTCCCCCATTTCGTGGCAGCAATACGCAGCACATCCCAAAAACAGGGACCCCCCCTTTCCTGTCCTGGAGTTTGGGGGGATTGGCTGCTCTTTTGGAGGAACAAAACCACAAGGGGAATTGATCCTGTTGAAGCTGAGGGTTTTCCAGACTGTACTTAAAGATTCCCCCCCCACATACAGGGAGGGCTGCCGTGGCAAAGGGGCCACTCCAGTCCCCCCACCCCAGGACAGATGCGGTGCCCCGGAGCCGAGCGCACGGCTGTGCTCCCAGGCGCTGCGAGCGCTTGAAGAATATAGGTGGTTAATGCCTTCAGCATGTATGAAATATCCCATATGCTGCAAAACAAAAGGGGCTCTGTGCTATTAAAGTTTCATTTCCCCACTCCCCTCCTCCCGCCCCTCTCCCCGCTGTTCTCCCTGCCCTGCGCAGCGCAGCTCGAGGAGAGAAGGCGAGGAGACCTGGGCGCTGCTGGTCCCCAGCTGCCAGCTGGGACACCGCGGTCTGGACTGTGAACTTGACCCTGCCTGAGCTTGACTGGAGCACACAGAGAGCAGCAAGAAAAGAGAAGGAGAAGGAGGTGAGTGTGGTGAGTACGAGCATCCCTGGACTTGGTGCAGTTCTCCTGGGCTCAGTGGGATGCTGGCTGGAGATGGCTCTTGGTGCCCGCTGGGACACGGGACATGCTCCACGGGACTGGCATTGGCAAACTCCACGATGGAGAAGCCTCCTGGCAGAGCGGAGGGTGCAGATGGACTTCCCCAAGCCCCCAGCATGTGTTCCCAGTTCCTTCTTGGTCTTGCCTGAGACGGGGAGGTCTCTCCCTGCCAGCATCCAGTCTGCCCTTGGCCAGGGAGGGCTGAGGATTTGGAGGAGGGAGCAGCCCTTTACCCCAGGGCCCCCTGGAGCTACTGTGGGGAGGATGAGCTGCCTTGGAGCTGCACTGCAGGGTGGGGGAAGAAGAGGAAGAACAGTGGTGGCCAGGGGCTTGCTGGCAGCTGAACCAGTCCTGGGAGCACCCAGACACCCCATCACATCCCTGTGCAGGGACAGCTCTTCCTTGCACCCGGACCCCTGGGCATCCACAGGGTTTGGAGCTCCAGCAGCAACCCGGGCGGCCGTTGCTGGTCCCTCGGGGTCCCGGAGGGGTTAAGATTGGAGAGAAAAAGTGGAGAAAGAAAACAGAGGGTTGCAAGAGAGCGGCTCGGTCAGGGGCTGTTTGCGCTGGCTTGGATGTGTCCTCGGCATGTTTATTCCTACTGCACAGGGCTTCTGCCAGAGCCAGAGCCAGAGCCAGGCTGCTGAGCACACACAGAGCTCAGCCATGCACAGCCCCATCCTAAAACCCTGTTGCACCCTTCCCTTTCCACCTCTTGATCCTTTCCTCCCCGTGTTGGAGTCTCACGGGGACCCCTGAGGGCAGGGGTGGCTGATGACTGTTCCCTGCCCTTGGAGACCCCCCTCGCCTGCCCGTACTCTGCCTGCTGCAGCCTTAGCTGAGCCGGATGGGAGCAAACCTCATGTCCCAAGGCCACCAGCCTGCTGTGCTGCTGGAGCCAAGGCCTGGGAACGGGCATGTCCTGGGGTTTGGCTGCTTTCCTGGGCTGGAAAGAAAACAGCCCCCTCTCCGGGATGCTCTTTGTTTCCCATGAACCGATCTGAGCTCTGCCTGTGGGGCTCAGTGGGGCCAGACCCTACGCTCGGGTCCATTCAGTCTCTGTCTCCTCATTCTGCTGCTGAAACGTCCTTTATCCTGCTCCTGGTGGTCCCCAGGCTGTGTGTGTCCTCCTCTCAGATCTCATCCTGCCTCTCTGGGGTCAGAGCTGGGGACCAAGGGACTGGCAAGAATTCAGGAACAGAAGCTGGTGGGGAGCTGCTCCCCCTCTTCTAGCACCTCCTGCAGGCTTCAGGGTTTCAGAGATGCCTGGTGTGGGGGGGTCACAGCACGGAGGATGGGAATGCTGGGCTCAGGAAACCTTATCGAGTCGTCTGTCTTTGCCACTGACCTTGTGTCCATGTTTGGTCAGGTTGCACGATCCCAGCAGTGCCGGGTCGTGGCCCCTCATCTGTCTCTTCCAGAGGGACTGGCTGGGGCTGCAATGGCAGCAGACCCGGCTGTGAAATCTGGCAGCGATGGGTCCCGGGATGGACCTGGATGCCCCTACAGGGCTCTGAGGTGCTCTGGCTGCAGGCTATCCCAGCTGGAATGGCCTCAAATGCTCAGAAGCTGCTTAAACTGGCTTTTCGAGCCCTTGTGGGTTTTTCTGCTTGGTTGATGGTCATGTTTTATGTCTGCTGAGGACGAGCTCCCTAGGGCTGCATGGTTATGGGATGAGCCCCGACCCTGCTTTGGGACAAGCCCCAGCTCTGCTGCAGGAAGCTTTCCTGCCCTCCCCACCCAGGCAACCAACAACAGGCACCCTGAGAGCCAGGAATGATCCCCCATCCCCACTGCACTCACCCCCAGGAGTAGGATTTGGTGTAATTAAGGAGCATTAATTAACCCCTCCCCCTCCCAGCAGACATTTGTCGGTATCGCTTGGGAGAGGCGTGAGGGCGCCTGGTGCCAGCCCTGCCTCTGGCATCAGCTGCTGGAGCTCAGTGGGGACGTCTGGGTGTGGGAGCAGCTGTGCCCACGACCTGGGGCCGCACAGCCAGGGCTGATCCCGTGTGATGGGTAATGAGGAGCAGCTGCCCTCAGCAGGTAGGAGCTGTGGAACCAGGAGGCTGGGAGCTGCCGGGACTCTCCTTACCAGGTCACTGCAGCACGGCTGGAGCTTGCTTTGCTGCCCAGATCTTGGTCTTTAAGGCTGTCACCTCCCTCAGAGCTCCTGGTTTTGTGTTTCATTTGAGCAGCTGGGACTTTCCACTGTCCCAGGGATGCAGCAGTTGCAGCTGCAGTCAGGGTTCCAGGTAAGGAAAGGGCAGCACAGAGCTGCCCCACGCAAGGCTGTGCCATGCAGCCGGGGTGTGGGCGGCTCTTGGGAAGGTCCTGATAGGACCCCCAGGTCAGACAGAGCCCCATTACAGATGATGGAAGGGGGTAAAGTGACTTCTGAATCCAACCAGGAGGGCTGAGCAAGGTCAGTGTCGCTTGGCTAGAGCTCATAGGGTGATGTTCAATGGATGTGAATCCACATGGAGCATCAGGGTTTCCTCCTGGGGCTGAGAGGTGGTTTGAAGGGTGGGATGAAGGGACGAGGTTTGCAGGGAGCTACAACCTGACAGGGAGCTCCCAACCCTGGGAGCCAGGGTGGTGGAACATGTACAGACACCCACCAGGGCTTCATGTGCCATGGGATACAAACTGCATTTCACCACAAGTCCAACCCATCCTGCACCATATGGGCAGTCGAGGGACCAGCAAGCCCTCTCGTCAGCCCCTCATCCTCTACCCCAGCTCACTCTCAAGCCTCCCTGGTGCCTGGGAGCAGAGAGCGAAGTAGCCCAGGGCAAGTTCAGGACCCGGGTGAGAAATCGGCATGGTGGAACTGCTCTTGATTGGGAAAGACCTTTAGGATCATCGACCCACTGTGTACAGAGCTTTGAAGGGACACAGAGCAGCTGTGTCCAGCCCTCGCTTCCAGCATGGGGTGGAGGAGGGAGGAGACACAGTCCAGCTGTCTGGGATGCCACTGTCCTCCTCTTTGGTCACCACTTCATGAGGACAATCCCTCTGGTGCCTGCAGCCCCCATGACATTTCTCTTGCAGCTTCTCCCCACCAACTGTGGGCAGGACATGAGGGTACAGCTGGGTGTGGGCATTCCCTTGCTGGCATTGACACCCCCATGTCCTCACAGACAGGTTGGGGCACTGGGGACCACGAGGGCTGCAGGGGGACAGGCGCTCAGGAATGTTGTTTATTCCATCCTGGTTTCCATCAAGGTAGTAAATCAGCCCTGCAAAAGGCTCTTGTTTCCCCCCACATGCTGCCCGCTGCTGTGCCTGTGGGAGCCAGCCAGTGCCAGTCCTTGCTCAGCTCCTGGGGACAGAGTCTGTCTTGGACCAGTGAGGCTGGGGACCTGTTGTGTCAAGGAACATGACATGGGAGGGTTTTTGGCTGGTATAGGGTAACATCAAGCTCATTCCAGCTTAGATCTAGTGTTGGGGTCACCCTGCAGGCAGCCCGGCTGTGCCACCCCCCAGCACGTGGCTCAGCAGCACATCCCGGCCAGGTACCCGGGGTATTCGGTTGCAGCAGATGGGAGAGTGTCCGGGCACAAGGTGGCCCAGGCACAGCTCCAAGAGCTGCTGGGTGACAGTTACACCACAAAGATGTCTCCTGTATCAGCTCCGAAGGCAGTGCTCCCTTAAAGAAACCCGCCCCACCCCCAGGGACATACGGTTGTCCTTCAGGGATGCAGCCAAGCCAAAGTCCTCCCCCTGGTGATGCCAAGGGGTGGAAGATGCCAGGGAGGAGAAGGTGCCGTTGAGGAAAAGGCACCCAGGGAGGAAGGTGCCTTGGGGGGGAGGCGCCCAGCTCCGCCAAGGGGGCATTCAGCTGCTGGCACGAGGAAGGTGTGAAGATCCCTCGATGTAAACTTTGTGGCTGGGCTATTTTGGAAAAGGGACTGAACTGGTCTTGTGACTAGAGCTGGGGACTGCAAGTCTGGACAGCAGGGTCCTGCCTGAGTGACAGCGACCCGCTGCCCGACCTCCAGGAAACCCGAGAGCCCCGGCTAGGCTGGGGACAGCGTTCACAGCCCTTCCCTCACCCTGCCTCGCTCGTTTAGTGATGATGAAAACCAAGTGTCAGGTGGTGATGCAGCATGGGAACCCATGGACACAGAGCTGAGGAGCACATCCAACCCCACCCTGTGGTACTCCTGCGTCTGGGTTACCTAGGGTCCCCAAGGCTGTCCTGGAGGTGCCCCCCATATTTTTACACCTGTGTCACAGCGCTGGGCCAGGATCAGTCAGGGCCACTCTGGTCCCCCTGCCAGGGTGGGCTCTGGGAGCAGATGGAGCTCTGGACTTTCTGCAGCACCCCGTCTCCCCCAGGCTCAGCAGCCTGGATGCCAGCACTGCCTGCCAAAAATATTTGTGTGGGAGGTGGAAAGTTAACTTTAGTTTCCTTTTTTCAATGGCGGGGGAGCGGTGGCAGGGTGTGAGAGAGGCAGGCGGGGAGGCTGAGCATCAGCCGCCAGCGAGTGGGCAGGGGAAGAGAGACGAGCAAAAGGTCTCCCTGCTGCCAGATTTCAGCACTTTGTGAATCCAAGGGGTTTCATTTTTTATTTTTTATTGTTTTTATTAATTATTATTCTTACTTCCTCTTCCGTCACCATTTTGCAGCTTCTCATAGGGACTCGCTGCTGCTGCTGGGTAGTGTGAGGGGCTTCTGCGGGGTGGGCAGCTCAAGCATCCTGTGCTCCCTGGGTTGATGCTGAGCCCCTGAAATCACCCCTGAAATACCTCATTGCCCCCTCCCCGCCTCATTGTACTGGTGGGGGTCTGCACAGGCGGATGGCTGTTATCTCAGCCCAGCTACATGGACGTGGCTGGCGATGCTTTGACAAGACACTCGGGTCACACGTACCCACCCTACCCACCCTGTCTTTGAGCAGACACACAGGTCTTACTAGAGATGACCCCTAAATGATCCCTTCGTGCTCTTCCCCAAGAGCCGTATCCTGGGGGGAAGGCAGCTCCTCCACCGCCTCGATGCCAGGCTCAGTCGGGCCCTGGTGACTCGATGCTCCATCAATGTGGGAGTCCCTGTGTTCGCCAAGGAAGGGTTTGCCCGGGGAACGCCAGGATCGTGGGCGCCCCATCCTCAGGATGTGCCTGTCTGCGGAAAGCACTCGCAGCACGCGAGAGGGAGGCTTTGGGAGATGGTTTTAAGGGTTGTATGGGCTGTCCCCGCAGTCTGTGTAGGATGGGTGGGAGCCAAGCTGTATGAGAAACATTCTTCCTAGGGATGGAGTGAGGGGGTGGGAGCAGGGAGATGGCAGAGGTGCTGCAAAAGGATCTCTACTCTCCAAGAGGATCTCCATGCCCCAAGAGGATCTCTGTGCTCCAAGAGGATCTTTGCTGACCTGTCCTGGGTTGGGGCTACTTTCAGCAGCTTTCTCTCTGTCCTGGTTTGAGAAAAGCCAGCACCCTCCCGCTCCCACCACTCACCCTGTCTCTAAGGAAAGCTGTGGGTGGCTTCCAGCAACTACTGGGGCCCCGAATGACGTAAAGAGCAGGGTGAGATTCCTTTTACAGAGAGAAACAGTGAAAATTTCCCCCTAGGATCTCTCTGCAAATCCATGTTGAATAATTGCAGCCTAGCAAGGCGGGAGGGAGGATTTCTGAAAGGGCAGAACATTTCCTTCAGGCACTCTCAAAAAAATGCAGCCTTGCATTGGGGAAATGCCCGAGCGCCTGCTTGGCAGCAAAACTTTCACCAGCTGTTTTCAAACCTGCCTTCATTTCCAAAATAACCCTGCTGAGGACAGGAAAAGTTTTGCAGAGGGGCTGTGCAAGCCCTAGATGAAGCCGCAGGGTCTATTCCTGCCTGAGCTCAACCTGCAGCCTTGACCTGCTGCATTCTCCTATTTCACCAAAAAAACCTGCCCTAACTCAGGGAGGTTTTGGGGTCGAGCAGAAACCTTCATTCTTCCTCAGCAGGCTGCTAGGCCAGGAAATCCTTCCTCATCTGTGCACAGTGGGTTCCATAGGTCTCCTGGCAGCGCTGATGCCCAGAAGGACCCAGCCTTGCAGAGTGGGGCTGGGTGGTGCTCAGCTCATGACACAGGAATTTCCCCCCAACGCTGTATCCTGCTGTGGAGTGATGACATCCCCCATTCCCAGCAGATCCCTCGCCTCTCAGTGCTCGTCACGCAGCAGGATTTATGCTCGGCCGAGGGGAAGCGGCTCTGCCTGCGCTTGTCCCAGCACTGCGTGAGTCACCCCATGGATCAGCCCAGCTTTGTCAGTTGGGTGCTGCAAATTTTGGATGGAGATGCGAGCCAGGGCTCCTGCTAACCGAGAGCAAACCCTGTCTGCAGGACACTGGCTACTTCCACCTCCTGAGCAGCATCTGGCCACAAATGGGGTGTCCAGAGCCGCCATCTGGGCTGCTGAAGGCAAACTGACCCCCCACTCTGGGTGCTGTCCCCAGGGTGAGAATGGGTGACCAAGGGTGCTGGATAATGAGTGTGGCATTGGGGGTTCTCCTGGGGTGGGGGCACTTCTAAATGAGCTTTTAGGGAACATTTGCATCTCAGGGGTCCTTCCTGGTGGGGAATGGTGCTAGGCTGAGGCTGTGGATGCTGCAACTCGCTCTGCTGGCAGCAGCCAGAGGAAACCAGTGCCTGCACAAGCATCCTCAAAGCTCTCCCTTCCCTTTTCACAGGTCTTTAGATGCTGCTCCTCTGCTCAGCCAGACAAGAGGACTTTCTGCAAGATCCTCCTTGGTGACGCCTGTCCCCTGCCTGCAAGCGGAGTTCAGTTGGGCTTGTGCCCGGCACATGGACAACTGCCCTTCTGGGGACTGCCCAGGGCACTGCCAACGAGAACCCAGCCCCTTGGCCATGCAGAGAGGGTTTGAGAGGCTGTGGAGAGCTGGCGAGGGCAAGCGGTGAAGATGCTGAAGACAAGGCTGCGACAGCCCTGCCTGCAAACCCAACCCGGCTGCCCCCTGCACAGCCAGGTGGCCTCAAACCCCTGTGTCTGTGGGATGGCTGAGGGGGACACCGAGGGGGACAGCAGCTGCTGGCAGGACACTGGAAGCAGAGCAGGGCAGAGGTGCTGTCAGCTCCGAGACACTCCTGCCTCCAAAGCAGGGGAGCAGGAGGGATGGATGGGGCCACTGGGTGGGAAGGTGAGTGGAAGCTGCCAACAGGACCCTAGGGAGCTCAATGGGGACACATCAGGTCCTTCACTGGATGATGACAGTCTGGCCTTGGCAGCTGAGCCCCCAGTCCCTGCCAAGTGCTCCTGCTCTGTCCCAGATCTGCTCCCTGCAGCACCCAGCCCCACAGCTGACCCCAGCCAGGAGTGGAAAGTGGTGAAGATCCAACGGGTCCTCATTGACCCCACCAGTGAGCCGAGGAAAGCAGGTAAGAGAAACTTCTTTGGGCATTGCTCCCCACCCCAAAAAACCACTGCTGTGTTCCTGGGGCTACACTGTGGTGGGAACACCCAGCTATTCCCAGGGCAGGACCTCTGCTGGGTTAGAGGTCCCAGGCTCCCAGCAGCACTGCTGGGACTTTTTTAGCTTGAGATGATCTCTCTGGCCTTAAAAATAAGGAGGAATCTGTGGCTTTTCCTGGGAGGGGGGTGGGAAGGCAGTGGGCAGGCTCCCATAATCTCCAAGATGGAACATGAGTAGGGTGGTTTCCTCAGGGCTTGGAGGGTCCCTGACTAGTGGAGGTGATTAGGATGTGCTCCCAGGGTGCTGCCTGGTACCCGCTGCCCAGTCAGCTGGAGCTGGGATGGCCAAGCAGTCATCATATGGCTTGAGGCCACCCCTCTTTCAGCCCTCATTTAAGGATTAAGTGCTTTATTCCGGGCTGGTTGGTTCCTGCAGTCTCGGTGCCATCACCCCGCTGCACAGCTCTGTTTTGCAGCCATTCCCCACGCAGCCAGTCCCTCACACAGGCACATATCTGGGGTTACCACAGACCTCCCCACCCAGGGCAGATGCTCCCACAAGATTACTCCCATCCTCTCGCAGGCATCAAACCCATTTTTAAACCCCACTTCCACCCTTCTTTCTATTTTGCTCCTGCCCAGCTGTTATCTCAGCTGCCACACAGCGCTGAGGCAGGTGTGTCTCTGTCCCCACGGGACAACCTTATTGGATGCTGCTGCTCTGCTCAGAGCCTGATTTTCCCAAAGCAGCCCCTCTGGATGGGAGCAGCTGAGACCGGCCAATACAAACCCATCCCTCTGTGTTTTGGGGTGTCAGACATCATCAAAGCCAGCAGCTCCCTGGTTGGGATGAGGGCTGGGAAGCTCAGCCAAGCTCCTTGGCTGGCTGCTGCCCCAGCAGCTCCTGCAGCCCAACAAGCGTCGAGTTTCAGGGCTCAGCACACAAACCAGATGGACCCAAATAGACTTCCCATTTCTCACACGGCTCTGAGATGGCAGATCTGCGGTGGGGAAAGGTCAGGCCTGATTCTGTCCAGGCTCAGCATTTTCCTAAGCTGAGCCGCCATCCAGCACTTTTGCTGCCAGCCTGGAATTTTAAAGTAACTCAACAGGTTTGCTGGAAAGACTCTGTCTGTCCCGTTTCCTCCCCCTCCAAGTGAGATCACCACCAGCCACTGCCTGTGGGACCCGTCAGACTTTCCAGAACTGCCAGGCAGGATGTCACTGAGGGTCCTGAGTGCTGGGACCTGCAGGTTTGCAAAGGGGAGGTTTGGGTTGGAGCAGGGATGATGATAAAGGCGCAGGTCCCCATGCAGGTGGCATCAGGGTCCTTCTGCAGTTTGCAGGAGCATCCCTGGAGAGCTGTTGGGGATTCTCTCCTTCTTAGCCAGCTGAGGGTGAAACAACTCCACGCAGCTCCTGCAAGATGAAGGGGTGCACCCATCTGCACTCAGAATCATACAGGGGTGGCACTGGGAGCTGGGAGCCAAGCAGGAACCCCCCCTGCCCCAAGTGGTGCAGACCCACCCAGGCAGGTGCTGGGTGGCCCTTTGGTCGTGGTCCAGCAGCCCAAGGCCAGGCTGGCTGCTCCACACGTATCCGGCACAGCGGCCCAGGCTGGTTGGCACCTCTCAGGGCAGACTGGGGTACAGGAGCCCCGGGTACAGGCAGTGGCTGGGAGATGCAGGAGGCAGGACTGGTTTCTCTGTCTGGTGTGCAAATGCACGGAAGGTTTTACTCCCTGGGGGCTGCTGAGCCAGCACCAGTCTCCCTCAAAAACCAGAAAAGCACAAAAAAGCAAAAAGGGGTAGGAAGAAAGGAAATTAGAAAGGCAAAAAAATAAGGCCAAGAGCTCATCCTGCGGTGTGGACACAGATAGGAAGGGGGAGAAGTGGTGCCAGGAGGTTGGCAGCCAGCCGGAGCGGGATGGTGCAGGTGAGTGTGATTCTGACTCTCCAGGAACCATCCCACCCAGTACTGTGGTCCCCCTGTTACTGGGAGCAGGTCACCCCTCACATAGGACTGTTGATACTCTTCCCAGGACTGTGACACCAGTGCTGGATTTTTGCTCCGCTCCAGAAACCTCAACCCTTTAGGCTCTGGGGGAACTGGCAGCTATTGGGACACTCGGCTTCTCTGCAAGCATCTGAAACATGGGGTGCTGCAGGTCCCCAGCAGAGCTCTGAGGAGGGAAAGAGTGTGAGGGGTGAGATAAGGGGAATGCTTAGGGCTGGGGTAAGGGGATGTGTGAGGCTGGGAAGGGGGGTGCACTGTGCTGGGGAGGGCATGTCCCAGGATGGGATAAGGGAATGTGAATAGCTGGGAAAGGGTAGAGACTGGGAAAGGGTGTTGCCCCAGGAGGTACAGGGCAGGGATAAGAGGTTGGTACAGGGAAGGGATCAGGGGGATTCTCAGGGCTGGGGACACCCTAGATAGGATAAGGGGGTGCCCTGGGCCAGATGGGAGATGCTCTGGTTACTCTCACCCTGGCAGCGGGCTCAGGGCAGCCCCAACCGGACTAAGAANTGCCGCAACTTTCCTGCCCGCCGCCTCCTCCCCGGTGCAGTCGGGCTGCGAGGGGCGGCGGCACCGGGCACCGGCACCGCGGGTAGGGCCGGGGGGACCGGGAGGGGCGCCGGTGCAGAAGCGGGAGGTGGGTGGGAGCGCACAGTGAGGGTTGCTGGGGTTGGGGGTGCTCGGGGGTGCCGCGGGCTGGCAGTGCACGGGGGCTGCACAGGGGTCTGGGGGTGCTCTCCCAGTCCCTCCCCTCACTGTGGGGTGCTGGGTGGGGGTCAGGCGAGTAGACCCCAGCATGGGGGGGTGGGTGAATTAAGCGGGTGGGTGTCGGTTCCCGCTGCCCACGATCGGAGGGCAGTGCCAGATGTGGGAGGCACAGCGGGGGAACGAGGGGACCCCTTGAGCTCTGCGTCTTCCCTGGCAGTGTCCATTCTCCCCGCCCTCGACGCGGTCGTGGTGTCCCCCGGCAGTGCCACCGGGACGTGAGCTCTGTCCCCTGACTTGGCAGCCAGCGTGGTGGGTCCCTTACGGGTCGTGCAAGGGACCTGCAAAGGTCTCATTTGGCGCTGCTGCTCTCCTTGCTCCGTCCATCCGACGGGGACAAGTCAAGCCAGATGACCTTCTCTGGCCAGGCCAACACCTCTAGACTGTGGCACCAGCCTGGCAGGGCTGGCACCAGAGCTTCAGCAGCCCAGAAGTTGTGTCATGTCGAGTCTGAGCTCCTGAGACTCCCTGCCAGGTGGGATAAGGTGTCCGAGGTACCTGGCCATGGGATGGGCTGGCTCCGATGCTCTGAGTGGATGGATGGAGGGATGGATGGATGGAGGGACGGATGGATGGATGGATGGATGGATGGATGGATGGATGGCAAGGAGTCTCCACAGCTCCACTTTGCTTTTGCAAAGGTAAAAGCTTAACTTTGGACAGTTGGGGGAAGGTGCTGCCTCCACATCTGTAGTAGTAGCAAGTCTCTTCTCCTCCAGTGTGGACGTACATAGGGCTGGGGCTTCTTGCTGCTTCAACTCATGCCCCGGGGAAGTGGGGCTGGGGCAGCCAGTCCCCATTAAAATCCAACACCCTGCCAGCCCTTTTATCTCGCCATGAGTGAGAGGTGGGTGCCCCAGGGCTTGTTGCTGGAGACTGTGGGGTGATTTTCAGCGGGATTTGGATACTGAGCGCTGGGCAAGGCAGGGGCATGGCTACTAGCCCGGAGCAGTGTGGGGAGGCAAAGAGCTCCAAATCCTGCAAAGCCCTTGGCGAGCAGAGCGCCGGGAGAACTTGCAAGCGCATCGAATTTTCTCTCTGTGCCAGATTTTGTCACTGGCAAAGGCACCCGTGAGGGGAGGCCCAGCACGATGTGCTGGCAGGCACAGCACCCACCACTGGGGTTGGGGCTTTTTGGAGCTGCACGGATAAAAACTTCCTGGGGCATTTATATCTGGGTGAAGGAGGGTTGGAAGCTGGGAGCAAGGTAGAAAATGGCCATATTTTCACCTACGTGTTTCAATCTTCTTTGTTTCTCGCCAGCCTGCCTGTGCTACCCTCCCTTGTTTTCCAATCAGCAGATTATTTGGGATAACTCAGAGCTGGAGGGGAGCGCAGACCCAAATGTGTGTGAGTTAGCGCGCGCCACAGAAAATCCTGCACAGCTGTAGCTGGGGCAAAGGGCCAGTTGGCTCTTCCACCAGAAAACCTGCTTGCATTTCCTCGGTGTCCAGAGCCCTCGGTGTTTGGGTGCAAACACCGGATTCCCCTTCCCCAGCCCTTCCCCGCCCGTGGATGTGTGTCCCAGTTCACAGCGGGGAGGGGCCCTGGTGCCGTGTGTCCCTCTGGAGAGATGGGCTTTGTCTTGGCTTAATGCTTGGTTTTCCCAGGGGCATTCTGCCAGTGAGAGGAGCTGTCTGGGTTGACCCACCGTGGCCCAAGAAATGGTTGGAAAAGGGGAAGAGTCTCTGTGGGTTATAGATGGTAGTGGCTGTGCTGTGCAAAGGTGGGTTTGCGGTTTCTGGTCCATGGACAGCGGGTCCAGGACATCCCTAGGACTGGCACGTGACCAGGTGGGACATCCTGAGTATCCTGTGAGCCAACCAAGGTGGGCTGCAGCCTTGTGGTGGCCAAGGGTCCAAACCAGGAGCAGGCAAGGGACTGAGAGGGCAAATTTTGAAGCTCAGTGAAGATTTTGGAGCCAGCTGGAGTCCATGTGGACTGTTGCAACCCACCAGGACTCTAGTGCCTCTCAGCTTCTCCACAGAAGGACTTCTCACCACCACACCCAGCGCTTGCAGCCACCCACATCTGCAAGGTGACAGCGAACAAGGGCTGTTCTTCTTGTGACATCCCGGCCGTGTCAAGAGCAGCCACCTCCGCTGAATCTGTGGGCTCAGAATGCCCCAGGGAATCTCCTCTCCCTGCAGTTTGGGACCAATCCTGGTCTTATTCCAGTTCTTGGAGTCCAAGAGCAGGGCAGGGCGGGCCACAGGCAGGATCTGATACATCCTTCATCATCTTTCGAGGTTGGATGGTGACTCCAGTCCTTGCTGGCTGGACTTCAGACACTCTGCAGTAGCGCTGTGTGGGGGGACCCATCCCTTACCAGGAAAGCTGAGCTGGAAGGAAATCTCTTCTCTCCATCTGGCCAGGAGGGGAAAACAACAAAAATGCCTTTCATCACCCTCATCATCCTCACTCTGGCAGAGAGAGCACAGTACGTGCTGCAGGAGGGGTGACTGACAGCTCGGTGAGAAGCTGTTAACTCCTGCACTTGGGGGATGTTGCTGGAAGTCACCTCTGGAGCAACAGGACACCTACAGAGCAAGTCTCTAGAGAAATGTGAAGATAGAGATCTGCAGGCTCCTCTGGCTGGGGTTGAAGTGCTCTGCACTGGAACAGCACTCAGGGGCTGTTCACTGGTGTCAGAATCCCGCAGTCGTGTGAGGCACAGTGAGCATCTCCTTCCCCAGCATCTCTGGACCATGGGACTGGGAGCTGTAGGGGACTGGCAGGGCTGGATTCATTGTTCTTGGAAGAAGCTGAGACATTTGGACAGGGGAGACGTTTCCTTCCCAAAGGGCAGCGTGGTGACAGGCCAGTATGCGGTGTGGGGAGGAAGGAAGGAAGAGTGGAGGAGCGCGAGAAGAGCCAGTCACCCTTTGGATTTTGGACTGGACTCCTGTTAATGGGCGGAAGCTGGTTTCCAGTGCTGCGTGAGTGCCCGGCGCCCTTGGCTGCACGTAGTTTTGCCTTCGCCACTTCCCTGCGCTGCTCAGGCTGCCTCATCCTCCTCACTGGCACCTGGACATGTTCAGTATGTTGAGCTCTCTCGTGTCTGCCTGGGGCTGGGGGACCCTGATCAGAGCCCACCTGAGGGGATGGCAGGGAATGATGTTCCTGTGATCGAGAGGGGAGTGAGGGTTGCAGGAGCCACCCCCAGAGGAGGGGGTCCCTCTGGCCACCACAGCAGATGGCTGAACATCAGGTCAAATAACCTCCTCTTGCGGCTCAGGCTGGAGGGGAGAGGGGAGGGAGGTGATCCCTGCCCTTGGGATGGGGATAGGGTGGCACCCCTGGTAGAGCAAAGATGAGCCATGGGGCTGCAGGGTCTGTCTGTCCATCTGTCTGGGCTGTGTGTGGCTGTGCAAGCAGGGCTCTTCTCTGCATTTTCCTCTGCCTTTGCTTTGCTGATCTCCATCTGTCTGATGGACTTTGGATATGAAGAGCAATTCTTACCCTCAGCACCCCATTAGGATCCTGAGGGATTCACATCCAGCAGGCTCAGGCAGAGCAGCCCAGGAATGGTGGGGAGCAGGTGGGCAGGGGCAGGGGGTGGGCAGGGGATGGGAGAGCAATGAAATGGGAGCATATGCCAGGAGGGAGACCTGAGGTGGGAGACCCCCACTTAGCAGTAGCCACTAGCCCAGAGCATGGCAGCAAGGGATGGGGATACCTAGGGGCAAAATCCTGGGGTACAGTCCCAGCTTTGGTCCTGGCTAAGTGAGACAGGATCCAGCAACTAGTCCGAGCAGGAACGGGCTGGCCAAGAGCTGAGTCACCCCTCCAGCGCAGAGGAGACTCCCCCAAGGCCCGGGATTGCTGCGAAGAGGCAGTAGCACGAGCGAGAGGCTGTGAAATGGCTCTGTCGAGAGCTCGGCTGCTTAGGCGGCCTTAGCCTCCGAGGAAGCGGTGATGCTGGGCTCGGAGTGTGGAATTTGCAGACATCTGGAGCCTGTGGCTTGTTTCTCAACGGCTCCTTGGCCCTATTTCTCCTCTCTTTCGGAGATAAAGGCGGCGAGGGTGACCCCGCGGAGTGGGAGCCGAGGTGCTGGCCGCCCTCCAGCCAGCCCAGTCGGAGGAAACCACGGCCCCGCTCTGTGCCGCCGCCAAAGCAAATAGGAACGGGGCGTCAAACAATGCCGGGCGCTAACCGGGGGAGATGTTGGCCGCCGGCATCGCTGCTGCGGACGGGCTCCTTGTCTCCAGGAGAGATTTTCCACTGGCATCTTTGCCTCCTTTCCCCTGTGCCCAGCCAAAACTCTCCTGTCAGGCAGCCTGAAGGCTTAATCCACCCTTCTTCTCCTCCTCCTCCTCCTTTCCCACCCCTCTGGGGAGACAGAACCATCCCAAATGCCTTGATGGTGCTGGGGCCAGGGCGTGAACCTTTGCTGGGTGCTGAGGAAGGTGGGAGGGATGAACAGTGAGGAAGAGGAGATGCCCAGCTTGTAGCAGCCTTCCTACTTCACCGTGGGCTTGCTGGAAGGATCTGACTTAGTCATTCATCCCTTCCCTCGCTGGTAGGCTGAGCTGCTGCTGAAAATATCCTGGAAGGCTCCCAAGCGGCACAGAAGGCAAGAAAATGAGAAACACATGAAGGAAGGGAAGAGGGGAAGGGAAGGGATGAGAAGGGGATCGGGCGCTGGCGGTGCTCGAGGGCTTATGGTGGGAAGCTCTGGCCACCCACCTCCTTGCTTGCCCAGAGCAGGGCAGCCCCTCAGAGCCATCCTGCAGCACTTTTGGGGAGGTGGGTGCTGGAGTCAGTGGCCTTGGTGGGGCGGGGGACTCTGCCCTTCCCGCAGGCACTTTGGGATGAGCTGGTAGGAAGTTGCTCACACTGAGAAAATGCGTTCCCGGCAGCTCCACATCCTCTTGGCCTTCGGGAAGGGCTGGTGCCCTGACCCTTTGGCCAGCACGCGAGAAGCTCAGCAGCTCTCGAGCTGCTCACCGATGGGTTTTGTTGGACTTCTGGCACTTTGCTTTGAGCTCTTGCACAGGCTCCCCAGGCGTGAGGTTGGCTCCCTGCTGAGGGCTGTGTCAGTGTCCAGCAGGACAAGGTCCCACAGCTTCTGTCGGCTGCTGCCATCTCGTGTCACTCCACGGATGGAGCTGGACACCAGCCACTGGCCACCGTCCTTCCCATGAGGTCCCACCACGGGCTGGTAGATACCTCCCTGCCAGTGCTGGGTTTGCTTTGGTGCCTGTCAGAGCTGAGTGTGCTGGGATTTGGGGCAAGGGGCTGGGAGACACGCACCAACCTGTCCCCTGCCTACTGCCTCTTCAAACCGGGGGCCAAAACCATGTGAGCTGCAACCTGAGACCTGTCAAAACTCTTGGAGAAATTCCTTTCCCATACGGTCACTCTGATGGGAAATAGGGGGCTGGACAGGAGGAAAAGTCCTGAGTGGCCCTGGGTGTCCCCTGGGCTCTGCCATCTGTCCCCTTCAGCTCTGGGTCTCTTGGACTGTGACATCCCCTCTGTGTAGCTTGCTCTGAGCATCTCTTCATCTTCCCCCTGCTGCTGGAAAGAGGTTGAAATGCCAGGAAATACCTGGAGGAAGGGCTGAGATCCCACATCCCTTCTGACCCCCACTAATCCCTGTCTCTGCTCTGTCCAGGTCTGTCCCGCAGCGCCAGCTTGTGCGAGAAGGAGCTGAAGGAGGCGAAGGCGCGGAGCCGGCGGATCGCGGCACAGCTCAACACAGCCCCTGGCCCCAGCTCCAAGGGGGTCCTGCTCTTCAACCGCCGCAAGCAGCGTGTCGACGGGCTCACTGGGTCCGGGCATGGCAGGGGGCTGCTGCTGAGCCCCACAACCCAGCCTCAGCAGGCAACTATGGAGGAGAGTGAGGGGCGAGGGATGAAGCCGGAGCCTGACCAGCCCAGCACCCCAGGAGAGGGGCTGCGAGTGACCCCCTCCCTGTGCCAGGAGCCACCTGCAAACGCCCAGCAGATACCACTTAGTGTCTATCTGAAGGAGAACATGGCATTGGCCACCACCAATGGTGCGCAGGAGCAGGGAGAGAGCAGGATGGAGAGTGGGGCCATGAGTCTGGGGCATACAGAAGCCCCTGTAGGGCCAAGTATGCCAGCTCTTGCCCTGCCACAGAGCCCTGACGAGGGGAAGAATGGTGAGGTGCCCAGTGAGGTGCCCAGTGAGATGCCCAATGCACCAGCAGGAACATCTACAGGGACAGCACCTGCGGCCAGCCAGCAGCAGAACGGGGCACAGGGGCGGCAGTACTATGAGGTCCAGCTCACCCTGGCCAAGCCCAAGCCCGTAAAGAACCGCACGGCCAGACCCTTCGGCACCCAGGCATCCCCCAGCAACAGTCAGCCCACAGAGGGACCCCCTGCCACTGAGCTGCCCCCACCACCCACCTATGCAGAGACCCTGAGCAGTCCCCCACCCCTCACCCGTGTCCGCTCCCCACCTGCCTACTCGGCCCTGTACCCACCCCGGGAGCAAAAGATGCTGCCAGGTCCCCCATTGGGATGTGGGATGAGTGGACCCAACCCCCTGCCCAAAACAGGGATCCTGGAGCAGTCAGCTGCCCGCAGAGCTGGCAGAAAGTCCATGTTCACTTTTGTTGAGAAGCCAAAGCTGGGTCCCAACCCAGATCTGCTGGACCTGGTGCAGAGCGTGGACAGCAGGAAGAAGCAGAAGGAGCAGGGGGAGCCCAGTGCTGAGGATGAGCCCTTTGCCCTTGGGGCTGAAGCTGCCAACTTTGTCCCCAACAGCGTGTCCAGGGATGGGCAGCACCTCCCTGCAGGGGACGATGCTCCGGCGTGGTCCTCCTGCCTCAGGTCTCCCACCATCCAGCCCAAGCCAAAGGTGCAGCCCACGCACAACCTCAGTGAAGCGAGAGGGAAGGGGGCTGAGCTCTTCGCCCGCCGGCAGTCCAGGATGGAGAAATTCATCATTGAGGCTCCCTCCCAGCCCGAGCTGCTGCGGTCCCCATCACCCACCATGTCCCTACCTCCCTCCTGGAAATATGACATCAATGCTTGCCTGTCACCCATGGTGTCCAGACACCTCTCCAAGAGTCCCTCCAGGCCTGCCAAAACCCCCCCTGCATCTCTGTATGGTGGCAACCTGATGGAGAATGAGGTCTCCCAGAAGGAGCTGGAGATCTCAAAGCACCAGCCCTACCAGCTTCAGTCTTCGCTCTTCATCCTCTCCCCATCCAAAGGGCCAGTAAGGTCCATGCCCCAGGAGATGCCTCCACCCAGACCCTCTCTTCCTGATGCCTACCCTTACCAACAGCAAACTTCCTGCCCAACCTCTCCGTTGCCTCCTTCCCCCGTTTGGCATCCCCCCACTGTGCCCGGCACTGGCCAGACCAGCTCCAGCCCCTTCCCCAGCACTTCTGGGGCACTGCCCCTGGCCCAAGGCAGCCGTGGAAGTCCCGGAGCCCCGACTGAGGTGCTGCTGGCTTCACCATGTCGTCTGCTGCCATCCCGAGCCAAAGGAGGCTTCCAGGCGCCCCGGCCCTCCTACTCCACCCGGAACGCCGGCATTGAGCCACAGGTGTGGAGACCTTCTTTGTACTACAAGTAGCAGCGGTGGAGAGAAAACTGGGGGGGCTTAGGCTTCTCTCCACTGGCTGGGTCCTCCCACATGGCCCACAGGTGCCAAAGCTGGACCTACCACAAAGTAGAAGCAAGAAGTAGGTGAGAGGCTACAGCACTGGGATGCTGGATGGGACAGATGCTGTCAAGACCTCAGTGTAATGGGGTCTGAGGGGTCCCAGAGAGGCAGCAGGAGTCAGGGTGTAGAACCCACTGGATCCCAAAGACACTCTGGGATCCTGCCCATCCCACAGGGCTGCTGGTGCTTTCTCTCTCTTCTTGCCTGGAAACTGTAAGAAGCATCATGTCTCCAACTTCATCCTCTCCTCACCTCCTGCCTCTTCAGCTCTCTGCCTGCTCACCTGCAGCCCCTCTGTTCTGCTGGCCCTACTGGCCTCCTACCAAAGTCATTCTGGAGGGGATCCACCACCTCCCCACCTCACTGTGCCTGCTCCTGCCTCCTTTGCTGCTCCTTTGGGATCTGTCCCTGTTTGCTTCCACACTGCAGAGGAAGAGCCACATCCGCGGGGAACGGCAGAGCTCTGCAGTGCTGGGGATGCTGCAGGATCCCCATGTCTCCCCACACTTGGGGTAGGCAGGGTCAGCAGCCCCTTGGCACAACCAGGAGCAAGGGGAGAGCTGCTGGGTGATGATGCTCAGCCCCACACTGACGATCCAGCAGTGGCTCAGCCTGGCCCTCACTTCCACTGCTCTCTCCACAACAAGAAGTTGCCTTTTGACTGTGCTTTTATTCTCCTGCCTTTTCCTTTCTTTCTGTCTCCTCGTTCCAAATACACTCTCTGCACTGCCTGCCCTGGCTCTTCTCTTTCCTTCTGGCTGCTGGATAATGGATCCTTGGGGAAATTCAGAGGAGGAGTCTCCCTGCATCACCAAGAGGGAGGCTTTAGAAAGCTGCAGGTGGTGAGAGGTCATGTCTTGGGCAGGAATGGCCCTACAGGCTCAGCCTGCCCTTCCCTCCTTGCCTGGAGGCAAACACACATTTGGGGAGTCCTTGCGTGGGGTGTGATAGACTGGGATGCATCCCCAGTCCGGTGGGGCTGAGCCAGCACAAAGCTTGCCCCGGCCCCAGTGCTGCCCCTGTCCCTCTGCTCCATCCCCTCCATCCACCCGCACTAACCCCCTCTCTGTCCACCTCCAGGAAAGGCGGCCGTCCCTCCCCGCCTCGCCCACCTGGACGCCCCGGCTCACTCGGCGCCCGGGCAGCCTGGACGGCTGGGCGAGCCCGGCCTCGGTGCCCGAGCTGGACGAGGGACCCCCCATGTCCCCTCCGTGGAGCGAGAGGTCCCTGTCCCCGCTGCGGCAGGACAGCGAGCCCCGGGCCAGCCGGCAGATGCAGGCGCGGCTGGCCAGGAACATCATCAACGCCGCCCGCAGGAAGAGCTCCTCTCCCAAAGCTGTGGGGCTGGAGACGTCCCGGCCCTTCGCCCCCATCTCCAGTGCCCCCCCAAGCCTGCCCCAGTCCCCCCGGTCAACGCGGTCGGAGGGCACCAGAGCCCTGGCACTAGGGAGCCTGGGCAGCCCCTCACTCACCCCAAAAAGCCCCCTGCGATCTCCCTGGGGGGATGGTCCCCAATTTTGTGCCTCTCCTGGGATGCCCCGAACCACCTGGGCAGACGGTCGCCAGCTCCTGCTGCCAGCCAGCCTGTCCTGCCCCGTGCCCAGGCTGTCTCCCAGCACCAGGAGCCCCCTGCCGTCCCCCGTGGTGGGCGCTCGGTCCCCGGCCAAGCGCTGCACCTCCCGGTCCCCAACGGACTCGGACGTCTCCCTCGACTCCGAAGACTCGGGGGCCAAGAGCCCGGGCATCCACAGCTTCAACCTCTGTCCTCGGGGCTGGACCGGCAGCCTGCGCCTCAAGCCTGGGGGGCTTCCTCCGGGGGCCCCCTGCACCTCCTAGATGAGACAGCCCTGGCCAGAGCACCCTCTTCCAACGGTGCCACCCACTGACCCCAAACGAGGATCACCCCACCCCTCAGGACTGAGGTTCCCCCAAGCCCAGCGTCCCCACTCCCCGGCAGGGTTGCCACGGCCCATCATCATGACAGCGGGGTCAGGTGCCTCCCGCCAGCCCATGGTCCCAGTCTATTTTTACCACCGTAACCTTTTGGGGCAGGACTGCGCGGTCAGCAGGCAGCGCAGGAGTTGGGGGAGGCTGCCCCAGCATGAGCCCCCACTCTGCACCTCTTTCCTCCGCACCCCCTGCTCTGCTTTCCTGGGGTGACACGGCCAGTGGTGCTGCTGTGGGGTCACAGTGCTCCTGGCATGGGTGGGCAGCGCCCAGTGGGGGCTGTGGCCAGTCACCTTCTCCCAGTTCCTCCCAGCCTCCGGATCTGGCCGGTTTCAACTGAAACCAGATTTTGAGGAGGAAAAGCTATTTTTTTATTCCAGCCCCCAGCTGCTTTTCATTGCTCTTTGAATTTTGTTTTTCACTTTTGGGTTCTTCTCCAAGCAATTCCCCCAGATCCCTCCCTCGAGACCCACAAGAGAGCCAAAGTTATTTATTGCCACACCAAGGGGGCTGGGTTCAGGTCGCTTCCCACCCTGCGAAGAGGGACAGTCCCATCGTGTGCCCTGTGGCTGCCCCCATCGCCAGGCTCACACCGTCTCAGTGGGATGGAGGGGCAGGGAGGGACTGGCAGGTGCTGCGGCACCCAGGGCAGGTGGGAGGAGGTGGGGGGCTGGCAGGGGTGGTGTCTGAATGATGTGTACAAGTTGCAGAGGGTCTGCAGGAGGTGTCAGTGCAGGAGGTGATGGTGACAATGTCTGGGGAATGAGCTGTTGTCCCCGTGGGGAGCCCTGCAAGCAGCTGAGGGGCTGGGAAAGGCCCCCTGAAGGCAGCAGTGTCAGAGGGGAGGATATTGGGCAGAGGAGAGTGATAGGGTGGACACAGTTACATGGCAGAGCCTGGGGAGAGCAGTGGGTGCCCAGGGGAGGGGAATGTGACCCCAGAGCAGTTGTCCCCCACCCAGGGGTGAGCAGAAGCCCATTGGGGTGCCAGGAGATGCTACAGCAGTGACTACAGCCACTTCCCCACCCTCACCCCACAAGGGACACACCTTTGGGGCCAGTAAGACCAGCAGGGAGATACATTTGGGTTCTGGCATGTTCCCTGTTCGGGGAGCCCCTGTCACCAATTCCCTTGCCCTGGTACACACAGTCAGAGACGGCTCATCCCTGTTCCCCTGGGGTCCCCCCACCCTGCTGCCTGCCCTTCCCAGGACACAGCCCCCACCTCACTCCACCAGCCACCACAGCCCCCCTTCACCACAGTTGCATGCCCAACGCAGCAATAAATTGCCGTTATCCCACCCAGCCTGGCTGCCTGGCTCCAATGCGTCCCTGAGGTGGCCTGGGCACATGTGGCCACCTCCTGCTCCTGCTGCACAGCCACCATCCTGCTCTCCAAGGGTCAGCTCTTCTCTGTGCCAGGATGATGGCAGCTTCATCTGTGGGTCAGCCCTGCTTGATGCCAGGATGCCTGGTCCCCAAGGGTCATCTCTGCTCTGTGCTGGGGTGGTGGCATCCCAGTCTCCAAGGGTCACCCTTGCTCCGCCCCTTTCCCAGCCAGAAATAACTGCTGTCCCTCAGCCGGACCTTGCCATCTGGGCTGGAGCCCAGCACGGGTCGGGGCAAGCAGCAGGGAGCCTGGGGCTGCCGCGGTGGGCCAGCTGGGGCCACCAAGCACTGGTGGCCACAGCTTGACTTCAGCCTCATCCCCAGTGCAGCAGGAGAGCATCTTCAGTCCCCAGCATCCAGGCTGTTCCCTGGCCAGGTAGGGGAGGTGAGGCCCTGCGCTGGGTGAGTGGGTGGGTGCTGGGGGCTTGGGGACATTCCAGCCTTGGCGGTGAAGTGTTGCCACTGTGGGGGTCAGGAATGGTCTCTCTGGAGGGATTTGAGGGCAGGGATGGGGTGCAAGTCTCAGACTCTACGCAGATGAACTCAGGGCTGGTGGGGAGCTGCATGCCAGGCACCCACAGCCCTGCAGGGACCCACTGCTCCCCAGGGCTGTGTGGGGAAGGGGTAGAGCCTCATCCCAAGCTGAAGGGCATAAGAGGACCAAATAGTTCTGAGCCCTGCCCCTGCAGAGCAGAACACCCATCTGCATGGGAGGGTGCTGCTATGGGTGGGCAGTCCTGGGGGGCTTAGACCAGGGCTGCTCTCCAGCTGCCTCCCCATGATGAAGCTGGAAGCTAAGGAGCAACCTAGCCCTGTAAGTGGGGGTGGTGATCCTGCACCCCATCTCACTGCTGACCAGGGTCAGGGCTGTGGTCCCACACCCAGTGACTGAAAATAGCTCTGCTGAGGTGGCAGTGTTGAGGGGGGAAAGTCAGGGCCCCTCTCACCCAGTAGCCTGTAGGCAGTGGGTGCTTCTCTGACGGGACTCAGGACATAGGGACAGCAGTTCTCTGTGGACAAGGACTGAACTGGGGATGTTTTCTACCCTAAAGAAAGTCAGAGAGGGAAGACAAGACAAGAGGCAGAGGTTGAGGGGTGGAACACTCTGGACGTTTCCCTGCAGCTATGGAAGGGAATGGGGACAAGCATGGCCATGATGCTGGTCAAGGGAGGTGTTCAGGGATGATTCCATCCAGGAGAGACACTCAGCTGAAGCCTGGCACACCTAGGGCTGACATATCCTCATGCTTGGTGTCACCCCAGGGCTACCTCTCTCTCCTAGCTTCGCTGGATCTGCTCTCCTCCCACTGAGCTGCCCCAGGAACGTGGCAGCAAGTGATGACCATCATGAAACCAGACCCTGAAGATGGTAAGAAGGTCTGGGGGTGTCACCAGTTCCAGGGCAGTGCTGTCTCCTGCCTAAGGGATGGACAGTCTGCTTGAGGCTACTGGATCCACTCTCCAGGGCCTCCATGCCTGAGGTATTGCTCCCCTCTTGCACCAAGGAGCAGACAAGGCATGTAGAAGGCTGGAGGGGTCAATAAGTGGGGACAGGAGGGGTGGTTTGAGCCCGTGAAGCTGAGATAAGTCCCTGACAACTCCCCGTCCCGAGGAAATGCTGGTCCCTGGCGCAGCTCCTAGCACGGGCGTACGACACAGCTCCCTTGAGGGGACACACTGTCCTTGCCTCAGCTATGGCTCTGCTCTCCCTTGGCCTCCCCAGTACCCCGGCTAGACCTGGGCAAGAAGATGAGCACACCCCAGGACCTGATGATCGAGGAGCTCTCCCTGCGGGACAACCGTGGCTCTCAGCTCTTCCAGCAGCGGCAGCGGCGGATGCAGCGTTTCATCTTCGAGCATCCCAGAGGCTACAAGCAGGTGGGTCTGTCACTCATCTGTGAAGGGCTTGCAGGGAAGTGATTCCTGCTGGGACTGGAGGTCTCTCAGCAGGACAGCCCTGCCCAGCTGGTTGTTGTGCCAATGTGAAGGGACAGATGGCCTGGTGAGCTGAGCATGGAAACGGTGAACTGAGGAATGAGGAGATGGTACCAGTCCTGCTCTGCACCCACTAACCCCTCTCTTCACCTCCTGCAGCATCAAGGGCCAGGGACAGCTGGTTCGCACCCCACTGAGATGGATGGATCAGCAAACGAGTGCATGGTGAGTAGGTGGAGGGAGCTCCAAGGTTCTTTGGACAGACTCTCACATCCTGCCTGGGGCAGGGAGAGCTCCTGTGCCACTGATTCTCCACTCTGCAGGCTGGAGATGATGCTGAGGGCCAGCAAAGTTATCACTCTGAGCTCCACGTGGCAGCATCACCCCAGGGTGGGCCCCCCGCAGTGCCCAAGAAGACAGAGAAAGTCCTCCAGATGAGCAAAATCCTCAACCCTGATGCTCTGGCCCCAGGTAAATGCCAGCAACACCCCAAAGCCAACGCTGTTGTCATCTCAATGTGGGGCTTGGGGCTGCCCCGAACACCCTCTCCAGAGCTTTTATAACTGTCTCTTGTAGATTTCTGTGTATGTTGTATAGATGCAATCCTGCCCCAGCCGCAGGTCCTCTGTGGCCGTGCAGGGCTGTCCCCAGCCCCTTCTCCCCTGCTCAGCAGGGTGCTCCAGCCCTCTGCAGCAGCAGCAGCAGCCCAGACCATCTCTTCCACCACACAGGGTACTCAGGCCCCCTGAAAGAAGTTCCCCCCGAGAAGTTCAACTTCACCGCCATCCCTAAGGGCTACCGCTCCCCATGGCAGGGACTCCTTGGTGACCCAGGCAGCGCTGCACATGGAGAGAACCAGCTGCCCATGAGACCACCCATGTACCCTCCATGGCACTTTGAGAGCTTCAACAGGTAAGATCAGCCTGTCCATCCCTTGGCCAAGCCTTTCAGTCTCAGAGGCACCTGCCCAGAGGAGGGTAATGCCATGGTCCATGGCCTCTTTGTACAACACAGAGGAGCAGCAAGAGAAAAGGTTGCTCTCTTGCAGCACAGGAGCTGCTCCTCCTTCCTCTGTGGTTCCTCAGACCTCCTCTCAGCTCCACCATCAGGCTTACACAGCCTTAAGTACCTTGATCTCACTGGGTAGCTTCAGGGATGAAACTGGAAGGACTAATTCTCATGGAAGTGGTCCTGGAGAAGGAATTGCTGCTGTTCCCAGCTGGGCTCAGCTGAGGAAGGCACAGCCACTGCCAAGTCTCTCTCCTAATTTCCTTAAGGTATCCAAGCAGCTGCTGGAATCGGTGGGGGTGTAAGGTTAATCCCCCCACAAGGTGCTAAGAGGTCACCACATTCTTTCCAAACACCTGCTTGAGATTACTGCCTCCAGGCCACAAGAGCTTCTGGTGGCTCAGTCTGGCAAGCTCCATGCCTTGTGGCCACTTGCAGGGCAATGTGGCTGTCATGCCCCCTCACACCTCCCAGAGTCCAGCTTGGGAGCAGAGACCAGCAAGGAAAAATCTCCTTTCTGGAAAGGTGGGGATCCAGGAGATAGGGATCAGAAGGCAGCAAAGCACCAGCAGCACAAACTAAATAATGAGAAGAGAACTTCTGAGTTGGGCACCATCCCAGGGAACCTGCACAGAGGTCCTGGCTCTCCTCCTCACTGAAAGCCTCGTGCATGAGGATGGAAGTACATTGGTCTTGTCCCAGCCAAAGTCACCTTCAAAGAGGGAAGCAAAGGGACAACAACCCACGTAGGGAAGCAAAGAAGCCATGCTAGCTCTTCCCTCAGTGTCTCCCTCCCAGTTTCTCAGCCTGGTGACCTCTTCCAGAGCAGTAACAGCCGAGGGGGTGCTACAGGGGGACAAGGGGCTGCTGTAGACTCTTGACTCCTTCAACATTTAACCATGGTCCTGCCCTGCTATTTATTTATGGAGAGGGACTGAAGCAAGGGCATGTTTCCGAATAATGCTTTCCCCTGTTCCATTGCCCCCCTCTCACATGCTGCCTTTCTATTTAAAGTCTCAAACTGTCATTTAATACAGATGGATGCTAATTTAACACCAAGCCTCTCGCCACCTCCTCTAATTCATCACTGAGGCAGGAAGATCCAGAGAACTGGGCTCTTCATGATCTTCCAAAGCTGTTGGCTTTTAAATCGCTTCCCAGCTCTATCACTGCAGAAAAACAAGATTTTTGGAACGATTTAGCTGGTGAGAAGCCAGCAGAGTTGCCTAAGGCTGGGTGATCCCCAGCGCAGCTCACATGGGTCATGGGATGAGGGCAAGTTCACCATCCCAACAGCAACTGCATTTAAAGCAGCTCATTTATTCCCAGTTTCTAAGTGTTCAGGATGTGACACAAAGACCTCTGGCCACCTTGCAGAGGTGTGCTGCCTTACCAGCTGTGGAGAAGGCTGGCTTTTCCCAGCAGGGAGAATGACTCTGAAACAAGTCTCTCTCTCATTCACCTCTTCCCCCGTTATTTCTCCTTGGTTGCAAAACAGTGCCACGTTCCTCGTGTTTGAGCAGCACTTCCCAAAGCAAACAACCCAGCCACGCCTTGGAGATAGCTGAGCCCCCGTGTGCTGCTCCAAAACCAACATTCCTGGCTTTTTGGGGGTTGGCACTCTTTTCCCTGGTCCCTTTTCACATTTCTCCAAGAAGGAGATGACAGCTCTTGCCCCCACACTGCTCCTCCCAATAGTCAGAGTTCAAGAGAAGCTGCCCCAAACGCAGCCTGGAGCCAGAGCCAGGAGAAAGATGTTTGGTTGCACATGTGCTGGAGCCATCAGCACCCCTAGGCTCTGCCTCTGCAGAACACATCAGCTCTGTGAGTCGCTTCCCAGAGACCGGGAGGTTTGTCCCTGTCCCCTGCTCTCAGTTTAACCCTTTTCACACACAACACAGCCCCATTGCTGTTGGCAGAGACCAGTAAGAAACTGAGGCAAAGGGGCCAACGTGCTCCCCACTCCCCTGTCCAGCATCTCATGCTCAGGCACCAAACCCTGCTCTGCCCAAGCTTGAGCTAAGGTGGGTTCTGCTCTGGCAGCAGCCTGGGAGGAGGAGGAGGAGAGGGGTTGTCAACTCGCTGGTGGGCTCGGTAAATTCAGACCTGCATTTTCTCTCACCATTACTACGTGATTCACTGTGTGATGTGCTAAGTCTGCTGCTCCTCCTGCCGCAGGACTCCCACCCCCTTTGACAGAACGCTGGTCCCTGAACTGATCTCCTTGCCCACCGTGGATCTGGATCACCTGAGCGCTCTGGACATCATTTCCCACAGACCTAACTTCAACAGAGTGGCACAAGGCTGGGTGCGGTTTCTACCGGAGAGCGAAGAGCTGTAGGAGGCGTTTCCCTTCCCCATCACCATGGATGCTCTTCTCGCTACACACAGACACCTCACATGGCAGGGATGGTAGGGGAGAGGGGAGAAAGAATTCTTGGGGAAAGCTAAGCTGGTGGTCTCAGGTCGTCATCATCCTCAGTGGGATTTGAACAAGCTCAAGTCTGGGACCATTCTGAATCCCCCTCGTGCCAGCCAGTGTCAAAGAGCATCAAATGCTGAGCAAACAAGCCAAGTTCTCGTTGTTAATGTGAGCAGACCCCCTGCAGGCTCCCACAGAAAACATCCTGTGCAGCCCATCCTCTTCCCTGCCTCATGGAAAATGGCAGCACCAGCAGCTGCAATGCAGCGAGCTGTCTTGCTGCTTCCTCACCGACACACAAGACTGCCTCCAACAGCTGGTGCCTTCAGAGAGAAATTTTATCTTCAGGACAGCTCTGCATCTGTCATTCCAGTCAGGACAGCGAGAGGAGGCCATAACTGAAGAGCAGCAGCAGAACAAGTCACCAGAGGCACTGGCACGTTACAAGCACTTACCTTGGGCTTGGCTGGGCAACAAGAACAGGGGAGAAACTGGGAATCTGCCCATTTACTGACACAGCACAACCACGATAAATGGAAGAGGAATGTTGGAAGTGGAAACTCGTGTCCTGTTTTCCACAAGTTACTGGCTTAGCACTTGGCAACTAACATTTTCTCCTTCCAACTGCCATCTACATGCCTTGCTCAAACACCTCAGCCCTTCGACTGACTTACACCATTTGATTCGCACGGTTGGTCAAAAAGAATGAGGCTCTGCCTGAAGCCACTGCCCTGTGGGATTACCCCTGCCTGGAGACACCATCGGGGAATTTGGGTAACCTCAGCACCAGTGGGAAGGAGAAGCAGCGTAGCCACAACTCCAGAGCAAGCAGGGCCTCTCCACGAGTGTGGAAATCAGCAGTGATTTAGCTGCACCAGTGTTTCCACCAGCAACAGGCAGCAGGACATGTGGCCAACAACAGGCTGTAGGACAGTCACCAGAATACCGGGAACACCCTGCTCATCAACTTTCAACAACTGCTTTTACCAGGTTCCTGGTGTTACCCTTGTTTCATCTCACACAAGCAGGAGCGTTCGGGGGTTTTCCACCACCGCGATTAAATCGGGCAAGTACGTCCTGTGGGAAAATGCAGTTCAGGGCTGTCTCGCTTGTACCTGCACACAGCTGCACAGAGCAAACCCCACACAGGTTGTGCTGCTGTCACAAACCACCCAGGCAGGATGCTTCCATCACTCTGTCCTTCCCACAGAAGCAGGAGGGGACAAGCAAATGGAAAGAGAAAGGGGCTGTTTCTTACATACTAAAAATCTATGAGGCTCAAGTGCTGCCCTGTGCCACACCCACCTCTCTGCTCTCTGTCCATCAGCTGAAGAACCCCTGTACCCCTGGGCACTTGGCTGGAAATACAAAAATAAATTGTGACAACATCAGGTCTGCTTCTGTTTTGAGACTGGGTCTGCACCAATGTTCACCGGCCCTGTCGACCCAGGGCCCCATAAGTGACAAGCACCACTGCCCTCCCTGATCCACCACTTTGTCCTCCGGCACTGCCCTGCACCAGCTGGAACCTGACAGAAGCTAAATTCATCACCTTCACCCACAGCCCAGCTTTCTGCAGAGGCGGCCAACCCACCTGCCAGCTGTACCCCCGGTGCCACGTGCACTGTGCCACCCCCAACAGCCTGGCAGCACCCTTGGCACCCAGTGACAGCCCAGCACGTCAAACCAAAACTGAACCCGCTGTCCTTGCCCAAAGTCACCTCCATGTTGGTAGCTGCCACATAGAGATCCAAGTCCCCAGACACTGCTCCAGGAAGCGGAGGCTGAGCAAAGAGGTAAAAAGTTCCAACATTTTAATGCATTTTCTTTTAAACAAGCAAAAAACCCTCAGAACAGGTCCCATCATGCTTTGCTTTACAGAGAAAGGTCCACAGATCATTGCACGAGAGCAGCTGAAGCACAGATAAGCTCAAAACCCAACTCCTCCAGCCACATGTACACGTGTCTTAACAACAGCAGCATCCATGTAGGGCAGCTACTCCCAAGACAGTTGGTGCAGAGGAAGAAGTTTTATGTCCTACCAAAGCAGGATGAGGTGGGATCCACCCCTGTACCCACAGGCCTTGAAAGCTGCAACCATGGACCAAACAGACCCTGGACAAGGCTGCAGCTGCCCTGCATCCCTCTCCTGCAGTTGTCACCAACACCAGACACTAAGGGGCCATAACAGGGGCCTTCAGACAGCTAAAATGGGCAACTGTGAGCTGTCTCTCCCAATCACACCCTCACAACCTGGGGGCTGCTCCCATCACCTAACACTTATCTTGCTCAGGATTAGAACTGAGGCATCAAAAAAGGTTTTGCCTTTTTTTCAGCAAGAAGTCAGGAGAAAGGACAGAGGGAAGATCTGTGGCAGGAGTATGGCAACGCCATAGGTTTGGCACATCTGGCAAGGGTTTTGCAGCTCCTACTTGGGATCCTGGCTTAATATCTCATTAGAATAACAAATCGGTAACGATCTGTGACTCTGTTCACTAACTCAGAAGCTACCTGACCGAGAAGAGTCTCTGGTTACACCTAAACAGCCCATAGTGTTCACACTGAGGCTATCAAACGGGCCTCAAAGGCTTCAGTTCTGTTTTTACAGACATTTATTTGAAAAGTGTGCAAACAGGACACAGGGNACCCCCACCCCTCCTCTAAATGAAAGATCTGGGATGTATCCACAATCCAATTAGCTAGCAGAGACACGGAGCTCGGCCGGCCCAGCGTCTGCAGGCGGGGAAATAAGGCTTCTCTAGCTCAACATATGGTGCTACCATGGCAACTAGAAAATAACATTTACTTCAGCAGGGAGGGCGGTGGGATGCGCTAGGGGCTGCTGTGCTTCCCCGCGTGGGCACCCATCCTCTGCGGGTCCTGAGACGGGTAGTGAATGGGGCCTGGGGCTCGCATGAAGGGAGGAGGGGGCCCCATGGCGTGGAACATGTGCGGTCCAAAACCTGCAGAAACAAAAGTTGGCGGCTTCAGAGGAAGGAACAGAACAACCAATATGGCTGGAAACGATCGACAGAGAACAGCTGGCTCACAGCTGGGCCTCAGGAAGGTGCATGTCCCATGATCCTACAAATCTCCAGACTCCTTCATCCTCTTTCCAGTACAGCTGGGAGCAATCACCCAACACACCTCTTTGCTCACGGATAAAAGTGGGTGGGGGACTGGACACGTGTCTGTAACACCAATCTAAATGCTTTCTGCTCAACCGTGGAGCAAGGCAAACACAACCACAAGAGGTTGGTGCCCCATTAAATCAAAGAGAATCTCTGGATACATACAGGGACACAGTGAAGCCCAGACTGGCTTTCAGCCAGCTGCAGAATCACCCTTTGAAGTTCAGGTCAGCCAGCAAAAGCACCAACACCAGGCATCTCTGACACTTGAGAATTTACAAGTGAATACAGAGCGCAGCAGGCAGTCTCACTTAATTAACCTGTGCCGACAGCTCATTTCAGACCATCGGTTTGCACTCTATGCTCAGGGATGAGCAAAACTGACTCGGGGCACACATCAGCACAGCAGAGCAAGGTCTAGATCGTCTCTCTAGACCTCCACCTGACGGGGAAGCACAAGTACCTGGAGGTGGTGGTGGAGCAATGCCAGGAGGAGGTGGCAAGGCGATGTTAACCACGGCTGGAGGGCCACTCGGAGGTAGGTTGAAGTAATTTGCGGAAGCCTCCTCTTCTGCAGCTGGAGGAGGGGGGAGAGCTGCAGAGAAAGTACATGGTGATTATACAAACTGTCTCTGGCAAGATACACAGAAGATTCTGCCTTCAGAGAGAAGGGCAAACTGCTGCCACTATTGCATGTATGAACTGGAGGGAGAAGCAGGAACATACTGGAACTCCAGGGCAGTCACTGCTTTTCCTCACCCAAAAGCAGCTTTGGTTTTTCATACAACACTCAGTGGATTAGGAAAGCATCAACAAAGCCTTGAGAAGTGCAGGCTGCCAATACCTCAGATCTAAGGAACTCAAATTCAGTTTTAACTTTTTCTCCATCACATGAAGAACTCTCCACATCAAGAATTTGCTTCTAGACAAAGTTTGTCTCCCATCCCACCTGAACCTGCTGCAAGTGATGGCTATGGGCTTATCAGTGTGTCATCTTGACCTCTGTCCCTGCTCTCAAAGGTTTAACACCAGCCTCTCCCATGGAAGCAGATCAGCATGAAGTATTTCAGATATGAAAAGCAGCTCACTTACCTCCGGGAAGTCCTGGAACTGGCTCCAGCTTTATCCCAGATTCTGTAGTACCTTCCTTGTCCTTTTCTTTTCCTCTTGCTGCCTGGGACCTAAAATCCAGACAGAAATCAGAACAAAGATGAGGAAATAATGAATTACACAGCGTAACGTCCAATCGGGGTTTTATGAACAGAGTGGAGAACCTCGTGGCAGTGTCCTCCCTGCCCCTGCACTCACCTGCCCCACTTGACATTGAGCCTGCGCCCATTGACAATGAGTTTGTTGAAGGATTTCTCAGCTGCCACTTCAGCAGCCTGGCGGGTGGCAAACTGGATGAACGCACACTGTTGTCTCTGCACCACAGTTATCGTCCGAATCTCCCCAAACTGGTAGAAGTGATTCCTGTGTGGGGAAAGAAAACATGATTGCAAAACCCCTCTCCTCCATGCCACAGGGAGTAGAATCCCATCACGTGCCGAAAGTTAGATGCTCAGATCCTCGCTCTTCTCTACCACCAGCACAAAGTTACCAGTAGAAATCAAGCCTCTCACCCCTCTGTACAATTACAGGGCAATAAAAAACTTTAGGCAGCTTTTTGCAGCAGCTAGAGAGAAGCTATAGGATTCTCTCATCGAAAGTGTAACAGTATTCCCAACAGCTCGGGATGACTCATCTTTAGAGAAAGAAATTTTAATCAAATGCTTTAAATGTGCCTGTTTATCTGTTCTCTAACAAGCTGGCACTCCTCTGCACTTGCCCATCAACCAGTTCCCCACTAAGGAAAACTGAAAACTAGATTAATTTCTTCTCCTTGAAAGTGAGACTTCATTTGGATCTGAGCAGCAATCAAAAGAAAGTCAAGGGCACCCCAAATTCACCAACACACCTGAGATCTGATTCAGTGATGGTATCTCCAAGCCCTCCAACGTAGAGTGTAGTAATTGTCTTGTCATCAGGGGGGTCTAGACGAGGCATAGTTGAGGCTCGTTTAAGCAGTTTATCAGCCACAGGATCATTAATTCCATAGTAACGATCTTTGATGTTCTGGTCAGCCAGAGGATCGTCTGGATCTGTAGGCTTCTCATGTCTAAGTTCAGCAAACAGAAACCTTTTGTGACTCCAGGCACAGCCACACCAGGTTAAAATGATTCTAACTGCTACCTTCCCCTCTAACAGCCTCAGGTCACTTAGTGACCAAGGCCCCAACAAAAAGCCCTGAGAATTGTAACTGCAGCCAGGGTTGCCTCAAGATCTGAATGAATAGCATCGCTGACAGCTCAGCATTCCAAATACAAGAGCTGGATTTCAAACAGCCTCTTGTTCAAACACAAAGATCTCTGAGTGCAGGGACTGACGCCACCAAGGATAAAAACGATCTGCACAAGAGCAGAGCTGTGGTCACCACTTCAGCAAAGCACCAGAAGCTCTCACAGTGAAGCCCTCACAGTGAATCCCTCATAGACTAAGGTGCCAAAACAAAGAAGCATTGAGGGGTGCTGCATGCCAACCAGACCCAAGTTTTGTGCTGACCCCAGCCACACAGTGTTGTGTCTCCTGTCTGCTGCAGTGTTTCCTGCCCTTCGAAGCCTAAGCAGAGCTGTCTCTGCCTCTGTGGAACAGGCTAAGTGCTTAAGTGTACCTGTAGGGACACTCCTCTCCTCTCTTGCATTCTCCTTTTACCCAGAAGGAACAGATGTGAGGACGGTTTCGTTTATAGTAAGGAGTGGTTCGAGCCAGCTTCAGCAGCATGTCGCTGGTAGAAGTAGCTTTTCCTAGTGCACCAACAGGTCTGGTGCCATCAGAATTGGATATCTAAACACAGATAATTGCATAAGTATCACCGCTGAAACTACAGCACAGAATCAGAGCAAGCAAATGATTTTAAAATAAGCTACATCCACTCCTCCCCACCTCGTAGACACACACACAGAAGATGAGTACAACCTCCCCTCCTCACCTCTCGTTCCATGTTCTGGGTGTAGTATTCTTTATTGACATCAGATTTGGGCATCTCATCCTTAAGGGAGAGCCCTGCATCCCGGACCTGAATAGGCAAACCTAGGATGGAGCAAAAAGAAAAAGCCCAACAAACTCATATGAAGCACAAGCTGAAAGACCAGAGACTTACTGCAACCTGCAGGAACCACATATAACTCTTGTACTGCTCTACTACATCACACTGCCCTGATGCTCAGGAAAGGAGTGATCTTCTCAGAGACTGTCTGGAGACAACCATGCCCAGAACATGCAAACCATTAAAGACAATTCACCGACTTCCAGTTCAGAGGCCAGCAGGCCAGCTGCCTGTCTCAGCCCACACACTGTGGTACACACCGTATTCCAGGTCAAGCAGGCAGGTCTGACAGACATTCTTCAGCTTGCTGCACGTCTGGCACACTTCTGTTTTCTTGAAACGCATCCGAACACCAGGGCACCAGCGGAACACGGTGAAAGGCCGGGCACAGATCTGGAAGACAAAAGGCCAACAGTTGCATCACTACCACACAATGGAGCTCCCATCCTGGTTCTTGCACAGGAAGGCCAAACACATCCAATCTATTCAAACTATCAATACAACCTCATCTTAGCACCAAGATTCAGACATCAGGAAAGACTTGTTTCTATCTGTGCCTACTTTGAGAGGAGGAAGTTTTAGGAAGGCTTTTTCTTGTTGGAGTTTTCTTTAATTTATGATGACAACCATAGTGCTGACAGCAGCATGAAGAAGAAATTCTCCTTCATTCCAGGTGATGTCAGTGTAGAGCTATTAGATTTAAATGACTCACTGCACTTAAATCAGCCACCAGCACAGCAGCAAACCCTAAGAGGAGACCTCATCGCTCTCTACGACTACATGTAAAGACATGGAGAGGTTGGTGCTGGTCTCTTCTCACAAGCAATTAGTGATAGGACAAGAAGGAATGGTTCAAGTTATAACAGGGTAGGTTTAAACTTGATATTAGGAAACATTTTTTCACAGAAAGGGTGGTCAGGCACTGGAATGGGCTTCCCAGGGAGGTGGTTGAGTCGCCATCCCTGGATGTGTTTAAAGAGCATTTTGATGAGGTGTTGAGGGATCTGGTTTAGGGCTGAACCTGTAAGGTAGGGTAGATGGTCTTTTCCAACCAGAGTGATTTGGTGATGTTTGGTCCAGAAGCCAACTACCGCTCTACGCCTAAGCTGGTGGAAAGATGCATCTGCTTCTGCTGCACGTGCAGTTTGAGGAAGGGAAGCAAGATTTCAAACTTCTCCCTACCTCATGTGACAATGGATAAAAGGGGCAAAACACTTCTTTAATTTCCCTGGGTCAGGACTGCACTAAGTATTTCTTGCTCTCTCAGAAATACAAGTAGCTTATTTCTTGGACAGCAAACATAAATCACCCTGTAACCACGAATAACATATTCACAGCAAAACCCAAAATGCAGTTATTGATGCACCAGTAAAAACAATCTTGCCACAGAGAAACATGAGATCCTTTAAAAGGCCAAAACACTTTCAAGTACAGCATAATATGTACAACACCCAATTCTGATAATCATGAGCAAATCCTAAGTCTGGCTGAACAGTCTTCAATAATTTACAGAATCACAGAATTATTGAGGCTGGAAAAGACCTCTGAGCTCATCCAACTCAACCCACGACCTAACATCAGCACAAGCAGCTAGACCATGGCACCAAGTGCTGCATCCAGTCTGTCCTTAAGCACCTCCAGGGATGAAGAACCATTGTTGCCCTGGGTAGTCCATTTCAAACTACTTTAAAACTGATTCTAACAGTCTAAAGCACAGTAGGCTGACCTAAATATTTATGTACTTGCATAAACATTGTAAGACCTTAACCCAGATAAGCATTTTTCAGAAGCTGGCAGGGTTTACTGCAATGCTAAAGTGTATTATTCCTCGATCTGCACCAATTTAGACATTAATTCCTCAAGAGACAACAAACATACCTTGCACTCTTTTCCATATTTTTCTTTGGTCTGAAACATAGTCAAAAAAAGCAGAAGAAAATGTGAGATATCATCACTTCAACATAAAACATATCATTGATGTTACAGCACTGTTTTTTTCCCAATTATGTTGTGTTTAGATTGGGTTTTGGGTTTATACCTTGGCAGCTCAACAGGACAAACATCCTAAAAACCTCTCAATCTATCTGAGTTTTAGAAATATTCATTAAAGACTTAGAACTCTAAGTCTTACCCCTTGTACTGATGAGAAGTGAGAGTGAAATGGGATATTAACAGCTGTCTTTAAGCAAAGGAAGGAAAGCCATGAAAACAAGCAAGGCTGGAATTATCAGCTACACTGGCAGCAGAGTTTTATGTGTCACATCTCTCTCTGCAAGCCTGGTGGAAGGGAAACGTGAAGGGAAGATAATGTAATGCAGGTCATAAGCAGCTAGACGGAGTATGGAGGAAGGCAACAAAGTCAACTGACTCATCCCACACACAAGAAACTGAGGTAAACAAACAAGGATTTAAATTGCCCATGATCAGCCCTCATAAAGCAGTTCAAACTTATTTTTACAGCTCCACATTCTTCCCATTTTAGAAGCTGTGCAAAGGTATTTAATACTTCAGCAGCTCAGCTCTCCATTCACCAGTACTTGTACTCTAAACAGAATCACAAAATGGCCAGGGTTGGAAGTGACCTTAAAGATCACCTAGCTCAAACACTCCTGCATAGGCACAGACATCTTTACTAGATCAGGTTACTGAGGGTCACATCCAACCTCAAACATTTCCAGGGATGGGGCAGTCGGATATTGGACCGGTTCACCTTTCTCACCTTTTGGACTTTTTTGTTCCTAAATCACATGCCTCACACTGTGATATCACCTACCAAGAATGGCTGGACCCAAATCCTGCTGTGCAGAACCAACTAAAAGGGAATGTACATCCACCTCAGCATCTCCTCCTATGGCCTAGCAAATTTTAATCCCAAAACCAAACAGCTTTGGGGCCAACACAGAGGAAAGGACTGCACAAACAGGAACGTACCATCCGAATGTAGGGGTTTTCTCCAAGACATGTCTGGCACAGGATAGGGAAGTCCTGAATTGAACAAGAAGGAAAATCAGGGATTTGCAACAAGCTCTATCATCACAAGAGCACTCAAATCACGCTCTCAACTGGCACTTCTGAGTTAAGCTAATTGGACAGTTACAGAGATGTAAGAAGACTCATTTGAAAGGAGTGACTGGGAGAGCTGCAAGTGCCATGACCCAAGGACCACGTTATTAAAGAAGCAGGGCCTGCTAGGTATTTCAGTTCTAAGTAAACCTTAAACTAACCAAACAAAGCAGATGTTCCTAAGATTTTAACCTTTCAGCGACCTGAATGCGGCAGATGACACTCCAGCCCCCACCCCCCATTATCCCTCACTGCCTATTGTTCTTAGTCAGGAAAGGCCTCAGCTCCAAAGAACGCGCCCAGGGGCACACGACGAGCCCAGCTCAGCCCTCCCAGCTGTCAGGAGGAACCTCCAAAGATATCGGCCAGCCCGGACCCCAGCAAGGAGAGACGGCGATGGGGGATGAAGGGACGCATACGACACCCAGAGCTGCTCCCCATCTCTCCTAGCCTACGGAAGGCTCAGGGCAGTCCCAGTTTGGCATGGGGAACCGCGAGGCCGCAGCTCCCCGCGCACCCCCCAACCTGCGGCCTCGTCCCGCCGCGAGGAGCGCAAGGCCCCACCGGCCGAGCAAGGCCCTCCCCGGGCTCACCGCGTCCTCCCAGTTCTGCCGGTTGTAGGTGTTGGAGCCCAGCGATGTCGACATGGCGCCGGCCCAGCCCGGAACCACGGAACCGCCGCTCCGCTCCCGGCAGGCGACAGGAACTGCGACGTCACTTCCGCTGATGTGACGTCACCAGCGCGTCCAGCGCCGGTGGGAGCGCTGCCATCCAGAGGGGGAACCGCCGGGAACTCTGGAGCGGGGGGCGATAAGAGGTTTTGGAGGGAAAAGGGGGAGGTTCAGCTTTATTTGTATAAATCTAACAATTCTTCGGTAGCGAGGCGCTGCGTAAGAACCAGGACGGAGCCAAGAGCCACATTTGTTTTATTGAGGGTCACTACACGACGACGAGCAGTTAAGGCAGCAGTGGGGAGGGGGATGGAGCAGGGACACGCAACACCTTTCCTATCCATACCTTTCCTACCCACAGCTTTCCTATCACCTACAAGCACAAGGGGGAAAACAACCAAAGAACTCGCCGAACTACTGGCACTGCTCAGCACATCACAAACCAACCTGCCTTATGCTCAGCTAGGAATGAGCACTGGGGTGGCAGCCAGCGTGTCCCTGAAAGGCTCCTTCCACCCGTCACACGTGTGGAGGCTGTTTCTGCTGCTTAAGGGGAAAAGTCACCGCTGGGATCTAAGTGCAGTGTTACCTGGGCAGGGGAAGCTGCTGCAGGCACTGGCACAAGGTGTTGACTATGAAGAAGAGTGCAAAATCATGCTGTACAGCTGTGTGTAACCTACACCAAGTTGTAAAACATGATGCCTTGTTGCTCTGAGACCTGATGTGGGATGTGGGTGGTGAGGTGTGTGGCACCCAAGCATGCCACAGCAGGTTTCTTGTGTTTTTTGGGTGCTGCAGCAACATGTCCCCCAGAAAGCAGAGCAGGCAGCCCCATCCCATCCACCCCAGCAAAGGATTCGCGGCTCCAGGACAACCAGCATGAGGGTCTAGAGCAGCACGGCCACAGCTTGGTGGACTTGAGCTTTTCCCAGCACAGCAAAGTCCACCAGAAACACTTAACAAAGATCAGTGCCTGGATTGGGAATGCTTTGCAGGAAGGGAGATTTTCCTTGCTTGCACAAAGCTGTGCGGTTACTCGTAATTCAGTATCCTGGATACACTGCTCTTAATTACCAATTTTAGCTTGGACTACAGCCAGATTACAGCCCAGATACATTCTTGTATGGTACAGCGCATGCTAGTTAACGTGCAACTGTCCTTCTACCTTTACCTCCTTCTCACCCACCCTAAATGGAGAAAGACAAAGCATGGTCTCAACAGCCTCTGAGGTTCTGTAAATTCCTGACCTAATCTTAACCCTCCAGGTTTTGTACTCTGATCACTACCCCTACTAACACACATTAATTATCTGAACACTGCCAGGCAGCCTCTTCAGAGCACCACTGTCTCAGTCAAGAGCTGTGGCAAAGCTTGAATTTCCAGCCTGCAATCCATCGTGCTGCCACATCCCTCTGCAACACAGCAGGCCAGCAGCAAGCTTGGTGCCAGTCAAACCCAGGATTACTACACGTTTAGAGTTTAAAGGCAAACTGACCATTCCTTTTGTGAAAAGAGACTGACAGCCTCAGCTAAGCAAGCTACAGACTCCAGAGTAGCAAGGTTGTACATCTCAATCCCCCACAGCTGAGGTATCCTACAAAGAAGCCAAAAACCAAAAGAAAGTGTTGTGCTGCTGCCAACAACTTGCCAATACAGCAGCACACCTCCTAGAGCATCTGTTCAGGACAGGCACAGCTCTGTGTGAAAAAGGAGTTGTTCACTAGTGAAAACGTAACATTGGGTCTGTGGGCTGACATGAGGGAAAAGCAACAGGTGTTCTTTTCTGCTGACAAAACCGAATCCAGCCAGGTGCAGTGCAGATCTGGAGAAAGGGAGATCTTTCTCCGTGTCGAAACACGTGCTGCAAGTTAAACTAGGCCGTGGCAGGGTGGGGAAGCAGAGCGGTAGTTAGTGGGCACTACAACAAGAGGAGAGAGAACAAACCATCCCAAACCACGGCACTCTCTGCCGCCTGGTGCGGCCCGCGGCACACACCCACACAACAAAAAAGAGCTCTCGCAGGACCCTGCACCAGGTGCTCTCCTCACGGGGGCAGTCCATCCTGCGGCCAGTCGTTGGGGTATGAGGATCAGGAGCATTTTTACGGGAGCACTGGACCGAGGCTGAGCTCCACGTGATGGGTGAGCCAGATGACCTCAGAGGTATGATCGCCCTCCTCGCTGGGCCGGATTGGGGCAGCGAGGTTTTTGAACTCGTGCTTCATCTTGAAACTCACGGTCACTTCACCCTCTTCTTTCTGTGGAGTGACCTTGATGAAAACTCCTACCTTGTTGGCTTTTCTGAAGGCAATAACACTGCAAGGCAGAAAACAAAAGAACTCTAGGTCAGCCAAGTTCTCAAACATTCGTTCCAAGAGACTAATTCCCACACCATGTAACAGGGATGCTCAGTTTATGCCTGAATATGCCCTGCCAGAACAGCTACCCTGGTTGGCAGCTGCTCTTTTATTGGGGATTACATAGAGCATTCCCAGAGAGAATTAGTTCCACCACCTGTAACTCAATGCTGTAATGGCACTCCTTGCCTCAAAGGGAACAAGTGTCTCCCAAACAGTCCAAATCACTAGCAGAAGGGTTTGTATTGCTAATCTGACCCCTCCGCAAAAACCACCACACCAAGAAAACATGTAAAAAGCCCCCAAATGTGCTGAAGACAGAGAGAACAGTTACTTAGCTGAAGTAACTAAGCCAGGTTTTTAAGGAACAGAACACTCACTCAGGGTCATCCTGGAAGTCTTGGGGCTCTGCCAGCTCATCATATTCTGCTGCAGCATCTTTGCCAGCCAGAATAAGCTCCTTGGGAGGAACAGCCACCTGAAACAGAGCACACAGAGAAGCAGCCATTTAGCACTGAACACCACCTACACTGTGAGCAGGAGAGAGCTCTCCTGTTCCAAAGGCTCCTTTGCTATGGTTTAACAGAGAAGGGGTTCATCATGGGCTTTCCTCAGCTCCAGTACTACCAGATTACCACTCTACCAGTGAAATGAAGTATTTCCTCCAGTGGGTTCTGGATCTCATTGATGACACCATTTCAAAACACATAATGAGCTGATGTTTACATTGGTGACAGTGATTTAAGCTCCAAGGAAGAAAATGCAACACAGTCAGCAGGGACTGAAGGACAGAGGAAAAGTGTGACCCATGGAAGCATAAATGAGATTGTAGAGCTTTGCAAGAGACCTAGGCTCACCCAGCAGGAGGGCACAATACCTTGGCAGTGCTGTTGATGTTGTCAGGGTCTCCCTCCTCACACTCCAGCAGTGTGACATGTGTGATGTTCTCCACAGGGTTGGTTAGAGTCAGAAGGACTTGGCTCTCCTTGGGAGATAGAGAGATCAAGTCACTAATCAATCGGTCTAAAATTCATTGTTACTATTACCATCTCTGTCTTCTGGGAATCTACACCTTCCAAATCTGTATCAGGAACACTCAAGGGATGGACAGAAAACACTCTGCCATCCACAGGGAAGCTGCCGATGCCATGCAGCTCTCTCCCTTAATGCAAGAAATACATGTTTTTGGAATCTAGCCAAGATCTCAACTCCACACCTTTTATTCTTCAGATATTGGCGTGTGCTCGCGATGCCAGACGTCACACTGCATAGCAGTCTACTCATACAGAGTGACAAGCACACAGGTGTTAATCCGACCACTCCCGTAAGCCCTGCATCCTCTCTAAATGCCTCAGGGAACAAGCATCACAGGATGGTATCTGCCAAAAAGGTCCCATAGCCACACCTCCTGCTGTGAAACCCTCTATGACATTTCTGGAAAGAAGTACTGACCTTCATGTAGCGCAGGTTGGGAATAGACATGATTCTCACTTCAGGGATATAGTTACTACAAGAAGAACAAAGTCAATCACCATTATGGACTGTGTTGCTGTCTCAAATGATCTTCTGAGGCAGAGGGATGTCTTCACAGACACCCAGCTAACTAGTTCAACACTGGCGGAGCATAGCTTACATCACACAGAACAAGAAAGTGTCTTTTTGCTGTACAAGCACAGTCCTACAAATTCCTGCTGCAGTGTAGAGCTGGCACAGCATGTCTTTTTCAAACTGCTGAAATCTTTAGCAGATTAAGAAGCAAACCCAATACAGACAAGCTGAATATAGTGAAAAGGTGATTACACCATCCTGAGGGATGACACAATCATAGAAGAGGTCAAATTGAGAGTACAAAAGAAATGAAAATGGGAGCCATGAACTAAGCACAGATAGGCCATTGTTCTTCCCAATCCCCACATCTTACTTACACAGCAACCAGCTGGATCTTGAATTTGATAGATGTTGGATTGAATTCTGGTTTGCTCAGGTTATGTTCACATTTCTAGAGACAAAGACATTTTAGTCAGCACACAAAAATAAACTGAAGGGTAAGAGCTGCATCACTGTGTCCCTAGCCACAGCTCTACTGGCCTCTAACACATCACAGACAAAACCTTGGGGTGCCTGTAGCCATTGTTGTGTCAAGATATCAATAATCTGAAATGCTACATTCGGCACCAGCTATGCAAGTTTAGAAATAAGGAATTTAGAACCAGGTTTAAAAATACTCAGACTCTCAGCAACTGCAGCAGGAAGGTGGCACAAGTATTTGTAAGCCCTTCAGAATTCATTAGAAAAACCAAGCAGTTGGAACTCAAGACCGACCTCCTCATAGGCCACTCTTCAAATACAGATTCAGCTTGGTATTGCTTTCTAAAGTGACATCTTGACATCTATTTCTAAGAAAATATTCTGCATTCTGCATCTTAAATACTGCAAAAATATTGCAGTGTTATGCTGGGATTTTGATACATATCTCTGCCTCAGTGAGAAAGAAAGGAGCTTTCTGAAGACCAGCTGACAGCACAACCTTGATTTAATTCTTTCCTGTCTTTGCTTCCCAGCTTTCTGCTGTGTCTCTGCCTTTACTCTAAAACAGCCTTCACTGCCTCTCACTAACATTTTGTCTGCTGACCCGACTTGTGACTTTAGTAACAGCAGAAATTTTTGAACTCTGATTGTTCTGGCAGTCTTCTCTGACTCCGTGGCTGAGCAGAGCAGACAGACCCTCACACAAACCCACCTTTTATCTTTGATGCATCTTTAACAATCTTCACCATGTCAGAGTCAGCCTCCCTCATCTCCTGGTTAGTAGTAGTTTCTTTTAAAAATAAACACACAGTCCACTTTCCCACAGCGCCAGTTCTGCGAGCCCAAAAAAAGGGCTCTTTGGTGTGTAATTACCTACCCGACAGCGCAGCGAGCGTTTGATCAGGAGGTGCTTATGACGTGGGTAGAGCTGGGAAGCGCAGATCGGCTGGAAGTCAGGCTGCAGCAGACGCTGACGCAGAGTCGTCACTGGGCAAGCAACAGAAAACAAAACAAATTAATGTCTCGCTCTGGCACTGGTCTAAGACCCAGTGTGCTGCAGACTGTGCACAGACATGCTGCAAGCTTTAAGAAATTCAGTTTCACCTGTGAAAGAGGTGTGAGAGTTGTATAAAGGACCTCGGTGACTGGGCACGCTAACTTGGGAGCGATATCAGTGCAAGGCCAGGAGAAACAAAGGGCTTTGACTTCTATTCAAAGCTCAGCTGGGATGGAAACGGAATTTTGTAATCATCCAGAAAGTAAGTTCTTTCTCCCTGCCCCTCAAAAACAAATGAGTTTTCACAGCTTTGTTGCCCTCACAGCTGGGTGCTGCATGTGTACAACACACAGCTTCTCAGCCAGGAGCCTGTGTAACTTGGACTCGTGCATGGAATTAGTGACTACATAGCTCTGGAGGCAAGGAACAAGCAGCCAAAACTTTTAGGGGTTTCTCCCCAAAAATCAGCTCCTCACTGTTCCCAGTGTCTACGAGGACACCACAGGAACCATCCAGAGTTGTCTCCTTTACCTGCATCATTCTATTGGCAACTGACGGTCTCATGATAAAAGCAGGCCAAGACCATCTACCCCTTTCTACAACTCTTCCATTAATTATCACCAAAAGACTTCATAGGTCTGCAGGACTATCAACAGCATTTGCCCTCTGTAAAGCCACCTCAGCACCAAGTCCATTGCTTCCTGTACCTGCTGTTTGATCCCATTCACTCCTAAGTTTCATTGACTAATGTACAGTATTTGCTGATGACATCAAGAACCAGCTGAAGAACTGGCAAGTGCACTGGCAAGTAATGCGCAATCATTACTTAACAAGTCGACTCCCCAGCAGCTCAGCTACTTCCTTATTTCCTGCTGTTATTAGACAAAGGACGTCAGCTCTTTTCTCCATTCAAAAGTCAACACTTTACATGCAGAGAATTAATGTCCGCAAGAAAATGAAACAACCGTTGGAGGCCTGATGTACCTAGCTCTGAGCTTTCCACTGAGGCTGCACTCAAAGCTACCATTTAAAAACTCAACAAATTTCCCACCATTTCAATCCCAGTATAAAAATTACTAAAATCTTGGGGCTATCAGGAACCCTAGGGACAATTATCCAGGCACTGCCCAGACTATTAAGGTGCTACCTTCTGTCAGATTGATTGGTCTGGTGTAGTAATCCTCAGGAAGAGGTTCCACTTCTTCCACTGCATCGGCTGGCTCAATCTTTATCTCCTTCTGGTCCTCTCCTTCTTTCAGGCTGAAGCAAAGCAAGGGAGAACTTGGTCACAAACACAACTTGCATGTACAAAAAGCAACAGCAGTAACTGCACTACAACACAGAAGAGCTGAGACTGCAGACAACAGTAACTGCCAAAGGATGAGAGCAGTCACTTGTTTCTATTAGGAGAAAGCAAATCATCTGGAGCTCCTGCAGACATATGCTCGACAATATGACATCTAACATTCCAAAGAAAAATGCTCCTTGCACTGCTACCTGCTAATATGTTCATCATCTTTCTGAAGTTGCTTTACTGCTCTTTGCCTCTTACCCTTCCCACCACGGCAACCCTAAGCCCAAGACTCACGAGAGTCCAGCGAGGGCACTGATGGGTGCTCCAGGTCTCTGCCGCTGAAGCCTGGTTCCAAGGCCATATTTGTCCTGCAAGGAAGAAAAGGAACTGTCAAGTTCAGGTCTGCTTCCTGCCAGGCAAAGAGACCTCCTACAAACTCATCCTTTGAGCTGCATGACAAGCAAGGGAGACAAGCAAAGGAAAGCAAAACGGGAAAGGTATTTGATGCTTCCCAATGGTTTTTTTTCCTGCTCAAACTGTTAGTAGGGAGAAAACAATTACCAGCGCACTGCAGACCGGGAGAGACAGACGTACATGGCTACTGCTTATAAAGATCTGCTCTTTCCTTCAATCACCAGCCTGCACTACTGACACATTTTCCATTGATCTTCCTCTTCTGAGCTACGGCAAGTCAGGTAGTGTGGAATGAAAGCTCTCAGCTGCCAGAAGAACTGGGTCGATGTGGGGACGAATCCACCTGAAATGCCCTGCAGTGAGACTAGAAGCATCTGGAAGACTCACACTTCTACAAGCCTTGTTACCTACAAGGCCCTCTCACTAGGCACCACCAATCAGCAGGAACAGCTTTCTACAGCTAAACTGTACAGTGCGTGCTTGGAGGCAGAATCCTTCCTTCTGGACAGGGATGAAAACATGAATTCTCAGCAAATAAGAAATCTGAGCATTGGGCTATGCCTGGTGATTTTTCAAGGATTAGAAGATCAGAGTTAGTGCCACTTGCCTCAGGCAGCCAGCCATGTCTCAGCCAAGTGTGGTCAAGGCCTACTTTTCAAGTGCACTTCATCTGCCCTGTTGGTAAACTAACGAAACCCATGTTTTTTTGTAAGAGATGTTACCCTCTAACTAGTTATCCTTCAGGGGTGTTTGTTCTAGGCACATCCAAGTCAGAGGCCCTGAGGCATGGTGAAGAGCAGGACCTGTTCCTGTTACTCCCCTTCAGTTGGTACCATGAGAGCAGCTTTAACACCAGCAGAAACTGAAAAGACTTACCACTACGTGTATAGTGTGTTGCTGTGGAGAGCCCCCAAAATAGCAGCAGGTAGCAACGGAGACAAAAAATGCAGCCATAAGACACAAGCAAGAGCACGGAGCAAGCACAGTTCATTGAGAAGTAGCAAGCAAATGCAGAGTCACCCAGCTAAACAAAGTCAGCATTTCCCTGCCAGCTAACAAACAAGTTGTCCAGGCCATAACCAATTAACCAAGGTTAATTTCAGTTCAGACATCATGCAGAAAAGGGCCAGCCAATGCTGATCTAATTGGTGCCAAGCTGTGGGATGCAGCTGCCTCAAAGAGGAGCTACCACTGCAATGGTGACTGTGGCTGCACTGCATTTCACAGCTGGATCCCTCTGTGTGGCAAGTATAAACCCTTCCGACTTGACAAGAGAGGACTAAGAGGCAATGGAATACCCCATAATGGGTGTACAACTGTCTCTAAAAAACCCATGTGCCCCAGTGCGTTTTCTTCACGTTGTTCTCAATAAAAAGGCTGAGCAGCCCTATCATGCTACCAACTATCTAATCTGAGGCTGCCATGCCTCACTTCCCCTGCTCTGAACTCAGCACTCCCAGCTCACCGAGAAGGCCAGGGGCATGTAGTTTCGGCGCCGCACCAGCTTCTTCCGATCCCGCTCAATCTTCTCTTTCTGAGCCAACTGCTGGTAGTACTCCACCAGTTTGTTGATCTGGAGGGATGGAAAGGAACAGGTATCCAGTGAGCAGGGACCAAATGCCAGACCCACAGCAGTATTTGTTTGTGAACAAGTTGCAATTCCTGCTACTTGTTTCACTCTGTTCCTAGGACCAGCCGCATTCTGAAGGATACACAGTAAAGAAGCCTGTGGGTGACAAACTGACCCTCCTTTGAAAGGATCTATGGGAGAGCAGCACCCAGTTCAGTTCTCACCTTGCAGTTGGGCAACTGAGACTTTGGTGACTGAACAGAGCATGTGGCCAAAGCCAAGCCATTTGGACTAGTGGAGCAAACTTGCCTGATTACATTTAATGTAGAGCTCTCAGTGGGGACAGGGAAGGACTGTATGGGTGTGGTGCTGTTTTCCAGATCCTAGACAAACTGTTGGCTGGAAAACAGCTTTTGTTCACACACACATGCAGCACATTCAGTGGAGGTGTTTTAACAGCACTGTTAAATACAACGTTTGCAAACAAGTTTCCTCTGAAAAGGAGATTTTATTGTTGTGGATGTGACATCCATGGGAGAGCCTCTAAGAGGCTTTCCATTCCACTACATTCACTCCACGTGGAGAGTAGGAACTGGACCTCATATCTGAAGGATGATATAGATGCAGATAAAAGTGTATGAGTGTGCTGGCACCTCTAATGGCTCTGTCTAGCTGTTGTGTCTCAGCCTAAACACAGCTTTCCCCTTCACTCACCCTCTGTGTGTGAGGATTCTCCGGCTCCTGCCAGCCACCACTAGCTGCACAAGAAAGAGAAAAAACAAAGTGCTCAGGTGAAGACTTTCAGACTCAACAGAGAAATCACACCTAACAACCCGTCGGTTTTACTCACAAGATAGGACAGTCCTTATTTTTTCTACTCTTAGGATTGCAATTTGTTAAGTTCATGCTGCCCAAAGACACAAGCTGAAGCTTTTCACAGGCTGAAGGTGCTTCCCCAACTTTTATACTGCGTTTTTAAACATCTGCTATTTGAGAGAGATTCTGAATGACACCTAGGAATCACTGGAGCAGCAGGTACATGAGCTTACAAGAATAATCTCTTCTTACTGGCTGCCCATGTGCCTGCATCTTCAGCTCCCAGTCTTCAGTCACATCCACACTACAAGTCAGAGGATCTGCCTAAACAGCTTTACTCAGACCCATTTCTGGAGCCCTACAGAAATTTTCTGCATGTCTTATACAATGAGAAAGAGACAAAAGCTTTCTGCCAGTGCTGTCATGAAGAGAAAAACCAAGTACAAACATTGACAAGCATCTCTGGAATAATCCTAAGTGAACAAAAGTGATTGAAAATAAATGAAATGTTTATGGTGTCAGACCAAGTAGCTTCAAAGACTCTGAAGGTGCACAAACAAGATCTCAACTGGGGGGAAGAGAGCAGCAATGAAAAAAGCCTCTCATCTGACAGTTTTCTCACAAGCCAAGTTAACACAAGCATGGATGTGGGTCACATATTGCACTAGCTCAGCTCAGCTCTTCAAAAGAGACTTCAACAACAAACTGTTTTCCTGTGAGTTTCCAAGACCGAGACAAACACTATGCATTTCACACAGCCAGAAATTAGCTCCATTATCTGTTTCCTTCAAAACACAAACTGGGCTCCTGCTGTTGCTGTTTTCTGTCTCTGCCCATCACTCACCGACCGACTTGTCTGCCATGCCAACATCTCGCGAAGTCCAGCGGCAAAACCCACAGGCCAAGTAATAGGCTTTCTTCATGGTAGTCTTGGCAGGGTCATCGGGGAGCGGAGCAGGGATGCTGGTGGCCCGGGTAGAAAGCGTGTGCATACAGCAGGGACAGTCAAAGCAGTTGGCACACCTGTGGAGAGGAAGCCCTGTAAGATAGAGCCCTAGCAAGGAGTCCAAGGGCATGGAAAAGGCTCTCAACAAGTAAATTAAGATTAGACCATCAGACCTTCTTGTGTTATGCAACAGCATCAGGGAAAAAAGGCCACAGAGCCATTGTTGGGAACAGAAGGGGTTCAGAGTCAACATAAGAATGGCATAGCAAGAAATACTGGGTTATACTAAAACCCCTTTGTATCAGGAGAGCAGGTCATCAAAAACACTACAACATGAAGAGCACACAACACATCATGGAAAGATGATCCCCAAAACAGACAGAAAGGTAACAAAAAGTGATGTAATTTTTTAAGGCACTGTCAGGTACTGACTAGGGAAGAAGCTGTTTAAAATAGGAGTCCTAATGGAAAAAAAGCCAAAGCATCCTTACCGATTCTTTTTCAGCTTGGCTTCAGCTGAAGGCATGTTTTCCAGGCAGCTGGGGCAGTAGTGAGAGTCCACCTGATGAAGATAACAACGGTCACATCACATTTGATGGCACATGTTGGCCTGGACAGTATGCTGGAAGCAGCCTGAAACTGCTTTCTCTGATAACAGACAGGTGAAGTCAGACCTGAGCCATTCTTTGGTATCTGAAATCTTAGCCCATCTTAGACAGATTTTGATCTTTAATAACTTAAGTCAGGTTTCCTAAGTCATGAGAGTGGAGAGATGCTGGAACAGGTTACCCAAGGAAGTTGTGGCTCCCCCATCCCTGGAAGTGTTCAAGGGTGGATGGGACCCTGAGTAACCTGATCTGGTGAAGCTATCCCTGCCTAAGCAGGGGGTTTGGAACTAGATGATCTTTAATGTTCCTTTCAACCCTGGCCATTCTGTGATTCAGTGATGGGTTAAACTACTCTATCTAGTAAATGGGAAAATGAAAACTGGGTGCTGAGCTTTGGAAGACACCAACATCCGGTTTTTCAGCTTGAACAGCAGGATTTGATGAGATTTTTTCCAATTTATGTCTAAATGTATTCTGCTCTTGTAGTTAAGCTGGTAAGGAATGCATCCACCTGAGAAAACTTTGTATCTCTCTGCTGTCACAAACTGAATTTGTTAGCTAAAACAACAGCAGCAAGAAGAGGGTCCCCTTCTCAAAGGGGAAAATAAACCAGTTCTGAAACACAGAACTGCACAATGACGCCACAGCAAACTAATGATGGATGCAGCCTAGTGACCAATCTATTTTATACTCTTTAGAGGCTTTAAGATTTCTCAAGAGATAGCTCTCCTGAGATCTGCGTTGCACAGTCATTCTTGCAAGGCTTTTCAAATCTATCATAAATCCTTAATTCACTCAGACTTCCACAAAATCAATTTTAGCAATTTATTATGATGACTGGTGAAGTCAGACGAGCAGCCCCAGGCTCAAGGCTTGCGTCTGTTCTGCTCTGCACCAAAGCAGTGCTCCTGGCAGGGCCCCGTGCACCGGTGGTTATCGATTCAGTCTGATGATAATCTACATCTTAAGGCTCCAGCCATGCCTGGACAAAAACAAGTCCTGCCCAGTAGAAATCCCACAGTGGATGGAAGCCCATCCATGTGGAAATAAAATCACACCGAACAGTCCCCACCCTGGCTCCATTCACAAAACCACCAGGATGGGGCTTGTTCCTGCTCCTGATGACTCCTTTTACAACACAGAGGGACAAGGAGTGTCCCTGCTTCCCTGGCTGGGGCCCACGGAGGGGTGTGGATGTCTCTGACCACCTCTACCCGTGATGGGTACGTGTGTATGGGAGAAGGGCCTTGTCTGTCCCCATCCCGCTGTCCATGGAAGGATAGGGGATCCCTGTAGCTCTCTACAGGAACCCATAAAGGAATGGGAGGCGAGGTCCTTGACCCTCTCGCCGAGCCCGTGGAGGAATGTGGAGTTCTTATCCCCGACCCCCCCTAGCAGGGCCCAACGGAGGGGTTTGGGGGGTCCTTGCCCCCCTTGACAGGGCCGCTCCCATCTAGCCGGGCCCTGTGGGGGCGGGCTCACGCCCCGTAGGCGCATCTCAGCCAACCACAGTCGCACCTCAGCTGACGGACAGGCATCCACAGCCAATCAGGCGCCGCAGAGTCCTGCCCCTTCCTTCATCCTCTACCAATCACCCCGCTGGCCCCTCGGCCGCGCCAGCAGCCAATAGCGACTTAGACAGTGCGTGAGCGGCAGCAGAACCACCCAATCGGTGTGCGCAGAGACGGCGACGTCCCGCCCCTTCCCACCCGGTCCACGGACGCGGCGCGGCCGGGCCGCGGTTACCTCATGCGAGACGCACTCGAGGGAGCGGAGCTCGCTGCAGTAGCGGCAGAAATAGAGCTGCGACAGAGGCGCCCGCAGCTCCTTCTCGCCGCGCACTAGGTACAGAACCCGCTCCGACTGCAGCAGCGACGCCATCTTGGATCGGGGGGAAGCGTCTGCCGCCGCTGCTACCACCGCCTCCTTCGGACGTCACGACGCTGCTCCGCCCACATAACCCGCCTCGACTGGGACGGGGCGGAAGAGCCACTTGGCGGTGGCTAGTGGCAAGGGGTCTGGTGTGTCCTTGAGCCACCTCCGAGCTCCTGTCCCGGAGCCGCTCCATGTTCTCCTCTGAGCCCACTGGGAGTACTTCGCGCCCCGAGGGCGGTTTGTCTTCAGTCGCACGGGGGTACTGGGTCCAGTTCGGGGCTCCCGAGTTCAAGAGAGATAAGAAGCTCCAGGAGGGAGCCCCGCGCAGACACCGAGAGGAGGAGCAGAGGGTAGAACATCTGCCTTAGAGTGGAGGCTGAGAGCGCTAGGGCAGTTCAGGCTGGAGAGGAAAGGTCTGAGGGAACCTTCGATCGATGCTGATAAGATATCTAAAGGGCTAATCAATATCTAAAGGGGTGTTACGTCAGATTCCCCTCAGTGGTCCCCAGCAATAGGACAAGGGGCAGCGGGCACAAACTGTAATAGGTTCCATCTAAGCAGAAGTAAAAGCTGTTCGCTGTGAGGGTGGCAGAGCCCTGGTCCTGGCTGCCTGGAGAGGCTATGGAGTCTGCTCTGGAGACATCCCAAACCCACCTGGGTGTGTTTTTGTCGGATCTGCGCTGTTCTGGCAGTGGAGTTGGATGATCCCTTCAAACCCCACCAAGTCTGGGATTCTATGAGGACGAGATCCTAACCAAGACATATGGCAGCAGAAAAGTGTGAGGTGCCTGGATGCTGCAAGATGTGTCCTGATGGCAGATACTCCATTAGCATTCCATCTTCTGTTTGCTCTGAGCTTCCATCACGGTCACAGCCTGACCTGAGAGGTAGCTCCCTTACCCTCAGCCCAGTATACCAGTCCATGCCTCTACCCACTGGTGTTGCTCTAGAGGAAACTGCTGACTATGAGGATCTGCTGCCACTTGTGATAAAATCCCCTCAAGCCTTTTATCCAGCAGCAGCAGCTGGAGGGGGATTTCCAAAGTGTCTGAAGGCCAGGAGTGACTGATACAGGTCATGGCAGTGGTTTCCACCAGTGTGAATTCAGTAGGTTTCCCTGGGAAAGGCAGGGTGTGGAGGGTAGGGTGGATGGCTCTCACTGCAGATGACACTGAGACTGTGTCCCAGCACACAGAGACCCCACCTCCCTTCCTGGGGCTGGATGGGAATAGCTGCTGTTGGCTCTGCACTTCAACATCAGCAATGGAGAATACTCCACAGGGCAGCAGACATGCTGTTCTAGAGAGCAGGCCAAGGTCCGTCACCTCCCTGGGGATGCTCGGTGCCTCCTCTGTGCCCGTGTGCCTGTAAATGTCCCCTGCCAAAGCCCAGGCAGGGCTGGCGGGCACCTTGCTTATGAGGTCTATCGGTAGCTTTTCTTCTCCTTCTTGCTGGACTCAGAGGCAGGCGGGTACCTGTGAGGCAGAAGAGGTACAGACAAGGGATAATCCCTTTATCGTGCTGTCCCCGCAGTGCCTCCCCAACCCCTGAGACCCTCGAGTTTGGCTCCACGTCAGCGTGTGGCGGGGAGGATGAACCGGAGTGTGCTCTGCCTGCATCCTGGAGCAGAACAAAAGATCCTGCCTCGCCTCCTTTTCTCATGCTCCCTCCTTTCCCCTCCTCTCTCGGGCCGGGCGGGGCCGGACAGAGGCTCCCCCCGCCCCCCCGGGGATCCCGCCGTTGCCACCGCCGCTCCGAGCGTAGCCGGACAGAACTGCAGGTACGGGCGGCTCGGGGGGTGGGACGACTCGGGGGGGCTGCGGGTCCCTCTATCCTATAGTAGGAGTCCGTGCCCTCCACTTCCCCGGTGGGACGGGGGTCAGCCCTTTGCTCTCGGTATGTCCCGGACCCTTAGCCCGGGTGAGCGCAGCTGCTGGACCCGGGGTGGGATGGGGGTGCTGTAGGGGTGGTCGTTCCTAAGCTCTGGGCCCCGCTGCTAATTAAGACATTAATGCCGTGACTCAGCACCGTCAGGGATTGGTTGTGAGGGACCTCCAAAGTGTTGGGGGCTCCGGCCGCCCCACTACCATCATTTCTGTACCCGAGGAGCCGTTCCTGAGTGACTAGCGGGACACCGGGCTGTGCCTTGGCTTTATCGGCTTCTTTAATTATGGGAGGAATTAATGGGAAAGTTTTCTCTCTGGGCTTTTATCCAACTACATCGAAGCTATAAATCCTGGGGCTTCTCAAAGGTGTAGTGGTTTCACTCTTGAAAGGAGCCCAAGACCAAGGCTGGAGGTGGCTGTAGAGGTCTCCCTGGGAAGAGCAGTGGGGTGCTTGGAGTGATGCAGAAGGATCTGGCTATAGGAGGGATGGAAGGGGCTGCCCCATCACCTCTCTGCCTTGCAGGATGGACCTCCCTCATACTGCAGGTTCTAGTGCCCTCCCTAAGCATGTCCTGGACATCTGGGTCATCGTCTTGATCATCCTGGCCACCATCCTCATCATGACGGCCCTGGTGCTCTGTCCAGCCACTGCTGTCATCATCTACCGGGTGCGGACTCACCCCACACGCAATGGCATCGTGTAAGGCAGAGACCATGAAGGACGGCTGGCTTGCAGGGCTGGAGACCGCAGCCATGGGACTCTGTGCTGGGGACTCCCCAGAGTCCAGTTGGACACCTTGAGACCTGGGGAGAGACTGGCAAGAGCTGGGGTGACACCTGCCTCTGCATGTAGCTCTTGCTGAGGGAACCTACCACCTCTTATTTACACCAAGCTTATTACCAAGCTCACAGGGACTGTCAAGGAGATAGCAGCCTGGGCACCAGCTGAGAGATGTGTGACTTTTGGAGGTGACTAACCCCTGTGAGGCAAAGAGGCTGCTCTCACCTTCACTGACAGCTCCATCTCCTCCCAGGCAAGCAGTAACTAATGGAAATGCCAGGCAAAAGGATTTATTCTTTGGCGTCCCAGCTGTTGGGGTGGTTGGGAAAGAGTCGAAGAAAGATGGATGTGGCTTGTGGTTGTGCATGCAGAGACTCAGCTAAAAGCATTGGTGACAGAGCCTGTCCTGGCTGCACAGCGGATGTGCAGCTGGCACTGGCTTCTCCGATACCAGATATCTGCTGAAATTGTAGGACAGCCCTGCAGTGGGCTTGGTTCTGGCCCATTTTCAAGGGTCTGTGCTCCCTGGGCAGGTAAAACCAGAGGAGCAGAGAGGTTTGTGCCCCAACTCTTTCATTGCCATAAGCTCTTTCATTGCCCTTTGCTGTGAAATAAATCAACTTTATTCTACATGAGTGTGTTGTGCAGCTCTGTCCACACCATGGGTGATGTCTGAGTGCTCATGCACAGGATTTGAGGTACTCTGCAGCTTCTCTATAAGCCCTCCCTGTCCTGACCTCCTGAACCTTGGCTCAAGGTCTTCCAAGTTTCTTCACCAGACTTTGATTCTGGTGGTCTCAGCCCCACTGGAGGCACATTGCCAACTCTGGTGGTACAAACCCGTATCTGGCTGCTGTAGCAGCAGTGACTGTCAGAAAGCATGTGTGAAGGACCCCCAGGGACTTTCTGACAGGAGCGACTGCTGCTGTTCTCCCTTGAGTGACCAGCGTCACTCTCCCCTGCCAGCCTCATGCTGGGCTCTGGCTTGTGGCAAAACCAGTGTCCTAGTGACTCATGGTCAGAAAAATAATGAATTATAACATGAATCAGTCTGGGATGTGGGGAAACGCTACGGTGACGCTGGTGGGAATTATAAAAAATCCCATTTTCTCTGCTGGAAAGAAGAACCAGCCCTGCGGTGTTGGAAACCCCACGTTCCATCCCCACATGGCTTGATCAGCAACAGCCAGCATCGGGTTTGCTTTCAGTGTTGGGGCCAGAGGAGGGGGCAGGCGATTCCCAGGGAAGTAGGACCTTGGGAGAACACAGAGAGCCCAGCATGGGGACACAGTCCCCCGAGGAGCGGAAATGCCTGGGCCGGAATCGCTGCTGCGGTTGAGCCACGGAGGGAACAGACACAACCGACACGTAACCCTCGCCCAGGCCTGAAATATCTGCTTTGAGCTGCTGTATCTCTCTCCCTCTTCCCTCTTAAATTTGAAGTAAATGACCAGAGTTTTTTCCTGCTGTTCTCCCTCTCTTTCTTGCTGGCACGACGTGGCTGCAGCTGGAGGAGATTATGACTGTGCTGGGTGGGAGCAACCCCAGCTCTACTTTCTTCTGCTCTCCAGCCCAATATCCCTTCCCTGCGGACACTATAGGGTGTGGGGAGGGCCAGCAGCATCTGGCACTGGGAAGCTGAGCAGTTTCGCTGTGAGAGGAGTAGGGAAGGAGCCATGAATGTTGAAGTGGTTTGAGAATGAAGTTCCCACCTCTCCAAGCCTTTCATCATGAGCAGCCAGGGGATATGAGAGTTTTCCTTTCATGGTAGAAGTTTTCGGGGAAGTTCGAAGCTTGTGGCAAACATTTCCAGGAAAGGCATTGCAAAGCCTTGGAAAGAGGGTTTGCTCCTAACAGCAACAAACCGCACAGAGCAAAATGGCAGCAGTAGGGGAAGCCAGGGTACTTGTAAAGCATGGAAAGAGGGGGCTGGGTTCAGGCTGATGCCGGCTGTTGAGTTGGAAATTCCTCCTACAGGACGGAGTAAGACAAGCAAATCCTGCCCTGGGCCTGGCTTTGGTGTCTGAACAGTTCCGGAGCTCAGAGGCAGTGTTTATGTGGTGTTTTGCCAAGGAATAATTCCTTCTCCTGCCCGCTGAGGATGATGCTGAGGCAGGCAGGCGTGATGCGAGTGCTGAGGTGATTCAGCATCCACTGGCTTCCACACCAGTGCTAGTGGGTGCTGGAGTGTGGTGGGAGCCAGCTGCCAGGCTGTGTGGAGAATGCTGCCTCTCATCTTGCCCTGGGAAGCAATCAGAGCCATGTCCAGTGTGTGAGCACCGGTCTCAGCCACTTTATTCCTGATAGATGGGGCATTGCAGACCCCAAGCCTCATCAGGAAGGTTGTGAGGAGCTCCAGAAGCAATTATGCAGCAGGAGCTGGTCCCAAATATCTTGGGTGCTCCAGAAGCATTGCCTGGAGCAACTGCTGAATCAGGCCCCAAACACAATCCCCAAGATCTCAAAGGGAAGCTTATGGGGTGCCATCCAGACTGCAGTGTGGTCTCCAGGAGAACATTGCAAACATCACAGCTGGTGGACTTATCCTTCCCTAGACCTGGGGAGAAGAAAATCCCTTTGGTGTTTGAGCATCCTGGGGGCTCCTCCAGCTAGATGGGACATCAGCAGCACCCAGCAGCCACTTATTTCTCATCCCCTGTTAGGCAGCAGTGGGTCACTCTGAGCTCAATCATCTTTGGGTGGGGGGGGGGGCAAAGTGCCAGGGGCACTTCTGGGCTGGGTTTGGGGGAAGCCAGGTGCTGGAGGGAGCTGAGGCCTCTGATCTGGCAGAGGTAGTTTTGCTTTTGCCTCCTGTTGCACACCTAGAGCAGAAGTTCAGAGGTTGCCCCAGGACTGATGCCATACCAGGCTGCCAGCCAGGAGATGCTGCCTGCTGCTGCCCTAACCCCTCACTGACATCCCCTGCACACTACTGGCACTGTGGCTGGTGCTCTGCATGGTAGAAGCTCTTTACTTGGCACAGGCACAAGCGCAGCCAGCAGCAGTATGTGGTCCCCACCACTGCTTTCATGTTCCCTGTGCTCACCATGATCCTGCAGCCTGGCATGAAATCTCTGCAGCCTCTGGCTCACAGCTCAGGGACAGCTGGGGACGCTGGTAGCAGCGACAGCAAGGCGGCCAGCGGGGTGAAGCACCTGGCCTCCTGCCCTCGGACTGCAGCCAAACATCTGCAGCAGGCAGTGGCTGGCTCCAGCCCAGCTCTGGTGGACAAACAACCAAAGAGGGAAGTTCGTGTGAGGGTCAGCCTGTCCAGCATGATGCCATTTGGGGTGGGGGGACCCCGGTCCAGCAGGGTGGAGCAGCACATTGTCCTCAGATGATCCTGTGGAGCCTCTGGCACCCTTGGCAATCTCATGCTGCCTTCAGCATGGCATGGCACAGTGGGGACACTGGCTGACATGCCAAAGGACCAGCAAAGCTCAGTGGCTGTGGCCTGTTAAATCCTCCCTTGTTTCCCGCCACCACTAAGACTGATTTGACACCAGGGCTCAAGAAAATGGGACTTCAAGAAATGGGTCCCTTAGTGGTGAGGATCAGGGACACATGGAAGGGACACAATCACACTGTGCCACTGTGTGTGCCATACTACTCCTTCCAGCCCCAAATCCCTCTCAACCATGGTAAAGCCACCAAAGCCCTACTCAGGCACTTGGGATGTACAACTAGAAGTGGGTGGCTGCTCCCATGGTGGGAACCAGCAGGGTAGGGCGCACAGCCTGCCTTGTTCTGTCCTGTGATGTTGTTCAAGCTGCACTGGAGTCAGCAGCATGAGCTGGCAGACAAGAAGAATGGCACTGTGCTGGGCATACACCAGTCCCTGCTGGCTGCATGATGCATTGAGGTGCAGGCAGCGTGTTGGGCAGGAGCTGCAGTCCTATGGCCCCAAATCTCCCCAGAGCCTGGGAACTGGGTAGGGATGGTTGAACCCCTGGTTTTATCTCCCACAGGCTCCCAGGTTTTCATAAGGAACTGCTTCTGGGAAGCTACTTCCCAGGCTGTGTCTGAGCATCTTGGGGCTCTGCCTGGAGCTGGGGGAACACCTCACACTGCTTGTGGACCCCACCAAAGCAGGGCTAAGCCGCTTCTTCACTAGCAGTGATGGCTTAAAGCTTTGGAAAACATTGTCCATGGTGAAGGGAGCTGCATTTCCCCTATTCCATGGTTTCCCCAGGTGCCTGGGGTGGATGTACCCCATCCCCAGCCCTCCCACACCAGTGGAGGCTGCACTCAGAGGCTGAGAACATCAGCCTTTCCCAGGACATGGCGTTCCCACTGGCTAAGGACATGGATGGGATCGGAGATTGGTCCCAGCCTCCCCCATGCCCACAGCCACACTCCCCTTCCCTGTTGATGTGTCCCACAGCAGCTTGTGACAGCTCCCTGGCAGGACTGGCTCTGCTTTCTAGTAAAGCCAAACCTCATGCTGGCACCTACAGCCCCCCCAGGGCTCACCCACTGCCACCCGCTCCTGCCCTCTGCCCCAGTTCAGCCCCCATCTCAAACCACAGCTCCCTCGAGGCAGTTAATTCTTCTCTCAGATAAATTTGTTTTTGTGGGATTTCAGGGAATTGACACCTCACCAGGGATATTTCTCTTGGAGCCAGCCCTGGGTAAACATTTGCATTGCCCGGGTATGCAAACAGAGCCCTGGAAAATCCTGCCCCTGGGGACACCAGGGGCTAAGAGACAGCCGTGCATTGCTCTTGGCCACTGCCGGGAGGTCTCCTGGTTGAGGACCCCTACTCCAGGGCTGCTTCTTGAAGCTCCCTAACTAGACGGGCTCAAAGGAGAGGGGTTGGATGACCTCACAGCCATCGGGATAGGGGAGGATGCTGAGCCCCGAGGATGCTTCTGGGGCAGTTTGGTCCCCTCTCCTCGGGCGCCACCGTCCTGGTTTGGGGTGGTGGCTGTCACCAGACATCACCTGAGCTGGGTGAATGCCACCTGAGCGGAGCGTCCTGCCGTGGTGAGGGCCCGGTCCCTGGCCCCTCGCCCACCCCGCGGGCTTAATTCCCTGTTCCCCGACTCGGACCCGAGTTGCAAAACCCAGAGGCACACGCGGCTGCCCCGTGTGCTCCCGCTGTCCCTTGTCCCTGCCAGCCCCAGANGTCCGCACCCCACACCCGCCCCAGCCATGGGGGGCTGGTCCAGCAGCGCCTGGATTTTGCCCCTTTTCTTGGCTGGGCTCGTCCAGAGCCAGGAGAAGGAGAAGGTAAGAGGCTGGGGGAGACCCGCCCCTCCGGGGATTGCGGAGATGGAGAGGGGGGATGTGTCACCCTTGTGGACCCACTTGTCCCCAAGGCTCGCAGGAGAGGGGCTCTGTGACCCCCCACGTCCCCTGCCATGCCCGGTGCCTGGATCGCGGGGTGTTGGGGGTGGGCAGGGGGATCTTGCTAAGCCCGTCCTTGCAAAGGGGGAACTGCTGTCTTGGGTTTGGGGACAAAGCCTTGTCCCCACCTTCAGTGCCCCCCATAGAGGCAGAGCACAAAGCTTCCCTCCCGTGCACAGTGCCCAACGGGGGGTGTCCCCATAGCCCGGTGGGCAGCGAGCAGGGGGCAATGTCCCTGGACCCCCGGCCCCGGGCGGGGGAAAGCAGAGCCCTGTACCAGGGTCCCGCGGAACACCTCCCGGGGCAGAGCCCCTCTGAGTTCCTCTCCTGACAGCTCCCAAAATAGCCCTTCGGTGGCCCTTGGCTGAGCCTGGGTCCGCTGATGGAACAGGAGATGGGCTCCCCAGGTTAACCCCTGCAGCACCGCAAGCAGAGCTAATCCACCCCGGCCCTTCCCTGTAGGAGCTGATCCAGCCCGGATCCAACACTGATCCAGCCCGGATCCAGCCTTGATCCCTCCTTGGGCTCGGCTTGGCAGCTCCTGGCCACCCTTGGCTGCCCCTGCCCAGAGATGTGTGTGTGCACAGGGGAGCCGGGCTCCCCTTGTGCTGTCTCTTCAGCACAGGCTGTTTTCCAGCCTCTCGCCTCCCTGCCTGACCCTGGCCGGGTAAACATCCCTCCAGCTGCAGCCAGCCCCGCTGGCCAGGCACACACATTGTGCACACGCATGTGCACACACAAGCCAGCCTGTCCCACTACCATGACCTTGGCATGCTGGAGCCTGGTTGCTGCCAGCAGCATTTTGGGCAGGAGACACAATGCTGGCAGCTGCCATTTCAGCCAGTGCCAGGACTAGACCTGCTGCTCCAGTGGGTATGGACAGCTGTGGGGTTGCTGGTAGCCCCCAGCCTAATCCTATGGGATGCTCCTCACCCCACAGGTGAAATGCTACGACTCAGTGCAGGGCACCATCTATGACTACGGGGCCCTGACCCTCGATGGGGACGAGTACATTCCCTTTAAGAATTACGCAGGGAAGATGGTGCTCTTCGTCAACGTGGCCACGTACTGAGGCCTCACCCTGCAGTATGTTGGTAAGGGTCCTATGGGGCACAGGCACCCTGGGGACAGGGCAGGCAGCTGGGAGTGGGCAGTGTCACTCGGGCATGCAGCCCTTGGCATGCCCCCATGGTCTGTGTGCCAGGGAGTGGCGGGAAGGGATAACGCCTATTCCCCAGGGGCTGGTATGGCTGCGGGTGCTCCAAAGGGGTCAGTGCGGGTGTAAGGGGGCACACTGGCTAAGCCCAGTCCCCTGCTAACTCATTCTTGGCTCTGCTTACACACAGAACTGAATGCACTACAAAATGAGCTGGGGCCCTATGGGCTTGTCATCCTGGGCTTCCCCTCCAACCAATTTGGGAAGCAGGAACCCGGCCAGAACTCAGAGATCCTCCCTGCACTGAAGTGAGTAGACAGGGGCTGTGGGGCAACTGAACATCTCCCAGCTGGGGTCTCCAGTCCAGCAGTAAGTGCATAAACTGCAGCTCCCGCTGGCTGTGAGCAACCCCCTGCCCAGCCCCAAACACAGAGCTGGGGTTACCCCACTCTTCCTGTGCAGTACTAAGAGCATCCTGTTGACACCATGGCCACCCTCCCCTTGCAGGCATGTCCGGCCAGGGGGTGGCTTTGTCCCTAACTTCCAGCTCTTCCAGAAGGGGGACGTGAATGGGGCTAAGGAGCAGAAGGTCTTCACCTTCCTGAAGGTAAGTGCCACGGGAAGGAGGGATGAGGGGGAAGCACTCTGCTTGTTTGGGTTTTTTTGGGGTGTGGGAGACAAGGCAAGGCAGTGACTCGCTGGCCTCCTGTTGCAGAACTCCTGTCCCCCAGTGGCGGAGGAGTTTGGGCACCCCAAAAACCTCTTCTGGGAGCCTCTGCGGAACCATGACATCAAGTGGAACTTTGAGAAGTTCCTGGTGGGCCCTGACGGTGTGCCCGTCATGCGCTGGTATCACCGTGCCAACATTGCCGTTGTGAAGAATGACATCATTGCCTACATGAGGCAGCAGCAACAGCAGCAGCACCCACTGCCAGAGGAGAGCCGGTAGAGGCTGAGGCCACCAGCCTGATGGGTGGCTTCACCCCCTGCCAACACAGCACCGCAGCTGCTCTCCATCCCTTCCCAGTACCAGACCCCTCCATCGCTCCCATCTCTGGCACCCCTAGCCAGGATAGTGGGCTGGGCAAACTGGTGGCAGAGACCTCAGCGATGGAAGGAAGACTTTTACCAGCTACCCCGTGCCCCACCTCCACCCCTGGTGGTGACATCTCCTCCTGGCCCTCAGCTTGCCCCCCTGCTCTACCATCCTGCCTCGCTGGGCAGTGGGAAGATGCAGGGGCCAGCTGCCCCTGGAACAGAAGACCACATCTCGATGAAGGCCTGACCCGAAAGGCCCCGGCATGGGGCGGGCCTGGCCTGATCCTGCCAGGAGCAGAGCAGCTCTTCAGTGCATTCAAGCTGCCTGCAGTCCTGGTGCAGGGATGTGTTCTTCTCCCAGCCAGGGGCTGCCGGACCCCTGCCCCTCACCACGGAAACACCAAATAAAGGCTCTGCAATTGCACAGCCCTGCTTCTTGGGAAGGGGAAGAGTGAGTGGCACAGTGGCCAGCCTAGGGCTATTGTGGGGTGGGGACCACTCCCCAGTTGGAGAACCTCCATTTGTTTTTCAGGGCAGTTGGAAAGAAGGATTTATCACCACAGCCCACTGTTTGAGGAAGACCAGCCCCCAGTGAGGAACACGCTGGGGTACCGTGGCTTCTGCTGTTGTGCACGTGATGGCCACGCTTACAGAAATAGAGCTGTTTGTTGGGTCAGGTTTTTCCATATCCCTCCAGACTTGCCTTCCTGCAGCAAGTCTTGGTCTGTGCAATTTGAAAGACTGGTCCCAAGGCCACTGCTGCAGGGAAGAGCAGAGCGGAAAAAGTGGAGGAGGGGCAGTTTCCCTGCCCTAGCAAAGGTGGGGGGTCTGAGCCCAGCACCTAGGGGCAGTAGATCCTGGGGTAGCAAGCAAAGTTTGGGGTTTCTTCGGGCTTGCTCTGGTCCCACAGCTACACCTGAGCACGAGGACCAGCAGTTCTGGTATGCCTTTCAGCCCCCTCACAGAGGCTGCCCCAGGAGAAGCAGCTTTTGGGATAAAACCAGAGAGACTCTGCTACACTTCAGTCCTTAAATAAATACAAAGACACCAACCACCCTCAGCCCGGGCCATGGCTGCAGCAGGCACCCGCCTGCGAGCTCCTGAGAGAGTCCCCACTGCTAACTGCTCTCCAGAGACAGAACCGAAGTCCCAGATCAGGGCAGCTCCTGGGAAACACCAGCTCCACTTCCCTGAAGATCTGCCTCAGCTCTACAGCGATGCCAGGCCTGATGCCTCACAGGAAAGGGGATGGCCGCAGGGGACTGTGACTGCTTTGGCCACCATGATGGCACCTCCAGTCTCTCCTTCACACTTTCCTCGTAGGGATGAACTGCTGAGCTGCTCCAGGCCATGGCTGTGGCCATGGAATGTCCGTGTATGGGAAGAGGCAGCTGGAGGAAGCTCCTAGATATATACACATGGGCACACACACACCCACTACTCCTCTTCTGCTGGCATCGCCATGCAGCTGGTCCTTGGCGTTAGGGCAATCCAGGACCTGCCTGTTCTGAGATACAAGAGAGAGGCACAGGGTGAGAACAGCTCTCAATGCCCAAATGAGCTCTACAGGAGAGATGCCAGCCATGGACTGGCCATTACCCCTCAGCACCAGCTGCCATAACCCTGCAGACTCTGCTGGGCCTTCAGATGCCACAGGCATGGGCTGCTGGGGGGTGCAGTAGGGGCCAACCCTACAGCAGTCATGCCTATGGCTGATCAGAGGTGGGGGCTGAAGGATTATGACCCCTGCACGGCAAGCTGTCCCCCCATCCCTCCCCAAAGTGGTCAGCCAACTGCCCAGGTTCTCAGGATGAAGGATGGGGCACTCCCCTCCCCAAGGGTCTGAGACTTACCCAAGTCCTTAGGGACTGGCTTCACCCCGGCCACTGCCTGGGCATTCTGGCTCCGAGCCATGGCGCAGGGCGGGCGCCAGGGGTACTCAGGCTGCAGGAGATGAAACAGAAATGGTGAGTTACTGGGGATGTGAATCATGTGAAGCATGCTGATCAATTGCTGGGGCATGAAGAGGAGGAAGAAGGGGAGGACAAGAACTGAGCATTCATGTGCCATCAGAACACGTGTGCTCAGCTCCCTGCTCAGTGACTCAGTGGCCCCGGAGGAGCTGCTCTCTTGGCAGTGAGCCCCAGACCCACTCACATGGCACCCTCTGCTCCCCCTTGCGCTGGCACAGGCAGACACTTACTGGAGGGAAATGGTGGAAGTTTTGTCCTGCTGTGTGCTCGCTTGGCATCGCTGGTGGGTATCGGATCTGCTGCCACTCGTCAAAGCCATGGTACATGGGGTGAGCCACAGGAGGACTGTACTGGTACTGGTACATGGGGCAGGAAGGGCCCATTGGCCCTGGCAGGGGCTCGGGGTGCAGCCTCTCTCCAGAAGCCTGTGAGAAGCCAGGGGAGATATTGGAGAGACTCCCAAGGGCATCCCACTACAACCACCTCCCATTGCCCAGCTCACTCCATCAATGAGAAATGAGCAGCTGAGGTCAGGCCTGCAATCCCCCATCCCTCTGCCCAAAAAGGGGGTTACCCTCATTCCCACCTGTTTGTGCTGTTTTAGCATCTTCTTCAGCTTTTCTTTCTCTTCCTTCTCCCTCTGGCAGTCATCCTTGGAGGCTCGCAGCTGGGAACAAGGTGGGTTAGTGCACAGCCTACCTGGCAACCCTCCATGTTGATGGGGTGAGGATCACTGCAAAGCCCCATAGGAATGCCTCCACTAGTCCCCCCCAGGAGAGGAGCAGAAGAAACAAGTGAAAGGAGATGGTCTGGCAAGGACAAGCCACAGTAAAACCTGCTCTGAGATGAGTACAGGGGCTGTGACACTGGGGATGGGCATTGCTGACAAACTGGGGGATGACAGGGGATTCTCAGAGGCACCCAGCACTGCTCACCTGGTTGGTGGAGAGAAGCAACTGCTTCTGCAGCTTTTCCAGCTGCTGTTTCAGTTCTTCCTTCTCCTCATTCATTCTTTCTCTATCACTCCGCTCCCGTTGGAAGTCCTCTTCAAAAATTTTCACCTGGCAGAATGAAGGGATGTGGGTTCACCTGGCTGAGTCTAGACACTTCCCCCAAGCATAACCCATCACCCTCTCTGACCCCACCAGCTATGCCAAGCACCAGATATATCCATTGCCATGATGGGTCATGGCCATGGTTCTTCCAGCTGAAGGCCAGGAGGATGCTAATCGCTGTTCCCCACCTCCTACCACTGCAGCGTTGACATCCCCCAGGACTGTTGGGTTGCTCCTGCTCACACCACCCTCTTTGCTGGGAAGGTCCAGGACACCACTCCAGTGGCTCCATGACTGGACTTACCTGCTGCTTGAGTAGCTCGTTCTGGGTCAGCAGCTCCTGCTGTGGCATTTTACCCACTGGCTCCATGGTGCTGGCAAAGATGGGTGGTGGAGAGGCTTGGACATTTAGGGCCTCCTCTAGTGCCTAGAGATGAAAGGGAGGAGAAGGGGAGTCAGAGTGAGGTGCTGTGCCCATTATGTCTCTGGAGGACTATGGGCATGTGCCCAACATGGTAAGTAGGTAAAGCTGGGCAAGTGCAAGAGAGACTACAGCACCCTGCCCCATTCCTAGGAGCCCAGAGGGCTGTAGTAGGCATCATCTGACAGGAGGTCCCAGCTGGGTAAGGAGCTGGGAAGGAGGGAACTGACCAGGGTCAGCATGAGACTTGTGAGAGGGAGAACACAAGACATTTTGCAGAGAGGGGTTGTGCTCTAGTCCCCACCTTATTCAACCTCTGAATCTCCTTTTCCTGGTATTCCCGCTGCCTCGTGACTGGAGCCAGTTGCTCCTGCAGGAAACGCATCCTCTGCTGCAGGTCCCTCACTTCCATGGAAAGCCTCTCCTTCTCTGCCTGCAGGATCCAGAGAGGGAGTGGTCAGCCAGGCTTAGGCAATAGGGCCAGCAGCTTCCCACCACCCTTCCTGAAGAACTCACCTCTTCTGTTTCAATGCGGGATTTGGCCAGGAGCAGCTTGCGGTCAAAATCTCGTTGCTTTTGCTCTCGTTCTGACTCTAGCTCAGTCACTGCCCTGCGGGCCTCAGCCAGCTCCTGGTGCAGGTCGGTGACCTACCAGGAGGGAGAGGGGATATTGGTTTGCCTGCAAGGACCCGTGATGAGGAGAAGGAGGCACAAATAACCTCAAAACCTTCCCCTGCACCCAGTCCCCTTCACACACTGCTAAACAGATGTGCCCCACAAGCACCCAGCCCTGAGCTTCCAGCCCTACCTTCTGTTCATACTTCTGCTTCATGGCTCGGAAGTGCTGATCCCATTGTTTATTCACCTCCAGCAGCTGCAGGGAGAGACAGATGGCTGAACAGGATCCCAACCCCTGCCCACACCAATTGTGGCAGTTCCCAGCAGCCTCCCGTCGCAAAAGCACCTCAGACACCAGCTGGATGGAGATTCTGGCTCCAGCAGTGCTTCCCTGCGGCTCTACAGCCCTGTCCCAGTCTCCCCGTGCCCCCGCTGCCTCCCTCCCAGCCTGGTCCTCACCTCCCTGCGCTGGTGCTCCAGGATCTTCACCTTCTTCTCCTTGGCCTCCAGCTCTCCTCTGCCCGGCGCCTTCTCCACCGTGGCCCCGCTCTGCTGGACGCGCACGGGGGGGACCCTCAGGGCTTTTGTGGAGGCTGTGCCCAAGGCCAGCTAAACTCGAGCCAGTTCCCTCCCATGGCCTCCCCCATCCCCTTGTGACCCTGAGAAGTCCTGCTGGTCGTACTGGTGGCTTGACTGGAATGAGACCAAGTGGGCTCCCCGCCTCCTTCCCAGCCCTCTCCAAGGGCGATGCTGCTTTCTCACCTGCTGCTGCTGCTCAGCAGCTTCTCTCTTCCCACTGTCCTGGCTGCTCAGCGTCACCATCCTCCGGAGCTCCTGGTTCTCACATCTGCTGGCAAAAAGGGATTGGTTAGCAGGAAGAAGAACCTAAAACATTCCTATCCTGCTTCCTAGTGCCTATATTCACCTGAGCTTTTCCAGTGCCTGGTTTCTTTGCTCCAGGTCCCGCTCCAGCTTGGTTCGTAGTTCCTTGTTCTCACTGTGCAGCGTCTCACACAGTGTCTGGGGGGTGAATGCCAGCAGCGTAAGGACCATGGCCAGCCCCAGGAGCCAGCCTCGCCACCACCTCCCACCAAACCCCACCACAGAGGCGGATATCCACCTCAGGGTGGGCAAAAGCGGAATTCTGCCCTGAACAACCAGCCACCCTTCACTCACCTGCAGGAACGATGTTCTCTGCTCATTCTTGTGCACCTTGGAGGCCAGGCGCTTGAGCTCAGAGGCCATGTAGCCCATGCGTACAAAGACCTGGTCCTTGCTGGCCTCCTTAGCACAGCCACTCAGCGTGTTCTCCAGCTGCTGCAGCTGGGGCAGCAGGTTGGCATCCTCATTCAGTGGCTGCTCTAGCTCCTGGGGATGGGATGAAGGACAGCCAGATCAGTTCAAGGAGCACTGCAAAGTTCCTCTCTTAGGGCAGGTCAGCCCTGTCTCCCAGCCAGAGCTGTGGTGGAGCACTGGACCAGCACTGAGATGCTGCAACAGCTCTCATTATATGAAAACATGTGTGAGCTCTATAAAGATCTGATTCCCAGCTGCCAAACATGGAACACCAAGTCCTAGTGTAGAAGGGAACACTACAGCAGCAGCTGTCCCACACCATGGATTCCCTGTGCACCTCAGCAGCCTGAGTGGTTCCCATTCACTGACAGCAATGGAGGCATCCCTACTCCTGGTCCCTTCTCACCCCCTAAGCTTTCCCCACTGGCACCAAGACTAGAAATCCCAGCTCTTGAGACTGTCTTTTCCACATACAGCCTGGTCTGCACCAGAAGCTGAAGTCTGACAGATGAGGGGTGGTCTTACTCCAGTCCTCATCTTCTCCTTTCTCTTGTCCTCCCTCTGTGGCTCCCCTGCCACCACAGCATGCCAGGCACCAGGAACCTAAACTCTCTAAATGGCAAGAGCCAAGAGGACGATGCTCAGGATTTAAACAGTCAGGGCTCACCCCTACCCACAAGGGGTGTCCCCAGGAGGCCCATCCTTTCCTGATATGGCTGGTTACCTTCTTCATTGCCTAGGAGACAGTGTCAGCACAACAGAGCCTGGCCCAGGAGGAGGTGTGGATGCACTGACTTCATTCTCAGCCCTGCTGACTCAACCTGTCACCCGTGGGAATCCCTCAGGCAGCACCAAGTGGGGTCAGGAGTAAACTGTGGCCCCGGCACCATGGTCCTGGGGTTTACAGACTCAAAGCTGCCATGGGAGGGTGTGTATAGAGCACAGCTCAGGCTGGCAATGGGAGGCCATGAGGACTCAACCCCTTCTGGTTCCTCTTTGGCCAATTCAAACAGGGATGTTAAAGAGAGTGTCCCCTTACTGGTTCTGTGTGGTGCAAGGTGATGTTTGTCCACCTGGGGATTCCCAACCCTCTTTCCCTCCCTTCCAGCACACACAAAAAGCCAGAGCAGGGCAGGACAGGGCAGTGCCAGCCAAGGGGCACTCAGGCAGCAGCAAATGGAGCACAATGAGACACCCTGGCTGATGGAGACCCCATCAACCATGATGAGGCTTGAAGACCTGGTTCTCTCACCTAGTGTAGGCTTCAGATGTCAGAGCATTACTGACAGCTTTTCAGATCCTCACAGCCCATCCTGTCCCTGTCATGTGGCACCTGAGACACTAGTGGCTCCACACCCAGGCAGCCTGGCCAAGCTACTTGTACTCAGGAGCCCCTGCCCTCGAAGGGGGCTCTGCACACTGCCCCCTTGGTCTGCACCAGCCAGGCGAGAGGAGTGGTACGTGCTGGGGCACACATGCCATCACTTGGAGCCCTCTGACCCCAGTGAGACACAGGGAGACCAGCCACAGGGCCGTGTGGGTCCCCCCTGCCCGCAGCTGGGCCAGGTCCCCTCAACTTCATCAGCAGCAGAGGATGGACATGGCAACACAAGCACTGTCCTGGGGCTGGCCCTGCTCCCTGAGAGCATCCAGGCAGTTTACTCCTCATCTCTGCAACTCACTCAAGGGCCACCTTGATAAGGATACCCCAGCCTGACCTGTGCTTGTCACCAGGGCACACCACTGCCTGTCTACACACCCTCCCACACCCCCAGTACCACCAACCCAACAGCTACTCTTCCCTAATCTCCCACCAAACCCCTCAAGCACCAGCATTACTCACCACTCTCCTGCTCTCTTGGGTAAACCCCTGTGCTTCGACAGGGACGATCTCAAACTCCGAGGAGGATCCCTGCAAGGCAAGGTCAGGTCTCCTGTCAGGCCTCCCTGGGGAATGTCAGTCCCAGATAGCCCAGATACCACAGAGAGACAGGAATTGCAGAGATGGGAGCACAGCAGGAAAGATGACCCCTCCTCCTTCCAAGATTTATACCCATTTCTAGAGGCTAATGGCTGCCCATTCTCCATTAACTGTGGCCACACCAGCACCAGCCCTTGCATTCACCAGACTCACACTTGGAGGAGCTTTCTGTGCTTCTGTCTCTGGCTGGGCACTGCCTGGGGCAACCCGTGTGTTGCTGGGATCAGGGCCGACAGCTGTGGAAAAGGGAGAGGATGTGGCCATGAGTGTTCTGGAGAGAGCAGACACCCCACGAGGTCAGGCACCCAAGGATGGTTTCTACTCCAGCTATGGGGATGGGACATAAACCTCCCTCCAGGAGAAGGGAGGACAACAGTGGTTTGACACACTCCAGAGATGACAGGGCTACAAAAAAGCCTTCACGGAAGTCTCCTTCATGTCCTTTCCCTTCTCCTGAGTGCAGGACCATGAGCCACCAGGGGTAACACTCCCCAGGGAACCTTATGTCTCCTACCTCCAGTTTCTACCAGTTCCTCCAAACAAGTTGATGCCATGAGCATTTCTTTGTCCTTCACAAGTTCCTCTGCCTTCTGCCGCAGCTTGGACGCCTCCACCTGGGACTCTTCCAGCAGCTCTCCTGTGGTGGGCAACAGAAGGATGCTCATCCTCTTTCACTGGGTGCCTACTCTTCAGAAGCCCCATCCACCAAGACCCCTGCTTGGGTGAAGTGCCCAGCATGGTGTTTCTTCATCCAGAAACAACTTTTCCTGGCCCAACCCAACAGCAAGGCTAGATCAGTGGCTCTCTGGCTGCAGAGTCCTCCGTGCAGAGAGGACTGGTTACAGAAGGGCAGCACTGCATCTCTCAGAGGTCTCAGACAAACAGTGGATCTAAGGGGTCCAGCCTGCCCACGGTGACACAGTGGGAATCACAAGGCAGGTGGAAATTTGGCTGCAGATACGGGACTCAAAAGGGGAAGCTGGGTCACGAGACTGAAACAAAACCAGGGTGGGTGGGGGAAGGAGGCCAAGGATGAGAAAGGGGGTGACACAACAGCTATAGCTGCAGGGAGCACCCAGTACTGGAGTCTTTGAGCAACATCTGAGAAAAACCCATGACCTGGAACAGGTTGTAGGAGGTGGGGGCTTTCACCAATAGCAGAACAGGTCCTAGCATCCTGTCACCATAGGACTCCAAGGAGCTGACCTGGCTCCATCAATTGCTTCTCTTTTGAGCAATCTACCCGAGCATGAAGCACCCCAGGAGTTCAGCAAAAGCCTTGCTCCCTCTGTGTTCCTATGTGAAAAAGCCCAGACATCCCACTTGACTCCCCAGGATAGGGAGAGCTCCACTGCTGCCCTAGTGCCAAGACCCTCAGTTTCTGATAACACCCTTTCTACACAGAGCAAGAAGCCCCCAGGCTCGATGAGCACAGGCTGAGCTGCCCCAAAGGTGAACTTTGTTCCCCAGCCACGTAGCAGTTACCGATAGACTTGATCCCCTGCATCTTCTCCTTCAGCCGGGCGTTCTCCTCCACCAGCCGCTCAAAGGCTGTGGATCCATTCTCCTCTGAGCCCCCACCGGGGTCATAGATGCGATACGGTCCTCTCCCTTCCATGCCCACCACTCAGTCGCCTACCTCACAGCCAGGCATCCCTGCAAGGCAACGGAGCACAGCGTCACCTTCCTCTGGACCCAGGCAGCACCTTGGTCCCCTGATCCCACCTGTGTGGGGGTCTGGGGTACTGTGCCAGCAGTGGTAGTGCTGCCTCCCTGCTCACCAGCCAGTGAAGAAGTGTCCCAGGTGAAGGTACTTCCTCACCCAACCCTGCTGTGGCTGAACGTGCTGGAGTGACTCATGGCCATGAGAAGTGTCATGCGAGGAGGCATCACCAGCAGCCCTGCTTGGGGTTGGTTGTCACCTCTGCAGGGTGCAGGAGTCCCCAAGGAGGTCACAGTCACCTGCTACTGCATCCTAGCAGAGATAGACACCCAACCCAAGAGCACCCAACCATGCTACTATGGAACTGGCCACTGTCACTGGGACATCTCACTCACCACAGGACATTTATATAGGGTGGAAACAGTTGTAGGTTTCTTTTCTAGGAGGGGCAGTGTCTGAAACTCCAAAACCCTTGACCTGCAGCTGGCAGGCAGTTTGGCAGTACCAGGGCAGGGATATGTTCTGTCCTCCAGCTTAGCCACAAAAACCAGCTGCCAAGGGCATAGCTTCCCGAACTGGGGCTCAGAAACATTCAGGCATGCGCTGGGCTGGGGACAAAGTACAAAGGGAGGAAACACCCTCACACAGCACAGTGTTTGCTGTTTTAATTCCTTCCTGAAGTCTGGCCTGGGGACTGCTGGGCAGGATCCTGGTTCCAGGTCTCACCCACCTCCTGGGGTGATAAAGCAGCAGCTGTGAATTGCAGCACAAGTCATCCACAACACCCCCTTCATTCAGCCTGTTACAAACTGGAGCAGTGAGATAGCCCCAAGGGCTATGCCAACCAAAGCTGAGGGTACTACAAGAGCACCCATGGGCATCCCCAAGTGCTCTTCCACCCAAGCAAGCAGGAGAGAACGTCAGGGGAGTGGGGTTTGACAGCAGTTGCCCATACTTGAAACCGTGTCAACTTCAGACTAAAGCTCACTCCACAAGCAATCCGGCTCATCACCGGTTCGGGTGACCTGCCAGCCAGGGAGCGGCAGGGACTTTCCAGATGACAGCTGCCACCTGGCAGCACCCGCCACCGGGGCGGCAATTAATGCTTGCCTGGGCGGCAGGTAATTACCGACAGTCTTGGCCGTGCTCTGCTTTTGGGAGATGCATCTGCTGGTAGGTCTCACTGTCCTTCTGCTCTGTGGGTGCTGCCAAGCACCTCACATCGCCTGTGGTCCTTGTCCCAAGCAGCCAGAGGCGGTTAAAGTTGGGAGTTGGCTGGCTGTGGCACAGGGTGGCCTGAGCAGCAGCTATTTCTGGAGCCCACAACAGCTGCCAGGAAGCTGCAGAAGCACTGGAGCAGTTTCCACGCTGTGGGTCCTGGCGCTGAGCAACATCACCACAATCAGCACAAAATTCTCCCCTCAGCACTCTGTCACGGGATGGTGAAAACTCCCAAAGAAGACCTGTCAGAACCAGGCAGAAACCGAGTCCAGCGTGGCCCGGGGACCTAACAGTACCTCTGCTGCAGGGAAATGCTGTCCCCAGTGGCCATGCTACCTGTCTTCCCGGGCTGGGGACACGGTCACAGGCAGGCTGGGGTCCTGAGCGTGTTTCTTACTGCTCTCTAGTCACCACATGCTGGTTCAGACACCAAACCTTGGGCTTTGGGAGGAGCTGGTTAGCAAAGTGGTCTTGCAATGAGCATCTTGTTGGGTATCCATGCTCTTTACTGAGTGGGGCCAGGTGTGGGTTGGGGAAGGTGAGGACAAGCTGCCCTCTCACATGGCATCCTTTCCCCACATGGCTTTGCAGCAGCCCGAAATACCAGCCCAGATCCCAAACTGGGAGGTTTTTGCCTTGCCCCACAGCAAGGAGGAGGTTCCTGTCCCCGTACACTCCACATGGAACACTCAGACCTGAGTCAACTTCACTGACCACCTTGCTGACCAGTAGAGTTCACACACAGAGACCCCATATTGGTGGCTGGAAACACCAAAATTCTCTGCTAATTCCAGTTCTCAATGATTTTTCTACTCAAGATCTGCAGCCCAGCAAGGAGGGTAGCAGCAGATGGACCACAGGAGCAGTTTTCAAACAGCAGCTGAGGAAAGGAACTACCTCCAGCTGACAGGGGCACGAACCAGCCAGAAATCCATCAGCAAGCAAGACCCAGCAAGAGGGGAGGGTTTTGCATCACCAGGATCAGGGTGGGTTTGCCTGGGGCACAGGAACAGTCCCATTTCTGCAAAGAGCTGCTAGTCTGTCACCCCTGGGACAGGACCCTCAGCTAGCTCAGCATTCCCAGACCTGGTTCATTATTTTTCTCCTCTAAGAGGTCTGAAAGGCCAGATTTGCAGTGAAAGATCTCATGTTTCAACAAAAACACCAGGAGAGGAAAGAGAGGATTATAGACCAGCATCCAAGGATGGCTGGAAACACAAAGGAAACATGACTAGGACAAACTCCAGAGGAAACCACAGAACCATCAGAAAACAATTCTCTTTATGCCAGCCAACAGTTTCTAAACTAATCTGACAGTATTTCACAGCCTGAGGGATTGAGGGCCATCCACAAACCATAGCTGTAGCTCACTGGGTTGTGCCCAACCACCAGCAGAAGCTGCCAGACGCTGCAGTCACCCGTGGGTGTTACTGTTTGCAAATGGGACGCAAAGACCTTTAGGTAGTAAATTTTTATGACAACTCAGCAAAAGGAGATAATGAGAGAGCAAGTGGGTATAGGAGACTCTCAGGTGAAGAAGAAAGCAGGGGAACAGTTAAATAGCTCTGCTGGGGCTTGGGAAGGAGCAACCATCACGTAGCTGTGGCCAGGCTGTTCCCTGCTGTCACCCAGGAGAATGAGCATCACCTATCATGGCTGTCAGACATCGCTGCACTGGTCACAGGAAACAACTCCTGCTTCAAAATCACCAACAGCTGAAGATGTGAAGGCAGAGGATGCAAATCCCATGCAAGAGGGCTGGCACTGCTGCAGATTTGCTTTCAGCAGTGAGCCCCAAGGTGGAGACCTACCTCTCAAGTAACTCATGCTGGAGGCTTGGCCCAGCCATTAGGAGAATGAGAGTGGGGTTTTCCTTACCCCAGCACACCACATTCCCAGGAAGTCTCCTCTCTGCCAGGATCCCACGAGGTGAAAGCAAATAAATCCCTGCAGGCTGCCAGCATCGTTTTCCCATGACTGGAGCTGCTGGGCCCCCCAGATCCTTCCTCCTCAGAGGAAAAGCAAAAGTCACTCAGACAGACATCACAGAAGGAGGTTTTTTTGTTTGATCATTTTCCTGGAAATCAGCAAAATGTCAAAGCTCCCAAATCTAATTCTTTTCCTCTCAAGAACTTCAGCAGCTCCCCAGCCCAGGGACAACCATACCTGAGCTGCTGGACTGGTCTGATCTGACCTGCAGGGAATCAAAATCAGAGCTGGCTTTAGGAGGAAGCAATAATGAGGACTTTCTGGACACTGCAGTCTGCTGCGCTGGGAGTCACAAAAGCAGAGGAAAGCAGGCATGGCAGGTCTCAGATCTCAGAGGGAAAGGTCTGAACCACCACTTGAAGCATTTTCCTTCCCATACTGGCTAGCTGCAAGGAGAGAGTGGGAAAGGCAAGAGTCCCATCCAAAACACAGTAGATGTTACAGATGTGCTCTGTCCAGAAATCCCATCCCACATTGAGACACTTGTCTCCAGCAGAGGCTTTGCAAAACAACCTGCTTCCGACGAGGTTGCTCACAAGGAAAAGAAAGCCATTTCTCCATTCAGAGGCAGGTTTACAAATGTGGATAACCACCACAGGCAGCTGCAGAGCTCCTTGCCTCAGGTTCGTGCTCCAGTGTGGGCAGGAGTGGGCAGGACAGGTAGTCAGGCTTGGTAGTGGTGCTCCCCTGGGTAGCATGGTGATGTTTGACACAAGACTGTCTACTGCTGCAAAGATATCTTGCTTCATGCTTCCTGCTCTGTTTCTTTCCCCACCATAGAGCTCAGTAGCATCATGGCTGCTCACCACAGTATGCAAAAGCAGAGCAATGCACAGCCACCCCTTTCCTTGTAGCTCCAGCACAATCTAGGCTTCTCCTGTCCAACCTGATGGGCTTCAGCTGGACAACAACCAAGCAGCAGAAGACAGCAGCTCTGCAAAACTGCACCAGCAATGCTACCTTTGTCACTCAAAGCACCAGAACTGTTGCTTTAAAACAAAATCTGCAGTGCCACCAGAGTTCAGCTTCCTCCACCCACGAGTGTTTTGTACCAGCTGCTGGCCCTGTGTTAAATAGGTCTGGTTGACGTAGGTCAGGCCAAAAGGGTACCGTGGGATTTCTTGCAGAGCCAGGAATGATGCCAAAGGCTGCACAAAGCCTCTCCTTTTTTTCCTTCTTGTTTACTTCATCAGAGAGACAGCTCTCAAGGACGTGCCTAGCTGGAGCCTTCCTGCCTCCAGACCTTGCTCCAATGCCCAAGGTCCAGCCTCCCAGCGCCTGCACACTCCGTTTGGCTGCTTGTGCCAGCGCTGGTAATGAAATTTACGCTCTGAAAGAGCTTGTGGCAGCAGAATGGCTCTTACTCACCCCAGCAGATGGAAACAAAGAGCTAAAGGGGAAAGGTTGTGTTTGCAACCCCAATACAGGAGCACCCCAGGTCACCTAGATCATCATCTGAGAGTACAGGTCCCCACCATGTCACACCTAGCCCTATTCTCCTCCAAAAAGTGGGGCTGACAGGCAGTGTTAGGTTTTCCCTCTGCCCTCAGAGAGAGGGGCTTGAGTCTGGGGTTAAGGGATGGCATTGGGGGTCAAGCTGTGCCCCACCTCTCCATCCCTACCTACTTCAGCTGGTCCAGCTTCGGGCTCCGCATCTGATGTAGCCGCGCATCGCTGGTCCAGCGGCAGGACTGGGGTTGCAAACTCAAACCCAGTACGGACTGGGGAGCGCTCAGCTTCCCGGTGCCCACATGCCCCCCAGCCTGGGACCAGAACAGTCCCCGGTCGGAGCGTGGAGCCGGGGAACCGCCGGGATTGGCTAAGGCTGAGTGGGGGTCGAGAGAACCCGAGGTTCGGCCTGGAGAACGAGTCTGCCCTGTCCGAGGGACCTCTCGGCGGGGCAGGATGGACCCCCCGGCTGACCTCAGCCTCTTCCCTGAGCCAGCAGCCCCCTCCTTGCCCCGGGAACGGGGAACCGGGCATGGTGCGACCATCGCTACCACGCGCCGCACCGGGGCCACCCTGGGACCCATCTGGTGGGTACAGCGCGACCCCAGACCCTCCGGGATTCCACCCTAAGAGCCCGGGAACAGGCTGGGTCCGACCAACGCGCAGCGCCGAGCCGAGCCCCGGCAGCCCTTCCGCTCCCTCGGGAACCTTCACTGAGGCGGCACGACCCGGAGAGCACCCAGTGCCCCCGGTTAAAGCTCACCAATCTCCGCGAGCGGGAGGTCGCTGTGCCGCTCCGAACTCACCTGTGTCAGGTCCCCGCGGCAGGGCAAGGCCCGGTGCTGCTCCCGGTACCGATCCCGGTGCCGCTCCGGCACAGGAGGAAGCGGAGGGAGGCGGTTCCGCCCTCGGGAAATTCCCAGCATGACGGACAGGCACCGCAGCCAATGGGCGCGGGGCGCGGGGTACAAAAGGGGAGGGCTGGGGTGTCCTGTTTTCTCATGGTGGGGCTGGCGCTGTTGTGTTTCGTTGAGGGGTCTCCGGAGCGGTGTGGGGACCTGTCTGCTATAGCATGTTAAGGGCGCTGGAAGTAACCCTCCGTTTCTTCTTTAGCGGGGATTTCTACTGGCTGGGGAGCGGCAGCCCCAGCCCACGTTATTGAGACAAGGGGGCGGGGCCGGGGGCAGGGGCCGGGCGGGGGCTGAGGGGCCCCCCCCCCGCTTCTCCGGGGCTGCTCGTGGGGTGCAGCTGCGGGTAAATGGCTGGGGGGATGCTGAGGGACCTGTGACAGGCTCACACCCTTTCCTCAGCCCCTGGGAAGGGGTCTGGCAGTTCCCGAGGGTTTGCTGAGCCACGCTGAGATCTTCCCACATCTGGGCAGCGAGAATTCCCCACCGAGAGCCCGAGTGGGACGTGAATTCCCTCATCTGGGGCCTTTGTTATCAGGGTTCCTTTTCCTCTGAGCTGCTGCCTTGATTCCCGTGCCTTGTTGAACGACAGGGAGCACCTACCCATTTCACATAGCTCTTAGAGACTCGCTCTGTATTTTCTGCTAGAGGTTTTGTCATGAGAAAGTGGAAAAAAGTATAGATGTATTAAAAAATTCCCACCCCAGCAAACCAGACAGGCTGCCGTAAGCAGAGTGCTGCTTGCTCTCTGCCTGTATTTCTCATATTTCTTCCTGCTGAATTGTCCTTGACGGGTGGTCATGCTGTTTCCAGCTGTCCCAGTCCAGGCTTCTTGCCAGTATGATGTTTTGGGTTGTAAAAATTGAAAACAACCCCAGTGCTCCTTTCCTTGACTGCCCTTCACTCCAAGCAGAGTGTTACCCTGACAGCATGGATGGGTTATCGGAGCTTCAGCGGGTGCTGGTGCCCAGCTGCGCTCTTTGGCTGTGTTTGTGTCTGAGGTCTCAACAGGGGATGAGACAGCAGCACCCCCTACACAGGCAGCATCTTCTCTTTTGTTCCACGAAGGGCTTATTTTACCTCAGAAGCCCAGTGTTGTTCTGTAAACCCTCAACTTCAAGGATAAAGGCAGTTCCAGAGAAATAGAAAGTGTCTGGTTTAGAAAACAATGTCTGAGCCCACAAAAAATAGTCAATTCCTGCTCTGTTTCTATGAGGAGAGCAGCGGGGTGGCAGCTGTAAGGCTCCCTACCTGCCCTCCCCTGACTCTGTCTTGGGCACGCTTGCTCCGGATAAAAAGCATCGCTGTACTCACCCAGTTGGGTTGTAGATGGGCTCGGGGGTGTGAGAACCCTTTGGGCCAGGCGCTCTCCGGCTGCAATCCCCAAATGCGGGAAGGCCAGCCCAGCTGAGCTTACTTTTAGGCATGGAGAAGGGGAATTCCCCATGATGGAGGCCCCAGACAGCCTCTGCGTGGTTTTGATAAGGAGCCAGGCACCACTTAAAGGGCTCTCCTGTGCCTTTCTTTCCAGGGGCCACAAGCCCTATCAGGTATTAGTCAGCAAGAGGAGGGGCAGAGGGGCTGTTGTAGTGGATGTGATTCACTTTTGGACAACTGGAGAGCCTGGTTACATCATTCTTCTTGCTTGGTTTCTGAGCAACTGGGTTTGCAAACTTGTTTGTGCTTCCCGCCAGAGAACCTGCCACATCTTGTGAGAGGCATCGTTGTTGTCCCATGCCTGTTTCCATCCCATCCTCAGTCACCTTTGGAGTGAAAGCAAGGAAACCCTCCACCAAGGCAACTGATTGTCAAAACCAAGGGTGGTGCCAATAGGAATAAACACCAGGAGCTGAAGTGTTTCTTCTTTACAGAGGCTGATTCCAGCTCCTCACCTGTAGGCACAAAGCTGTGCCTGGCAGCTACCTGAGGAGTGGATCACTCCGTGGTATGCTCTCACCCACTGCCTCTCCACTGCTCTGTGCCAGCTCTGGTTTGTACGTGGGGTTTATATGTGGTTTGTACCTGAGGTCACCAGCTCACACTGGCCCAAGCAGCAATGAATTTCGCTATAAATCCCAAATGCTTTTCATTCCATTGGCCTTTCTTAATTCCTTCAGTTCTTCTCCCTTTCCCATGAGAGAAAACTCACCTGCCAGCAGCTCTGATTCCTGAGCACGGCTGCACAGCTGTGGAGATTTGCTTACAGCTTTACACATTTGGATGTTCCTTTGGCATGGACTGGGGCTGTTCAGCACCTTCAGAGGAGGCTTGTTCATGTGAAGGCATCCCGATTCCTTCTGTGTTTGGCTGTGCTGCAGGAAGTGGGGTAAGAAGGAGCACAGGTCATGGAAGGGGATGGTGGAACTCTCATACCCCCTGTTCCTGCTTGCTTCAGGTCAGGTCTAGCTTTTTTCAAGTTGACCCCACTCTGAGGGAAGTAGAGTGGGCCTCATGCACATCCAGTGGTGCAAATCTCAAGAGCAAGTGGCCCAGCAGCCCAAGGCACCCAAAAAAATCTACCTGCCCTTGGTGCTGCTGGGTGCATGAGGGGAATTTGAACCCCAGGGGGGTCACAAGGCTGTCACAGGTGGCTGCGCCAGGGACCTGGCCCTGGAGCAAGGTGGGAGTAGAGGCACAGCTGGTTTGGCTCAGCACCCCAGGGCACTCAGCTCTGTGTGTGCTGCTGTTGGGTGCCTCTTGCCATCAGCAGTGGGTTTCACTAGGGGCTGCTGCTTGTGCTGAGCTGATGGGACAGGTCGTACTTCTCTTACAGTGAAGGGAAGCAGAAGGCCAACAGTGACGCTGTGAGAGCGGGGAGGAAGCTCCAGCCACAGGAGGGGATTTCCAGAACATTGTGATCTGCTGCCTACGCAAATTAGGAACTCAAATTAACCTGGCAGGGTGGGAGGGCTTTGGGATGGAGGGTAGGAGAGGGAGCCTGGGAGGGTGGGCTGCTGGGAGAGGGAAGGACAGGTGAGAGATCATAGAATCATAGAATTCTTAGGGATTGGAATGGACCTCGAAAGATCATCTAGTCCAATCCCCCTGCCACAGCAGGATCACCTAGACTAAGTCATACAGTCAGTCAGGGTTAGAAGGGACCACAGGATCAACAGAGGGATGGAGGAGGGAGGCTCCAGGGAGAGATCTTGATGCCCCAGACTTCCCATAGCACCCTGTCTTCTCAGGAGGTCAGAGTTGCACTGTGGTTTTGGAGGGATGCTTTCACCTTGCTGGGTTTACCCTGTTGTTGAACAAGAGCTCACTTCTCCCTCTGCTTCCAGTGTGTGAGACAAGGCTCAGTGTCCTCCACTTCACAGGAGATCACCACCTTCTGCGTTCCTCCATGGCCTCATCATCCTCCTCCTGCACCTTCAGCAGGGGGTGGGTTATGGTGGGACCTGGTGAAGCCCCACAGCGGATATGCCGAGAACTGTAGGAGCTGGGACTGCTCAAACGATTTCCTTTTGTGTCTAAGCTTTGAATTATTCAGTCTGCATTTGCAAGATGAACAACAGGCACAGAGGGGATTTTCCCCTCTTCCTCCCTTGCGAGGCCATGTCTCACCCAGTTGCAATGCCTGAGAAGGGGGTTCTTCAGCAGTCATCATATACTGGAAAGCTGACTCCAGGGATGACAGCATGAGGAGAGCAGCCCTTTTCCCTGTCAGCTCACTGTGGGGAACAGGCTGTCTGGGGAGCAGCACATGGGTGTAAGGAGCAAAGCTGCTGCTTCCTTCTCTGGCTTGAAAAGAAAATCTGAAGAAGAAGGCTGGGTTTCTCCCCTCCAAGGGAAGGGGAGGACATGGGTGGGTGGAAGCAATTCAATGATGTTGCAGCATTGGGTTAAGGACAGAGACCAATGTCCAGTGTGTCTCTGCACCACACAGGGCACTTCCCAGGGTCTGGTGATAAAGAGAATCTGCACTGGCTCCCAGAGCTGACTCAGAGGGAGAGGTCTAACCCTCTGCACACCAAACGCAGGCTCACGGGGTTTTTAGGATGTTGCAACCTGTGAAATCTGGTGTTGGCATTGCCTGGAAACAAGTCTTTGCCCCCCAGCATTGCTGGTCAGAGCGCAGTGCAGCCGTGCTGACCCTGGTAGCAGCTTCTCTGCTGCAGTCCTAGAGGCTGAAAAGGTTGGCTTGGACCTGCCTCAGCCTTTACCCATCGCACAGCGCTTCTAATTCTTCCTCTTTTGTGTGCCCACCGTTTTGCCCTTCCCTTTCCCTTCCTTCCTTGAAGCACTTCCCTTCACGTCGATGACTGAGGCAAGGTGTGAGCTTTGCCCCCGACTGCCCTCGGATGTGGCTGGTGGGAGGCAGCAGATGAGCTGTTCCTGGAGTGCCGTGCTGCCAAGTGCAGTTTCCCTAGAGCCCAGGGTGAAGCTGCTTTGTCTGAAAGGTCTGTGACCTGCCCACGTGTAGGGGATTTCATGGGCAAAAGAGTCCTCACTCAAGGAGTTTTTATTTAATTTAGTGTTAATTAATACAAATTGCTAATGAATGATTTGAGCATTAAACAAAACAAGAGTTCTTCCTTCCCCAGGCTCAGCTTAGGCCAAACATACTCTTTGCCCTCCCTGGACTCAGTGTTTGTTGTTTCACCCCAGGATATGCTCGCTCCATCCCCAATCCTTTAGCAAGGTGACAGGTCATGCAGTTGCCACGTGGCTGCTGTGGCCGCTAGCTGCTGCTTCTCTGTGCTTTTTACTGTGTTTCGTCCACTCCTCAGGGCTTCTCCAGGTCCACAGCCTGTCTTGGTGTTGCCAGTCCTTCTTGGTTTGCTTGGAGTCCTTCTAAAGCAATACCCCTGCCCAGTGCCTCCTCCTTCCTCCTGGCTGCTTTTAACTGGAGCATCTCAATGCTCTGGAGCTGGTGCAGACTCCTCAGGCTCTCCAGAATGGGAAAGCAGCAGGAGTTTAATTTGGTTAGCAGTGGGAGATGCATTTACTGTGATATGGGACACCAAATGGGAGCAGGGCTCCAAACAAGCTGCCTGCAAATTCATCTGTCTCTGCAAGCAAGCGTCAGGCGGAGAAACAGAGAGAAAATCAGGTCACATCTGGAATACTGTGTTCTGTTTTGGTCTCTGCTTTACAAAAAAGCTGCAGTCAGGCTGGAGAGCATCCAGAGAAGGGCCACAAAATCAGTCCAAGGACTGGGAAGCTGCCGTGTGAGGAAAAGCTGAGAGCACTGTGTTTGTTCAGCCTTGAGGAAAGAAGGCTCAGAGGAGACCTTATCACTGTGTTCCAGTACTTGAAAGGTGGCTCAAAGAACATGGAAACTCCCTTTTGACAAGGGGTCTCATGGAAAAGATGAGGGGTGGTGGGTGCAAGTTACTCCTTGAGATTCTGATTAAACACAAGAGGAGATGTTTTCACAATCAGCTGTTGGAATACTCTCTCCAGGGAAGTGGTGGTGTTCCCAATGTTGGACACTTTTAAGATTCAGCTTGACAGGAGGCTGGGCCACCTTGTCTAGACCTCAGGACTGGAGACGTAATTCTCCCCCTGCATTAGTGAGACCTCTCCATGAGTACTGGGGGCAGTTCTGGAACTCTCACTTCAAGAAAGATCTTGAGGTACTGGAGCAATAAGGCTGGGCAAGGGATTGAAGGGAAAGTCTGATGAAGAGACACTGAGGGAGCTGGGGGTGTTTATTCCTGGAGAAGAGGAAACTCAGCAAGGACCTTCTCCCTCTCTACAACGACCTGAAGGGAGGTTGTAGTTAGGTGGGGGCTGGGCTCGTCTCCCAGGCAACTAGGGACAGGATGAAAGGGCAGGGACTGAAGCTGCCAGGGAGGGTGATGAAACACTGGGATGGACTGACCAGGGCAGTGGTGGAGTCTCCATCCCTGGAGGTGTTTAGGGACAGCCTGGCTGTGGCTCTTAGTGCCCTGGCCTGGCTGATGTGGTGATATTAGGTCCTAGGTTGGGCTTGATGAGCTCAGAGGCCTTTTCCAGCCTCAAAAATTCAGTGTTTCTGTGAAATGATCCTTGAGGTCTCTTCCAACCTGCTATTCTGTGATTCCATGAGAGTGCAGAGTGGGTTCCAGAAGTTCACCCTCCTGGCACTGCCATTGGGGTGGGCAGCTCTTCTGAGCTCAGTCCAGTTAATGGTTCTCCGTAGTCAGGCAGCCCACAGTGAGCAGCCCCAGATGCAGTGCCAACCCCAGCAGCGCTGGGGAAGATGCCGAAATACCCTGTGCTTCCACAGGATATGGAGTGTGTGTGTTTGCAGCCATTAAAATGCCCCTGGCTGTTTTCTGCTCCAGCTATAGCAACCCCGCTGGAGATGGATTGCTGTGGCAAGACTTTCCAGGAGAGGGAATTGTTCCGAGGAAATCCTATCTCAATCTCCATCCCCAAACATTGTGTGACTCTGGTATGTTGTCCTCGTAGGAACAGCCAGCAGCTGGTGCCAGGGAAATTCCTGGCCTTGGGACCAGTGTACTGGAGTCAAGTGGCCTTCCTAGGAGGGCTGTGGACTGGCTGGCCTCACTTGCGGTCCTGTGCAGTGATGGTCACAGACTTAGAGCAATTGTGGTGCAGCCTGAAAATTCCCTGGGGTTCATGTGCTGAACAGATTTCCCACTCTGATCTGGAGGAGCAGAGTGCCACTGCCCCAAGTCTGGCTTTCCCAGGGTGCCAGGCTGCATTCTGTTAAAGCCACAGGGAAGTGGCCAGCTCTGGTCTCCGCAGTTGCTGTGCCATGCCCAGCTCTCTGGCAGCCTTATGCCTCTGCTGCAAAGCTGAGAGCTGCGGTGCTGAGCTGCAGGAAGGAACAGGCAGGTGAAAATGGGTGTTAAATCCTCTCTGCCGAGTATCTTCTGCATCTGCTTGAGGTCTTTGCACCAGGTTCCTGATCAAGCATGGGATGGATGCAGCCCCCCAGCTGCTGCCTGGACAGGGATGCCAAATCCAATTTACACAGAAGGGCAAGACAGAGGAGGCCCACATCTTCTATGGGAGAGAGGGAAAAAGCTCCAGCTGGGCACTTTTTCCCTCGAGGAAGGTGATTTTTTGTTTTACAAGGAGATGTTTTACAGGAAGATATCAAGGGAATTTTCAGTGGGATAACACCCAGCTAAGCTGTTTCAGCCTCACTGGTTTGTCTCTACATGTTGCTACTCCTCGACCTCAGCTGGTTTTGAAGTGTTATGATGATAATGTGGTGTTATTCCTAACAATGCTTTGATATTTTGAAGGTGAATCTTTCCTCGCTCACCCAGCTGTTCTGAGGAAGACTTGGGTACTCAGGACTTTTTGTTCTGACTTGGAAACAATTGAAAGTGCTGGAATTTCCCACTTTTGGAATTTCCAGTGCTTTTCTTCTTGGCACTGGGGGAAGTGCAAGTATAAACTGTTTTGGGGGTGTAGCCTGTATGGCATGTGCCTTTCCACTGCTGCCTCAGCAGCTTGAAAGCACAGGAAACTGCGTGCAGAGACGGATGAGTGCCATCGAGTCGATTGGTATCTCTGGTTTTTTTGAAAGCATCATCTACACAACGGCATGAACTGGGCTGGGGGTTTTCAGAGGCATGAAGTGAAGCTCTCAGTGAAATCCCCATGCTGCTGCCAGCCCCTTACACATTTCCAGTCCATTTCTCAGCACTGGGGGACCCTGCAATGTTGCTCAGAGGGATTTTGGGGTCTCCAGGACTGTCCCTGGGGCTAGGACAGGGCTCCCGACTGCTCAAGCAAGTAGATACTGAGGCTATAGGGCACCTCAGCACGAGCTCAGTCCTACACAAAAATGCCCAAATAAACAGACTGTTCTCACCCCATGGTCAGCAACAGTAAGGCTTTATTTATGACACTTTACGTTGTCTTTCCATCAGAGCAAGTTCCTGGGTTACTGGTGTGTTTGGGTATGAATTATTTTACACCGAGACAGACAATCTCCCTACCCATGGCCCTCTGCTCCCCTCCCCAAGACTCCCCTGCTTGCAATGTGGTGCCGCTTTCAAGCGCAAAGTGACTTGTCCTCCGTGGGGAATCCAGTGTCCCCTGAAGCCTCCAAAGCTGCAGTGACGTCAAGGCAGTGGGTGGGTGCATGTGTGCTGGCTCAGACACAAAGAAGGAGGTCCTGCAGTCTCCTAGTCCTCCCCGCCACACAGGGCTAGCAGAGCCTTGCGGTAGTCACCAGACGTATCCCTCTGCAAGAGAGAAACCTGTGTCAGAGAATCTGGGGAAGCTCAGTTCTAGGTGCTGGGCAAAGGGAAGGCACAGCTTTATAGCCCTGCCACCCCCAGACACTGTGTGGCAGTGGAAGATGTCAGCACATCCCCTCTGTAGCCACAACAGCCAACACTGGGGCTGGCTGGGGCAGTTCTTCCTTCCCAGGTGATGCTCAGCCCCTGTGCTGCTCACAGCACCGCTCACAGCTTGGGGCCCTGCAGGGCTCAGGGCTGGCCAGACAAGGTGGTGAGCCAAGGAGGGATCTGTGTCCCCTCACCTCAATCATGTGGTGCAGTGATTTGTCAAACAGGTCTATGAACTCTCCCCGGATGTTGAGAAGGTCGATCTCGCTCCGGGAAATCATGATCCGGGTGAGGGTCCTCTCATCTGTGCCAGCACCCTGCAAAGGGGAGCTTGAACAAATCACCTTGGAGGGACTGGGGCTCAGGAACCCTCTTGGCATCTCCATCTCCCAAGCTGGGGATCAGGTCCAGAGAAGGCCAGAAAAACTATCAGAGGGCTGGAACACTTTTATGAGGACAGGCTGAGAGTACGGGTTGTTCAGCCTGGAGAAGTGAAGGCTCCAGGGAGACCTTATTGTGGCCTCACAGTACTTGAAGGGAATAAAAGACTTTCTAGCAAAGGCTGTTGCAACAGGACAAGGGGTGATGGTTTGAAACTGAAGAGGGAGATTCAGACTAGAGAGATGACAGAAGGTCAAGACCCATTCCAGGTCAAGTTGGATGGGGCTCTGAGCAACTGAGTTGGAGATGTGCCTGTTAATTGCAGGGGTGTTGGATGAGATGACCGCTGAAGGTACTTCCTAACACAAATTATTCTGTGATCTCTCCTTGAATGTGTGCTGGGCTTGCTGCTGGCAAGGCACAAGCTACCATATCTCCTGCTAACCCCAGAAAGATAATGTGATATTTGCGCTCCCTTGGGCACAGCCAGGAGACAAACTCCATCACTGCCATGAAGTTACGTAAGAAAGTCCCAAAGAATGCCTAGCACAGCCCCTTCCCACAGCTCAGCCCCTGGAGAACCTGACAGCACCTTCATGGACTTGTAGAGCTTGTCAGCGAAGAAGGCTGGCTTGTTCTTCACACTCCGGACTGCAACACATAAAAGAGAGAGAAAGTGGGCTTCTCGCTTATTTAACTCAGCCAGGAGCTGTGTCACCCACTGGGTGTCATCCACTGGTCTGCAAACTCTCCTTGGTACAAGAGGGCAAGCTCAGTCCCACAGGCTGCCCTATAATCACCCTGACTAAACAAACACTGGGAGTCTTCACAACCCAAAGGCAGCAGGAATAATGCCACCACACTGCCTTGGCAGGGGCAGGCAGAAGAGTTGCCTGCCCTCAGAGGAGCCCTGCCGAAGGAAGCACCCATCTGGCACTGACCAATAGCCAGGAAGGCATCTTTCACATCTCCAGACATCCGCTTCCTGATGGCGTGTTCCACATCATGGTTGGTCATTTTGATGAACTCCTGAAACACTGAGGATGGAGGAGAAGAAAAGGTCACCAGAGTCTCTCCATGCCAGCCCTGAGCACCTAGGAGACTCAAGCCTCAACTATGGAGACTTCTAGACCAGATGGGACCAGAGAAGCCTTGGGCAACCTCAACCAGCCACCTCAAATGCCAGACCATGCTATATCCTCCCACTGCCTCATCCCCACCATCGAAAAGACCCCAGGAATACCATCCAGTCCACAACAAAGCCTTTGGTGCTGCAGCTGATGGTCCAACAGCAATGGAGGAACATGGTCCTACCTCTGCGGAGGTGGGGGTAGCTGCGGGTGCAGAGGATGCTGAGAAAACGGGTCTCCAGGGAATCGCTGGAGTCATTGCTGGAGACATCCGCAAGTTTCTGAAAGAGCAACCAAGGGGGAGGCAGTGAGACAAAGGCGTCTGTGCTGTGCACTCACATCACTTTGAGAAAAAGACATTTTCCAGTTGTTATGCAAAAAGCTTTGTGATGTTAAGGATTGAGACTTCTCTTTTCGTGCTTTGGGGAGGATGTTTTGGAGGTGACCAATACTGAACATGGAATTCAGAACTGCCACACACAGGAGCCACCCTCCACTCTGTGCCACAGCAGTGCTGCCTACAGGTGGGATGGCTGCCACCCCTGCTGTGGGCTTCAGTGCCACCCCCATTAGGCTTCTGCAGTAGAAATGTACCCCGTCCTCAGTTTGGTGAGCCAGGGAAGCCAGCCCTGAGTCCCACACTGTCAGGGTCCTACATGCAGGCAGTGGGCAGGATTAATGCAGAAAGGTGTCTTTCTCCTTCTCCAGCCCTGGGAGGTGCTTTCATGCAGGTCCCATCTGTCTCCCTTGCCACCCAACCTGATGCAAGGACTCTGGAGCCCCAAGTGGCCAGCATAGCCCAGCAATGTGGGGCTGCTGTTCCCAGCCCCAGCCCTGCAAACCAGGACTGCAGCATCCCCTCAAACATGCAGAAGGCTGAGGAGCAAAAGGACAGGCACTCACCAGGGTCTCAGCTACAACCTGGTGGAGAGAAAGAGAGAGACAGGAAGACAACAGGGTCAGAAGGTGCTGCTCAACCTTTATCCTTCCCTGACAAAGTGAGGGAACTCTTAACAAAATCCCCTGATGCCCCCATAAGTGGGCCTGATCCTAGGACCTGTCTCTTCCAGTTTGACCTCTACACCACTACCTGGGGTGTGGGGATGATCTCTGGCCAAGTGAAATGAGCTTCCTGCACTCCTGGGGTTTGGGTAGAGCAACCAGCCCATTGCTCCTCAGGGGACATCCTTGCCTGGCTCTGGGCTGGCTCACTCCAAGCCTGGAGCCAGAGAAGGAGGAGAAAAGCAGCTTTGCTGACAAAACAGAGCATGGTGCTAGGCCAGCTGCCATCCAGCCACTCTGTCCTTGCTGTGTTTGTCACCCAGGCTCTCTCTTTCTCTGCAGCAGTGGAGGTGAGCAGCAGGGCATGTGGTGAGGTGCAAGAGCTCTCCCTCTGCTGGCAGCAGTCCTGCAGGATTGCTGCACATCTGCCTGCTGCCCACAGCAATGCAGCAAGTGAGAGCTGTCGTTTGGCCCTGCATCCAGCTCCCCAGCCCCTTTCAGGAGAGATGTGGTCCAAAGGAGCAGGAGACCAAGGTGCACAGCCTGAGGGCCACAGGTCTCCTGGAGCCAAGCAATGGGGCCTCAGCACTGCTTTGCTGCTCAGCCCTCCCCCTCTAGCTCACCACAGCCCAGTAAAGATAAGGCAATGATTTGGGGGCTGGGGCGGGCATCTCAGGAGGCTCCAGGTTGAAAAGCATCTTAGGCTTAGTGGCTGTCCCATGCACAACACAAAGAGGTGGGTGGCTCCTGTGGTCTGTCCCAAAGCTGCCTTTGAAGCTCAGTTGCCAGTTTTCAGCATTAACTGGACCTAAAAACAGCAGCAGTTCTGCCCAAGAACTGCTGCAGTCCCCAGCTGGGATCTCCCTGGGCATGTGCCCTGGAGCTGCTCATGGTTCTCAGCTTCCTCATATGTGAAGCAGCAGAGCTCAGGGCATCAGAAACCAAGCTGGGCAGCTTTATAGAATCATAGAATCATTAGGGATTGGAAGGGACCTCGAAAGATCATCTAGTCCAATCCCCCTGACACAGCAGGATCACCTAGACCAAGTCACAAAGGAACACATCCAGGCGGGTCTTAAACATCTCCAGAGAAGGAAACTCCACAATTGTCCTGGGCAGCCTGTTCCAGTGCTCTGTCACCCTCACTGGGAAGAAGTTCCTTCTGATATTTATATGGAACCTCCTACGTTCCAGTTTACACACACGGCCCCGCATCCTAGCACTAGATGACATTGAGAAGAGCCTGGCTCCATCCTCCTGACACCCACCCTTCACATATTTATAAACATTAATGAGGTCACCCCTCAGTCTCCTCTTCTCCAGGCTAAAGAGATCCAGCTCCCTCAGCCTCTCCTCATAAGGGAGATGTTCCACTTCCTTCATCATCCTCGCTGCTCTATGCTGGACTCGCTCCAGCAGCTCCATGTCCTTCTTGAATTGAGGAGCCCAGAACTGGACACAATACTCCAGATGTGGCCTCACCAGGGCAGAGTAGAGCAGGAGAAGAACCTCTCTCGATCTGCTAACCAGCCCCCTTCTGATCCACCCCACGATGCTGTTGGCCCTCTTGGCCACAAGAGCACACTGCTGGCTCATGGACATCCTGCTGTCCACCAGGACCCCCAGGTCCCTCTCTCCTACACTGCTCTCCAACAGGGCGGTCCCCAGCCTACACTGGTACTTGGGGTTGTTCTTGCCCAGATGCAAGACTCTACACTTACCCTTGTTTAACTCCAAGGGTACCACTTGCCCTGGCATCTCCCCCTGCAGCTCACAGAGACTTCCTCGAGGATGCCATTTCCAGACAGGGAAATGCAACATCCTCTTTGCTTTCGATGCAGAGCCTGTAGTAGCGCTGTCAGTGGGTGGTTCTTACCTTGGCATCTTCATGCGCCTGTGTGAGGTTCTCTGGTCCTTCATCACGGTTACCCTGTGGTTTAACACAAAAATCAGGGAGCTGTGGGGACAACATCTCCTGGGAGAGCCCCAAGTGAGGGGGTGGCAGCCAGAGTCCGGTAGTACTGCCCAGCCAGGCAGTGATGCTCTGTCTTCTCCATAGCCACCATCCTCACAGACCCCCACAACACTGCTCGTGGCAGGGAGGGGACAATCCTCAGCAAGGGGATTGCCCTTACCAGAGCCAGGGAGACAAGAATCCTCTTGAAATGCCCTGATGTGTCAGAGCTCAGGTCATCTTCCAGGCGCTTCTGGTAGGCTGTAGAGGAGGGACATGGCTGAGTCCTGTGTCCTGCCTGCAGCTCAGCTTCCCACCTCCCACGTTTCAGATCCCCATGGGGCCTGCAGATGTCCATGCCATCCTCCAGCCTTTGTGTGGCTTAAGCAGATGACTCCATCTGTTGTTTTCAGGCTCAGGGAGGAGGGGAAATCACATCAGCAGCTCTAATACCCTGGGCAACAGCACAGCCTCTTGCTCCAAGTGCTCCAGAGGGAAAGGGATGGTTTCAAAAGAGATCTCAGAGGAGGAAACATTGGTGGCAGAGCTAGGGCATCTCACTGTGATATGGACAGAGGCCAGGACCAGCACTCTGCTAGGGGTGACAAGCCACAGAGCCGTCCATTTAAAGCCATTGGCTCTGAGAGGGAGAGGAGTTCAGGGATTTAATTTGGAGCTGGCAGCTCTTGTTCCTTAAAGAAAATGGGGCATGGATGGGAAGGGGAAGAAAGGTGCAGGGTCTCAGACCTGCAGGATGCATTTGAGGACTCCTGCCAGCATCATCCCAGGTTTCCACTTCTCTTTAATAATATGTCAGACCTGGGGAAGAATGGCTCTTGCCTGGAGAGACTAATGGACCTTCACAGTATCAGGCCATGGAAGCATCCAGAGAAAATACTGTACCCCAGGCTCTGGAAAGGGCCTGGTACAACACTAAATGTGGTCTATGTCCAGAAGCTGGATGTTCCCCACATCCCTCCTGTGCCATACCTTCCTCATACGCCTCATTGATAGCCTTGATCTCCTGGTTGTTCCGCGTGGCCATGATTTCAATGAGGACTTTCTCATCTGTGCCAGCCCCCTGAAAGACAGGAGCACAGTGGGGTGCTGTGAGTGCCAGTGCTGGATGGGTACAGGGTGCCATCTCCCTGCCAGCACCAGGTGAGGAAGAGCTGCTCTAACCCCAAGGTTATCCCCTGCCAAAAGTCCCTGGCCAGCAAAGGGCCCCAAGGGCTGGTAGGAATCCACATGAGTGTTCAAATGAGATGCTAGTGGAGTGCCAAGTGGTGATCTCATTGGTTTGCCCCTACCCTGGCTCTCCTGTAGCTCCCTGCACCTGGCTCTGCAGACTAGGGATGGCAGTGAGAAGCCTCCCCAGGGGCTTTGTGTAGGAGCTGGCCAGAGTTTGTTGGGCTGCCAAGAGGCCAGACTGGGCTCCCAGCAGATCTTGAGTGCAAACCAGGCCTTTGCCCTGGTGCTTTCTGCTCTGCTTCCCTTCCCTATAGGAGATGAGAGCATGGTGGTGTGTGAAGCTGGGATGCACTCACAGTGCACACACAACCCCAGTGAGAATCTCCTCATCCCTGTGTGCTGAAGCTGATACCAGTAGTGCAGTGGTTACCTCCACGGCCTTCCTCAGCTGCTTGGCATCGTACTGTGCCGGTGTCAGCATGAGCCCCAGGATCAGCTTGGCCAGGCTGCCTGACAGCTCCGATTTCAGGTCTGCCATCAGATCCTGCAGAAGGGTTTGGAGAGTTCAGTCCTGGCTCCTTCCACAGTGACAGACCAGCAGAGGCAACACAGGAGAAAACGGGAGGGGAGTATGGATCTGGGAAGACCCTCAGAGTGGTTTAAGGTTACATTTTTGGGGGGTGGTCCTGGGGAAGTCCTGGCTTTGGATCATAGAATTGTTTAGGTGGAAAAAACCTTCAAGAACATCAAATCAAATCACACCTTTGTGCAGGATCAAGGATGGAGCAAGGAGAGGGTAAGGGACACTTTCCCTAGGAGCTGGTGGTGCACCAGAGTGGAGGAGACTTTGACAACTCAGTCTGCCTTGGGGGAGTCATGCTGGAGCAAGCTGGGACTGCCCACAGCTCCCTGAGCAGGATTTCTTTCAGCAGGGGCAGATCTCTGCATGGAAGGGAGCAGAAGGAAGGAGCAGAGCAGTACCCTGCCATAGTGAGCCTTGTAAGCCTTCAAGATCTGCTGCCTCTGGGCATTGCTCCTCTGCGTCAGCACCTCGATGATGGCCCCTTCATCCGTACCTGCAATGACAGCAGCGATGCTGGGGAGAGCCGAAGGGCTGGCAGAGCCACTTCATTTCACCCCAGCCTTAGTGTCACCCCCAGGCACCTGCAAGCTGGGGAGCGGCAGGGAAGGGAGAGCTCCCACAGCTGTAAACCCATCTCTTTATCCACCCTAGGGCTTTCAAGCAGCCTTATGTGGGGCAGGGTGGGTTTTCTGCCCCAGGAACTGAGGAACAAAGGGAGCCCTTACCCAAGCCCTTCATCGCTTTCCTCAGCACCTGCGCGTCCCCGTCATCATTGAAGTTTTCCGTGGGTTTCACCGTTCCTCGTAGCTGTGGAGGCACAGAGAGGTTTGGGGTCATCCCTGAGCTGGGTGGGATGGAGGGATGGAGGGACGGATGGAGAGAAATGGAGAGAGGGAGGGAAGCTGCCACCCAGAAAGCTGAGGCCAAAGCAGGTCGTGTGTTAGTGCAAGCACCTGGGGCTCAGTGAGGATGTCCCCACCACTGTCACTCCTTCCAGCAAGGGGTAAACCATAGCCAGGCCAACAAGGAGTAAGAAGAAGACAGCAACAGTCTCGGTGTCCTGCTCAGTGTTACCCCTGCCTCTCCCAGCACTGGGACTGCTTGGAATGGACTGGCCCCATCAGCTGAGAGCTGGGAGAGGAATCTGAAATCTCCTGTGTCCTTACAGCTCCCAGCAAATCTCCATCCTCCCGCGCACACGGGATTCGGCGTGTCTTGTCTGCACACCCCACAGCACCCTTTCTGTGGGTGTCTCCAGCTGCATGCAGAGCGCTGGCTCCCCACAGCACAGCCATGCCCCAGTGTCAGGGGGTGCTTCCCAGGGAGTGGGCACCAGAGCTAAGGCTGCAAGTGATGCATTGCACAGACATGCAGAGCCTGCAGCCCCAAGATGGGGAGTCCTTGGACCAAGGAGGGGGTTAGTGGGGGCTGAGGGGTGCAGCCAGCCCTGCCAGGGTTACATCCCACCAACCTCATGCCCCAAAACCAGAGAAAGGAGTAGAGAGAAACTGTGGAGCAAGAGGCAGAGTTGTGGGGCTGGCTGTGCCACACAGCAAAGAGAAGCAGACGGAGGTCCAAAGCTGGCAGGGAGCAGAGGGGGGACACAGGAGATCTGGGGGGGTGCTGACCTCTACTTTGGCCACCGCACTAAGCTCCCACATCCGATAGGCCACCTGCGCCGCCTCAGGGAAGAACTCACCTGCTGCACTGCAATGGGAGGGCAAGCACAGGGCACGGTGAGCTGTGGGGACCCCATCAGCAACCACCCTCCACCCTGTCCTGCCCCTCTGACAGGGGTGTTTTGTACCTGCTAGGGGCTGGGCATGGGGGCAGATGGGAATGGAGGGAAGTGGGTGGTAAATCCCAACTGTCCCCATCAGAGCATCCTCCCTCCAAGTGTTGGTCTCTTCCCTGTGGGGCTGCCACGTGCCAAGAAGGCACAATGGCATCGTGTCTGGCCATGCAGAGGGGCTGCAGGCCCCCCACACTGAACCACTGTCACTGGAGCTGCTGGTCCAGGTGCTCCACCAAGCTCTGACCTAGAGGTTTGTACCCAGCACCAAGGGCATGAAGAGGGACAAACAGGGGGTGATGGGTGGTCTTACTCATCATCCCCTCCGCACAGCTTCAGCAAGGCTTTCTTGTACTCCCCAGAGGTGTCCTCCTGCAAAGATGGAGAACAGGGTGAGTTAAGGTAGTGCCATGGGATGGGCTCCCTGATCTTTGTCCTCAGAGATGGACACACAGCACAGGGTGGCTGGGGAGTGGGCTCAGCCATCTCATGGGCACTGGCATCACAAGGGAGGCAGTGCTGCTGCTTCTCAGAGGATGGCTAGGGACACCCAGCATTTACCTTTATCATATTGTAGAGAGATTTCTCATATTTGGTCCTGAACACCTCCCGGATGTCCAGCATGTCGATCTCGCTGCGGGACACCATGATGCGGATCAATGTGTTGTCCCTTGTGCCCAGCCCCTGCAATGGAAGAGTTCCCACATCAAGCTTGGGATGGCCAAGCAAACCAGCTCAACCCATTTGGGACTGTCTACTAGAGATTTCCACCCCACCTGAGGAATAGCTCCTTTGGAGGGAAAAGCAGAAACCCCACGACACATACATCCTGTCTTCATGGACCTGCACCACCCCACCCTCCAGCAGCACCCCTTGGCAAGGGGACTCGTCCCCTGGCTCCCTGCAGCATTGTGGGGGACTCCCTGGAGAAGGGGTGATCCACTCACCTTCATGGCCTTGTAGAGTCTGTCAGCAAAATACTCTGCTGTGCTTCTGATGCACTTCACTGCAGGGAAATTGAGGTGTGGTGAAGGATGTGGCTCCCAGCTTCACCAGTGCCCCCAGTCTCCAGTGCCCACATCCCTTGGGCAGCACATTCAGCATCACCACCCACCCTAAAAGGCCATTCCTGAGCTCCTCTGAAATCAGGTGCGGCCACAACCCTGATCCTGCTGGCTCCTGTGCTGAGCCCTCCCACATCAGCAAGGCCAGCAGGATGTTCTCAGTGCTCCCCACACAGGGACTGACTTACCCACAGCCAGCATTAGCTTCTCAAAGTCACCAGAGAGTTCTGCCCGGATGCTTCTCTCAATTGGCTTCCCAGAAATCTTCAGGTACTCATCAAAGACTGTTGAATAAGACCAAGATGATGGCTGGAGAAGCTGCCAAGATACCTTCAACCCAAACCTGAGCGTGCAGGAGATGCTTACCCAAGCGAAGATGCTGCTTGCTTCGCCGGCCAAGGATATAGATGAACTGGGCTTCATCTGTGCCCCATTTCAGCTCACCAGCTTCCAGCAGGTCCTTGTGGGATGAAGATGGCAAGAGCCCGCGTCAGGATGCTCCTCACATGGGCCTTCACCCAAGCACAGGTGCCCCTGACACCCACCCATCTTTTGCAGCCTGAGTCTGTGTGGTTGCAATGCCACCAGCCCTGTCCCTGCCCAGCTGCCACCTGTCTCAGCAACCTGCCAAGCCTCACCTTGGCATCCTGTTCCACCAGGTCCTCGCTCACCACATCATCCTCCTCCCTGGCACCCTGTGGGACAGAGACAGGCTCAGCCCTCCTGAGCACAGGTACCCACCACCTACAGATGCTGAACAGACAGACGTACTTGAAGCAGAACAACAAGCATCTTCTTGAAGTGGCCTGATGTGTCTCCAACAATGTCTGCCTCCAGGTCTCTCTCGTAGGCTGATGGAAGAGTGAGAGATCAGGGCCTGGAGAGCTGTATCACCTCACTTCTACCCCTCGTCCTCACCCAAGGAGACAAAGAGCAGCACTCACCATCTTTGTAGGCAGCCACCAGGTCATGGATCTCCTGGTTGGTGCGGGAGGCAAGGATCTCAATGAGGCACTTCTCATCCGTGCCAATACCCTGTGGGCAGAGAAACAGCCCTGTGAGCAGCAGGGTGAGCTGGGGTGGTCTCAGAGGGACCCCGGAAGGGCCATCCACCCCTTACCGCGATGGCATCTTTGATCTCCTTGGCATCGCTGTAAGGTGGGGGCCGCATCAGGCTCACTATCAGTCGCTCAAACTTCCCTGTCAGCTCATACTTGAGGTCTCCAATGAGGTCCTGGTGGTGGAGGAGAGAGGGGCTGTGGGACCCTGTGCAGCATCTCTGAGTGGGACCAGAGAGCAGTGGGTCCCTGCGTGGGCTGGCTGGTTGCAGCCAAAGCCACGTGCATGTGCAGTGAGGCCATGGACCAGAGGTAGCTCCTGCCATTACCTTCCCGTATTGAGACTTGTAGGCTTGGCAGATCTCCACCCGCTGTTTGTTGCTTCTGGATGTGATGAGGTCAAGGATGGCCTCCTTGTCACTGCCTATGGGGAGAGCCAGAAGTCAGATTTAGCCCCATGGCTGAGTCTTACCCCTCACATCTGGGTTCCTCATGGCCATCCTGCTGTGCCTAAAGCTGCTTCCAACCCAGGGTCATGAGGAGCAGCAGAGCCAAACTGGGCCCACTGGGGAAAGGGGAGCCAAGAGAGGTCCTGGCATCCTGCTGAAGCAGCTGGGGAGCTGGAAGGGTAGTGATGTAGGATGCCCAGCCATGGAGGGGTCAGCTGAAGGAATGAGGGATATCAGGGTGGCCCCAGGGTGACATTTGAAGAAGCATCCATACCAAATCCTTTCATGGCATTGTACAGGGCCTCTGCATCCTGGCTGGCATCGAAGCCTTGGAAATCCTTTACCGACCCCCTGTAGACCTAGAGGAGAGCAGGTGAGAAGGGGTGCTAGGGATAGGTGAAAAAAGTTGAAGCTGAGCAGAACTGGAGCAAGAGCTGCTGGTGCTTGGGCCGCCCAAAAGCAAAGCTCAGCCCCAAACATCAACATTTGTTCTTGGTTATTTCCTTTCCTGCTTGGTCTCACTGCTGTGTGCACTGGTGGTGTGCCAGGTCACAGGGGAACACAGCCTTCTCGCACAGAACCTGCTGGCATTGCTCTGGCTGGCTGCTTGTGCCCTGCATTTCAGCTGGATACAACCCCCACTCCGTTACACCAGCAAGAACTGGTGGTTTGAACGGAGATTTCCCATCTTCATCTCAGGGGGGCCTCAGGAGGAAAAGGGGAGTCCCACGGAAGGCTGAGGCACTGAACATAGGGGAAGGCATGGATGTACCAGGGTGATCCCTGGCAACACAGCTGGGACTCAGAGAGTGGGAGCAGTGAAGCAAGTCATCTCCCTGCTGTCTGTTGTGAGCAGGGAAACCTTCCAGATCACAGAATGGTGGAGATTGGAAGGGACCTCTGAAGATCACCTAGTCCAAACTCCTGCAGGGTCAGGTAGAGAAGATCACACAGGAACACGTCCAAGTGGCTCCAGATGCCAAGGACACCCAAGCTCTGCATGGCCTCCCAGTGAGGAGAGACATTTACAGGCACAAAATCATCATGGGTTGCTCAACAGAAAGGACCAAGAAGTGCCAGAGCTGCGAACAGCTTGTCCAGCCCCAGCACCCACTGCTGCAGGACCCTGATCGCTCTGACGGATCATGGCAGAGAGGGAAGGACTTTGCAGGGAGCCCAAGAAATCCTGAGAGTTGGAATGGTCCACTTGTGCTGCTCCTCTGCACCTCCAGGCTGCACAAGGGAGTTCCCAGGGATAACACCCCAAACAGAGATGCTAGGGAGGAGAAGAGCAGGGACTGGGCTTCCCCAGCCCAGGTCAGCTTTGCCCAGGGGAATTCAGTCTGACAGAGCATGGGGCTGGACTCAGAATGAAAGAGACACAAGCCCTGGGTAGAAGCAGATATGAAACCAGCCTAGCCCCACAAAAGGAACTGGAATACATCCCTGCCAGAGGCACAGAGTGGGAAGGGCTGGATGGCAGAATTTCCTCAGCAGTGTCACTGGGCATCCAGGCTGAGCCAGGGCTCTCTGCTGCATCAGCACCCTGGGAAATGCTGAGCATCCTCCCCTTGCTCTGCTTTGCCATGTGCTGGCTGCAGAGCTTCTTTGTGACCCCCGGGAACTGTAAAAAGCTCAGTGTGAGCATCTAAAGCCAAGGTGTCTCCAGTGAAGATGGGCACTACCAGCATCTCTGGCCCAGCGAGTTCCTCCAGGAATAAACCTGAGGAGATGGACAGAGGGCAGCTCCCTACTCACTGCTCCCCTGGGTCCCATCTCAACCGCTCCACTGCATATCTCATTTGCTGCCTTCAGAAACAAACCAGCCTCTGTACCCCCATTTTCCAGAGAGAAACCAGTCCAGGCTGCACACATTCCACAGGACCTCTCAGAAGAAGCTGCTGGCATTGGTGTTGGACATGGTGGGGACTAGGCTGGCAAGAGGAGACACTGCCCTTCGAAGGAGCTGGACGGGCGCAGGGACAGATCGTATTGCAGGTGATTCATGGGGAGAGCTGGATTTAGCCCCAGTTCCCGGCAGATCCCAGACCCTCCTAGCTCAGTGTGAGCTGCTGCCCACACCGATGCCCCATGGGGATGGAAATAAAGACCTGGCAAAACAAAGGAGGTGCCTGGAGGCAGCAGCAGGGCACAAGGGTGGCCAGAGGGTGATGGAGCTGCACGAGTGGTGATGGGGAGATGAGATGCTGGCCTTGATTAAATGGAGAGGTGGGGTTGTTCTTCTGAGTTCCTGCCTGCTGAGTTCCTGCCTGCTGAGCCATCAGTTCACCCACCCTGCTGCAGAGCTGCCACAACACAGCAAGGAAAACTGAGGCAGGAGCTCAACACTGCACATCATCCTGCTCTCTCACGGTAAAGTGCCCCAGAAACATCACTCACGAGGGAAATGGTATCCTACCCCTTCCTAACATCCCCCATTCCTCTTTCCATCCCCCATTTCAGCTGCCCGGGGGCCCCCTCATCTCCTCCTCCAGCCTCTGAGTCATCCCGGCTGCTGGGACCTCCCAGCTAAAAATAAGCCAGACTGGGGCTGGGCGGGTAGAAGCAAAATTCCGAGTGTGGCTTCGCTTGCTCCCACCACACAGCTGTTTGGGCTCCTGGACCACCACAAGGGTGATGCTCACTCATGCCATGCCTCAGTTTCCCCACCCAGAGCCTATCAGCAACTCAGGTAGGCAGAAAGCCATGGAGAATGGGGCTTGAGGCAATGGAAAACAGAGTCTGGCCCCGAGCACTGGAAAAGAACGGATCTGAACTTGGCCTCCTGCCCTTCCTAGCACACTGCAGGCAGGCTGTAACCCCCCCCCACCAGCCACAGCTGCCCACCAAGGCAGGGTTTTCCACCCATGCTGAGATGTTTTCCTGGCTGCTAAGGGGCACCTGCTCCCCCAGCTGCCACTTTATGCTGGCCCCATCTCAGAGAGAAATCCAGCCTGCCTTGTAGAGTGCTCAGTGGGACTTCTCTCCAGCAAAAGCCCCAATTCCCAGTGCAAGGCCTTTTCTTGTCCTTTTCCCACAGCCCTGCTTCTCTCCCTCATCCCACTGTGGTCCCAAAAGGACTTTTGCTCCTTGCTGGTGCTGCTCTCCCCACCCCAGCCTTTCTCCATCTGCAGCCCATCCAGACAGCTCTGGCTGAAATGTAAACAGGTTCTGGGCAGCTTCGCTCCCCCTGCACGTCACCACCATCCTGGCTACGTGATGGGGATGCTGCCCCTGCAGCACCCCAGGCACCTATCCCTGCCACACATGGGTCACCCTTACCTTTCCTTGGGGTGCCATGGCTTCCCAAGCTGGAACGGAGCAAGGGCAAAGAGGAGCTGTGGGAGGAACAGAAGAGTCAGTGTGAGCCAAAGCCCCTTTCTGCAGGCTGTTTGGTCTAGGAGGATTCACTCCCTCCCTTGGGTACTGCTGCCAGCCAGCACTGTGGGTGCAGTACCCACAGGATGTTGATGGCTGGGTGCTGTTGGGGAGGCTCAGGGAGACGCTTTGCCAGTCACCCTATGGTCACCAAAGCCAAGGTCCTTTGTTAACTGGTGCCAAAGTGAAGATGCCATGGGCTGCAGGCAGCAGACATGGGCCCCACACAACTTCCTGCCAGCACCAAGAGCAACTGAGAAGGGAAGAAAGTGCTGAATACATGGAAATTGGCCCACCATCCTCTTCAGGAACAATCCTCACTGCACCCACAGTACTCCTCCTGCAGACCCCCAACCCTGAAGCCATCCCAGCTTCACTGGCTGTGCCATTGCCACTCAGTGCTGGAGCTGGGCAGCCCCCGCAAAGTCCCACCAGCTTTATCTGAGTTTCCATGTGCCAAATCAAGGCCGCTATCAGCGCCCAGCAGAGCCCACACAGTGCAGCTGGGTTTCCAGGGTAACTCACAGGTTGTTTTCTAACAGCAGCAGCATTTGTAGCCGCAGGCCTCTGTGGTGTGGGATCTCCCCATCCCCCAGAGAAAGTCCCTAGACAGAGCCGTTTGCTCCGAGAGGGCTGACCCAGGGCGAAAAACAGCTGGAAGATGGAGCCTGGCCATGAATGAACCACTGAGCGTCAGCTGAGCCCCAGCCATGAGGCTCTACCTCCTCCTCACCAGCCTTTGCCCTCCCTCCCAGACATGTTGCAGGAAAGCTGAAGGAACAGTGGGGCCGTCCTGGGGGGGATTTCTGTCCCCAGCAGGGCTCGATTTCATGCTCTACAGCAAGAAGAAGACATTGCATGATCTTCTCTAGCTTGGCCCCACACCTCTGCCACAGCACCCATGGAGGGGGAGACTTAGCCCCATAACCCTGGGTGCAGCCCCACTCAGCTTTCTGGCACTGTTGTTGAGGGGAGGAAGTTTTGCAGGAAACCAAAGCTGCCTTCATCTTCCTTTTTAAACAGGGAGGCTGCAAGCCTTGGCTGACCTTCCCTGCAGCTCCTGGCAGGGGAGAGCCCCTGCAGGGCTGCACTGCAGGTGGGTGCTGGGTGGGTGCCAGGGGGTCCCAGCCCACCCATTCTTCTAATGCCACTCAGGAACCTCTCTGTGAAGCTGCTTTTGCTCTGGTGGATGGAGAAAGCCCTGTGTGTCACAGCCCTCCTGCCTCGCTCCGCGCATGCAGCAGCTGGGCTGAGACCACCCAACTCATGTCAGCAGTGGCCGACCACACCCAGTCCCCAGTCTGTCCCTGCAGTGCCAGATCCCTGTCTCCCACTGCTGCTGTTTCCTCCACAGAGGCTGAGGGATCAGCCCTAGGGGATGCAGGGGGGGGAAGCCCAGACCAACACACCACATCCATGGGGCAAGGTGGGGAAACAGGGAGGCTGCAGAGCCCCGGCATGGGGTTATAACCACCTCCTACCCCAGAGGATGGAGCGGTTGGGGTTATGGCATCCCAGAACTGCCAGTACCACAAGAAATCCCAAATTATGTGCACAGCCCATCCCTTTTGCAGAATGACCCACCCTTCACCAAAAGCCTCTGCTCCCCCAGCAGTGTGCACCCCACTGGGATCTTCATGGCCCCACCACAAGTTTACGCACAGGGGGTCCACTGCAGGAGCCCAGCAGGTATTTTCTCAGCCCACTGCCCTTTCGGCTCTCCTGGAGGGCTGACACACCCAGTGCCACACCGCAGGGCGGAAAGACAGCTTGGCTGGGTTAAAAAAAGCAGCATCCGTCCTCCTTGTGAGGCGAGGGATGTCCCTCAAGTACCCTACCCCACCCCAGGGCAGAAATTCCCCCTTCCCTTACAGACCCCTGTACCTCTGGGGTGTGTTCGGTAGGTTTGCCTGGGCAAAACTCAGCGGGTACCGAATGAGGGGGATCCTCCCAAACCCAGTTTAGCCTCCCCTTAAGGCATATCGCAGCCAGGACACACCCAGTGACCCCACAGCAATACCAGCACCCACTCCAGAAACCACCCACCCACAGCACAGCCCCCCACCCCGACCCGACTTTTGTCCAAAAGGATTGTTCATAAAAAGAAAACAAGGACCCCCCTGCAGCCACCCCTTGGACAGAGCTCTGCTTGCACAGCTCAGCGCCTCGCTAGGCTCGCACGTCGGTGGGGTGGCTTTGCATACTGCTGTGGCACCCCCCGCAACTCAACAGCATCGCTCGCACCCCATCACGGTCCCCCCAAACCCCATCCCACACTTACAAGGCCTGTGTGCGTGTGCCGCTTGCTGCGCTGCTGCGGCCGTGTGCTCGTCCTTGGCTGCAGCTGTTCCCTCCCGGAGACGTCACAGCTTGCCAGCCCTCCAGTCCCCGCCTGCTGTGGTCACCCTGCCATGCCACACCTCAGCCCTTCACACTGGGGTGCTCGCGGTGCCACCCGCGGGAGCGCCCTGACCCTACCAGGGTAAGGCAAGGGGGTCCCTGGGTGCCAACGCCCCACCGGTGGGCTCAGGGGCTCTGTGCCAGCAGCAGTGGGAGGCAGTAACAGTGATTGCATTTCAACTGCGGAAATTTCACCCCCTTCTGTACCCCCTCGCCCTGGTTTCCTGGTGAGCACTGGGGTACAGGGTACCCGAACGTCTCTCCGGCTGGCCCTGCCACCAGCCACCTTCACCCACACCAAATCGCTCCCTGCCCTGGTCACGGTTGGGAAACTCCCACTCTGAGCTGATCTGCAAAAGCCGTGGAGGGAAGGGGTTGCCTCCCCTTTCCCAGGACTTGCTTAAGGGCCAAGGTGCTGAGCAGGGCTCTGCCAGGATCATCTGTGGGGTAGGAGCAGAGCTGGCCAAGGGAGCCGGGCAGGGGCAGCCCACTGATCCCCACAACCTTCCCCCTCAGGTGCTGCAGGCACAGGGGTGAGAAGACCCCGCAGCAGCGCCCTGGTGGAGATGCAGACTGTACCCTGCCCGTAGTGCCCCAAGGCTATTTCCTTCCCTGCCTCCCAGGCTAACCCTCCTCCTTCTTTACCACCACCCTTGGCCCCAGCCAGCACGGAAGCTGTGGAAAGGCAGGAGGCCCCCAGGTGCCATGCGCAGAGGAGCCTATGTTCTGGTGAATACCAGCAAGATAAAACCCCCTCGAGACATTGAAGGTACTGGCGTGTAACCTCAGAGTTACTACCATCCAAGTCCTGGTAGTACTCCCCAACTACAGCATCTCTCTAGTGCTGCCTGCACTGGTGCATGGTGGTCCTGGGCAGCAGAGACCCAAGGCTGGTTGTGACCTGGCCAATGGCTGCAGGTCTATGACCCCCAGGGGACTAGAGGCACCCTGAGAGGAGAACACCCTCCTGAGTAACTGGCTTTGGCTGTTTCTTTGCCCTGTTGTTGCCTCAGGACAACATTCCCTTGGTGCTTGGAAACCTTGCTCACATGAGATAGTGTGGGTGACAAGCAGGGCTTTGTTCACCCTGAGCTGCATTGCAAGACAACAGCCCTGCTCTCCTCCTGCTGACCCTGGCTGTGTTGTGCTGTGCTGAGCCCCCTCCACCCCAAAGGAAGCAGCCTAGTAGCTTACAGGATGCACTGGGTGTGTAGCAGCCAGGACAGAATGGCCTTATAGTTATAGACCTGTGCTTTAGATGAGTTAGATCTTTGTTTTCTGTAGTCCTGTATCACTAGCATCTCCTTCATCTGCTCTTTGCAGCCTGGAGAGCAGAAACTACATCACAACCTAAGAGGCTGTGTCCCCAAATACTGCAAACAGACTCAACTTGAGCGCTATCCACAATAAAATCAACGTGAGTTCCGCATCCCCAAAACACCAGCTCTTAGCCAAAGGTCTCCTGAGTCAGACCACCACTTCCCTCTCTCCTGTCCCTGCTAGAAACAGCCCTACCACACAACTGTGCTGGGGCCTGAGGACACTTCTATGCCTTAGTGGTCCTAAGGAGCCTCACCTGGACCCCCACCCACACAGTCCTGAGCCCCTGTTTAAGCCCAGGCCTGGACCATCTCTACTGTCTACTTCTGTTCTGCTGCTCAGAGCCTGTGGGCTGCACCCCAGGATAGAAGCACCACGTCTGGGTCCTTCTTAGTGCCTGTTTCATCTCTTATGAATGAGCATCTGGATCTTGTTGCACCTTTGCAGCTCTCTATCTAGGATGGGAGCTGGGGATTGGTGTTACCTGGGTGAGAGCTCCCGCCTCAGCTCTGCTCCTGGGTTGATGCTGGATGGGTCAGTGATGGGTGCTGCTGCTTGCTCTGTATAGTTGCACTTGGACTAATGAGGTATTGACCTTTTTCACCTAAGACTGTTGTGACTAGCTGAGAGCAGCAACTAGAGATCTTAGTGTCCAAGTACTGGGGAAATGCAGACAGCCTCAGGACTTGGCTTCTGGGAGCTGTGAACCTGCTGTGGAGCTGAGTCTGTGCTTCCATGCCTTGTTGCTCGGGTCATTCCTTGGCCCTGCTCACCTCCCTCTGTGCTCCCCAGGGACAGCTCCACCTGGCTATGGTCACAGCTGTGGGGACATGCACCCCTGCATCCTGACCTGGTTGTGTTTCTGCTCCTTGTTGCCTGGATACCTTCCAAAATGTGCTTTGCAGGTTCCTGTGAGGGTTTTATGTGAGGGAGTGGGAACAGAGGGAGAAGGTTCCTCCTACCTGCAGAGCCAGCTCTGAAATACTAATCAAAGCCCCTCGGTAAAGCCCTGGAGCCTATTAGCTTTGCAGGGCTGTGGGGATGGTTTGGAAGGTGTGGGAAAAGTGTTTCCACATAGATTTCCCATTGTGCAGCCTGGAGCGGCGGTCAGTGGTGGGAGGGCCAGGGGGCTCCTGGGTAGGGTCTTTGCCTTCCCCATCAGTTTGTGGCTGGAACAGGTCGCCCAAGGGATGGATGGGGTAAGTAGTCTGCAGAAGAGGAAAGTATGAGGGTAAGGTGGGCTGGTGGTGTGCAGTGGGTAAGTGCTGCTGTGGGGGTGGTAAGGCAGCCCTGGCTGGTCTGGTCTTGCCCAGCAGCTCTCCAGCCCACAGGAAACTGAGCATTGTCCTAGAGGCTGAGATTCCTTGTGCCTTAAAGGCTTACAGCACCCCATCTTGAGGGTGAGGATGCTGGTACACCTCAGGGTGTACCCTCTGGGCTCCATGCCACATCACCCTGTGATCTTTGGAGCTACTGAGATGTGCAGGGTTTCCAGCTGGGTCCCTGCCCATGTCAGTAGCAGATAACATTTGAAGCAGGCAGTGTGGACTTTTTTGGGTAACTTGGAGATCCTGGGAGCACCATGTTGTTGTGGAGGCATCGCTGCCCCCATTTCTCCAGCCCTGGATTCTCCTGGGAGCATCTTCAGCTGAGCAGACTGGTTCTTCTTGGTGTGCTTCAAGGCCAATGGCTGCTCTGGGAGCAAAGCATCTCCCATCACTTCTTCTCTGGCCCAATTTCTGCAGTTCAAGTAGTGCCAGAGCCCAAGCTGGGACAATGCTGGCTGTGCGTCTCTGCTGGAGCAATGTGACTTCCTGAGCTGGCAAGGGGACAAACAGATGTCCTTGCTCCCTCCCACCATAGCATGAATCAGCCCAGGAAACCCCACCATGCTTTGTTCTACCTCATCAGGGATGAGAGAGCAGTGCATCCTCTTTAGCCCCCTCTTGCTACTGTTCTGACTGAGACTGAAAACAGGGAGTCGGGAAAGCAGCATATGGGTGGTGAGAACTGTGAGGAGAAGGTCCAGGCTGAGTTTGGGTCACATCCCCAGGGTGGTGCCTGTCGGGCAGCAGCATCTTCACTCTGCTGTTTCCGTCTCCTGCAGATGCTGAGCTGGGGCTGCCTGCGCTCTGCTCTGAAGGCAATTTCCCACAGGAAGAGACTCCCAGCTGGCTCAGAGGGCTCCAGCCTTTGCGCTGCCTTTCCACCCTGGACCTTGTTGCCCTGGGAGTGGGCAGCACACTGGGGGCTGGCATCTATGTCCTGGCAGGTGAAGTGGCTAAGAACAGCTCTGGCCCCAGCATCATCCTTTCATTCCTGATGGCTGCAGTGGTGTCAGCCCTGGCAGGGCTGTGCTACGCAGAGCTGGGGGCCTGTGTGCCCCTGGCTGGCTTATCTCTACAGCTACATAACAGTGGGTGAGCTGTGGGCATTCGTGGCTGGGTGGAACCTGCTGCTCTCCTGTGTTATTGGTACAAGACCCTTTGGATCTGCCCACCTTTGCTGTGGATTTGCTCGGTTGCCATTCTTACCATCTCTGCCAGAGCTGCCCCCTCTCCCCAGGTACTGCCAGCGTTGCCTGGGCTTGGAGCGCTACCTTTGACCAGCTGCTTGGCAAGAAGATGGAGAAGTTTTTGGGTGCTCATGCAGCAATGGGCTCTGTGGGGCTGGTAGAGCACCCAGATGCCTTTGCTGCTGGCCTGGTGGTCCTCCTGGCAGGTAGGATGCCTCCCCTCATGCCACTACTCCATATAGAAGGAGCTCTTCACTACTGGGTTTGTGGTTGGACTTGATGATCTTGTAGGTTTCTTCCAACCTTTATGATTCTATGCTTCTACCATGGGCTTTTCAGGATGGTGCTGACTTCTCTGAGGCTTTGCCCTTTCCCTCAGCAAAAAATGGGGAACACAAAGGGAACCTTGGGAAATCTGCTGACAACTGTCCCCACTTTTCCACCCTCCCCAGCAATGTCTGCCTTGGGTCACCTGTGGGCTTGGCTAGTTTTGCTCTTTCCACCCCCAGGGCTTCTTTGGTTTGGAGTGAAAGAGTCCACCACAGTCAACAAAGCATTCACAGCCCTCAACATGCTTGTCCTACTCTTTGTCACACTAAGCGACCTCATCAAAGGAGCAACTGGACACTGCGGGAGGATGACCTGCCACATGAGGCTGGGTATGGACTCTGCTTTCCCTGTTCTGCCTTAAGAGAGGGGAGTGGATGGTTGTGTCATCCTCCTGATGCTTTGTGCCAGGAAATCCCACCTCTGTTTTGGTTGGCAGTGCATTAAAGAGGGAAACTCCTAAGCCCTTTGGTGTTGATGTTGAAGGGACTGGCAGGTTGTGTGGGCTCTTCATCCTCGCCCCATCCTGGGACCTTATTCCATTGACCCCTCTGTACTGGCTGAATCTTCCTTCTCCCAGGACTCAGTCTGTGTCTGACAGCATGACCAGTGTCTTTGGGGTGGGAGGATTCATGCCTTATGGTTTCACTGGGACCTTGGCAGGAGCCTCTACCTGTTTCTATGCCTTTGTCGGGTTTGACTGCATTGCTGCCACAGGTAATAGAGGTGGAGAGAGATGCTGTTGGGACCTTCCTCTGCAGGCTGGGAGCCATAGCAGTGGTCTTCCCCACAGCCTGGGAGCTGCTCTGTGGGGCAGCTGCTCTCTCCTGTCCTTCATGCTCAGAGGAGGAGTTATGAGTCCATGTGATATGACTGAGCTAACTGTGAAATAGAGGTTGTCCCTATTGCCATAATCCTGGAGCACAGGAGGTCTAGTGGTCCTTGCTAGAAGACCCCTGTGTCCCCTTTTACTGTAGGATAATCTGGTTTTAAGCTCAGCTTGTTCTCCCCAGGAGAAGAAGTGCAGGACCCACAGAGATCCATCCCCACGGGCATTGTCCTCTCCCTCCTCATCTGCTATCTTGCATACTTGGTGATGCCATCTGCCCTCACCCTGATGATGCTCTACTACCTCCTGGATGCCGTGAGCCCACTGCCAGTAGCTTTTGAATGCGTTATCTGGAGCAGCGCCCTGACAACCAGGTGAAGGGAGTCCTCTGAGGGCAGCTCTGTGGCTCAGAGCAAGGTTGCACTGGAGCTATCACACATGGAGGTGCTATCCTCAACCCCTGCCTTCTCCCTGCCTTGCTTGACCAAAATCCCTCAGCCCTTCCACACAAACCATGTCATTCACACCCTGGCATGTCCTGATCAAGAAGAGCAAACAAACCCCTTAGTGTGTTGTTTTTAGCTCAAAGTTGGAGGAAATGGTCAGGTGTTTGATGGCACCATGACCACAGGGACAGACTGGTGTGTCTCAGTGTGCATAGGACTCCTGCTGATGCATGAACAGCTCTTCCCAATGCTGTGCCTCATCTGATGGTGACGGATGTGCTGGTCTCATCAGCATGGTCTTGAGAAGGACTGTACAGAGGAATGAAACCTCTTTTTGGCACCCAAAGAGGATCAAAAGGCAGGATGGTACCTCCTGGGTTCTGGCCCTCTAGGTTCCTCCTGGGCTGCATGTTCCCCATGTCACGGATCCTGTACGCAGTGGCTCGAGATGGGCTCCTCTTCACTCCTCTGGCCAAAGTTAGTTGCCGTCAGTGCCCAGTGGTGGCAATGCTGGTGTTGGGAGGGGTGGCAGGTGGGTGTGCAAGCAGGTTACCCCTTAACCTTGATCAGGGTTTAGTGAATGTCCTCTTTGAGCAGGACAGCACAGACCCTATCCCTGCCTTGCCAAGAGCTCTTTGAGAAGAATCTCCTCAAGCAGTGGGATCACATAGTGTGACATCCAACATCTGCTTCTCAGCTATCAGTCTTGACCCAGCACTCAGGAACTTTCTACAGGGAAGGTCCCAGCTGTGCAGCTCTGGTGGGACCACCTTAGCCGGCCGCCCCTGCACCCCACCCCGTGTTCCTCTCCGTGGTGGCCTGGGCTCTCACAGCTGTAGGTACATTGGGAATGATGGATGGGTTTTGTGGGGAGCTGGCATGGGGAACACGGGACACTGTTGCTGTAGCAGTGGGAACCAGCAGAGAGGACCTGCCTGGCTCCCTCCTGCCCTCTCCTGACTACCCAGTGAGACCTCAGGAATCCTCCTACTCTTCCTTCCAGGCTGCAGAAAAAAGCTAAACCTGCCATGACAACCACCCAGCCCTGTCCCCTGGCTGTCTTTTGTCCCACCTCCCATGGCAGCTTAAGTGCTGCACCCCAGGACAGGCATGGGCTCAGCTCTGCCTCCACAAACTGCTGTGATCCTTCCACAGTTGCCCTGGTCTGTGCTATGAGCTGGGGGAGCTCTGCAGGGCTGTCCTGCCTCTAGGATGGGGACTTCTGGTACATTGCTACTCTTGCCCTGCCTCTGCTGGGGATCCTGGTGGCAGCTCTGCTCATCCAGAGGCAGCCTCAGAGCTGGGAGAGCGCATCCTTCATGGTGAGCACATGGCCTGACTCTTGGAGACCTCACCCAGGGAGAGGGACCTGGGGGGATAGAGAGGAGGCAAGAGCCACAGCCTCATGGGGCAAGGGTTATATAGTGTCAAGGGGTGCTTCTGCTTTCTCCATCTCAAATCCTGCAGCACCTTCTGCCCTGGTGCAGCATCTATCAGCCAAACCACCCTCCATTAGCATCCTTCTCCAGCACAGGCTCAGCTCTCTGAGCCTCACAACCAGGCTGGACTTCCTTTGCTGCACAAAACTAGCCCAAGCAGCAAAGAGCCCAATTCAGCTGTGAAACCCTGTGGGCCAACCAGTGCCTGCAGGCAATGGCATGACCCTGACACATCATGCTGGGTCCCTGCAGGTCCCCTGCCTGCCTTTCCTGGCACTCCTCAGCATCACTGTCAACAGCATCCTGATGGCCCAGCTCAGCACCGCTGCCTGGCTGCGCTACCTGCTCTGGATGGCCATTGGTAAGTCCAGCCACCCTTTGGGTCCCTGAGCTGCTGACAACTTCTGTGAGTGAAGCATTGGTGGTTTGAGAGCCCGTGGCATTAATTCTGGCTGCAGAGCAGTGGTGGGTGGATGGAGGAGATGCTGAACTTTAATGTCAATGGGTGGTGGGAGCACTCCATCCCAAAGGAGTGGGAACTTTGTGGCTGGGACGGAGGGTAGGGAAGAGAGGACCCCCACCCCATACCCTATTCTGCCCATTCCCAGATTTCCTCGTTTATTTTGGCTGTCCCGTGTTCCTCAGTGCAGAGAGCCACCAGCCCAAAGGAGCAGCCCCACAGGAGCCACTGGTGAGTGTGGCCAAGGAGGAGGCCCCAGAGCCCTGCAGGGCTGTGTGGTGCCCATCTGCTCCAGGACAATTAGAGGAACTTGTCTGGTCTCTGAGCACCTGGTTGTCCCCACCCTGTGCCTGAGGGTCAGAGAGGCCCCATCCTGGAGCTCCAGGAGCTGTTTACTCCTGAGTCTGCTGAACCTCCCAGAGCAACCTGAATCATGGCAAGCCCCTGCTGAAGGAGTTTTGTGTGGTGAGGATAAAGCACACAGGCGGTTTTGCTGCTGTTACTGGGCTCTAGGGTGTTTATGATGGTTGAAACCTCTTCCTGAAGCCCTGCAAACTCTCCCTGTCCCCTCAGTCACTCACAGCAGAGGCTTTTTGTGCTGCCTTGACCCTCCACACTGCCTCAGTACCCCAAGCCAGGCAGGGCTGACCTGCCTGACCCTATGTGGTCACCAAGGCACTGTGGGTGAATCCTTTGCTGAACCCTTCTGTTCCTCCTCCTTGGTTCCCAGCATTCCCCTTTCCCAAAGCAGGGCACAGTTCTCTGGTTCCCACTTGTGATGTACCCTCAGGAGAGTACCTGGTGCCTAGACCTTGTCAGCCCTCCCTTTACCCAGCCATCCTACAGCAGGGCAGGCTTTGCTCCCAGCCCCATGCCCCCTGCTTTGGTGCTGCAGCACCTGGGGTACTCCCCCACCTCCCTGAGATCACTTTGCAAAGCTGGATGCTGCTCCACCACCCTTCCCCTGAGCCGAAGGGGTGCATACAGTAGTTATCTTATGGGGACAAGCATTTCCCACTCTGGGCATCCCATGGACGTGCTGAGGTCAGAGCTGGACCCTGCTGCATCACTGTTGCCCTCATGGCTGCCTTATTCAGCTGGTATTTTCTGGAGAAGCACAAAGGATGGAAACAGCTGTTGGTGTGGCCCCACCAGCTTGGGAGGGTGGGGGTCTGCCCTGTGCTGGGAGCCCATTGAAATGAATGAAAAGAGGGAAGGAGCAGGAAAAGGAGGAGGACTGGCAGTGGGGACTGTTTCTGGGGCACCCCCATTATGACTTGGTGATGCTTGCTCCCACCCTTCCTGCCTGCTCCCTGCCCTGGGCACAGAGTGCATGGCTTTGCTGTGAGGCACCTTGCACAGGTCCCCAAAACCACCGACACGGGATTCTGGAGGCTGCTGCTTCTTACAGGCCTGTAATGGTTACAGCCAGTAACACACTGGTGCACACACACGCCGCAGGCTAAGCAGCCCTGGGGAGGGCACAGGCCAGTGATAGTCCCCAGAGCGGTGACCATCCTACCACACTCAGTGGAAAGTGTTTGTGTGCATCCAGCCTTGACCCACTGCCCTGCTGGCAGCATCTTTCCTGATGGGGATGTGACCTGGTGGCAGCTGCTGCTGCAGCCTGTTCCCTCTGGAGAGAATCCCTTTCTCCCCAGATGTGCACCTCTGCCTGGCTTTGGAGGAGATGGGGCTGGTGATGCTGCTGATGGGCAGCTCGAGGTCTGTGTGACAGTGAGTAGGGACGTGCCTGGGCTGCAGGAACCACCCCGGGAGCCGAAGATGTGGAAGGTGATGGGGAAGAGAGTGAGTGGGTGGGAGCCTTGCCTGAGCCCTCTCCCCAGGCAGTGATGCAGATCCCAGGCAGGGGAAGCCCTGCTTTCACTGGCAATGGCAGGAGTGAGTGGCATCAGTGTGGGGCAGCCTGGCCAGGGGGCCAGGGCCTGAGATGGAACAGGCTGACAAGGTCTACAGTGAGGGCAGTGCTGGAGGTGGCAGATAGACCCAGCTGCCACCCCGTGACCGCCTCTATGGCTCAGCCCAGGGCTTGCCCACCTGCTTCCCAGGGTGCCAGCCATTGTAACACCATCCTATCCTCAGTGCTCTCCTCATCCTCCTGGTGATCATCCCCATCCTGTCTCAGTGACTTCCTCATCCTCTTTGCCTCATGCCCTGGGCAGCGCTGATGCTGGTTATGCTCAGAGCCAAGCGCTGGGTCGGATCCAGCCCAATGCACATCTACATGTCTGGCTGACCCCTAGAACCCCCTCTTCAGCCTCCCACCAGAGGAAGGGCTGGAGGGACGGCGTGGTGGGGGGTGGCTGGGGCCCCCCACAGCCCCACACAGGCTGGGAAAGGCAGGCGCAAGTGTCCTGTGAAACCTCACCCTGATGGCTTGGCCGCTCTGGGGCTTCCCCCAGCACTGAGGGTACTGGTGAGAGCAGCCCTGGGCTCACAGCCCTGGGTGATAGCCCTGACAGCCTCCTGGGGCAGTGCACGGTGCCGATCAGGGTGGTGCTATGTGGCGATGAGGGCCACTTCTCCAGCAGCTCTGGGGAAAGGGGAGCCGTCGGCACTGTTGAGCACTCGGTACATCAACTCCTCCTTGTCGTGGTCAGCCTGCTCCCGCAGCTGCATCTCCTTCTCCAGTGCCCCTCGTGCGGCCAGCAGCTCCTCTGACAGCTGCCTGTGGGCAAACAGCACTGCTGAAGCCACTGGGTAGGGTTCCCATGAGCTCCCACCTCTCTCTTCAAAGCTGTGCCACCAGCACAGCTGCTCCTCCCATTGGAGATGCCACTGGGCATGTGGGAGCAGCACTTACCTTGCCATGACCAAGTGGTTCTGGGTGCGCACTTGCAGGTCCTCATTCTCCTGTTGGAGACTCTTCACCTTCTCCTCCAGCATAAGGTTCTTCTCCACCTGGAATGAGTGTGTGAAGGTGAGGAGGAAGCTGGAAATCACCCCTGAACCACCCTAACACCCCATCCTTGCGAGAACGATTGTTTGGTGGTTCTGCACCCCAAGAGAGGGGTTGGGCTCTATTCACCTTCACTTCAGCTGCTATTTCTGAACAGGATTCATGTGAGGAGAAGAGGCTTCAAGCTGCACTAGGGGATGTTTAGGTTGGAAATTTCTTCCCCAAAAGAGTGGTCAAGCCCTGGCACAGCTGCCAGGGAGAGGTGGTGCTGAGGGATATGGTTCAGTGGTGACCTAACACTGCTGGGTTAATGGTTGGACTTGGTCTTAAAAGGCTTTTCCAGCCTAAATCATTCTTACAGGTGAAAAGAAGAAAACCCACTGATGACCCCATCTCTTTCAACCCACCACAGTCTCCAGGTTCAGCAGCTTCTTATCTAGGCTGTGGATGTGCTCATTCTTCATCTCGATGACGAAGTGGAGGCTCTCCAGCTCCTGCTCCCAGAATGGGCTGGGGCTGCCGTGCTCCTGTGGGGCACAGGGAGAGCAGGCAGCTGCAGTGAGGTGGGAACTCACACCCCACCATGACCCCAGTGGGCCAGTGCCCATGTTTCATCCAGCACTTGTGTTCCAGGGCCCCAACAGCCCAGGCACCTCCCAGAGTGCCTTTGCTTCAGCTGTCCTGTGCCCACTTCCCCCTTGACTCCAGCCCCCATCCCTCTCAGGGTCCATCAGAACTGTGGGCCAGAACCCTGGAGGCAGATCCCCTCCCAGATCCCCTCCCTGCACCTGAATGTGCTTCTTGTAGTCTGTGCTCAGGAGAGACTCTTCCACTCGTTTCATCCTGTCCTGGAAGGACTTCAGTTGGGAATTCAGCTCCTGGATTGTCTCCTAGGGCAGCCAGAGAAGAAGCACGGTGGGATTTCTTCCTGAGTGGGGGTGCTGCTACAGCACCCCAGTAACCCTGGGGCTAGGAGAATCTATCTCACCCCCAGGCACAGCAGGGACTAAGGTGGCCACCCGGAAGCTTGGGGCACCATGGTGGAACCAGCAGATTGTCATTAAGCCCTTCACAAGCACCCTCCCACCAGGGATCTCTCTGCAGGTACCTGTAAGGCCACCTGAGACCTGTGGTGGGTCTCTGCCAGCAACAGCTTCTCCTGCTCGTGTGCTCTCTGGAGCTCTGCAGGGAAAGCACAAGCCAAGTGTCACTGGCATGGGGACACCTGGTCAGGGAGCACCACCTGAGACCCACAGTGCTGTGGAGCAGAAGGGCTGCAGCCCCCCAGCCCTACATGAAGCCAGAGGGGTGCTGGCAGTGGGGGCGTAGCAGGTGGGGAGATGTGGGGACCCCTCATGTTCTGGCACACACCTTGAAGTGTCTCCATGTGCTCTCTCCTGAGGGCATCAAACTGCTCCTCCAGCTCAAGATCTTTTCCCTTTTCCACCTGGGAAGCAGAAAGTTGACAGACCCTACAGCCAGACCCACTCCATTCTGGGCTTCTTAACCCCTTCCTTACCCCTTCCTTCTCCCAAAACTGGGAGAGCCCAGTCCAGGATGTGCCAGGTCCATGATCATTGCGTGGAACATCCTGACTGGCTGCACACTCCTGCTCAGCCACTGTGCCCAGCACCCCCCTTTCCACTGACCTGGATGGTGCCTGCCCGACTGGCATCCTGTAGCCGCTCCTCCTCCTCCTCCTGACCTTGGAGAAATCTCCCACTGTCCAACTGCTCCTTCCCATCTTCAGGCAACTTGGTGGCACTGGCTACAACACAAATGTGACTGGGATAAAACTGATTGCCTTCTGCTAACTTGGCTGCTTGGGTTTCCTTGTCAGTCAAGCTGCCTGTGTGGTGACCTGGGTTCAGCCCCTGTCCTCCCACAGGGAAAATGATAGAGGACATTTGGCCCATCTCACTCATGCAAATGAGCACTAACTGGGACCTTGGTCTCGGGTCCAGAGAGGACACTCCTTGTTAGGCTTCCAGTCCTAGAGGTGAGGATGGAATACCTTCATCCAGCGTAGAGCAATGAGGGTGAGGAAGGAAGTGGAACAAGTCTCCTATGAGGAAAGGCTGAGGGAGCTGGGTCTCTAGTTTGGAGAAGACTGAGGGGTGACCTCATTAATGTTTATAAATATTGAAGGGTGGGTGTCAGGAGGATGGAGCCAGGCTCTTCTCAGTGTCATATAGTGACAGGACAAGGGGCAATGGGTGTGAGCTGGAACATGAGAGGTTCCATGTAAATATGAGAAGGAACTTCTTGATGGTGAGGGTGACAGAGCACTCAAATAGGCTGCCGACATCCCCATCCTCTTGGTCCTGGCTGGCTGCCTCAGGGTCTGTCCTACCACTTTGTTAATATCACACTGAGAGAGCATACTGGGTAGGAGATGGGTTTTCTTCTCACCATTCTCTGTCTTCAAGGCTGTGAGCTCCTGGGAAGCTGGTCCCCGCTGCTGCTGGGCTTTTAGCTGTGTCTGTCAGAGAGAGAGAAGATGCTAGAGGAGGGTGGGACAAAGGGGGCAGGTGGCTGCAGGTAGAGGACACCCTGCAGCCAGGCACCCTGTGCTGAGCACACTCTCCTTAGACTTGGGTGCTCATACAGCAGTGGCTCCTGCCTGACCCCCTGGTCTGGGTCAGCCCCAAGCACCCATGGGTGCATATGCACTGCCCTGAGCCCATGACACTTCCCTGCACCTTGGGCACTTTGCCATGGGGCGTTGCCAGCCACCAGCTGGGAAACCCGAGGGATGCTCACACCCTGTCCAGCCATGGTGCTGGTGCAGAACATTTGTAGGGGAGAGCAGGCAGCACCAGGCAGGGCTATGGGGACAGCAATTCCTTACCACCCTCCTCCTTCCCTGTCCTGGATGCTCAGGGTCGGCTACTCCCTGGCCTCCAGTAGCACCCCAGAGACCCTAGTGCAGGGGGCAGAAAGGAGAAATACCCATAGGGCAGGGGTGACGCGGACCCTGTGCAGGGCTCGCAGTGGGTGAGAGCTGGCAGTGGCTCAAGGATGACCTCAGGAGAGCAGGAATGTGCCACTCAGCCCCACGCACAGCCCCATGCTCAGCCCCATGCTCAGCCCCATGCTCAGCCCCATGCTCCTGCTGCTGCCACGGACTGACACAACCCAGAGCTGGGAGCTGCCTGCAGCAGCACAGCTTTATGAGGTGCCTTCCAGCCCTAAAGGGGTTTAATTTAGTCACTTGGAGGGGGAGAAAAAAAGAAATTATGGATGTTTTTATCTGTTGCTGAAGGATAGAAGCGAAACTCTCCTGCTCACACAGCTCAAGCTTCCTAGCGTGGGGTAAACCTTTGCCTTGGGTCATGCATCTGGGCAGGGGTTTGGATGCACCATGGGGGAGGGAATCCACCTGCAAAGCCAATCCTACAGTATCAGTCACTGCAGAAAGCAGCCCCACAGCTTGTGGGACCCCGCTGTGCTGGCTGCACTGACCCAGCTTGGCCCTGCTGTCACAGCAGCGTTGGCCAAACATACACATGGTTAGTTAGGGAGCCTGGCCTGGGAAAAAAGGGAGGCAAAGCAAACAGGCATCCCTGCCTCCACCCCCCGCTGCAGCCCCCCTTCAGAGAGCTGCAGGGAAAGGCAGTTGCCAGAGAGAGCAGGAAACTCTGAGCAGAGCTCTGGGAAGGCACCACAGCTTTATCTGCCCTTCTATGGCGTGAGCAGCCACGGCGCTGAGCGCAGCCCCGGCAGCAGGGAGATGAGGATTTGCAGGGTTTGTTCTTGTAACCTACACAACTCACCCTGCAAATGTGGGGTGCCCTGCGATGCTGCTCAGCCCTGGAAGCCCTGCCTGCAGAGGGACCCCAGGATCTCCAGCCTGCCCCCAAACCCATCTGATGGGCAGCCCTCTGCTATTTAATGTGCCCAGTATCCTGGGATGGGGTTTGGAGTCCATTTGGGGTGTGTGTGGATGAGATGGTCAGGATTCTGCGCGAAATTCAAAAGATCCCCCCCTGTTTACTGCAACAAAGCAAAGATTATGGGGAAGACGGACCATCCTGGCATGGGGGGGGGGGGGGGTTTCACACAGCCCCCAGGGGTTTTGGATGAGCTGAGCCTTGCCAAGAGCAGGATGCTGGTACCTTCTCCAGGAATCACAGAACCACAGACTGGTTTGGGTTGGAAGGACCTTTCAAGCTCATCTAGTTCAAGCTCTTGCACCAAGCAGGGACATCTCCAGCTATAGCTGATTGCTCAGAGACCTGTCCAACCTGACCTTGGGCAACCATCCCCAAACCTCAACTGCCCAAAGCAACCCTTCCCTGCTGATGCATCCCACTCCATGACAAAGGCAGAGCCCAGCACTGGCCACCCCTCATCACCCCCTCCCTATGCCCTAGTGAGGGGTATGTCTCCACCACGGATCTGATCCAGAGCATTTTCACCTCTCCCCATGCCCCAAACTCAGCGGGATGGGGCATTGGAAGCCCCTCAAGGCAGATAACTGGAGACAACTGCACAGCTCAAGGGAGCCAGAGGTCTGTCAGCATCAGCAGACTGATCTAAATACCTGCCCCGAGGCTACACACGGTGCACCCTCCTATCTCTGGAGCAATTAAAACAGAGTCTGGAGCTAATTTTAATCCTAAAGATTTAATTGTCCTTTGGGCTGAGAGCTCCACCACCAAACCCAGGGTGGAACGCAAGATGTGGCTGAAATACAGGGGCACTTTGGGCTGCCTCATCCAGAGCAGCCTGTGGTGCCCATCTCTGGTATCAATGGGGTGCTTTGGAAGGTTGGAAGACAGTGCTGGTACCTACTGTGTGTGGAAGGAGCAGTCAGGGTTGCTCCACCTGGAATAGCTTTAGCCCAGGGAAGAAACAGCCCAAAACATCCCTCAGGTGCAGTCACAGCCCCTGCTGCTTGTAGAATCATAGAACTATTTAGGTTGGAAATGATCTTTAAGATCACTGGGTACAACTGTTATCCCATAAAGTCTTAGCATGGAAAACTCTGGCTTTGTCTCTGAGGGAGCTGAAGCCAAAAAATCCCCCCTAGCTCTAAAGCAAAAGTTATCTACATTCTTAGAACTAAATATTTCTAATGGTCAAAGGCAAAACTGTTTATGGACGGATTAATCGGGATTTCCAGCAGAACGTGAGGCATCTCCAAAGGTTCCAGTGGTGGGGAGTCCTCATGCAGAAGCAGCCTCTGCTTTTCAGCCCTTGGCGTGAGGTGGGGTTTTGTACTGTGTTTTCCTTCCTCTTTTCCTGCTTTACAAATACCTTAAGCACTTAAACCACACAATGTTCCCATCAGTGAATGAAATCACAGAGGGGCAGGAAACTAACATTTAAATCCCGACTCTGCTCCTGGGGACCAGGTTTTGCTTTGTGGCTGTGGACAATTGGGCCAGTATTTGGCCGGGTGACCCTAAAGCTTCCCTGGGACCTGCAGCAGTCACTGGGTGCTGCCAGAGCAAGGCTGGCACAGGGCTGTGGGACCTGTCTGTGACTCTGCTGCTGTTTTTCCTCCAGCGATGGTTGTTACAAGATGGCTATCACCTCCCAGCCAGACCTGTGCTGCAGATCCCACACAAACTCTCCACGCTGTTGGCAGCCCCAAGTTCTCATCCTGACCTTTCCCTGACCCCTGCTGCTACATATAGTTCCTATATCTCCCAAACAAATTCCCCTCAGCCCTGGACGGCTGCCAAACCCCAGCACTGGTCTTTTGGGAAGGCGTCTTGGCCTCTCCCACGCTAGGAGCCCCTCTGAAGGGCAACCAGAGACCATCAGTGGATGGAGCCAGAAGGAAAGGGATCTCTGAGGACAGTGCCTGCAGCCTGGATCTGGGCTCTAGCTGCAGCACCTGCTCCTGAGAGTCCTTACTGTCCCGATGCCCACAGACCAGTGATGGGGAGGATGGGGCTGCCAAGCTGCCTCCCCTAGTCATGCAGCGGTACCTGGTATGTTGCCCCCCCGACTGGCACGGGCTTCCCAAGGTCACCTGCAACCTAAGCCTGGCCCCAAAAGCCTTCATAACTCCCAGCCCCATGACAGCTTCCAGACTGAGCACCCACAGATCACTTCTGGGGTTTGAGGACCCACCCTGCCCCCATCATCCCCAAGGGACCAGCTCCATCAGTTCATGCATCAACAGGAAGAGGGTGAAGGTCTCCCACTACACCTTTTGGTACCCTGGACACAAGAAGATGAGCAAGAGCAGCTTGGTGCCTGCCCTTACCCCTATTCAGCATCAAGGAGATTTCAGTGCTGCTTTCAGGATTAACTGAGTTTAGTCACAGCAGCAGGGCGTTTCCTGGGGGTACAAACTGTGGTGAGCAGCACTGCAAGGCTGAGCTCAAGCACTGGAAGGGAAGTGTCTGTGGGCTTATATTTCCGTAATTTGGTGAACTTGCAGCTCTCAACACCTGCAGCCTCGGGGCTGCTGTTTTCCCCATCCCATGCCCCTCCTTGTGAGCTCTCAGAGTCACAGTCCAGCCCAGAAGGGTCTGATCTTATGACACAGAGAAGAGTGGATTTTTTTTTTCCATGATATGGAGAAGCAGCCAAGCCTGTAAGAGCTGTAAATAAAGGCACTTGCTGGCTCTAGGGCTGCGCCTGCTCCCCCTACACATCCCAGCGTCAGGTCCTGGGCAGCCAAGCTCTCCTAGCTGCCTCTGCAAAGGGTATGGGGTTAGGGGGGCACTCTGGCACTGTGGGACCTCTCTGACTTTCCTCCTGCCACACTCTACCACCACAATACACCAACACCAGCTCATCTGACCGCACAAACACCTCCTGAGGCCCATGGTGGGGTAAGCATGTCAGAAAAATGACAATAATTAGCAGCAGATAATTTGTAGACCTTCACTTGCAGTAGAACTCCTCAGTGCAGAGTGATGGACCGAGGTCTGCTGGGGACTCAGAGCATTCCTCTGCAGAAGTGTCACATTCAGCACAAGAGGGGACCCTGCGCAAGGCAGGGATCCAACTTTGGGACAAGGGAGGATGCTCTGAGAGGATGGCAGAGCTCTAGATGGGGGAACCCATCCCCATCGTGTATGGGACCAGCATTCCCAACTGGCATTGTCACCCCAGATGCTGCACCCCCTTTAGCACAGAGATTGTGGCAGCCTGGAGGGTGCAGGAGGGCATGTGGTGCCCAATTGCCACCATGCCCAGTGCCAGCTTCCCCACCCCAACACCAGTGGGGTCCCACACAACCGGGGGCAGCTGCACTGCCCAGTCCTGCTGCTCCCCCAGGCAGGGGAGGGTCCCACAGCGGGTACCCCCGGCACACCCCCTTCACACAAACCCCAACCCCACACAAACCCCAGTTCCATGCAAACCCGGCAATACACACAGGCAGTCCCACGCGAATCCCAACTCTATGCAATTCCCGTCCCCATGCAAACCCCGACCCCACGCGAACCCCGACCCCACGCGAAGCACAGCCCAGTCCAGCCCAGTAAACCCAGTACCTTGCCGCTGGCGGGGCAGCAGCGCAGGGCGCTGCCGGTGCAGCCCATGGAGCCGCGGCCGGAGCCCGCTCAGCGCAGCATCCCCCGGAGAGGGGGACAGGCGGGACGGGACGGGACGGGATGAGCCGCCCCAGCTGGCAGGCAGGGGAAAAAAAAATTCAAAAAATTAAAAAAACCCTCCCCGGTCCTCGCAGCTGCTCGCAGGCAGTGCCGGGAGAGGGTGCTCTGCACCCCCGAGCTGCGGGCAGGGCCCCCGGCCGCAGCCTGCCCGCCCCCGGGGCTGGCCCTGAGCTCCCGGCGGGGCTGCTCTGGCCCTGGGACCCCCACCCACTGAGAGTGTCCCCGCCCTGGGTTCAGGGGGTGCGGGTCCCAAGCAGAGTATGGGACCTCCCAGCCCGGGAATGCTCTGTCCTTGCGGGGAGAGACTGGGGATGCTCCGTGCTGGGTGGGAGGAAAGGGGAGCAGGACCCCTGCAGCAGGGTTGGGGTCCAGCCGGAGCAGGACTGGCTTTGGGGGGGATTGAACCCAGCCCAGCCTAGTGGATGGAGGGATGTGATGAGAGGAAGGCAGGATCCATCCCAGTTTTTGCCATCACTCCATACATTTCCAGCTTGTGCTGGGGTAGCAGTGTAAAAGTGGTGCTTTGGGGTGTTAACTTTGGGCAAGATCTCTGCTCTGGGGGCAGCTGTGCTGGACAGAAGGGGCTTTCGGTGTTGTCCATACTGGGGGGGGACACACAATCTGGCAATCCCCCATCCTGAGCATCCCTAACCCCCTGAATGCTAGGCCTGGAACCAGGGTGCCCTTTTGCAGTAGGAAGTCCTGCACTTTGGAAATTGATCCTAAAGAGGTGGGGAAACACACAGGGTTTAAATTGCCTCAGCTGAAAATTAACGTGAGGAAAAGCAAGTTCCTCCAAACGTTTTGGTTTTGATGATTATTTTTAAAATGCCATGAAATAACAGACATTTCCAGCTCTGACCCACAGAACCAACCGCTGCCACCCAGCTCTCCTGAAATAGGAGCGTTTCAACCAGCTCACGAGGCTGTGCCCATATGGAAACACTGCCAGTTTTTGTCAACAAGTTTCTATTCTGACATTTTCCAAATATCCCCTGGGTGAAGTCCAAGCAGCCCATGGCTCAGGGGCTGCCAGCACGCTGGTCTTTTGCCACCGCTCAGGCACTGCCTGCTTGGCGGATGAGGGTGTGGAGGTGTGTGGTTACTCCACAACGTGTAACTTAGTGGAGCTTTTTCTAAGCAGGTAACCCTGGGACCAGGGAAATTGTGAAACAGCACTTGGATAGGAGGGTGGGGAAGGTGAGGGGCATGCCCACAGCTTCCCGGAGACTGGTGGGACCAGTTACCTGCGTCCTCTTGGGTAGGTGCCGCTTGTTCGTGAGTCACAGCTGCTTCCTGGCATCAGCCCCCAGCTCACAGAAACCACTGAGAGTGTCTCTGTTCTTATCTCTCCCAGCACTTCATACGTGGGGCAAGTGTCCTTCCCAGCCTGAGACTACTTATTTGGGCTGAGTAGATCGTTTGCTGGATAAAAAGCTCTGCCAGCACAAGGTGCTGCTCTCCACCTCTCCAGGGTTAATTAAAAAACCTGGACCAGACTCTAGAGGCTGAAGGCTTTCAGGGTTGAGCACAAAAGCACAGGACTGTTTCCAGGCTGAATTTGCATCTCTGGAGCTGTGGCTGTGAACAGGAGCAACTGTGTGGGCAGCTGACGAGCCTGCCCAGCTGCCATCGTGTCTTGCTGGTGCACAAAGGTCCAGCAGTTTGCATGTGTGCTCGTCATCATTTCTGGTTTTAGCTGTGGGGGTCTGAAGAGGTGCACTGGGATGTCCCAGTGCCATAAAGTGGGGTTCTATGTGGGGTTTCTCTTGCTAGTGGTAGAAAAAAAACCACTGGGTTTGGTTGCATCAGGCTGATGTGGAAGCCAGCAAGGCAGAGCTGGGGCTTCGGGATGGGGCTGTGCAGTGAGCCCAGCTCCAGCACCCCATTCCCCAGCTGCACATCCCACACTAAGGCAGCTACGACCCTCCTCTTCCATAAATCACTAACTGTCACTATAACTACCTTTTGGTGAAGGGGCTGCACCAGATCTCATTACTTCCTTCAGCCTTTGGGTGCATCTGGGAGGCTGCTTGCCGGAGTCCTCCTTGTGCTACCCTAAAAGTCTCTCATTTAACTCAACTTTGCCAATTTCTCAGTTTCTCCAACTTTTCCTATGTGGTCTGCATGGATATGTCCCTACTGGAGAGATCTCCCAGCTCAGCTCACCTTCATCCTCTTCTGTCTCACTACAGTTATAATTTGGTCCGTTTGCAGGGCAGTATTAAACCACCCAGAAACTTTCCTGCCCAGCTGCTTTGGAGCAAAGCAGGGACTTCCCATGGTGGTGTAGCAGTGGGATTCATGGCTGCAGTGTCTCACCCACCTCTCCCTCTACCAGGGGAGCATGTGGAGCTGGGCTGCTGGAGCCTGCTCACTGAGGGCTGAAGATGACAGAGGTTATGACAGCAAGGGGATTTCTGCCCATGCACAGACAGGAAAGAGGAGCTATGTGGCAGCCACCTGAGGCAGCTTCAGCGTGTTTTGGAGCTTGCCCTGATGTGTTTTTCAGTGTTATCACTGTCTCTCCCCAGGAACAGCAGCAGCTGGAGCAATCTCAAGGGTTTTCCCTAGAAAAGTGAGCCTGGGAGGGTTTATCTCCTGCTCAGCAGAATTGCCTAAATGGGATAACAGCTGGCTGAATGTTGAGTTAATTTGTGCCAATGGTCATCTGAAGTGTTTGCCAAAGCTTATGGATAAGAGAACTATTTATGCAAGCTGTTAAAGTGTCTCCACTTGCCCTCCAGTTCCAGCTGGTAAGGACTGGGCAGGACAGGGTGGGTACAAGATAGTGCCCTTCATGGTCTCTGTGCAGGGTGGTCCTGCGACTGCAGATAGGGGTCTTTTATTTCCTTTCCTAACTTTTCTTTTCAGAAATTCAGTCTAGGAAAGAAAAAAAAATAAAGGAGGGAAAAAAAAGGCAGTGGAGAGAGAGTGGTCTGTGGTGGCACCGTTCTGCCCTGCACACGATTTGCAATTTGTTTGCTCTTGTAAATGAGAGATAACGAAATCTTCAGCGCTGTCGCCTGTCTGCGCTGGCTGCTTTTCTTCAATGCAAATTAGAGATGTTTACCTAGATCTGCTGGGACCTCGTGATTTGGGCTTTGCATAGGTGCAAAAGCTCAGAAAACTGTTTGAGCTGCAGAGGATCTGGTACGTGTTGGTGCCCAAGGTCACAGAGTCCTTTGGGTCTAGCTCATGCAAGCTTCTGCCTTGAGGTAGAGCAGTGATTTCAAGCCATGCCTGCCCCTACCTGTGTATATCCAAGCAGAAAGATGTGGGTTAACCTGTCCTTACAGGTTCTTTTTTTTTTTTTCCTGTGGCAAAGTGGAGGGGGGAAGGATGAGAATGGGGAAACTCAACCTTCACCCACGCTAGTAGCGCGAAGTGGCAGAGCATGTGGTGCTAGGGGCTCAAGGCAAGGGGCTCTGCTACCGTCCCCACCCCAAACACATGCATCTCTGTCTCCATCCATGTCCCCCTGCTGCTCGGGGCCTCAAAGTGAAAACTAATCCCAGGGAATAATTTTCTGCCCTGCTCCCGGGTGGGAGGGACAGGGCTATTTATTCCTCACCCTTAAGCCTCTGCAGTGGATCAGCGACACAGTTGTTGCTGGCGACATGGGGTGGGCAGCACCATCGGTCCCAGCCCCTGCCTGCTCCTGCGCCCTGCCTGCCTGCTCTCCGCCGGCCTCGCTGCTAAATAAGGACGAAAGGCTAAAAATAGAGCTGAGACAGGGGTTTGGATGAGCCAGGCAATCCTGCCTAGGGCTGGGAGGGATATGGCAAGGCCAGTCAGCATGCAAGGGAGCAGGGTCCCACAAGTGGGTTCTGACTGTGCTGTAGCAGGAGGAAAAGTCTGAGACCTGCCACACTCATGTCCTAGGTCCTCAGGCAGCTCAGACCCTTCCAGCTTTCCACAAGGAAAAAACATCTGCTTAACAAAATACATGAGGAAACGCCCACTCCTGTGCCATCCGTGATGGTGGGGCCATTTCAGCATGATGGGGGGCTCAGTGCAGCTCTGGCTAGAAAATTAGCATCTGGAAGGGGAAGGGTGGTAGAAGGAGTGTATGTGGGTGTTACATATAAAATTGTGTTTACATGAGTGGTGGGTAGTGGGATGATGCAGAAAACTGCCCAGGAAGGGGCTACCTGATGCCAGGGTGCTCCCATTCCCTGCAGAACACATGGCAATGGGCTCAGGGGCACTAGTATTTCTACTCTCCAGCTGATGCCTGCCTCATGTGGAGCACGAGGTGGAGGGATCATGGGGATCCTGGATGTCTCTGGGGTGGTCACAGGGGTGCTGGGTGCCAGTCTGGGCTGGATATGCACACCTGCAGCCATCTCGGCCGGTTCAGAAGAGATGCAGCCCTGTCGGAGAAGGGGATGGTGGGGAGATGGTCTAAGCTCACCCACTGGAACTGGGTGCTGTGGATATTCTCAGCCTCCGCCTCCCAGTGCCGACAGACAGCTAAGAGCTGGGTGACTGGGAAGGCACCTCTTCCCGTCCCAGCATCCCTGAGAGTCCAGTCCTGGACTTGGAAGCGAAACTGAGAATGGAAAAAAAAAGGAGAGGAAAAAAAAAAGACAAAAAAAAGAGGAAGAGAAAATCTGAGAGCGCACACAAGGGGAGGGAGGAGGAACCGGGACTGGGAGGGGAATCGGGAGCTGGGAGGAGAATCGGGGTTTGGGAGGGGAGTTGGCCGCGGAGCTCGCAGCCTTCGCTCGCAGTCCCGGCCACTCCAGACCTGACTCAGACCCCAGCGCCGCGCTAGCCCCCCGCTTTTCCGCCCCCCTCCTCGGAGCTTTTGGCCGCTGCGTGCCCGGATGGTGCCGGAACGCCCCGCGGCGATGCGGGGAGCTATGGGGGGAGCGATGCTGGCAGCGCTGCTGGCTCTGTGCGCGTTCCCGCTCTGCTCGGCCGCGCTCGGCGCTGTCAGACCCCGCACCCTGCGCAAGGTGAGAGACCCCGGCCCTGCGCTTCTCGCTCCCTATGGGGCTGCCGGAGGAACTGGGGTGGGAGGCAGCCTGGGGGTGGGAAAGCTTCAGCCATCCTGGTGGGTTCTGCAGGGGCTGGGCTGTGAGGTACCGGGGTCCCGCAGAGCAGAGCTCCGGGTTCAGCCTGGGAGCAGGGGGAGAGAGAGAGAGGGAGAGAGGGAGAGAGAGGGAGAGAGGGAGGGAGGGAGGGAGGGAGGGAGGGTGTAGGGGAAGGGAGCGGATTTATTTCTCTTTGGATGAACCATCCTGAGCCAGGAAGGCTCCCCGGTCTCTTTTCCCTTGGCTGAGCTTTCCCTGCAGCCTCCCAGCCTCTCATTCGCTTCCCTGTTCCTGAGTTGGGTTAATGGTTGAACTCGATAATCTTGAAGGTGTTTTCCAGCCTAAACGACTCCATGATTCCAAGATTTTCCAGCTCACGTTGCTGCTGCCTCCTGGTTCCCACGCAGCGCTGGGCCAGGCTCCTCACCCCGCGCTGCTTAAGATGGGGCTGATTAGGATGCATCAAACTCACGCGTGTGCAGGGGAACATCCCTAGTTATTTTCCAGGAACCTTGGTGCTACCTCAGGGAAGGGGGAACCAGTTAGGAAGGCTGGAGGGGGCTCACCAGAAGGTCTGTGGTTCAGCCACACGCACACACTCGCTGAGTTTTTCCCTCCCGTGGAGCCTCTTTACCTGCAGACCCAGGGGCAGCAGACTCCTAGCTCTTGCTAAGTGTTGGGGTGCAGCCAGCCCCTTGCCCCAGCTTGCTCTGAGCCCCATAGCGTGCCCTGGGCTGAGCAGGATGGGCTGCAGAGCCAGCGTGGGCAGCGGTGCCTGCTGGCACCAGGCAATAACAGCTTCCACCAGTTCTGTGGCTGCTGGGCCAGGCCTGGGGAGTCCCGTGCCCGCATCACAGGGACGCGAGTTGCCCCGGCCAAACCTGCTTGAGGTGCACAGCCCAGACAGCCTCCCTGCCAGAAGAAGACTTGCAATTAGGCTGGAGCCTGCTCGGGGAGGAATCTGGGGCTGGGTACCTGCCACTGGCTTGTAGCAGGTTCAGAGGAGGCTGTTGCTGGCCTCCCTTTGCCTTTGAACCTGGATTATGGCAGTAGAGGGCTCCAGTGGTGTTGCTAACCTGTGGCTTTACTGGTGGTGGCCAAGTAGGCTGGTGGGACTTGGAGGAAATGGGGGGGATATCTCAACATGGCTTCGAGCCCAGCCAGGACACAAGTGATGTCCTGCTATCTGGGTGACATCTCCTGCGCTTGGATTATCCTGTGGGATAAGGCCGCTTCCCTGGCACATTAGGATAGGATCAGGGGATGTATCAGGCACGAGATAAGTCTGGTTTGTCTGCCTCCTGGAATCAGTGGAGATGGAGATGTTAAGCAAAGTCTGACATGTGATGTGTGCATGAGATTTCTGCTCCTGCCCAGAACCAGGTGGATGGAGCCTTTCAACCCCCAGGGTGGTTCCTGGCTGAACTAAGAGTCTGTGCTGGCCCCATAGCCCCCTCGGGGCTCAGCCACCACCAACCTGCCCTGGTCCCTGCTTGCTTTCTCCCCTTTGCTCTTGCACACCTTGCCAGGGGCCGTTGGCACTGGTGCCAAGGATGCTTCTTGCCCAGTTCACAAGGAAAGTGTTTGGACATTCTGCTGAGGCAAGTTTGCAAATTGCGTCTTGGGAACCTTCTTTGGGTGTGAAGTACATGCAGATGGAGAGTTTCTGCAATGCCCTCAGGCTCAGAGAGCTGGGAGTGCAAGAAATGCAGAGGGAAATACTTGTTTGCTATTTGAAGAGGGAGTGAAGGTCATTTTCTGGCTGTGTTTGTGAGCAGATATTGCCAGGGGTCGGGGGTCCAGCACGGGGGAAACCTGCAAAGCAAGGCTTGCCTTGGCTCTGACTCCTTCCATCCCTTGGTGCCACAGGTTGGTGGCTTTGCCTGGGAGAACTGTGGTGACAAGAAGAACCCTGTGGTGCTGCAGAGCCTCTCTGTGGCACCTGACCCCATCAGCATCCCAGGGAGACTGCGAGTCAGCGCGGCTGCCAGCAGCAGCAAGACCATGGCCTCCCCTCTGAAGGTGGGTGCTGGAGATGCCTCTGTGGGACAAGGGAGGGTAGAGCTTCCAAAGACTGACAGGACCTGGGAAGAGCCCAGCAGTGGGTATGGGAATGGGCACGGAGCAGTGCAGGGCTGAGCATACTGGGCTCTGTAAGCCAGAAAGGGGTCATGGGCATGGGGAGATGGGTGATGGGAGTAGACAGTCCAGTGGCTTGGGGAGACTGGTGGTGGGAGCAGACAGCCCAGTAGGAAACTCTCAGTCTTGTGCCAATGGGAGAAACCACCTGAGCTGTGTCATATGCTTGGGACATAATGACTCAGGGAGGGAAGCGAAACCCTAAATGCCCTGGGTGATCCCGGCAGTTGCTGCAGCATCTGTTTTTCAGAGGTCAGACCTGGCTGCTTCCTCCAGGAACATGTTGTGATCCTGCTGTGGGAGCCTTGGGCTGGCCTGGCTTCCCTGCACCACTATTTTGGGACTTTGTGGAATGAGACAGAACGTGTCTCTCTGCCCAAAGTGCATGGGATGTCTTGAGCAATGCCATAGTGCCTGTTTGGGGTTGGGGCTGTGGGGAGTGTGGAGGCAGAGCTATGGGATGGGAGCTGCCAGGAGGTTTTTGGGCAGGGGAAGAAGTGGGTGTGTGGGGAGGTGTTTGCTCATGGGGTCAAGCTCAGGTTGGAGGAAAAGAAACCTGTAGGCAGAGAGGAACCAAAAGCAGAAGGGTGAAGTGGGGGACGATGTGGTGGCCCTGTGAGTACCCCAAAAAGCTACAAAACCAGGAGCTGAGGTGTGGTGGGCTGGAGGAGCTATGGGTGCCTGTGCATGTTGAACTGGTGCTGAACACCTTCCCTTCAGGCAGTGACGGTGGTGGAAAAGGCACTGGGTGACCTCTGGATCCAACTGCCCTGCATCGACCAGCTGGGCAGCTGCACCTACGACGATGTCTGCACCATTCTCGACAATCTCATCCCACCTGGCACGACCTGCCCGGAGCCCCTGCTCACCTACGGCATCCCCTGCCACTGCCCCTTCAAAGCGGTACGTGTGGGGTTCCTACCTGATGTGGTGCCCGTGGTGCCACCGGCTACTGCCGAGCCCCTCGGTATGGGGCTGGGGGTCACCTGAGGTCTCACCTGTGTGTCCCCTCTCCCCACAGGGCTCCTATTCCTTGCCAGCCAGTGACTTCGACCTGCCCGACGTGGAGCTGCCTGCCTGGATGACCAACGGCAACTACCGTGTCCGGGCATCCATCAGCAGTGGCGGGGAGGAGCTCGCCTGCGTCAAGGTGGCCTTCTCTCTCCAGTCCCAATGAGGGGTGAGGGACTGTCCCTCCTCTCTTCTACTCATACCTTGGTCTCCTACCCAGTCTCATTCCAACCTGTCCCTGCAAGGTACATCCCTCCCAGCACCTGTACTCTCACTCATGCCTCCTCCGCTGCTACAGAAAGGTCCCTCTGGCTGTCCTGCTGTCCCCAACCCCATCACCAGGGTGTCCTCTGGCCTGGACACAGTGGCTTTGGAGCCTAACCACAGCCTTTCTGCACAACCTGGGGTAGTTATATTTTAACTAGTTTCTGTCTTTTGTTCTAGTTAATCCCATCAGGGCAATTTTAGACAAGAACATTCCAGGGAAAAGCAGTATTTCTTGGATCAGTCTGTGGGGAGTGTTGGGAGTGCTGGAGCAGGCTACAGGGGAGCAGGGTCAGCTGTGGAGGATGTCCTTGCTTGTCCCCACCACCTCACACAGGGCTGTACTGCACAGGGGTCTCCAAAGTAGGCGCAGGAGCTCTGTCCCACCCCCTGCAGCTCTGGCAGAACCCTGTCCTGTGTGTAGGACCAGCTTGGGGACACGAGACACTGGCGAGGGAACCTCCCCATGTCCCTCCTGCAACAAACATCACGGTGGGACTGAACCCAGTGGATATTGCCCCTCCCAAGGGACCAAGCAGAGGTGGTCAGACACTGGCCATGCTCGTTTCAGGGGGACACGGCTCTGGTGGGCAGCTGGGGTACAGTCTGGCCGGGGACAAGTCCCACTCATCTCATTTTGTGGCTGGGACTAAGCCAAGGCAGGACGCTGCACTGGGACCATCCTCCCCAGGCAGGGGCACCCTCACAGCATGGAGCAGCACTTCAGCCATGGGAGTTGACCATTAACACCAGCAGCCTGGGTCTTATCTGGGAGTCCTGCAGCCTGTCTCCTGGATGTGTGGGCAGGCAGCTTCCTCTCTACCTGCAGCTCCAGGCAGGGTTTGTGGCTGACATCACTTGCTGTTACCAGGTCCTCGTGGGGCAGAGGTGGAGGTGATCCCCAGTCACCCACCGCATGCCTCGCTGTCCATGCCTCCATAGGGCTGGTCTTTCTCCAAGCACTTTATTTGCCTTAACTGATGCCAGGCTGCCCCAGTGAGAGGTCCTCTGCCCAGCAGATATGCTCCTGTTGCCTTTCTGTGCCCTTGCCTTGCTGTTCCACCCTGCTGCTGGGTCTGACCTGGGTTTGTTTTGCCTGGAAAAGTGCTAACCCCTTCACCCCTCTCCCTGCTGCTGTGCAGTGCCCTGCAGTGCCAGGGCAGCTTCCTCCTTCTGGGCAGGTACTGCAGGCTCTTAATAAATCTTTTTTACCAGAGAGCAGAGCTGATGTGTCTTGGAGCTCAGGCTGAGCTAGGAGTGGCTTTTGGTTCCCTTGAAATAGTGGGAATGTGTTTTTTGAGCTGGAGAAGCAAAAGGTGGTGTTGGGCTGGGGTGGGGGTGGTGTTGGAGGATGCTGTGGCCAGAAGAGCCAGAGCTGAGGCCAGCTCCTGCACAAGGGGCACAGCAGGGGTCTGCAGGAACTGCTTTTGGACACAGGGATGCGTCCACCCCACACCCTGCCCTATGCTGGGGGTCTCAGGGGTGTCACTTGTCCTGCTGACTGTCCATCTTGTCCTTCATGTGACCATACTGGGACCAGTGCTGTTTAACAGTGGGATCAAATGCACTCTCAGCGAGTTTGCAGATGACACCAAGCTGAGTGCTTGACACACCTGAGGGATGGGATGTCATCCAGAGGGACCTGGGCAAGCTGGAGGAATGAGCTTGTGAATGAACATCAGGAGGTTTAACCAAGGTCAAGTGAAGGTCCTGTACCTGGGTCAGGGCAATCTCTGGTGTCAATAAATGCTGAGGGAAGAAGTGATGGAGAGCAGCCCTGTGGAGAAGGACTTGAGGGTGTTGGTGGTGGAAAAGCTGGGCGTGAGCTACAGGGTGCTTGCAGCACAGAAGCTGTGTCCTGTGGTCCAGCAGTGGGGTCAACTGGTTGAGAGAGGGGACAGACCTTTCAGCAGGGCCTGCTGTGACAGGACAAGGGGTGATGGTTTTAAACCGGGAGACGGAACTAGACAGAAGCAAGAAATGTTTTGCACTGAGGGTGGTGAGACCCTGGCCTGGATTGCCCAAGAGAGGGTTTAGAAGTCCCATCCTTGGAACCACCCCAGGTGAGGTTGGACTTTGGGATTCTGAGCAACCTGCTGTGGTTGGAGATGTCTGCTCGCTGCAGGGTGTTGGTCTGCAGGAGCTTAGAAGCGCCTCACCCAAACCGCTCTGTGACCCCGTGACTCCGCGTGATCCCACGAGCCTCCCCAGCGCCGCTCCGCAGCTGCAGTGCCCCGCCGCGCCCGCCAGGCGGCACCACAGCCCCCCGGCCCCTCGCCTCACCCTCGTCTCTGCGCGCAGGCGCGAGTGCCGCGGTCAGCTGAGCCGGCGGTCACGTGACGGCGCGGCCGAGGGGAGCGCGCCCGGCGAGGGCCGCGCGGGGCGGCGGCGGCGGCGGCGAGGTGCGGGAATACGGGAACGGGGGGTCTGGGGCGGGGATTGGTGGGACTGTCAGCGGCGGGGAAGTGAGGGGCAACAGGAGCTCGCGAGGTCCCGCGTACGGAGGATGCCGGCAGCCCTTGGACGTGGCTGGAGAGACAGGGGGTGCTCAGAGCTGTCAGCTCGCGTGGGTGTCCGGGGGTCCTTGTGGTGCTGGCATCAGACACGGGTGCTCAGGGGTCCATGAGGGTGCTGGCATCAGACACGGGTGCTCAGGGGTCGCTTGGGGGTGCTGGCATCAGACACGGGTGCTTGGGGTCCCTGGGGTTGCTGGCATAAGACACGGGTGCTCAGAGGTCTTTGAGGGTGCATGAGACACGGTGCTTAGGGGTCCCTGATGGTCCATCAGACATGGGTGCTTAGGGGTCTTAGGGGATGCTGGCTTGAGAGACAGGTGCTCGGGGGTCCCTGGAGGTGCATCAGACACAGGAATTCAGGGTCCTGGGGGTGCTGGTGGTCCATGCTTGTAGCCGTGTGTGTGTGTGGATACTCAAGGTGGGGGGACATACACACACGGCCCCGTGCAGCGTTTAGGGGGTCTCAGGTGCTGGGAAGGGTGCAGGGTGCTGTGAGCCACTGCAGGATGGTTATAGGGACTTCCCTGCTCTGTGGGGTGCAGCCATACTTCCACGTGGGGACAGGAGCTGGGCAGCACAGTGTAACTTGGGGCAGCTGCAGGGACTGATTGTGCCAGTGTCTCTTTGTGGGGAGCAGTTGGAAGGGCTGGAAAGGTGAGTCTGGACATGACACAGGGAGGAGAGGACTGATGCTGTGAGGATGCAGTCAAGTGCAACTGTCACATTTGGGAGGCATCCTGTCTGGGGAAGGGGCTCAGCCATAGTCCCCCTACAGGGAGAAGAGTAGGGTGTGGCTCGAGGGGAACTGACAGCACCATCTCTCTCTCCCATCAGACTTTGACCACAAGCAGTGCTTTGGAAATAAAGGATTCAGCAGGTGTGATGGGAAGCGGCAGCGAGCTGTGCTGTGCCGCTCGCTCTCCTGGAAGGTTTCATGTTGCCCCCTGTGCTCACAGCCCCCGCTCTGTTGGGGAGAGCTGCCAGGACCAGCAGCAAGTTGCATCTTGCTTTTGACATCTGGCTTGGGGTTGTCACTGTAAGGGACCGATTGCTGTCGCATCCCCTGCACCCCCCCAGCTTTCCTGTGCGCTCTGCTCACCACAAAGAAACTGCTTGCGTAGGGGGAAAAAGAAATTGCCTGTGAAAGTGGTTGAGGAGTTGGGTTCAAAGTGGGAACTGCTGCCGCCTTTTCTCTTTCTACTGACGAGGAACCGATGTGACGGGGTTTTGTTTCAGTTTGAAATATTCATTGTGCAGATGAGACAAGTTTTGCAGCTTCTTCTTGTTGATTGCGGGGGAGCTGAGAGCTCCCTGCTGCTACGCAACCTTTAATCCAGACACAAAGCAGGCAAGTCATGATGAACGCATTACCCTGGCTCTTCAAAGCAAAAAGCAGCCAGGCCTGCTTGGGGGGATGGAAAAAAATAATCACAGGGAGTGATCGGGCGGACTGAGGTAACCGTGGTGTGTTCTATCTGGAGGATGTGGCTATCGGATCATCTTTGGGGACGGGTGTCTGTGCCTGACCCACCCCTGGCACCCCTCTGCTTGCTGCCCTTGCGCACAACCAGCTCCTAATGCTTGGCAGAGCCTCCCAAGGCTGTCCCTTGCCCCTGGGGCCCTTTGCCAATGACAAACAGCTTCTAACGCTTTCCTTGTGTAAACTAGTGCTGCTGCTCTTGCTGTTCCCTGGCTTGCTGCACCGCTCTGCCCGCGGAGGAGCCGGTTCAGGACTTGGTTACGTGGCCTGGCTGCAGGGGAGGAGGCTGGGCGGGAGCGATGCATGAGCTGCCTTTAGCTGCTGGGTGCCTGCTGGAGCTGTGCAGGAGGCTGATGCTGTGCAGGATGCACCAGCCTTGCCTTGTGCTGCCCGTGTTGCCTTGTGGCACAGGAAATGCAGCAGCACTATTGTGGCCAAAGTAACTGCTCCTGAGCACTGGGATATGGAGCAAGAAGAGTTGAGCAAAGGCTCTTCCTGCCTGCATCCCTTCTGGCTGTAAGGCTGGACTTGTCCAGCAGCTGTGGGTTTGTTTATCCACCCAGCAGCCAGGTTTGCAGGTAGTGGTGCTGGGGGAATGACTGGGGACTCTGGGGATAGAGTAGGACCCCAGCAGCCTGGGCTGAGCTTTCCTTGTACATTTAGATGTGCCAGGACTGAATTGTGCAGGTGCTCCTGTGACCTGGCCGGAGCCCAGGAACCATGTGGCAGGAAATGAGACCATTTTTGGTCATGACACTTCTCTGCTGCTTCTGCTCAGCCCCAGCCCAGCTCCCCACCAGCACTGAGGAGGACTGGAGCTGCTAGGCAGGGACCTCTGGAACCTTGTGGCAGGGGTTGATGGCCAGTTTGTTGATGGCCTGACGGAGAACTTCTCTGCCTCTTACTCTCCTTCCTGGCAGCAGATGGGGTGTGACAAGGCTGGAGGAAGCTGAGGGTTTGTTCTGGGGCTGTGTTGAAGCAGCAGGATCTTTTCAGGGCACATGTGGGAATTAAACCAGCTGACTGCTTTTACACCCAAAAGCAGGAGGCCTGTGTGCTCCAGGAGGGCTTATGCTAGTGCTCCTGCTTTGCAAGACCTTGATGGGGATTTTCCAGAGTGAGAGCTCCAGGTTCATGCAGGTGCTTCACCCTGGGAATCTCTAGCGTCGTGAGCACCTCTGTGTCTGTGAAATCTTTGGGGCAGGTGGTTTGCCAACAGCACATGGGGTTTGCTCCTCCCTAATGGAGCATAATAAATTAAAAAAAAAATTCTTTGTCATAAAAATCTTCATTAAAACCCCCCAAAACAAAGAATAGTAACAGAAGTTGGGAAGCATTCCTTTCCCCAGGGCGAACAAGGTGTTCCCTTGCAGCAAACTGTGTGTGGGGTGAAAGCGGTTGCTTTGTCCTGGCCATCCTCTTTGACAACCCCAGGGTTGGAACACACTGTCTGCATGTCCCTCCCTCCCTGCCCCACGTGGAGCCAGTTTACCCCTGCTTTAGGGGTGGTCATGTCACTACCTTTAGAACAGGGAACACAGGTCCCTTGCACAACCCAAGAGTGGGTCGTGCCCAGGCTCTGCTTGAGGATCCTGAGCCTGTCCTTCCTGGGTCTCATGGTTTAAGCCCAGTCAGCAGCTGAGCACTGTTCAGCCACTTGCTTGTTCCTGCCCCATGGGATAGGGAGGAGAATTGGGGTGGCAACAAACAGTGTTGAAGTAAGAACAGTTTAATAATTGAAGTAAAATAAAAGGGAACAATCATAGCAGTGAGAAGGGGGAATAACAACAGCAAGAAATCAAGCACAAAGAAGACAAGGGATGCACAATGCAGTCATCGCCTGCCAGCCAGTGCCCAGCCAGTCCCCTCCCATCCAGCTCCCCCCCCCAGTTCATATCCTGAGCATGACATCCTATGGTAGGGAATATCCCTTTGGCTACCTGGGGTCAGCTGTCCTGGCTGTGCTCCCTCCCAGCATTTTGTGCACCTGCTCACCGGTAGAGCTGCGGGAAACTGGAAAATCCATGACTTAGGACAAGCAGCTCAGCAACAATCAAACCATCAGCTTGTTATCAATGTTTACCTTCCTCTAAATCCAAAATTTGGCACTGTACCTGCTAATAGGGAAAGAATTGCCTCTCTGAGCTGAAACCAGGATACTGGGTGTGCCTGAAACAGGGGCACGAGCCTGTAGGAAGCGCCAGTGGGAAGGTGCCATGCACCTTTGACCTTAGGGCATGCCAGCTCCGTGCTCGCTGGGGCGGGAGCATGGTACTGTATAAAAGCCCTGGAGGAGACCTTGCTCCAGCAGTACGAGCTGCTCTCTGCACCATGGCTGACCCCAAGGAGCCAGAGAAGGGGGCTGTCGAGCTGAGCACCCCTAATGCAGCTCCTTCCACAGGGACCATGTCCACCCGGCGCCTCCGCAGCGAGGACTACAATGACTACAGCTCCACGGACATCACGCCAGAGGGGAGCCCGCCCGGTGGCATGAATGGCTTTGCTCACCCCGAGTCCTACCAGCGCTTCGGGGAGACCAGTGGGACAACGTGAGTGATGCTCCCCTTCCTCCTGCACTGGCCCGGCATACGGGTGAGGTGGAGGAGGTGATGGTACCTCAAGTTTCAGGGGGGTGGTGAGGGCAGAGCTGTGGTCCTGCCTCTGTTGGGTGCTGGCACCAAGCAGCTGCACCAGTGTCACTCTAGTGAAGCTGGGCTGGCTGGCAGTGGGCAGTGTTTGGTGCTTTTCCTAGTATTCCCCTGCTCCAGCTTGGTTTGTTGGGGAGCTGAGACAAACAGCATGTCCAGCTTCAGAGGACACTTGAGCAGGTTGCAGATGTGTTCGTGTTTTGCTCACCCAAGTGAGTGGAGGATGCTCAAAGGAGAGGGATCCCTTCAGCTTGCAGATGTTCTCGTTGTGCAGCCCCTTGGTGCTGAGCTGCTCGCATTCTGGGTTTTACCTTGAAGCCAGTTTTGCAAGCAACTACCCAAAATGTGTTGTTGAGGCTTTGCCTCCTTTCTTTCCTTGGTCTCACTGGGCTGAGCTAGGTTCAGGGGATGGGATGTGGACCTCTGTGCATTTCTCAGAGCACCTCAGAGCTGATGAGCCAGAGTCTGAGACAGTGTGTGGTCTCTGCACCTTCTCTCTGTCAGATGGTACCAGACCCTGATCCACCTCCTGAAGGGTAACATCGGCACGGGGCTGCTGGGGCTGCCTCTGGCTGTGAAGAACGCAGGCATCCTGGTGAGTCCTGGAGCTCTGGGTCCTGCTGTGCTGAAGCTTGTGGCGAGTGACCTTGGGGCATGGGTAGCTTGTATAGCTAGTGTTAGGGCTTGGCTCCTTACCCAGCTATTTCTTGGTGCTTGGTGTCTTGTGAGCTTCTACACCCTGAGCTCTTGCTTCATTTGCTGCCAAGACTGTCCTTGCTGGCCCTGCATGGTGCCAGCTGGCCCAGCCTTGCAGCTCTGGCCGTGTTGAGATCAGCGAGCGTGATGCAGCTGTGCTGCCCGAGGTTGCACTTGGAGGTCAAACAGCAGCCCCTGGCCTGTGTCTCATCTTCCACTGCTTCTGTCCCAGCACTCGGCGCTGTGTCTGTGTCATGCCCCAGAGTCTCTGTGAGAGCTGGGAGTGCTGCTCTGCTCTGCCCTGCATTTCTTCACCCACCAGTGCAGCGCTGCCATTGCTGGGATTGAGAAGGATAAACCATTAGGAAGGAAAACTTCCTTCTGGTGTCCAGATCATGACCTCTGTGTCAGCTGTATGTGCAAGAGAGTTTGAAAAGCAGTCCTGCAGGCACTTTGCTGTGCCCAGACAGCCCCACCTTGCTGCTTTTGCATCATTCCTGCCCAGTTCCTGGTGGTTTGTGGGGTTTCTTTGTCCTGGAGGGGGCTGGTTCTCGGGAGTAGCAGTTCTGGCTCAGCTTCCAGCAGGGTTTGGGCTCACCGAGCCCGTGGGGTGTCTGCAGATAAACCCCATGGTGCAGCTCTGCCTTTGGCCATCAGAGTGCAGCCTTCCCCCTCTCTTCCTCTGCAGCTGGGTCCTCTGAGCCTGCTGGTGATGGGAGTCGTGGCTGTGCACTGCATGGGCATCCTGGTGAATTGTGCCCACCACTTCTGCCGCAGGTAAGGAGCAACTCCTCTTCTTGGCACTGCAGCTCCTCCAGCTTTTCCTTCCTCCCCAACACCCCTGTGGGCTTTCTGAAGCCTCTCAGCAGCAAGTGGAAATTCTCAAAGGAGGCTTTTCCCCAGGAGCTGCTTTCCCATTGTTGTTACTTGCCCTGGGGACGACAGATGGGGCTGACATGATGTCCCTTCTCTCTCTCCTCTCCCCACAGGTTCCAGAAGCAGTTTCTGGACTATGGGGGTGTGGCGGTGTACGGGCTGGAATCCACTCCTGTCTCGTGTCTGCGCACATATGCCGTCTGGGGGAGGTACCTGTGACCCTGGTGAAGCCCCAGGCATCCCAAGAGGGCTCCTGTTTCTGTATGGCCTGGCTAACAAATGATCCCTTTTCATTCCCAGACGTATAGTGGGGCTCTTCCTCATCATCACTCAGCTGGGATTCTGCTGCGTTTACTTCGTCTTTCTGGCTGACAATGTGAAGCAGGTTAGAATTTCTCTGTCCTTTGTGATCAAGGGAAAGGTGGGAGGGAGTGGGGTTGTTTTTAGCTCCTGGGTCACAGCTTGTTCTCCACCAAAGATCTGGTTTCCATAGCTGAATGCATCTCAGGAGGGTGATGCTGTGATTCTGTGATGAGGTGCCAGGGTGTTTTGAAGGAAGAACTGGTTTTCCTGTTCAAACAGGGCAGGTTTTCTTGAGGTCCTATGAGTTTGCTCCGTGCAAGGAGGTGCTGGAGCCCATGCAGGGAAGTGGAGCTTTTCCTAGTGAGGGAAGGAGTGACCTTTGTGTCTTTGGTGTCCTGCCCACCTCACTCAGCGGGTTTATTGATACTCTGTGTTGATGGTATCGTATCGTGGATGCAAGGACCTGCCATGAACCCTCTGCTCCCTTTCTTTGAGCTGTTTGCATTCCAGTTTCTTGCCTCATCCCATGGCTCCAGAGCTTAATTACATCTTTAGGGGAAGAGTTTCCTTCTGCCAGGTGTTGAGAGGAAATAAACAGAAACCCTGAAGCTGGTTCTTGCACTGTAAGAAACTGAGATTAACAAATCCCCATTCCCAGTCTTTACCAACTTGGTGCCTCCAGTGTTGTGTCCAGGCTCTGCCCTTGCAGCAGTGGCCTGGAGGGCAGCAACTGAGGAGATGCCTGTTGTGGTGCCCTGTGGGATGGCCAGGAGGGGTAAATAGGTGAACATTGCTGATCTGACACCAGCAACCCTGGGAGCAGGAGTGAACGGGGTGTATGTGTGGGGCTGGTCTTCTGCTGTCCCCCTGTCCCTGTGAGTGGCCCTGTGCTGCTGTTTCTCCATGGGCTTCTTTCTGCTTGGCCCCTCACAATGGAAACCAAGGTCCACGGGTGTGTGGGTCTGGGCTGCCCTCTCTCATGGAGGATGCTGATTTGTGCAGGACTCTTCAGCCTCTCCTCTGGGGCAAGACTTGCTCTGGGACAAGTTCAGTTAGTTTGGAGGTGGCCTTTTGCTGCACTGGGCAGACAGCCACACCAGTATGGTTGTACTGGTGATTGACAGGGTTCCTGTGCTGGGAGGGGTGGCTGGGCCACTTGATTCCTGGGGCTGAGCTGTCTCTAGAGGTGAACACATGGCTTGGAGTGCCTTTGGAATGAAAGACCCCAAGGAAAGGATGAATTCCCATGGGGAAAATGAACTTGGGGGCCAGCAGTATCTTCCAGAAGTCCTTAGGTGGAAACAAGGTGCTGAGTGACTGGAGGGATGTGTGATGACTGCAGCAAGAGGAAAAGGACCTTTGAGGAAATGGCAGCCAGAGGAAAAAGCTCTTGTCTTTCTTTTCAGCAGTACAAACCAATCTCAGCCCTCTGTGCTCAGCTGCTGGGTTCATGTGCTCTGTGAGCCTGGGCTCAGGCAGGTTTCACTGTCTCAGATGAGATGCCTTACTCTTCTCCTAGTAAGGGATTTGCTTCAAAACTACCCCAAAACTCATGTTTAGTTGACTAGCTGTGTTTGAAAATTGAGCTGATGGGGTAATATTCTGACCCACCAAGATCCAAGGCTCTCAGATCTGTGTGATGGGGTTCATCAAGCTTTCCTCTCCTTCCCCAGGTCGTATCTGCAGCTAACGGGACCACCAATGACTGCAGCCCCAACAGGACAGTGGTCATGACCCCCACCATGGACTCTCGGCTGTACATGCTTTCCATCCTGCCTTTTGTGGTGCTGCTCACCTTCATCCAGAACCTCAGAGTCCTGTCCATCTTCTCCATGCTGGCCAACTTGGCCATGTTTGTCAGCCTTATCATGATCTACCAGTACATCGTCAGAGTACGTGCCTACAGCTCCCCTTTGTCACTTGATGTTGCGTTGAAGGACGTGGCGTAGTGGTGACGATAGGGCTAGGAAGAGGTTGGACTCATGACCTTGAAGGTCTCTTCCAGCTGAAGCTGTTCTATGATTCTGTGATGCCCTGGGTTTTGGAAGGTAGAGGGGGCTTGCCAGTGGGGTGCCTGCATGCCCTGGGGTGCTCTCATGGCCCCAGTGGTTACCCTCTGTTCTGCAGTGTGGGCTTGCAACGGGGAGTGGTGGGAACTGGCCAGGTCCTCCCGATCCTTCCTGTGCCTGAACTCCGCGTGGGCTTTCTTCCAGGACATTCCTGATCCCCGTCACCTGCCTCTGGCAGCGAGCTGGAAGACTTACCCTCTGTTTTTTGGCACGGCCATCTTCGCTTTCGAAGGCATCGGGGTGGTAAGTCTCAGAGTGTGGCAGTGGGGCTGCTGCACGGGAGGGGAGCCCAACCCATGCTGGGGCTTGCGGCAGCACCTGCTCTGCACTGCAGCTGTATTTGCACAGGAGCTTCCCTGCCAGCAGCCCAATGATGCTGTTAGCCTCTAGGCTATCTCCTGGGTCAAACCCTGTTGCTTCCATCTGAGGCTGATGGAGCACCCGCTCCAAACCTCAGGAGGCTGGTTGCTGCTTTGAAGGTGACTCTGTCTGGCAGCAGACTGGGTTCTGCTGGCAACTGCTAACCTGTAGATGAGGAATCCTCCTGAATCTTGCTACCAGGCTGCATCCTGAAGGTGCCTAAGCAGAAAGCCACAAAGCCCAACCCAAAATCCCTCTGTAATCCCTCTCTCCCCACTCTGCTGCAGAGGCACGGAGCTCTGCCTTTGGTGGGTGCGTGGCCCCAGCCTGCCGCAGGGCTGTATTTGCACGCTGCTCTCCTGTGAGCTGCTGTAAATAGACTGTCTGTGCCTGTGCAGAGAGCTGGGTGGGTGGCTGGAGAGCTGGATGGCTCCCTAAGATGTGTTGTTAGTTGTTTCCGGGAGCTGCTTTCAAAGGAGGAAAAATGTTTTTCATCTCTTCACTTGAGCTGGCTGCAAACGGGGTCTGGAGAGGGCCAGACCCACTGTGGGAAGAGGGTCCCTGAACGATGTGTCCAGGGCAGAGGGCTCTCACTGGCAGTGAGGCACAAATGATCTCCTCCTCACATGACTTGGAGGTGGAAAATCAAATAAAAGCTTTTCTGGTCCTGCCTCTTTACCCGCTCTGCCGCTGTGTCTCTTCATGGAATCTCCACAACCCAAGGACACCTATAAAAGTGTTTACTGAAGTCCTGTGTCTGACATCAAGTGTTAGTAGTACAGAGGTGAGGGACATGCCTCTGTCCTTCCCTCTTTTTATTGTCCTGCCTGGTTGAAATCCGTCTGGACAAACGTGATAGGAGGGGAGAAAGTGTCTTGAGCTTTACAGGGTCTGCTGGGGAAAGTAGTGGCCATGGGATTGCCCCTTCTGCTTTCCAGGGCTAAGGGATGCAGAGGGAACCTCCTGCTCTGTCATCATTCTCCTCCTCTTCCTCTCCCAGGTGCTGCCTCTGGAAAACAAGATGAAGAACCCCCGTCAGTTCCCAGTCATCCTCTACGTGGGAATGACGATAGTCACCCTCCTGTACATCAGCCTGGCAGTCCTGGGCTACCTGCGCTTTGGGGCAGACATCCAGGCCAGCATAACGCTCAACCTGCCCAACTGCTGGTGAGACTCTGCAGGGACTGAAGGGACTGAGAGCGAGGAAACAGGGTCCTGGCCAGGGAGGTGGGGGAGAGGGAATGTGGGGTGTGTCGCTCCTTAGGAGAACTGATCTGGGGGAGCTTTGGGAAGGACCAACTGTGCTGTAGCCAGGCTGTCCGAAGGAGCTTGTCAAAGGCAGTCTGATATGCAGGAGCTCCATGTTGTGCCTGGATGCAGATTTTGAGCCACCACTTTGCCTGCAAGCACTGGTGCTGTGAGAATACCCCTTCCTTCCCACGGGGGACAGACTCTGCAGCTCCCCAGACCTGTCTGTCCTCCTTTTGAGATGTTCTGGTGGCTGGCTGGAGCCCAGTGGAAATACATGTGGCCAGACCCTATTCCTGCTTATCCAGAGGGGCTGATTGTCCTCTTGCTGATGCTGCCTGGGCTGCGTGCTGGTCTGTCCTGGGGATGAAAAGCTGCTCTGTGTCCTGGCTCCATGTCCATCCCAGAGGAGAAGCACAAGCAGTTTTTCTTGCCTTTGGGCCAGGAAGTGTGGGGCACACAAATAGTGAGCACAGATGCCTCCAGCTTCTTCCTCTTGGGATTGAGAAACTCCTGTGAAAAAACATCTCTTGCTTCTTACAACATGCTGCTCCGGGGTGTCTGTGGCAGGACATGGTGCTGACAGGGGAAGGAGGAGCTGGAGAGAAGCTGTACAGATACCACTTGCACAGCAGCACCTCTGGCACCTTGATGTGGAGCTGAGGGCTGACTTTGATGCCATGAGGCTTCTTGGAAAGATGTTGTGTGGCAACATGGCTTTGCCTGGGAGCAATCTGAAGTTCAGTGGTTTCTTTTTGATGTCTCTGCTGGCTCGACATCCTGCAAGAGATTGGGATGAGAACTGGAGCTGGGGTTGCCTGTCCCCCTGCCCAGTTCATCCTCTTTGCTTTTAGCAGTGGTCCAACACCCTGCAGCGTGACTGCCGCCTCTTCCCATGGCTGAAGTGGGTTTGGGCAGGACTCAAATCTTGGGTCTCTGGTGGGCTTCCACCTTGTAAAGCTGTGCAGCTGGGGCTCTGGAGAAAGGAAAGCTTTTTAAAAATAGAGCTCGGTTTTGCTTAATTGTTGCTGTGTGGTTTTCTTTTAGTTCAGGGAGATGGACTTGGGTAGTGACTGAACTGCTGGATGTTGGTCTCAGAGTAGCAGAAGGTCCTGCTCCTGCCAAGAGCCTTGTCTTGTCCCCTGCAGGGACTGGAAACTCTGCTCTCAGCAAGGAGGCACAGGGCTGGTGGAAAAGACAGGGCCTGTATTGTAGGGTGGTCTGGGTCCCACCATACCAAGCACAGCAGGCGTCAGTCCCATCCGCTCAGCAGGCTGAAGTGTAGTGGGGATGGAGACAGAAAGCAGGTCAGATCCAGGTCTGCAGGGCACCAGGTCGCCCCTAACATCTACCGGACCGTAATGCTGCCTAGGGGCTTCTGTTTGCTCTGCAGGGTGATGTTCCCTTAGGGGAGGGCAGTGGGGTTTCTGTGACTTGCTGGGCTGCAGGAAGATCCCATTTCAAGCAGAGGTTTCTAGGAGCATCCATGCTTTTGGTCAAAGTACTTCTCTGAAAATGGATGAGGGGTTTTCCAGACGGTGCAGAGAGAACAGCCCTCTGGAAGCAGTGCCCGGGGAAGCCTGGGCACGTGCAGGGCACGTGCAGGGCTCCTGCAGGGCTCCTGCAGGCTGCCCCCAGGGAAGGGATCTGTGGTCGTTGTGAGTCAGCATGCAGAACACTTGGGTGTTTGTGCTTGTTGCTTCCTGGCAGCGGAGCTTGTAAATATTGGACTTGGACATGGATTATGTACAGTGAGGGCTGGGATATTTGGGCTGGAGCCTTGGCTGCTGCTAGTCCCGTGCCTTGGACTGTAGGTGATAGGTGAAGATGTGCTTTTGGGAGGAGTGTTTTGCTCATTAGGCTTTGCCTGCAGCAGCAAGAGGCTGCAGTAGCTGGTCGTGAGGGCTGTGGGTGAGAAGTCGTGGGAGGAAGGCCCACATAAATATCAGAAGGAACTTCTTCCCAGTGAGGGTGACAGAGCACTGGAACAGGCTGCCCGGGGTGGGGGTTGTGGAGTCTCCTTCTCTGGAGACATTTAAAACCCACCTGGATATGTTCCTGTGTGACTTGGTCCAGGTAATCCTGCTGTGGCAGGGGGATTGGACTGGATGATCTTTCGAGGTCCCTTCTGATCCCTAATGTTCTGTGATTTACCGTTGGTGTGGGAGATAAGGTGAGGATTGTTGTGGAGATGCTGCTTCCTTCCATGGCTGTAGCTATTGCCTGGAGGTCTCCAGAACAGATTTGATGAACATGTTGGGTATTGTTGAGGCACAGGGGGACTAAGGACTCTTCCAGCCTTATTTCTCCTTAAACGAGGAGTGTGTCAGATCCCAGAGCCCAGGTCTAACTGTGGGCTCTGAAATACCTCCTTGCATCCTCCAAAGGATTTCTCCACCCTTCCATCTCAAGAGTGAAGAAATGCTGTAGTGAGGGGAAGATGGTCAGTTGGAGGTAGGTAATGACATAGCTTATGGTCAAAGGAGGATGCAGCTCACTGGGATGGTCTGATTTGGCTCTGGGTTAAGCAGTGGTTGGTAGAGCCTTTCCAGGGCTGTGTGTGGACTTGTGTTCTGGGTCAAGGTTTGAGCTTTCCTTGGACTTTAAAATACCCTTTGAGCTTGTTGTCCTGATTCCTGACCTGCAGGTGATTGGTACCCAATCTTCTTCTGTGTCGTTTCCAATAACATTTCTTAATAGTGGATTGCCCTGGGGCACTTTATGGCTTTACAGCATCGCTCAAGTGGAAAACTGGTGATAAGATATGAAGGCTGTGGGGCTGGTGGTTCAAGGCACTGTGCATTCAAAGCTGCTGTGCACTGGGGTCATGTGTGGCTGAGGGAGCACAGTCTGTGCTCTGCCATAGCTTTGTCTTTGCCTATGGGATTACTGGATAATTTAGATGGAATTGGTCCTCAGATTCACTCAAGTGCTAAAAGCAGGACTAACTCAGTTGGAATGTCAGTAAGGAGGGAGGTTCCTTAGCTCTCCAGCCCTTTGTTCTGATGTGTAACTACCCTCGTGGGATGCAGCTCCTCGTGCCACTTCTGCTGTGCAGCTCTGAGAAGAGCCTTTCTCTGTCATCTCTCTGCCCTCTTATAAGGTAGCTGAAGACAGTAGTAGCATCCCCCACAACCTCTTCATGCTCACAGCCTCTCCTTGTGCATCACATGCTGCAGCCCCAACTGTCTTAGCAGTCTCCACTCAGCTTGCTCTGGTAGGTCAGTGTCCTCTCCTGGGAGCCTCAAGGCTGGGCAGAACACTCAAGATGCAGCTTCACAAGCCCCTAGAAGGCAGTAATCCCTACCAGTAAGCTGCTTTTGCTAACACAGCCTAGTATGTGACTGACCTGAATCACTGCAAGGTCCTGCTGCTGTCTTTTGTTCAGTTTGCTGCCCACCAGGACCTCCAGATCCTGTTCTCCTGGCCAGTTGGGAAGCTGGGCCCCAGAGCTTCCCCATGTGTGGGATTTTGTGTTTGCACTTGAGCCCCTTAAAATGGGCTTCTAGGAAACATGGGGGTGGTTTGTTTAGCAGGGACTACTGTGACAGGACGAGGGGCGGTGGTTTTAAACTAAAAGAGGGGAGATTTGGGTTAGATAAAATGAATAAGTATTTTACAGTGAAAGTGGTGAAACACTGGCCCACGTTGCCCAGAAAGGGCTCCATCCTTGGGAACATTCCAGGTCAGGTTGGATGGGACTCTGAGCAACCTGCTCTGGTTAGAGATGTCCCTGCTTACTGCAGGGGGTTGGACTGGATGAGCTTTGAAGGTTCCTTCCAACACAAACAAGTCTGTGATTCTTTGACTCTATGATAATGGACTCCTGCCCTGGCTGGCAACAAGGTCCTCCTGCTCCTGCGTGAATTCACCTGCCGGTCACACTCTGCCTGAGAGTTCCAACACTGGAGTTGCAGCCTGATCAATACAGCAGCATGTCCTGGCCATCTGCCTAGGATTGTGACCTTTGCAGTTACCAAAGTGTGCTGGGGGCAGCAGAGTCAGAGATAAGCAGCCCAGCAAGCAGTGTAAGCAAAAGGCAGCAGCTGAGGAGCTCTGGACTCTGACAGGCCATGTGTAAGAAGCTCCGTGGCCGGCGTGGAGAGGAAATGCTGATTAGTAGCTAACCAGCAGTAACAGCTATAAACGTGATCTTCCACATTGCTATCAAGACTGTTGTTACCTTGAACACGTAGTGCTCCACGCTGGGTGCCTAGAAGGACTATCTGGGTTTAACCTGGGCTTCCCTTCCCAGCTTCTTGTGCGCTCCCAGTCTGCTTGCTGGTGGAGTGGGAAGTAGCAAAGGCCTTGCCTCTATATGATAACAGGGATAGCCCAGTGCTATCAGCATTGTTTCTGGCTATTTATAGCCAGTGTTTACAGCCCCGTACCAGCTATTATGAAGAAAATTAACTCTGCCTCAGCCAAAACCAGCACCAGCTGATAAAAGCCTCTTTGAAGATACTCATCTCCTGTTTGAAGGTGAAGAATAAAATCCAGCTGGTTATAAATAGGGGGAAAAGAGGGTTTTTCATTCCTTCAGCTCAGAGGCAGGAAGGTCAAGGTGAGGAACGTCTGGGGTTGGGTGATGGATGCAGCTTTCTGATGGCTCACAGGCCAGAAGTGAGGACTGCAGGCTTTTGGCAATCTCAGTGGGAAGTAGTTGGGTGGTGGTGGGCAATCATGAAGAAGGCTACCCTGTGTTGCTGGAGACCCTGCAGAGTTTAGCTTGGTCAGCTTGATCAGCTGGAGAGGACAGTATGGAGCCTGTATTCCTACACAGGGAGCAGGAGGACTTGCTGGTGTGTGCAGCCAAGAGCAGTGGGACACACATGAGCATCTAGAAGTGTACATGGGTACCTTAAGTTGTCATGGAACAAGTTAAGCTCCTGGTGTCTTGACCAAGAAAGGTCTCTGTGCATTGATTGTATCAGCCCTGATTTTCCAGAAGTTTGTTGAGGGGAGGCCACTGGCACACAAAAGTCCTTCTTGGCAGTATGTTCCCCTTCTGCTTCTCACCATCGATGCCATGGGAGCAGAAGTTCTCACTGGGCCTTCTCCTTTTCCTTTGCAGGCTGTACCAAGCTGTCAAGCTGCTCTTCTCCTTTGGGATTTTCATCACCTATGCTGTGCAGTTCTACGTGCCTGCCGAGATCATCATCCCTCCTCTCGTTGCCCGGGTGTCAGAGCGCTGGGGCTGGGTCATCAACCTGCTCCTCAGGGTGGTCCTGGTCAGCGTGACCTGTGAGTAGAGCATAGCTTGTCTGAGTTCTCCTGTGGGGACATGGCACCACCTTACTGCTGTGGGCTGGTACTGCTGAGAATGCTTGCCCCTGGCCCTGCTGCCCCTGGCCCTGCAGCTAAAACCCTCACAGCAGAGTCTCTTGGGTGGCCTCCAAGGAGCAGCAGCAGTCCCTTGATATGGACCATTATTTTCATGGGAGGAGTAGTAACCTTCACACATTGTGGAGTTACAGCGTCACAGAACATTAGGGATTGGAAGGGACCTTGATTGGAAGGGACCTTGAAAGATGATCCAGTCCAATCCCCCTGCCAGAGCAGGATCACCTGGACCAAGTTGCACAGGAGCACATCCAGATGGGTTTTAAGTGTCTCCACAGGAGGAGACTCCAAAACCCCCCATGGCAGCCCCTTCCAGTGCTCTGTCACCCTCACTGTGAAAAAGTTCCTTCTGATATTTATGTGGAACCTCTTACATTCCAGCTCACACCCGTTGCCCCTTGCCCTATCATTAGATGACCCTGAGCAGAGCCTGGCTCCATCCTCCTGACACTCGCCCTTTCCATATTTATAAACACGAATGAGGTCACCCCTCCCCTCAGTCTCCTCCAAACTCAAGAGACCCAACTCCCTTAGCCTTTCCTCATCAAGGAGATGCTCCACTTCCTTCATCATCCTTGTGGCTCCGCACTGAGAGGAGCCCAGAGGCAGCAGCAGCTGTGGGCTACTTGGAAGGAGAAGTCACCAAGCAGTAGGAAGGGGAGCAGGAGTATTGAGGAGCTTGCACTGCTAAGCAGGAGCTGTCAGAAGTCTCCCAGGGGGATTTTCCCTGGCTGCAGTTTTTCCCTAACAAATGTTCTCCCCCAGGCTGTGCCACAGGGGCCCTGCTGCTGGAGCAGCTCTAAACACATGCAAACCTCCTGCAGTTATTCAAGGTGGGGGGGATATGGCGTTTTCTTCCCATCTCCTGCTTTTATGAGGTTTCTGAGGTTTTTTGGTTCTTCAGGTGCAGAGAGTAGGAGCTCTGGCTCTCATGAGGATGCCAGGAGCTGCTCTTCTGCCAGCAGCAGCATCTGTTTGCCAGGGCACCCATGGGGCTCACTGTGGTAGTTCCCTGAGGGCACAGAAAGTGAGCGGCTGAGGGAGCTGGGCTGTTTAGCCTGAGGAAAAGGAGGCTGGGGGGAGACCTTATCACCCTCTACAACTGTCTGGAGGGAGGTTGAAGAGAAGTGGGTGCTGGTCTTCTCTCAAAGGTCATTAGCAATAGAACAAGAGGGAAGAGCCTCAAGCTACACCAAGGGAGGGTTAGGCTGGACATCAGGAAAAGTTTTCCACTGAAAGAGAAGTCAGGGCTTGGAACAGGCTGCCCAGGGAGGGGATTGAGTCACCACCCCTGGAGATGTTTAAAGATCATTTAGATGTGGTGCTTAGAGATCTGGTCTAGCGGTGAGCTTGGCAGAGTAGGGTTATTAGCTGGACTTGATGATCTCAAGAGTCTTTTCCAACCTGGATGATTCTGTGATTCTGTGAAAGGATTTGGTTTGTGTCCTGTGTTTTGGTAACTCAATGCAGCAGCTCAGGTGCTTCTTGCAGAGGAGTTGCAGGAAGAAGATGAAGCCATGTCTTCAACACTTTTGCATCAGGGAGTGATCCAAGGAGATCCCCATGGTGGGCTTTTGCTCACATTGACTCTGGGGAGCAGGGTTTGTGCCATCTGGGAGCTGGCAACACTAACACTGTGTCCTTTCCATCTCCAGGCGTGTTGGCCATCCTCATCCCACGCCTGGACATCGTCATCTCGCTGATAGGCTCCATCAGCAGCAGCGCCCTGGCACTCATCTTCCCTCCACTGCTGGAGATCGCCACCTACTACACGGAGGGCATGCACCCCCTGGTCATCATCAAGGACGTCGTCATCAGCCTCTTTGGCTTTGTGGGCTTTGTGGTGGGCACCTACGTGGCGCTGGAGGAGCTGATAGCACCCTCTGCCTCCGTTGTGAATGCCACCACTGTTATGGTGCAGTGACCATCCCCCTGCCCCATCAGCCCCTCCATGTGGTGGGCGGGGGGCTCCTGGGCACCAGGCGCTGCTAGTCTCTCCTGGGAAGGGTGTCCCCACACATCTTGGTGGGGCTGCTCACCTGCAGCAGAAACTGGTGCTGGGCTCCAGCTGGGGAGGTGGGATCCGGGCTGGGGCAGTGCCTTTCTCAGGGGCTTTTTGAGCAGCCCCCTTGGCACCTCTGTAAATAGTCACTTGGAAGGTGAGGAATAAGATCATTGTAGATTATGATTTTATTTTATTGTATTTTATTGCATTTTATTTTTTTAAATCCCAACCTTTTCGTATTTCCCCTGCCCCTTCGATCAGGGCAGGGGAACAGGGACTGCTCATTTTGTGCCAGTTCGGGGTTTTTTTTTTGCTCCCTCAGCACTTTATTTTTACAGCAACAGAGAAACCTCAGCTCAGGTTGGAGACTGTGGAGCTGCCCCTCCTCACCCCAACCATGTGGGGAGGATGGGCAGAGCCCAAAGTGCAGAGCAGCCCAGGGTCCCCCAGCTGGAGAGCTTCTCCAGTCATGGGCATTACCTGGAGCTCCTGCTGTGCTCCAGCTGTGTTCCAGCCACCTTAGGTGCTGAGCAGAGCCTAGAGCAGGGCACTGGGCATGGCACCTCCCTGGATGGGAGGCTTTGCTGCACCCTGCCTCATGCTTTCAGCAGTGACCTTTCCTTTTTCCTGCCTAGCTCGTGGCTTTCAGAAGTGGTGGAGGACTGAGGTTTGCGGAGAGCAAATGGGCTCTGCCATAATGAGGGTCCGAGCTGGTGACCTTTGGCTGGGACTCCTCTCCCTGTATGGGACAGGGTGTCCCAGGGGTCACCACATACTGCTCATATGCCACAAAACCATCTCACCATGTTTACAGTGCCCGAGCTGGCCCTGGCACACTCTGGCTGCAGCTGCAGGCTGATGCTGATTGTCAAATCACACAGGAAAACTCTGTCATAGGTTTCTTTTCCTCCCCTTTCTCTCCTGATCCCACTCCCTCTGCATCCTCTGCCTCTGCCCCAGCTCCTGTCCCCTGGTCCATGCAGCTCTGGTGCTTCTTGCTCTGCTCCTGTGGCTTCTTTCGTTGTGGCTGCTGCATGCCTGGGGGGGATGGTCCCGCTACCCTGCTGCTTTCCTTCTCGCTCAGTGAGCCCAGCTCTGTCCCTAGAGAGTTTCTTGCCTCTCTGCTGGATTTTGTTAATTTTAAGAGGAGAGCAACTGCATCCTCCAAGGGATACATTTTCCTAGCAGTGCAAAAAGGTTTGGGCTGAGCCACCCCTCTGAGACCCCATATCTGCACCAGGCTCCTCCTGCATCTCCCAAACACTGGAGAGGCTTCATCCCCACATCCTGTCACAGTCACATCTTCCCCGAGGTGGGCAAAGGCTGCTGGGGCTGGTGGGAAAGGAGTGTGCCTGTATGGCTGATGTATGGCTCTGCCATCTTTGCTGGAGGAGGAGGAGTGAGCCTTGGGGCTATTTTAGGTGTTTGGCCCACTTGTGGGAGGAGAAGATTGTGCTGAGCAGTGTCCCTGCAGCCAGGTGTCTCAGTGTCCTGTGCTGTGTCCCCTTTGCTGGTTGTGCTTTGGGTGCCCCATGTCAGTACAGGGTCCTGCAGCCGGGTCGGGGGTAGGTCTGTGCCATGTTTCTGCCCCTTTCCAGCCACTCCCCTGCTCACTCTGTCTTGGGGCTCCACTTGTCTCTTCCCAGTCTGTGCTGGTGGAGGTTTTAGGGTGCTCCAGCATCACTCGGTCATGAGTAGAGCGAAGCTTTGTCAAATCCTTCTGAAGGATGCTGTAGGGACAGAGAGCAAACACCTAAGTCTGGAGCAGGGAGGCTCCAGAACATTCTGCAGATGGGGAAAGTGCAATATTCATGTCCATCGCTGTGGACTGACCCCTTGGGGTTGGGTTTGAGGGCAGAAGCATCCCCCGTGGCATAGGAGGACATGCTGTAGGAAGCAGGGGATGCCTGCTGCTTGCCCCCAGCTCTGTTGGCAGCCCATGAGAAGGCTGTGTTTTGGGACAGCTGTGTGCAAGAACATGTCCCCAGCCAGGCACTGGGCATCAGTGGGTGTGCTGGTGGGGCTCCTAAGCTCTCCAACTCGAGATGTCACAGCAGCATTAAATGGTTTTTAGTGTTTCATTGCTTTTATTGGGGTGTTCAGAGATGGGGCCAGATATGCCAGTGGTGGGGCACATGGTGTGAGGGGGCTCCATGAGGACTTGACATAGGACCCGATAAACACGAAAGCTTGACCCTTGTGTATCATAGGCTGCTCTGTAAGCGATGACATTGTGGGTGTAAATATAGGGGTGATCAGTGTACGTGTGTCGTGCCTGTGGATGTTGTTGGCATACGGCGCGTGTAGCTGCTCAGTGAAGAGCTGGTGCTGCACTCGGTCATGTATCTTACTGTAATCAATAAATATGATCTATTTTTTACGCAAAAGGGTTCTCTGGAGTGTGAGGTGGAGGCTTCTTTTTCACGAGGCAGGTATGAAACTACCTGGCAGGGCCTGGGCCAGGTGTGGAGCAGACCTGGGGGTCTTCAAGGAGTGACTCTGCTATGTTGGGCAGGATGGGGCAGTGGTGGGGCATTAATGCCAGTGGACAGGCTACAGCTTCAGACTTCTTATCTTTTTCTTTAACCTTCTTTTTTTTGGTATTGTAAATACCACCTGAGTTCAGAGTGGGGAGGAGGGGTCATCCGTGGGAGAGCAGATAGAACTGGAGCCCAGCAGGCAGCCAGGGCACTGGGCTTGGCTCTTCTCTCTGCCTCGCCAAAGCTGCACCTTGGCTTCTTGGTCGTGTGCTAGGACCCATCAACCAGGTCTGTCCAAAAGCAGGGCTGCAGCTGGAAAAAGAGCCTGGTGGCTGCTGGGCTGCTGCTGCTGAGCCCAGGAGAGATCAAAGGAGCAGAAGCCAGCCCATGCTTGGCAATGGCTAGGCACCATGCCAGAACCCAGGATCAGCTCATCCTCACGCTGCTGAATAATTCATGTCACTGCAGTGTGTCATTAGAGGGGCTGCTCAGGAAACAAGAGCTAAAAACAGTGAAGCTCTTCCAGCTGTGGCAGAAAAGTCTCCTTCCAGTGCACAGACTGATGGGGAGTGGTCCTTTGAGGGAGGCCCCTTGCAGAGCTGCCCTGACCCTGGGCCAGCAGCAGCAGGGGGTCCTTGCAGTGGTTCTGTTGGTGCCAGGCTCTGCCATCCAACTCTGCTGCAGTGCTGCTGAGCTAAGGCACAGACAAGGGTTTACAAGTGAAAAACGGTCTGGCAGGTGAATTCCATCTTTTCCTTTGGCCATAAGAACAGACTGCTGTCCCAGCAAGCCCAGGGGTGGCAACTGACTCTCCACAACATCACAAGGTGATGAACCTACTGTGGGGACCCATCTGCATTTACAGGTTTATTGAACTGCAGAGCTTCCCAGTCCATCCCAGCACAGGACAGCTGAGATTGGGTCCTGTGCAAAAGCTACCAAGAGCTCCCTGCCCTGGCTTTAATTTGGGATGGATCCCAGCTGTGTGGGGTCACTGGGTGGGATAGGGTGGGAGCTCTGGCCATGCCAGGTGGTTCTTGCTCTCCAGCTCAGAAGGTTAACTTGTTCTTCCTTTTGCAGCCCCTCTGTGTGCTCAGCCTGCCTTGAGCCAGAAGGTAAGATGTTGGGGTACCTGTGGGGTGTTTTGGGGAGAAGGCTTGGAATATAGAGCTGGTGGCAGGATGTGGTGTGGTGAGATGGTTTGGAGCAGTGTACTGTGGGCTGTGCTGGTGGGTTTTCCTTCTGCTGCTACTGCCCAGAGGCAGGTCCTGGCCCTGGTAGACATGTCCACAGAGAGCTTCAGGGTTGGAGGGTGGCTGAGGCTAGTAGGAACACTGGGAGGTATCACCTCTGGTTTTCTCCAGCCTGAAGCCTTTCATGGAATTAACAGAAGAAAAGCTCTTTCTGCTCTCAGACCTCCCCTGGGATCCCTCCTGTGTTTCTCCACGCTCCTGTCTGATCTTAGAAGCCCTGTGCCTGGCTTAATGAGCAGGGATTGAGCTATTTCAGGATGAAGGGTTTGAGAAGGATTTGTGAAGTAAAACCAAACAGCTACAATATCAGTCTTAATCCAGTCAGGGACTGGTTCCTGCTGGGCAGAGCTGGCTCTCAAATGAGGAGGCTCTGTTCCTGTGCAAAGCTCAGGGTAACTCAGGACCTGGTGCAGCTGGTTGTGGGGCTGTTTCCAGTTTGTGTATGGGGCACCCAGTGAGAGTATCCTTGTGTGTCCCAAATGCAACCTCCCTTCCCTGATTTTTGGCCCTGAAGTGAAGTGTGAGTGGCAGTTTTTTCACGTGTCCTGGTTGTCTGAGCCAGGTGTCTCTGCTTGGGCATCCCAAGCCCAGCACTGTGACACCCAGCAGTGGAGAGAGAAGCAAACACACTGAGGCTGGGGCCAGTCAGAGCTCAGAGAGTGGTTTCTGGGATGGGAGTGGTGGGAAGAGTAATTCTGATGATGCTGGGAGCTGTGGGGCTGTGGTGAGTGTTTAAGACTTGGAAATGCCCCATCGCTGGTGCCTGGGAGTGGTGCTGTATGGATGGGTCCTGCATCCCACCTCACAGGTACAACCCTAGTGTGTCCCTGCAGTAAAAATACAGCAAGAGCATTTAAAGAAACAGCTTCTGGGTTGTTCTGGTCTGAGGAAGTGAACAAACTGGAGATTTAATGTGTCTGCTCTTAAAAATAGTCTATGATTCTATTTCTCTTTCCTCCTGGGCAGGGGATGCTGAGGCACTGCCCTGGCTTGGAATGGTCCCCCCTCACTGGTCACTGCTGGGGTCATTTGGCCCCTGCAGATGCTCCCCCCACCCCTCCTTGCTATGAATGAGGTCGCTCACTGGGTGTTTAGTGGTGTCACCAGCTGTTGCTGGGAGATGGTGTCCCCAGCTGGCTGGTGACCCCTTCCAGAGGAGACTGCCTTATGTGTGTTGGGGAGGGGCTTTTGGTGAAGTGCCTGAGAGCTTCAAGAGGTACAACAGGCAGAACTTTGGGGGAATGATGGGGGCTGCAAGAGTGGTGAGTAGGGGATGCTCAGGCTGTGGAATGGGGCTGTGGGTTGTGTCTGCAGGTGCTGGAGCTGGCTGCTGTGTCCCACAGAGCCTGTGCTGGGTGTTTTGGAGACCTCTCTGCAGACAGGCTTGAGTCTGGTGCATTTTCTGAGTTAGCCAGGTCATAACTGTCTTTTTAAGGGCCGTGGCTTTGCTCTGAGAGTTGAGATAAAAATCTGTTTTCACAGATGTGTTTGGCTGTGGATGAGAATCAAGGCAGGGCTTGGGTTTGGGTGCTTTCAACCCTCTCACTCCTGAGCCAACAGATTTGGGAGGTTTATGCTTTCCCAAAGTGAATCAGGCTGCTGTGGCTCTGCCTCCTTCCCCTGGCCCTTCTAGGATCTTCAAAGATGAGTTGAGCCTACTGTCTTGGTGCCTCTCTGAAGGCTCAAGAGGCTGTGGGTGCTGGTGTCCCAAATAAGCTGCTATTCCCTTGGCTGGCGGAGGCAGGGATGTTCTGTTTGCAAAGGAACCCATGAGTCACAGTAAAAAAAAATCTGACCTCTTTTAATACTTTGCAAAAATGGACAACAAAACAACAGTTAACATCAAACAGCCAACCAAGGAAACCTCTCACAAGCTAACAACACATTTCCAAGCACAAGGACGGACAGGCAAACCCGCGCTCGGGAGCCTCGCTGCCCCATCTCGGGTAGGAGATGCCCCGTGGTGCTGGCCAGTCTTTCTGGGATACACTGGGGAGCCCCAGCGGGGTGGCAGGACCAGGTACCTCCGAGTTCAGTGTGGGACCACATCCTCGGGGCAGGGTGTCCCTTCCTCCCGTGAGTACAGCCTGGCTGGGCAGGGGTCTGTCTTTGCTGCTGGCTGCTCTGGGTTGAGTCTCTGGGCGGTTCCTGCTGTGGTGAAGCTTGTGGCTCGGTTTTTCTACAGAAATGGACTTTTTTTAAAACTTTTTCCTTTTATTTGCCTTGGACTTCGGATGTCTGAGTTTGGGATGTGCTGACAGCACCAGCTGCACTCCCTCATCTCTCTCCCTGTGTTGGAGACTGCTCCCTGTGGAGCAGACACAGAAGAGGGTTGACACCAGCTGATCGATCCCACTGGGCAAACTGCTGGCTTGATGCAAGCCTTTGGAGACAGAGCTGGGGACAGGCAGCCTCTGCTGTCCCACCCAGGGCACTCCCAGGCTGTGCATCGCTAGTCCTTCCACACCTTCTCCACCATGACTGCTGCCATGCCTGCGGTGCCTGCCTTTCTCCACCTCCTCATCATCCCTGCAGTCAGGGAGCCTGAGGTGGGAGGGGGTGACATGTTGTGTTCTCGTGTCCCCTTGGCGAGGAGGCAGGTTAGTCACTGGCATCCAGGAGCATCCTTAGGATTCCGGCTGTGGCTGGAACATTTCCCCATTTTGTTTGCAGCAGGAGCACCATGGAGGGCAGCAGGGGGGAAGATCCAGCCAAATTACAACCCATCCGAGCAGGGGGAGACACGTAAGCTGGGGAGGGGGTACCAAAGCCTCCCTGCAGTGACACCAGCCCCCTGCGCAGTGGTCCGTGTGGAGATGTGCTTGCTACCTCAAGAACGAGTGCCCTGCTAAAACATCACCTCCTCGCAGCTCCCGTAGTCGCTCTCCACCATGTCGGAGCCCTCGTAGTTGGGAGGTGGAAGGGGCTGGGCACGGATTGTGGGCTGGTGGCCCACCTCGCAGTCCGCATAGGAGGGCTGGGCCACGCTCAGGCGCATGCTCACCCGCTTGTAGCCTGGGTCAGGCTGGTACGGGACCCCCTCGCCCTGCACCAGCTGGGCTGGGTAGTAGCTGATGGCTGTATACTCATTCTGGCACTGGGACGCTCCCATGTCCAGTGGCAAGAAGTCCTCCAGGTTCTGGTTGCTGTAGCGGGGTGGGATGGGAGCCCGCTTGTTGCTCTGGTCCAGAGGGAAGGGAAAACCCCCATAAAGAGCAACTGGTTCTGTCTCCGTTGGCGGAGGGGGTGGTGGAGGTAAAGGAGGGTGGGAGGAGGATGCAGGGGGACCTTGAATGATCTCGTAGTGGGAATATTCCTGGACGTCTGGTGACAAGTACCGGGGAGGCCAGTAGGTTGTTTCTGCTGGGTAGACTGAAACAAACAAGAGTGATGTTAGCTGGAGAAAAGGAGACTGAGTGGTGACCCCTTTAATGTTTGCAAATAGGGAAAGGGTGGGTGTCAGGAAGATGGAGCCAGGCTCTGCTCAGTGGCATCCAGTGATGGGACAAGGGGCAGTGGGTGTGAGCTGGAACAGAGGAGGTTCCACATCACTGTGAGAAGGAACTTCACCGTGAGGGTGACAGGGCGCTAGAACAGGCTGCCCAAGGAGGTTGTGAAGTTTCCTCCTCTGGAGATGTTTAAAACCTGCCAGTATGTGTTCCTGTGTGTCATGATCTGGGTGATCCTGCTGTGGCAGGGGGATTGGACTAGATGATCTTTCGAGGTCCCTTCCAATCCCTGATATTCTGTGATCTCAAGCTGCTGTTTTTGCTCTCCTGCTAATCCCTTCTGCAGACCCTGAGCCTGCAGGAGATGCGGCAGACCAGGGGAGAGAGGAGGTGTGGGGACAGAGGAGACCTGAAGGCACCTCTGGCTGTGCCATGGCAATGTTCCCACCCGCCTTCGGACACAGGGACAAGCAGGGATGGGGCAGAGCAGATGACCCACTGGATCCCTCTCCCTTGAGAACTCTTTCTGGACAATGTACTTTGGTGATGAACTGTTTGGAGAGATGGCAGTAACCTTGTCCAGAGCCATGTGAGGAGCTTCCCTGAGGGAAATCCCTCTGCCTGGGAGCACTGGTGTGACTGTGTCTGCTAAATCTCCCACTGTCTTTTAGGATCTTAATTTTCTGCCCCTTAGCTTCATTATTCTCTCTTACAGAGTCTTTTGTCCCAGGATGTGTTGGAATCCAGCCTGTGGTTAATAATTTCTCTGATGACTGTGTGTGAGACTGAGCAGGAGACTGGGATGTGCTGATGAGCAGGGAGGGAACAGCCAGTAAAAGACCTGTAGCAGAGTCTGGCCATGCCTTGATCATCTTCAGCCAACAGTGTTGGTCCCTCACGTTTGCAGACGTCCTCAAACCCTGGCCTGCGGGCTGGATACGGCCCCCCCAGGGTCTCTAATGCAGCCCACTGGTATTTACTGCCCCCCCCCAGCCCCGAGCAGCTGCAGATGACTTCCTGCCAACTGCATGGCCAGACTGAGGAGGGGGTTAGCAGCATCAGTGAGGTGGGCAGCTCCCCTGTCTCTCCCTCCCTCCCTCCAGCTCCCAGGCAGGATGAGCCAGGCAGCAAAAACTATAGCCTGGCCCCCGACACTGTCTGAGGGACAGTGAACTGGTCCCGTTTAAAAAGTTTGAGGACCCCTGCCTTAGATCAGTGTCACAAGAGAAAGAGGGATGGCTAAGAGAAAGAGATAGCTGTGGCTACTGACCCATCTCCTCCCTGGCCCAGGTACACTTGATGAAGGACTCGTTGTCCGAGTTGGAAGGGGGTGCTGCAGGGGGCAGGTTGGGTGCCACACTGCACACGATGGTGCCTCGGTGCTTTGGGCCGTTGGCCGAGTTGAAGGTGACAAATTCGGGGGTGCTGGTGGGTTTGCGCTGCTCCGGTGTGGCCCGATCCAGGTTGTTGTGTGCCGCGTCGCTGAGGATATTGAGTTCAATGGGTGGCACAGCCTGGGTGCCCACACCCACACTCTTGGAGAACTCGCTTTTGGAGAGCAGGTCAGGGTCTTCCCGGGCCACAGGCTTGTGTGCCTTGGTGCGGTGGCGGTAGCGCTTGCGGATGAGCACAAAGGCCACCACCAGAATGGCCACCCCCAGCACGCCGGCTACGATCTCGGCGATCTCCTCGGGGCCCACTGCCCACTGTGTGGGCACGATGGCTGGGGTGATGATGGGCTGGGTGCAGTAGTGCCCCTGGTAGTCCGATGGGCAGATACAGTGGACGGAGCCCTGGTTGCTCACACAGCGCCCGGCGTTTCGGCAGGGGTTGTCTTGGCACTCCTCAGCCAGCTTCTCGCACCTGCACAGAGGAAAAGATGGAGACCACCACCGTCAGCCTGGGCTGCAGCTAAGAAATGTGTTGTCCTGTTTAGGGATTTGATTTATGCCAAGACTGCACCCTGGGCTCCTCTCCTTCCTTTGCTAGAGATGTCCTACCTGCCTCTCCTAGTGGAGGACCAAGGTCCTGTTCAGGAGATCAGGTTCTACAGGGTGGTCCTGCTTTCCAGGCAAATGCAATGATTTAAAACGGGGGGCTTTCTGCCTCAGGAGTGTTTGGAGTTTCTAGGGCTTAACACTGTATGAAGAGATGCTCCCATCCTTTTAAACTAGGGAGTCAACCCCGACGTCACTGTGAGATGACATCTCATATGTCCTCCAGGCTCTGTGGGGTCTCAGGGTGAACTGTGAATGTCTGCAGGTGGCTGCAAACATTGGGGGAACATTTAGCCTGCGAAGCAGTGAATGGGCATCTGTGTTGGAGAAGCTTTTGTGGCATTTTATGAAGCACCTGCAGAACTGAGACTGAATTTCCAATTCTCCATCCTGCTCCACCCCACGCAGCTTAAACATCCCCCAGCAGCACAGGGGACCTTCCCTGCCATCAGCAATGAGCTCCCTGTGCTGGGGGGAATGTGCAGTGCTTTTTTGCTTTCCTTACTACTTTTTTTCGTCGTTACTGATCAAACTCGGTGAGGTTTGGGCTCCTCCAGCCTCCCAGTCAGTGTTACGGGGTGTGTGAGCTGCTGCGGCCAGCGGGTCGCCCAAGCTGGGTGACTGCAGATACCGCACTGCCACCTAACGCTCAGCCACGCTAGTTCCGAGAGCTGCGCAGAGTGTTCCTGCCTTGCCGTTGATTCAAAGGACTAGTGATCATCCTGCCTTTTAAATGGCTGAGGTGGCAAGGTGAACTGTGCTGGCCATTCTTTCCCCAGGCTTGGGGCACCCTGCTGCCACCCAGGGCAGTGCTGCCCACACCCTACTGCCAGGGTCACAGCTCAGCTCAGCTCACGGCAGGAGCAGCGTGTGGAGAGTGACTCTCCCGTCACAAGTAGAGGTCTTGAACTTGCAGCAAGCCCAGCACCTGCAGGCTCTCCAAGCATCTGGGAGGAGAGATTTTTCTTGTTTTCCTGCAGCTCGGAGGAGATGGGCACAGAGGGGCCGTGACCACACGATGGCAGAGTGCTGGGCTGCTCAGTTCTGCCTTCCCACTCTTCCCTGCTGCAGCGCTCAGGGAATTCACTCCGTGAATGAGTGGAGCTGATGAGCTCCAGAAATGCACAGTGCTCGTTGGTAGGGATCATGTTTTCAGCCCTTCATGGGAGATCACCCATCCCAAAGCCATCTTGGACTTACCTGTCACCCAGGTACCAGTCAGGGCAGTGGCAGGAGTAGCCAGTGGCAGAGGGGATGCAGGTTCCCCCATGCAGGCAAGGCTTGGACTCACAGGGACTGTCCCCCAGCTCACAGTGCTCCCCAGAAAACAGCCCAGGGCAGATGCAGGTGTAACCTGGAGAGGGTGAGAAAGTGCCATGTAGAGACTGCATCCATATGGGAGAGCTAGCAAGAGCAGGGAGGAGCTGTGTCTGCTGCTGGTGGCACCCAGGAGGGCTCAATCCAGCCACTTAAGGATGGGTACTTGCTGTGGGGCACCCAGGGCATCCATGGAGGGCTTTCTGGTGGGAATGATGCAGGACTTGGAGCTGGAGACTGGGTGGCTGCTCTTGGACAATGCACTAGGGAACTGTTGAAGCACAAAGTCAAGCTTGTCCTTTCCTGACACGGACCCTCTCCTAACATGGACCCTCTCCTGTTAGGGGTGCAACCAGAGCACAGCTTTAAGGCATGGAGAAGCTGGGGGACGAATTCAGTTTCAAGGAAGAGAAGCCTGGCTGTCTGATTCACAGCTTATGACTGCTAAACACAACCCTCTGTAGCTTATTGTTCTCTGAAGTCTTTGGTCCTGCCAGTTCCCGTGGTATGAAGTGCCTGCCTCAACATGTCGGGTTTCTCTTGCTTACAGGAGGTGTCTGCTCGCAGCCAGAGAGAAACCAGGGACTCTGAGGGGGCTGCTGCTGCTTATGTCTTTGGCTGCTGTTTAGTGTAGCCCTGACCATGGGAATGTCCCTGGCTGTGCTAAGCTCCTGCTGGCCACTCAGCTGGTGGTGCCACGCAGGAAGTTTCCACCATGCGGCACCTTGGAAAAGTCTTTTCTGCTCATTCAGTGCTTTAGAGCATGGGGGGAACAAATGGAGACCTGTTTCCACACGTGTGTGTGTGCTTCTACATCAAGGACATGCTGACGCTCGCTCAGCAGGTGCTGGACGTTGCCTGTCGGGCTATGAGTGCCCAAACACACGTGTTCCTGGACGTAGGGGCTCACACATGCTTGCATCTGTGGGCCTGAGCGCAGCGGTTGATGTGGTGGCTGGTCTGGCTTTGACCCTTTCCACGCAGATGTGTTCTCATGCGGCCACGTGGCTTCCCTGGGCTCTCCTGAACAGACATGCCTCTGCCTGCTCCTGCAGTCCCGTGCCTGGGATCGCTGGGCAGAGCTTTGCATAAACTCCTGTTGTGTGCCCGTGGTCTCCAGGAGTGAGCCCACAGACCTCAAGGAAACCGAGCACCTGGGACAACCTCACAAACTAAATGTCCCGTGAGCAGCCCTGTCTGTGCAGCAGTGTCCTGCGTGTTTCTGCCTGGGGCCATGTCCCACTGGGTTTCCCCTGGGCAGCTGGGCCATTTGCAGAAGATGATGTCCTTGAAAAGAGCTATGGGAAGGGCACTGTGTGATTATTAGATTTTTAAGGAGGCAGTGATTTTCCTCCTTCCCCCTCCCATGGCTTTTGTAAAGTGAGTAGGTGAGGTGCTGACTTAGAGCAGGGATGAGAGCTCACCTCATGGGCTTTGAGCCCCTTCCACCCAGCCAGAGGGGTTTTCTGTGTAGAGGGTCTCAGGGTAAGGCTGAGATGCCAGTGCCAGGTGGACTAACTGTTTGGGACAGATGCACCTCAAGTCAAACAAGTTCACCTGAGCCAGGCAGCTGCTGAGTCGGCAGGACTGGAAATCTTGTTCCCAGAGGCTGCAGGCAGGGCAAGAGAAGGTGTGCTCCCTCCTCTGTCTTTGCTTGCTCATCACGCAGGGTGTGGGCTTTGGCAATGGCCCCAAAGAGCACAGAGCTGCCGGAGGTGCTTCTGCAAACTAGCCCTGCCCTTGTGATACAGCTTGTTGCTGGGAGACCCTCTGATGAGAAGAACAGGGCAGGAGCAAGACTCTTTGCAGAGCCTGGTGTCAAAACCTCTGCTGGGGGATGTGCACCCCACGTGAGCCTGAGACCCCTGGATTTGAGCTTACGGTTTTCCCACATCCCTTCCCATAGCCCTGGGGAGTCACTGACTGCAGTGGGAATAGACAGAGATCTTGGCTTGTTTCTGCCCAGATACCATCGCTGCCTGATCCCATCTCGCCCGATTCCAACCTTGCTAATGGCTCCTTAAGCAAAGAGGATGCAGAGGGGTGGGTGGAATTTCTATTTGCATTAGAGTTTTTGGCAAGGCTGTGCTCTCCTAGGTCATGCACACTCCTTAGAAGCACCCTCCTGCCCTTGGGGCCATGGTCTGCTGGTGAGAGCCAGGATGATGATCTCACACCCCCCAGCTGCTGCTGCTGCACCAAGTCAGCCATCACTAGAGGTCACCTCAGATTCTCCTCTGGAGCAGCCCCTTGTGTAGGGATGGATGAAGAGGTTGCATCTTTGCCTTCTCTCACTGCTTATTTCTCGGGGTGGGATTTTCACCTACCTCCTCTGTGGGTTTCGGAGCACATCCCATTGTTGAGGCATGGGTTGCTACTGCAGGCACCAGTCGGGGAGCAACACTGCTTTATCCCCACCTCTTCCACGGCTTCCTTCGATTGCCCTTTCCCAGGCAGGAGAACCACTTCTTTGCCATTGATTGCAACCACATCCAGGCAGCCCCTGAACCCCCACATGATTCTCTGGGACTGGAACGACTGACGGAGTCCTCCAAAAATCAGGTCCCGTCTTCCCTGGGAGACGCTGCAGGTCCCTGGCAGCTGGAGAGAGGCGTTTCCCAGGCCATCGATGAGCAGGCGCACGGATGTATTCTTCACCTCCAGGAAGACTGCGTGCCACTCTCCATCGCTCACAAAGTGTGAGGAGGAGAGGTTCCCAGTGTAGCTTCCCCGGCAGCTGTAGCCCAGATGCGGCACTCCGTTAACCATCTGCAAAACACGTCCCAGAGGTCATGGTTAGCTGGGATACAGGTGGCTGCTCTTTATGGAGGCTTTCAGCACTGCTGCTTGCAGCCCTGTCTAAGCACTCAGAGCTGGGATGAATCTCAGTGTTCAGACTCCAGGAACTACCAGCTAGTCAAGTGTAGTCCCTTTCACCCGCACTAAGCTATACACGGATCGGCTACAGCCCATTTACGTGACTGCAGTCTCCTTTATTTTCTAAAACACCTTCCTCTCTCTGGAACAACTTCACCTGTGGTCCTTCTCTTAGGCTTTGACCAGTGTGCAGGGAGGGAAGGTCACCTTTTCCATGTAACAGGGTGCAGAGCCACACAATCATACTCCTGCAGCTGCTTCATCCTCCTCCCCCCTTCTTGAGCCTAACCAGAGCCCTGGTATTTAGAGTGTCTGTATCTTCATCACCAGTCACAGATGGACTCTTGTTCTGGGCCACCTGGCCTTTATTCTCTTCTCACTGTCTCACTATCAGTGGGGACAGTGCTGGAGCAGTTGCCCCTTGGCATAGGTGAGGTTGCTGAAAGGACCTCACTGAGGTGGAGCACTGGCAGCCTTCTCTGGAGGAGGACAGGAGGAGCTGGGAGGCAGAGAAAGGAATTAGCCCAGCTCCTAACCAGCTTGCTGGGAAGCCAGGCCAAAGCTGCTGGTTGGGGCTGCAATCCAATCCGTGATCTCCTGCAGAAGGGAGGAAGAGATGACACTCAGCTGCTAAAAGTGAACTACACCCGTGTCTTCTGCATTTAAACTGGGTGTCAGAAATTCCTGTTTGTGGCCCAAGACCGATCTTTAAAGCTGATGTGGAGGAAGGAGGAAGGAAGGGTTAGCTGTGTTGTTCCAGGGTGAAACCAAGGTAAATACCACTTTCGTGTTTTTCTCCCCAGTGCTTTGTTGATCAAATCTCTCTCCCAGAAACCAAGAGCTTATGGAGAAGAGATGGAATGGAACATTCCTGGAAAACCTACAGAGCTTCCTATATTAATCAATCAGAGACAAGTGGCCTCCTCACTAGAGACAGTGAGAAGTGGTGATGCTTGGAAGAGGCTACAAGAGCCTCAGAGTGATCATAGGCTGCACTCCGCTCTAGATGAGGTTACTCTGGAGGGGTCAAAAGCAGAGCAGCACAACAGTTAACTCTTAGAGAAGCCCATGGTATAAATACATCCCAAGACCAGCTGCTGAAGGAAGAACTAGATGCAGCTGGCACGTATTGTGGAAGGGCCTCAGGGCAACACGTGTGTAAGTCTCTTTGCACAACTGGCAGGTGCACCAGAGAACTTTGTCACTTTACTGGCAGACCGTGATTTCGCTTCCGATGGGTCTGTAGATTGGGCTTATCAATTTCTGAGGCTGGGAGGCAGCTGAGATCTCAATTGCCTGGAGCAAGAACTGACAGAATGCCAAGTCTTTCCCACCTTGCCTGGTCTGGTTTGCCATCCTCTTGCTGCAACCCATTTCTGAACATCAGGAGAACTTAGTGACAGGAAAGGTGATGATATGCATGGCCCCGAGAGAACTCATCCTCTTCATCAAACCATCTGCTGTGATTATGTCAATGCTTTAGCTTGTACCTAGAGTACTGCAGTCTGCAAAGCTTGAAAACTTGAGGGATACTCTCTGTTATGTTCAGGCCAGGTGGTCTAGAAAAGATCTGATCCCTGAGATATTGTTAATAGGGAGAGTCAGGGAAGAAATGATTCACAGGAAGCCTTACGGTGCAGGCTGTATGATTGTTTCCTATTTAAAAACTTGTAGAAACATCTGGGTACAGATCATGACACACTGAAGTGCATCAGTGGTGAATTTTTCCTCCTTTCACTCTATGCGTTAAGCTTGACTCAGCAGAGCTTCCTGCCATCTCATCCTTTCTGAGCACCACCTGAAGGAGACCTGAAGGTCTCCTGCTGAACTACTTAGTGACTCTCCTGCTCAAAGGTGGGACAGAAAGCCAATGTGAGAAGCTGTTTTCCCTGTCAGCCCTTTATGATGCAGTTTAAAGTCACTCTTGGAGATAGATGCAGGATATACAGATGATGTTTCTCTGCTCTTGCTCCTAAGGAGGGATGCCTGGGGCATCAGGAGCCTGCAATAAGTACTTGGGGCAGGTCCCAAGGGCAGTGGCAGCTGTGCAGCTCTCTGCTTGTGTGACTCTTCTGTAACAGTGGAGAGAGAAGTATTTCAAAATAGGAAGATGGGGTTGTGAAGCTGTGGGAAAGGATGAGGGAACTCAAGGACAGGATGAACACTTCCAGGTATGTTACGGTGTGCGGATCTCAACAGGATTAGTCTGGGGAACAGACAGAACAAACCTCTGTAAACTGATAAGTATGTCTGATGATCTTCATCTCCTGTTAGTCTGAAATGTGTTGATAAGGAGTATACAAAACCCCTATTCTTTAATCAACCTGCTTTCCTTCTGTTACCAATGTGGGAGAGAGAGATCATAGAATCACAGAACATTAGGGATTGGAAGGGACCTCGAATCATCATCTAGTCCAATCCCCCTGCCACAGCAGGATCACCTGGACCAAGTCACACAGGAACACATCCAGGAGGGTTTTAAACATCTCCAGAGGAGACTCCATAACTTCTCTGCATCCTCTGTCTTCATTTGGCAGGGGGCCTGCATTGCCTCTAGGTTTAGTTTTACCTGCAGTGTATTTGAAGAAGCCCTTTTTGTTGCCCTTGACCTCTCTCGCAAGGTTTAATTCGAAGGAGGCCTTGGCTTTTCTAGCTGTGTCCCTACATCCTCTCACTAGAGCTTTATAATCATCAAGTGGCCATCCTTTCCTTTCATGACCTATAGACTTTCTTCTTCCTCTTGAGTTTGCCCAGCAGCTCCCTGTTTAACCACACAGGTCTTCTGGCTCCCTTCCTTGACTTCCCACCTGTTGGAATGCTCTTGTCTGTGGCTTCAAAGAAGTGGCCTTTGAATGTTAACCAGCTGTCTTTGGCCCCTTTACCTGCCAGTACCCTGTCCCATGGGATTGCCCCTGGCAATTGCTTGAAAAGGCCAAAGTCTTCCCTCCTGAAGTCCAGGGTTGTGATTCTGCTAGCTATTCTGTTCCTGCCACATAAGACCCTGAACTCCACCATCTCATGGCCACTGCAACCAAGGCTGCCCTCAACCTTCACTGCTGCAACCAGACCCTCCTTGTTGGTGAGTACAAGATCCAGCAGCACTCCCTTCCTAGTGGGCTCCTCCACCATTTGCTTCAGGATGGTAGTTGAATGCTGGGTCGATTCCGTGTGCAGCCAGAGGGAGGAGAGCCACCAGACCAAAGTGCTTCTAGCTCTGCAGGTGTCTAAGTGAAACCACATGAAGAATGGTTGAAAAGAGCAGAGTGTTGAGGAAATTAAGGTTCTTATTTGGTCTGGTGTGTCTGTTACTGTAAAGGGACCTTTAATTTGAGGCCCATTTCATTAGATGAATGATCTGGCTGGCACACGCTCTGGTGCAGGGAAAGGCTGGTGATATCATTCCCAGTCTTGGTGTTCACCTGTTCTTTACTCATCTCTACCCTGTTAACCCAGCCTTCTAGCCCACTGTGGTTCCTCCTCTATGCTGGATTGAGCTGTAACATGGTCTGTCAACTGGTTTGTCTTCAGTGGGAGTCTTACCCCACTCCTGAAGTCTGCTGTAGCCAAAACAAACTGGTCTGGGGAAGATCCAACCTGGTAAATTCTTTGCCCTGGGAGGTGTGATACAAGAAAGGGATGGAGAAGCAAGCTGTAAGCAAAGAAGATAACACAGATCTATAATATGGGTGGATGGAACAGGCTGCCCAGGGAGGTTGTGAAGTCTCCTTCACTGGAGATGTTTAAAACCTGCCTGGATGTGTTCCTGTGTGACTTGGTCTAGGTGATCGTGCTGTGGGAGGGGGATTTGACTAGATGATCTTTCGAGGTCCCTTCCAATCCCTAATGACTCTATGAGTCTATGATTCCCTAGCTGCAGTGATGGCCCTGGAGTACTTGGCTTTCACTTGGTCTTCTCAAGTCTTACTTTTTACCGGAGTGAATAACTAAGGGTACAGATGGTTGCATCTTATTTACATGATTCCCCTCTCTGAAGGAGTCAAGTTTTGGTGTTGTGCTGGGAAGAAACCCCCATGTGCTGCAACACATACCTCCAGCGTGACGTGGTCGGTGCCGTTGGCAGAGAGCACCACGGCGTGCAGCTGGTGGGTCTTCAGGCGAAAGTGCACGTGCCAGGAGCCAACCTGCGAGTGCTGGTACCAAACGTAGCTGTGACCCCCAAACCTCACAGCCGTTCCTGGAAGGAGAAGGAACAGGAGATCTTAGTTTTGTCACACTTTGAGACTATGGACTCTATCAAGCCTTGTCTCTTCTCCAACCTGACACCATAATGGGCTGGGAATAGTCCCATCCACAGCAACACATGTGCCACTGCACTGCAGCTCCCATTTGGAGCTCCTGGTGTTTCTCCTAGGTGTGGTACTCAGTGGTAAAACATCCCTGCAATTTATGTCTGTATCCCTGGCTATTTCTGTCCTGTAGCACCTTTAAGGTTCTCTCAGCATGGTCTACAACATACTTGGATTTCCCCATGCTTCATGAGTCTTTGTATGATTCTATGGTGTCCCCTTACCATTCCTGCAAGTGATGCTGATCTATATCCCTGCTCCTTCCATCTAGTTCTTTAAGTATTCTAGAGTGGGCATGTAAAGGGTACATACACTTCATAAATATGAGAAGGAGCTTCTTCCCAGTGAGGGTGACAGAGCACTGGAACAGACTGCCCAAGGAGGTTGTGGAGTCTCCTTCACTGGAGATGTTTAAGACCTGCCTGGATGTGTTCCCGTGTGACTTGGTCTAGGTGATCCTGCTGTGTCGGGGGGATTGGACTGGATGATCTTTCGAGGTCCCTTCCACTCCCTAATGATTCTATGATTCAGCTGGCTTTCCTCTCATTTATCAGTTAGTTTGGGCTTTGCTGGGTCTAGGATCAACACAGGAGCCCACACACTGAAGTTCTGATCGTGTACTTCACTACCTGCTAGGTTTGAGTGACTTTTCCCAATCATGTAGATAGATGTTACTGCTGTTAAGGGCTACAGAAGAGTCATTTAAAAAAAACCAAGATTTTGGGTTTGTTTTTGATTTTCTGTGAAACTTTCAAGCTTTAAGAGTCTAGATTTGGCTTGGAAACTGCAGGCAGAACTGTTGGTCATTGAGCAGCCTAATTCCAGGGGAAGTCCAGGTCCTTTACAGAGCACTGAAAGGAAACCCAGGTGGGTTACAGGGTGGGGCTGTCTCCAAGGGAGGATGATTGCTCACCATTGCAAGAGCAGATTTGCTCCAAGCTGTGCCGCGGGGTGAGGACGCTGAGTCGGGCAGTGCTGTAGGTAGACATCATGCCTGGATCCAGCTGGATGGTTTCCTTGCAGACGCGGTGGGCACAGTGCGACCCATGACATGGCACGTGAATTGCTTTCTTCATCCGGAGACCAACGAGTTGGTCCATCTCCCCGGCCGACACGGTGATCTTATTCGCAAGGACCCGAGGCTCATACAAAGAGCCGTGTGGCTCTCCAACGGCCAAGAGTAGGTCCACTCCGTCAGAGGTGGCTGCGGGCTGTAAGCTGGCCATGTGGATGTTTTGGCGCCGCGTGACGAGGATGTTTCCCAAAAATCTCTGCAAGTTGCGCCAATGGTCCCCCACAAACTCCTCGGGGGAGAGGTGGCGGAAGTGTAGCACCACCGCCTTGTCCAGGGCCTCCTGCTTGAAGCACCACACGTGAACGTTGACGCTGGTGGTGGCTGTGAACGTACCATCGCTGACTGTCACATTTAGAAGATAGTGGCCGTGGGGAAGCCTTTCCCCGGCAATGATCTTGCCATCTGCAGCCCCAACAGAGAAAAGCCCCTCCTGGGGCGCTTCTGCCACCAAGGTGTACACCAGCGTGTCATGGGGGTCTCGGTCCGTGGCATGGATCTTGCCCAGAACACCACCTCGGAAGGCTTCCTCGTTGGTGGTGATGAATATTTCCAGGGGAAGGGCTGAGGGGGCAAACTGGCTCTGCTCAGTCACTTGGATGTTTACAAACGCTGATGAGGACAGGGGTGGAATACCGCTGTCTGAGACCTGTCAGGAAACACAGAAGAACCCGTTATTGCCATGGACAGACTGACCGTCACCTCATTGGACTGGATGGGCTGGTAGGATCTTGCGAAAGCGTGTGCCTTGCGGTGAGCGGAAACTGCCAGGTGGTTGGTTTGGGATGAAGGATGAATTAGAATAATTGGATGTTGGACCTCTGTCTGGAGATGGTGCCAGGGCAATGGCAGCATCTTGGTGGGGTTGTGCTCATGTATATATAAGCTGGAATGCAGGAGGTTCCACATCAATATGAGAAGGAACTTCTTCATGGTGAGGGTGACAGAGCACTGGAAGGGGCTGCCCAGGGAGGTTGGCTCTTCTCAATATCATCTAGTGATAGGACAAGGGGCAATGGGTGTGAGATGGAACAGAGGAGTTTCCACATAAGTATTAGAAGGAACTTCTTCACAGTGAGGGTGACAGAGCACTGGAAGGGGCTGCCCAGGGAGGTTGTGGATTCTCCTTCTCTGGAGATGTTTAAAACCCGTTCAGACATGTTCCTGTGTGACTTGATCTAGGTGATTCTGCTGTGGCAGCGGGATTGGATCTTTCAAGGTCTCTTCCAATCCCTAATGTTCTGTGACTCTGTGATTTCCTGAGTATGGCCTTTGAGAAGTTGCCAGTGTTTGGGGTGAGGTTGCATGTGCTACTGAACGTCCAAAGGTATAAGGCAATTACACACATCAACACATTTTCTCCCTCCCAGACTACTGAAGCCCATGTCCCACCTCTGACAATGTCTGTCTAGAATGAGTCAGGAAAGCTCAAAGTAGAAAAATATGAATAATGAGATTATAGGATAAGTTTCTCCCTAATCTCCTCAACTCCCTTAGTGTCTGAGGTTTATAATGTAGTAGTACCTAGCTTTTAGAACAACTGCCACTGCTGAAGGTGTGTGCACTTCACCTGTTTTTAGTGTTTTGTTTGTAATGAACTACCTTTACTGATAACCCTGAATACTAATTAATTCATTCTGCGCAGCAGTCCTCTTTGAAGAGGAATCTAAACCAATTCTTAAACAGCAAGTTGCTTGGAGGAAGTTTGTAGGACCAGATCCAGGTCTTACTGTAAACTGGAGGTCACTGGAGTGATGCTGGGGAAAGCATCTGTCTGAGTAAACTGCTGATGGATTATCCTATGATCTGATTATCTGATTTTATCAATGCAGAAGCAGGATCCAAGCTTCTTGTGGGGAGGCTGTGTGGAGAAAAGAACTCTGGAGTTCCAAGGTGCACAGTTTGTGTCTGGATTGGATTTCTCCAAAGCCAGGAATGTTTCCATCCTGCTGTTCTGCCCTAATCTCATTTTGTTGCTACTTAATCTGGCTGAGGAATTCAGACACCAGGACAGTAAGGCAGGGTCTACCTGGACTTGTAGTAGGTACTGGTCTTTCATTCTTCGGTTGAGTATCGATGATGTCACCAGTAGACCATTTTGGGTGACATCAAAAGCCTTCCCATCGTTGCCCTGGATGATCTGGAATGAATACGGAGGTCCATTTTCTGGGGAGTCTCTGTCACTCATGATCAGCTCCAGGACACTTGTACCCACAGGAGCGTTCTCCTGAAACGGGGAAAGATGTTAGTGCAGAAAAGCACAGAGAAAAGGCCCAAGGGAACCCTCAGGGCCCCTAGAGCTGCTGGAACAGGGAAAAAAGTCCCAGTGACAACTTGGTTCTGTCTAGCAGACATGATGGTGCTTGACCATGTGCTTGGGTCTGCTTTCTTGCTATGGTGTAGACGTGAGTGATTGCAAAGGAGAAAGGGGCAGCAGGTCAGGCTTGGGAAGGGTGAAGAGCTCTGCACTCTCTGTACTGAAAGGACAAGAGATGCCTGAAGCTATAGGAAGGAGAAAATAGCATCTGTTGGCACAGTATCTGTCCCTGCAGATGCTTCCAGTTCTTTGTTGCACTGAGCACAAAGCAACAGCTTCACTGCTGTCTCACACCAGCAGCACCCCCTTTCATGAGTCTCTTAGTACCCCGAGTCAGACTGTAAGAACACACTATGTCTTGGCTTACCTGCACCACCACGCTGTAGTTGAGCTGGAAGAACCGAGGAGGGTTGTCGTTGACATCAGACACGTGGACATGCACGGCAGCGTCACTGAACTGAGCGGGGTGGCCATTGTCTGTGGCTCGAACTGTCAGGGAATAACTGGGGATCTGGAGGATTTGTAGTGCATGATTATTTGGAGAAATGGATGGTGCCTTTTTCACATTGATGCTTTCTGTTGCAGTCCTCTCCCATCCATCCATCCAAAACAACTTTGCTAAAGAAAATCACAGTGGTTGCAAAGGGAAACAACTTGCCAAAGATGGATGAGACTAAGCTGGGCAAACATCTTTCAATAGTGATTTAAGCTGCTACTACTGATTTGTGAATGAGAGGTTGTCCAGATGACCTTTCCATCTCCTCTCTGTACCTGTTTTCTAGGGTGTCAAGAGGATGGAGCCAGGCTCTTCTCAATGTCATCTAGTGATAGGATGAGGGGCAATGGTTGTGAGCTGGAACATAGGAGGTTCCACATCAATTTGAGAAGGAACTTCTTCCCAGTGAGTGTGACCGAGCACTGGAACAGGTTGCCCAGGGAGGTTGTGGAGTCTCCTTCACTGGAGATGTTTAAAACCTGTCTGGATGTGTTCCTGTGAGACTTGGTCTAGGTGATCCTGCTGTGTCAGGGGGATTGGACTAGATGATGATTTGAGGTCCCTTCCAATCCCTAATGATTCTATGAAGCTAACTATGCTGGTTTCCACTTTCGGGGCTGACTCTCACCCAGCCAGCTTGAAGCACCAGTGAAGCAGACCAAAGCCCAGACTTGTGACTACTGGAGGCTCTATTGCCTTCCCTACAGACTAGCCTTCCTCTAGCAGTATCATTGAGGCTAGAAAATGAATGAGTGAAAGACTTGCCTGCTGCTTACAGTATTCTGAGTATAATTCAGAAGACAGGTAGCTGAATATGCTCCCCGAATCTTTTAGGGCACGTTTATTTCAGCCTCCCTGTTCCCACTTTCCTGGACTCACCTCCTCCCTGTCCAGATGCTTGGCGATGCTAATTTGCCCACTTTTGGGCTGAATGGCAAAGTGTCCCAGCGGGTTCCCTTCCACGATGGAATATGTGATCTGATTGTTCATTGCTCCATCCAAATCATCAGCTGACACCTGTTAGCAGAACGAAAAAGCTGCAACCAAAATGGCTTTGCCATGGAGGAAGGGGGATGGGACTCCTTGTATTGGTCTGAGCTGGCCTCAGATGAGGAGGAGGAAGGAGGGCAGTTTACCTAAGTGTTATTCATTAGTCTTTTCAAGAAAAAGTCAGCACAGCTACAACAGTGACTTTCTCCTTGACCCTTTCCTGACTTTGCCAGCCTGTCATGGTTAGAGACTGGGCAGGGAACTCTACATGGAAATACCTTGAGCTCTGGCATCCTACCCAGGGAAGCCTCTGCCTTCTGCAGGGTGCAAGGGTATTGCCTTCCTGCAGGTGTTTTAGCTCTCTTGGGACCTCTCCAAAGCTCTTGAACCAACCTCTCTTAGGTATCTCAAGCTTTCGTGTGGAGGTGTCATGGAAGGAAACATATGCTCCCTGTCTGTGGAGCGTCAGGAGTTCTGAAAATGTTTTTAAATGATACTTAGATGTCAAATGTCACAAACCCGCTGAGGTGGCCGAGTCCATGGAAAAGTAAAGCACAGGTACAGACATCTGGTCTGGTTCATAATCCTACCGTGAGGATGATTTCTCCAACCGCAGCATCCTCCCGGATATCAGCAAAGTAAGAGTCTTGGATGAACTCTGGGGCATGGTCATTGATGTCAGTTATGTTGATCACCACCATGGTCACGTCGCTGAGAGAAGCAGAGCCCTTCCTCGTGCCCTCGATGGATAAGTAATACTCATGACTTGCTTCAAAGTCCAAGCTCCCATTGATGTACAAGGCACCTGCAGATGGAACACACTGCGAGTGAGTGACACATAAGGTTTCTTGGAACACTGGAGAATTACCAACGTGGCTGCCAAAGTGGCAGCTGAAAAGATGCTGTTGACCTGGCATTCACCTTCTCTGGTTAAATCAGGTCATTGCGTCACATAAAACAAACTGATTCTGCCGCAACCTGTCCCAGCAAGTGTTTGAAGAGGTAAAAAGAAGTTTAATTCTGGAAGGTCTCCATAAATCTTGATTGGAGGAGATCTGGGACAAAATAGGGTGAGAGTTCAACAGTGCTCCTGAAAGTTGTGACTAGGGCAGCAGTAGAGGTAGCACTGGCCTTTCAGTAACAGCTCTTACCAGCTTGCAGTGCTTTATGTGGCTAATAAACTTGGCTCGACACCTGGCCGGGGTGAACAGGTTGGTCTTACCCACATCCACTGAGCACCTGTTACCCTGCGCTGCAGTTTCTTTGTGGGATCAGGATGAAGAAACTTTTAAAATGAAACCACCTTTTGCATTTTGAAATGGAAAATTTTCCTCATCCTGTTCTCCACGTACTCCTCATTCCCATCGATATCTCAGGTCCCAGATGTACAACAGGAATGTCTCCATTCATTTCTGTAAGATTCGGGCCACTCCTTAGATGGCTTCACTGGCGAAATTTGGGGTAGAAGAGAGGATTGTACTCCCTACCCTTGTTCTGGCCCAAGACAGAGAAGACGTACAAGCCAAGCCAAATGGAGAAGAACCAGAGAAGGTGCATACAAGGACAGCATTTGATGTCGAGTCAGCCTGGACTGGTTTGGGCACAAGATGGTCTCACCTGTGTTTGAGTTGAGCTGAAATTTCCCGTGGTCGTTGCCATTCACAATCTCGTACTTGATCTCTGTGTTTTCTGTATTGTCCCTTGTCAAGGCTGACAGGTTGAGGACCTCTGTACCCACAGCCACGTCTTCTTTCACCATGGCCACGTATTCAGGGGCCAGGAAAACGGGCAGATACTCGTTTAGATCCACAACAGAGACGGTGACTGTGCCAAGAGCAGAGAGGGGCTGCGGGGTGCCGCGGTCGGTAGCACAGACTGTCAGCTCAAACGCTGAATGCTGCGAATCCTTCAGAGGCTTTTCCAGACGGATCACCCCGGTGGTTTCCTCAATTGAAAAGTGCCCGTTGGCAGAGTCAGACAGGGAATAGACCACCTCAGCGTTGAGACCTGGAAGGATAAGGGGTAGGCTGCATTAATTCCTGGGTAGGAAGGCTGCTGGGTTTATTATCTCTTTAATCACATAGGACTACAGGTACTTAATGACCTTGAGTTCCTGGGAACAACTGGGGCTGAATGGACATTATGTGCCCCTGTCCATCTGTAGGTTCAGACATCACCTGTCAGCACCACCTCTCTGTATTTACTGGTGTTTCCATTTTTAGTTCTAATGTTCTTACATGCAATTCCCCTTCATCTCCACTTCTAAAGCAGATCAGTATGATCTTGCATCTCTGTCATAAATTCAGTCTCTGCTGGAGATGTTTACTGAAAGCTTCTTAGGATCCTACTTAAGTTTCTGAGAATCTTTGTGTCTTTGGGACCTCTCTCTCTCTCCATGTAATCAACCCTATCCAGATCAAAAGCTCCTTTTTTCTTATTATCCTTATTCTCCACCTCCATGTTTGGTAAACTTGCTCTCCAGCTTGGATGCCAAACTGTGTGTCATCGTTACCAAGCATGTCCTCAAAGTCCGTCTTTGCATGTTTCTACAGACATTGCGCTTCCTACAGGGTCACAAAAGTGCTGATGCCATCCTGCTAGTCAAGAACATGTCAGTGATGAGTCCATCTTTGTCAAGATTCAGTCATCTAAGCCCATTGCTGTGGCCCTTCCTGAGGTTTCAACGTTTTTTATTCAGGATGAATACTACTGAAAAGTAAATCCTGTTCTGACTCACCTTCGTCAAGGTCCCTGGCAGCAACCACAGCGATGGGTGTCTTTGTCGTGGTGTTGTCAAAGACGGCCACGGCGCAGTGGCTGGGGAAGAATTTCGGAGCGTTGTCATTGGTGTCCTCTACGATCAGTGTTATATCTGCCTGGCAGGAACGGCCTCCGCCATCGGTTGCCTTGGCCACAAGATGGTAGGTAGGTTTCTGTTCACGGTCGAGAGGTTTATATGTGGTCAGTTCCCCTGTTGGAAAGAACAGGAGGTCGTTGTAGAATCACAGAATGGCTCACGTTGGAAGGGACCTTAGAGATCATCTACTCCGACCTCCCTGCTGTGGGCAGTGACACTGCTCAGCTAGACTTGGTTGCTCGAGGCCTCATCCAGCCTGATCTTGAACCCCTCCAGGGAGGGGGCATCCACAACCTCTCTGAGCAGTTGATTCCAGAGTCTTGTTTCGTGCAAGTGCAGCCGTAGCCCAGGAGAGCTCAGGGAGGTTGAAGCACGATGCCTTCCTGGGCAAACCGTGGGAGCCAACAATCCGGGCTCGAACACGGTTTGTAATTCAGCTAATAGTGCTGATGTGTCCATGCCACATTGCTCAGGGCTATTCTCGGATCGCTGCCAGCCAGTGCCCTGGCAGGGCTTGGCACGGGGAGTCCCGCAGGTTGGCTGGACTTCATGCAAGGGATGCTGTCGTGGGATAAAAGCGCTCATAAAGAAGCGCTACTTCTAGACGCCTTTATAAACCCCACTGCACTGAGCTTTCTGCGGCGTGATGAACCCAAATGATCTCTAGAACCATTGTCGTGTTTGGGCAAATACACTGCCCAAGACCTAATAAGATTTGTTTGGAGTTTAGAGCTTGGGTCTTCAGCTGAAGCCGAATACTAGCTGATCTTCCCTCCTTGAGACCTGGCTGTTAGCAATGCCAACACCAGCATTTGTAAAGAAAGCCAGCAGGAAGGTGCAGAGCTTGTTCTTCTCTGTATCTGCCTGCGTGCTGCTCCCTCCTAGCTCTGGGGAGCTGGAATGAGCAGCCCTTTGCTCAAGGCAAGAGAAGTGTCGAGGTGCACTGGAGCTGGCATTTCTTGGGAGTGAGTGAGGACGAGGATGGAAGCATCCCACTGCCCAGTTCCTCACCTGTGTGTGGGCCCAGCCGGAACTCCTCCGCACCGGGGCCGTGCAGGCTGTATGTGATCTGCGCGTTGCTGCCCACGTCGGGGTCGGTTGCTGATATTTTCAAAATGAAAAGACCCGGTAGAGCATCTTCAGAGACTCTCCCAGTGTAGAACATCTGGCAAGGACAGAAGATATTACTGGCATCTGAGCCACCACCAAAGCACCTTCATCCCACAAGGGAGAAAAGGACTAGCAGAAGCTTTGTGGAGGATCAACCATGCGGTTTATAGGGGAACACAAACTGCTTCTTATTGCTGGCTGCTGGGGTGTGGACTGGGACCAGTGAGCTCATTTCACACAAGCCTTTGAATCTCATTTGGGAAGCAACCACCTCTGTTTTTTCTCACCATAGGTTACATCCATAACAGCAATTGGTTCTACACAGTAACAAACCTCCTGATGGGAATCTCTCAACTTAGGAGGATATAAAACTCAGTGATTTACATGTCCCTACCCAGGAGGCTTCCTAGCACTGTTTATCTCCAAAAATTATCCTTCATAATGCCTAGGCGCTCACTTACTGCTGGCAAACATGCTTGGAGGCTAGATTTAATGTTCTTGCTTGACATGCAGCTTAATTAAAGTTGCTGAGTATAATCAAAGCAACAGGATCGTGTGAGAAGAATTACGACAAGCCCAGCCCTCCTAACATGCCCTTGCTGTTTTCTCTTCCTTGCTATTGTGCTCTCTCCTTCCCAGCCTCTCCCCTGATGTCCCAGGACAGATGTCTCACCTGGCCACACTCAGGGCTGTTGTCGTTGATATCCAGAACAAAAATTTCCACTTCAGTGGTAGCCTGAAATTTCCCATCAGAGGCCATAACCTTGAGGAGATATTTCTCTGTATCTTCTCTGTCCAGAGGCTTTTTGGAGGAAATTGTCCACTCGCCTTCAATCTGGTCAACTGTGAACTGTCCCAGGACGTCTCCTTCTAGAAGAGGGCAAGAGGAAAGGGAAAAAGGCATTTAGAGAGTGCTGGAAATCAGAAGTGGTGTGGAAAGGGGGTATAGGTGTGGCCACTGCTGGTCCCTCAGGAGAGCTGAAGGACTTGCAGTGGTGACGCTGAGCACTGATGTCGTGTCAGGTGAGAAACATTAGGTCTGCATCACCTCACAGCTGAGAAATCCCTTGCCTGACCCTGCTAGTCCCTGTCTGCATATTGCACTGGGAGAAGGAAAGGACACCTGACTGCAGAAGTGTCCTGGTAATGTTCTGCAGACATGCATATTCATTGCCTCCAAACCACATTGTCTCACCTTCCTAAAGCCTGTCAGTCTGTCTTGGTGCGTGTTCCTAAAGGGATCTGGGAGCTGCAGATACCCTGCAGACAGTGGTTGGATGTTGTTTTTACAACACTGCATGTAGCTGTTTATCCTCACGCTGTGCTTTCCAGGACTTCTTTTTGATTCTGGAAGAGCCACTGACAAGAGACAGGTAAATCCAGACTAGGCGGGCTCTCCGGTCCACCCAATTCATGTTCCTCCTGCCGATGCTAACGTCAAGTAGATTTTAAATGGGGTGGATGATGCCCTTGGAGAATCCTTCTCTTCTGGCAAGGAGCTGGTGTCCTCTGCTGAACCCATGCCGTTGGGCAGAAGGAGGGAGCGCATTGGGTAATGGGAGGCAATGAAGAGAGCTGGCTGCAGGGCTTGTTTGTGTTCGACTCTGAAGGGCTTTGCACAGCCGAGTAAATGAAATTCACTCTCTCTTTCTGCTTCCATTTGCGCTGCGGTGATGAGGTTGTGGAGGAGCTCTCTGACGCTGGGAGATTCCAGCCCGTGCTCACATTTAGCATCTCTGTCTGAAATCACCACGAACAACGGGCAGCCAGGCTCCGTGTTCAGCTTCTCCCCGCTCTTGCTGCAGCGCTCGGCTGCAGTTTACAGGTAGAGTTTGACCTGTGCTTGTGAATATACAGCAGAGAGAGGACTTTGCATCCACCGCTGACAAAACTGTGCACTCTTTCAGGTTTGAAGTAGTTGGAAGCTACCACTACCTTTAAGGTGGCAGAAATGTGAACACACAAGTGGATGGAGTCTTTTCTCCCAAATACCTAGGCATGCCACAAACCAGCTGGAAGCAGCAGCATTCCTCCCTTGTTTTGGATGGTTACTATAATAGATAACAGGCTGTAGCACGATCTGCCTAAACGTTCTGACCCTGAAGGGTCTTCATTTGTGTTCAAACAAACATTTTAATTTGAAGTATCTGTTCCAGGTCTCAGAAAGACCCTTTGGGGTCAAAAAGCATCATAAAGTCAGGCTTTTGCTTGTGTAAGTGCACAACAAACATTCCAGGATAAGGGCTTGTTGTTTTGCAGCAGTGGTTAATTGTAACTGGCACAACTGATGTTTCAGGGACGCAAGAGTCATCTTTGGTACTTCTTGGCCAAATCCTTGCTAAGATTGACATGACAGTCTCAAATACCCACCACTCTCAGAGTGGTTAACTACAGCCTTGTGAGGTCTACTTGTTTGTTCGGTCAGAATCAAGGTGGTTTCATAGGCAACACATGTGATACCAGAATGTTACAGGCATCCTGTGTGCATATATGTAATTATTTAAAAACACAGGCAGGCTACACTGTGAGGGGCAAACTGTCTGAACTGTTTGCAGAAGAAAAAGCTGGGTGACAGCATGTACACGTCACAGTATTTGTGTGAGAAAACCTTTCCTTCCTGCATCCAGGCTGCTTGTCTTTCCAATAGGTAAAATTCCTTAAGCTGCTTTCTCATAGAATCATTGAATCATTAGGGACTGGAAGAGACCCCGAAAGATCATCTAGTCCAATCCCCCTGGCACAGCAGGATCTCTTCACTGGAGAAGTTATAGAGTTAGAATCACTCAGGATTGGAACCCCCCCACCATGGGCAGGGACACCCTAGGCCAGGCTGGCCAGAGCCCCATCCAGCCTGGCCTTAAACACCTCCAGGGATGGGGCCCCAACCACCTCCCCGGGCAACTCATTCCAGGCTCTCACCACTCTCACAGTGAAGAACTTCCTCCTCACATCCACTCTAAATCTACCCATCTCCAGCTTTGCTTCATTGCCCCTAGTCCTGTCGCTGCCTGACACCCTAAAAAGTCTATCCCTACCCTTTTTGTAGGCCCCCTTCAGACATTGGAAGGTCACAATAAGGTCACCTTGGAGCCTCCTCTTCTCCAGACTGAACAGCCCCAACTCTCTCAGACTGGCCCCGTAGGAGAGATGCTCCAGCCCTCTGATCATCCTCATGGCCCTCCTCTGCACACGCTCCAGCACATCCACATCCTTCTTGTAATAAGGGCTCCAGAACTGGATGCAGTGCTCCAGGTGGGGTCTCACCAGAGCGAAGTAGAGGGGGAGAATCACCTCCCTCAACCTGCTGGCCACACTTCTCCTAATGCAGCCCAGGATCCAGTTTGCCTTCTGGGCTGCAAGTGCACACTGCTGGCTCATGTTGAGCCTTTTGTCCACAAGCACCCCCAAGTCCTTCTCCTCAGGGCTACTCTCCAGCCAGTCATCGTCCAGCCTGTATTTGTGCTTAGGATTGCCTTGACCCAGATGCAGGACCCTACACTTGATCCTGTTGAACCCCATCAGGTTGGCTTGTATCCACCTCTCCAGCCTGTCCAGGTCCCTCTGGATGGCATTGGTGTCTTAGAGATGTATATATATGCCACAGTGTAAGGAGAACATTGAGGTGCTGGAGTGGATCCAGAGAAGGGCAGCGAGGCTGCGGAGAGGTCAGGAGAATACCCCCTATGAGGAGCAGCTAAGGGAACTGAAATTGTTCAGTCTAGAGGAGAGAAGGCTGAGAAGAGACCTTAGTTCTCTCTACAACTACTTCAAAGGAGGTTGTAGCAAGGCTGGTGCTGGTCTCCCAAATTACTAATGGTAGGATGAGGGGAAATGGCTTCAAGTTGCATTATGGGAAGATTAGACTGGACATTAGGAAGCATCTCTTTCCTGAGAGTCATTGGGCACTGCAACAGGCTGCCCAGGGAGGTGGTGGAGTCACCATCCCTGAAAGTGTTTAAAAAATGAGTAGGTCTAGCACTTGAGACCATGGTCTAGGGGTTAGGGAGGTGTTGGGATGAGGGCTGGACTTGATGATCCTGGAGGTCTTTTCCAGTCATGATGATTCTATGATTCTGTGTTCAGGTGCTACATTTACACAGTCTTAATCATTCTTCTGTTAAGAAACTGTAAGTAAATAAGTCTCTAGTACTGTGTAATTATTTATATAGATTAATTTATTCCCATCTCTCCAAATATATAGAAGGATTCAGTGGTGAGGTAGTTACTGTAATGATAACTCTGCCCACTGCAGTTACTAAAGAGTTTTGGATACCTGGGACTCAGGACAGGACAGAGCTCAGGCTCCATCTCCTGCTTCTGATAGAGCTGTCAGTGTAAAACCATTCCTGCATTAATATTCTGTAAGATCATAGGATCATAGGATGTTAGGGGTTGGAAGGGACCCAAGAGATCATCGAGTCCTCACTCTGAGGTGATGCTCTGTCCTCGTTCAGTGAAGGTTTGAAGTCGGGAAGAACTCACCGGTTATGTAGCACGTGACCCGCCGATTCTGCTCCGAGATGTCTGCGTCGATGGTACTCAGGGTGACAACAACCTGCCCCGGCTCTGCGTTCTCAATTACTGATCCTTTATAGAAATCTGAGGTGAACTGTGGAGCATTATCATTATCGTCAGAGACTGTGACCTCCACCAGGGTTTGGGAAGAGAGCTGGACTTTCCTGCCGTGGTCAGTGGCCACCACATAAAAGCGATAGATCTCCTGATCTTCGCAGTCCAGCTCTTTTAATGTGGTGATCCACCCAGTCTCACCATCAATGGTGAAGAGTCCTCGGAGGTTGCCAGATTCTGCTTCTAGGCTGTAGGTCACCTGTCCGTCATTTCCCATGTCCTGGTCCTTAGCTGTCACTTGAATGACTGTGGTTCCTGATGGCATGTTCTCCATGACAAAAGCTTTGTAGGGATCTGCCTCAAAAACGGGTCTGTTGTCATTGACATCCTGCACTTGGATGTTCACAGAGACCAGAGACACCAGCTCAGTCTCCTGATGTGAGCAGTGAGCCATAACATCAATCTGGTACCACTTGGTGGTCTCATGATCCATAGCCTTTTTGATCTTCAGAACCCCTGTTTGTTCATCCAGTGTGAACACCTCATCCTTGTTACTTTCTGTAGTGGTTCCCTTCACCAGGCTGTATATGATGGGCTCCTCTGCAAAAGCTTTGACTGACCCTATTTCTGATCCCTCTGGAAGATCCTCAGAGGCAGAGAATGTATAAAGGGGCTCAGAAAACCTTGGCAATGTCACCTCCCTGGGGACAATCTGAAGATTCACTGGGACAAGGGAGTTCCAGTGAGGGGGTCTGCCATCCTCTGCTTTTACCTTGAAGTTAAAGGCTCTGTTTTCTAAGCCAATAAGGCTCTCCTTGACCTTAACAACCCCAGTGGCAGCATTGATCTCCACAATATCTTCTCCTACGTCTTCCACAGAGTCAACGGAGTAAATGACATCTGCATTTGCACCTTCATCAGCATCATAAGCCAGTACCTGGATGACAGGGGAGCCTTTGCTAACATTGGACTGGATGGACAGTGTGTATTCAGAGGCTTTGAACAGAGGTGGGTTGTCATTCTCATCAGTAAGGATGATTTTGACAGTGCAGAACGCCACCTTCCCACCCCCATCCTTGGCCATGACTTTAATGGCGATGACTCTCTCTGTTGAGTTTTCCCTGTCCAGTTTCTGCAGCGTGGCAATGTGGCCATTGTTGTCTATGGAGAACTTCTCATGGGCCAGTTTGTTTATGATGGTGTAGTCTACGGTGCCATAGGGGCCGCCGTCTGGGTCAATGGCCAGCAGCTCTATCACTTTGGTCCCAATCTCGGCATTTTCTGCCAGCTCTGCCTCGTACACGTTCTGCTGGAAAGCGGGGCTGTACTTGTTGGCATTGGTGGTGTTGATATACACGGGCACAGTGCTCTGGAAAACGCCATCGGAAGCAGAAACTCTGAGGTTGTAGGATGACTCCAAATCCTTCTTGCAGCGGTTGAACATGGAGATAATTCCAGAAGTGCTGTTGATAGTGAAATGCCTGTTGTCATTGCCTGAGAGTATCACGTATTCCAGCCGGGTGGTGTCTCCACTATCGGGGTCCAGGGCTTGGACTTTTATCACGACGTGCCCACACGTAGCCATCTCGCTTACCTTGGCTTCATACTGAAGCTGGCTGAACTCAGGGGGGTTGTCATTGATGTCTGTCACATCTACAATCACCAGGGCATCGCTGCTAAGTGGAGGCATCCCATGATCTGCAGCTCTTACTTTCATGCGAAACTGTTGATTTGTTTCATAATCAAGTGCTTGAGCTGTTGTTATTTGCCCTGTGTTGGCATCAATATGGAAGAACTTGGTAGCATTTGAACCATCATCCAAGATCTGATAGGAGACCACTTTGTTTCTGCCTGAATCCTTATCAGAAGCAAGGAGCTGGACAACAGGGGTCTGCGGTGGCAAACTCTCTGAGACAGACGCGGTGTAGACCATCTGGGAAAATGTGGGGGGGTTGTCATTGATGTCCTCTACCTCCACCTCTACTCTGGCTTCTGAAAAGGATCCTAGTGCTGTGTCTGTGGCTCTGACGGTGAACGTGTGTTTTGGCTCTAGCTCGTAGTCCAGCTGGCCCGTGACGGTAAGGACACCAGTTTTGAAGTCAGTGCTGAACAGTTTTAAGGAGTCTTCTTCCACAATGTTGTAGATGAGGCGCAAGCCCTCAGGGCTGCGAGCTTGTATGTGGAGGATAGACGTGTACAGAGGGATGTTTTCTGGCACCTTCACTTGGTAGTACAAGCTCTGGAACAGAGGGTTGGATTTGTTCCTCACGCTGATCACAACCTCCTCCTCAGCATGGAGGGGAGGCTCACCCTTGTCCTTGGCAATAACTCGGAGGTTGTATTTATTTAAAGCTTGGTAATCAAGAGGCTTCTTAAGGGAGATGTCTCCTAGATAGGGATCAATCCAAAAGTACTTGTAGTCCTCTGCAAATGAGTAGGTAATGGCTCCATTTTCCCCTATATCTTTGTCTGTTGCCGACACCTGAAAAAGCACATCGCCCGGCTCCGTGCCGTCCTGCACCGAGGTGTAATAGGGCACGTTCTCAAACTGCGGGGGATTGTCATTGACATCCTCTACGTAAACCTTGACTGTGGCTTGGGACACCCTTGGTGGTTTCCTGTTGTCCTTCACTTCCACAGCTACCTCGTGCACGTCCTGTGTCTCACGGTCAAATTTGACACCCTTGGTCTGGAGCACACCCGATGCCTGGATCATTTTGAATCTTTCCTTTCCATTCAAAAGGGAGTAGAAGAGTGGTTCATTTAGCTGATATCCTTTGGCCCCAAGAACAGTGAGAGTCTTCTCATCTGTAGAGTTCTCCATCACTCTTGCTGTATATACGTCTTGATCAAATTTTAAGCCTTTACCTTGTGCTTTAGTTAAGTTTAACTTAACCAGAGCAGTGCTCTTATATAAACCGTCACCGGCTTTGACCGTGAGCTCACGATAACTTCCCAGGCCAGTAGCATTAAGAATGGAGATGAGACCACTGAGTGGATGAATATGGAAAGCATTATCGATATTCCCTTCCACGATGCTGTAGGTCACCTCGGAATCTGCATCTTTCGCCTGCACTGAGAGAAGCTCCATCCCTGGGTGGGCAGGTAGCAAGACAGAAAGCTCATAGAGGTCCTTAGCAAAGACTGGAGGTGCATCATTCACATCTTTAACGTGGATTGTGACCTTGGCTGGCTTGGATGCAAACAAGCTGGGGTTTCCGCTGTCGTGCACATGTACAGTGAAATGAAAAACTGGGGTGAGCTCATAGTCTATAGCAGCTCGAGTGGTCAGTGTCCCTGTGCTGGAATCTACTGTGAAATATTTCAGTGCCTCCGGTTCCAAAATCTCATAGACCAGCAGAGCATTGGAGTCTTGATCAGCATCTGTTGCATGGGTCACGAGGGGAGCATTGCTTTCATCTAGAACCATGCTTTGTGCTGGAGCATTCTCCATGATCCAGCCAACGAAAGAAGGCTTAACAAAGACGGGCACGTTGTCGTTCTCATCTATGACATAGATGAGTACTGCTGTGTCCATGAATGCTCCAGCCATGTTGGTGCCACGGACTTTCAACTGGTAGAAAGAGACCTGTTCAAAATCTAAGCTCTTCTGAGTGGAGATAAGGCCTGATTGATAGTTCATGGAGAACACCCCATCTCCATTTCCATCTTTTATTTCATAGCTGACCGGTGACAAGCTTGTGGCTGAAACCTGGATCAGAGGAGAGCCAATAGCGGTGGATTCACTGATCTCTGTGATGTATTCGGCTTCTGGGAATTTTGGAGGGGTTCGATCGGAGGGTCTAATGCGGACATGTACTGCAGCAGAATCCTTGAGCTGGAGGAACCCTCGATCTTCAGCCTTTACAATCAGAGTAAATCGCTCCTGCCTGGATGGGTCCAGTTTCTGGGCCACTGTAATAATTCCAGAATATGGGTCGATGCTAAAGAAACCTTCTCCATTACCTGCAAGAAGAGAAATTACAAAGTGAAAAATGCAGACACCCCACTGGTTGTGGTTTCCTGAACCTCTTGTTCATAGATGTTCTTGATTTCAGTCCTAATTAACATCTGCTTCTTTCACTGGGAGACAGCAATCTTCATTAATTTCTAAATACTTTTCATCCTAAGAACAATGAACCCATTGAGATCTACGAGCTAACTCTGAAATCAATAAAAATGTAAATTAGAGATAAATACCCTTCTAATTTGAGCGCATTTAGCGGTGGCAGAGCATGTGCTTGAAGCTTTTGCCTCGTGTGCAGAACATGGTAGTGTTCAGACTCTGCTGGTTCCTTCAAGCCCCATCATGCTTGTAATTACTAATACTTCAGGAGCAATTACATTCCTCAGTCCTTGATCTAAATTGCAGTGAGAAAGAGTGAGCAAAGGATGGCTTGTTTCCTGCAAAGAATTTACCTGCTACATGAGTAGCGAGGTGATCTGCAGAGTGAATGGTAAAATACTGCCCCACTGAACATGCATGACCCAAACCCACCTTCAACCAATGCTGCAGCTGTTCCTCAAGGATGTATTTATTGCTAAAAGTGATGGAAGTGATGATGACTGTTGTGAGAACTGGAGTACTTTTGCCTAGCAGCTGACTAGTGATCTTTCCAGCGTAGGGCAACGAGGATGATGAGGGACGTGGAGTACCTCCCTTTGAGGAGAGGCTGAGGGAGCTGGGTCTCTTTAGCTTGGAGAAGAGGAGACTGAGGGGTGACCTCATTAATGTTTATAAATATTTGAAGAGTGGGTGTTAGGAGGATGGAGCCAGGCTCTTCTCAGTGTCATCTAGTCATAGGACGAGGGGCAGTGTTTGTCAGCTGGAACATAGGAGGTTCCGCATCAATATGAGAAGGAACTTCTTCACAGTGAGGGTGACAGAGCACTGGAACAGGCTGCTCAGGAAGGTTGTGGAGTCTCCTTCACTGGAGATGTTTAAGACCCACCTGGATGTGTTCCTGTGTGACTTGGTCTAGGTAGTCCTGCTGTTGCAGGGGGATTAGACTGGATGATCTTTTGAGGTCCCTTCCAATCCCTAATGATTCTATGATTCTATGATTTCCCTCAGTTCCCATGGATGGGAGGAGCAGATTTTAGGTTGTTCTAACTAAGCCAGTTACGTTCTTTCGTAGACAAGTGACACATTGAACTCTCCTCTTAAGGAAGGAAGCTAATATTCCATAATATGGAAACCACCTGCTCCCTCTAGATTTCCTCTGGACAGGAAGCAAATTACATGTTAGAACTACATGGCCATTTACTGTTTGTTGTGTCAGAGAAAGCTGGACAACTGACTGGTCACCAGCTAGAGCAGGACATGCAGGCTTGTTCATCACCTAAACTGTCTTGTTGCATGGCTCTCACCTGCCTGAAGGGAGTAGTGGACTTCAGCATTGGCTCCTTGGTCCTGATCGAGGGCTCTGACTTGTATAACCTCTGTGCCCACCACTGCTGAGTCCAGGACTTCTGCTTCATAATGGATCCTGCTGAATTGCGGAGGGTGAAGGTTGCAGCTCTCCACATGGATGATGACTCGAACAAAGTTCCTCTTGATTGGCACCTCCTGGTCTCGTACCTGAATGACAGAGGAGAGGTGAGCACAGTCACGCTTGGAGCAGGCAGCTTAGCTTGCACCAGGCTTCTGAGTAACTCATCAGGATGTTTACGAAATGTGTTTTTCAGTGGTACCAACCCCTTGAGTGGGAATGAGCCTGTAAGTTGCTGCACCAAAGCTCAGCCTTGAGCTTGGAACCAAAGATGAACCAAACACTCAGAAACCAGTGGCCCTCCAATGAAATTAGCAAGTGATGGTCTCAGCACATGGTTAGAGGAAAGCAGTGTGATAGATTTATTCAAGATGGTTATAAATAAAGGCTACCACCCTGCTTTCCTCTTTCCTGTTATTGTAAAGGAATCCTCTCACAAAGATGAGAACCAGTTTGTTTTAGTATCTCCACTGTATATTCTGGCCAAGCTGATAGACTCAGCAGGGTTTAGCTAAGACTCACCATCACTGTCAGGGTGTGCTGAGGCATGGGCTGGGAACTGAAGCCTTCTGCTGTTGTGAGGACGCCACTGCTTGGATCCAACTGAAAAAGTCTTGAGCTTTTGGGGTCCACGCTGCCATGGATGGTGTAGATGAGCCCTTTGCCTTTGTCCTTGTCTGTTGCACTGACCTGAAGGATTTCTCTCCCTGAGGGGGTATCTTCAGGAATTGTTATTTCGTAATGGCTCTTCAGGAACTGGGGTCGGTGCTGGTTGATGTCAATCACATGGATAAATGCCTGTGGGGAAGAGAGCACAGTGAGGGCAGCAGAGATATGGGAGCAGCGTGGCTGCAGCAGGCACGTGCAATCTCTCGGGATGCCATCGTGCTTTGAGTCTTGTAACCGTCACTCTTGGGGCTTTGCCATCCATCATGACTGGGAGCCCTTTTGCCTTCTCCCCAAGGACATTCTGCTATGCCTTTCCTAGTCACTTTCAGTTTCCTGCTTCTCCTTTTTTTCCCCCCCTAATCTCTACAATCTGGCAAACCATTCAGACCCAACGTGCCTGCACTTGGCACACGGGGAAGCCATCACAGCCTGCCATGAAAAGCAGCAGTCGCTCAGCCATGGTGCCAGCTCTGCTGGCTGGTGTCTGCACACCAGTGCTCATCAGTTATGCACCAGAGAGCTGGCATGGGGTTTGGGGGGCTGTCCTATGTCAAGCGCAGCATGTATGAGGAGAGAAGATGTGCAGAAGAAAAGTGAGTGATCTTCACTTCTTAGCCAATTTGTCTTCCCCTCTGCATTTAAGAGCAACTCCTGCGAATGACCTGCAGAGTCCTTTAGTCATCTGGTTTCCTTCCCTGTCCTCAACCCTATGGCTGTGTTCACTGCATCTTAGGAAGTCCCAACCAAGCGTAACGATCTGCTTCCTTTAGCAAAGCTGAACATGCCACAGGTATTTTGCACCAGCAGGTTTTTTGACATCTCCTGACAGCCCCGAGTGCCAAAACAAATGCTGGGATGAGCTGCGAGGTGTCAGGGAATGCACACCAGGCAAGGTGGGGCTTTATTTGTTTGTTTGGAACGATACTTGCAGATGGTTGACATTGCATTTCACGGGAATTGTAGTGTTCCTCACTCATCACCCTCCGCAAACCTCCACAATGAATTTCCCACGATAAGCGTCACCAACGGGTGACTCACGTCCTAGGTCTTCCTGTGCAGTGAGGGCTGGATTTTTGGCTGCTTCTTGTATGTGGAGAGAACACTTGGTGAATAATCAAGCCCTGAATATTCCTCCTGAGGGTAGGTAAAGATGGGCAAATCGCAGCAGCCATTCTAACTGGAGCTCAGGAGCCTGTCTGGGAGCCCCTCCACCAGAGTTTGCCTTTCATGTGGCTGCTCAGAGGACACAGCATCTGTGCAGCTGCCCGCCTTTCTCTCCAGACTTCATATGGTATCAGTGCTCCATGCACTTGGAGCAGCACAGGGCATGCTCTGACCTCACCTCTTGCAAATACATCTGTGCTGGCTTTACAAAGGCTAGCAAGTCCTCACTGGACTATGGACCCAAGCCTGACCTAACTGCACCTGCATTTCCCCTGTGTTTTAGCACATTGATCTCAGCCTTGTTGTAGTTCAGCCTGAGTAGTGAGAGCAGATGAGAGTAGGAACAGCTGCCTCAGGTTGACTGGTGGCTGTGCAGATGTGTCTTTCTATGCTGGTTGTCACCAACAGGAAAGGCTCAGGCCTTCCAAACCATTTGTTTCCAACAACACAAAAGAAAATCTTAGCTTGCTACTTAGGAAAGACTTAAGTTACTGTGTAATGTAAGATCAGTGCGAGAGGAGGTTCTTGTGCCTGACATCTGAGGGAGGGCTCAGCTGAGTCAGAAGGAAGATTCCGAGTGGTGGGTACTCTGCCTGACTGAGGTCTCTGCTGAAGGAAAAAACATTCATTACCTGGGTTTTGATGGTGGTGGACCCGTCAGTGACTTCTACAGTCAGGTTATAGCTTGCCTTCTTCCTTGCATCAAGGGGTCTTGCAATGACCATGCTGCCTGTGCTCTTTTCAATGTCAAAATCCATGTCGTCGTCACCACCTGGGATAAGGGAGAGATGAGAAAAGAAATGGAGGGGCAATGACAGTTGAGTTTCTGTCTGGAACAAGCTGCAGGTGCTGGCAGCCTTTGTAAGGAAAAGATTATAGGAGCTGCCTGGCGATCCAAAGGATGAGGATCTCCCCTCCAGACACCATACACAAACCACACGAGGAGCTCATGGCCAGCCACGGGTATGTGACGTGCCAGGCAATGGAACCTGAATGGGGATGCACAGGCTGTACCTCTTTGGCCACAGCTAGACTGGAGACAGTGTGATAGGTGAGGTTGGCCCAAAGTCTGGACACTCTGAAAAGTGTAGTAGATGGACACAGAAGACAGGAAGGACAAGGAGGTGACAGTAGTAGCCACAGATAGTGACAAAGGAGTACGAAAGGGAAGGTGAGGAGAAATAGAGAAAATGAGGAGGAGGAGAGAAGGATGCACCCTGCGTGTGGTGTCTGGTGAGACCTGCTGCAGGCACATTTGAGTGCTGATGCATTTGCACGAAGTTTCCAGCTATGCAGCATCACAGGCTTAGCATGGATTTGGGACCTGCAGAGCTGAACAGTGCTCTTGCTGGCTTCCAACTCAAGGTCACACTGTGGGCATATCAGTGATGGTCTTGATCGCCACAGTTGGGAGCCTGGGAGCTACCCGAAGAAGCCCAACGCTTGAACATTTGGGGAGGCAGACGGTGCTTCTAGGGTGAGCAGAGTCCATTGCCCCCCATCCAGATGGCTGCACAGAGCAGGGGACTGCAGGCCTGAGCCGCTCAGCAGCAGAAGGCTGCTGTTCCGCCCTGGCGCAGAAGCTCCTTCCTCATGCCTCACTGGCTGGTGGCCGGTTGGCTCCTGACTGCACGAGAAACACTGCTGTGCTGATCTGAGACACGCAGGGGCAGAAGCCATTTTCTGTGATTTATCCTAGCTCTAAACTTCTCCCTTCCTGGCTACTGGCTGCTCTGGATTGTCCTTTTTTTCTCTTACCAGCTGGGAAAATCTTGGCTGGTTGTTAAATTACACATCTTCCCTTGTGGGGGAAACGCCGTGGTTGCCAGCCACCTGGACCACCCCTTTCCTCCTGGGAAAGGGACTGAAAAAGGCAAAAACCGAGGAAAAGAGAGACCCATGGATGCCTTTTCCTGGGAGAAAGGTTCCCTTTGCATGGTGCCAGAGGGGAAGAGAAAGCCCAGGAAAGGAAAGAGGTCAAGAAAGATGCTGCTTTGTCAGATTTTTAGCAGACACCACCAGCCCCAGTGACAGAGCCTTTGTGGACTGGAAAAGGCGAGTTCTTGAATGAGGTGCTGAAGGCTCTTGGATCTCGGCATCACCCGCTTGGTTGCCAGCTACCGTGATGCCTTGGAAGGTGAAATCCTGTCCTCTTCCACCAGCACAGAAACCAAGAGAGCCCCGAGTAGCCCTCGGCACACTGGGAACTGGCAGAGAGGAGGCTGAGCACTTGGCAGGGAAGTGCTGGATAACATTCAGAGGAATAGACCGTTAATTCTGCAAACCCCAGCAGACTGGCTAATGCCAGATAAGCCTGCGCTGCTATTGTCTGTTCCTCCCAGCGTTCTATCTCTTGTTGCTTAATGGTATTTATAGGCCATTATCCCTGCCCTAACTTAGTAATGGGAAAAACTATTCACTTGCCCAATTAGGGCTTTGTCTGACGAGGGCGAGCCCTGCAGGCAGAGTCAGAGGAAGGCTGTGTTGGGCAGACTGGGGCACCACTTCAAACCAGCAAATTTCATGCAGTTGTCATTCACAGGACCGGTTCTGCACATGTGCTGCCCGTGAGACCCTGGGGTAACAGCCCATGTCCCCACTGGGGGACACCTTAGAGCTTCTTCACATTTCACATCGATGTTATCCCTGGGATGCTGTGAGGTGGAAGGCAGAGCCCCGCCATTAGGTCAGACCAGCTCTTCTTCCCTCTCAGCTTCTTGTTGAGACTCTGTGGTCAGCAGAGAGGGAGAGGTGGAGGGTGTCTGCAAGACCCAGCCAGACACCTGAATCCTCACAGGCTGTTTGACCACAAGCAGCAGTGTCACTCGTTTCCCAGCGGAGCTGGGACCGGCATGCCCTGCTTTTTGTGCGACACTGCAGAACACCTCAAACACTGGCAAGTCCCAGAGTGTCATTAAAAGAAGCATTTTGGATAATTGCCCTTGGCACCAGAGCCCTTGGACAGGCAGCTTTGTGGATGGCTGTTGAAGCCGCTTGGTGTCTGTGAGAAAGCTTTCCCTGTAGCTCACCTACACCTAAAGCAAACAACTTCATTAGCTCAGGCATGCGAGCGCTGAAAGCCCAGGGAGCTGAGGCAAACCCTCCCAGACACCACTGCCCGCGTTTAATTTCTGTGTCTCACCTGTGATATTAAACCACACTTGGCTGGGGCCCATTTCGATGCTGATCACTCCCACCATGTGGTTTACTGGATCTGTTTCCATCACGGCAAAGTTAAAATGGGGTTCATCGAAAGCCAGTGGCTCTGAGGAAGGGCCAGGCCGGGTGACCCAGCTGATGTGGAGCCGCACGTGAGAGGAAAGTGGAGGGCTGCCACCATCTGTTGCCTTGACCTGCCAGGAAATGCACACACAGTCAGGGAGGGGGATAGTTTAGCCCATGGGAAGTTGCTTCTCCCACCCATGAGGAGTTTCGTGCCCAAGATCCCACAAACCAAATCTTGACCTAGTGGCTCATGCTTTGACTGCTTCCGAGGTAGAGCCAAGCACCTTGAATTCCCCTTGACCAGCAAGCAGTTCTGCAGCAGAGATGTGGGTCACCAGCCTTGTGAGGACCTACAAAGTGTGGGAGGGCTTTCAACTCATATCCAAGCCCCACGGTCTAATCAGACTGACAAAAGGAGGCACCACCAAAACAAGAAGACTGCCTGGTCCGCATCCCTATGGGATTGAGGATCACTGTGTTCATGTCTGGGAGTGGGTTGGACAGTTCATTTGTGATAAATGTTAATTTGTTCTCCATTTTTAATAGATTCTTACCTTCTGCATTTCCCATTACTCCCTCCCAGTTTCTCTCCCTGTAACCAAAGCTCTTCTCCCACTGCTGCATTTGCTCCATCTCTATCTTTTGTGTTTCTGCAGCCTTTCCTGCCTTTTCCTCTCCACCCATCTCTTCCCATCGTCTCTGTTGTCCTCTCACCGTGAGTATGTTATATTCAGAGGCAGGAAAGGCTTTCCTGGAGGACACCACGCCGGTTGTGGGGTTGATGGTGAATATCCCTTCCTCCTCTTCCTCGATGGTGTAGGTGATCTGGCTGTTCTGGCCCTGGTCACGGTCTGAAGCGATCAGCCTGTAGACTGGCAGCGGTGTCTCTGAGGCATCTCTCTCAGGGAGCTGCACCATGAAGAGCTTGTGAGGGAAACTGGGAGGATTGTCGTTAGCATCCAGGACTTGTATCACAACTCTGCTGGTGGACTTCAGGGCTGGCTCTCCATTGTCAGAAACGGCCACCTGCCAGCAAAGCAAAGGGTGTAGGTGGCAGAGCAATTTGTTATGACCTGGGACATGAGCAACCAGTCTTCATCCTGATGGGCAATGACTTAGCTAGGGGGCTTGTGTGGGTCTGCATTTGTTTCTCAACATTTTTGGAGAGATTTCTCCTCTTTGGTGGCTGTGCATGCACAGGGAGATGGTCTGCAGGGCTCCTGCTTGCCATTGCTCCGGGCAGTGAGTCCGATTGGTCATTAGTGGTCACGCAGCTAAGAATGTATTGCAATGGCAAGTTATCACCCATCCTTGCTTTGCTGTGCCTGCACACACTCCCAGTGTGGTATCTCAGAGTGAAATGTGTCCTCCTCAGCCATCCTCATGGGCTGAACCACCTCAGGACTCCTCTAACATAAATACAAGTAGCTTTGAGCATGAAGGATGGGGGGGGGGGGGGTGTGTGTCAGAAGCACAAAGCTCTGTCTGATACAATGAGATAAAGGAGGGTGGATTCCTCTGGCTCATAATTTCTTATCTGTCATGCTAGAGGACAATTCCAGTCCTCTTTCTGCATTCCCACAGCTTCCAGAACAGGCCTTTTGCTCCAGTCCTCAGCAAGGAAATAATAAACCCTGCAGTACTGCTGCAGCTGTCTCTTAGGGCAACACACACCATTTAATTAAGTTTCCCAGCAGTTGGGAGCTGATGGGATGAGATTCTTTCTCTGTGCTCCAACTTGCAGGGAAAGCTCTTTGAGGACTTAATACACTTGTAGGTAAATAAAGCTAATTACAATCATCATTACCCACCTCTAGGATATGTTCAGCCTTGTATTCTCGATCCAGCTGCCGTGAGGTTGTAGAAATCAGACCTGCCAAGAAAGAAACCCTTTGAGCTCCAAAACTCAACGTCCAGGGAAGCCAGGGCTAGAATCCCTATGTGCCCCACAGCAGCCTGCCTGCCTGCCCAGCCTGCTTCAGGTTCCCTTTGTGAATGAGGGAGACAGACACCCACAGAGGTGCAGAACTCTCAGAGGATGGAGGACACCTACCTCAGCTGAGGCTTGTCAAGGCATTTGGTGAGAAAGAGTGTAGGACCGTGAAAACAAAACTTTTCCTGTGCCTCTAAGTAAGAAACATCCTGCAAGTGCTGGCACCAGTTTGGCCTCTCAACAAGTCTCGACTCCTGTTTTCCCTGTGCTCTTTGTAATTTGGTGTTTTGACAAAAGTTTCTCTCCTGTCTTGGGAAATACCCTCTGTTCTACCGCTAGAACAAAAGCATTCAGGCTAAAAATAAGGTACACAGTCAGTGATGATGTTGGTCTGTTATTTAAGCCTTGCTGAGACACTGGATGAATCCTCTAACAAAGGCAAGATTTGAGGGACTTCTCAAAAATACACACTAGTTTAATCACAGGGAATAGCTGGATGCAGGAGGGAGGGACTGTGGCTATAATAAACTGGAGCTTAAAGAAAAACATCCTATAATTGCTTCTTGTTGGCCTGTCAGAGACTAAGCTGAGGAGGTGCAAGCGTGGAAAGGATGGAGCTGAGGCTTGTTTTTCCATGGCAGGTTTGAGAGTAGCCTTTATCAAGTGTCTGGACTCTTCACCTTTGGGGAAAAGCTACTCTAGATGATCTTCAGGACTGCTTTAGAGACGACGGGAATTGTATCTCTATCATAGAAGTTTCTGAGAGTTCATCAAGTCTGACACTTGTGTTTTCATCTGCTCCCCACATCTCCTGCTCCAAGCAGTTTTTGTGGCATCGATTCCTCGTGAAGGGAAGTCCCGATTCCTCTCACAAACAGCAGGCAGGGTGAATTTTCCTGACAACTACAAGCAGCAGCACAGGCTGCTGCTGTTGCTGCTCTGGGAAATGCTTTGCATGGGAGGCAGCAGGCATCTGCAGGGCTGTGAGCACGTGCACTTGTGTGTCCTGAAAGACTTGTAAATCAGAGTTGTGTGAACCCATCTCAGCTCTCGTTTCTGGTTCAAAGCCAAAAAGTTTTAATGAATGATACTGTTGATTGTTTTCAGCTGTATGATGCTGTGTTGTCCTGCTGCCTGAGCACGATAGGTAGGAGAAAAGGCTGCAGGAAATGCTGGGCAGATGAAGGGGGGAGTGAGGAGCAGCTGCTTGGAACAAGACGACTGTTAACCATTTCCACTTGTTCTCTGCGATTACTTGTCTTTGGCACCAGCCACTGCACTGAACATTTTTTTGATGCCTTTACAGTCATAAATCAACACTCCCTAATGTGTTATGACAAGATGTTTTCAAAGACTGTGTTTGCATGCGTACCATTGATATTATTTGGTTTTCTCCCTAATCTTCCCTTTGACGTCTTGGCAGGTAAGGAAGACTCAGCAGTGGCCTGAGAGGATACTGACTGAGGAGCTTTTGAATCTCTCCCAGGCTCATGAGAGGCTGTAGGGCTCCAATAGCAGCAAAAGTCTTGATAGATATGGAAATGCTCCATATCTCGTTTAACCACCGCAGCAGCGCTTCACCGAGAGCTCTGATGCTCCTCTCTGCATCGCCAATAGTTTGGCTAGGACAGGAGATCAAAGCCTAAAACTCCCACTGCCTCAGGGGATGCTTCATGATTTTGACCTAACAAGCCCAAAGGATGCAGATTGGCAGCAGAGCTACCCAGTACCTCTGTGCATACTGGGGATATTTCTAGTCTACCAGATTGCAAAATTCAGTTGCAACAGACTAATACCTTGTTTGCACTTGGTGAAGGCAACTTAAACCTCTCAAGTGACTGTTTGAATTTGCCTGGCCACGCCCTGAAATTCTTTCATGACTTAACAATAAAAAATAAAGAAAAGAGGATCATAACTGAGCTTTCTAGAGCTGAAGAAGATGAACTGTAGTGAAAGCAGGTGAACTGGAACTTAATAACTGTCTTGAATGTCTGAAGATGCTCAGATCTCCTGAGGACTACGATCTGACTCTACTCTCTATCACAGACCAGTACCATATCCCAAGCTGGGAGCCTGACCAGGGGGCAGCTTTGTGTTGAACTTCATATAGGCTGAGCCAAAAGTCAGAGGGTTGACTTTTCTTCCTGACCCCAGGCAAGCTGCTTCTGTCCTGTGCCCAATCACATCTCCCAGTTCCCCTCTCCACAGCCAGTTACCGCTCTGCCTAGAGATCAGACAGCTCCTGTGGTTAACGGTTAATCACCCTCGTTCTGGTACGGAGCTGAGCTGTGCTGCCAAGATGCTCCAACTGCCAGAAGTGTTCACACGGCAGCTGAGCACCCAGAGACAGGGAGACGGGGATCAGACGTGCTGCTTGAGAGGAGCCAGCTGGAATTAATGCATATTTGTATTTGTTCCCACTTGGGTATACACCCCGTGAAGCCAGAGGGCTAAAAGGGATGTGGAAACTGTTATTAAAGGGGAACAGCCATCAGCTTTTGTGGCCTGGGGAAACGGTTCATCGATTGAGCACAAGCCCTATGAGGAGAGGCTGAGGGAGCTGGGATTGTTTAGCCTTGAGAAGAGGAGGCTCAGGGGAGACCTTATTGCTGTCTACAACTACCTGAGGGGTGGTTGTGGCCAGGAGGAGGTTGCTCTCTTGTCTCAGGCAGCCAGCACCAGAACAAGAGGACACAGCCTCAAGCTGCGCCAGGGGAAATTTAGGCTTGAGGTGAGGAGAAAGTTCTTCACCGAGAGAGTCATTGGCCACTGGAATGGCCTGCCCAGGGAGGTGGTGGAGTCGCCAACTCTGGAGCTGTTCAAGGCACGATTGGACGTGGCACTTGGTGCCATGGTCTAGCCTTGAGCTCTGTGGTGACAGGTTGGACTTGATGATCTATGAGGTCTCTTCCAACCTTGATAATACTGTGATACTGTGATACTGTGATTCTTGCTGGTGGCCCCTGCAAGGACCTGGGAAGTTCATGTTTGGTTGTTAATGACAGTGTTCGGTGTGTGCACGTGTGTGGGTTGTCAGCACAGACCCTGCCTCGTCGGGAAATGCCAGTCAGCCCGTCTCATGGGGCTTGCAATCGGGTGGGTGTCCTGTTTCTGTGTCCTTGGATGTGGCCCTGAAGGTTTCTGCAGAGTCCTACACAGACTGAACAAAGCTGTCAGAGATCCTAACTGCGCCTGGCTGTTTGGTCATTCCCCACTCTGCATTCCCCTAGAGGTCCAGAGACAATCCCTTCTGCTGTCGTGTACAGGCAGCCACAAGCTCTGCCCTTGCAGCCTGTCCCATTCCTTTCCAGCAATGGGAAAGGATTGTCTGCAGTTCTCTCGCTCGCCGCCTGGAAAGGAGAGAGAGAGGAAAGCCAGTCATGTTGGAACAGGAGCAGCAAAATTAACTGTGCATTGTTGTCAGGGAACAAGAAAATAATAATCACTTCTGCTGGCAAGAGCTGCGCTGGGGTGGAGGTTGCTGGCCCCCTGCCCTCGCTGCGGGGAGGAAAATCTAAGATAGTTAAAATAGCCAGAATCAGGTTTGCAGGCAGTGGGGCTTTCACCAGAGATGAAAAAAGGTTGTCCTCTTGAAATCCTCTTTTTGTGGTCCCACTGTTGCTTCCATTTCACCTTCTAACACCTCCCCTCTTGTTCTGACCCTCCTCTGCACCACTTCAGGCTCAGCTGGAGCCTGTGGTGTGCTGGCTTGGGGAGCAGCAGTGCAGCCAGCCCTCAAATGTGAAGCACAGGCTGCATGTCCTTCCATGCAGAGAAATGCAGGGAAACACAGGCATCCTGAGTAAGCCCGTGGTCACAGACACAGCAGAAGCACTAGAAGAACAAGCCCTGGAGATTATTAATAGTTCAAGGCTATTCTTCAAATAGCCTATAAGATGGATGAATGGCTTCATCCTGACTCTTCTTGCCACAGCCTTCTAATTCCTCCCAGTCTTGTCTGGGCTGGAACCCCCTTCAAACTAGGGAGTGCAAAACCCTGCACAAAATAAGCTGAAAACCTTTCAAGCAAAGAGTACCCCAAACCCACTATCACCTCACCTCTCCACGTGTGTATCTGTCTATCTCTCCGTCTCCCACAAACACAGCTCTGCACCAGCTGCCAGGCTGGGCTGGAGAGATTCCATCGCCGATGGCAGAAAGCTTTCATCTCACTGCAGTTTTATTCCTTTTTCTCATTAGCCTTTCATTATTTTCCCTCTTTCCCTCCACCTTCTTTAGGGAACTGGGAGCTGGAAGAGCTCAAAGCTCTTCTGCAGTAGTTCAGGGATGCTGGAGGAGCCACGGGACAGTTAGAGCAGCTGTTCCTGTCTCTCTGCAAGACCTCAGGAGAAGTGAAGGAGCCTTTCTGGTTTTGTCTCCACTGGCCAACCCACCCCCGTGTCGAGATCCTGGATCAAACGCAGAACAAGCCTACTCTGGGATCAGAAATAGGTTACTTGCAGTAGTGTGGCACGGTGCCCCAGATAATTACCCAGGGCTACTCTGCACAACTATTCCGGGTGTAGACATGCCTGTTGTAACCGTAAGTCAGGACCTGAACTCCTGTTAGTGCACAAGATGAGAGTGAGCCTCCTTCTTTTCTCTTCTCATTCTTGGTAGGAGCCAAGGAGCTCCTACCAGCAGTGCCCTGCCTAGAGAGACCTGGACTGACCTCTGGCACTCCCCTCCTCTGGCTTGTTTCGGTGTCAGTGTTGCCCTTTGATGACAGTGAGGGGTAGGAGAGGTCTTGATCACAGCCTTCTCTGCGTGTAGAAGATTCCCTTCTGGTCCAGGTGCAGGAGGAACTCCTCACACATGAAATTATCCTGTCCTTTGCTCAGATCTTGTGACTAAGAGAAGCAGCCTCTGCGGTTCCCTCTTGAAACTTCAGTGTTTCCCTTTGAATAATGTGACAGGGATTTGGCTTCATCTCAGACAAATAGCTCTGCCTACTTATATTCTTGCTGCCACAGGATTAGGGATTGACCATAGGAGGAGCAGCAGCTATCTGAATCTTAGAGATCTCTGGCATTTCAAGAACTGAAATGTTTCTGAGTCTTTCTGTGGTCATTTCCTGTGGGAAGTGAACGAAGAGATGCACTAACTGCATTTGAAAAACAAAGGACATGTTCTAACTGGGAATCCAGACCAAACATCAGTGGTCAGTAGTGCCGCAGTGCTGACACCTGCAGTGCTTTCTCTCACCTCCTGTTCAAGTCATTTCAGTTGGACTGCACTGGGATAGACCTTTCTTAAAAATACAGTCCTGCACTGCTGTGCCTGACCAGGAACTGGAAGACCAGCAGCTCATCTTCTACTGCTGTGCTACCACGCTGAGGCCAAAGAACATAGTTGTATTCTACTTAATGGGGCAACTAGCATGTCCTCTCCAGATAAAAATATCACAGGGTATGTAATAGGCTGCTTACAGCCCTGGAAGTTAGACAAGCTGTGATATTGTCTCTGGCAGCAGTAGGAAATGACTTCTTTTAAGATATTGTAAACACAAGGATATCAGTTTATGCCAATGTTTGCAGGTCATTATATCTTCCCTTGGGTGACATGCAAGTAAAGCAAGGGATAGCTGAATCCTCATCAGGGTTGGAAGCAGGTCCTTAAACAACCTCTAAGCTCAGGGTTTAAAGAGACCTCCGGTGACTGTCCAAGAGGTAAAATCAGCTCACAGGTTTCTTACAGGACTGACAGACTTATCACTCTTCACATGCAAACTCCCTGACTGTAGAGAGAGATGGATGGGCGATGACTCACAGCCGAGAGAGCTTTTGTTTGTCTGAGATGGGAATTAAAGGGTTGGCTTAGAGGTGAGGCAGCTCATTAGCAAATGTTCAGATTTTGACAGTGTCCCTTATTTTTCCATAAAACACAGCTTAGATTTGTAGAGCTGTGCTCAGACTGGGCTGAAATTTCCCCTGCAGCAGAGAGAAGGCTGAATTTGCTGCAGGCTGCATGCGTGCAAACTGGAGCTCAGCAGATGTGGAGAGATAGCCTGGTGCTCTGATAGCCCTTTCTGGTCCACATGCCATCACAAAGGTGGTGGTCTTCTAAAGCAGGGCCTCTGTGGCACCTTCCATGGAACCTTGCATTTGTGCAAGCTGTGTGTGGGGCTGAGTTGTGTGCAGCTGGTTGAACTATGTGGGACAGACAGATGAAGAGCAACAGCCCGATTTGGCTAAAACATTTCTCACAGCACAGGCAGCTGCAACTGGGGGTAGCAGTGGTCACAGTTATCTGACATCTCCAAGTGTAACCTACATGGGACCACTACAGACAACCTATGAAAGATTGCAACCAGAGGGGTTTCAGTGTTTCAGCATAATCATTTCTTCCTAAACACTGCCCTCGTAGCCAGCTGCAGAAGACTTCCAAGAGCCCTCACACTACAGGTAGCAGCACATAACTGAGAGCTGCACTCGTTTTTTCAACATGTCCAGCTCCTTTCTCATCTGAGAGCCAGTTTCTATCCCGCTGCAGCAGGGGAACTGCTTTTATCATCCGCAAGAGATCAAAGTCAGGCAATTAATCCTCTCCCATACCCAGGCTGTGTGCCCTCCCTTAGCTCTTCTCCCAGGAGCCCATGGAGTCAAGGGCTCGGCACAGCTTTCCTTGCCAGACTGGCCCCATGTCAGCTCTGCTGGGATAGTTTGAGGAAGCTGTTTACACAAAACATCAGCAGGTTTTTGATGGCTCTGAAAGATCTGGTAATTAATCCTCAGATGAAAGATACAGTCTAGGAAGACGGCAGAAGAGGCTTACAGCACTTACTGCATTAATAGTGCCGGAGAACGGGTGGAGCCTCTAAGTGCAGTGGGATTCATTTTTATTAATCCTGCCTTGGTCTGTCTCAAGAACAGGTAGTCACCTCCAGAAGGGTGTTTCCTGGCTCAGGCTGTGCAACGAGGCAGTTGTTTACAGGGGAAAAAGGAAAAGCAACTGCTTGGTTCATTTTCGAGCCCTGAAAGTAGCACATTTGCATCATTCTAAGAGCCTTCTGGAGGCAAAGAGTAGCCCTCAGCTTGAGGGTATCAACCCTTAGCCTGCCCACACAGTGTGTTTGGAGACTGGGACTTGTGCTTTAGAAGGGAGCTGTGACAAAGGCAGGATGTGGGCTGTTTATATGGAATATGTAACCTCCCCTGGGCATTTGGAAACCTCAAAAACAGATGCTCCGTTGGAACAGTCTTACCTGTGATGAGGTTAATGGCAAAGAGTCCTTGTGGATTTCCAGTCAGGATGTGAAAAGTTAGTTTTCCCTCTGAGCTGGAGTCTGGATCTAGAGCATCAAGCTGAAGGACAGATGTGTTTGGGGGGGAATTCTCCATGACAGAGGCATAGAAGACCGGTCTGGACATCTGAGGTGGGTTGTCATTGGTATCAGTGACCTCAATATAAATTTCAGTCACAGAAGACAGAGGAACAGTACCCAGGTCAAGAGCTAGCACTGTCAGCCAGTAGTGAGACGTTTCTTCTCGGTCGAGTGGTCCTATGGTCTGGATAGTGCCTAGAAGAGTGACAGAAAGGGCCTGTGAGGGATTTAAGGAACTCAAACCTCTTTGTCCTTAATGCCAAACCAGTCTGTGCCTCTCGTCTACTTCCTGATCTTTGCTGCAGACATAAACTCTGTCACCAACCTTGTTTAGCCAGGAGATGGTGTGGAAGGTGAGGGCTCGCTGGTGCTGAGGGTAATTTGGTGAAAGAAGAAACCTTGATGTTTTGGGGAAGGACAGAGACTGATTTTCTGTTATATTAAGGAGACAGCCCTTCCTTGCTCCTCCCAAAGAACAGGGGTGCACCTTGTGCAGCCCTGCACAACCCACACTCGTGAATACACAAAGACAGATTTGAATGTACAGAACTTTCTAAAAGAGAGAATCTGCCAATGTCCTGTTGTGTCAAAAAGCCAGACCAAACAGAGCATGTATGTAAGACTTGAAGGTCCACCCATCACCCTGTCATTACCTGTGTCCTTCTCAATGCTGAAGACAGACAGGCCAGTGCCCTCTCGGAGGAAATACTGAACTTCTCCATCTTTCCCCTTGTCGATATCTTTTGCTGTGACCGTCATCACCGATGTGCCCTCAGGGCTATTCTCCTGCACCCAGCCTTTGAAGACAAAGGAGGCAAAGCGTGGTGGGTGCAAGTTCTCGTTGACATCAAGGATGTTCACTTCCAGGTGGCAGAGAGAAGAGCGAGAGAAGGGCTTCCCACTGTCACTGACCTGCACGGTTAGATTGTAAGAGTCCTTCTTCTCATAGTCCAGCTCCTTCTCCAACCGGAGTGCCCCGGTCAGCTTATCCACACGAAACATCATGTCTTCATCACTAATGAGGCTGTACTTCACCTCACCCCCAGATCCAGCATCTGGGTCAAAAGCCTCGAGAAATAGGAGAATGGTTCCCACAGGTAGGTCCTCTGGGACCTTCACACTGTTGAGGGCTGGGAGGCATTGCGGAGTGTTGTCATTTACATCCTCCAGAGTCACAACAAGATCTGTAACGGAGAAGAGCTGGTAGCCAGTTTTTGGCTGGTCCCTAGCTTCTATCTTCAGCACATAGTGAGGCCACAATTCTCTATCCAGGGCACCTGTAACCATCACTTCTCCAGTGACACTGTTAATGGCAAATTTGTCAGTGGGGGTTAGGAGAGAATATTTTACCCTCCCGTTGTCATCGCTGTCAGCATCTTCTGCTTTCAGCTGAGCTATTGTTGTCCCAGTTGCTACGTGTTCTGGTATTGACATCCAGTAGGCACCTTGTGAGAATTTAGGACTGTTATCATTGGTATCCAACACGTTCACAGCCAAGAGTTTCCAAGATGATTTCTGTGGCGTGCCAAGGTCATAGACAGTAATGTTCAGAATGTAGAAGCTGGTTCGTTCATGATCGAGAGGAGAAAGAACTTGAAGGAGACCCAGTTCCATGTCAATGGTAAAGCAACTGTCATCATTTCCATCTGAGATCACATAGACCAATTTTCCATTAAAACCAGTATCAGGATCAGTAGCCGAAAGGTCAGCAAGAGTTGAGTTGATGGGAACAGTCTCCATGATATCAATAGATCGTGGAAAGCTGTCATCAAACTTCGGAGCGTTATGGTTTATAAGGTGCAAGTTCAGAGATGTTTCGTCATCCTGCCCGTGGCCTTGAGACTGAGACTCAATAGAGTGGATGATGGTTTCTGTCAGTTGTTTCAAGACTCCTGTCTCCTCACACTGCATTTTGACGGGGAGACCTTGGCCGACCACGGTGATATTTACCGATGTTGGCAAAGCATAGTTCTCTCCATCTGTTGCGGTTATTTTCAGAGAGTAGAAAAGTGGCTGTTCAGGAGGAAGATCTCGCAGAGATATTCTGAGGGATATTACTCCAGAGACGGGATTCAGTTCAAAATGCCGCCGCTCATTGCCAGACATGATTTCGTATCTGATATGCTGCAGCTCATCGCTGTCAATCGCAGAGACTGTGGCCACGGGGTTCCCAACAGGAAAGTCCCATGGGATGGTGCCACTGCAGCTTGCTTTCTCAAAGACAGGAGCGTTGTCGTTGACATTGCTCAGAGTGAGGGTGACGTACACCTCCGTTTCATGGCGGAAGGGTGAGCCCCAGTCTGATGCCCACACTCGCAGGTGATACCATCTCTGCATCAACTCATAGTCCATTGACTTGGAGGTGGAAATTACACCAGAATAGGGGTCGATTACAAAGGGAATGGATTTCTGGTTGGCTATGGTGTAGGTGACAAAACCATTGTCTCCTTCATCTTCATCTGTAGCCCTTACTGTTAAGACACTGGTCCCAGGAGGAACATTTTCATCGAAGGCCCCGCGGTATGAAGAATGACTAAAAACTGGAGCGTGATTGTTGCAGTCTGTGATGTCAATGACAACAGTCGTGGATGTGTGACTGCTGGCGGTGGTAACTTCAAGTTCAAAACGAGACTGCTCACGGAAGTCCATCGCTCTGACTGTAGTTATCAGTCCAGTGCGAGGATTGATTTTAAAGCTTGTGCTGTCAGGAGTAGGTCTCAAAATATATTTAAGGTTTGGGAAGACTGGTGTGATCTTTACCATAACGACTTGGCTTCCAGCTGGAGAAAACTCACTGAGCTGGACCCTGTACTCTGCTTTCTCGAACCTGGCGGAGACATACTTGGAGGGAGGTATATGGATAACTCTAACAGGAGAGAACAGTGGTGGTTTGCTGTTGTCCTTGGCTTGCAGACTGAGGTTGAAACCAAAGGGGTAAAGTAGCCAGTTGATGTCTTTGGTTGAAACAATCATGAATTCAGTGTTTACAAAGTAGGATTTGACAGCTTTGAAATGCCTTCCTGGATCTCCATCCACAAAATCAACTGAATCTATCCCTGCTTCTGAGTCGCCGCTTTCTACAGACAGAGTTGCATAGAGAAAATCTTCCGCTGAGTCCGGTGGTGTGACCTTCACCGAGGTGATAGAGGGGGCTTTCCTGGCAGAAGGCTCCACTTGGATCATGAGACTAGCCAAGTTCCCAAAGCCATTCCCCTCCATGATCTTTCTCATTCTGTCTACAGCCAAAACCTGCAGGTGGTGCCTGCCTCGATGGGTGCTGTTCAGCCTCCCTGTGATCATGACTGCTCCTGTGGTGGGGTGAATGGTGAATAGGTCAGACTTGGTGTTGAGGGCGTAGTAGAACTCAGCATTCTGGCCAGCATCAGCATCAGTGGCACTGAGTGTGCTGACCACTGTTTTCAGAGGAGTGTCTTCTCTGATGGATACTTTGTAGGAGGGGGGTGAAAAGAGAGGTTTCAAGTCATTTCTGTCCAGAATGTGGATCAACACTTTGGCCCAGGCTTCGTAGGCGAAAGTGCTCTCTGTGGCCTTGATAATTAACATATAACTGTCCTTAACCTCCCGATTTAAAAGTGCTGTGTTGCTGCTCCTGGTTCTTATTCTCAAGAAGCAGAAATCCCCAATCACATGCTCCTCTGTTTTAAAGACACCCGTGTTGTCTCCAGAGGCTATTCGGTATCTGATGTCCCACTCGGGGTTTGTCTTGTAGATACCCATCTTGACGTAGCTCTCCACATAGGTCTTGGGGGCCGAATTCTCGTAGATGGTGGCATTGTAGAAGAAGTGGGTGAAGTGCAGAGGGGAAGTGTTGCCTTTCTCACAGCTCGCCTTGCGGACCACACAGTGCATCAGGAAAACAGCAAAACTCAGGAAGTGCCTCCTGAGAGTGACTTCCATGGTGTGGTGTCTCCTTGGGCCCTGCAGGTGTAAAGGAAGAACATTGGTGATTTTTATTAAGACCACCTGTTCAAGAAAAAAAACCCTATGGGCTCAGTCTCACGTCCATGGTTTCTCTACCCCAGCCCTTGTTGATACTGTTGTTAGCTCAGCTCTTGTCCCCTCTTCCCAGTGAGAGTCCTGCCCTCGCACATCTCCTTACTGACTCATATCCATCAACTTGTTCTCCTTGTTTTTGCTCTTGTAGAAGGCAAAATGTGAAAAGCCATGCTAAATGTTCTGATCAAGCTGCAATCCCTAATGGTTCTATGATTCTATGACTATCTCTCCCTCCATTCTGCTTTCAGCCTAGTCAAGCAGGACTATTTGGACTCTTCACTCCCAATCATAGAATCATAGAATCATTAGGGTTTGGAAGGGACCTCAAAAGATCATCTAGTCCAATCAATATACAACCTGTGGTTTGATGTCTCTTCCCTTAGCTGGTCTTTCCTTTCCTCTCCTGCTACAGCAATCTGTTCTCCTTCCCCAGCAGGGATGCCCTTTCTATGTTGGCCAACTCTACAATGTGCCTCAAAAATGGCCTTTTTGACAGCTTTAGCTCAGATCCTAGTCAAGTTGTACCTCAGTTACAGCAAAGTTCTACTAGTCCAGAGGTCTGACCCTGTCTGCTTGCACAGTCTTGACTGAAAAAACAAGACACTGTGACCATGTCACTCCGAGTCGTTGTGTCACCTCTCTGGTCCCTCCCTTCTCAGAGCAAAGCCCCAGGCTCAGGATTCCCATGGAGGATCTGCCATCTGTGACCACCCGCCATCAACTTCCTTCTCGTAACGACTCCTGAGCACTTGTGGCTCCATGATTTATTCCGATGAACAAGGTGCATCAAAGGAGGAACTGGGGAGCACAGAGGTGCTTAACGAGGATGTAGCTTTATTACTGGGCTCTGCAGAGCTTTTTAAAGGATCAAGGCCTGTTCTTCTCAGAAACTAAGGGCATGCTGCTGTGTGTGCGTTTAGGGGTTGAAACCAGGGATAAGCTAAATATAGGTGCATATATTTCCCCATGATATCCCAGGAGATCTTTATCTAGAAATGTTTCTTCCTCTTTTAAATTTAAATTATATATCAAGTACCTGCCAGTCATTTGGCACATTCCTAATTTAAACAGGGAAGACTTGTTTTTCCAGACACTTTTTGAAGACTCATCTCTTTAAAAGCAGGACTAGTTCAATTTATAAGTCGAGTTGAATGTTAGGAACAAATTATCAGAGTCTGACTAACAATATGTGTCATATTCTCTCACTGTGCTATCTAATTACCGATAAATACAACGTTGTAAATGTCATCCCTCCTTCAAATCCTTTCTCCCTTGTTAAACAGATGCCAGCTACCCAGCAATCTCCCTGTTTTGAAGCTACTGGTCTGAAGCTGAAGTGAAGCTGCCAGAATCTGTAGAGAAGTCAACACAATTTGGCTTCAACAAAATCCAGACTAATTTCTTCAATGACATCATTTCACTTCTAGGAAACACAGCGCAGTCCCAAATGCACAAGGCATGAACGAGAACCTTTGAGGACAGGGCTAGGTGATCCAGAAAGGCATGTGGTTCCTTCTGAGAAGTGGAAAACCATGTTCTTAAAAGCTCTGCTTGTTACTTAACAATGCCGAAGAGTTTTGCAGCGTGTAGGGACTTGCCTGGAGCTGCTCCCTTCCAACATTTTCAACTGCTGAACCTGGAGAGAAGCTGTATGCACGCTGCTCGCGCGCGTGTCTGCTAAGACTGCGGAGCAGGAAAAGTCACATACAACTTGGAGCAGAATAAGGGAGCAGAATAAAACAGCAACAAAACCAGTGTTGTTCCATGAACAGCAGAATTAATGAAGCCGATCGCTTTGTATCTGGGCTAATTGACTTTTTAATTGAACTGTACTGAAATGGCAATGTGAACTCATTTCTTATAAGACATCAGAGAACCCACAAGGCAGAGACGTTATGAAGTGCACAACCACAAGAAAAGCTGGCGCTAGAGCACATGCCTTCTTGGGCACCAGCAATTCAATATGGGAGGATAACCTTGAGCAAGGAGTGGGTTTTCTGGCATTTAATGAGATGCAAACTTTCTTCTGAATCTCTCCTGGAATGTCCTTAACCTCACTCTCGCCTGTAGATTTCCTGACATCTAAGAAGGGCTTCACTTACATTACTGTTTCTTCCTCTGTGGGGGCATTAACAGGGTTTTCCTCCTCTGTCCAACTAATTATTTTGCAAAACCTGTTGTGACCTCATGTTTTTGAGAGCTTTGCTCTCAATTACAAGCTGGGCTGAAAGCAGTCAATGGCTTCAGCAGTTATTACTAGGGATGGAGGGTAAGTAGGCACATGGGGCATGAGGCAGAAGCCTCATTTCCTCTGGAAATGATCTGAATCTTTGAAAGACACAACCAAAAGTTAGGGAGAGTTTTCTAGGAGGCATCACTGTCAGCTTCTGATGTCTGATAGGTTCTCATTGTGGCAGGACCCATGCCCAAAGCCCCAGCATTAGCACAGAGACTCCGTTGTGTCCCCTGACAATAACTGCCTGTGCCCTGAGCTGTGCTATTTAATCACCTTCATTATTGCCTGTGCATCTGCTTGGACAATGTCTATACCAGTACTGCTGCCAAACCCTGTCACTGAGCAGTTCCACACATGACCAAGTTTGTCCTCTCTTATTTTATTCTTTGGTAAAGGAATGAGATGGAGAGGGTTGGTGACAATAGTACCCTTCAAGTCTTGGCCTATTCTGAGTGTCTTGGAGCTCACAACTTCCCACTTTGGGACTGGAAGCCATCACCTACTACTTGCAGCTCAGTTTCTTCTTTAGTAGGTTGCACTCAGAAACAACATAGAATCATTCAGGTTGGCAAAGACCCTTGAGATCATCAAGTCCAACCATTAACTCTACTAAGTTCATATCTAAACTGTATTGCTCAGCTTGTTTATCTTTCTCTAGCGTAGGAGGTTCCATATAAATATCAGAAGGAACTTCTTCACAGTGAGGGTGACAGAGCACTGGAACAGGCTGCCCAGGGGTGTTGTGGAGTCTCCTTCTCTGGAGACATTTAAAACCTGCCTGGATATGTTCCTGTGTGACTTGGTCTAGGTGATCCTGCTCCTGCAAGGGGGATTGGACTAGACCTTTCGAGGTCCCTTCCAATCCCTCATGTTCTGTGGTTCTCTGTTTTAATGTCATTGGCGTAAATCAAGATTTCCCAGAATGAAACTCTGCAGCCCCTGCTGTGTCCTCCTTCTGGGATCATTTACACCACATTCACAATACAAAATCACCTAGAAGCAGGACCAAGACATTTCCAAAGGCTGTGGTGAAGCTCAGCAGAAAAATGGGGCAGAGCACTCTGAAAAGAGAGCAGATCTGGTTAACTACTGACTAGGCTCAGCTCCAGCCTGAAACCACCCCAGAAGGTGACATAATGAGCTAGCAAGAATGAGGTGGGTTTCTGTGACCCTCGTGCTGTGGCTGGGAACACAGCTTACAATCACTTTACTAGCCCTTAAAATCCCACCTGTAGGTGTCTGCCAAGGAGGGGCAGCGCTACCAAGCTAAGGGGCTTTGCAATGGTGTTCAAGGATCTTCATGCTTGAATCAGCATGAAACCAACTGTGTCTGTGACAGACTTTTCCTGTAGATCAGGAGGACTGTTTTTCTTGGTTTTCTGAGCTGTGCTACTTCGTGTTCTTGTGCTGACAGGTCCTACTGCATGATCCATAGAACCTATGGCAAGGGCCACACGTAGATCAGCTGCAAGTGATCTTAAATAACTTGAATCTTAAGTGTCTCACCTGCTTCTGGTCCCTCCTACACGGGATGTTATTTCTACTCCTGAAAGCTCTCTGCTTCTCTCTGTGATGGCTCCCCTGGCTGTGGATGCTCTTCTGGAGCCGATTGCACATGAGGAGGCAGATGTGTTGGAGAAAGCTGATGGGTGGGATGGAGTGAGGAAGGTAAGGCATGCTCCCGACTGAGGGAAATACCAGGGCATCATTATGTGGTGATTCAGCCTCCTTTTCTAATCACCGGGCGAGGATCAGAGAGCCTGGAGGGGCTTCACCCTCAGCCCTGTAGGTGCAACCTCCCCGCAGAGCGAGTAAACACTTGGTGTATCTCTAATCAGAGCCTAAGTGTGCGTCTAAATTTAACATCCAAATTGTGATCCTCTGTCAAAGACATGCCCAAATCTGTTGGTTTGAAATGAAGGAACAAACACAGCGCCGAGGTTCAAAGTGTGTGCGTGGGGAGGCCATGGGGATGGGTGATTTGGGGGGGATTGGTGCAGGGCACCAGCTACTCTGGCTGGCTGGGGCATGGCCTGGGGTGGGGTTCTCTGGGGGGTCCTCCCAGGGGTCTCCTGTGTTGTGTGGGCTGCTGTTTGTTGGCCATATCACAGAGAAGTGCTGCAGCCTGCCAGGAAGCAGGTGTGGCCCCGGCCCCACCTTTCAATTCCCTTCAAGAGGAGCATTTGAAAGCAACAAAACCCCAAAACACAAAACAAGGCGAGTGCTGAGTGCACCTAGAGCAGCATTCCCTTTGCTAGCTGGGGTGGGGGCTTGGCCAAGAGTTTTGAGAGCAGAAGATGAGAGAAAAGAATCTGAATTTTCATGGGAAAACAAGGACGACCTTTCCCTTACCGCTCTTTTGCCAGCACACATCCCAAACTCTTGCTCTTCCTTTCTTTCTCTGGGTTCCCCAACCCACCTCTATTCTTTGTCCTTTTATTCCTTCACTATGAGAAACAGTCTTTCCTCGGGACAGGTACTGATCAAAACCATCCCTGAGCATATCAGCATCTTGGGTGGAGGCTACAAGAAGTAGGAGCTGGAGGGGAGGAGGAAGATGTGTGTGGTCATTTGGACAATCAGTGGTGGGGCAGGTCAGTGGTGGGCCATTTCGAGATACTGGGAGCAAATATCCTGTAAGATGGTAAGAGCAAGGCTTTGGGAAAATGAATAGGAACTGGAACTCTACTCTTGGCTTGGGTGGTAGCTGAACTGGAAGGGACCATCTCCTTACAGCACCCGACAAATAGGATCAATCAGAAAGCAGTGCCGGGGTTTTTAATGCTGGGAAGTCAAAGATTCAAAGTTTGCATCTTCTCCAAGTGCTGAGCCATGTCTGTGAGATGTTTTGATTCCCAGCACTGAAAGAACTTGTGTGTCGCTGTGCGGGGGCCGGGCTGCTTGGTTAATGTTTGCCCCTTCCTTCACCACAGCAATGCTGATGGGAATGGAGTCCTTTTTCATTTGGTGCCTTGCTTAAGTTTGGTGGGTTCTCCACCAGTTGGACAACCCAACCCATCTTTCCAAGCCATGGCATGGATCTGTTCCCATGATCTTGGCAGCATTTCTCTGAACTGGATCCGCTGGCTGCTGGCGTGGAGATCCTGCTCCTGCATTTGGTTGTGCAGTGTCTGCTTGTTTTTGCAGCGAAGCAGGAGAAACACATCCTGGAGGTACCACAGAAAGCCATAAAACTAATGAAAAGAGCCCCTGAAGTTATGGTGCTTCCTTCCTCAGCATATCTCGGGGATTTCCAGTGCCTGTAGATGGTTTTCTTAGAGCTGAAGTTTGCAGAACTGTGTTTGGTACCAGTGTGCTTAGGGGCTGTGTTCGTGTGGGTACAGCTTTCTGCTGGGCTTGCAGATTCCACCAAGGCACTGTTGGGCTGTTCCTTCCTCATCTCAACATTCCAATCTCCAAATGACTTGGATAGACCTTTGGAAATAGTTTCCAGATTGCTAGACAGCCTGGAGCAAGGTGGCTGGTCATTCAAAGGCTCGTGCACGTGCCTTTTACCACTGAGGTCTGCCCTTGCTCGGAGCGACCTGTGAACTGCTGCTCCTGTCGCACAGCCCGTGGCCCATGGGCAGCGCCCAGACCCTGAGCCGTACCAGTGTCATGGTTCAGCTCTGTTCCTGGTGATAAATTGGCTGTGTGCTGGGGCATGGTCAGCCATAAAGCTGTGGAAAGCTAGAGGATTAAGGAGTGTCATGCTGGTGTGTGGAGCAGTGACTCTTGCTTGGACCTGGCATGGCAAGGAGGTCACACACAGGTCATTGGGAGGAATGGCTATAGTCCTGCATGCACCATGGAGATGCTCATCCCATTATTTGCAAGCTGGGTCAGGCAGATGCTTTAACCCTGGGGAGTGTTGTTACCCTGGGGAGTTGGGACCAAGCAGCCTCCAAGGGGTGTTGGAAGAACAGACACTCTCCTGAAAGAATTCTGGAGAAGCCTGTGAGTCCTTGTCTTATGTGGGGCAATCTGGGCCCTGTGTTGGTAGGGCTGGCATGGTGCTAGGACACCCTTTTTCTCTAGCCAGGCTGCACTGTTCTAGGGGTTGGTAAAAGATGCTTTGTTCTGAGCCAGTGCTGCCTTCCCAGTGGGGCAATCTGGGCCCTGTGTTGGTAGGGCTGGCATGGTGCTAGGACACCCTTTTTCTCTAGCCAGGCTGCACTGTTCTAGGGGTTGGTAAAAGATGCTTTGTTCTGAGCCAGTGCTGCCTTCCCAGGGTCTAGCCTGCTGCAACAAGTGGACCCGTGAGGGGTCCTGCTAGACCCACCAGTCAGGGCTGACAGTGGGAGCGTGGCAGGACACTGTCCCTGAAGTGGTGAAGAGGTGTGCAAGACATGGGCTAATGGTATGGGAGAGGAGAGAGCTGGATGGTCTTCCATGTGGGAAGGGTGACTGGGAAGTGTTTCATTTCTCTGATGTCCAGCTCCTTGCTCCATACAGTTGGGTGCTTTTGCCACCTTTGTCACAGAATCACAGAATCATTAGGGATTGGAAGGGACCTCGAAAGATCATCCAGTCCAACCCCCCTGCCACAGCAGGATCACCCAGACCAAGTCACACAGGAACACATCCATGCAGGTCTTAAGCATCTCCAGTGAAGGAGACTCCACAAGCACCCTGGGCAGCCTGTTCCAGTGTTCTGTCACTCCCACTGGGAAGAAGTTCCTTCTCAGGTTGATGTGGAACCTTCTATGTCCCAGCTTACACCCATTGCCCCTTGTCCTATCACTAGGTGACACTGAGAATAGCCCGGCTCCATCCTCCTGACACCCACCCCTCAAATATTTATAGACATTAATGATGTCACCCCTCAGTCTCCTCTTCTCCAAGCTAAAGAGACCCAGCTCCCTCAACCTCTCCTCGTAAGGGAGGTGCTTCACCTCCTTCATCATCCTCATTGCCCTATGCTGGACCCTCTCCAGCAGCTCCACATCCCTCTTGAACTGGGGAGCCCACAATTGGACATGATACTCCAGATGTGGTCTCACCAGGGCAGTCACCGTGCCAGTTGTTCATGGTGTTGGATGCTTAGATCCAGAATTGCTCCAATGGCACCTTCCTGCACAACACCTTACTGTGGCCTCCACTCCTCAACCCCTTCTCCCCTAGACATCGTGCCCATCGCCTATCCTTGTGGCTTTGCCTGTGCCCTGTGGCTCTACCTGATACCCAGGTTTGCTCCTCACCAGAGCAAGCAGGTGCTACATGCCTTTGCCTCCAAACCATCCTCTGTCCATGACCACGACATCACCTTCTATGTGAAGATAAAAACATTTGCTTGTCACCTTTCCACCTGCAATGTGCTTTTCTGTCCAGTGCTCTGAGGAACCCAGGGGGAGCCAGCTGCTGACACCCCAGCCCAGCTCAGATATGTCACATAGCTGAGGTTTCTCTGTTGTAGTTGTGAACCTCTAGAAGCAGCTCTGTTAGGCACAGAAGAACTTGAACAGGCTTGAACTCCCCATACAGTTAGAAGGGTCAGTGACCTTTATCTACCTTGGCATTGCAAAATCATTGTAGAGCAAGAGTTAATCACACAGCTCCAGAGCTGTGGAGCCCTCAGTGGGGGTCTGGGGTTGCTGGATGTGAAGAAACCCTCACCTGGGGGTGAGGGAACCTTGAGTGCCAATTGCCTTGTAACGATAACCAGGAAAGGTGTTGTCTATGTGGTGACTATCTCCTTGGCTAGGACAGCCAGGAGTCAGGGAGGTAACAGCTATTCCCACTGGTGGCTCTGATGGGAATGGGGTGCCTGTTACCAGTAAAAAGAAGTAGCTCTGGGGTTGGAGAGGGGCAGTACTGGTGGGAAGGGGCTGGGCACTGTGGTGCAGCAGCCCAAACATGTTGGCACAGGAGCCAGCTGCATCATGCCAGGTGCTCACATGAGTGTGCCCCAACCATGCTGCAGCTGCTGTTGGGACTGTGCTCCTTGGTGTCTGGGATTCGGCTCCCATGAAGGATGTTGGTGCCATACTGCAGTCACTGCAATCTGGGTGGCCCAGCAAGCATGAATTGACCACCAGCACAGGCTGGGAGATCCCACCAAGGGATCTTTTTTTCTGCCAAAACTCATACTGAGCCTTTGAAGTGTTCCTCAGTCTTGGTTTGCTAACTATCTGATAATCATTCCCCTGTCTGCCCACTGCTGAGGGAATCTAATGTGTGGAACCACATTGCCAGTCCTTCCTGCTACCTTTGGGATCCACTGGCCAGTTTCGGCTAAATTTAACCCTATACGTAAAGACTTGAAAGGAGTTAGGTTTGCACAAGCTTGTGAAAAGCAGCAGGGGAGAGGAGACAAATCCAAATTAGGGCTCCCAGCTGGAAGAAAAGGCTCTAATGTGAGCCCAACCCAATTATTAGACATCAGAGAATCCACACAAGAGAGAGCGTGCCTCAGGCAACCAAGCTCCGTGAATTCTGCTGCTCGCAAAACAGCTGTTTATTTAGGTGCTGCAAAGCCTGTGAGATCCTTTCTGGGATCCCAGTACACAACTGCCATCTGACCCCCCAGAACTGTGAATCCAGACTGGGCTCAGCTCCCACCCAAGCCAGGAGAGAGGAGCAGCTCTGCCCAGTGTTTGCTTGAAGGGACCGTAACCAAGAGTCGTTTGACCTTGTGAGCCCTTAATTCATCCTGGATGTTTGCAGTGAGGACAGTGGCTACATCACCCGAGTGCCTGCAGTCCTCTGATGCCCTTTCTGTGATTCCTTGTGTGGAACATGGATTTTATCCTACAGTCTGTCAGATTTGTTGGGAAGGAGCCCAAGAGCATCTTGGCCTGAAAAGATGGATGAGGGACCACATGCCCAGCTGGATGCAGGTGAGGAGTCGTTGTGCTCAGCAGGATGTGGACCACTCAACTTCTCTTGGCTCTGCAGCACAGCCCTGGCCCCTCTGCCTCCTCTCTCACCTCCTCCTCTCCTGCCAGGCAATTCTCATTCACCCGCAGAACTGCCCTTGCACTGATACCAAGATCTTCTCATTCCCCTGCCCAGCATCATGCTGGTCTTTCCCTTCTGGTGACTGAAGGTGAGCAGAGAGAGCAGCTTTCTGCCCTGCCTCCAGCCTCCTTCACTCTGTTACCATCTGTCTGCCTTGTGCTACTCCTTCCTGTTCTTCTCCCATGTTTGGAGGCAGCGTAAGGACACAGAGGACAGAGAATGAATGAGATGACTGGGACATGATCCTGGCCAGGATGCCAATAGCTGTACCACAGAAATTCCCCGCAGCAGACATTTATTGAATGCAAATACCTGCAAGCAGATAGAAAAACTTCACCTCCCAGACCTGCCTGCCCTCAGGAACCCTGCCTACAGTAATCCCCTTCCTCTGCTGCACCCACAGTGCCACACAAGCTGATGCAGAGCCAGCGCCTGACCTGAGGAACTCAGAGTTTCACCAAAGCGAATATGAACCCCTGAGACAGACATGTTTGCCCAGGCTGGTCTCACTGCTGCAGCATGTCCTTGACACCCCTCATTCTGCTCCCTGCACAGGGCATCACCTCCCAGTCCGCACTGTCTGCTAGAAACATGTTTCCAAATGCTCTGGCCATTGCATCACCTCTGTGGAGCACTGGCTGTGTGTGGACACTGCATGCAGCTCCTGTGACAACCAGTGACCAGACTTGGGTACAGATTGTCCCTTTCAACCTGAGCCATATGGAGAAGCTATTCATGGCATGACCAGCCTGTCCCGGGCTGCCTGAGTCACAGCATCTATCCACGGTACAACCTGGTCAGTCCAAAACAGTCCTGTAAGAACGTTAGAGCAGCCACACGTGGTCATCTCTATAATTTCTCTCCCAGTAAGGCCAGTTTTGGCTGCTTAGTGAGAGCATAAGAATCAAGGTGTGTGTGTAACGTGCTCCTTCTCCCGCTTTCCAGCGCCAGTGCAAGTATGTGGCTGGTCTTGGGCTGTTGTGTTTAATAGCCAACACCAGAGCCGAACATCCCAAATGGATCGAAACCTTGTCTGAAGCCAAGTACACTTGGCAATATCCCGTGGCAATGTGTTCCAGGACTTAATTATGCCCTCTGCGTGGAAAAAAAGAAAGGACTTCCTTTGCTTTGTTTCAAACCTGCTGCTCGTTCATTTCTGAGCTACGAACTTTCTGAACAGCCCTTGCAGCTTGCCCCTCCCTGGACCTGCTGCTTCCAAGAATTAGGAAAGAAGGTTTCTTTGCTAGTAAACCGGTACCTGCCCCATTACCAAGAAAAAAACCTGTGGTTGAGAGAAAAACTGCTGTCTCAGCAAATCAGCTTGCTAGCAGACAATGGAGCATCAGCACTGCCAACCCAGTACAAAAAAACCCAGGAGCTGAGGGTATTTAATCCTCTTATGCTCATGCATGATACAGAAGAAAGCCTGGTACTGCTCGAGGTGCAGCTGCACTTGCATACTCCACACGTGGTGAGAAACAAAGCGAGGTGTGTGGAGCAGGGAATGCCGTTTCTGCAGCATGGAGGTAGCTGGAACGATCCTGCAGGACTTGCCTTGGAGCTGTTGGCAGGAGCGTAGGATGCAAAATGCATTCGTTTCTAACAGATGTTTGATTCCAGGTGTTAACGCCTCCTTTGAACTCTCCCTTCGTACATGAATGATGCTCGTTTGTTTGGAAAGCTGGGAGAGACGCTGGTTTCTGAGAGCATTAGGATTTGAAATGCGTTTGTGGTACAAGCTGGAGCTCAGGGAAAGGCTCAGGAGAGGAGCAGATCCTGCTGCACTCTCCCTCTGTCGCCACAGCAGTGGGCTCGCTTGGCTGTGGTATGGAACACCTTAGCCACACCAAGGAGATGGGGAGAAGCAGAGACTGAAGGCCCTGGATGGATTAGAAACCTCTTGCCTGCTGGGTCCCTCAGGAACCCCAACTGTTTATCAGACAGGCGGATGTCCCTGAACTGTTCCTGATAAGGTGAGGTGTGCTGCATATTAGGAGGTGATAAGGGTGCACAATACCAAGCACAGTGATTTTGCCTCCCCAAATACCAAGACAGCCCAACCTTCCTCAGGAGCCTGATACAGACTGTTTGCTTTCTGTCCCGAGGCTCCGATAACCTCTCATTTCTCTCCAGCTGACAGCCTGGAGAGCCAAGGCAGCTCCTTATGTGTCCCGTGCCTGCTCCTTGCCACCCAGAGTGCCAGAGCAGAGGATGCAGTGGGCTTTGCACCCTCTTGCCTGAATCCAGGGTACCCTGGGTGAAGCAGGAGCACATCAGCCACAAGCCTCCTGCCCCAGCAGCACCTGCCCAGCTCTGGCCACTTCTCAGCTGAGCTCTCACATGTTCTGGAAACGCTCCACTCTCCACAGTGGCAAATCCAAGCGAGCACCAGCGTTTTTTGAGGGTTCTGTCTGAACCAGTTGCTGTCGTGTGACAGCTGATCTTTGCCCCTCTGAGTGCTGCACTCCACCAAGTCTGTCCATAATTCCCTGGGAGGCTGATTAGCTGATAACTGCTCTTTGGAAGGGCCCTGTTTGCTCCAAGTGCCCAGACTGCCCTCCCTGTGTTTTCCCCTCTTGTCTCAGTGCTACACATGTACACAGCAAAGAATTCCTGTTTGCCTTAAACTGGGACTGGATTTGCTTTGGGATTTCAACTTATTTTGCCATCAGGTACCAGGGAGTGAACGAAGTCGCACCTTTGGAAACTCTTACAAGTCTACAATCATGTTCCCATGCTTGTAAGAGCAGGATGGTGGCTCCTGCCTCAGCAGGGAAGACCAGGGCTGGGTAGCAGCCATACGAGGTGGCAGAGCTGGGAACCACCAGCACTGTGCCTTTGCTCAGGGGTCCCAAAGGCACAGACAAGTTTGGAGTGACAATGAAAGCAGCTTAGAACCACAGAATAGAATTGCCCAGGTTGGAAGGGATCTCCAAAGGTCATCTAGGCTTACTGGGGAAGACAGACACAGAGCTTGGCGTGGCACCCCAGTTAGTGAGGTTGTGTGTGACCAACAGCTGAGTCTACGGCCGGACGCCATCACTGCTCCCACAGCAATCTATCCATTCACTCCAGCGTGAGCACACCCTGAGCACAAACCCTGTCTGGTGCAGGTACCTGGAGCACCTCTCCGTTCAGTCCCCTCTTGCCTACCTTGCTTAGGCTTTAGCCTTTGCTACCTAAAGCCCACCTGCTCACATTGGCTGCTAAAGTTTCCCAGCTAAACCAGATGCAAACTCTGCAAACACGGCTGAAGCTTTTCCTGCCTCCTTCCATAACCCCCCCATGCCAGGGCTGCCAGAGGAAGGACAAGATGAAACGCTCTCCCTTTGCATCCCAAAGCCTGTCTTTAGGATAAGGCTGCTCCAGCAAAAGTTACTCACATGCAAAAGAAGTTTCATGACTAAATCTCTGCATCCTCCATCCAACCTGCACCGACTGCTCCCTGAGTCATTTCAGCTCCCCACACCAGCGAGCAGCGTGCCTTACCTGTTGCGACAGGAGAGAGCCCTCTCCTGAAGTTTACTGCCTCTCTGCTCTCGCCGCCGAAAATCCTCTCCCACAGCAGCACCTCGCTGGCTGCTGGGGGTCCATGGTGCTCGCAAGTCAGAAGAGAGGGCTCAGAGAAATTCCTGCGAGAAGGGTTTTTTCTGGCTGGAACTCCGGCAGCACAGGTTGAGAGCAGCCAGGGAGAAAGTTGCAGGAGGTGGAACTCGCTCGCTGAAGAGCCAGCCCTTCCGTGACGGACTGGAGGAGGAGGAAGAGGAGAGGCATCGCCCGCTCCCTTGCTGGAGAAGTGAACTTGTGTGTGTGTGTGTGTGTGTGTCAGACCTGGGCAAGGAACCAAGCCTCAGAGCCAAATAATTGCAGAGCTTTTTACTGTTAGATTAACTAATGTTGCCATGAAATCCAGGACCTCAACTGCAAGGAGGGTGGGGGGCGCGGAATATGTCAGGTAGATCCCTCCAACACACCTGAAAAACCCAAAGATTGTTTTTAACCAGCTGCCAGGTGGGTGTTGCAAGGAGGGATGGGGAGAAGGGGGTGGGGGAAACCTGAATCTGCCCTCAGAGCAGCTGCGTGCAGAGAGACACTTTGAAGGTTGTTGTTGTTTGTGTTGGGGGAGCCCCCAGAAACCCCAGCTGCTGCCAGTAAGCCCTGGGGTGCTGGGTGCTGTGCAGGCAGGGGATGAAAAGGTGGTCCCTGTCCTGAAAAGGCAGCAGGCAGAGAAAAGAAAGGAAGGAACAAGGGGAGATGGCAGCACAGGGAGATCAAGCGTTGTGCCTGAGTTTCAGGGGATTTTTCTTGTCAGAGTGAGCATCCTGACTCTGGAGGTGTTGTTCAGGGCTGGACTAAGGGAAAGGGGAGAGGACTCTGCTGTGAGTTGTCCTCATCACATTGACAAGAGCATGGGCAATCTGTGGGTACCTTCAGTCCTCTGTCCCAGTCCCCTTCCTCCTCCCCTCCTTTTCCTGTCACCTCTCAGCAAATATTATTGCCCCCCTTTTTAGATTGCAGTGGGGTTTGAGCAGCTACAGGGGTAGGTCTCAGCGTGGGAAATCAATGTCCAGGTGTAGGTGAAGTTTTTTTCTCCCCTGTGGTGTGTTTTTTGCAGAGGAAATGACCCAAAGGTTTCTGTACAGTTTGAGGAAAAATCCCCCAAAACAAGGAAAGAATGTGAGAAAGGGATCCTTTTAACTTTAAACAGTCAGGGAGGGTGTTTAACTGCTCCTTCTGAGGCTCCATGCAGGTGAGAATGATGGGAGTGAGCACAGGAATAGGGAAAGGTGAGAGACAAACCCCATTAGCATCCCATCTGAGGAGTGATTGGTGTGAACTTGCACTTCCTAGTCAACAGTAAATCCTTCAGAACAACAGGTTATGAGTCCTCCAGCCACACACAGAGCTTGGACTAGAGCTTGTCTCAAACTGAATTAGATCATAGGACACCAGTCCATGGAAAATTATACATGTTTTCATGGTGCAAATCCAAGAAGAAGTGAATAGGTCAAACCACGACAGATGGGACTGTTTGGGGTAATTGGTGGAGGTGAGTGAGAGCAAATTTACCAGAAAACACAGCTTTGATGGAGTGAAAATTGTTCTGCATTTTGGGTTAAATCTAGTGAACAATTTATACTAAGAGTGATAGAGCAAATTTGCTCTCATGCTGAGGCTGAATGATCTCCCTGAGGTCACCCTGGGACAGTGCTGGGCTGGGAACTGATCTGCTGGCTTTGGTGCTACAAGTGTTCATGTTGGGCATCCCCCTCGCAGCATCCTGACCCCACCTGGCAAATGACTTTGAATTCAAACTCATCATGGCCTTTCAGCAACAGCTCAAACTCAATGAGAAGACTACACGAATCCAGTCGGATTTACATTGTCCATTTCTCCAGCTGGTTCAGTCAGACAACTTTACGGGAACTCGTTGCCAAGTTCAATATAAATGTAAGTAGTGAATACAAAAGTGACGGTAGAAGTCATAGTACCTAGAAGCTGCACAGCAGCTCCTCTTCCTCGTCTCACGAGAGGAGGCCAGGTGACCTGTCAGTGATAGCAATGGGAGGTGCCTGTGGGAGGAATGAAAGGAAAAGTTCCTTCACCCAACTGCATCTCTCACAGCCGTGGAAGGCGAGAAAATCAGGTATTGGTGGCTGGATTTCAGTGGGGCTGAGACAGGGCTCAGAACAATGCCTGTATTATATTTAGACATGCCGAGGTACAAGTGAGCAAACCTCTGGCTTCAGGGCATCAGCTGATTGCTACAAGAATCAGCATTTCCCTGCGCTGGAGCCTTTCACAACTGGCTGGGTGGCTTCTTGTTTCACCTACATCTCGAGCAGTGAATAACCCTGGAGACACTGGACTTGGGGACTCATATAGGGTAGTGAGGTGTGATTGCTCAGCTAGCAAGGCTGGCAGTGCTCATCTTCAGCAAGGCAGGAGGCTGTCATGCCACCCACAAGACAGCTCTCCTTTCTGCACTCTCATTGCTCTTACAGATAGTCCTGGATACTCTCTTTGGGTCTCTTTTCTGTGCTGTGCTTCACGGTGCCAGCAGATTGGGGACACTAAATCTTCCTTTCCACAACAGTGACAGAGCTGGGTACCAGGTCTTGTTGGCTGCAGAGGACTTAGCTTCAGGTCTCAGATGAGACTTTGCTCCCTGGCTGTGGAGTACAGAAACATCATATTAGCTGAACAAGTGTAGCTGGAAAAAGCAAAGAGACTGGCTTTTGGGGGACACAAGTGAAGGAGGAATTAATTGTTCCAAAGTCTATTTTTCCAAAGGTGCCAGATGGTTTAATAAGAAATATTGCCTTTTTAAATTAAACATCAAAGTGAACAGTGCTCTAGTTGTGGAGAAAAGACCCAAATTTCCTCAGACTATAGTTGATTAAGGCACTAAGACAGACTCTTGCCTTCCATACAAGGGCAAACATAGCTCTTAGAACCCATTTGGAACAGTTACTGTCCCAGCAATACAGCAGGGAAAGAAGCATAGAACCTTAGAGGTCTAACCGTGTGGCTCTGCCTTCTCATTCTTTATAAGCTACTTGAAGTTGGGCTGAGTTGGGAAGAAAACTGACATATTTGTCCTGAGGAACAAGTCCTGCTCCTGTAGAAAGGGGCAGGTGGCAGAAATACCCATGGCTGCAAGCAGAGAGGAGTGGCCTGGCTGGGGAATCTGCATTAGGAGGAGAGAAAGATGAGAGATGGAGCTGTGCTTGATGCCTGGCTTCACCTCAAGCGCTGCTTCGCACCACTCAGACAGTCAGTCAAGCAAGCAAAGAGGAGCTGGTGCCAACATTTCATGCAGCTGTCTTCCTGCTGCTGGGATCTCAACTCACTGAGAAGCAACGGGGAATGTCAGAGCTCCATCACTTGGCTGGCAAGGACGCACCTTTCTCCCTAATCATGGGGAGAGATTTCATTTCCTGGTTCCTCCCAAGATCTCCACTTGATAGGGCCAAGACGTTCAGGTGTGGGTTAGCTGCACGCAAAGAGTCTTGCAGACAAACAGCATGTTCAGGCTACGGTAGGGAAATCACCATGGGCCTCTCTGGACTGACAAGAAACACTTATAGGGGCCTCGCTGCCAATGGCTATGCCTACTCACTGCCCTGGGGTCCAGATCTGCTGCCTCCTGAACACACGCCTGCAGGCCCGTCTTCCAACTCATCTTCCTAAACATGTGCCCTGCATTGCCCTCATGGTTCTGGAGGTCCGGGCTGTGCTGTTGACATGTGGCACTGGGGTGTTTCTCCAAGCCCTCTTGCCCTTGGAAAGAGGTGTGATGGTGCAACCTCCTTCCTCATCCCTGCTGAGGGTCTGGCACTCTTTAGTTGAGCTGGTCCAGCTGTTGTGGTGAGGGTGGGCATCAGTGTCATGGTGGGCACTTCCTATGCAGTCCCAGCTCCCATTGCTGTGCCATGGTGCCTGACCTTCTTTATCAGACCACTTCCACATCTACAACAAATGTCACAGAATCATTAGGGATTGGAAGGGACCTCGAAAGATCATCTAGTCCAATCCCCCTGCCAAAGCAGGATCCATTCACTGATGTACCAGAATCTGATAGGCCCCAAGGCAGAACCAGGGTGGACAGAGAGGTACCTTCCTCAGGGACAAACAACTTTGTTCCCCTCTGCAAGCAGCAGAGCTGGCCTTTGAGCCTCAGCATCGGCCGTGCTGAAACGCTCTGTGGGGATGTTTGCACGGGAGCATGCAGGGACTTGCAAGGGAAGGGGTGATTATCTGCCTGGAACAAGAGCAGCATTTTCCCCAACAAGCATCAGCGTGTGTGCTGGGGGAGGGGAGGATCCAGCCCTGTGCAGGAATCAGCTCCTGGTTGCCTGTGTGTGCCCTGCAACCCCGCTGGCCAGCGCTGATAATCAACCACTGCGGAGCTGCTCCCATGCGTCAGGAGCGTTCCCGTGCAGGGGCAAATTACTGGTGCGAATTGCTCAGCACCGGTGAGACCTCATCTTGAATATTGGGGTCAGTTCTGGGCACATCAATACAGGAAGGACATTTTGATGCTGGAACGGATCCAGAGAAGGGCAATGAAGCTGGTAAAGGGCCTGGAGGGCAGATCTTATGGGGAACGGCTGAGGGAAGTGAGGTTGTTTAATCTGGAGAAAAGGAGGTTGAAAGAACTTACTGCTCTTTGCAACGACCTAAAGGAAGGTTGTAGAGACGTGGGGGTCAGTCTCCCAAGTTGCTAGTGACAGAACAAGAGGAAACAGCCTCATGTCATGCCAGGGGAGGTTTAGATCAGACATTAGGAAAAGTCTTTTCATTGAGAGTGGCGAAGTAGTGGAACAGGCTGCCCAGGATTCACCATCCCTGGAGAGCTTCAAAAAATGCCTAAATGTGGCCCTAGGGAACAGAGTTTAGTGGGCAGGGTGGGGTTGGGTTGGTGGATGTACTGGATGGTCTTGGAGGTCTCTTCCAACCTTAATGATTCTACAATTCTATGATCTCCCAGCTGCACAGGATACATGAGGGAGTGAGGTGGGTGCTATCTGCAGAGACAGAAATGCAGGCTGCATCTCATCCCACAGAGGGTGGATCCATCGCTCCCTTTGCTGCAGAACTCCTGAGTGGTAACCAAAGGCCCTGCATGGAATGTCTGTGTGCAAACCTGATTCTCTGAAAGTTACTGGTTTTTGTCCAATGCGAATACGAACCAGGATTTCCGTAGAGCAGCTCCAGGTTACCCTGGCCTGAGGTCCAAGAGAGGTCTGTTGAAGGGTGGGTGTGACTTTAAACACTCACTGTACTTCTTTTTGAGGAATAGCAGCTGGTGCAGTTCAAACCACTCCTCGTCTCCCCAGCACAGAATCATAGAATCATTAAGGTTGGAAGAGACCTACAAGACCATCAAGTCCAACCGTCAACCCAATGTCGCCATGCCCATTAAAACATGATGGAGAGTTTCTTCCTGGCTGCTGGCAGTGCCGCCCACCACTGTGCAGAGGAGGGACTTCTGAAAGGTTTCTGCCAACCATGGAAACCCCCTCCTAGTTTCAGAGCATCCACCTGACTTCCAAGCATCTTGGTGGAGTCTGACAGTACTTTCCCATCCTAAAAGCAGCTGTACCCATGGATCAGAGCTCCCATGTGATGGACATAGTCCTGAGTGTTGTCTAGGAAAAAGCCCTGTGATAGTTTCAAAGGGTTCTCAGGCTTTCTAGCTTCTGAAAATTCACTCCCCACAGAACATGCAATTCCTCCAGGGCTGCTGCTCCTCTTTCCCAGCAGAGGATTAAAGGATATGGTGCCTTCAGGGAGGGATATACCAGGAGCCAAAGCAACAATTACCTTGCACCGGATGAAGGGCCAAAGGAGCACCAAGATAGAGATCAGTGTTCATATGATAAAGTCGAGGAAATCCCACAGGGCCAGCATTCCCACCTTGTGCAGAGCCATCTCTTGGACTTGCAGGCTCAGCCAGTACCACTGGCTGTCCAGTTGTCATTTAAAGCACACAAGGATCACCTTCAAGGCCAGATAGGCATCCAGTTCGGGTTCCTTCTTTGGCTTTGGAATCTGAATGCACCTTACAGGTGCAGGAGGGCATCCCCACAGAGCTCAGGCTGGAATCGGGCCCCCCACTCTATGATGATTCTATTGTGTGGGACACATCAAACACAATGGATTGCTAAGGGTGAAGGACACGAGCTTGTTGGCAGTGTTGGGCTGGAATCCAAGTGTCTTTGGGCCCTTTGTGGGATCATAACCACTGCTGTTGGCTTCCTCATGAAGGATGATGCTCACTGATTCCTACAAGGCACTGCTGACAGATACCTTGCCCCTTTAAAAGAGATGAAGTCATCTGCCTCTGAAGCCATCTGGCACCAAGGCAGAGTCAGAAGCTCAGTGCAACAGAAGGCTGGGATGCCAGCCCACAGAGGGGATGTCATCACTCTACAAACAGATGGGACCCTGATGGGACAGGGCATGAATCTGTGCAAGACCCCAGGAGAAGCTTTGGTGTTGTGGGGAAGGCAGTGAAGACCCTCTGGCAGAGAGTACCGAGGTGTACCATGGCCCTGCTTCCATCATCCATGGAAGCATCCATGGAGCCCCATCAGAAGGTGGGAGCTGTGCACTCTCCACCTGGGACGGCACAGGCTGGACCATGTCTCTTGTCATGGGATGAGTTAGCGAGTCAGCGTGTCTCCTCCTCCCCCTCCATCCATCTGCGCAGAGCAGGCATTAGCTCATCTCAAGCCAATCGGTCTCCACCACGTGCCGGATGGCTGATCTCATTGTTGGCTGGGGTGGTGGTGACTGAATCCGGAGTGGTGTGCGACTGCAATCTCTGCGGGGTAGCCATTGGGCAGTGTGGGACGAGGGGCCACCACATCCCCACAAGGCACGGGGATGTGACCTCAAGCAAAACTGCCCAGCAGACCTGAGAAGGTGATTTCATCAGAATGTGCTGGTGGACAAGGCAAAGTCCTCGCTGGGGTGGGCAAGGAACAGCCTCACTCTCAGGTCTGGTAGGAGGTTACTTTCAGTTTCTGAGGTAGTATCAGTATCACTGGTCTTATGTTCTCAGAGTGCCCACATAGCCAGAGCCTCTTCCATCACAGACTCTTCAACCCTTCTAGCTTAATTAGTTGAGCTCTTCACAGGACTTCACTGGGTCATCTTTCAGAAGTTCCTTCTCCCCACCATGCACTGTGAGTCCCTCGTGGTCCTGTTGCTCAGGAAGGAGCTGGGGCTGTGATGGATGGATGGACATGGACTTACCTTTCCATTGTGCTGTTTGAGGAACAAGGCTTCAGCTTGGTGTTTGTGCAGGAGAAAGAGGTTGGTGAGGGTGGCAGTGAAGCAAGGCAGAATGGAGCACATGGGCAATGGCTGTGTCTTGACTAGGGGGTGGGGAAAGAGGGCAGTGAGGGCAGTAAGTCCATCTGAAAAGCAGAGTAGGGATGAGAGGTTCAATAACAACCTCCTAGTTCAGGTGTCTGTCCAGGGGAAATGAGTTACTCCCAGAAGATGCCTCTCTCCTCAGTGGAGCCACACAACTAGTTCAGACTGGATGTTTTAGTCCAGTGCACTGGCTCTCATGTTGAGGATTGCACAGACACTGGGAGATCAGGCATGGGCAGAGCAGGGCGCTGCCCACTCTCTTGCTTCACTCAGAGGTCTCCAGTCTGCCCAGTTCAAGCTGAAACTCTTTCAAAGTGGAGGTTAGTTTTCAAGTAGGGAAACAACTTGTGTTTGTTCTGGTCTGGCCTGAAAAATCCTGGACACTAACTCTTTTCCCTAGGAAAGAGTTCCTCTCCTGATTTGGGGACAAATCATCTTTGCGTAGCAGTCTGCAAACACTTCTCTGTTAGTAACTCAACATAATAACCCTAACCCCAGATTCTCCTGCTCCCCTTTCAGGTCCTCACCATCTACCGCTTCTCCTTCAGCTTGGTGCTGAGACCCGATGCCCAGTCATGTCTGGTGGAGAAGGCCATCTGGAACTTCCTTGCTCCAAGGGCATTATAAAGAGGTGCCATTGTGCAACAGAGCCTCGTACCAGGAATACAATCCATGCGATGATTATCTCGATACCATCCTCACTGAACCAGGGGAACCTGAGCCAGAAGAAAAATGTGGAGCTAAACAGCTCTTGTTTACAGGAAGCCAGAGCACAGTGTCTGGACTTGTACCAGTGCAGCAGGAGATGTTGCTATTGTCTCAGACTGCAAAATATTGATGGATGGTGTGTCCCTGAAATTTCCCAAGGACAATGCAGGAGCAGTTTCCCTAATTTCTGAAGCATCTTGCACAGCAGCCCAAGGGGAAAAGTGTTTGTTTTGGCTGAACTGGGCAATCAAGCAAGGGTCATCAGCATGATCGACTGTTATGTTTGGCCATGATCACTGCAGGCTTTGCAATCCATGCAGCACTCTTTGTGCATCGCTGTGCAGAAAGGCAGGGTCTCAGACGTGTTGGGAAGGACAGTGGCTACCAACAGACGTGGTGCCAGAAGCCCAGATCTTCGTTAACTTGTACTATTGAATATAGCCACTGTGCATCCTCCCACTGGTTTCTCACAGGGTATCAAAGAAGAGGAGACAAAACTTCTCTCCCAACAGCAAAGCTACTTATAGAATCATAGAATCATTAAGGACTCGAAGGGACCTCAAAAGATCATCTAGTCCAATCCCCCTGCAACAGCAGGATCACCTAAACCAAGTCACATGGGAACACATCCAGACGGGTTTTAAACGTCTTCAGTGAAGGAGACTCCACAACTCTCCTGGGTAGCCTGTTCCAGTGCTGTCACCCACACTGTGAAGAAGTTCCTTCTCGTATTTATGTGGAACCTCCCATGTTCCAGCTTACAACCATTGCCCCTCATCCTGTCGCTAGATGACATTGAGAAGAGCCTCGCTCCATGCTCCTGACACCCACCTTTCACATATTTATAGACATTAATGAGGTCACCCAAGCCCCACTTCTTGGGGGCTATCACTACCCTTCTTCTGGGTTTACAAAACTGTGGTCCTACAGGCAAAAAGCTAGTGGACTGCTCTGCAGGATCTCTAAGGCTTGTCGTGCACTGGTACAAGACAACACACAGCTGAAGGAGAAGACCAAATGGCTAACTGCTATCCAGATGTGAGGGAGGGCTTGCCCACATCTGGTAGGGAGTGTTTCACAATGGGAGCAGCTTTCCTCAGCCCTCGGCACACAGCTGGGGGTGGCTGTTGCACCCACAAACAGGATGGTCTGGTTCCTGTGGAGCCAGAAGATCTGTTTGGCCAGTTCCATGAGTCAGAGAACATTTACCAAGTCCTTTTTGTGTCAGGAAATGTGTTTTGATGAAAATAGGAAGACGTTCTTAGAAGAAAGCAAAGTTAAAAGTACGAGAAATGTGGGTTGTGGAGACATTTCCCCACCCCAAATGGCAGATCTTAATGTTAAGGCAGCCCAGCTGGGACAGTCTGCTGGGGATTCACTGGTGATCCATGGCCTGCTTTTGAGTGACCCACATCTGCTGACTGCCCACAGAGTTACAGGTAAGACTTTGACCACCTTTGAACCACTTTGTCCAAGCGCGTGGAGAAATGTCTGAGAAGTTTCCCCTTGAACTTGTGCTGCTGGTTTTTCTTAGTCCTGGGATCCTCTCCATCCTCCCTCGCATGGGGTGATGTCTGTAGGACAGACAGTCCTGGTAAAACACTTGTGATGTGCAGGGCACCTCTAGGTGCTGCCCTGGGTCCACGACGTATCCCAGAGGTGTCATCTCCCAGTGTCTGTGTTCTCCACGGTAGGCAGGGCGGTCTGTTAACTTCCTTTTCATTGGTGGGGAAACTGAGACACTCGGATGTTCAGCCAAGCAGGCATTAGGTGTGTGAGGTGGAGCAGAGGAATGGAGAAGGGACCTGAGGACAAGGAACTTTGGTGGAGCCAGAAGATACAGGCTTGGTAAAGGGACTGTGCCCAGTCTCCTTTGCAGAGCCTTCTGATTTGTCAGGGCTGGTGGAGGAGCTTCCCTTGTTTCTCTGCCCAGTGATCCTTCTCCATGGAGCTGGGCATGAGGAATTGACTCAGCTGCATGAGATGAAGGCTGGACATGTTCCTGGAGAGTAAATAGAGTGTCTCTCCAGCACCCCCTCTAAACTCTGCTTTCCTGCTCTGCCCTGAACCTGTGAAAGATGAGTGCAGCGAGGCCATGTGTGGAAAGTGGGTGAAGGCAGCAGACACTTCTTTACCTGTAACATCAGGCAACATAGTCCTGAGAGGCCCTTGATACCAGGGCTTTGCTGATGATGCCCTCTATACTGATGATGACTCTACCCGAGGTCATGGTACCCTCTGAATCCCCACAGCAAGGAGGTTTCTCCAGTTTCTGCTGTGATGGGGCTCTCCACCATTGCTGTTGGACTGGGGCTTTTGCTCTGAAGCACCTTTGAGCCTCCAACCTTTCCTCCTGCCCCTGTCTTGTGCAGTCTGGGCATTGAATGAGCTAGAGGAAGGGTCGTTCTTCATTAGAACAAACGTGAGAGGAAGTCTGCCAGAGAGATCAACAGAAAAAGGGTTGGGTGAGAGGTGTGGAGAATCCCCAAAGCTGAGGGGCTTTGCATTAATTATCCTGTTAAGTGTTGGGGCAGCAAAAATACCAATCTCCGTTTTCAGGCGTCTTCACATTAAAAAAAAAGTCAAATCCTGCTTAATTGCCCCACTTAATTCATTAAGGGATTATAGCAAAGACTAAAGGAAAAAAATGAAGTCTGAAGGGTGGTTCTGGCACCCGGCTTCAAACCATCCATGAGCGCTTCGGAGGTAACGCAGGGTGAGAAGCGACTCCCTGCCCAGCGCTCCAGCTCTGTTCCCAGCACAGCAGGGTGAACTCTGGTCCCCAGGAGCTTGAGCAACCCCGACCACTAGGACTGATGGTATCAGGAGCACAGCCTCAGGCGCTCTCTCTTGCTCAGCAGATGGAAATACTCCCCAGCACCCAGTCCTTTGCAGGAGGCTTTGCTGAGACCTGGAGACCCAACCCAACCTCTTGGCTGCACGTTTGACAGAGGCTTGTGACACATTCCCAGAACCATCCATCCCATAAACACAGGGTTTGGGGTTTTTTGTACAGCAGACCTACAATGCTGCGGCAGAAGGCAACGTTAAGTTTTGCAAGATGTTCTTTGTGTTCATTTGCATTGAGCTGTAGGAGCAAACCTGGGAGGCTGGGTTCTCTCTCAGACCCATTTCCATCTGAATTCCCCAAGTTCAGAGGTCAGGCTGATGTTTCCATGCTCGTGTGGGTCTGCTTGTGTCACCTCTGGTGCTGGCAGGGAAGGGGTTAGGGGGAATGGTGGTGGTGGATGGTGCAGGTGGGGAGCTTGCAGCCTGATAAATGGGAGGGGAGTGGCTGATGGGAGGTTAAGGTTAAGGGCAGGGGAGGAGATTGCCTCCTGCTTCTCTCCTGGTGCTTTGGTGTGGCCAGGGCTGGGATGGAATGGTGGCTTTGGAGCGGAAGGATAAGGGTAAGTCCACCTTGGTGGGACTGGCTGCCTTGTGGAGTGAAGGAAAGCTCTGCTATGAGCAAGGAGTGTGTGTGGGATCTCACAGGATGAAGAGAAACAGGACTGCAGCTGGAGCATGTGTGTGAAACCAGCTTTTCAGATTATTACCTTGTCCTGGGAAAGGCTGGTGGCTAAACACCCCTGAGGGACTGTGCTGGGGGTTGAGGCTTTTGGGATACTGCTGTTGGGCCCCTGAAATGGGATCTCACCCTGCTGAGCAATTTATTTGCTGGAAAGGGTTGGAGGTTACCTTCTGTCCTGCTCCTCAGGGATTGTCTGAGGGCTCTGCTACAGGAAGTGCATGAGGGATCCAGGACAGCTTGGCAGCCCTCAAGGTGGGCTTCCAGTGTCACCCAGAACCCATCGCCTTCCCAGACCAAGCTCCTGCAAGACCTGAGGTCACCAAGTCAGTACTGCCTCTTCCCAGTGTGCCTCAAGCCAAGATGGGCTGTGGAGAGGGATTGAAGTCTTGCAACCTGTTCCCTTCAGCAAAAGACTCCTGAGCAGTAGCAGGGGCTGTTTGGAAGCCAGAGTTTGCCCAGAAAGGAGAGCAGAGCATTCACTTTGCTTGGGTGACCTCAAATCCATATGCAACACCCAGAGCAGCTGGTTTGGCTGGGGCAAGGCAGGGCTCAGCCCCTCTGCAGAGCATCCTGGGTTCAGCTGATCAGCCTGGCTTTCGCTCCCTTGCTTGTCCCGCTCTGATCTTATCGCTGTCTGATAAGCAAAAAGCCAGACTGGAGCTACAGACTCGTGTGTGTTGGGGTAAATGGCAAATCATCCTTGGAACAATGTCTCTTTTGAGATCTTTGGCTCCTGGGAGGGATAATCCATCCTCCCTGGGCAGCTCAACCTGGCAGCAGGTCTGCCTAATTCTGCCCTGTTGGGTTAAATCTGTGGGTTGCTCAGCTCTGGGGTGGCATGAGCTGCTTCTGCAGCCCATTGGGGAGCTCCTGTGGCTTTTCATGCTCTGGAGGGGGCTGGGAGGAAAGGGCAGGTGGTGTGTTTGGGTGGGAAGGCCCTTCTGTATGGGCAGGCAGGGGCACTTAGGAGTGGTGGGTCATGCTCTGCTCTTGGGGCAAGCCCTGTGGGGAATGCTGAGGGTTGATCTGCAGTGGGGATCAGAGTGCAGTCAGAATGTTAGTCCATTGCTGGACAGAAGGCTGACTCTGTCTGTTGGTCAGTCTTGGTACCCCTGAGCAGGAATTAAGGCAGTGCCCCTGACCCTGGAGCACTGCAGAGGCTGCTTGTGAGAAGCCCTGGGTACGACCCTTACCTGCAGACCAGTGGATGACAACTCAGGGCTATTTAAAGGTTCTTAGGGTCCCTGTTTCCTCCCAGCAAAGAAAGAGGCAGCATGTTAGCGCTTTCTGGAGCTGGTGCAATAGAGCTGCTTGGGTTATGGGGGGGATTATGGAGGGGTGTGTGTGTAGATTTAATTTCAGGAGTTGTCAGCAGTGTGTGTTTGCTGGGGACTTCTTTCTGCAAGTGATTCTCGTGCTGGTTGGGACGTTATAATCCTTGTTTGAAATGCCCTCCTGGAGTTTCTCCCCTACCTACTAACTTTTATCTGTCTCCGCCATCATAAATATCGTCTCATTTTCTCATTCATACGGGTCCTGGAATGAGCTGTGGGCTGTCTCCTGCTCCTGATTGGGGAATTCAGATTTTATTTGCAGCGTGCCAGGGAATTTTATTTTCCAGTAACGACTTGTGCTGTAATTGTGAACTTCCTCTTGCGACAGAGATCTACCTCCCCGCTTCGCCGGTGAACGCTCACTCTGGGAATGGAGGCTGGAGCAGCACTGGGGTTTGCTGTGGATTTTACAGAGACCCCTAAAATTCCCAGAGTTTTAGCAAAGCTGCTGCAGGGGAACAGGGACTTTGGACACTTTTTGTTGCTCTACACCTGGAGGAGGAGATGCTGGAAGGGCTGTTGCAGCTGGACCTGTCCCATAGGGAGGATGAAGGGAAGAAGAGTCTCCTCTTACCTCCTCCACCTTCTGAAAGAAGGAGCAAACAGGAGCTGGACAGGGAAGCCTGGCAAGCTCTTGCCACAGCCTGGCCCTGGGTCACCTTCTTCTAAGAGGAGATCAAAGCCAAGCTCACACCTATGGTGCTGGCAAGGAGGGCAACGCTGCCCTGTCACGTGCCAGTGTCATCTCTGGGCTGCAATTAGGCTGAGAGAGGAGAGTTTACTTCTCCTGCTCCTGCCCATCACCCCAGGGTGATGAAAGTTGTTTTTTAAAGGTGGCAAGATAGGGCCTCTTGCCTGCCTACAGAAGCAGTTAGTGATACAAGGTGATGCTGAGCCCTGCACGCGGGGCATGTCTCACCCTCCCAACCCTGCTCGAGGTTCCCCTCGACCGCAGTGCTGTCTCCAGCCCCACTGCTCGCAGTCCCCCTCCCTGCAGGGAGAGCTCTAGGCTATGCCAAGGACATCCCTTTGCCACCAACCTCCTCCTGCATCAGGGCCTCCAGGGAGGTAACTGTGGATGCTGGCATTGGGGAATGGGGCTGCTGGTCCCTCCTGAGGGGACGTGCAGTACCCTGATGTGCTGCTTCCAGGGGCAGAGGTGCAGAAATCATAATCCCATTAAAATGCAGCTCCTGCTGCCTGGCAAGTGTGGAGCAGCCTCTGTTCCCACGGACTCATTTACCTGCTTGGAAGTGGAAAGTGTTCAGTACCTGGCGGGCTCTGCTGAGCTAATTAATTTATTTAATAACGATGCTTAGCTGCTCTCCAGGCCTAGCTGCTTTGCATCCCAAAGGGTGATGATTTTTTAGAAAATCCCAGTGCAGATGTGCCTGGTTTATTTACAGAGGTAGGTATTCATTGGGATCTCTTCTCCATTTGGTGCAGCATCTTGCACTGTAGGGTTTTGGCTCTGCCCCTGCTCTGAGCACTGGGGACACTCCTGCTCTGTGGCTCTGTGAGTGCTGTGGGCTGTGCCCTCTGGGATAGTCCTAGAGCCTCAGGAACCAGAGGAGCTGTAGCTTGAGCTGAAGATCCAGGCCTAATTAATATGAAATCTTCTGAGGGCTGCAGTCACTAGAGGGAGACAGGGCAGCCCCTGCTGCTGCCCTGAGTGTGAATGATTCATGGGCACCCTGCTTCCCTCGCTCTTTGGTCCCTGGGCAGGAATCCAACTGGCTTGGAGGGGTGCAGGAGGACACCTCGCCAGCTTTCCATCACGACTGGTGTCATCTCAGTATTGATGCTCCCAGCCGACACCTTCCCTCTGTTGGAGCTGGCTGGAGGGAGGGACCAGGCTGTGCCCCAGACTAGGGACATGCATTTTCTAGCAGAGATTAGGAAAGCTTTGTTACCTTACTGGGAACCTCTGCCCATTTTTCCTGCAGCCCCTGGCAAAGCTGCTGGGACAGTTGTCTTCAGGGGAGCTTGTGTCTTGTTGCAACACCAAATGGAAATGCTGATCAGGGCTGCCTTGCCTTCAGGGACAAGCAAGAAAACATGGGTGTGGGAAAAATTCTGTTACCCTGTAGGGCAGGTGCAGGGCATCCAACTGGAATTACCCAGAGCAGTCCCATGGAGGCATCTGGGCGCTGAGGGTCTTGGTTTGCTGCTGGGGAATGGGTGCAGTTCTGGCCTTTGCAGGACCAAGGAGGAGGGGAAGAGGATACCAGGGGTTGGTTTGTCCAGAGCCTGGTCAGGTCTGCTGTGGCTGCATCTCTGCCAATGTTCACCAAGATGCCCTCCAGCATCACCCAGCCCTAACCCTAGTGGCCATCCTGTTCATGTGGGGACTTCTGTGGTGACTGCCTGGAAAGAGAGGACAAAGCTCCCAGTGTTGTAGCTGGATGAGTTTCTCTTCCACTTGAGCTCAGCTGGGGCTGGGATGCACCGGTCTCATCAGTGTAACCCAGTGCCTGTTGCTTTCGGGCTGGGCTCGCTCACCCAATGCCATTTCCCACACTTCCTCACTGCTCCACACAGGTTTGCTCCCCTCTTTGCCCTGAGACAGACCTGGGTGTCTCAGTGCCTTGCACTCCTCCTCACATTCCCAATTCCTACCCCAAATCGCATTTTTCTCCACGGGTGACTCACTCGTTGGGCTGTTGCAACACTCACCTTGCCACGACCTCTGCGGGAGCCCTGTCCCTGCATGCAGGAGCTCATTTGGGGCACAGTGATTCAGCTCGGATCAGAGAGCTTGCACCTCTTCCCTGTGCCCAGCTGTGTGTATCCAAGAAGGCATTTCTGCCTGGTGGGGAGTGAATCACCCAGGAGTGGTTTACCCAGCCCTGCCTGCTGCCAGCGGGAAGGGGAGCAGGAGCAGAAGGGGAATGCAGCTGGGAATCCGTGGCAGCGAAACCTTCCTCCTGCTCTTGGGACTGGGGCCACTTTGCAGTGCTGTACGTGGGGTTTGGGTTGCAGAGGAAGAAGGTTCATGTGGAGATGGAGCAGTTGGTTCTTGTATTCAGGATCGCAGGTCACCCCAGCATCTGTCCTGCTGGAGCAGAGAGTGACCAGTGCCTGCCGTGATCTGGCAGCATAGGCTGCAGCGTGTCTCCAGCTTGGTGGCTTGTTCTCTGCTGGTGCTTCAGGCAAGCTGGGACATGGCCACTGGACAGGACATCCGCTTTGTCATAAGTTGAGCTGGCGCTGGGCTAATCTCTGCTGATTCCCACAGCAGCTCTCTGGGACTTCCCGAGCAGAGGAGCTGGTACCTGCTCAGCTGTCACCTCCAACAGGCAGTGGGTGGCATTTTAAGTGAGGGGACTGAGCTTTCATTATGTTCTTTCTGCTGTGTTATTTCATGTGCTGTGGTCACCTTGTGCTGTTCATCAGCTCAGAGCAGCTAAGGGCATCTCATTCAAGAACTGCTAGAATAAGTTCAAGTTGTGGCAGTGACATCAGTTTCAAAAGAAGGTCACTTGGTGAGTTTTCCTCGTTGTGCTGCCTGGTTTGGTGCACTCTGTGCATGGCAAACATTATTCTCTTGGAGCAGAAGAATTTTTGCAAGCCCAGGGCCTGCCAGAAGGGAGCAGGGTGCTGAGGGTGAGGTTGCTTTGGGCTCCTCAAAAAGCTGATGTGATGGACCAGTTTGGTGAATCACAAGCATCAATGGTTTTGCAAAAAACATGACCTTGCTGCTGCCTCCATTCAATCTGTGTGATCTGGAGAACAGCAGAGATGTGTCTGTTCTGGAAATGGGTCCCTAAAGGGTGGTGTTGATCTGCTCATGTGTGTTCCCACCTGGTGACATATCAGGCTCAGCTCACTGTCTTCAGTTTCAAGATGCATTGAAATCACTATCCTGCTGTACTAGTGCTTGTCAGGTCAGCCCTGGAACATCAGTCGGGTCCCTGCTGTGCAAAAAGCTGTGGACAGGATGGAGAGGGTCCTGAGAAGGGGCACAAGGATGGTGAAAGAATGGGCAAGCTGCCGTGTGAGGAAAAGCTGAGAGAACCGGGTTTGGTCAGCCTTGACAGAAGGAGGCTCGGAGGAGACCTTAACCGCTGCACTGCAGTGAGGGGCGGCTCCAAAGAAGGTGGAAACTCCCTTTTTACGAGGAGTCTCATGGAAAAGACAAAGGGTGATGGGTACAGGTTACTCCTGGGGAGATTCTGCTCAGGCACAAGAGGAGACTTTCACAATGAGTTCATCACTGGAACCGTCTCCCCAGGGAAGTGCTGAAGTCTCCAGCTTTGGACACCACCTAAGATTTGGCTGGACGGGATGCAGGGCCACCTTATGTAGACTGTGCTTTTGCCAAGAAAGGTCAGACCAGATGATCCTTGAGGTCCATTCTAACATGGAATTCTGTGATTCAGTGCATCATGGCTTTATGCCACCAGGCCAAGCATCTCTTCTTTGATACCAGAGAATGGGCTGCTCCCTCTTGGGAAGGAAAGGTGGCTCCTGACTCCCTCCCAGGTGGTGTCACCATCCTTCAGGCACCTTCCTCACGCAGTTGCTACTTGCAGACTTGTGCCTATGCATGAAGCTGAGGTGTCCCAGGATGAGGGCTGTGAGGTGCTGTGATGATCAATAACTGCAGGGATGTATATCAGATACATTTCTCTGGGGAAAAAGACCCACAGCTTATGTGTTTCTGAAACAGGAGTCAAGTGTCCTAATAAAATCCCAGCCCTTGGAGTTAAATGATAACTCTAACGCTGCTAGGTGTGGGTAGGGAATTTCCTGCAAGCTGCTGACTATAAACATGGCCGTTAATATTGTTCTGAGAGCATCTTGTTCATGATTTATTAGACCTGTGTGGGACAGGCAAATAGAAGACACGTGGAATATGTCAGATGAAACCCTGAAATGCCCTTGAGCTGCTTCAACCCCTGCTACCACAGTGAGGATGGTGGGAGCAGGGTAGCCCTTCCATGGGTTCTCTGGCCAGGATGGGATATGAGGTCTGCAAATGGGACCTGGGATTTAGGGAGGAGGCGAGTTGTGAGGAGCTTGCTCCTTCTAGGGTCCTGGAGCAGCGGGGCTGTGGCAGCATGCATCTCTGTGCTCTGCACTGCTGATGGAGGATGCGGGGTGGTGGGAAGGCATGTTGCTACAGTTCTGTTGTTACCACATCCAAAATTATCATTCTTATAAACAAGACGAGCAAGCAAACCTCAGGACAACCTGAGACTCGTTGGGGGGAAGCGGGAAAAGGCAGGAGCCACTGTGTAAAGGGGAGTGGGATCGTATTGGTGGTGGGCTCCTGCTGCTGGCACTGCAACTCTACCTGTCTTGCCTGGATGCTCTTGCAATCCTCACACAATCCTTGTGTCTGAATTTCCCCCCCATGCATGTTGGAAGGGGAAGATGTGGGTGTAAAGGAGCTGGGGGTACCTGAGGAGCAGCTCTGCTGATGTAGGAACTTCTCCTTAGCTCCAGGCAGTTATCCAGCAGCAATTATCTCCTGTGGGTGCCACCCAGAGTGAAGCTCTCCCTTGGTTTTGTTTCCTGGCCATCTAATGACTTGCCTGAAGAAAGCTCTGCTGTAAATCCTGCATCACCCTGCTCTGTGCAGTAGTTTGAGGGTTTGTGCCTGGCTGACTTGCACTCAGTGGGTGCCAGCAAATGGGCTCTGCAGAGGACACTGAAGCAGCAAAAGGTCCATCTGCCTGGGCTTCTAGACCACCTTGGTCTGGGGTTCGAAGCCTAGGCTGACATGTTGGCATGAATGATCTTCTCATTCAGCATCTCCACCTCCTCCAGGCTCTTGTGGCTGTACAGGGAAGGTCTAGCTCCACAGGGCCCAGTGCTGCACAGAGGAATGAACATTGTGCACCACCACTGCCCCAGCTGGGCTGAGGGTGGAGATCTGCCACTGAGATTTAGAGAGATCATCGGGTGTTATGTGGCTTTTAAGAGGGAATTAACCCAAGGACATGCACATCAGGGCTCTGTAAGGGCTATCCGTGCTTCAGGTGGCTGAGATGACCTCTGGGGTCATTCTGCCTTCTGAGGGGATTTCCCTGGCAGCTGGAGAGCATCTCCTTTGAGTTGTTTTTTCTTGCTGTTAATTTCTTTTAATAGAAAACAAGCAGTTCTGGGGATGTGGAGAGGAAAGGAGGACAAAATCTGCTCTCATAGGAAATTGGGTACCCTGTTAGAGTCACATACATCCTCAGAGCATGAGGTTGCTCCTCCACACCACTGTCTGAACTTGTCTTGGATAAGGAGGTAATTGATGTATTTACTGGTCATGTATCTGTCTGCTCTGCAAGGAAACAGCTTGAACATCCTGAGTATCAAATCAGAGAAGTAAGTCCTTGAAGTGAAGAATTCCAAGTACCAGGAGAGCAGGAATTGAGAAATAACCAGTTCCTTGACTGAGCATGGGAAACTCGGCCTTCTGTTTAGCTTCAGCCCAAGCTTTGCAGCCATGTAGGCAGGCAGATGGATGGATGAGATCTTCTAATACGTGTTGGCCAATAATGGTTTGGCATGCGTGTGCGCAGGATGACTGAGAGTAGCCTAAATGGGTTTGTTGGGCAATAGTTTGCCGTTGCACAACCAGGGAGGGGTAATTCTTCAGGTATCCCAGTGTCTTGACTGTGGGTCTGCTGAACTGAGAACCCCACTTGAGCAATGCTGTGGGAGCACAACACGGGGCACGCAGTCAGTGCTGCTTAATGTCATGTCTTGTTCTGGCGTGGGACAAATCCTGCTCTCTTTTGTCCTGTCGTTGCTGAGTGATGCCCTGCTCGTGGAGGTGCTTGTCCTTCTGTCCATCAGCCACCCCTTGTCCGTTTAGCGTTGATTAGAACTGGGCAAGGGCACAAGGGGTTGTGGCTATTGCGTAGAGGCACCATCAGCAGACATAGGACTGCTCTCAGATAAGCTTGGGGCCAGGTTTTTCGTGCAGTTTTAAGTCTGGAGAACCTCATGCTTACAGCCCCAGGGTGCAAAGAGCCCAGACTGGCTGCAGGTGGGAACACACCCTATCCTGTTGATGCACTTTGACTCTCTGCGTGCTGCTGCTGGGTAGTCTAGCACTGGGAGATGTTCAGATGTGGATCAGCACTGGCTGATCTCTAAACAGCCCCAGATTGCTGTTATTGTCCTCTTAATACTCCCCAAGCTGTTTATAGAGGAAGTTCTAGGGCAGACACTACCGTGCACTCTCTGCCAGTGCCAGTCCTTAGCACAGCTCGCTGCAGAGCCAGTGTCAGCAACGTACAGGGCTCCCAAATGAATAGAAAATGATGAGGCATAACATTGTGAGGCACTTGGAAAGGATTCCCCCTCCCCAAAAGCAGGTTGCTATGTTAGTGGGAGAAATTTTAAGGGGAACCCCAGGTACCAGTATAGGTTGGAGGCGGACCTGTTGGAGAGTAGTGTAGGAGAAAGGGACCTGGGGGTCCTGGTGGACAGCAGGATGACTATGAGCCAGCAGTGTGCTCTTGTGGCCAAGATAACCAACAGCATCCTGGGGTGGATCAGAAGGGAGCTGGTTAGCAGATCGAGAGAGGTTCTTCTCCTCCTCTACTCTGCCCTGGTGAGGCCACATCTGGACTATTGTGTCCAATTCTGGGCCCCTCAGCTCAAGAAGGACACAGAACTGATGGAGAGAGTCCAGTGCAGAGCAACGAGGATGATGAAGGATGTAGAACACCTTGCTTATGAGGAAAGTCTGAGCGAGCTGGGTCTCTTTAGTTTGGAGGAGAGGTGACCTCATTAATGTCTATAAATATGTGAAGGGTAGGTGTCAGGAGGTTGGAGCCAGGCTCTTCTCAATGTCATTTGGTGATGGGACGAGGGGCAGTGGCTGTAAGCTGGAACATAGGAGTTCCATATGAATATCAGAAGGAACTTCTTCACAGTGAGGGTAACAAAGCACTGGAACAGGCTACCCAGAGAGGTCGTGGAGTCTCCTTCTCTGGAGGTGTTTAAAACCCACCTGGAGATGTTCCTGTGCGACTTGGTCCAGGTGATCCTGCTGTGTCAGGCGGGTTGGACTAGATGGTCTTTCAAGGTCCTAATGTTCTACAATTAGGAGTGAATGCCCTGTGAAAGTGTGTTTCTGAAGTGCAGTAGAGTTGGTTTCTGTGTCTGTCTCTGGGGTACAGGTGAGCCCAAGGTACCCAGAGCTGCAACAAGAAATGCTGAGCACCCTGGTGATGTAAAGTTTTCTCTCAGGACCCCTGACAGACTGGCCTTTGCAGCTGCTGTGGGAAGCTGGGACCTGTGAGATTTCTCTGGCTGTGACTAAACCCTCAGGTGAAGGCAAGAAGCATCAGCCCATCACTTGTTTTGACTGAACCCCTGAGGGCCCTGATTCAGAGTTGCTTTAAACCACTAAGTCCAAGAAGCTTAAGGTGGACAGAAGCTACTTACTGGGCTCTGCTCCCCTCCAGGGGTGTAGATGTGGTTTCTAGGGTAAGCCAGGTGTTTGAGGACTGTGCTGAGTGTGCACTCTGAACCTGGTTGTGAAGCCTGGGGAGCAGGACATCCATCAGCATAACCTGATGTAAAGTAGGAACAGGCCCTAGTCCCCCAAAACACGTGTCCTGAGCCAAAGCTTGCAGCACCACTGGAGAGCCTGGCATGCCACGAGGTGCCGGGAGGTGTTCCATGGCAGCTGCCATGCCTGCCAGCCAGGCTGGGGTCCGAAAGCCTGGCCCAGTGTGGTCCAGCATCTCCAGCACAAGCCCCTCAACACATGACAGGGGGACAGTTGCTTCTCAGTTGCAGAATTTGAAATTCTTCTGCTCTTTGTTTTTTGGCAGAACAGGAGACTATGTGGAGAGTCAGGAGCTCTGATATCTCAGATTTATCTCCTTCCTCTAAATGCCTGAGATCATTAAGGACAGGGAAAAGAAAGGCTCTTATCTGACTGCCAGCAGCACTGAAAGGGCCCTCTATGTTACCTTGAGGTTTATAATTTCCAAAGTGCTCCTGTCCAAAATTACCAGAGGACAGGATGGCTGTTGGGAACAGGGCAGAGCCAACAGCACAGACACAGCTTGTGCAGGGAGAGAGAGGTGTTTGCATGGTAAGTAGAGCGTGGGTTTTTATGGTGGATGTGTGACCACCAGATGGACAAACACCCTGTAAGCTCTTCATGTGGAGGTGCCTGGCCAGAGTGTTTGTCTGCTGTGGCTTTGTGCATGTTTGGACTGTGTAAGCAGCGTAACGGCGGAGTGGCTGGTGATGCTGTTAGAGAGTCAACCTCTCTGGATGTGCTTTTATGTATAGAGGGACATGGACCTCTGTGAGGCTTGGTAAACTGAAGGTGGAGGAAATTCTGTTCTCTGTCAGGGCTTTTGATGAGAGCTAATTCTGAATGCAGAGTTAACTCCAACACAGATGTTTGTCTGGTGTTGCCTTCAAAGCTGGTTGGGCATCTTGTGCTAACCTAGGGCAGGTGGTTCAAATGAAACCAGTGGCCTAGCAAGTACACCAGGTCTGCACATCTCTGCTTTTCTCTTTGCCAGGCAGCAGGGGCTCAAGGATCTGCAGTCACAGGAACTGCAAGCATGTGAGCTCAACAATAGAGAAGACAACCCCAACGTTGTGCATGTACAGAAACGGATGGTTTTAGTTGGTAGAATAAAATACACAAGCACACACACATGTCAAAACATTCTGCTGCAGCAGAAGTTCACGCAGAATGTATTTGTGTGGAAGCATGTCTTGAGTTAGTAAACACCCGTTTATGCTCTTCTCCTTGTACAGGCACAGATGCCTTTCATGGCATGGTATGAACGTGGCTAAAGGGGGAGTGCTGCTGCTGATCGAGATGAGGAAAGATATGGAAGCACATAAAAGAGGGAGATTACACATTCTTGTAAAGCCTTCAAAGATGAATTCATGCACTGGTATACAAATATGTGGGGTGGGGGTAAAGAGATGCACCCAAACACATCAACAGGGAATTATACCTACTGAGAGATGAGCAGTCCCCCTCTCCCCTTGGATGTGCATTTAATGCCTTTGTGATGATAATTAAAGCCCCGTTCGGGTGTTATTTCTTGCGATTTGACTGTGGTCTTGTAAATCTTTCAGCAGTTAGAAATCTGCGGTGAACAAAGGTATTGCAAGGGCTTGGAACAGAAACAAAGGGAAGGAGCTGCCCAGGGCAGGGGGTACCCTGGGCTCTCCGGAAAGAGCCGCTGATAGGCAACAAGAAGTCCCACGGGGCTTTCCAGCTCAGGAGACACAAAGCCATCGCCCGAGGACCCCAGTCCTTCCCACTGAAGGGAGGGACCCATTTCATGTACCTCGTCCCTCTGGCTGGCTCTTAGAGTCGTCAAAGGGAATTTTGGGGCTGAAGGTCTCTCTGAAGGGGCAGCACCTTTCTGGCGGCTCCACAATTTCCTGGACAGCTTGAAGGTCTCCCATCTTCAAGGATATGGGCTGGGAAAGCCACCTGTGAAATAGGCAGTGCTGTCAGAAGCTGGAGGTGGAGGTGGGCAGAGTGGAGCAGGCAGAAGTGGGGTGAAAGTGCTTTTTGCAGTGGAACTGGAAATGGAGCTGGTGAGGGATGTGTGAGTGACAGAAACAGAGCAAGATTAATTAAGTGAAATGTGTGACACTGGAATGGAAAATAAAATCAGTGAATGTGGGACAGAGCCTGGAAGGAAGGGCCTGGAGGACCAGATGTAGGTAGAGAAGAGATGAAAAATGTAAGTCACAAGGATCTGGAGAACAAAGATGTGGGAAAGTGACCAAGTGTGACAGCCAGCTGGGACAGGAAGGCTTTTCTTTACCAAGGAGCATCCCTGCTGCAGAAAGAGTGCCTGGGTGGCTGATAAGTGATGGACTGTGAGGAGCAGTCTCTTCCCAACCACTGTGAGCCTCTGACCTGTGGGCAGAGATGTCTGAGGACATGCACAAACCGCATCTCTTCCCTATCGTCTACGTGACCCTGGTAAAGTGCTCTCAGACTTCCAGGAGATCAGTAGGCAAAACATCGAGGGCTTTGTCTATCGTAGAGCTGTGGCTGCAGTGTGATGGAGGCTGAGTGACCCCTGTAAGACCTGGATAGCATCTGTGTTCAAAGATGGGGCTAAAAGGTTCTTTTCAGAAAACACACCTGGGAGGAAGGCATGGGCTTGGGCAAGAAATTGAAGCAGTATGTGATGAGCTGGCAACATCGGTCACTGCATCATTGGCCTCCTCCCAAAGGGTTGAGAAGGGACATCTTGAGGGCAGTTGGCTTCACAAGAGTCATGGTGCCATTGGCATGCTACTAGTACAGGCAACAGGAAGGTCTTATTGGTAGGCTTACAGCTGCAGAACAAAGTGACTGGGACAATGTGGGGAGCAGAACAGTGTAGAGTGATGTGGATGATAGCCAGGCTGTCCTGCCACCACGAGGGCAAGGACATGGGTGAGGCACAGGTCAGGGATGGGTTTGTTTCAGATGCACAATCTGCCTTTGGCCCAGCAATATCTACTCATCATGTGTGCCAAATCAGCCCTTGTCAGCCAGACCACCAGCTTGTCCCATGTTCTTTGGGGTTTGTTTTGCTACTGAAGCACTGAGCTGGCATTTTCTTTCATGCTTTGGCCAGCTTGCCTGATGTCCAGTTAGTGTTGGTGGCACTGATGGTAGGCACAGTGGTGGCAGCAGTCCTGAATACTCTTTCCAAGAAATCAAAGCTGAAGAATGTGGAGGCGTTGATGGGGCTACAGGGTGAGGAGACACCACAGGCCATCTGTGGAAAGCATGGGGTTGTCTGTGCAGTTGACAGCAAACTCGGTGATTTCTGGCTTCCTTTGTGAAATGAGATCACTCATTGGACACCCACCAATAATCTGCACTCCCTCCTGCAAACAGCTCAACCCTGCTGAGGGCATCTGTGCTGGTTATCACTGGAGATGGCTCTCCAGCAATGCTGAGGGGCTGATTCTGCAGACAGTCAAAGCCTGGCTTCTTGTGGGTGGATGATAACGTAAATGAAAGAAGAACTTGGTCAATCAATGCCTCCCTGTGCTGGGATCGCCCTTGTCTTCACCAGAGTCAAGAGAAATGGGCAGTACTGGAAGTGAGCAATTAGAGCGAAAGTGGAAATGAGTAAAACCAGTGGGAGGGCTTGAATTTTGCTCAGTCACCTGTGTGATCACCTCACCACTTCCACAGCAGCACATGGCTTAATTCTGAGACCAGCAAGGAAGAGACATTTTGTGTTGCCACTTCTGATCCCCTAAGTAATCATCAAGAAATCCACCCATCTCTTTGGAGGCAACTTGGGATCAAACTGGTAGCGCTTGGCTAAGAGCTCTGAGCCCTGCAGCTGATCCTGTCCCTGAGGTGCCCACATATAGATTGACTCAGGTGGGCAGCTGAGACTCTTCAGTTTGTGCTCATGATTTGCATCTCCTTGCTCCTCTCTGAAGAGGTCACAGGCAGGTTCCTGGTGGCCCCAAGAGGTCAGTGCCTGCTCCTTCCTAGTATCTGTGGCTGAGAGAGGAAGGAGAGACTGATGGGGCTAGGAGAACCGAGGTGGATATCAGCCTGTGGGTGAGCAGCAGGCTTGCCAAAGAGGTGGGGAGCAAAGTCTCCTGTTTAGCTCTGGGGGAAGGTTGATTTCACTCCAGAGAGGTAGGAATAGAGCTGGGGTGGCTACTGGCTGTGGCACGTCTCTGGTGATTTAGATGAGGAGATACAGGGAGGTTGCTCTGGCTCCCGGAAACCTCAGTAGAGAGAGGCAGAAAATACCTTCCAGCATTTCCTGGGAAGTCTTGTAGGATCTGGAGATGACAGGCTGGGAAATGGGCAGGAAAGATGGGTGGCCAACCCCACAGAGCCTGGGGCACTTGGAGAAGCTCTCCAGCCCAGTGCAAAGAGCAGTCTGGGGGCAGCAGCCTCCTCCAGCCCCATGCAGCTGCCTCAGAGGGATGGAAGGTGTTCAGGATGAGAGTGTGCAGAAGTGGATATGGGGTTTGGTTGGCAGCAGGGTTTGAACAGGTGATTTCCAGACAGACGCACCCAAAGGGTTGTGGCTTGGGTTAACAAACACAGTTCCTGTTCTTGGTGTGGCTGGTGGGTGGCTGGGAAGAGTCACAACCATCTGGATTCAGCTTCTTTCTGGTGTAAGAGTAAGTGGGATGGAGAGATGCAAGGATGAGCTGAGCCCAGGAAGAAGCAGGAGAGGTAGCAGGGCAAAGAAGGAGCAGAGGATGCTTGTCAGATAACCCAAGAAGCCCTCTTTGTGTGTGTTCAACATGGCTCTGCTGTGCAGCTTCCAGTCTGTCTGCACTGAAAGGGAGGATCTCTGGAGACAAAGTAGTAACTGCAGGGGTGCAGAGGCAAGTTCATTCACTCTCTTTGCAGATCTTTTGGCTCTCTTGTAGAAGGAACCTTTTGTTGCAGGGCTCTTGCCTCATCCCCACCTTATTTCCCTCTGTCCCTGTACCTGTCAGGTAGAGCCAATCCCTTGCTGCCCTCTTCCCAGTGTCCACTGAAGCCTCCCCACATGGGGATTGAGAAGCCAGAGCTGTCCCAGCTCTGCTAGCTCAGTGTTGGCTTTTCCCCAGCAATTGAACCATTCCTCCTCTCCTGAATGGAACGTGCCCCAACACCTTTACCTTGAACCGAATTGCGTTCAGGAGCCCAGGTTTGCCCACACATGTTAGAGGTACTGCTGGAGGCAAAGAGCAGGGAAAACCAGGCAGAGCTCCAGCAGGAATGGAAAAGGGGAGCCATCAGCAGAGCCCAGAGCTCCGTGCTTGCATCCAGTAATGGAAGAGAGGCTGGCTGCTGGAGCAGCAATGTGTACCCCAGCTTGCCATCACAACTCCTTTCCAGATGAGTTCCTCCTCATCTAACATTTGGTTTTTCAAGCCAGGATTGAGCATCCTTGGGGAGGTGGACTATCTGGAGGAGGGCTTGATCTGCCAGGGGTTCATTGCCGTGGCATTGCAGCTAATGGTTGTGATTGGGGTCTGGAGATGGGTGGAGAAGCAGGAGAAGGGATGGGCACAGTAGAGTGGGAGTTGGTGGGCTGAGCCCCACAGCGCTGGGGGCTGCTTGGCACTTGCTGGCCTGCTCCTCCGCAGTGAATTTTGCCCGTGTGGGCAGCAGCACAGGCAGGGCTTTGCAGGTGTGAGCTGTATGCAGAGCACTTTCACCTTTTTTAGGCAGAGGCAGCCAAGGAGTGGAGTTACATGGCCTTCTCCTCCCCTTTCCTTTCACCCTTTGCATATTTGGGGGGGGGGGAGTACTGTCTTCATGTTCCTTCCAGTCTGACCAGCATGCCAGGAGCTCTGGGGGAAGTGAGCTTCCATGGCTGGCAGTTGAAGTTTGCCAAAACTGGCTCGAGAACATCGGTATGCACAGGCCCTGTGTTATGGTTAATGTGCAGGGGATATGAGCATCTGCCTCTGAGGAGGAGTGAACCAGAGCCCTCCAGATTTCCCCTCTGATTATTACAGCATGTTTCTTCCTGCCACAGGTAGTTCATCAGATGCCAGCTGCCAGGCTAAGGAGAAGGATGCAAACAAGACATGTTAAGTAAAATACTCCAGCATCCAGCCTGGATGAGCAAGCCATAAAAGAAAAGGAAATTATTCCTGTAGAACAGGATAAAGGCTCACAGAGCAGACGGCACGTGGGCAGCACTCAGGATAGGGAACGGCTCTTTGAAGGGCACAGACGTCTGCACCAGAGCTAAAACCTGGAGCTGGCTCCTGGGTGATGGGGGAATCATCTGATGATAGATAAAGTAAGGATTTCATTAGGAACATGGTAGCCTAGAGGAAACAACAGGAATCCTGCAGGATGCATCCTGCTGCTCAAGCCCAAGCAGACAGAGCATGACTGTGGATGTGGTTAGTGCAGAAGAGCAGCTGGGTCAGACCAAAGGTCTGCCTTGACTCAGCTCTGCACCCAAGAGCAGATGCTTTGGGAAGTGGGAGAATAATGCACATGTGGTGATATTTGCCCCAGATATTAACCCAGATATCAACCCAGATATCAGCCAGCACTCAGCTCAGGCACTTCAGAGCCAAAGCAGCCCTTTGGGGGATGTTATTGGGGAGAGAGAGCTTTTGGGTTGCCAGAAGACTTCTCATTTCACAGAAGGGGAAAGGCACCATGTGGAGGCTCTGCACTGGTTCTTCATTCTAGGACTCCTGTGATGCTTTTACACTCCTCCTGGCTGTGAAGTGCCCTATGAATCGCCTGGACATCCTCAGCTACCTGGGGTTGTCCCTCTGGGCACAGCTATGGTGCCATGGCTTCCCTGGGCAGGATGCAGACTGCTGCCATCATGCTGCGGTCAGGCTCGGCTTTGCACATGGGGAATGTTGGCCCTATAGCAGACAGCAGCAAAGAGTCCAAAATCCAGGCAGTAAAGTTGATCAGTGAGGTGTTTGGACAAGAAATAACAGGAGACGTTTATAGACTTTCAGGTCCAAGTGAAGCAGTGATCAAAAGGCATATAAGAATAAGAAAAATGTAGGGAACGCACATAAAAATGTGTCCCGGGGCGAGCTGTTTCCCAAGAATCACTGAATCAGAATGGCTGTGATTCTTGGGAGCACAATACTGAGCCTGTAAAAAGTGGTTTGAACTGGGAAGTGGCCACGGTTTCTGTGCTCGGCCCTGGGACTGAAAGTAATAAAACTTCTCCAGGAAACAAGCTTCTCTTAGGCTTGAGCATCACTGTGCTGCAGAGTAGTTGGCTGTGTGTGTGTGCCCTCACTCTGTCTGTGTTGGTGCTGCCTGGATCAGTCTTCGTGGTTTTATGCCCCATCAAATCAAGTTACAACTGTCTAATAGGTTCAAAAATTAGAGTGGATGTTACTGAGGCAGTCAGCAACAGGGCCATGAAGAGGATCGAGGGCTGGAGCACCTCCCCTGTGAGGACAGGCTGAGATAGCTGGAGTTGTTTAGCCTGGAGGAAAGAAGACTTGTTCTAGTGAGACCTTATAGCAGCCTTTCAATGCTTAAAGGGGTGCCCAGGGAAGTGGTGGAATCACCACCCCTGGGCAAATGAATTAGTTGCCTGCTTGTTAACAAGTGAGTAGCTATAACACTTGAGACTATGGTCTAGTGGTTAGGTTGGTGTTGAGATTAAGGTTGAGCTTGATGATCCTGGAGGTCCTTTCCAGCTATAATGGTTCTGTGAAGATGGGGAGGGGCTCTTTGTTGGGGAGTGTAGTGATAGGATGAAGGGTAACATATTCAAACCGAAAGAGGGTAGATATAGATTAGATATTAGGAATAAATTGTTTACAATGAATATGATAGGACCCTGTCCCAGGGTGGCCAAAGAGGTGGTAGAAGCCCCACCCCTGTGAACATTCCAGGTCAGGTTGGTTGGGGCTCTGAGCACCTTGATTTAGTTGGAGATGGCCCTGTTCACTGCAAGGGGGGTTGGAGTAGATGAGCTTTAAAGTCCCTTCTAACCCATGGGGGAATCTATAAACCCTCCCCACCTTGGCGTAGCATCCCCCTTCGGTGTTCCCGCAGAGCCCATCGTGTCCCTTGTCCTGCCGCTCCCCCCACCGGCCGCCCGCGCCGCTGCCGATAGGATGGGATGGTGGACGCAGCATCTCTCGCAACTACGGGCGAGCACAGGGGTTGCAGCCTCCCTCCTGCTCTCCTTCCCTGCTGTCCTCAGGGAGACGCGGACTCTGACGGGTTTTCTCATGGTAGAGCTTGTTTCTACTGAGTTTGTCCCTCTTTGAAATACATTGGCTGGTTAAAACATATTACAGAACCACGGAATTATTGAGGCTGGAAAAGCCCTCTGAGCTCATCCAGCCCAGCCCATGACCTGACATCACCACACTGGCCAGACCATGGCATTAAGTGCCACATCCAGTCTGTCCTCAAACACCTCCAGAGATGGGGACTCCACTACTACCCTGGGCAGCCCATTCCAGGGCCTGATCACCCTTTCTGTGAGGAAAGGCTTCCCAATGTCCAACCTCAGCCACTCCTGGCAGCTTCAGACCCTGCCTTCTCATCCTGTCGCTGGTTGCCTGGGAGAAGAGCCTGACCCTCACCTGATTACAACCTCCCTTCAGGTAGTTGTAGAGAGGGAGAAGCTCCCCCCTGAGTCTCCTCCAGGCTAAACACCGCCCAGCTCCCTCAGCCTCTCCTCATTAGCCTTTCTCTCCAGTCCCTTGCCCAGCCTCATTGCTCCTGTGGACCCACTCCAGCACCTCAATCTTTCTCAAACTGAGGGGTCCAGAACTGCCCCCAGTACTTGAGGTGAGACCTCAACAGTGCCCAGTGCAGGGGGAGAATTACACCCCTATCAGGTAGTTTACATCAAAAGAAGCCTCTGCAGTGGATATGGGTGATTGAGGAGCTGCTCAATAAGGTGGAGTGGGGTAAAGGGATTGAAGTGGTCCTGACGCTGTCCCCACCAAGCACCATTGGTCTCAGCCTGTGCCAGACCAGAGATTTCCCCCCTTCAGCAGCAGGTCTGGGTGTGCTTGAACTGCTGTGAGAGATTCAAAACCGCTGGGAACAGGAACTCCAGAAAACTGCTGGGCAAACAGTAATGCTGTCCAATCCCCCCACCAAGGGCCACCAGATTGTGGGTCAAAGTTGTTGGCTATATGGCTCAGCCTTCCTTTGCAGAGCTGCTTTAGCTAAGGAGGCAAAAGCATGTGTGAAATACCAGCCTTCACACATGCTTCAGGTTTTAACTCTGGCTCTCCAGTAGCACCAATAGCTGGAGCGGAAATGTCTCTGGATGCAGAGATGTTGAGCCTTGGAGTCCAGGTTCTCCTAGGTGTGTGACTGGTGTAGTCACAGTGACCCTTTTTGCATCACCTGCATCTTGAATATCATGGCACAAACCTTAATGCAGCATTTACGCCACAGTTAGCTTCTTTCATAAAATAAGGGTCAGGAACAGAAGCAGAGAAGCACTAATGTCTTCCCAATTATTTGCCTTTTCCTTCCTGTTTCTGTTGAACACAGGACAGTGCTCAGGGTGCTGCTCTGTGCTGCTTCCTTGAGGAGCTACAGGTCCCAGATGACTAGAGGTTTGCCAGTGTGATGCCCATCCACAAGGAGGGCTGGAAGGAGGATCCAGGGAACTGTCAGCCTGACCTCAGTGCCTCTCCAGTTTATGGAGCAGCTCATCTTAAGTGCCATCGAGCAGCATGTACGAGGCAACCAGGGGATCAGGCACAGCAGCATGGGGTTAGGAAAGGAAGGTCCTGCCTAACCAATCTGATCTCATTCTACAAGTGGGTGACCTGCCAAGTGGATGAGGGGAAGGCTGTGGGTGTGGTTTGTCTGGACTTCAGCAAAGCCTTTGACACAGTCTCCCACAGCATCCTCCTGGAAAAGCTGGCAGCTTGGATGGGTGCACCCTCTGCTGGGTTAAAAACTGCCTGGATGACTGGGCATCGAGAGTGGTTGTGAATGGTGCTGCATCATCCAGCTGGTGTCCAGTGATCAGTGGTGTCCCCCAGTATCAGTACTGGGCACAGTTCTGTTTAACACATAGGCTGGACTTGGTGGTCTTAGGGGTCTTTCCCAGCCTCAGTAATTCTGTACAATCAGCCACCTCTGCCTGCAGATGCACTTTAGCAGTCGGATCAGATTGTGCTTGTCTTGGGCTGGTTTTGGATCCAGATCTCTCCCTTATGTTTCTGTTTTCAAGTTTGCAGACTGTGTCCTCACTCAGCACTAACCACAGGGAGAATTTCCACTTGGAAAGTACAGCCGAGTTCCTTTACTGCTGTGCCGACACTGGAGGGCTCGATTTCAGCTCTTAACAGGGAAAGGGCTGTTCTGTTCCACTCTTACTGACCAACTAGGTCTGAAAGCTTAAAAAGGACAGCTTATTCCTCAAGTCCTGATGTAACCCCTAGTATGGCATTTGCCCCAAGGCAGTGAAATTCCAGCAACTCGAGGCTGTGACCTTTGAAGGGTTAAGGGAGTCCCAGCTGCAGCCTCCTGAGCCTGCTTTGATGCTCAGTTAAAGCTGGGACAGCTGCACTTGCAGTAGCCTGGATTGAGTCCTTTGGGCTCTGCCAGACACAGGGATCTCACACAGCCTTAGGGATGGAGCTCTTCCCCTTTGTGAGCCCTGGTAGGCAGTTTTCCTGGTGGAATATGCTGTCTTTCCTGGGTTAGCTGTGATTCAGAGCTGATTCCTGCTCCAGAGGGCAAGGCAGAGAGGAGAGCTGGAAAACCTGCCCTCGCATTGGAGTGAAGCTGCCTTGGCAGTGGTGCTGGTGGGAAAGGCTGGAATGAATGTGGCTGCATCTTGGTGCAGGAGTGCGAGCAGGAGGTTCTGGCTGAGAGGGAATGACTGGAAAGCAGGTTTGCAAATGGCACACCATCTTCCCCTGTGCCCAAACATCAGCTCTCCTGGTCTGGAGGTGGATCAGTAGCTGGATGGGTCATGGTAGACATGGTGGAGGTCACGGTTCAGCAGGTGGGGGTTATGAGCTGTGGTGTCCCTTGCAGTCCCAGGCTTGCCAAATCACAGTGGCAGCCCCTGACATGGGGAGAAATTTGCTGCATCTCCATCAAGAAACAGCATGGCTGGGTGGAATGAGTCCTGGGGTTCAAGGCAGGATCTCCCCTCGTTGTCCACAGTATTCAAACAGCTTGGCAAAGCACTTGCAGAGTGGCCATCTCTGGTGGGACCAGCACAGGGCTCAGCAGCCAGGAGTGACTCTGTGCAGGGTCCAAGTGCTCTCCGGAGCACAGCTGATCTGGCAGTCAGCCTTGGGACCTCACAACTTAAGCAGAACTCTTGTGACATAGATATTTTTAGCTTCTGCAAATGGAGGTGTTTATTTTTCAGCTGTTGGGGATTTTTGCCTTTCCCAGAGTTTTTATTGCTCAGGAGAGCAAGGACCTTAGTGTCCGAGCTGGCTGCTGCAGTGGCCCCTTCTGCCTCCATCACTCCAGGTCCATCTGCTCATGTATCACCCATCTGATGGCCCCCAATAAGCCCTTCAAGGTGAAGTGATGGGCTGTGACTGGAAGCACCTTGGGCTTGGCTCAGACCCTTCTCTGGAGCTGGGGTCCCTAAGTGACACCCTGAACACGTGTGTGGGGCTGGCGATGGGTGTATACAATCCCCCTCATTGGGATAGGACGGAACAGAGGAACGTTGCAAGCTCGTTTATTGTTGGTGTTTCAAATCAGTATTTTTATTAGACTCATCAGGTTGCTCACACTGTGGCAGGGATTTAATAAAATAAGGCACGGGGAACATTTGGAAGTAAAACAAAAGCTCTCAGCCTGTGAGATTTAACCATCCCTTTGCTCTCATCAGGACCCTTTTTATAAAGCACGATCTAAATATCTTCTCCCTTCCCTCCCACTCATCCCTTAAACCCCAAAACACAAAACAGGACAAAAATATCACAGCCTTTGCCCCGAGCATGTGGCAAGCTCTTTGTGAGCAGAGACATCCCTTCTGAGCCTGGCACAGCTTCCCTTGGAGAGCAGGGCTGGAATTTGAGCACAGCCAAGGCAGAGGTGAATGCTCAAGGGCACTGTGATCTGGGGAGATCCCAGAGCTCGATCTCAGCAGAATGGCAACAGCGAGGCCAGCCAGAGGTATCCTGGGGGAACAGGCACCCCATCTCCCTTTGTAGCACAGAAGACACAACAGAAGGGTCACTGAGTAATGGTGAAGCACGTAGCACTTTCAGACCTTTATTTCTTGAGGGGGTTGTACAGGAGGGGATGTGTTTTGCTTTATTTATCTTAGTTTTTGTGCGCTTTCCTATTTGTTTGTTTGATTAGCCCTTTTTGTTTTGTCCCCAACGATGGTTAAATTCAAGCCCTGGGAATTTAAAAACAAAAACCCAAAAAGGAAAACGAAGTCCTGCCAGTCTGTGTCCTTCTCACCCCATTCCATCCCTCCTACCATGTGCACAACATCACCCAGCTGCTCTGCTTGAGAAGCCCAATCCTCCTCCACCCTCTGGCTCTGCCCTCCCTCGCTGGGGGTCTCTAACAGGGGGCAGTGAGTCAGCTGGGAGGTCTCTGTGTCTGTGTTGATCTATCCAAGAACGTGCCGTTAGTAAGAAGTTAAGAGAAGTCGATCCCAGAGCGGATACTGAGACAGGAACAGGGTACATGGCCAATGGTGGAGCCACACTGGAGGGAGAAAGGAGCTGGTAATAGTGTGTGGAAACAGTGAGTAATCTAGTGGTAACAGATTTGGCTATGAACGGGGGCTGTTACTTCTCTTAGCACCAATACTACATTATGTTTAGATCTATATTAGCACCTTGTTCCCGGGGAAAAACAAAACAAAAGCAGTTTAAAAACCAAAGGAAGTAGGAAGGGTAAAATGAGACAAAGTTGGCAGCAGAGAAGGAAGCCGGGGGTTTAGATCACAAGGTCCTTGTCTATGTCCTCTGTGGAAGGAAAAGAGAGAGATGAGGTTAGGAGGTGGTTGCTGCCAGGATCCCACTGCTCCTGAGATCCCCCTCCCTGCTTTTCCCTCCCCAGGACTGGCTGTAAAGTGTTGCTTCATCCAACCCAAGCAGGGCCTTGGGGTGCCCGTCAGTGTCTCCACCACCCCATTCCTTCCCTGCTCAGTACTTACTCTCCTTAATGCCAAAGCAGCTGGCCCACTCCTCCAGGGCGATGTACTTGTCGTTGTCCAGGTCGCACGCCTCGAAGAAGCGGGTGGTGCAGTGCTCCATGGGGATGAGGGGGGCACGGAGAGGGGCCAGCTCAGTGTGGGACAGGTACCTGCCGAGGTGACAGCATGATCAGTGTTCTGCCCACCAGTGCCACCCACCCTCCCACAGAAGGGGAGATGCTCTTTTGGGTGTGGGACTAGCACAGGACAAGATGCTGCTCCCAGCCCTCCCTCTGGTTTGACTGCTGTCCCAGTGCCCTCGAATATCCACCACTGAGTGTCATGAAGGTCAAGGACTCATGCCTGCTTTTGCATCCAGCTGCACTAGTCATGAAATAGCCAGCAGCTGGTGATCCCTGCCAGCAACCCCAACCCCCTGGGTGGGGGGTCTGTGTGTGTGATCACTCTTGCACCCACCTCGTGTTCACAGCTAAGCCAGCAGCTGCTCTTTCAGCAGCTGAAGTTATCCCAGGGCCTCTGGACTAAGATATTTTAGGGAGCTATCCTAGCGCAGTAAATCTGAGAAGACGGAAATTTCACACCCAAGGGTGATGGGAGCAGCTGGGGCTGGGGGAGGCCCCTCATTCTGCAGAAAAGCTGTTTGTGGAAGGCAGAGCTGCCTCTATCCCAGTGTGGTTTGCAGCAGCATCTTCCAGATGTGTGCAGGGCTTGTCCCTCCATGGGGATTTTTGCCCGTGCTTCTGCCACCAGCCACTGATTTGAGTCATCTCCATTTGAGTTATCTCCAGCCTTGATAACTTCTACCATGATATCACCCTGGTCCTGGGGCAGGAAAGGGTCCTGGTGGAGCCCCTGTCCTGCTCTGCCAACACTCACCCATCAATGGGGTGCTGGTCCAGCTGGCCGAACTGCCAGTGCACGGGGAAGATGTACATGTTGTAGTTCTTCTCAAAGTCACGGGCTAGCAGCTCCACGGTGTGGTCACCAGCTTCCAGACGCTTCTCATTCTCGTGGATCTTCTTCACCTGTTGTAGGAAAGGCCAGTGAGACCTTGTCAGCAGCGGAATGGGGTGCAAGAGGACACCCCAGATGGGACTTCTGATACATTTAGGTTATTCTGGAAGGGCTCTGTTGGTGTGGTGAGCTCCCAGGCTCCCTTCCCAGCCCCTCACCTTGAGTTTCTGCTTCTCGGTCAGCAGGTTGTTGTCCTCATCGCGCTCGTACAGGGTGATCAGCACATTCTTGAGCCAGTCCCGCATGCGCAGGGGGAACTCAGTCAGCTCTGTGTCCAGGCAGGCAGGGATGACTGGAAGCCATACATGGTGGTCAGTGCAGCATCTGGATGTGCAGCACCAGTGCCCTTCCCCGTCAGCCCTGAGCCTGCCCAGACCTCTGCTTTCCCTCAGCCCATGGCCAAGCAGCCTGTGTTTGGGTTAGGGATCCCCTTGCTCAAGGGAATGGTTCCACTTACATTTGCAAGGCCCAATGTAGTCCAGATGCAGCTTGTGTCCCTTCTTGGTTCCCTCCAAGGTGCACTTGGTGGCAAAGAAGTGGCAGGAGGAGTCGTAGGTCTTGTTGTCAGTGCCACAGACCTGCACAGGAGGGGGAGATGCTGGGTGACAGGCAGCAAAGCCCAGCCTTGCTGGGGAGTCAGCAGGGACAGCCTCCAAATGAGATATTTAACTTATTCCCTGGGTGGACAGTCCTTGGTCACCACTGGCTGATGCCAGATGGGGACCTGCCACCCTGACTCTGGCTGTCTCTCCCACTATCTCCTGCAAGGTCCCGTGTGAGGTCCTTCCCCACTCTGGTCTATCAAGCAGCTCTGCCCTTACCTTCTCGAAGACACCAGCGGTGGCTGGGCAGCTGGAGGGGTCCTGGCACACACACATGGGCGAGTTGTTGTCGTCCACCTCACACACCTTGCCGTGCTTGCAGTGGTGATTCTGGCAGGGGTCTGGGAGAGGACCAGGAGCAAAGTCAGAGCCTACTCCACCCTCACAAGCTGCCTGGGGCATCTCAGCACAGAGAAAAGGCTTCCCCAGAACTGCCCTGAGCATGTCACTTTGCTCTGGGAAGATGTGAGGGTTTCTAGAAGTCCACAGTAGCCCTTTGGCTCTTTCTGTAGCCACACAATGCAAAGGCTTTTTTATTGCACAAAAGGGGTTACAGAGGATCCAGTGCTGGGAAGAGGCCGTGCACCCCTTTTGTCTGCTTTTCGGTGTCTGTCTAGGTTGGTGTCCTTGTGCTGTAGCCCTTCCCAAAGAAGTCCCTCAGTGTTTGATGTGGCTTCAGTTCCCCCATCCAGGGAAGGGACAATGTCTCTGCCTGCTGGAGGGCAAGAGAAAAACAACTTACTCTCTGCAACAATCTCCTCTACGTCCTCTGCGGGTTCCTCAAACTCGCCCACCTCCACCTGGACAGGGTTAGCCCCCACAGGCTCCTGCAAAAGAGGTTGGTCAGTGTTTCTGGGGGGTTGAGCACACTGCATGGCCCCAGCCACCCCACAGCTCCCCTGTGCTTTGGGGATGCTCTTCCCAGGGCAGTGAATGCTGCAAGGGGAGGGTGATGAGGAGGAGCCATCACCTACCTCTGTGGTGGGATCTTCGATGACCTCTGTCTCATCAGGCAGAGCTTCCTGCTGTGGGGGAAAAGGACCATGAGCTGGGGTCTGTGGGGAAGATCTTCACAAGGGGGATGACGGATGGTAGGGCCACCGTTGGGTTTCCTCCTAGTGCCCCCATTTCTTAACAAAAAAATCCCCTTCAGATACATTGGATGGACAATCCCATCAGCAGTGAAGCTCCAGTCTCTCCCTGACTTACCGGAGCTGCCAGGGCTTTGCCTGCCAGGCAGAGAAGGAAGAAAATCCAGGCTCTCATCTTTCAGCGAATCCTGAATAAAAGAGAGGAAAAAGAGGGGTGAGGAAGCAGCTCCCCGCTGGCTCGGGGCTGGCATCAGACACTTCCAGAAGGCCTTATCTTTGTTTCCTGCCCCGTCTGTCTGATGTTGCAGACCCACATGGCGGCTTTTCTAGCCCCAACCTTAGTCCAAAGCAGCTTGCTAAGACAAATTCTTTTGATTTTGTAAAACAGGAGGGCAAAGATTTAGACTTCAGTGGTTTCCTTGATAGCTCTAGAGAAATTAGAGTCAAAGTGGCAATCCCCCTTCTCATTCTCAGGAGCTTTTTGGACCAAAGAAATTCTTTCTCGTGTTCAAAGTTCCTGATAAGAGCCCATGTAGAAGCAGTGAAACGCTCCACCACTTTGTCGATCAGAGGCAAAGTGAAAGTGGGGGGAGGAAAGAGATAACAGGTGGCGACACAGTGCTCTTGAGAATTAAATCCTTTAGAAAACCCCTTCCCACACGGACACAGACAACCTCTCTTAGGGCTAGGGTTAGGATTACAGGTATCAGGGACCAGTCTTGGGGTCAACCCAGACCCAGACTGGAGTCTCTACTGTACTTTTTCCTTTTCCTGATCAGACATGAGGATCCCCAAGTCGGGTTTGTAGGATCTGAGATGCTTTGGGGTTGTGTCCTGCCAGGAAACGAGCTCCAGAGGATGAGCCCTTTGCACCTTCATGATTTGGGCTCTTGCAGGAACTCAGTAGGACAAGAGAACCAGGCAGCCCAGCTAACACTGACCGCTGTATGTGCCAGAAGGAGAGTGCAGCTGGTGAAATCGCTCTGCCCTTGTCCCCCCCAGTTCCTGTTTGGCAGGATTGAGCCCCTCTGTATAAGGGCAGAGAGGAGCTCAGCTGGCAGTTTAATATGCTGGTGGCATCACACTCTTGACAGCGAGGGCTGCCTGCTCCCTTCCGCCTGCCGGGCGAGCAAAACACCCCTGGTTTGTCTCCTGTCAGCGAGGGGACTTGTCCCCCTGCCAAGGCTTCCGCTGGCTCCCTTCCGTTCATCCTCCTTGGCTCCACCTGTGTGGCTGGGGCATCACAGCCCAGCAACAAACTGGGTGTGTGGATGGCTTGTTGGTACAGAAAGCATTGGACAAGGTGTATTCTAATGGATGGATAGATGGATGGGTAACTAACTTGCCCGTCCATCCTTTCCATGGATCCCATCACAGCAGCAATCTGGGTGTAGAACCTTGCCGATGCCGTGCTGCCAGGGCATCAGCTAGCCTAGGCTCTGCTGCTGAATTTAGCAGGGTTTGGGCACACAGAGGCTGAAATTCCCCTTCCAGTCTCAGCCCAGGTGCTGGGTGTCAGGGCATGGAGGGCAGTTCCTAGGAATATTGGAAGGCTAGGATTATGGGGTGCTGGGGATGGCTGCCATGGAGGGATGGAGGACCTGTGAGAAGAGGATCTCTGAGTGGGGTGGATGAGCTGTTTTGCAATGTGAGGCTTCAGCTGAGTAGCTCCCTCTCCCCCTCAGTACATGCTGTCCCTTCCCCTTGCCTTTGTTTGCTCTGGAAGCTACTGAGAGCTCTAATGACGTTTGCCAGGAGACATCCTTGGTTCTTCACTTCTGGAGGGGTGGTTTGGGGGAAGCAGGGGAAGGTGGAAAAGTACTGGTAAGTTTGGCCATCTCCATTGCTGCCATTCCCTGGCTTGTAAAGGCTTCTTCTGGGCTTGTCCAAAGGGGTTTGTTAGCTTTGGAAGCTGCTCTGAGATTCAGCGATGCTCGTTGGGCAGGCAGTGCCTGGCCTGGAGGAGAGGGCAGTGCATGTACATGTGGATGACTGCATTAAGAACTCAGCCCCAGACCAAGACCATCTTAGATCATTTCCCCAGGCCCCAAAAAACCCCTGAATTTCAAAGTCTGGGCATGCAACAATCTGGGTTAGAGAATTCCATTCTTGCTAGGAGCCAGCCAGACAGTCAGAGCTGCCAGTGTTGTGTTTGGAGGAAGAAGGAGCACCAAAGACTCTGAGCAAACAAGCTGTGTAGAGCTGTCTCACATTGGACATAGGAAAACAAGTTTATTTGAAAAAACAACATCCTCCTGGAGGCAAACCTGTGCACAGAGGACATTGCAGCACCTGTTCTGCAAAGCCATGGTGGCCCAAAGTCCAGAAATAACGGCTCAGGAGCCCTGCACACAGAGCTGCTCCAGCAGAACACCCTGGCCTGTCTACCTCCTTGTGGACCTACCATAGGTCTGCAGGAAGATGCTCAGAGGAGCCTGGGGAGATCCCAGTGAGGGGGTCTGCACTGGGTATTGCTGACACTGCTTCTAAGAGCTCTGAGGAGGGCAGAGTGAGGGGCAGAGCAATGGGGCAGAAGCAAGATGTTGTTTTGGATAGAGGAGAAAAGAGCTGGGAGAAACATTTTGGAATACAGGGTCTTCTTTCTGTAAGACTGTGTCTGCAAGACACTGGAAACCATCACATCACGGGCACAGATAAAGCTGCTGAATGCAAAGTAAGAAAAAGCCCCCACAGTGCCTGAGGTGCCCTCCTGACTGCTGCTTGGAGAAGGCAACCATGGGCAGCCACTGCCTTTCTAACACTTGACCCCACTTACATGCTAAGTGGGGACTTCATCTCCCAGTTGCTGTGTAAAACAGGGTCTTGTGGCTCCCATTAACCCCTCTCAGTGGTTCACCTTTCTAGCATGGCCCAGACTATCTCTCAGCTCTATCTGCTTATTGCATTTTGCAGACCTGTGCCTAACAAGAGAGCCATGGCGTGTAAAGAGGTCTGAGACTGACCATCAGCACCTCCATAAATATAAAGTTGGCTACTTAGGCAAACTCTGTACCACCTTCCCTCCAATCCTGTAGCACCGTAGTGAGTTTCTTCTGATGGGGAAAATACTCTCAGTGATGCCTGGAGGAGGGTCTGTGTCACTGGGTTCTTTTGGTCCCTCCAGCCTAGCCTGGGGAGCATTGTGGGCTGGGAGAAGACAGGGCTAGGTAGGTGCAGCTGCTGGAAGAGGCTCTGTGGATGATGGATGGTGGAGCGTGGTCCATGTGGTGCTGGTCCTGGCCAGGGTTGCATAAGCCCTTACGGATGCCACGTTAGCGTGGGGAGGAGTCTCTGCCTGGCCACTTTGACAGCTCCTCCCTGAGGCCACTGGGATTACCCCAGCTGCCTCCAGCCAAACTCAGGCTAGAGGTCTCACTGCCTAGTCCCATGGCCAGCAGTGAAGAGTAGCAGTGAGCAATTGTTGGGCTAAACCTCCCCATGTTGGGGCTCTCAGTCTGCAGCCCAGCCTGGCCATGCACCCACCCTCCATGTACTCCTTCTCTTCCAATGCTGTGCAGGGTCTGACATGTCCCAGCACCTCAGACTGAAGAACACAAAAGCAGGACCAGCCCAGAAAGCCCTTCTGCCTACAAACCCCACCACGAGCTGTAGTTTTCAAAGTGCAGATGTGTAGCCAGATGTAGCCACCACAGAAACACAACTTGAGGGCCATGACCTTGCTGCCTGGCCCTGACATCCCTGCACAAGCAAGACCATCCGAGCTTTACTCAGCTATTCCTGGTCTGAAGTTTGAAGTCACAGTTGTTTGCGTGAGTCCCTGTGGAGCTCCCTGCTGAAGAAGTGGGTCCTGGCATGTCTGGGCAGTGCTGCCTGGGGTGTCAGCTCACCCAGCTGGGTCCTCATGCTGGGGCAGGAACAGAGGACAGGGTAGAAGCCAGCCTGGCTCCTACTACCTGGGCAGTCCCTTCACACCAACCATGCAGGCTCAGAAAGCCAGTCTGGGCTTAAATGGAAATGAAATTCCCTGTAGTTCATGCACACACTTACACACTCCAAGTCAAACACCGGAAAAATAGCTACCTACCACGTGTGCCCATCCAGAGCCACTACAGACACATCTACACCACAAAGCTGCATTGACCCCACCAATTGCACTAATAAACACTCCAGACCTTACAGGGCTTATTGATAGGAGGGCAGGAGCCCACACACCGCTGTAGTCGTGTGCTGGCTTGAAGCTCTCAGAGTCTATCGAGGTTGCAAACTGCATCCACAGTGGGAACCACTAAATCAGCACCAAGAAAAGTGCCTGGATCAGACCTGGGCTGCATGCAGCAGTTCACCCATGAGCCCGTGGCAGAGCTGGGTTGGATGGACAGGCCACAGAGCGTTTTGCTGATCTGTCTGAGCTTTGGCTTTTGTTTGGACTGGACGTGGGGCAGTGACGAAAGCAGCCCAGAATGTTGTATGCCAGGGGCAAGTGGTCCCTCTGGCTCCTGAGGGATGTGGCGAGCTGCTTCCACACAGCGACACAAAGGAGCAGGAGACACAACTGGCTGCTAAATATTCTGCAAAAATGTAAACCATCTTCCAAGCATTCCCTGGACTGTCTGTGCCACAGCTACGATAACAGCCCTGACACCCCTCCGACCAGAGGACCCAGAAAGGGTTTCCATGGGAGCCGACATTCCTCTGGGGCTGAGTCATGGAAGAGCAGAGAGTTGTGGAAGGAGGGGCTTGAAAAAAAGTTTGAAAAGTTTATTTCTCCTCTTCCCCCTCCCAACGCCACCCGCATCCCTGCTCCTGCCTATGTGGCAGACAATGGCTTGGCTGTGACTGCTGCAGCAGAACCCAACAGCCTTTTATTTCCACTTAAAACTTGCCCGATCGGCCCTGACAAACAGCTGCAATTTACTTCTGTCCTTTCGCAGGGTTGCTGAGGTTTTGGGCTGTTTTGAGTCGGTGGTAACTGAGGGCTTAGAGTACTGGTGAACTTTCCATTGCCCCCAGTTTCACTCCGGCTTTGTTGTCTTTTGGTTTGGGTGGGAATTCGCCACCCGCCCTGTTAAGTTTCCTTTTCTTGGCTGGATGTGACAGCGTGGAGCTTTCTTAGAGAGGGGACACAAAGAGCAGTTTGGCTGCCACACGCGTCACTGGGACCAGGACTGGCAGGACAGTGGCTGCCTTTAAAGGCAACAAGCCCTCAGCTCTTCTGCATGGACCTAAAATTGTGTCTGACTGAACCCAAACCCTTAAAACTTAAAATAACCCCACAAAAAAAAGAGCTTTGTTCTGCCTCTCCCGCAGCCTCCGTCTCTCTCGCACAGTCGATCAGCTGGAAGCAAACCAGACAGCAGGGCTTGAAATGGTTTCAGAGTCTGCCTGGAACAAAAAGCCAAGTGTCTCTCTTTTTTTCATAAGAGAAATAAGAGCGGCTGGGCTGAAACAGCAAAACTGCAGAGGTGAAGTCGGCAGCTCTTTTGTTCCTGCTCGAGATGCTCTGGTGAGTAAAACATCACCTGCCAACACTAGTCAGGCTGGGGGGATCGGGACGGGATTGTAACTGGATCTGATTTGCTCTGCAGGTTGGTTGGACGTCAGCAGCTCACAAAGAAAATACTCTACAGCTAGAAGAACCCAGCGGGGAGAAAGAGAGGAGACAGAAAACTAACGGCAGGTTAAAGCTTTGCACTGAGATGCCAGCAAAATGTTAATTAAGGCTGCTGTTCTGACCGCGAAATAGAGCCACAGATTTTGTTTAGGAGCAGAGAAGCTGCAAAGAGGAGAAACAGAGGTCAGGGGGTGTCTCTAAGTGGGGTGAGGAGCATCCAGGGACCCCTGCGAAGGGAGAAATAAGGTAGCAAAGGCGAACGCGGATCTCTCGGGCCATACCTCGCAGTCCCGACAGCAGGGCTGAGGAAACTTCAGGCTCTTGGACCGGCTGGGGGAATCTGCAGGTTTTAGAAGGAGGCAGGAGGAAGCCAAAGGGTGGGCTGGGTTTCCCACTGCCTCTCCTCCTTCTCTTTGCTATCTTTCCAAATCGGTCTCTTCCTCTCCCTCTCGCCCTAGTGGGCAGTCCCACAGGCTAAGGCACAGCCTGGGTCCAAAGGATAGACCAGAGAAATCAAGCGAGGCTGGAGATCATAGGGGTCTGTCACAGGGATAGACCAGTGCCCAGCACAACCTTCTCAGCAGAGTCATTGTCACAGCAGCTGCCTGCACTGCTGCAGTGAGTTTGCCAGTTCTCTGGCTCTCTCAGGCTAACAGTATAGAGGGAGGAATTACCTCTCTGCAACTTTTACCACCCTGGCATATTGTGATTAAAATGATAAATGCTGTTATTTCACAGCAGGATGGTCCAGGCCCTGGTGTGCCCTGTGCTCGAGGGGATGCAGAGGAAGACAGGAGAGTTCCTGCTCCTCCAAACTCTCTCCTAGCTTCCATCTGGGACTGCCTTGTGGGTAAGAAGAGGAAAGAATGATATGAAGAACATGGAAAATTATGACATGTCTGAAACATGCTCCAAACAGGCAGAGAAATGCTGGGCTGGGAGATGTGATCCTCAGCAGACTGGTCTCTCGGCTGTGGTCGTAATCCAGCAGATCTGGACTCACTGAGCAGAACTGCAGCAGAAATTGCCCATCAGCTGAATGTGATTGTCTCTTCAGACATCTCTAAGTATTTTGACCCCACAGATCATCACTCTGCTGGAGCAGTTCCCCAGCTAAAGACAGTCAGACAGCAAGACACTTTGGAGTTGACTTTTCCCATCTTTTCTGGAGTGGACTTTTCCCATCTGTTCCTCACTACGCTCAGGGTGAAAACCCAGCTTGTCTCTCCTTGCCTCTAACTGCACCACAAAGTAAAACCAGCAGCCAAAGACAGAGGCTGTAAAATCACTGGAATTTGAATGTCCCTGAAGTTCAGAAGAGCCCCATCACACAGGGCTCTTCTGAACACTGCAGATAGTCCTGCTCTTTGCAGCTTGTGATCCACTTAACGGCATCAACCCTCACCCAGTCCAGGGCGATGCAAGGTTGCTCTCTAGGCATTACTGGAAAGGTGGTGGCTGGTGTAGCCAGCAGGACTGAGGACAAGTCACTAGAAGCCTGATTGTGGATGGTGGGTGAAGGACACCCAGCACCATAACAACGTACAACAGTATGTTTTGTCTGCCTGGAGTTTGGGTTTGTTCCTCATGATTACACTGTATCTCTGAGAAACCAATCTGGGTGCTTCCTGCTGATGTTGCTGAGGATTTAGATGTCAGTGTAGGAACTGGCAGGTCCTGATGGGCTGTGCTGACTCCTTGCTCTATAGGATGCCTGTTACTTCGTGATTTGAGATTATTTATCACCTCACTCCTCACTGGGCCTCCTGGCCCTTCTGCTGCATGTGAAAGAAACAGGTGGAAGGTTAACACCCTTATTGCCAACAAGAAATAAAAAATAAAACAGAAAGGGAAAGAGGAGGAGAAAGGGAAGGAGGCTGTGAGAACCATGGTCACTTCCCAGTGCGACAGTTCATCTCTGCGATCAGGCAGTTCATCAGACTGGTAGCAAAGAACAAGAGAACAGAGTCTTCTTTGCATGTTCCTTCATTTGGTGCTGATGTGTGGATGTTACTGTCATTCACAGAGACATCCATAAGACTCCATTGACCCCCTCAGGTCCACAGTTTGTGATGGTATCTCAGGCCCCATGGGTCCTTCTAACGGAGCCAACCACCTGTGGCCTCCAGAGCATCTTCTCCCACAAGTGTCTGTAGCTCTTGTCTGTAGTCAAGTTTGACTCCAGAAGTCACACATCCCCTGAACCAAGGTTTCATTTGCTTGGTTCACTTTCTGAGGAGCTCAATGTTCTCGTTGAATGCTCTCTGTGCTGGATTAGTCACGGCTTGCATTGAGGTCGGACAGCTGCTGGTACTTCTCCTAGGGAGAGAGAAAAAAAAAGACATCTGGAAAACATTTTAGGGAGGGAAAAAAAAAAGAAGAGAAAAGAAACCACAACTTTTCTAACTGACAACGTGGCAATTGCTTAGTGCTCTTCAGTGTAGCCTGAAGCTTAGCCCTCCTCTATGGGCTCAGACCAGTGACAGTGCCAGAAGATAATTATAAGAGGGATTTCTTTATACACGTGGCGGCTTACACCCTGCGTTTGAGTGAAAGCAAAAAGCAGCCTCCTGCAGTGATGCAGTCACAGCTGGAAGTGGGCCCCAAGCTCATAGTGGTGAGCCCTGCATGGCTGGGAGTGAGGGGTACTCGTGGTCCTCAGTGCACACAGCAGGGACAGACTGGACCTGGATCTTGTGAGAGAAACACTGCCAGGCCTGCGTGGAAGGGATGGATGGATGGAGAGGGAAAGAAAAGCCTGGAGCTACTGGCTGACTTTAATCTTGTCAGCTTTATGAACCTCCAGATACACCGAGAGCTTGCAGTGGAAGTCCTGAAAAGTCCTCAGCACACTTAATGGGCTTAGTGGGGTCAACAAAGAGCAGAATTTGGAGTCAGGCTGCCAAGCAGAAAGCTGGACCTCACACATGCTTAGAAGGTTATCTTGTGCCATCTGGGTTACTGGATGGGCAGGAGATTGCCCTCACAGTGCTGCTGGCCTCAGCTTGGGCTCTCTGACCAGGGGCCAGCAGGGTGGTTTGGGCACAGCTGATGCACCTCAGGGCTCCTGGCACTCCCAGTTCAAGTGACCACACAAACTCCAATGGAAACAGCAAGCAAGACGAGACCCCTTGAGGTTTGAGCTCAGCCAAGAAGTTGGCAGAGCTGAGGCTTGAACTCTAGCTAACCCTGGCTCAAAATCCTAATGTCTTCATTCCATTTTACATCAGGTCAGGCAGATCTGTGCTGGTGCAGCTGAGAAACCCCAGTGCTCTCCAAGAGAGGAACAACTCTGCTGCAAGAGAAGAAGAGAAACAGATGTGTCCATCCAAGATGCCTTCTCTCTGCTCTGGGAGAGATTCTCTAAAGAGTTTTTCTGGAGAGGATGTTTCTGCAATAATTGCTGGTGCTGCAAAACAACAAATCTGAAGTGGGTATAAATAAACAGGATGCCCTGGGACCTCTGCAGCATGTCATGAACTGGAGTCTTCGTCGTTGGGTCCGTGGCTGCAGGCTGAGCTCCGCACAGGTGCAGGGCAGCACGAGGCAAAGGCCAGACATGATGGGGTTAAAGATCTTCTCCAGGCAAAGATTTCTGTGATGTAGGGATGCAACTAGGAAAGCCAAGGCCTCCTTGGAATTAAACCTTGGAAGAGAGGTCAAGAGCAACAAAAAGGTAAAACTAAACCTAGAGGCAATGTAGGTCCCCCTGCTGAATGAGGTGGGTGCCCTGAAGACAGAGGAGACAGAGAAAGCAGAGATACTGAACACCTTCTTTGCCTCTGTCTGTACTTCGGGGGGCTGTCCTGATGTCAACTCCCAGACTGCTGAGGCTTCAGAGGAGGTTGAAACAAGAGAGGAGCCTGCCCTGGTTGATGAGGACTGGGTTAGGGATAAGTTGGACAGACTGGATGTGCACAGATCCATGGGTCCAGATGGGATGCACCCACATGGGCTAAGGGAGAGGGTGGAAGTCATTGCTAAGCCACCCTCCATCATCTTTTCTAAGTCATGGGGATCAGGAGATGTGCCTAGAGACTGGAGGATAGCAAATGTTATCCCAATCTTCAAAAAAGGAAAGAAGGAGGACGCATCCTCAGATTAGGTTGGGGACCAACCTGTTGGAGAGCTGTGTAGGTGAGAGACCTGGGGGTCCTGGTGGACAGCAGGATGACTATGAGCCAGCAATGTTCTCTTGTGGCCAAGAGGGCCAACAGCATCCTGGGCTGGATTAGAAGAGGGGTGGTTAGGAGATCAAGATAGGTTCTTCTCCCCCTCAACTCTACCCTAGTGGGACCGCATCTGGAGTGTTGTGTCCAGTTCTGGGCCCCTCAGTTCAAGAAGGACACAGAGCTGCTGGAGAGAGTCCAGTGCAGAGCAATGAAGATGATGAAGGAAGTGGAGCACCTCCCTTATGAGGAGAGGCTGAGGGAGCTGGGTCTCTAGTTTGGAGAGAAGGATACTGGGGTGTGACCTCATTAATGTCTATACATATGTGAAGGGTGGGTGCCAGGAGGATGGAGCCAGGCTCTTCTCAATGTCATCTAGTGATAGGATAAAAGGCAGTGGGTGTAAGCTGGAACACAGGAGGTTCCATATAAATATCAGAAGAAACTTTTTCCCAATGAGGGTGACCAAGCCCTGGAAGGGGCTGCCCAGGGGAGTTGTGGAGTCTCCTTCTCTGGAGAGGTTTAAAACCCGCCTGGACATGTTCCTGTGTGACTTGGTCCGGGTGATCCTGCTGTGGCAGGGGGATTGGACTAGATGATCTTTTGAGGTCCCTTCCAATCCCTAATGTTCTGTGATTCCATTCTGTGAGAGGCAAGGGCCCTGGAGTGGGAACCCAGCACCCAGCTCAGGAAAAGGCGAGTATGTGCAGAGCAGACAGGAATCTGCTTATCCCAGGAATGTCCCAGCTCTCCTGCTATCTAGGAGTGTCAGCAGGTCCTCAGGAGAGTTTCTGTTTATTTTTGCTTCAGAAGCAGATCAGAGGCAGAAATGCTGAGCTCTTTAGACTTGTACGAAGCAGATTCTTGGCCACTGGAAGCACCAGCTGCACAGAATAGGGTGAATACAAACTGTCCTGGGAGCTTGCTCGAGGGTGTCTTTGTCCTACATGGGGCAGAGGCTTTTTCACTGTGGGATGGGACTGGCCCTCTGTGCTCAGCATTAGAATCTGGCTTGGATGGAACTCACTGACACCCAGCCAAGGTCTCTTCCAGTGCCTGGTCCTGGAGAGCCTGAACCTCTGCTCTGCAGATGGACTGGGGATGAGTGGTTCAGTGGGGCAATGTAGGCAGACAGAGTGCTGGCTCTGTCAGAAGCAGACTGAGAAGGAGTAGTGGATGTCACTGCAAGTTTTGAGCTGTAAACCAGAGGCCTGCAAGGCAGGGGGTGGAAATGCAGCTGTGCATGGCTCTGCAGTGACTCACAACCAGGGAGTCAGGAGGCAAGACATGCTCACCGTGGGATTGCTTGATCTTTCCATGGCGTGTGTGGCTGTTCCCTGGGGTCTCTGGTAGAAGGCATTTTCCATCCCCTGTGGGGAGGGATCTCTCCCCCACTGCTTTCAATCTACCCCTGCAAGGATCATCTCACTCACATGGAAACGTGAGGCTGCAGGGCTGGGAGAAGCTTGTCTGTCCTCCCTTGAAACCAAACTGAACCCAGAGAAGCTCCGTCACCTTCCTCAGCCATGGTGCAAGCAGGCACTCTATGTGCAGCAGCTACCCCTGCACTGGGTGCTTCTCACAAGCATCAGGTTTGCACTTGTGGCTGTGCCTGCCTCCAGCTACACCCGGAGCCATTGTGGATGGAACACCTCTGGCCATACCCCTAAACACATCCCTGTCTCCACAGCACTGCCTGGAGCCATCACATCAGGCACCAGCAGACTGGACAGGACAGGTCTTCAGCTGCTTCGAAGCTCCCATGCAAGGTCTGGGCACTTCCAGTCTGATCCCAATACCAATAATTCCCAAAGGACTTCTTTGCTTTTCCTGCATGAACTTCCCCTGTGCTGCATGGGGCTGTGCACTGCCCTAAACCTGGGGTTGCTGTGTGCCTGGATTACAATCTGTCATCCTGACTTTGCTTTTGCTCAAGACCTTGTGTTGGTGACATGCCCTTGACTTGCAGAACATGCAGTAAAGCTTCCAAGGCAGAAGGGCAGCAAATGCTGCTGACTCCAGGCAGTCCCCCCCCAGCTCCTGGTGTTTACCCAGGATGCACTTTCGAGTCCTCTAGGGCCTGACGGATGCGGCTTGGCAGCTTTTGAAGGCTATGAATAGAGCTCCTTAAGGAAATAAACAGGAATCCACCTTCCAGCCCCTGGGACGTGTGGGGAGAGGGAAGCTCCTGGGCTGCAGTGGCAGGTTTTTTTTTTTTAATGCATAAACACAACCTAAAATCTCTCCTAAAAGGCAGCCTTGATGGGAGTGCCCAGGTGAAGGTCTGCCAGTTCCAGGGCATCCAAACTCCATCTGAAAAGCAGTACATTAACCATGGGCAAGGAAAAGACCTGAAAGGCAAATGCCAGGGTTCACAAGGCTCCCTGGAGCCAGCTGTTTCTGCTTTTTGAGGTTATGAGCATGAAGTCCTCTTGGAAAAGCTTGATTCTCAGATGAGTTGTCATTCATAGTCACCAATAACCAGACCCTTTTGTTTAAAGTGCTCCCCTTACATCTTGGGAGTGAAAGCAGTGGTTTTCCTGGGCCATGTCTTTGCTGGGAGTCCCTTTGTGATTTGTTGGGAGCCCATGTAGATGGTTCCCTGGCCAGGGGCATGATGCGGTGGGCAGGCTGGTGACTGTCCAGTGGGGATGAATGGGGCAGGGGCAGAACTGCCATGGACCGGGATCACAGCTGAGGCAAAGCAGGCATCAGGGTGTATTGTTGTTCCCAGCACAATTTGTTGGCTGCAGGAGCGTGGTAGCAGAGGACACAAGTTTTAAATGGTGGCTGCCTTTGCTCCAGGCTTGTGCGCTGCTAGAGGTGAAGAAGAGCAGGGAAAGATGGTTTTGAGGAGAACAGGGCAGGCTGGCAATGAGGAGGGTGGGCTGCTTTTCAATTTAAAGTCCAGAAGGTTTAGCAGTTCCCTGTGAAGGCTGAAGAACAGCACTTTATTGTCCTCCTATTAACCATCATTGCTGGAAAAACCCTGTCAAAATATTCCCCCTCCCACCCAGATCTGCCCCACAGTAATTCAGTCTGTGTATGGCTTGGGGCTCCCAGCACCATCCCCATCCCCTGCCAACTGTACAGCCCTGGCCATCCTGCTGTTGCATAAGCTAGAAGATGCAGAGTGATCCCATGAGACCACGTCCCCTCTAGCCCTGCTCATGGATGAGCTATTACAGCATCCCTGGCTGGGAATCAGACCATTCTGGAGCTGCGGCTGTATCCCAGCACAGGGGTGTGTGGGGTGCCTGCTGTGCTGGGGCCACCCATAGCTAATCCTGCATGTACCCGCCCTGAGAATCCACATTCTTCTGTGTATTGCTCTGACACTTTCTGCTTGTGCTGAACTCGCTTTGGAACAAGCCCTGGCTTGAGATGTACCAAGTGAAGGAGCCAGAGGCGGGAGGGTCCATAGACAGGGTGTCCCTTAAAGGAGATGAAATAGCATTGATTTTGGCAAGGTGCACTTGGCTGAATCAGAGGGGAAAAGGAAGAGGGAAAAGCCAGTCACAGGTAGGCTTAGAAACTGGCAAAGAAGATACAGGGGGAGCACTAGGAAATGATTTTTGACTTTGAAACAGAATGTCTTCGGAGCCTGAGCCATCCCTGTGCGTGAAGCAGTTGTGTGAAGGGCTATTGGGTTGGGGGTGTGTGTGTCAGACTGGTTGTGGCAGTGCTGACAACTGCTTGAGGATTTTAGCATCTCATGATGCTGTGATTTACAAACATGGCTGCTCCGGGACAACACCAACATTAAACACACTGACCTCCCTGGCATGGCTTCCTCCAGATCACCCCAAGGGCACTTCTGAGCCCCTCTAAACTGCCCTGCCCAGCCTGCATTTTATCTTGGGCTCTTCAGGTCCCTTAAATTCTTCCTACCTTGAGCAATTCAGATCTTTGTGGCCACACAAGCATACTGTGCTCCTTGCAAGGGCTCATCAGTGGAGGAATCATTTGCTTCAGCTGTCTGGATGGGATTTTGGTGGTAAAAGAAACCTAAGAGGACACAGCCCCCTTAGCTGGATGAGAATACAGCTGCTAGATGAGGGCTTACATAGAAAATAGCTCATCCATCACTGCCTCAGTGTGATAAGTTCTGAGGATCTCAATTTAGCCCTGAAACATGTTTACTTCCCTTCAGAAACCACTATCCAGTTTGGCCATGGTTTGGCAGGAGCTGGGGCTGTGGGATGTGGGAAGGCTCGGGGCTGATGCTGCCGCGTGTCTGTGGGCTTGGGGCAAGGTGGGATGTGGTCAGCTCCAAAATAGCGAGGTCGTGCGGGGCCCTGAGCGAGTGCTGTGACTTTCCATCCTGCTCCTGGCCCAGAGCTGGGTCCCTCCCTTAGGATCTACTAAAATTAGCAGTGTTTCTCTGTGCTGTTATCTGCAGCTCTTTAAGGCGATGGAGGGAACAGAACTGTGTCAGATTTGGAGAACTCCCTTTTAAGTTTCTCTTTCATGGGACAAAGTGGTGGATCTGTTTTTCTTTCTCTGACATGGGAGCCCTGGGAAGAGATCCCTGGACTCCTTCCTGTGTGATGCTGGGACTGTTAATGAACACTGACTGTACTGGGTAGCTGCAGAGAGTAACTAGAAAATTACAGAGGTGAGACATGCACATTGCCAGTGTCATCTGCCCTCCAGACCTTTAGTTTCAGACTTGCCCAAGGCATCCCTGAGGCTATGTCCTGCATGTTTCCAAGGGCTCCTGTCCCGCTCCTCTCTCCCTTGTTAACATTGAAGCGACTTAGAATCATAAAATAGTTTGGGTTGGAAGGAACCTGTAAAGTCCATCTGAGAAGAGTGCAGGTCCTAGCTGCCTGAGGTATGCTGGGACTGGCACCGATGTCAGCCTGGGAGCAAGAACAGCTCTGCAGTCTTGGGAGGGCTCATTCCAGTGTGGGACAGGGACATTCATCCCTCTCCACTGCCACATGCTCTGCCCAGCTTGGGGGACAGAGAGACAATGCCAGGTGTGGGGAGCAGTGCCTGGCTTTCATTTCTAAGCACATACACATGTTGTCTTCTCTGGCAGCAATTTGCAGCTCCTCGGTTGGTTTAGTAAATCTGGAAATAACAGTTGGAGGTTTTCTTCATTATCCCACTGCAGGGGTGACTTTCAAACCCTCCTGTGTTGGGTTGCATCGCCCTGGGTTGGGTCTATTGTTTTGCAGGACAGACAGCAGCGCTGATTCATGCCTAGCTCCCTCTGCCTCTAAGTGGCTCTTCCAGCATCTATTCCCAAGTGAAGCTCCTGCCGTTTCTTGGAGCTCTGGGTGGCTCATGGGGAAGGTTTTCTGACTTCTTGTTACTGCAGCCTCCTTGCATTGCTGCCTGGAATGCAGGAGAGCACCCAACCTTTCTGGTTTTCTTCTGGACACACCAGAAATTGTAGTTCCAGCTGTCCCCAACAGTTTCCTAGTGGAGATGGCCCTGGGTGGCTGTCTCTAGTGGCAAAGGATGGTCTTCAGCACATGGACCCTTGGTGAGAAGCCAATGGCTCAGCTAGCACAGAGCCTTTAAAGAGTCAGAGCTGGCCTCTGCTTCCTATGCCCTTGCTTCAACCATACTTGGACATATTTTGACCTCAGGGCAGGGCAAGCTTGGAGGGCTGCTCCTGAATCTGGAAAGCTGCAAATCCCCCAGCAGCTGTAAAGCCAGCAGGGAGGGCTCTGGATTGCTGCATCTCTGCTTCTGTGGCTTGTCCCCTGGCAAAGGCAAGGCTGAGTTAAGAAAGCAATGGGGAGGAAACTGTGGAGAAATAAGAGCAGCACTGTGAGTGAAGGAAGCCCTGGACTCTGTCCTGTCCCAGTTGCCCTGGAAATTGGATCGTTCCCACTGGGCTGTCTGCTTTGCTGGCTGCTCCTGGGAGGGCACAAGCGTTTAGCGCTGATCAGAGGCAGGGGAAGTGGGGAAGGTAAAAATAAAAGGGAATATAAATGTACCTACTGGTACTGGTATTTTTAACACCATGGAGAGATGCTACACTCTTTGCCCCGTGCCTGTGCAGGGATGATATGAAGAACTAACCCTCATCAGGTCAGCTGAGACACAAAGGCAAGGCAAAAGCCAAATGACCACAGGCTCTCTCTGTAGGTCAGTAGTGCAGTACAAGCCTGTGCTGTGGCTCATCTGCCAAGGCTCAGAGAGCCAGCCCCAGGGACAATAAGGCTGCTCCCTACAATGGGCAGGCAGCACTGCCCCAGAGACAGCCCCATGTCCCATGTGAGCAGTCGGTTGGATCACACTGACAATAGCTGTGCGGACTGGTTTTTCTAAAGCTGTGCCCAGCAGATTGAGCTGATGGCTGTGATTGCTGGGCACTGTGCTCCATGCTGACACTGCCTTCTGTGGGCCAAGCTCTGCCTGTGGCTGAGCCGGAGCTTCGGAGCTGGGGAATTTGGTTCATCTGGGAAGGAGGGTACTTGAGCACAGTGGATTCCAGCTCCACTCAAGCATCTCCTTTCATTCACAAAGGACCAAGGTGAGGTTTGTCGTTTTAATGTTTTCTTGTCCATCTCTTAAGGAGTGAGCAGGTCTTACATGGGCTGACAGAGGTGACCCAGCCTGGGGCAGTTCATACCAGCCGGGAACAGTGGGGAGTCCGAAATGCTGCAGGATCTCTGCTCTGGCTGTGCCCAGCTCCACGGACAGCACAGCAACCTCTGGCCTGGTCTGGCCAAGAGGAAAACCCAGCTATGTAGCACCCAGCAGCCCATTGGGAGGTGCTCAGGAACAGGCATGATGAACAGAGGGACAATAGCAGGAAGGGCCAGTCTGAAGGCTCCTGCCTGTGCGAACCAGTTTTTCCCTTCCAGGTGACCTGAGGCTAGTCCATGTAGCAGAACAGTGACAGAGCTGCCTGGGACATTGCACTGTTTCCTGTGCATCCCACAGCTCCTCCAAGGAAGCCCTTCACTCTACTTGCTCCCTATCTCTACCCCAAAATGCCAGTGCCTGCAGCAGCTGCAGGGCTGTGAACCTCAGTGCTCCAGAGTCTCATAAATTAAACCTCAGTCCAAAAGGGGCTCGGGCTGTCTTTTGCAAACAGAGGCAGCACAAAAGCTGCTTTTCTCCCTCTCATTGGACTTTCTCTCCCTCCCCATCTGTTTTTAGCCAAACAGTTGAATAGCTTCAGTATATACTGCAGGAGGCGAAAGCCAAAGGCTGGAGCACCAGGGAAGGAAGAGAACAGCAGTGCCCTGTGGCTGCTGCCTTCCGGAGGGACTGGGAGCTGTTTGCTACCCTTGCTCTATAACCCAGCCTCCATCACCTTGCTGAACCCTTGGAGAAAGCAGCTTGGAGAGAAAATATTTGTGCTCTGGCTAGTACACACATGCACATTTCCTGCTCTTGAAGTCCTTAATTAAGCCTGGTTTTTGTTTGTGTTTTATTTTTCTGTTTATTTGGTCACCGTGTTGAAGGCTGACAGGTCGTCATGTGTTTTGCTGTTTTGGAAGCTGCCATGTGGAAAGCTACCTGTGATGGCCGCACAGGGAATCTGCGTGTTGATGGGAGACTGGGAATGAGTAAGGGCCTGTGGTGTTGCTCTGTAGGTGGGTGCAGCGAGCACTGGGGCAGCTTAGCACATCTCCCATTGCAGAGTGGCCTTAGCCCCGCTGTGGCCTCATGACAAGGAAGACTGGGTGTTTGTAGATCTTCTTGAAGAGCTCCAGTGTCAGCACTTTTAGTTCACAGCCAGCTTGGGAACCTGAGTACCTCTGAAGGACCACGAAACCCGCCTGATTCCTCACACATGGCAGAGATGTATGACCACTTAGGGTGATACTCATGGCTATGGACACCCAGCCCAGTGCAGTGGGGACTTCCAGGTCCAGCTCAAAGAGCAGCTGGTCAGGACAACTTTGCAGATATTGACCTGAAAAGCATGGAGGGGGGGATCATCCTGCCTGCACTGCAACCATGAGCCATGGTGCTCATTCTTATTGCCATTCCTGGACTTGCGGGCAGGCAGGTGAGCAACGGCAGAAACCTAAGGCAGGTTGTTCTTACAGCAAAGATTAAAAAGCAGAGCAAGACTAAAAAAATCCCTATCTTTTGTTAACCAATCCCCCCTTTAACAGTCTTAACACCCAGCCACGCCTGTGAAATTCCTGGGATTGTTGCAAGCGGATCCCCTCTTTCCCAGCCTGAAGTGTCACAGCAATTTACCTCTCAGCTGAGACACCAGGGATCACCATTTGCAGGCACTGAGGGGGATCTCCCATTCCTTGTCTGCTTTCGGCAGCCCACGGTGCTATTTTGGAAATTGTCTCCTTTACTGGGCGGTGCAGCGGAGTACAGCTGCTCCTTTGGCTAGAACCAGCCCCTGCCTGTCATCTGGTAATTAGAATGTGTCTAAAAGCCAGTGGTGCTTAAGGCAGCTCCGGGATGACCACGGCAGCTTTTTCTTTTGTGGATAGCGGACTGGGTTGGGAGGATGAAGATTTTTCCACTGAAATCAGAGTTTGGTTGAAAAGGTGGGGGATGGTAACACTGGGTGAGGGATGACACCCAGAAGCACAGAGGAAGGCACCGCCGCAAAGCCACTGAGGTGAGTGAGAAAAGCAAACACCTTCTTCTGGGAACAGCACGGGTGGGGAAAGCAAAGACAATTTGAAGGCACGGGGAACAAATTTTAAAGTCCTTCCCTCTGCATTGACCCAGTTCTTACTGGTGATACAGTTATTAGAGGCAGTTTACAGACTGTTAAAGCTGGGGCTGGGCTGAGAACCTTGTGAAGAAAGTGCTACTGGGAGGTCACCTTCATGGATGAATGTCCTCATCCCATCCAGCAGCCAGCTGGGCTGACACATCCTTCTTCCTCCAGGTCACTGGAGTGTCCTGCAGAGCCAGAGTGTCTGTGGTACAGGAAAGCTCCTTCTCCAAGTGCCACCCTTTCCTGTTTGCATTGCAAACTGAGCATTTCCTCGTCTGGCTTCACAGCCTCAGTGTCTGGCATATTGTTTCCTGTGGAAACTGACCACGTTACCTGTGCAGGCTTGGCGGGGTCCTTCCATCTCCATGACATGCAACCTGGGGCAACCTTCTGGCCAACCTGGTAAATGAGGATTTTTAATATCTTGGAAGTTGGGCACTGTTGGAGCAAAGACACTCTGCTTGGGTACTGTCGTACCCCTTTAGACTTCAGGAAAGAGAGTTCTTTTCTCACAAAGCCTTTCTGTAAGCTGCTCAGACATCCACCCTGCTGCTCTGTTCAGACTTGACCATCCTTCCTTAACTTCCTTAACCCAGCTGGGAGCAGCCCAAATGCAGCCCACACACCAAAGCAAAGACTGTGACAGGATGTCATTACCCAGCTCTGCCTGCCTGTTTGTGGGAGAGGTGGCATTTTGAGAGGCACTGTGGGCTCCTGCAGGGCCACTGCTTCATGAGCGCCGGTGCAGAGCCTCCTGTGCTCGCTGTCCTGGAGGCAGGACCAGCAGCTCATCTCTCCCAAACAGCGTATCTTATCCAAAGGCAGGCAGAGAGTGTTGTGCAGATGGCCTGGTCTGGTTGAAGTGCTCTGTTCTCCCCACAAGCCTGAAAAGTTTATGGGAGAGCACATGGATCCTGTCCTGCTGGGCCTTCAGTGCAGGAAACAAACAGCAGCTTGGGCATCGTCTTCCAGCCCTGCCCTAACAGGAATTGTCCAGGTACTTTGGTATTTTCACACAGCAGCCCACTGTAATAGTTGCATGCTGAGAGAGTTTAGACAGGGATCACGAGGGAAAGAGTCCCCAGCCTGGACATTACTGGTCTGGTGGACGAGGACCAGCTCAGGGCAAGTTTTGGGAAGGGTCGTTCCCCTCCACTCTGGGCACTGGGAATTGCCACCTCAACCTGCAGCCACAGCTCCTCACTAAAGCCCAGTTATTTTTGCAGCAGGTGAGAGCTTAAAGCAATGTCTGCCTCCTACCCCAGGCCCGGGGAGGCTGCAGCCCTGCAGATGGGCACTGAAACGTCAGGGATCTATGTGAAGCTCTCGGCTGGCCGTGAGTGACCCTTTCCTTGCCTGGCTCAGCAACAAGCAAGCTTTAACCAAAACAGTGATTGAGCAGAGGAGGAAGAGGGAGAGTGTGTAAGCTGCAGCTTAGACATCAAGGACAAGAAGCCTGGTTTGCAGCAAGACGGACTGGAAGTTACCCTCTATGGATACAACAGTGCCAGTCCCGCTTGCCAGTTTGGCAGACAGCAAGTGCCACAAGGACTGCAGGCTCCAAGGCCACTGTGTGCCATCCAGCTCCACACCAAATGGAGCACACATCCTCCCCCAGCCCACTCCCACCAGTGCTGAGCCACTGGGCAACCAGCTGTCGGTGAATGCATTGGCTGTGCCTGCGAGAAAGCTGAAAGCAATAAATAACATTGGCAAAGCACCAGCTCAGATGGGGAAAGGGCCTCCCTCACCTAGGACCCCCAGAAATGTCTTGAGAAGAGTGGTAAAGACTTTGAAGTACCAACACACTCTAGGAAAGAATGAATTGTAACTGTGTCAAAAGTAAATTCAATGCACAACTGTGAAAAACCTCTTAGAAAACAAGCTTTTCTTTAGTGGGTTTTCCTTTCTGTGGGACAAGTCACACGTAGGCATGGGAGGCATCCCCCAAGGGGAAGGACAGACAGCAGACTGGGACTGACACTTGCATCCTTTTTTCTGGGCTGAAAACCTGAATTAAATGGGCTAACACCAATACAGCCCCTAACAGCTGTCACTTGGCCAAAAAATGAGACCTTGGAGGGCTTTCAACACCCTTCTGCATTTCTCATCAGCACAAGTGTTGTCTTCTGCACTGGCCTGACTCTGCTGGAATAGAATTCCAGACCAGCCATGATCTATAAGCCATCAACAGTTTGAAATCTGCCCCAGGCTGCCTACAGGTGGATCCCATTCCAGAAACCTCCTTCTCAGTATAAAGGAGCAAGTTCAATAAGGGTGGGGCCCTTTTCCACCCTTCTTTCTTCTCTTTCTCTGAAGGACAGGAGAGGCTTACTCACCATTTTGTTCCTGAGGACTGCCAGACAGGACTGACACTTACTGGGCTGAGTATACCTTTATATTCTTTATACTGGTATTTTTTCATAAAATCTGTTCTTTCAACTCATGGGTCTCTGCTCCTTTTTCTGATCCCCCTCCCCTGCTAGGAAGGGTGACAGAACAATGGCTATAATTTAGCCCTGGGTACAGGCTGTATGTACGCACACACACATTTGTACCTCATGGCCCACTTAGCTCACCAGGACACTTGGTTACCCTTGAGTTTCAGGAGCTCTGTTAGTTGCTTATTCCCAGTACCTGCATCCTGAATGGAAGTGTCTTCTGCAGTGGAAAGACATCTGCTGGGCCAGATTCCTTGAATCTAAGTTACATTCAAGCTCAGGTCTCTTGGGACCTGTCCCTCTGGCAAAGGCTACAGTCAACTTCTAAAGATAGGAGCAATTTCCTGAGTGACCTGTCTTGCATGGGATGGGTAGTTTCCCACTGCTACAACCAGTCTCTTTTAAGGAAAACCACTTAAAGCAGTACAAAGACACACAAGACACACAGACATGCATTGGAAGAGAGAAGCAGTGCCTCGATTTACTGTGCAGCTAGAAACAGCATAGAAGCTCCTCCTCTACATTTCTCGGCTTTTAAAACCCAGGATGCAGCTGTCTCCTCCTGCCAGCCCTGCGCTTGCTGACTTCTGGCAGGGCAGTAAACGTCAAATGACAGAGCAAGTTGAGAGGTATGTAAACAGTTAACCCATCTTATTTGCTGAAGTCATGACTGAGTTCCTGCAAAATAAATAAATAGATAAATGGGTAACTGAAGAAATAAAGCGGCACAGAGGAGGTAACGTTATACAAAGGTTCCCCCTGCCGGCGACAACCTAAGGGAAAGACATCCACCCGCCCTCTGTGCCAGTGACTCGCAACATCCCTCCCTTCCTTTTATAGAGGAACCCCTTAAAAATACTGCCTATGGAGGGAAAAGTCCTATAGAACTTAAGTGTTTGTTTGGGGTTTCTTTTTCCCTCCCTAATAGCTGAAATGATCTAGTAGCAAACTACAAGCAAGGGCAGTCCAGCCACCCCTCTCCTTTGTTTTGGATCTTAATACCCTTAGGTAAGTCAAACAGCTTCAGTTAAAATCCAACAAGGAAAGGAAAAAGCTTTAAGAGAAATGCTCTGCTAGGTCTGCCAGCTGAACTGACTCCCTGGCTGCACTGATGTGATGCAAGGGAGGTGGGGAGAACACGGGGCCAGGGACACATCCACACCATTTGAGATGGGTTTTGCTGTAATGTTTCACTTCTGCAGGTATTTGAGAGACAGTCTGCAAGTCCCTGCAAGGTGAACACAGCTTGTGCAGTCAGTACTATGAGCTGAAAACTATCTGAGGCACTAATCAATGCAGAGCATGTTCCTCTGTTTTAAATAGCAAAGTTATTTGGTTACAGCTATCATTTTCAATGGTTTCTAGAAAGCATTGAGAGCTTGTTCCAACAATACAAATTGCAGATTTAAAATCTGTTCTGTCGGGTCGGTCTGTTAAAACAACAGATCTATTGCACACACAGAGCCGTTATCAGCTTAGCTCTTCCTTGTATCAGTTTAATTCCTGCTGATGTAAATCCTCAATTTAATTTACTGACTGGGAATTAAATCAGCATGAACTGGTTTGCAGTGTATCTGAGCTGAGTATTTGTGATGACCAGACTAGACCATTTTAAAACAAAGTCAGTAGCTTAGAAAGCTCTTGACAGACACGAGCCATTCAGAGATGCAATACAATTTGGATGGTGATGCCAGGACATGCAGTGAGTGAGCAGCCCTCTCCTCTTGCTTCATTTTTTTCTAATGGAATGGAACCCTGTCTGCAAAAACATTAGAATATGTGTCCTCATAGTGGTGGGACTCTAGGAAAATCAGCAGTGTGCAACAATCTGATTGTCTTGGGAATTACTGTCCTGTTGATCAGGGGCTGTGTGCACCAGGAGCTATTCTATAACTATGTTATGCCCTAAGGGTAGCAGAGTGCTGCTCTTTTTGCATCCTTCAACTTAGTGGAGGATAAACAGTGATATTGACAGAGTCTGATGCTGAAGGTCATTGTGCTACCAACCTATACCCTGCACCACATTCCCACAGGGGGTTTTGTGTCCCATCACCCTCTCTGGTTTTGTCTGGGGACACTGGTCTCTGGCAAGCTGGCAAAATCTTTGAGATTTGTTTTCAAGCATGGTAGGCTTTGGCAAGTTCTAGGTACACCCAGGAATGGCTCAGAGACTTGTTCTACTACCCCACTACAGCCATGGTTGGGATCATGTGGGCTTTCTCGAGTAGCTATAGGGTCCACACAGAAATGGTGCTGGCTGTATGTGGTCCAGCTGCTTCTCAGATAAGTGGACTGGATGATCTTTCAAGGTCCCTTGCAATCCCTAATGATTCTATAGGGTTTGCTGATGCTGGACCTGAGGGTCTTTTCTACTTTGCACTTCCTGAGAAGCAGCCTGTTTTACTAGGATTGCTGGAAAAAGCTCCAACTCTGTTTCACACATCTTATACACCTGGAATATACCTAGCTTCCTCACACCAGGCAAGGCTACTGCGTGGACTTCTCCCCAAGGTAGGAAGCATTCTTTCCAGTCTTCTTCAGGGTTTCCAACAGGGTGTCGACGTTGTGCTCGGAGTCGATGCACACCTTCTTGTTGGGCAGGTCAATATCAAACTGGACCCCTATGAGGAAAAGGAGAACAATCTGCATAGCTAGAAGCAGCCTAACAATGTGAGCATGGGGAAAACTCAGCTTCACACAGTTATGCTTCCAAGGCCATCAGTCAAATTTGCATCTGCCTCTTGCCAGCAAACCCTGATACCACTACCAGCCATCAAAATCAACCTGGTGCCCTGCCAGCAGTGGTATGAAGGAAGCTGGATCTGTAGATCTGCATTGGGCACCAGTTTCTCAGCTGCTTTAATCTGCTTACCCCACCTTGGATCAACACAATCACTCACAATATGCAGAAGGAGCAGAGTTTAAACAAATCACTGGAACCTCCAAACAGCTCAACCTGTGCTATGGTTTAGAATGGAAGGCACTAATTAGGGAGCTAGTGTAGGGGTTAGTACAGGGTCAGGACAAGTTTCCTCAGTGGTGGTACCAGCCAACAGCTATCAGTAGGAGGGAGGGAGGGAAAAGACACTTTCCCACGTGGACCTCCCAGTGGCTAATAAGGATGAGTCACTCAGTGTCCAGTGAAAGGAACTGAACACGTAGTTTCTATCTAGCCACGTATCACAAAATGCATAGGTACGTAGGAGCTTCGAGAGCTCTGTCACATCACATGAGGCTGATGCTGTCCAGCAAGCTGAAGAGTGATGGAGGTGCTGACAACCACAAACAGGGGAAGTGGGATCACCACAGCCTAGTAACGGAGTCTGGAGAAAGTTGCAAGGCCTTCACCATGGTGACTGGAAGCTGTTCTCACTCAGAGAGGACAGGGGAGCAGGAAGAGAGGTCCTCACAACTAGTGAGCGTGGGTCAGATACTCATCTCTTGATAATCCCAGCACAAAGGAGGTAGGTGGTATTAAAAACAGGCTATGCAAGCAAGCACTCTGCTCAGCAGCTCTTCACTGTGACTGCTGATGACACATCTAGGGAAGCACCACAGACAACCCAGGCCTCCCTAGGAACAACAACCTCCCTTCTGGCAGCCGGAGCAGGGATCTACCAGCACAGCTCCCAGAGCTTTCAGGATGAGGCCCTGGTGATTCAAAGCCACCTGTAGCCATGGCAGCTCCTCCATCCTTTGACCTTTCTCCAAGGGCTACACAAGTCCTGGGGACAATAAGGGACTCATCACTGACTCAGAGCAGAGATTTTCAACCAGCCACTTTCAGGTTTTACCCACAGCGCTGACCTTGCAGGATGGAGGATCCCAGGGCACTGACATCCTACCCCCGAGCTCTGGTGAGCTGGCTGTCCCACACCCAGCACTGACTCACCTCCGAGCCTGTGCAGGACACGGGTGACCGCATTGGAGCAGCCCTCGCAGGTCATGTCCACGAAGAACTCGTGTTTCTGAAAAGAAGCAGAGGAGGGGTCAGGGAAGGCACAGCTGGCAGTGCACCATGAGCACCCACATTTGTCTTTTGTCTTGAAGACACTGGCTCAAATTCTCCCTAGCCCAAAGGTCCACCCATGCCACCAAGAGATCTGCAAAAGCAAGAGCTCTCAATACCCTTCCCTGTGGCTTCCTTGCAATGTTCCTCAAAATATAATCCTGAGCGGCCCCTGGAGATCATCTGAGAGCAGGGCCACCTCCAGTCTTCACAGAAGTTGTTGTCCCTGTGGGCTTCTGCTGGACTTACACCAGGGCAGCCCAGGAGAAGGATTCCTACTTCCAGCTACCTGACTTGGGCAGGCTTTGCTACTTCCTGTTCTTGTGTCTGCAAGGCCTCTTGTGCCCAACATAATCATCTCATTAAAATATAAACAAAGCTGGAATTTGAAGGGACATCAGTGCTGGCTTTTCATCCTCTGGTTGAGAGATCCCACGTCACCATGAGCTTAACCTCTGGCACCACATGAACCCTCATTTCCTTCTCTCCCACATACTTTTTCCTTAAAAGAGACAAGTAAGCTAAAGCTGGTTTTGGTTGTTACACACAACCCAGATATCTTTCTGGGCAAACCCAGCCCTTGCCTCTCACCACCCATGACTGAGCAGCTAAAACCCCCCCAACCCGGGCACCATTCACCCGGGGAAGGGGCTCGGCAATGGCGGTTCCCGTTGGGATTTTCCAGCGGAACTGGCTTTTTAATCAATTTTCATTTTACAGTCGTCCCAGGAGCGGGGGGATGGGACAGGAGGGTCCCAGTATTCCGATCCGCCACCCCGGAGCCGCCCTGTGCCTCCGTCCCCGATGCCTGAGGCGGCCCCGCCGGCTCCTCCCCCCAGCACCAGGCAGCGCCCGCTCCTCACCCCCCATCTACGTCCCCCGACCCCGCAGAGATCCCCTCCTGGGCTCCCCCCCGGACCCAGACCCACCGGCATGGCGGAGCGGCGGCTCCCGGCGCGGAGGAAGGGGCGGGCCCGACAAGCCAGGCTCCGCCAGGCCTCGGCCGGGCCCCGAGCACTGCAGTCGGCTGCGAGGAAGCTTCGGGTGGGCGGCGGGGCAGAGGAAAACGCCCAGAGGAGGGGGTCAGCGCTGGGCTGGGGGGAATTGGGACCGTGATGGGACGGGGGTGCCGGGGTTCTGGCGGGCTGTGCTTCGCACACTGCGCGAATAAATGGCTTTGAGCAGCCTTTCGGCTGCAGCTCCCTATTGTGTCTCTCGTGTTTTCCTGGTACTAAAATCCTGTCCCTCCTCTCGAGGAGATGGACTGAATGCATCTAGGCTTGAACGGAACCCGAGTGGGGAGAAAGGCTGAGGCCATGGGAAGGCAGGAGACAGAGGAAGGGTTAAGGAGAAAAGCGGTGGAGGAGGTTGTGGACAAGGTCTGTAAGAGCTGCCTGGTGCTCTTCTGGCGTCAGGGTCTCGGGAACAAGCACGAAGTGGCTGCTGGAGGAGGGTGAGAAGGGGAGAAGTGTCACTGGGATGGGGCAGGGGGCAGGAGGGGTGGCTGCATTGCTTCAGACAGCTTGTTGTTCTCTGTCTCTTGAGATTCTGAGATTTGCTAGCTCAGGAGAGCTCTGCGAGACTGAATTATCTTAGGGTTGGGGGGTGGATCTGCTTCAGAGTAGGTTGAGAGAAAGGATGCTGGTTCCTGAAGATGTCTCTGTGTCTGATTTGGGGTGGTTTGGTGTTTGGTTTCTTTCTCCCTGGTTATTTGACCCTTAGAAGAAGAACAGGGCTGTTTCTGTAAGAATGTGAGTCAAGGTGGAGGCTGGGAGCAGCTCTGGTGCTTTGGTAGGCTGTGGGTGACCAGGCAAGGAGACACTGCGGTACATCAGAGCTGAGGAGAGCCAGCAGAGCTGTGTGGAGGGTGATACTTCGACACCACGTGCTGGGCTTCAGCATCTTCCTGTTCAGAAACTCAACCTGCAGTAGGAAAAATAACTGGGGTGTTTATGGTTCCATGCTACTGCCCCAACCAGAGCTGCATCCCAGGATGTGATCTGGCCTTGGCTAACCCCCACACACTGATCTGAGCTCTGGAAGCCTGAGCAAATGCACAGGGGAGCAAGGGTACTTCTGTTAACATGTACCGGACCCTGCTGGGCTGTACCTGCCCCCCAGCTGCTCTGGTGAGGGATGCCTGGGGACCCCAGGCAGTGTTTATTATGGATGGCTGTTGTGCTGGGTCACTGGTCTCATGTTAAACTTTGCGAAAGTCCACACTAGTGATTTATGGACTGGCAGACTGCAAATGTGGCTTAGCCTATAAATAGCCAGGGGAGCAGGGGAAGGATATTAATGCTGGGCATGGCCCTCTGCCATGTATCACTAGCTCTAAGGCAGAGCAGGGAGGGGTTCAAATAGCTTCTAGGGATACAGTAGTGGGAAGGAATCACTTTTATAGGGTGAAACAGATCTCTTGACTGATTCATACCACAGATATGTTGGGGATGGGATGTGACAAACAAATGGAAAGCTCTGGCTTCTAGGAGCTGGCTCAAGCCGACTCTGCTTCCTTTCTTTCCTGCTCTCTTCAGGCTCCCTGGACCAGCACTGCTGGTGATGGCAGATCTGTGAACTGGAGGGCTTTCTGCTCCTTTGCATGGCTATTCGAGCCTCATAAGGTGGGTTAGAGAATTTCCCACTTGGCTTGTCTGTCCTTTGGGGCAATGATCCACCATTTATCTCCCTGGCTCAGAAGCTGCATGAGTTTCTTGGCTCTACCCATCTCCTGGGGATGGACTAGGGATTCCAGCCCGTGTTCTCCAGCCTGGAGACAGTGACTGTGTCAGCACGAGTCCACGTTCTGGTGGGGGTGGTCCCAGCTATAGCCCTGCATGGGCACCTTTTAGTGTGAAAAGCTCTTCTTCCCCATCACACTGGTGGTTTCTTTCATGTGTCATGCCCGGAGCACATAAGATTGCCCCTACCCCACCTCCAGCACATGGCCCTCTTCCCCCCTGCCCGTCGCCATATTGGGTGCAGTCCCTTTCACTCCAGCAGGGGGCGGCGCCGGGCGCGGAGCGCCGCCCCTGGTGGCTCCCTGCCTGGCCCTTTAAGAGCTGCGGCAGAGGCCTGTCCGCGCTCTGCCATTGGCCGCCGCGCTTCGTGCCGCGCGGAGGGGTCCGCCCCGATCTATAACGGGGTTTACCAGCACCTTCTCAAGGGCGCTGCTGTGCGGCCAACCACACTGCGGCGTCAGGCCCGCCCCGCCCTTCGTGCCCGGTAGCGCGGGTACCGTCATTCTACTGGCTAAAAGGGGAATCAATCAGGTCTCGTCCCACCCCCACTGAGGGAGTGCCGTAGCCCATTGGCTCTGCTGGCTGTCAGTCTCTCTTACTGCTTGGCGGAGCCAGGCCGCGCGGTTGGTAGACTGGTATCTGCCTGCCTCTTTTCACGCCGTGACCCAACCAACGTCCGAGTGAAGGGGATCGCCGCTCTCTGATTAGCTGATCCGCCTGCCGCCGGGGTAGGTTGCACGGATATATCTTGCCGGCGGCAGAGCACGCCGTTGCGTGAGGTGCTTCTCGTCCGCCGGGCCGGCCTGTGGTGAAGTGACGCCTCCCGCTCCCGTCCCATCCCGCTCCGCCCGCAGGTGAGGAGGGTGGGGGTGCTCCTGGGAGTATCCGGGAGCTCCCGACATGTCGCGGCCTCCCGGGGGGTTTGCGGGCCGCGCTCCAAGGCTTGTCACGAGGCGCTACCCCCCACCCCCGCTAGGCCGCGGGATCAGGTGGCGGGGGTGAGCGGCTGGTGCACCCCCCTCACCGCTCCTGGCGCTGAGGCCGTTGCTCTGGTCGCGGCGGCGTTCTGTAGCGAGCGGCCTCCGCCCCTTTCGCCCACCTTGTTCCGTGGCTGGGTCTCTGCACCGTTGTGGGGCTCTGAGCGGGACCCTCGGGCGGGTGAGACCCTCGGAGTCTGTCGGGGTGGGAGCGGGGCGCTGCGGAACCAGCGGTTACTGAGAAGGGAGAGGTGTTTGTTTAGGGAGGGAGATGGGGGGGATCGGCTGCTCACGGGCCTTTATTGTGCGAGTCGAGGTGTGGAGCTGCGAGCTTTGTTCTCGGCTTCAAGGGCTCTGCCGTGTGTTCGTCTGCTCGCGATGGGGTTTTTTCATTTGAGGGGGTGGGGGGGTTAGGGGCGAGTGGGCCCGAAGGCCGTCAGGGAGCTGAGATAGCCCATCTCTGTAGTCAGGTGTAAGTGTCGGTTGAGGTGGTAATTCTGGGTGATTACCCAGTGAGGTTGTCCTTACCCATGTAGGGTCTGCATTGCTTTAACTTCATAGATGGAGTCATAATTGGAGCAGGAGAGAAGCATGTGTCTTACCCTGACTTACCGCATGACCTTGGCTGGATCCGAGATTAAGCCAAGATTTAAATTCAAAGTAGCGCTTGTTTGAAGACTTTCCAGCTTCTTGTATGGCCCTAGATGTACTTGCTGGGGGAAAATCTGAGGAAAAAGCTTACATGCATCTTTCAGGTATATTTGAATCTTGATCTGGATGATAGAATGCTGTATTTGTTCAAAACGGGATTACCTGGTGACCGTTAACGTTAAGGGTTATGCACATATAGGCAATATTCCTCGCAAAGAAAATAGTAATTTATTTTCTTTCTCAACTGGAAGCAGCATTTGCAGCAAGCCGCCATGTTTCCAGTTCATGCTATTTTTGTCCAGCCTGTGCTCACACAGCCAGGAGTGACAGCTCTAGGAAATGTGGGCACTTCTACCAGGCTCTGAAAATGAACACTTCCAGGTGTTGCAAATCACAGTGGTAGAACTATGTGTTTAGGTTTGTTTTGGCTAACAATACATTTTAGGTTGGTATTGTAAATGGAAGGGAGTGGAGGAGCTAATAGACAGAAAAACCTTCATTTCAGATCTTTTTTGAGATTTTCCCTTTGGCCAAGCTTTTGCTTTCTTACTTTCTTTCTGTAAACAATAAGCTTAGTGGTTTTGCTGGATAGTTCTTGATGCTGGTGGTAGCATGCTCCTGTGCTGTCAACTGAATTCACCTTTTCCTGGGGTGTTGTGGTCCATATACTTCCTGTTGTGAGTCTGGCTTTAAAAAAACCCCAAAAAGCAGTTTAATGGTTGTAACGCATAGCTAAACTGAAGACTATATTCAAGTATTTATATGCTTAAGGTCTTGCATCATAGAATGGCTTAGGTTGGAAGGGACCTTAGAGATTATCTACTCTAACCTCCATCTTTGACTGTCTCCCAACGTGCTTGCATGAAAGGGATAATTAAAACATGCTAGATAATTTAACATGCCAAAACATGTTAAATTTTACAAAATCTGTTAAAAAAAGAATCTTTAGGTTTAAATCTCTTTAAAATCAATCTTGTGTATGTGAGATCCTGCATACTGGGTCTCCACTTACTGGTTTGTGTGAATTAGGCAACTTTTTTTCCTAGGCTCTATTAAGTATGAACTGAAGTTGAAGGCTAGAAAACATAACTGAAAGTAGGAGACATAGTGCATGAGATTTTCTTTGTGTGGGCCAAGTGTAAACATCGAGTCTTCTAAAGGGATTCTTTGCATTTGCAGTACTAGTAACAACAGAAAACTACTAGAAGAGTTATTTGTACTGTGATTGTAAGACCACTGCTCTACTTTTCGTTTTGCTGCTGGCACAACAGCATCACTAGAGTTCAGCAGAATTGATGATACTCTTTAGGTGTCTTCATTTTAGTTAAGTATATTTTTATTTTAAAGATGAGGTCTTTATGCACCTGGTGAAGCAGCAGGCTGTTGGCTCAAAGCGTTTTCAAACAGTAGGACAAACATACAGAGGAGCACTTCTCATGAAAGCAAGAAATAAAGCAAAGATATTGTTACTATAAAAACATTGATATTTCTGTTCACAATAGTATCTTGAGAAAGCAATCGTAAGCTTAGCATAGCTGTCCTGCTTGAATTAGAAAATATTTGAATGGACTGTTTTAGTTTTCCATTATAGAACCTGGGCCTTTTAGTCTAAGTAATGTGAATGAAGAATCAAAGAAATAATCCAGGTAGAGTAAGACTCTAGCAGGGTGGTAGTGGTGCTTGTGCTGCCTGTAGTCTGATCTGCCTGGAACAAACCGATAGTGAAAGTGATAGTTTTTTTCAAGAAGACTGTACTTTTTTGCAGGTGCCCATATAAAATCTCTGGAGTTGAGTTGCTGACTCCTTGCTGAAGCTGTTAATAGACATGATAGTCTGCAGTTACCTTACTGAATAATTACAAACTCTAATGTCCAGGCACTCTAAATGAATCCCAGAATCTTTGCAGGCAGCAAATGTCACAGTGGTCTCAGGTCCTAGTTTTGCTAGTTTAGTCTGGACCTCTTCCAGAAAGACAGTGTAGCTGTTGGAGTGCTGGTGGTGTGAGCTGTCAGTAATGTACAGATAATCTGTTCTGAGCCTGATTCCTTGCTGAGGCAGATGGGAAATGCTGCATTCTGAAGTGCTGGTGGCCATGTTCCATTTTCTTCACCATGGCCCTGTACTGTTGTCTCATTTCACTCATGACTGCTGTTAGCCTGACTTGCTGTTTTAAGTTTAGTGAAGCCATGATAGATCAGCCTGAAGTGCTAGGATCTGGTCAAAGGTTGAGGGTCTTCTGTGGGCCTGCTGTGGTTAAAATGGGTAGAGGTAGAGGAGTGATTTTATTGACAGGAATCTGTTGTTCAGCATGCAGAAAATATTTTGTTAAACCTTAATCCTGGTGATTTAAATCCAAGTGGGAGTGAGCTTAAATTTCACTGTAATGTCTATGTAGCTCTGTTGTAATCTACTGTTTCTGACTGCTTATGTGTAGCTTTTGCTTTTTACTTGAAGAAGCGGCATTGGAGCCAAATGGAAAATTTGCAGACCTAAGATGATGACTGGACCTGCTGCCAACTTGATTGAGTTGTTGAAGCAGCTCTTGGATGTCAAAACAAAACCTGTTCCAATGGCAAAATCATAGGGTCTAAGTAGCTCCTTTTATCATGAAGCAGTCTGGAAAGCAGTATAGGCATAAAGCTGACTGTTATTTTTCACTAAAAAATGAGTAAACAAACCCTTCAGACTAGCACTTATGAAATCTGCATAGTTAAATGGACTTTTAGAAGTAATGTTTTTTTCTCTAATTGGAGAGTAAATGAGGTTGGAGTAGGTCCAGTAGTGTGTCCCTCACCCAGGTGTAGAATTCCTGTTTAACAGAACCTGTTTAAGATTGTTAAAAGACAAGTGTAGGATAGTCTGTGAATTCTCAAGGCTTTGGGTTTTAAGCGTACTCAGTTTTCATTGTGGACTTGTCTCAAATCACAAGGGCCAGTTTTCTTTTTGTAGTGCTAGGTGCAACATAACTGTCTTTTCACCACTACACGGAGTCTTACCAGTTAGGCTCAGGGTGGGACATCTCAGTTTAATGTTACAGCAGGTCTCTCTAGAACATCCCTGCTTAAGTTTTTTCCGTGGCAGGATTACTTCCAGCTTTCCTCTGTCAAATTGAAGCAGGATTTCAGCAGCTTCCAGAACTGCCCTAGTATCAAAAGGAGAAGGGATGAGACATGTTCCATTCACTTTGGAACTGTGTACCTGACATACCTGGTTACATCTTCTCTGTAGTTCAGAGCTGCTGGAAATGGGATGAAGGAAGTCGGAGTACTTATTAACAGTAGTCTGTACATGAACTGTTTTGGGGGCTGTTGTTTCAGGATTATCAAATTGTCTGCAGGTGCCTTAAAAAAATTGACCTGTGTGATGAGACACATTCCAAGGTAATTTATCTCATGGAAAAATCCCCAAATAGTGATTGAAATTCAGGGTGTACTTTGGTGTGTGAGTTTAATTCCAGATGCACAAGTTTACCTATGTGAGAAGAGTATCTATGCCTCTTGTGTATGTCTCTCCTTGCATTTTGGGCTTCTGGAGGTACCAGAGATTAAGATTAGTGAATCTGTTGCTTTGGTTTTGTTGTCTTTTTTTTGGCTTTAGTCAAAGCTTAAAATTTTTAGTTCTAGAGTTTCCACTTTGCTTGCTCTGTATTGCATTTTGTAATGAATGGGAGACTTCTGCTGACTTTGAGAAACAAAAAGCCGTATTGAGCCACCTGAGAACAGCAGAAAAATTTCTATATCAAGCTCTGATTACAAAAGTAATAAACTGCACGTGAAACTCTGAGTTCTGTAATGTAAGAAAGAACTTAGATATGTATCTTCTGAGTGCTTTTCTCCTGTGACACAGTACAACAGAACTCTAAAAAAATCCCTCTAACTACAGTTGAAAGAGGAACTCCAGCTACTTGGCCACTGGAAGGTGACCCTCGCTGGGTTGTGGGCATAGGGCAGCACTTACAAACATTAACTTACAACAAAACCTGTTTCTTGCTGTTAACTCCAAGTGAAGACCCAAATGCTTATGCTGCTTCTGCAGAAATGCTATCCTGCTCTCTGTATAGCTGTTTTTTGTGTTGCTGAATAGAAGTGATGATTGTGATCACACAAAGTAGAAAATTGGAAGCCAGTTGAGAGGGCTTGAAAAAGAAAGGAAAAAACCCTAAACCCACACCAAAATAGGCCCAGCAGTCAGGGAAGAGGGCAAAATGTTTGGAGATGAGAATCAGAGGAAAACAACTCAGTGAGAAATTTATGTAATGTTATTTACCTTTAAAACAAATTATTTTAAGATTCTTGTAGGATAGATTATAATTTTTTTCTCCTTTGTTAAACAAGATCTGATTTGCTGGCTGTTTGATCTTTATGTTCCCGACCACAGGAATAACACCTAGAGCCTTTTTCTCTCCCGGGATGACAATTCTGTACCCTACAGGTGTAGATGCTGATCTCGACTTCCTAAATTATACTTTTAAGTGATTGTGTTGTTTCTCTGATTTTGTGCTAAATGCTCTTAAAAATTGCATTTCTCAGAAATACTATTATTTAGACTCTGAATAACAGCAGAGCAATCAATTCCTTTCTTGCTTGCCAGAGTTGAAAAATACAAAAAGCACTGAATTTTGTCTACAAACTGGCAGACTTCATCATATCCATCAACTTGTGGATCACACTTAGGTTTGTTAGCAGAAACACAGACTGACTTCTAGAGTGACAGCTCTTCTGCGGCAATTGATGACTTGTTTATTTGTATTCTTACAGTGTTTAAAAGGGCTGTGCATTGCTGCTGAGTAAGGCTTCCCATCTGCCACTGGCAAGCAGAAGTGGTTTTCAGTACTAGCATGGGCAGTGTTGAATGTGTGTTTGAATTCTTTTTTAATCTTGTAGTGAAAATGAGGGGTTTGTGCTTTAAATTTAGACTCTTTGCTTGGGTACTTTGATTAGAAAATAGTTAAGCTTCTAAATTGACTTGTCCATATGTTGGTGTCGTGTTTAACTTCATAGCATCCTTCATCAGTATGTTGCAGAGAGCTTTGGGTATTGTTCTGTCTTTCTGGTGCACCAGGATAATGAAGTCCAGAGAACGCTGCTTGTAATCTCAAATACCCTATGAATTTAGGCACTAACTGGAGAGTGAAGTCCCTACTGAATACGTATATCTTCAGGACTCTTAATATTTTCAAGACATAGTAGTAAGAGTTGGATCCTGGTCACCTCAGAATCGGTTTTAATTTGATCTTCTGATTTTTCATCATTTGTTGGATAAGTTATCCTGTTATCAGCTAACTTAGCTAATTTCATGTTTTGGTTTGCAAGTGTCTCACGTGTTATGAAAGGGTTCTTCTACCTTTGAGAACTTCTCAGACAAGCGGCTTTCCTTTTGATTTCATCAGAACACAAAGTTGACTTGGTACCAGGCAGGCAGCTGTCTATAGTAGTGCCACTATGAAATACAGGTGTTGTTTTTGTGACACTGACTTCTGTGTCCGGTGGGAGGCAGGTAATGGGACTCACTTTTTAAAGGAGATTAAAATTTTAAGACTAGTTGCCTGTTTATTTGATGTGCTTTTTTAGACCGTCACGGTTTAGGCCTGTGGTCAACACCTAGGTGTTACATTTATTCCCCTCAGAAAGCCAGGGCTGTATTAAAGTAATAAAGGTATCTCCTATCTCTGTGTCTGGTGTCTTGTAGTGCTTTAAATATGAATTTTCTTGAAAAGGTTTACACTGCGCTTTGTACTCGAGAGTAAGGTGGTGTAACTGCAAATTCCCAGTTGAGATGGACACTGGAATTTGCTTAGTGATGCAATTTCAGCTTGATTGTCTCGTTCATTCTTGTGCTTTGTAGCTTGCAAAGGTATCAGTTTGTTTGCTTAGTCAGCAGTAATAGCAAGTGCAAATTGTATTTAAAAAACAAACATCTGGAGAGTTGTGACTACGTGGGATGGGTTTTGCTTCACTTTTAATCTATAGCATGCATTTTGGGGGCATATTAGGTGTTTTTTTATACTGGCAAATTTTCTTGTCAGAGCAGTAGAAGTACCTGCTTCTGGTTATCCCACATAGATAAATGGTTTGTGGCTTTGAATGTGCTCACTTGTTGCTAAGCAACTTGGAGAAATCCCAAATGACACTTAATTACGCAATCCTGTTAACTATTGACCAGACCTTCAGTGTCCAGCAAAAGTGCTGTTTACCAGCTTTCTAGTGTGATGTGTGTAGATACTACTTTTTCATGTGAGCTGCTTTAACTTTTCAAGAGGCTGCCTTAAGGGAATAATTTAAGTTACTGTGAGGGAGTTGCATTCAGAGTTTGATGTTCTAGTGTAGGGGCAACAAATATCTTAGTCTGGGTAACATGTCAATCCTACTGTCAGTTGCTTTTGTGTAGTTGAAGTAGTGGAACTAGATCTGATTTATATTTTGTGGAAGCTGATGAGGTGATTGGAAACCGTGTAGCAACTCGTGAGAATCTTAGTTAAACCCTTAAAAAGACTAAGAGGGTGTGCAACAAGTCACCCTACAGCACACAAGTAGCCCTATGAGAAAATATGAACTGGTGTAGAGTTGTTAAGTCTATAATATACCAAACAGCTATAATGCATTGTAGGAGCCTTGGATTTTTTTGAGAGTGTTGAAATGCAAGTCCAGAACACAGCAACAAAGATGGCAGAGAACAAGGGCCGTAAGGATAATGTTAAAAACAAACCATGGCCTGTTTAGGATGTGCTTCAACCTGAGTTGTAACTGGCCTTTCTGATAGGACTGGTATTTTTCTTGACAGAAGATACTTAAGTGACAACTTTTCTGACTTCCATGTTTTATTTTGAAGGAATCTCATCCCGCTGGCTTACAATATAAGGCTAAGTGGGTAATGCAGTCATTGGTTATCCAGAGAGCCTGAACACTGATATTCATACATTAGAAAGACTTTTGTACAGGAAATCTAAAAAAATTCTATATCCTTTTGAGGCCATGATGGCTGCTTCACTGTCAACTGTGCAGCAATTTGGAAAGAGCACTGACCAATGGTAGCTGTTAGGTGTTCTCTGAGCGTATTACTTTACTGAATGCTAGTATGCTAATAGTTTTTGGGGACCTAAATCTGAATTTGCTAATACAGAATTAACATAAATGGCTCTAATTTACATAACTGTACTTTGGAAATTCAGTGCCTAGCATTGATTTTCTGCCAAATAGGGGCATTGTAACAGATGGTGGAATTTTCCACCAGCCAGGTGATAACCACTGTAAAGGAGATGTATCTTCCTGTGAGTCTCTTGGCTTAAGGAAAGAGCTCAGTTATGCTGCAGAATTTGTCTAGTGTATTTATTATAATTTGAATTATCCTATCACATATTTGGCATAATATGAGTTGATGTTTATGTATGAATCTTAAATCATCTGATTTTCAGCTTTTCCTGACGATTTTCACCCTTTCATCATTATCTCAATTGACACGAAAATGTGTGGATAAGCTGCCATCAGGAGGAAAGTAGTGACAGTTCATGCATTTGGTACTATTATGCTCTGTGTAGTAGTAATGCACTACAAAATATGTGCAGTTATTCTTTGGTCAAGAAATAGTGGAGGAATAAATCGCTCATGAGTGGTAGGGAGCAAATATTCTCTCTGGAGATGCTGAGCTTCCATCATTCAGGTTGTGCTGGCTGGAGGACAAGAACAGATGGCAGCTGGCAACATAGCAGCAGGTGCAGCGGGAGTGAAAACAGATTGTTGTCCTCTGATTAGGTCACGTAAAGGTTTTTCCTATTTCAGGTCTGCGTAATGAGAACTGGGCGTTTCACCATTCCTCTTTCCATGCTGAGAATTCATTCTGATAGGTTTTTCACCTTTAGCAATAGGGAAATTCTTTGATTTGTTTTTTTTTTACACATGGAAGTATAATGGGCACAAGCTGCTTTCAATATATGTTCAGAATGACACTGGGACAGCTCAGAACAGCATGAAGATGGTATGCTGGTAGGTTAATAGAGGTGAGGATGCTCTTACTGACTAAAAGAAATCTGAAAGGGCTTTTGGAGAATGAGCTGTTGAGATTTTATTTGCTACACGTAACAGTTTAGCGTTGAAGATGTCAACTTTCTGTACAATCATATCCTGGAAGTAATTGAAAATAATTCTCAGAAGATACTGATTCAGCACTTTACAGAATTGAGTAGAAAACATTCCTATTGACACAGCTAAGGAATAAGCTTGAGTTCCAGGGGAAACTAGGCTTTATAAGAGAATTAGATGCACCCCATGCACCCTCCTCACTTGAAAGAAAACTAAGTCAACCAGAAACCTCTATGTTCCTTTATATAGACTTTATCACCCAGCAAGCAATGATCTTGTGGGGTATGGTAGGACCGGCTTTCTAATTCAGTGCACAGTGGCAAATTTTTAACTGCTGTGAAACAATTAACTTTTACACTGTCAGTCCCACAGTCTGTCTGCCATTTCTACTGTCACTACTTTAGGGTTATCTTACCCTGTGTAATAACAGCTTCTGAGTGCTTGACAGGAAACAAAAGTTAAATGAGGATATCAGCAGTGATACCCACAATGTAGGCTTGACTCACCTGTAGGGTTTTTCTTATCGTCTGGTAACGTTTTGTGGCAATCTGATGTGCAGAAGAAGACAAACAAATGTATTTCAGTTTTCTGTCTCGTCAGACTGTGCTTGACCATCTGTACTGTAATATACTAATCTTATGGCTCAAAGCCTTCTGTGACTCATCAAAGCCACAGATACAGGGAGCTTGCTAAAATGGAAGCAGCCTGCAGAATCTGAGCACTTCCTGTGGGTCAGACCCAACCATGGAGTCTCACTTTCTACATGGTTCTATTTCTCTTGAAAATATTCTCAAATAACTGAAAGCTGCTGCGTGTATTAAAGTTTTTTTAGTTCTGGGTCATGTTTATCTCCCCCTCTACTCTGCCCTGGTGAGACCACACCTGGAGTATTGTCCAGTTCTGGGCTCCTCAGTACAAGAGGGATGTGGAGCNCTATGATTCTATGATTCTATGATTCTATGATTCTATGATTCTATGATTCTATGATTCTATGATTCTATGATTCTATGATTCTATGATTCTATGATTCTATGATTCGTCATGTTTGCTCATCATATAAGTAATGCTTACATGTGCTGATACACACTTCCTACTGAAAGCAGGTACTCATGTGCACACCCTCTGGGACCTGTCAGGTCTTTCTTACTGTATTTAAACTTTCAAAAGTACATTTAATAAGTAGAATGGGTACACTGCATTTTTAAACTTACAAAGGGAAAAAGTATGTTAAAAGCAGAACAAAACACATCAGTGCATGCAAAACTGTAGCAGCTTTGTCATATTAATAGGATTCTAGTTATATCTTCTGTTTTGAACCTTAAACTGCCTACCTGCCAGGGTAGGAGTCTGTGTGCTGTATCCCCAGCTAAGCCGGATGCAGTGCATGCTGGCCTTTGCTGGGATCACATCCTCAAAAGCAGCAGCGTGTCTCTTCTAGCAGTGTGGTTAAACTGCCTTGTCTCTTCATTCCAGCTTGTTGGATGTTAAGAGTATAGTTTGAAATAAAAAGAATTTCACAAGTTTGTTTGGACTTGTTTTTTTATTTTGGATAAAGCTGCCTTCCATACTGTGTATGCACTCTCTGGTGTTTGACGTTCCTCTTCTGCATTCCTGGTGCACCCAGCAGTGTGACACTAACAGCCTTTGCAGGCCTAGACAAGGTGCGTGTTTGAAACTGCCACTGTAAGAACACTTAGGTCATCTCTGTCTTTGGAAGCTACAGTCTGTTGTCAGTTCTTAGCATTTAAAAAATTGCTTCTGAAATTCAGTAAATGTAATGAAAATGTCAAATACTAATCTGGAACAATTGTATGCAAGAAGCAAGTCTGTTATCCTTTCTCCCTTTGAGATGGTTGTTGTCAACAGCTCTGTTCACCCAAGGTGCTGTTAGATAGTGACAATAAAAAGCTTGTCTGAACTTAACTGCTTAGTCCTGGACTGTGCAGGCTCTATCTGGATTAGCCTTCAGTGGAGGACTACTTAATTTGACTTCCTTGTTTCTGATGCTGCCTCTTGGAGCTATTTATAGTTGTGCAGTCTGAAGTAAAAGCGGATAAGTAAATGATGGCTCCTGAATTGCTTTTTAGAAGTGTCAAGCTAGTAGTATGTTGGTTTTGGGTTGCAGTACACATGTGAAGTATGTGCATGTTGAATTTGCTGTCGTGCACTTGTGAAAGTGGGGGAAAGGATGGGGTGTCCCTTGTGTGGAGAAAGTTCTTCCAGCTGTTCCATGTGGTCTTCTAATGCCCTTTGGGTTAAGATCTGCTTGACTTGCTGCTGACAGCACTTTCACTAGCTCTTCTGTCAGCACTATAGGGCCTGAATAGCTGCTGGAATGGTAGCAATATTTTTATATAGTCTGTGATACATCAGCATCAAAGCTGTCTGCCAACCGCCCATTTTGCTACCTACCGGTATAATCAAGTATGAAGCAGAAAATCTCTTTGCTTCTATATTAGGTAGCAAGAATATGTGCTGGTCTCAGTGTTTTTTTCCGGCTAGTTTGAACCTGTTTTGTATGAGTTTGAACAGTGTGTGTGTGTGTGAGTATTTGAAAGCAGGGAAATGCAGGAATGTGCTCTGGTTTTGGCTGACCTGGGCTGAAGGTACAGATTGTGTAATCTAATTGCAAAGAATTTTTGTGATATTTACACACCAGTGGAAATTGGGTACGGAGTCCCCTGATTGATTTGTCCCTGGGTATGAGTGATGCTGTTCGTTTGACTGGTCTTCTAGATTTAAAAGAGAGGAGACTTGCCAGTTTTGGTGAAAGTGAGGGAAGAACAGCAGATACTTGTCTTTAGTGTGGTAACTTTAATATAATGCAATATTCCTCTGCAGTGCTTGTCACCAGCAACAAGGAGTGCTTTGCTGCTGATAAAAATAGATTGGACTTGTTCTGACCTTTTAAAAATGCCCCTAATACACTAGCACAGGCTTTGCCTTAGAACATCTGACTTCTAATTCTGATTGTGAAGTCAAGTGAGGTAAATAGAGCTGGGATTGACTGTAAGTGACTTAGTCACTTAACAAATCCTCTTGAAGAGCCATACTTGCTTGCCACCTGCTTTACTGTAGGATGAGTAAATGCTGGTGCATTGTGAGGTAATCTCCCTCCCACCACTAATTTGGTACCCAGTGCCCTCTTCTCAACACCACAGGTAGTTAACTCAAAAACACACTAGTTAAACTGCTTACTGTGGTTTTGGTGTGCTCTTGACATTGTGGCTTATGCTGTCACTGTATGAACAGCATTGTGAAATGCCCATGCTTTACAGAATTTTTTTCCTCTAGTTTTCAGTTGACCAAAGAAATGGTGATGGAGAAGCCAAGTCCCCTGCTGGTCGGGCGGGAATTTGTGAGGCAGTATTATACTCTGCTGAACCAAGCACCTGACTATTTACACAGGTAAAGCTCCATTTCACTGTTTTCCTGTGTGTATTCCTTAATTTGTATGTTCAGGTTGGTGAATAAACTTATTGCCATATCTTGGCTTGCTGAATTTGGATGCTTAATCTGATTTACTTAAGACAGAGTGTAGGTGTAGCTTGCTTCCAGTTTTAATCAGCTGGGTTACAGTGTGGCTAATAAATATTACAGAAATTAAAGGTGTGTTCTGAATGCTACTGAAATACTGCTAGGCAGGTGTTCTAAGGAAAAAATGGAGAAGTTATTGAAAAATATGTTGATGGCGGCTTCTATTTTTAAATCAATATAGATAGAAATTGAATAAATGTTATTTAGCTAAACATTTTGTTTTTAGTTTTGTCTTGACAATTCTCCTTGACTAGGGGAGAAAAAGCATTGTCAATGGTGGATTCTTTTATGATGGTATGTCTTAGCAGTCACACAAGCGGTTTGTAAAGGGAAATCAGAAATGATGAATGTGCAGCAAATCACCCTGTTATCTAAACAAATTGGTGTTGTTTGATTTGACAGGTATCCGACATTGCTGGAACTAACCTACTTTTTGAAGATAATGTTCTGCTTTGCTGTGCTTTTTGTCGTTAAACAAAAAATGCTGAAGCCTTCAATTTCAGGAACACTTGGAGTATTTTTTCACTTAGGTGTGGCCAGCTAGCTTTGTCTGTTTGGGTCAGAGGAAAGTTTCCAATGTGCTATGGGATTTGGTTTTAGTCTCTTACCTGCTGACAGAATGTATTCTTTTGATGTTTGACATTGTAGCTCATAATCCCTCAGTTATACGCTGGAAAAATTTACTTGTGGTGCTTTCTTTACTGTAGATGAACAAAAATGTACCATTGGTCCTAGCTCAGTCTTTACTAGAGCTTGAAGGAAAGCCTTCAGCATCCTGGATGTTCAGGGTAGTGTGTTGCATTGGAGACCTTATACAGGAAGGAGAGAATGGGACGGAATTCCTTAGCTCCTGTGACATTTTGATTTTATTTGTTAGTGCCAGTGGATATCTCACATTCGAGCGCTGCAGAGAACTTTGTGCTTTCCTCTTTGACAAAACCTCCAAATCCCAACAAGGATTATGGGATTGTATGGCTGTAGTCCAGTAATTCAGATAGAAAACTTGCCTGACAGGGCATTCATAGTGCGCTCTAATGTAGAGGCTCAGGGTTCTTATGTAACAGAACTTAGCATTAAAGTATTTACTTTCAACAGGTTTTATGGAAAGAACTCTTCCTATGTCCATGGTGGCTTGGATTCCAATGGAAAGCCAGCAGATGCAGTTTATGGGCAATCTGTAAGTACTTAAAAAAAAAAAAAACCCAGAACAACCCAAACTACTTGCTGTTCTTCCCTTTTTGTCTTTTTTCCTTTGATTAAAGTTCATAATGTAAAATTGTTTGCGCCTACTTAAATAGCATGGTGCCAAGCTTTAACTCTCAAGTTAGGCAATTCTGAAACAGTGCATTGGTTTTGCTCCTTTTGAAAGCTGCTGACTTCACAGAAATGGCTTCTGCAGTGTAACCTCTATGCTGTCCTTTCATAGGATATCCACAAGAAGGTGCTGTCATTGAACTTCAAGGATTGCCACACAAAGATTCGTCATGTGGATGCCCATGCTACTCTGAATGATGGAGTTGTTGTCCAGGTGATGGGAGAGCTCTCCAATAACATGCAGCCAGTGCGCAGATTCATGCAGACATTTGTACTGGCACCTGAGGTATGCTGTGCTGAGTGCTGTGGTTATTGCAGCACTTTCAGTGGCGTGTCAGGATTAATGAAACCTGTCTGGTTCTGTGCTGAGATCTGCAGGGTTAGGCTGGGAAGGTAGTTTGCCACAAAATTGAGCAAATACTCTGCAAATTCCCTAGGAAACTGAACCTTGGATACCCTCATTGCAGCTGAAAATGTCCTAACTTTGGCTACTAATGATGTACAATGCATATTTTTCTTTAAACTCTTTTGAAGTTATTTTATCTTTGCTTTGCCCTCCTAGCAACTGATCCTCCCGCTGAAAAAGTAGGAAGAGGAAAATGCTTCCTATCATTTGACGACCTGGGTTCCAGACTTTCTTGTTATATAAAGGGCTGAGTTAGCATTTGAGGTGGCTTTTTAAATACATGTTTGTACAGAAGTGTACACATTCATTAGCATAAATGAAAAGGGTGGTAAAAGGGGTATTGCAGGATCGCTCTTTTTCAGTTCAATTTGGAGCTAAGAATTGATACTTGAGATCCCACTAAGTTCTTGCTCCTACTTCTTTCAGTGTCATGAACTATTGGAGTTTAAAGCACTAGTGCAACTTGCTGTTGTCCCATGCATGCTGAACTTCTTAGTATGATGTGGAGTTTTGGGGTGGTTTTCCCTCCACCTGAATAACATACATTTTAAGGAGGCAGTTTTGGATTATATGGAAATGGTGATAGACTCAAGCCTTTCTCTTACTGCTTCTTGTTACTTGTTTTCTTGCTACTTCAGTTTTTACATTGCTATAATTGATGTAATTGAAAGCATGCCCTCCCTGTGAATTACCTTCTAGGGTTCTGTTGCAAACAAGTTTTATGTCCACAATGATATCTTCCGCTACCAAGATGAGGTTTTTGGCGACTCTGACACTGAGCCTCCAGAGGGTATGTACCAGGAGCTTCTGGATGGTTCTTCTGATACTTGTTTCTGGGTTCATATCAACAGTCCATTCCCAGACCGAAATACATATTCTTGCTAGAGAAGGCAAATCAGTGCTGAGCTTCATGTTCTTCCTTATTTTTAATTCACTGACAAGTTATGACATGCAGATGATTGCTATTTTTCTGACATACCATTTCTATTTAAAGAACTGTAGAATTTACTTTGCAGGCTCAGACAGATTTGTAGGCTGTAAATCTGCTTCTCTGAAGTATTTGGTCCTGGTCAAAACTGCATAACTGAACTGACAGAAGTATAAAAACTGTCAGTTCCACATCACATCTTCTATAGTGGTTTTTGGCAGAGACTTCACCTGCAAGTTGTGGAAAACTCCTTGTTTTTGAACTAAATATTAAATGTGTCTATGATGCATTTTTTTCTCTGACTCTATGTAGAATCAGAAGAGGAAGGGGAGGAACCTGAGGAAAGACAACAGACACCTGAAGCTGTGGCTGATGATACTGGTGCTTATTATGAGCAGGCTGTCAGGTAATACCACCTTACTAGTGGATGTTGTCTTAATAGACTGCTTGCAGAACAGGTCAAATGAATTTGTTGCTGCTCATGATTTTCCTCTTGGGTAGCTGAGTTTTCTGTGTATTGGGCAGCTGAAACCAGATTGTTAGGCTGAATGTAGAGGCTCCTGATTTTCAGTAGCTGTAATGCTTTTGCTGCTCTGTGGTCTAACGTTCCCTGTGCAGTGGGATTAACCTTCTGTGTGAATGCTGCATGCCTTGACTTCTGTCTTGGACGAGCAGCGTTTCTTACCAATCAGTAACAGAGTAAAATATGATGTTACCTCTTTCTTGCTTTTTGTGATGCTGTATAATAGCAATGACATTGAGGAACATCTGGAAGAGGCTGCTGCAGAGGCGGAGCCTGAGCCAGAGCCGGAACCTGAGCAGGAAGCTGAACCAGAGGTGCAGGAAGAAAAGGCTGAGCCGGTGTTAGAGGAGGCAGCTCCAGAAGAGACTGTAGAAAAGAGTCCTTCTCCAGCTCCTGCTGATCCAGCTCCTGCAGTGCAAGAGGACTCCAGGGTAATGATTGTGGATGACTCTTTTCTAAAATGTGGTGTTATCAGTATGTTTGCTGTAGTTTTGTAGAACATGATGCTATCTGGCAAGAGGGGAAAAATGCCTGGAATTAGTGTGTAAATGCTCTGTAACTATTCCCCCAGGAATTACTCTTCTCACAACCAGTTGCCTCCTTTCTATTGGTTCCTATTAAATAGCAGTTGAGACAGAACTGAGCAAATGGTTACACAGAAAACCAATATTTTGGTTAATCTTGATGTGATACCTGGTATTAGGCCACTGCTGAGTCCTGTTTCAGTTCTTTGCAGAGTTTAGGAATAAGGTGAAGGTGTGACTCCATTGTTTTTGCAGTAAGTAAATTTAAATGATTTGAAGGAAGTTGTGGGGAAACTGCTAGTGGCTGGATCCCAGATATCAATGACAGGTTTAAAATTTACTGCTATCCTGTGTTTGTTAATTTTACTAACAGGACTACATTTCAGAAGGATAAAAGCATCTGGAGTTGACTTAGTCTTCTCTTTTTTTAAAGACCTTTTCCTGGGCATTAGTAACCAGTAAGAACCTCCCTCCCAGTGGAGCTGTTCCAGTATCAGGAATACCACCTCATGTTGTGAAAGTACCGGTCTCTCAGGTAGGAATCCAGCACCTAAAGAAGCTGAAGTGCTAAACTGGCTGATAATAAACTGAGGAACTGAGGTGTGGAAAAATCCCGTGAGATCTACTTCCTTACCTGAATTTTGAGAGATTCCAAAGACACAAGTGTTTCCTGATAAATTTATAACGTGAAAGCCAAGGAATAACCCTTTTGCCATCCAGAATTACTGTGCCCTCTTAAGACAACTTTTTTTTCTGCTTCACTTACACGTGAAGTTTTGTCATGGAAGTTTATGTAATGCAGTCTGTGTCATTGCCCAGTACTGTGCTTTGGGGAAGACACTTTCTTATATGTAGCTGTGAACGGGATGACTTTCGACACTTGAGTCAAGTGACATGCTTGTTAAAGGCGTATAAATCGGTGTGAGCTAAACCTGCGTTTTAGTCACAGGTAGGAAGAACTATGAAGAGAGAAAAAATCAATTTGTCAACAACTTGTGGTTCAGCTTTGAAGAGCTCATGTTAACTCCTGTTTGGTTTTATGCAGCCCCGCCCTGAGGCAAAGCCTGAATCTCAGACCCCACCTCAGAGACCCCAGAGGGATCAGCGAGTGAGGGAGCAGCGGACAAGCATCCCACCACAAAGGGGTCCCAGACCAAGTAAGAGAAACTACAAAAAATAAACGGTTTCCTGGTATTTGATGGGTTTGTGGGAGCAGTATAATGATGAAACCTCTTAAAGTTTCCCTTTTTAGTTTTCAGGTTAGTCTAGGTGATCTTGGTGTGACTCTTTGGGAGGCTTTAGAGCTGGATTGCACAGACATTCTGTTGAGGTGTCCAAGTTTCTGCTGTAGTATTTGGCTTCAGTTAGGTGGTAAAGAGCAGTCAGAAACTTGCTAGCATAGAATGCTTACCTGAGTTCTGATGCTTCCACAGGGTGGTAATTCTGACTGACTTGTTTATTGTTTTACTTTGTTGTCAGGACTGGCTTTTGTAAACAGGTCTTATATTTCTGTTCCAGTTCGTGAGGGTGAACAAGGCGATGTGGAAACTAGACGGATTGTGCGATACCCAGACAGTCATCAGCTGTTTGTGGGGAACCTACCCCACGATGTGGATAAAACTGAACTTAAGGACTTTTTCCAAAGTAAGTTTAGTTGCTTTCCTGATCTTTGGGGGTTGTGGCCACGAGTGTGGTCAACAGAGCATTCTAATGTATGACCAAAGAACTTGGCTTTTCTCTTGCAGGCTATGGCAATGTAGTTGAACTCCGCATCAACAGTGGTGGAAAGCTTCCCAATTTTGGGTTTGTGGTGTTTGATGATCCTGAACCAGTTCAGAAGATCCTTAGCAACAGGGTAAATAAATGTCTAGTCAACGGGTTTTGGCCTGTTAATAATAGGCAATGTTTGTGTTACTTTGGCCTTGAGCATCTTAAAGGAGGTGTCATGGCTTTTCCTCCTGTAACTGGGACTTGTGTAGTGTTTGTACAGGTTGAAGCGTTTGTCACCGGAGTAGCTTATGAAAACTTAGGTGAACATGAATTTACTTGTAGAGCCTTTTTCAGTGGGAAACTGCTGAACTCTATGCAGGAAGTAAGTAAATAGCTTTCAGGAAGGCAAGGCAAGAATGATTGTATGGACAAGTCTTCCTCTTTGAAGAGATATGGGAGAAGCTGTATAGTGTGCAGATTGAAAAGAATTGCTGCCAGCAAAGGCAGGAGGGACCTGCTCAGGTTGTCTGCAATGGATGCTAATGGCAGAACGTGAACCCTGCAACTCGGTGTGCTAGTAGGTGATGAATCTGAATGCACCACAACAGCTGTACCCTGTGCTTGCTTACAGCCTGGCTTTTTGACAGCCAGGGACATCCTTTCTTTGCTTCTGCACTGTATATCAGTCTTGCCAGTGTATTCCTGGCCTTGCGTTGAAAGGCAACTTTGGTGCAGACTTTTAAGCCTTGAGATTTGGTCTGAATTTGGCATGTTTGATGTGGCTTTAGCTGTGGGATGCCAGCAGCATTGGTGGTGATGCTTGAAGACCTAGCTCATGTGAAGCCAAGCAGCCCTGCAACTCTTGCAGGAACCTCATGATTCAAGATCAGACTGCTGATAGAGTTGCTTCCTCAAGTAGTTTCCTGCTGTCGTAGTCTGAGCAGTGGCAGTGGTTTAGGGTGAAGTCTAAACCAAGTAATTTGGAACCAGCGCTAAAAGTAGGTTGAGTGAATCTGTTGGACTTCAGCTTGAATTAGTGTGGGACCACAAAGTTAGTGCATCCTTAAGCAGTTTCTTGGCAGCAGGTAACATGTGAACACTCTCAGCAGTGACTTAAAGTTGCATATTTGAGTTTTGCTGAAACAAACTAGAAATACTCATGAGTGAGTTCTCCTGCAGTGGTTGAGGTAGCTGAGTGCTGGACTTTCTATCCAGGGAATACGAAAGGCAAGTTCAGCTGAGAGGTTTGCTTACTTGTTTCACTGTGCCATGCTGCTGTGTAACTGGAGCCAGAGATGCTTGCTTTAGACTTTGATGGTTGGTGCTCTCAAGATCTTTTCTGCAAGCCTGTGTAAGTGCTTAAGTCATAATGGATGAGCATGGTTTTCCAAAGTAATTTGTCTTCATAGACTTAAATCCTGTAAGAGCAGTTTAACACACATCCTGCCCTGCTTTGGACAGCACTAGATTCTGTTTGTAGTATCCCCTGTGTGAGTTGGTTTGCAGATGTGCCCAGTTCTGAGTAAACAGATGCCAGGGAGCAGCAGGACTCTTCTTCAGGATCAATTTTGATATAAATGAGTTTTAAAGACTTTGGTAGACGGTTAGTGAAGCTAAACCTGATGTCTGCTGCCTGATGTTGAATGTGGGAGTTGACTCTAGAGTGGTGACAAGGCTGATGACTGGAGTAGGACAGTGTACTTCATCTTCAGATCTGTTCTGCTTCTAGAGTTGGTTCAGTAGATGTGAATGGTTAGTCCATCTGTTTGAGGGTGTTGTGCCAATGGTGGATTGTATTCTCCACGATGTTGTTTGTTATGCAACTGGAGGAAGTGCTTGGAACAAGAGAGTCCTGATTGTCATAGTTTGTAGGTTCTTGAATACTTCAACTTACTGTCTGTGGTGATGTCTGTAGGGTGTTGCAGTGCTCTTGATTCAGTGAGGTTTCCCAGTTGAGAACTGTTCTCTGCAATTCTAAAAGATTGAGCCTGACCTGGGTGAAAGCCTTCACTGGCCTGGTACAGGAAGGTGGCAGAGAGAATCAGGTGTATGGCTGTGCCACTCTGGAAAAAAGCCTGATCTTTCTCAGAAGCTATGCGGGCTTGGGCCTGGTTTCCACTTGGATGGGAGGCAGTCTGGGTGCACCAGCTGCTGTAGGCTTACCCTGCTCTGGCACAGGGCGGTGTTGGACTTAGATGATCTCTTCAGGTCTCTTCTGACCCATAACATTCTGTGATTTGATTCTTTGTGCTGTAAGACAAATTGGTAGGAACCGCTGTGTTGGCAGGCTGTGAATTGCCACGTATTAAGGCAAGGAAGTTACTGTTAATAGTTCAATTCCTTTTAGAAAAGATGTCAGAATACTCAGTGTTCAGCCTAAGATTGCTTTCAGAGTATCACATCTCTTATCTTCTTGAGTGAAGCCACCAGACTGGATGCCCAGTGATCACGTATTGCCATTTTCTAGTAACTGATTGTAAACCACTTCAGTTTCCTCTCATGGGGAGGAGGATACGGGATGAGGTTGCACAAATCAGTTTGACACTCGAGAGTTACTGGTGAGTCATTAACAAAAGTACCTTCTCTGCTCTTGTTGCAGCCCATCATGTTCAGGGGAGAAGTGCGCCTGAATGTGGAGGAGAAGAAAACACGAGCCGCCAGGGAGGGTGACCGCAGAGATAACAGACCACGTGGACCTGGAGGCACTCGTGGGGGGCTGGGAGGTGGGATTCGAGGGCCTCCACGTGGAGGAATGTCCCAGAAGCCAGGATTTGGAGCTGGAAGGGGGATCGGGCAACGTCAGTGAATTCATCGCGGATGTTGACGTGGTGGCGCAAACCCCTTTTCCTGCAGATTTGTGAATTTCAGCCTTGGGTATCTTGGAATGTGGCCCTAGCCTGTTATAGACTGCTACGTTTGATACTATTTTGGCCCCTTTTTGTTTGTGTTATGGTTTTGTGATTTATTTTTTTCTAGTCCTTGTCCCAGATTCCAGCTTTGTGGAACAACGTTTTAGGAAAAGTGGATTTTAAAAAGAACAGAACTGAATTTTCTTGTTCACTTCAAACTTACGGACTGGATTTTTTTGGTACCAGTGGTTTTTTTCCTAAAGGAATGTGTCCTTTATTTTTTTTCTTCCTTTCTCCTCCCTTTTTACTGAATTTGGGTGCATTTCAGTCAGTGGAATAATTTTTCACGTGCATGCGTTCAAGAGCCTTTAGGAAAATATAGTACTTGGCAAGTATTTCAAGGGCAGAAAAACTATTGATTTATTCTTTGGGGGTCATGTGAAAACATCTTCTGGTCTGGAGATATTGCCACTTGAAAGAATTGACGTTCACTTTTCTCTTTGTGGCTCTGTAAAAGTGGAATAATGGATATCCATCTGTAGAGTTTTCTTTTCTTTTGATACGTGATCACGGAAAAGAATTCGAACTACTGTTTTACCACTTCAAAAATTTTGGATTGTGGGATAGGTTTTAAATGTCTAGAACTTGACTCTTGAAACACTTTTCCTGAACTTGTGAAATTTTTTATTGAAATAGGGAGTTTTTTTCATGTTTAGTTTGTATTTGTATAAAAAAAGCAAAATTGTTGTGCCTTCTATTTATCTCTCATTCCAGTCTTGGCAAATTGTTTAAAAAAAAAAAATAAAAAAGGTCTAGATTTGCTTTATGAAGTCAAGAGTATGTTGGAGTTTTTCCAAGGGGAAGAGGTTCTTCCTTCAGTCACTAGGCTCGCTAGATCTAGCTATAGCTGAAGTTTTCTAATACTTTCTGTTCATTGGTTTGGCTGCGTTTAAATAATTTAAAACAACGACTTTTTGGATGCAGTTGAGTCGCTTTCAGGCTAAATATCTGTTTTCTAGGATGATAAACATTGCAAAAGTACATCTGAAGCAGGAGTATGTTACATCCTTTACAGTTCAGACTGCTGTATGTTTGAAGTTACTTTTTGCAGTTTACGTATTAATTTCATCCCCTACTTCTACCAGACCTGAAGTGGATGGATGGCTTTTTTATCAGAAGGAAGGTACCTGCCTGTCCTGGTGTTGAGATGTTGAATCTTTCTTCACTGCCTCTGAAAGAAGATGAAGCTGAAAGTAAAATACGGATCTGGGTAATTCCAGCCAGAGGTCTTGTTGGATGGTACTGAGTAGAGCAGAATTGTTTCTCTAATGTGTGGGGCTCAACAACTGGAGGCGCTTGGGTCTACACCAGACCTTCAGAGCTCTTGGCAATATGAAAGAGCTGCTTAGTCAGTTGCTTATCTGTGTTGGGATTCACTGTTTCCATGTTTCTTGACTTGTCTCTGTGCATATGCAGTATCTCTTTTGACCTTTTCTTTAAAGCTGGAGCAAAGCTGCCCTTGCCCAAACCTGTTCCAGAACAGTAATTTTTTTGCCTTTTACTTGCCAGCCTCAGGGCTTGAGCTTGACTGTACTAAGTGCTAGTTTGGGTTTCTTAGTTTGGGTTTCTATTTCGTCTGTCTTGAGAGTTATGGTTTTCCTTCCCCTCCTTGTGTTTTTTAGACTGAGTTGCTTACAATCTATTGCTGAAGGTTTAAATACCTTACTTAGTGCATTGGAGAGCAAAGCGTGGTAGCACTAGCTGTGGTGTGGTCTCGGCACCAGTGTACTGGAAATACAAACTGCTTCCTCTTGTGGTGGTAACTGGTATTTGTTTAAAGCTGGCTGGGTTTGTCACGTTAGAAATGACTGCAGCCAGTGTGCAATGCAACTCTGTCCACGGTGCTTGTAGTTTAATTTCTCCTTGCATTTGTTTTGGTTTCTACTGTTCTTGTTAAATCCAACACTGCAGTCACAGGTTGCCCTTCAGACTTGGCAAAATGCAGTTAAATAGAAACTCTTAACACCTCTTAACTGTCTGCAAAAGCACTTTAAGCTGGAAACATCATTTCTGTAGTGGGAGTTGGACAGTTCTGGCTGACTGTTATCTGAAGAAGAGTTGAGGAATGCTGGTGAAGAACTTGAAAGCCTGTAAGATGAGGTGTATGCTGATTTCCACAGGAATTGTACTTTCAGTGTGTGCACCCAGAAAAAGCTGTCCTTGGCCGAGATGACAAGCAAAATAAAGTATTTACAGACAATTTTCTTGAAATGTCTTGTAAAACAATATTCTTCAAGAGAAGTGATGTTGACAGTGTCTTGAACAAAATGCAGACTGACTCCAGGATTTCTGTTTTGGTTGTTTAACAAGGTGAACTGAAGAGACCTGCTGTAAAATGTCATGTGAGCTTTTCTTATTCAGCCTTTCTAGTAGCCTTGAGCCTTTCTGGTTTCTGCATTGCTGTGCTGTCAAGTCCTCAGTGTATCTTGTCAGAGGTCTTCAGTAGGTTTTCTTGCCTAGATTGATGGTGAATATGGCTATGAAGTAGTTTTTGTTTTATTTGCCCCAGCTGGCTGCAGTGAGCAGTAACTCTAGAAAGAAAATGCTGCAGGGCAGTCTCAAATGAGTAAGTCCACATCTCCCTGCTGGCACCTCCACCTCAGCTGAGACAGTGAGGTGTCTGACACTCTCTTGATGCCCCAGTGCTCTGTGGGCACTAGGAAGTGGATGTCCTTCAGACCTGGGAATCTTTCTTTGGTGAAGAGGATGGTTCTGAGGGTAGGTATGAAGACTTGGAGTTGGCCTCTACAGCTGATGATTCTGCACCCTACAGAGGGAGGTATTTTGGAACAAAATGTGGTTGTTTTTAATTGCTTCTCTTTACACTCCTAGAGCTGCCTGGCTCTAGGAGCATGTGGCACATACTAGCAGTCTCCTCAGGCTTTGCAGGCTTTAGCAGGACGTAGTTATCTCGGCAATTGTTTCGTTTTGCAGCAGTGTACTGATCTTTCCCTGGCTGGTGACTTGAAAAACTGCTCTGCTAAGATACTGAGGCTATTGTGTTGTGCTGTGCTGGTGCTTGATGTTGTGTGTAGGACAGGGCAGGGGGGTTTAGTTGCTTAAGTACATGAAACAACAGAGTTAAACACTTAAGAATTCTGTTGTTTCTTAAACACAGCAGATTTCAGAGTAATGGTGTGTCCCAAGAATAGATTCTTGAAGGGCAAGATGTTGCCCTTCTATTTTCTGTTACAAAATGCCACTGGGTAAGTCAAGCAGGATCTGCTGTTCCACTGATATTTCAAACTTGACAAATCACCAGACTGTGGAAGGAAAGATACTTTATCGTGTCCATCTTTGGGACACGGTGTGAGCAGCAGTTATTTAACATTTCAGAATGTCATTTTGGGTGTCTCACCAAGGACACTTTGTCTACCAAGGAATTCAAGGCTCTGTGTAAATGTGACCCAGCTTGCAAAGTGGATGTGTTCCTATGTGACTTGGTCTAGGTGATCCTGCTGTGGCAGGGGGATTGGACTGGATGATTTTTTGAGGTCCCTTCTCTTCCCTAATGTTTCTGTGATTCTGTGGTACATGAAATACCTTCTCTTTATGTGGGCCCTGGCCTAGCAGCTCTGCTCCTTGTCAGACACTGTTTCCATGTACATGGGAGTTTCCAGCATAGTTAGTCTCTGACTACTGCTGTTCACTTTAACAGGAAGTCCAGGGTATTGTAAAGGCAGCACAAACCCAACTTTTTGTTTGGGTACCTGTGAAATTCCAGAGCAACCTCAGGTGTGTTTTATAAGAGGTGAGACTCACCCCCGTCTTGTTGGAAAACTTCTCCTGCTGCCTGGACTTGATCTTTGATCCCAAGGAAGGAAGGCTAAGGCCCAGTTAGCCTTGCCAGAGACTGGGACAAACAAGGGGCAGCTCAGGAGTCTGAATGCTGCTGCTGATACTCCTGCCACTGTAGGGATTCCTTTGTGGGGTGGGGCTCAGGAGGTCATGGATGGGAGAGATTATCCTTCAGAATAAAAGGCTTAACAGCAGAACAGGTCCTACGCCCTGTTCTTAGGAACAGTTACCTGAGCACAAATGGGCTGCAGCAGGGAGCCTCTGGCACTTAAAACCCATGGAGAGAATTTCAGAAAAATCTTTTATTTATTGGAACCAGCATGAATGTATGATTCAATAAATATATCTTATATACATAGAACAGCAGAAACTTTACATTCCATCTTCAAACTGCTGAAATAGAACTTCTGTTTTAAAATCTTCAATGTTTGATTTTTATTTTACAAGCCAGAAAAATAATCTGCCACTGTCTGTGTGGTCATGCAAACTGTGTAAGTCACGGGTTTGTTTCATCATGATGTAAAAATGCTGTTTTTAAGGAAACATTTGCTTTGCACTCTAACCAATGTCGCAAAAGATACGTGAATGGAGTGTGAGGCCATACCAACGTTGTGTCTGCCTGCGTTTGTGTCTGGGCCTATCAAATTCCCACAGAAAAGACATGTAGGTCCCTTTTTAAGGTGGGTAGGGAGAAGACTGGTAGCACTTCATGATTAGGTTAATCCTTCTGACAACTGCATCCCAAGTTTTAACTGTGGATTAACATTTGGCATGTCTCTGGTCTCTCCTCTGTTCTTGAGTGGAAGGACAGTGTGAAAATTGAGTTGACTCTTGCTTCTTACCTTAACTCCAGTGATTAATTCTTACTCTCTGAATACTTCTCTGGTAGTGACTACTACTCTGAATATTTTTGATGCCTCCTGTGAGGTGCTGATATATTAGCACCCACCATGCAAAGAATAATACCTGTTTTAAAAAAGCTTACTTAATAGGAGGTGAGTTTTGGCCTTTTAACAGCAGTTGCCTCTTTTTTTCTTGGAAGAGCTACTAGGGCAGTTTTAATGATGCTGCTTCCTTTTGAAGTCTTGATAAGATCAAAGAATTAAAGGAAAATGCAGTGGTCCTTCCCTCTGTATCCTGGTTTGGTTTTTATCTGCACTCACACAAGCAAATATAGTTCAAATCTGGATTTCATATTTACAAGAGGCTCTGGATGGGTGAGTGAAGAGGACCATCCTCAGTGGCCTGTCCGGCAGCTGAACACTTGTTCTGTGTCAGCAAACCCCACGTTCCTACCCTCAGCTCCACTGGAGAGTGGAGGGTGACTGGTATTGACCTCTCTGGGTGACAGTGACCGCTGGCAGAGGGAGCCCTCGGCTGTCCCTGGTATAAACAGCATCAAGGCTCTGTTGTATCTGGAACAAATGAGCGTTAACAAGTCAAGCTCTGGAAACAAAGATGTTCTTCATGAACTGGCTTTACAGATGGGAGAGACACCGGAACTAGGACAGAACAATGGCCCTGCTCAGGGAGATTTTTCAAAAGGTTTTTGGAGGTCTTTGTAGATACCAGGAGTGGTTTTTTGGGGGTTTGACCAGTGGGGTGGATAACTCTGGGAAATGAAGGCCGTGTTTATCAGGGACACAAGGAAAAGGCTCTGTAGGTGCTAAGCTGTTCCCACTTCTGTTTGTTGTGTATCTTTTCAATGAGAAGGTATCTCTGCTTTGTGTGTGGGTGTTACTACTCTGTGCAGGTGCTTGTATGTCCCCTCCAAAGTAAATCCAAATGTGCAGTGGTCGGCCTGAAGAGAAAAACCTTAAGTATTTTTATTTTGCTTCTGGAGAGAAACTCATTTACAAAACCATGTAAATGTGTGTGCGTTTATAGTTGGAAGGGAGCTCCTAGGTCCTCCCCTCCCTTTTTCATTACTCCTCGTCTCAGGTTTAATATAACACACATGGTATGCTGTACACTGGTAGTGTGAGTAGACAGCAGTCCATAAAATGCCACTGGCCACAGCGATGTTCTGCCCACAAATGGCTGTTGTTTGAGCTCAGGCGGGTGGTTAAACAGCTGCTTGGGACAGGCTGTGTATCATCAGGATAAGCTGCTTCCCAAATGATCTTCACTGATGCTGCAGGGATGGCAAATGGTGATGGAATGTGCTGTGACCTTTGCGTGTCGGGCCATTTCCAGGTGAGGTCTTTACATCTCCCTATAGATCTCTAAATGCATGGAGGTTTTACTGTATCTCAAACACGTGCATGAATGGCTTTTAGCACAGTTGCCTTCTATATCAGTTCTTTTGAAACATTCATCTCTTTCCTGCAGCTTGATGAGACCACGAATGAAGTAGTGAGCTCTGGCCATGATTAGTGCTGTCAGTATGTCACGGCCAGACTTGGGTACCACATCGACTTTTTGCATATGAATTCCATTTCACAGTAGGCTTGAGATGCTCCAGGCAGTGCATTTTCCAGGATAACTAATTCCACGTGCTCATGTTCAGTTAAGTCATTTAATGTCCCTCACCTCAGGCCTCTGGAGTTGGCCTGTCTCCTGACCTGCCACACCAGTAGTGGGGAGTGCAGGGCCGATTGTATGGTGAGGTGCTCTGACCTTGCAGTCAGAGAGCACAACAGATCCATCTTTCCAGTGAGGGAGAAGGTGGATCATACACCTGTCTCTCAAATTCTCACATAGCATCACTGTTAGGACCTTTCCCAAACATTCCAAATGTGGATACTCCTGAAGCTGACAGATCCCCAGGCTGACCTGCTCTTGTGATAGGATTTAAGGAGGTATTAATCAATTGAGTTCTAAGTGTCTTTCAACTGCTCTATTAAATTTAGTAGGACTGTGAAGGTCTCTTTGGGTAGAGGTTCCATCCTTAATAGTTCTACATTGCAAGTAGGTTAAGCATTGCAAGTACGTTAACTTGGAGATCTGTCAGCTTAGTCCATGCTGTTTGAGTTTTTCCCTGCTTTTCTGATCCAGTGCTGCAATTGGAAGAACACAAATCTTTTGGACAGAAACACGAAGCAGGTTTGGGAGGAGTGGAACAGAAAGGAGGTGGTCCAAGGTCAATGTAGGCAAAGGCAGAGCAGAGTGTTTCAAAGCCCTTGGTCAGTTGTTTTGTCAGACTAGTTAATTGTAAGGGAGAGGAACTCCCTTACTCTCCATCCTGCTAAGTTTTTGTGTAGTCAGCCTCTAGCTGAGCATTTTATGTAGGGCTGAGCAGTGACCAGTAGCACTAGCCAGTTAAGTAGTAAGGAGAAGATTGAAGAGCCTGATTTGTTACTAGCAGTTTGAGGCTTTTTTTGGTGGTTTGTTTCTTCTTGATAAAAGATTGGGTGGATGGCAAGCAGAGGCAAGCACCTGATCAAGGGCTCAGCCAAGTTTTTTATAGTCCTGCTTGTGAAGGATGTACCATGTCCCTCACCCCTTCACTGAAATGTTTTCTAGCACAGCTCTTACATTCCAGAGGCTGCACCTTCTCTACTTTCTTTATTTTCTGGTTTCTCAAGTTCATTTTCAGAGATGACACTGCCCATGCTGTACCATAGTCCTTTCTCCACAAGTCAAGGCTCATGAAAATTCTGACCCCTCAAGGAACAAGCAGTGGTATTTAAAGTCTAAACTCCCAGGAGGACCACATGAACTGGGTTTGCAATTGTAACTGTGTTTACTACACTGAGGAGTAAGTAGTACAGGCTCCTGTGCCTTGCATGAGTGACCTGCTCTTCCTTTCTCCTTTCTACTCCCTTCCTTCACTCTGCTCTTGAGTAGAGAGTGGAACCCCTACTCCCAACACTGCGGCCTCAGAGGAGCTGAGCTGGCCTAGAAGCTGTGGTCACAGCACAGTTATATCTGTCTGTGGCATCTCAAGTTCCCACTGGCCCTGCTCCTAGGGGCTCCTGTGTTGGTTCTTTAGCCCATCACAAACGAATGTGATGAGGTTACTTTTAAAACCATCTGAAATGCATATCCAGGAGAGGTGGCAAAGGCACCACCCTTGGCACAGTCTGCTCAATATTGCATAGTTTAATTCAATAAAGGTCCTTCTTTGGGGATTAGGTGTCAAGTAGGAGGCACTGGAGCCTAAACCTTGGCTCTGCTGTTGTTGGACCTCGTGGCCTGTTGCTCTCCACAGGGCTATGACAAGGCAATGCTGATTCAAACAACACTGCTATCAGGCCTCTGCTGTAACTGTGATTCTGAGGGTGTTTTAACTGCAAGGTTGGTTCAAGCTTGAACCTGGAGCTGTAATTTAGTGCCCAAGTTCTGTGGTGTGCTCAGCCCAGGCCAGCTGGCTCACTGGTCTGCATCCTAGAGCTTCATTCATGTTTTTGTGAGACAAGTAACTCGACAGTGCCCCAGTATCACTAAGTGCCTAAATGAGGCAGCCAAGCTCCCCTACAGACCCACCAGGGACAGTGGTTTTGGCTTCTGCCGTGCAGACAGTCCTGGAATCAGCTCCCCAAGAGCTTTATCAGCAGAAGCTGCTTGTGTGCTCTGTGCCCCTCAGACCTCACAGCTGCAGACCAGCTCTACCTGTCCCTGCCTGTGCCAAGCCTGACTTGCCTGCTGTAGCAATGACACACTTGCAGCTCAGCCAGGGCACGTAGCTAAGGGTGGTACTTCGTACTCCAGCCAAGCTCCCTGTGTAGGTGAAGAGGGTGTCCTTGTTTGGCCTAAGTTACTTGCAGATTTGCCATTTGCATAAATAAAAGCTCATTTCAAGCCAGGCTGATGGCTTATTTGTGTGGCCTTATGTGCAGGAAAACATAGATGGATGATTTTACACTGGAAGCACCAACACTGGAAGCAGCAACCTCATGCTGGGATCAGGAACTAGGGTTTTGTATCCTCTACCCTTGCTGATGATGGTGGGAAGATCCCAGCTCCCTCTCCCTTGTGCTTTTTACGGCTGGCTTCTTGCTGTTGGTCAGAGTAGTGGCAGCACTGAGCACGTCCTGCAAGCAGTGGTGCTTTCAGTGCTGATGAGATTAAACCAACATGAAGCCATCCCTGCCTTCCCCCTGAGAGACAACATCCTCTTGTACTGACTCTACTCCCAGTGCATGCACTCTGCCTGGGTCGAACCCTGCCTAAACCACCTTCTGTGCTGCTGGGAGCCTACTGTATCCCAGGATGGGCTTCAGCACTGGCGTTCCTGCCCCTGGGTCTACTAAACATGAGACTCCCTTAAATTCCTACTTGGAAGCCTAGCAAGGGGCATGCTTGAGGACTGCAACTTAGGTTTGCTGGATGTGGTGGTCATGATTATTTATATCATCTCGTCTATCCAGCAAATCCTGCTGCCAGGTTTGACTCCTGCATCATTCCCGTTAGCACTGTCTGCCTTGAATGCCAGAAGACAAGGACATGGTGTGCAAACTTCTCCCGTTGCTTTTCCTTACCCTTCCAGTCTATGCTAGGATCCTCATTTTCATAATTTAACTGGCAATTTCTTCTGTTGGGTGATGAAATCATCCCTCTTTTTAGAGACTGCCTCGTGCTCTGTTTTGCCCTGTTACAATACCAGGAATACCAACATCATACTAACAGTGAAGGACAACGTGATGGGCTGAGTGAGGGTACTGATGAACTAGGAAAACTACTAACTCAATGAATAAAGAAGGTCAGCCTGTTGTGAGGGACATCACAGGTTGGGATTCCTCATCTAGCTCAGTCTGTTTGTCATTACAGAATGAACTTCTCCAGTCCAGGCTGAGCACGTCAGTGTTCCCTTAGGTGGGATCACCTGAGGGCATTGCCCAAGGGCCACTCATCCCAACAGCTCTCAGAGGAGAATGACTCACGCAGTGCAAGTGCCAGTGTATCCCCACTGGCTGCAGGCAGAGCCTCCAGTAGCTTTGAGCAGATGCCTGGGCAAGCCTATGGCAGCTCCTTACACGTTGCCTGATTCACAGCACCGTTACGGCACAGGAGGAGGAGATGAAATCTAAGAGTTTTGTCCTGCTCCGGCAGGGGGGTTGGACTCGATCTCTTGGGTCCCTTCCAACCCCTAACATCCTATGATCCTATGAACTGGGTTTTTACCACACTGCTGCTATATAGCTGGATTCTGGTAAAACATGGGGCCCTATGGGGCTAACAGCCAAAAAATGTGTTTTCCTTGATTTACACTGTTTTGTTTTCACACAGCACAGTCAGAAAAGACCTTGTTGACCACCCTGGCCTTCCCCAGAAGCTCCTTTGCATGTGCCCTGCTAGGAGAGCACTGCCCAGGTAGCTCTGTTGCCCTATTCAGGGAGCAATGGTTTTATCCATGTCTTTTGTCCTGTATTTCCCAAGATACTGATCTGGGCCAGGTCCTTCAAAGGTTGTGGAGCTGAGGAGCTTAACCTCATAGAAATGCAAGTTCAGGCAGTGAAAGAAGGGACATGAGTGCAGAAAAATGCAGTGTGCTTGACTGGAGGAAGAGACTTGTGTGGATTCATTTGAGCAAGAGAGATGTGCAACTGCCCTTGAGAGAATTGAGGAGAAGGAGTTGAGGAGTTGGGGACACTTAAAGGACTTGAAGTAATTTTGAAGATGGTAAAATTAATGAATATTAGTTTCTGCTCTGGTGCTCATCCCAGCACCCTGAAGAACAATCAAGCATCTCAATTTCCTAGTTACACTGCACTGTCTCCATGTAAGTGATGGGAATCTACTGAAGCAGAAGCAGCACAAGACACCCCTCACATGTCCCTTTGAGAAGAAGACAGGAGAAAGCCAGCTGTTTTCTAGCAGGGGAGGGATCAGCTACCTTCACCAAACTGAGATCTGTGGGAAGCTCCAGCAGGGCAGGACCTGCTGTTTGCAGTTGCCCAGCTGGGAGATGCACAAATTCAGGCTGGTAGGTTGTGACCCCAGGCCTGCAGTCAAGCTGGTGGGACTGGGTTGTGAGGGAGAAGAGATCCACGTTGCACATTAACTGCTGCTGCCTGTAGAAAGGTTTTGGCATAAGGAATGGGGCGTTCAAGGAGATTGTGTCTTTGGCATGAGGGTAAAACAATGTTTTATTAAGCAATGGTAGTACAGTACAAAAATATGATTAGTTGTATAAAATCTGTGAAAAGCATGGCACTGCTTAAAAGAGCCTGTTCTCCTCTCATATGTCCCTTTCTTTTAAAAAATGTATATAAGAAGTTCTCCTAAACATTGTTTTTCAACCAGCATTAGGAAGCCAAGTGAAGTCTTCAGACTGCAGTTGAGATGGCATCATTTGAATTGTCCTTAAATTTGACTTAAAACTACAGAAGAGGCAGGGGAAAAATTTAGGGCAAAGAAAAGCTTCTGCTCACAGGACGCGAGAGTATTCAGCACTTGAAATGGTTTGATGGTTTTTAGGAGCAAAGTTCCCCAGCCCTAACCAACAAAGGCTTCTAGGTCAGGAGGAGTTAGAGTGAATGACCCTGCCTGTGTGGTTGAAGCCAAGCTGGTGCTTTGTCAGGATCAAGACTAACCCTTGTGGTCTGTGGCAGACCGTGAACTTAGTGGTCTGTCTTGGACCCTCTTCAGCACCTCTCTCAGGTTTCCATGGTCCTAGGATCCCAGATGGAAATCTGCCTCAGTCAGGAATTAAAGCTGAAAAAAACTCATCTACTTGACCAAAACTCACTAAGTTTATCCTACTCTCTTTTTTTTGGCTTTATTTACACGTAAGGAAACATAATTCCTGCTCATGAAGCTTTCAGTAATATTTGCAAATTCTATTGTCTGGAAAACCAGAGCTTTGTCCCAAATAGTCCAAGTGAATTTGGACTCTGTTTTCTCTCTACTGACAGACCAACTGCTGTTTATTTTCTTCAGAGGTTTTGTCTGAAAGTTGCTCTTAACAAGAGTGAACAATTACTGAATGAGATTCCATGGCAGTGCCTGGGAGCTACCCTGCAGTATCGAGTCCTGTGCATTCTCACTAATGAATATAATTGCTGGCACCGTGAGAGCAGCCCACTTTGAGGATGAACCAGGTTATCAAAGCAAGTTCTGTGCCATGAGTATCTAGCACAGACAGAGAAAAATGTTTGCTTTTGAAAGCTGCAGACTTGCCAGGGGCTCATAGGATGGTCTTGTCTACATGATGAAGCTGTCAGGCAGGCTGTCTATGGGATGGACATCTCAGCGCCGTCACACCTTTGCCAAGACCCTGGTGTGTTTTGTGTTGGGATGTGAGAGCTGTTCCTGTCACCATACAGGCAGCCCTGAGGCTGGAAAATGGTCCAAATGGAAACTGGCTGCTTGATGAAGGGAAAATACTGCTGCTTGTGGTGAGAATCAATGTGCCTGGTGGTTAGCAGTCCAACTGGAGGCAAGGACTGGCTGGTAAGTAATTCTTCCTTCGCTCCCTAAATTCTCATGGAATCCCTTTAGCGGCTGAAGTGCTTCTGTATGAGCAGGAACTGCATATTCCTCATTATTCTGAGTCACTGATTTACCTTCCTCTGGCCTTTCTTAGTGCCAGGAAGTGACAGCAGAGCCCTAGTGAAGCAGTAACTGCAAGTTTATCTCCAAGCAGTAGGTCTATGATGAACGTGAGAGTCCTCTTTGGTCTCAAGGCCCTTGTCTAAGGTGGCGTGTTTCCTTCTCCTTGCTCTTGAGATATAGGATCAAAATGCATTTGGGTGGGAGGATGCCACACGGGATTTGTTAACCTACATGCAGCTTACTAGAGCAGCTCAAGTTGGAGAGAAAATCCCTAACTGATGCTGAGCCATCCCAGGCAGCCTGGGGGCACTAAGAAGTTGTATGAACCACAACCAAATTATCTGACTCCTAAGTGCACGGTCTGGCCATCGAGGCAGGATCTTTTTTAGCCAAAATTAGTGTTTTAAGGTTGTTTCCCTGTGTGAGCAAGGAGCAGTGGTGTGTAGGCTGCCAAGCCTCTGCCCTGCTGCTGGGCAGGGAGGGGGATTCCCTGGATTGGCTCTTTCATCCCCAACAAGGACTTGCCCTTTGAAACAACTGCACAGCCTGCAGCTGGCACGGCCGGCCTCACACACACAGAGTGGGTTCAATAATTCAGCAAGAAAACCAGAGCCAGCAGCAGAGCTGGGCTCCTGCCAAGGCTTGGGATGTTGTCCCTGCATCAAACAGTGCTGCTGCTCCACAGCTTGAGCTCTCCCTGCTTGGGAAACACTGTCTGCCAGGGAAAGAAGTCCTCAGCTCACAGATTTGCTGCTGCTGCTCCAGCAGAATCGTCAAGGTTGGAAAAGACCTTCAAGATCATCAAGTCTAAGGGTCTGCCCCACAACCCCTAACCACTAAACCATCTCTTGAATAGGGGGATGGGTGGAAGGGGCTGGTGTACTGGTCCACACTGGTGTCCTGTGATCTTTCCCTGTCTGAGCAGTGCAAAGGGACTTGGAAAGCTGAGTGCCCTTTGCCAAATGGTAGGAAATATTAGCTTGCCTTAGGCTGTACAGCGACCATCATATTATTTATCATTAACTCCTTTTCCCCTCCTTGTGGTTCCTATCCTTGGCTTCTTTCTCTTATTTTTTCTTTTTTTTCTTTTTTTTTTTTTTTTCTTTAAATAAAGTGTATTTAGTGCTGGTGAAAGGTGCTGAACTGGCAGCCTTGGAGATGAGTGGTTCTCTACCCAACCCAGGAGAGCCCTGCTGCTTTCTCTGGGCTTTTTCCTCTTGGCACCAGCCCTGTGCTAGGAGAGATCGCAGCTCCCTGTGCTCCTCCACCCTCTCTCCCATAGCTGCGCTTGTTGGGACACCCATGGCTGAGCAGAGACTCCCACTTCCTATTCCAGGCTTGGATGCTGCTGGCACAGCATGTCTGGAGCTGACAGGAGGACACACCGCTGTGAGCTGCTCCACGTGCCATAGAGGATGCAGCTTCTGCAAGGAGGACCCTCTCTGTTTCCACAGCCAAGCACCAGCTCTGCAGCCCAACACAGATGTGATCCAGTCCTGAGCAGGAGATGGGAGAGAGGAAGGAGGGTGGAGGCACCCAAGAGGTGCCACTTGTCTCTCTGCCTTCATTTAGTGTCTAATCCACACCTGACCTCAAGTGCTTCAGTGCAGACTGATTGTCCTTTCATGCTCCCTTTCCCCACCTTCACTAAAGTGCAAANGAGCCCTTGACTTGCCCATGCCAACCCCAAGGCCAGGCTTTCAAAGAACACCCTGGAGGCATTTGGTGTGTTCCCCCCACCCCACCCTGAACACCAACCTGTGCTACCTCTGGACAAAGGGAAACCCCTCACTCACTCATTCCCACCTCCCTCCCCACCCTCTCCCATCCCCATCAAACTGTGCCAGCCTTCCCCAGCACCGTGCTGGGCACCAGAGAAGGGCAGAGCAGCTCGATCCACCTTCCCATCCACATTAAAGCTAAATGCAGCACCAAAATAGATACAAAAATAGAATTTGGGGTCCACTGGCCCCGCTTCACTATTAACATTAGTGCTATGAAATGTCTGAAAATAAGAGCCGCTCTCTCTGTACACCTGCCCCCCACCCCCCTCACCACCAGTATTGCCGCTCGCCCGGTCCTGTTGAAACAAGGCAGGGATATGCCTGTTTTCTCTAAATTTTAAGCATTAATTAATTCTAGCTCATCTAACACTTCCACCCCCCATTGTAAACAAACATGGCAGAAAGGGGTTTGGAAGAGAAAAAAAAAACATTAAAAATAGCTTTTCTTAGAAATCCTTCATAATCCCAGTAATTCTGGCTTCTGGGACTCCAACCCTGCCAGGTCAGGTAAAAGGACAGAAGGTACCTGTGGGGTTTTTTTTGCTGAAGGCCCTGATGTCCTTCTCAGGTTTCCCATCGGGTGCTCTCTGATGGGGATGAGGGGGATAATGCATTCGCTTTCCTCTATCCAAAAGTTGCCGAGCGTTTGATCGGCAAACCCGTGACTAAAAAAAGCAGATATAGAAAATAAACAACAACCCGCAGCCTCTTTCTTAGAGATTCCCCATCTGTCCAGCTTTCAAAGGGCAAAACCTAGAGAAGCACAGAACGATGTCCTTGCTTTGCTTTCCTCCCCCCCCACCCCGGTATGGCCTTCCTAGAGCAAAAGTCGGATAAAGCGTCGCTGCAGTCGTTTCTGCACATGGAACCATGAATCATTCCAGTGACTCGAGAGTCGAAGCTGTTAATAGGCTAAAAAAAGGAATTTTTTTTTTGTTGTTGTTTTTCTTGATTTTTTTTTTCTTTTTGATTGTTTTCTTTCTGCACTGTAATTAAGCATGAATATATATTAATATATTACACTGCTTGGACTGCAGCTGGAGCAATCCAAACCTTCCTATGCTGTAAAACTAACCCCCACCCTGCTCTCCCCACGTCGGGAGCTGCTTTTTTTTTTTGTCTCCTCCCTGTGCTGTTTTATCCTCTGTTCACATGATTAAAAGTCCCTCCCAGCCCCCCACCCCTTATTTTTTTTTGTTTTTAGTAGATATTGCCACATTCTTAAATTCATGCATAGCTGCATTGCTATTGCACAGAGATAAAGGGCTGCTCTCTCCCTCCCAGCCGCTCCCCTCCCCTCACTGGTTGTGCACGTCCTCTCTGCGGACGATCTTGTAGATGATCCAGTAGAAAATGTTGAAGATGAGGAAGGCCATGGGGAAGCCGATGCGTGAGATCTTGTCGATCTTCTTGGCTCGCTGGATGAAGAGCTTTCGCATCTCCTCGGGCGAGCGGGACGGCGGAGGGACTGGGTTGGCCGTGTTGTTGTTGTTGGCCCCCTTGACGGAGATGCCGTCCTTGGCCTGTAGGCAAGCTGGTCCCATCCCGTAGGCGGTGAAGTTGAACCTGCCTTCCCCAGCTTCGTCCTCCTGGAACAGATTCAGCATGGGACTCTACTTAAAATGAGATATAGACAGTGCACCCTCGCTATAAGGCTCTCCGCTGATGGCTTCCTGCTCTGCAAGGGGAAGGTGTCTCCATCGAGCCCTGACCGTAGTGCCCTTGGACAAACCCTCTGCTCTTGGGAGATCAGCCTTATAGAAGGGTGCTGGTGGTGTGACACACAGATGCAAATCAGGGGATCCAGGCACCCTGTGGAGAACAGGACTGACTTTCACCGCACTCAAAACTCTGATGGACAAGGGTTTGTGGTCCCATTTTCATTTTCCAGTTGCATCCCCTGTTTTGCTTCTGCCTCTCCCTCCCTCCACCCCACTGCTATCGGCACCCTCTTTGCTTTGCCTGTGCTGGACCGGCTCGCCCAGAAGGAGTGGGCTCCATGCAACTCAGGTAGGGGAAGCCTCAGTACGAGGCTTCCTACAGAGTTACATGGGTTAGCAGGCACCAAGACCCGTCCAGGAAAAGACCTCTGCAGCAGCGTGCAAGCAGCCCTCTGCTCACCTGCCCAAAGGAACCTGCAGCCCCTCCCTAGCTGTTGTCTTCCAGGTGAGGACTAGAAGCACCCTTCCTTCTGCAGATCGATGGTAAGACATGGCTGCTCATGCTAAATCCAGTTATTGATCAAGAGAATTACTTTCCAGTCTAATAGCAAAGTGCTGCTCTGATTTTATTTCACGGAGGCCTTGCAGGCTTCTCAGGATGATTTAGCCCTATTTTAATGTAATCACATGGAAAAACAGGTTTGGCCAAAATAATGCAACCAGTGAGTTGCAGAGGCAGGGTCAGAAACCCAAGCCTCTTGGATACAGGTCACTGTGGCTAATTGATAGGCCAACAGCACTAATTACCTGTCACAGAGGCTGCTCCATGCTGTGTCCCCCAACACTGACCTCTGTCCCCCAACATGGACCTCCCAGTCCCCTCCCTCACCACCCTCCAGCTCGATGTGCCCTGCTGCCCCTTCCTCTTTCCTCTGCAGAGTCTTTTCTGGATGGCCCCTGTATGGAGTGGGGAAGCTGCGTGGGATGGAGGCGCTGGCTGGGGACTGGGGGAGCAGAAGGAGCAGGCTGGCATAGCTGAGCAAAGCAAAACAACCCAGGTAAAACCAAACAGCAACCTTATTTGTTTTGGAGCCTGAGCTGACACGGAATTGCAGGTAAAGTCTTCAGGTTAAACCACCTCTGCTCTTCTCTGGGGGAACAACCACACGCACACTGACACATCTGGTTTAGCCTAAATCAATTAATTCTCTAATTTACTGGATTTCTTTACTCACTGCCAAGAGGGCTGGTTTTGTGTGAGTGTCATAGTCATGGCAGAGCAGCTAGCAGTGCCTTTTCTGTTGTTCAGCCTCAGAGGGGAGAGACAAAGCCTTTACAAGCTACATTGGGCTGGTGGGTCTCTGGACACACTCCAAGTGGGTCTGGTGATGGTGTCCAGACTGGTCCATACCTCTAAGAGACAGTAACTCTCCCTGGTCATCATTACCCCTACATCTACCCTCACCAGGACCGGTCTGCCTCAGTGGATATGGAGTCATGAGTTTGGAGAGAGCTCTCTGTTTGGTCTTTCGACTCCAATCCTCCCCTTCTTCTAGAGGGAAGCAGGTAAGAAGTGTCTCAGAAATGGAAAGGGCCAGTTGAAACCCAGCAATAGGTATTTATTGATTCGATTTTTATTTTTAGAGAGGAAGAAAGGCTGTTAACGAAGAGAATAAGCTGGCACCTCACATCTAACCCCGAGGAAAGTAAGAAACAGATTTGTCTGGATTCATTTGTCTCAATGCCAGACCATGACACATCGTGTGTTGCACTGAGCTGTGAGGAATGGCCAGGAGCTTTTGATTTGGACAGACCTAATAAACTCGGTTGTGGGCTGGTTCTCTCCCCAGCTGCCTCCAACAGCCTGGACCACTGCAACATCTCAGTCGCTTTTAGCTGGGCATGTCATGCTTAAACCAGACAGAGCTACCCAGACGAGTCAGGATATCGGGACAGAGCAATCAGGTTCTTTGGCAGCTGCACTAACCCATTTGCATGCTCGCAGTCAGCTCCTGGCTTTCTGATGAGCCGGCAAACCTTTTGTGTTTTGCTTTTGCAAGTGTTTTTGTTTATGCTTTGTTCCAATTAAAGTGCCGGGAGATTGGGCAGGGATTGTAATAGCAACCCTGTGCTCAGCGGAACATCTCCGGCAAGTGTCTTCAGCTCTTCCCTACTTAGTGGCTTTTTTCTCCTTGTTTTCCCAACAGAGTGATCTGCATGGACCCACGGACAGGAGGCTGGAGAGAAAAGCTCTGTGAGGAATCTGTGCTGGATGGTTTTAGCTTCCACTTTATCTTCTGAACCGAGACTGGCTCAGCTGGTTTTGGGATGGCAGGGTCTTGCTCTGGCCAGAGAAAAGCAGTGGGTGCTGATGGGCTCATCTGTCATTTCCCTTGCATTTTCCCAACACATCTCGTTTCTGGTCCTGACTATGTTGGGGACAAGGACAGCTGATGCAGAGAGAGGTGAATGTACTAAGAGACAGGGACTCCAGCTTCTTAGTCTTTTCTGTCTCCTGGAATGGTGGCAGATCTCCACTGCAAACTGCTGTAGGATGGGTTAGACCCTGTGAAAGACTTAATACCTGGGACAGCGAAGGAGGACTAGGGCTTCTCTGAATAAGATGGATCACAAAGGGGACTTGACAACAGAGGGCAAACACCTATAAGAAATACTTTAGGCAGATCTTAGTGGTCTCCCTGGACTCTTGAGATTCCCATCAGCAAATTTATCAATGGATTTGTTTTTCTTCACGGTCTTACTGGTTTTTTAATGCTAGTTTGAGGGTGGATTCTCAAACGTGGTTTGGGTGACAGAGCACTGGAACAGGCTGCCCAGGGAGGTTGTGGAGTCTCCCTCACTGGAGATGTTTAAGACCCACCTGGATGTGCTCCTGTGTGACTTGGTCTAGGTGACCCTGCTGTGTCAGGGGGTTTGGACTAGATGATCTTTTGAGGTCCTTTCCAATCCGTAATGTTGCTATGAAAATCTGATCCCACCTATCTGATTCTACTAGTTAATTAAGGATAATTTTAAAGTGCCTTTGGCCTATGTTTCTCTCTAGGGCATACTGTGAGGTGACATCTTTACTGTGGCACCTCAACATAAAAGCTGATGGAGTCCAGGCTGCAGGAGTTGCACGTGCATGGTCAGATTGGCATCAGCCATGGCAAGTAAGCATGGAGCCAGGCTAAGGCTGGGCATATCAGTCTCTCCTTCCGAGAGGAATTTGCAGTCAGTCTGAGAAGCAGATGCTTTTGGACACAGAGAAGACAGAGACAAAAGAGGTGTCACTTACCTGTGGGCTAGGGTAGGCTGTCCTGCTGGGGGATGCTGTTGTCTGATAGACCCCACCTCCCTGCCTGCCTCCTGCCTGCCCCTAGCCCTCACTGTGTCTTCTGAAGAGGTGAAAAACCCCAGCCAGAACACTGCTGTGTGAAAATTGTTCTGCTGAGAACAACCCTTTTGGCCTAGACTGCTTGGCCAGCTAGCAAAACTTGGCTTGCTAGACTCCTGAGGTCAGCAGAGTACTAGAAGGGACAAAATTCCTTGAGGTTGCCCTGTTTTGTGCTGTGTGACCCTCCTTAACATCTGACTCTATACTGAAGTCTTCCCCAAGAACTACTGGCTTGGTTCAGTTGACCATGCAGTGATGTTCTGCTGGGATAGATTTCAGCTGTGTCCTTCATGCTTTATGTATTACCTTATGGTGCCTCCTCTTCCTTCTGAACCTGAGCAGCTCTTTGTGCTGCCGAGACACGAAGTTGACGGCAGCGTATTCTAGAAGTGCAGAGAACACAAACAGCAAACACACGGCCATCCAGATGTCTATGGCCTTCACATAGGACACCTAGGAGTCAGAGAGAGAGAGAGAGAGAGACTGAAAAGGGGGTGGCTTCTTCACCCAAATGCCTTTTTGCATGCTGTTTCACATACTACTCCCAAGGACTTTGGAAGGAGTTGACCAAGCCCTGACATGGCTGAGACCTACTCTTGAATTCCCATTTCTAGCTCATTTCATATGAATGTGGTATCAGGCCACAGAAAATGCAGTAGTTCCACAGCTCTTGATTGTGATAAGGACAAGACCAATCCAATCTGCTCATATCATGAGCTCCTCATAGTAGGAAAACTCAGCACTGTTATAGTGATGGTCAAGAAAAGGGTAGAATGTAGAGTGTCCAACCCTGTGTGGTTGTTCCAGGGGTTTGGCTGTTGGGATCTGTGGTGAAGCTTGGGGTGAGCGCTGAATCTTTTTAGCGCCACTTGCTCATAGGGCAAAGGCCACAAAACGCCTCTTGTGTTGAGCAGAAGGATCATTGTGGTGACTTAATTATCGTCCTCAGAAGGTGCACGCTTTGTCCCGCTGTGAAGATCAGTGTGTTCCCTACCTTGGGCAGTGATGCTCGGGAACCAGAGCTCTGCGTGGTCATAGTGAGCACTGTAGTGATCCCCAGGCCAACGCGAGCAGGTGCAGCGTCCATATTGATCCAGAAGGAGATCCAGGACAGAATGACAATAAGGAGGCTGGGGATATACATCTGGATCAAGTAATAGCCCATCTGCCGCTCCAGGTGGAATCGAGCTTCTATACAGGTGAACTTGCCTGAGAACGACGGGAGATAGGGGGAAGATGACTGATAAGGCAGGAGAGCTTCATGTTTTCAGCTGTTGCCTGGGGACTTTGCATCACTAGAACAAGTCTCTTTAGAGGGGGAAAGGTTGTGAAACATGAATGTACAACAAGAAAGCTCTTGGCAGTGTGTGCTTGGTCACTTAAATTTCACCTGCTCCCTTGCATCAAAGATAAAGTATCTTGGGAGAGATGGTCCAGACCAAACTCCCTTGAACTGATGCAGGTATTACTGGGGAGAAGAGCCTTCCACACACTTGTGTCTATTGGCTTTTCATTGGCTGTATGTGTGGCTGTATGTGTGTGCTATATACTGGCAACCTAGCTGTGTGTAGCTGTATGTACGTTGTCCCTAGATGGGTAAGATAAGGCTTATACCACCAGATTGCTCTCAAACATTGCAAGGGGCTCTGGCAAATGCACAGTGCTGACTTCTCTACCAAACCCAAGAGCTAAGAGTAAACAGCACTGACCTGTGTTGTAGTGCTTTGTGCAGTATCTCAAGTCTTTTTCTTCTTTGAGGATAAACTGAGGCAATGTCAGCCCATCAGCAACTTGCACGGCTCCTTTTTCTTGCCACTCAAATATGAGATCGTTCATCGTGTAGCCAACTGTTGAGAGGAGGGGACAGACACCGTGTGAGACACGCTACAAACTGGCTGGAAAGGGACAGATTTTAGAAGAGGGCTGTTCCTGGAGGTAGGGACTGACCCTGGCCTTCCTTAGCCCTGCTCTAATGCATGGGGGTTGGGCTGTGCATAGGGTAAAACCTGACCTCTTTCTCTGAATGGAGTTTTTCATTGCCTTTCCCTCCTTGGAATAAGAACATGGGGCAAATGTTCATCCACAGACAAAAAATCCCATTTGCAGCTGAAGATGTTTTAACTTTTCTCTTCCAAAGCAAAAGGCCAGGTAAATACCAGCAAGCCAGGGCTCCTCCTGTGGGATCTGTTATGGTTTGACCTCTCCAGGAAATGTTACCTGGCTGAATGAACGGAAAACCTTGAGCAGGTGGCTCTGGAACAAGGCTCCAGTGAAGGCTGAACTGGGAATGGGCTGCAGCTGGGGAGGGCGATGACAAGGGTGAGGGAAAAGGAAAACAAGTCTCCTCTCCAAAATCATAGAATCATAGAATCATCAGGGATTGGAAGGGACCTCGAAAGATCATCCAGTCCAATCCCCCTGCCACAGCAGGCTCACCTCACTGGAGAAGCCATGGAATCAGAATCACTCAGGGTTGGAAGGAACCATCATCCAGTTCCAACCACCCCCAGCACAGGCAGGGACACCCCATCCTAGACCAGGCTGGCCAGAGCCCCATCCAGTCTGGCTTTAAACACCTCCAGGGATGGGGCCCCAACCACCTCCCTGGGCAACCCATCCCAGACTCACAGCTTTCTAACTGCATGATGCACGTTTGTACGTCCATGGGGAAGTTCTTCAGGTCCATGGGACAGGCCAGGGTCAGAGTGATCCTGAGGAGAGGCAAAAATAAAGAGCAGTTTGGTCAAGATCACATCCTACTGGGGGGTAAAGGGAGAGTTTGATGGGATTTGCTGTGAGGAAAATGCCCTGTGATAAGTCAAAATGTCCCTGAGTTCCTGCTGTGCCTCTTGAAAACTCTCTTCTGCCTCTCAAGCTCCGCTTTCTCTGCAGTTCGTTATAGAATCACAGAATCAGGGTTGGAAAGGACCTGCTACATCACAGAGTCCAACCAGACCCACAACAACAAAAAACCTAAGTAACTCAATACCTAAGTACCTGATCGATCTGAGAGATGAACCTTCAAATAGACTAGCCCCTTTAGACAAGCCCCAAGAGAAGAATTTACTGCCAGATGTGAAACAGTGGTGGCTGGAGCTGTGGCTGGGTTGTGGGATGTTGAGCACTTGCTGGGCAAGTGTGTGCTGAGAAGGGACTAGAGACTGCAGTCCTCATGGATGATTCTGGGTGAAGCCAGTGCTGAGGGTGTTGAGTCCTGGGTCTGAAGAATGAAGTCCACCTTCTTTTAAGTGTCTTGGGCAAAGTTAAACTCTTGCTAGCAGCAGTAGCAAAGAGTCAGAAAATGCTAGAGGACTTCAAGTGGAAACTTTTTTAGTAAGAGGAAGACAGTTTCTCCTTTTGGAAACTCTTTGCATTTATATAGTGCTTCTCCATCATTACTGTCCTCCTCGTGTTTGGTTTCCACAGGAAAATGTACTTTAAAAGAAACTTGTATTTTCTTCTGGAGATGAAGTAGATAGGAAAGTTCTCCTTTCTTTTATAACAGTGACAGTTTTTCCCTTGAAAACAGTGTGATCAGCTCTGCCACATCTTTCCCTGTCCTCTGCTGAGTCATCGTCCTGTTTTGCAAAGTAGCCACAGGGCAGGGGTGACCCGGTACTCCCCATCCCACCACATCCCCTCCTGCAAACCCCCTGGAACAGGCATCTGTGCTGCTCTCACTGCCGAAGTTGCTGGGGGCAGTTTTACTCCCTGAGGTTTCTACATGAGGTTTCCATGTTGAACCAACATGCCTGGCAAGTATCTTATTGTCTTGGGCATCGGGTGCTGGTCTTTGGGCTGGACCACCTTGGTGTTTGGTGGGTGCTGTCTGCATTGCAGCATTAAGCTTGTTTTTGATTTTACAGCCTCATGCTGCCTTTTCTTCCCCATGGCTGCCACTGCTGGCTGTAGTGTGAGAGGCGGTCCGCGTACCTTAGGCAAATGTACATCACACGTGAGGTGAAAAAGTCCCTGAGACAGAGCTGAACTCGTCCTGCTTAAGCACCTGGAGTTTCATCTGGATTTCATTGGTCTGAAGTAGAGAGTGAATGGGGCTGGAAATGAAAGCGGGGGATTGGATTGATTTCCTGTGGGAAATTCAGCGCAATTAGTTCAGCTTCACCGAACAAATTCTTGGGTCTAGTGAAATAGGGATAAATGGGAAGAGTTATCAGAAAGAAAGCCATGGAGCTCTTTTTGTCAGGCTGCACCTTACAAAACAGGGTTCTACTCGTTTTCGTGCAGTACAGCTGGTTTGGGGCTTGTGCTAGTCTAATATCTCAAGTGACTTTACACAAAGGGTGTTAAAGAATCTACTGATGAGGAGCAGAGGTCCTCAGAATTCTGGAGTGAGGCACGAGGCATGGAAAGACTTGTCTCTGTCTCAGGCTCTTCACTGGTGTGTGGTAACAGTCCTGCCAGGCCATCCAGTCCCTTGAGATGGGGGACTTCTTATTAACCATTGAGAAAATTAATGGTGCTTCTCATGCTGCCTTTTAAGGGGGAGATACTAATGCAAAATTAGGACTTAAAGCTCAGGTGGCTGGTGACACTTTCTCAGGCTCCGCACTTTGGCAACCTCTTTCTTGGAGTGGCTGGAGAAAGATCCCTTCACTTGCAGCTCTGGCTTATATTGCTCAAGAGAAGAACAGGTTTGGATGTGGAAACAGGGAACTCTGTGCCTCACTGCTCTTAAGCAGTGCTGGGTGTAAAGGTCCAGATGAGGGAGCTGGCTAATGACATTTTTCCTTCTTTTAGCTTTATTTAACTAAACTAAATAGTGAACCAGTTATCATCCAGGAAAATGATGTGTGTCACTGTTCAGTGATTTTAATGCAAAGGAATGGCCCCAGAACGAGGAAGAAACGCTGGCACAGGCTGCCCACAGAGGCTGTGGGAACTCCATCCATGTGGGATGTCAGTTGGGCCAGACAAAGCTGCTGCTGGCTTGGTCTGTCATTGCCAGTCGTCAGGGCAACTTTGCGTAGAAGACCCTCAGATGTCCCTTCCCACCATGTTGCTATGACACTACTAATCGCAGAATCACAGCACGTTAGGGATGCAAAGGGACCTCGAAAGGTCATCTGGTTCAATGCCCCTGCCACAGCAGGATCACCTAGATCAAGTTGTGTCTCTGGTTTTAGGCTTGAACAGTGAGAGTTTAGCTCTGCCCCCTCCTACCTTAGTGGAACTCTTCCCACTGAGCCACCTCACCTGATGCTGTAGAGGACATTGCCATTTCTGGAGATCCTCAGAAGCTTGTTGTCTGTTGTAATCTCATGGAAATGGGCCCCTTTCTCATTAGCAAAGAACAAGTCAGGCTTCCAGATGGAGTCCAGCATCGAGGGGTCCAGGTCCAGGGAGTCATCAGGGTATTCGTTGTATGCCAGCCGGGGGTCGTTCCACTGCTGTCGCAGGAAGATGTTCACCCTGTAGTCCTGCACAGCACAGGCAGGGAGCAGAGAAATGCAGTTAGTGCTCGGAACAGGCTGAAAACTGGGGAGTATGTACTGAAATAACTCCCAAAACCAAACTGCATCTGGACCTACATTCCCAAGTTATGGGATGCCTTCCTGGCATCTTTTCTTCAGGAGCTGTTGTTATTTTTAGCTCTGTAGCTTACAGCCATCTCATAGCATGAGCAGCTGCCTCTCCTTGCATCCCTCCACCACAGCAATCACGAGCTGTGTGTGAAGGGTCAGGACCTCCAGTTTAAGCCTTGAGGCTGGAGAAGCGATACTCAGTTGTGGAGGTTGTAATGGCGGGTGTCAGCAAAATGAATGTTGCAGAGGATTAAGGGAGAAAAGGGCATCAAAGCCAACTTCTTTTCTGTGTTGAACCATCTCACGTTGTGGCTATCTGTGGTTCCTCCAGACTTGTGAAAAGTCACATACGTGTTACGGATTCCCCTCTCTAATGTCAAAATGCCATGAATGCTACAGGTTTGATAGACTAGATAGACCTTCTTTAACTGAAGTTGGTCCCCAGCATGATGCAAAGTGATATCTGCCACATAACTGTGTGTCTTACAGCCCTGCCGAGTTCCCCAGGCCACGGCTGGCTGCTGGGGTCAAGCCCAGACAGTCTCCATGACAATTAAAGGCAGTTTCTGTTCTCCCTCTCTGGCCAGAAAGGGTGATCTGTGTGCCCCTTTTCTGCTGGCTTTCACATAAGAAAGTGAGCCAACAAACTGCAATGGGGAGAGGATGTGCCAGCTATCAGAAGAAGGATAGAAGCTCCACATCCATAAATTAATTCACATTTTCTAAGTATAGAGGCAGCCTGCGTCTGAAGAGCAGCACATAATGAATCAATTGCCTGCCCTGGCCCAAACGAACAGTTGCCATCATGACTAAGGTTTTCTTTGGTGCCTCCCTAATACTAATGTACTTTGAAGACTTTTACAAAGAAACGGTTAACGGAGTGTCTAATACTGCCACAGGCACTAGGACCTTACTGTCTGTTGGGACTGAACCTCTCAGAGCATCTCCTGTCTCTGCCATCAGATCTATTCTTCCCACCTGGAGAACACAAAGCTCTGGAGTTGAAGGGTTCATGTGGAGAAGAGTCTTTCTGATGTTGCTACCTCAAGTGCTCCCTTGACTAGGAACCCATAGCCTCTTGTCCAGGAGGACAAGACTCTTGGAGTCCAGTCACGGTGGAGGGTTGGGCAAGGATTGTGTCATGGGTACCTCATGTTTTGGATGAGGTAGCTCATAGCAAAGCCCATGGTCTAGAATCTGTTTCAGACCACTTACTGCCATCTGCATCCTTGGAACACAGAAGCTGCTAATGACATAATGATTATGACAACAGCAAATGGACCAAGGACTTGATGCTAAAAGGAGCAGACTTCTGAACATGAAAAAGAGTTGCAACACTCTCTCCTTCTGCTCATACTCCAAATGTCACCTTCACAAGTCCTGGTGCAACCCTCTAACTTAATTATTCATCTCTGTCGGCCCAGGATAATGTGTCTTGAGAAAATGCGAATCGCTGCGGACAGCTGGGAGCCAGAGTCCTGGCACAGGACTAGCTAATCACGCAAACCTGGAAAAGGAAACCAAGCCCAAGTCTCTGCTCCCCGTGGCTTGCAGCAGCTCCCTAAACACTCGTGTCCTTTCAGTCCTCCCTTTTCTGCGTGTAAAGCTCTGCAGCCATTGCAGTCAGGGGAAATCAATGTCACTGACCTAGTAGGTAGAAAGCAAAAGGCTGTTTTGCTTATTCAGCTACAAACAAGCTGGATCGGGTCGACTAGCAGGTCAGCTGCAGTTGGGGGCTTGTGTCATGTACAACACAAATTAAACTCCTGTTTGGAAGAAACTTCACTGGTAGCTGCCCAGAAGTGTTCTCAGCCTGATAGACTGCTGGGGGAGGAGAAATAGAGCCAATCTCTCTACAACAGCCTTTGCTGCTGTGGGCAAGCTTTGTTGCTGAAGTCAAGTCACTGCTTCTGTTCCAAGACTTGCCAGAAGAAAAGTGTGAGAAGGGAAGTGCAGCGTGGTTTGTGTTGCCACCACAGCAGGTGTAAGAGAGCATGGAGCATGGACAGAATAACTGACACAGTCTTCATCACCATGAGCCAACATCTTAATTACACTCTTGTGAGCCAAATGAGAAGTAACTCTTCATGGTTTCGAGAAGGATCTTCCTCACTCATCTCCAGAAACTAAGTGTCCTGTAGTTGTGTCACTCTTGTGAACAGTCCAGGGGCTTGTCACAGATTGCACTGCATCAATCCAGGAGATGACTGGCACTGTGGTGAGTCACCCCTCATGCTTCTCCTTTGAAAATGAGAGTTTGCAGAGGTTACTGTTTGTTCTGAGGTGTAGACACGTGAGCATCTGTGGTGTGATGACAGAGGAATATCACACCTGCACTCAGTGCCATTCTCTAGCTTTGCCATTCTGTGGCACCAGTGTTGTTCCCGCACGTGCGTGCATGATCTGCCATCTCAGTGGGTTTTTGCATGGACCTGGCCTGGACAGTGAGGATGGTTGTATCCTCTCAGGTACCTTTTCCCTTGTTGCATTACCCTGTAGTATTGAAGGTGATGGACAGCCTTTCAGATTTCTTGTGTCCTGGAGGTCACAAGCTGGAAAGAAAATGGGGCATGTCTATGGCAATCATTGAATCACAGATTATTAGGGGTTAAAAGGGACCTGAAAAGATCATCTAGTCCAATCCCCCTGCCACAGCAGGATCATCTAGACCAAGTCACACAGGAACATGTCCAGGTGGGTTTTATATGTCTCCAGAGAAGGAGACTCCACAACTTCCCAGGGTAGCCAGTTCCAGTGCTTCATCACTCTCACTGTGAAGAAGTTCTTTCTCATATTTATGTGGAACCTCCTGTGTTCCAGCTCACACCCATTACCCCTTGTCCTATCATTAGATAGGACATGACAGCCTAAGATGCAGGTTGCAGTATTCTCTAGCAGATGAAGTGCCCTGTCTGTTGAAAGCTCTGTGCCTAGGCATTGCAGTCAAGGTCGAGGGTGATGACCTGAACAAAACTGGTTTGCTGTCTGCCTGGAGGTATACCGTGTTTCTTGAGGATAACCGTGTATGAGGTCTTAATTATCATCATGAAGAAGTCCACAACCGTTCCTAAGTGATGGTCAGAACAGACCAATTTCTGATGTGAACTTTCAAGCAAAAAGAAGGGTTTTACTGGGGCTGCAAACTCAGCAGAACCCCCCCAAATCTATTTGTCCATATCCTTCTTACCACTCCAGCTCCTCATTTGTGTGCCCAACACATCCAGGCATTGATTATCTTGTGCAGTCTGCTCCTCTGGCTGGCTTGGGAACGGAGAGCAGCAACTCCGTGTTGTGAAGACATTCAGGAGCTTTGCAATTTGACACAAAGGCATTTTAGTCCCAAGGGGGAAATGACACAGGGCGGGAAGGAAATAACTGAAGTGATCAAAGTAGCTCAATTTGATAATGCTGAAATGAAATTTTGCTTAGTGACCTCACAAAGGAGCCAAGGAAATGGAAGATCATTTGAGATTTACATGCAGAGCGAGCTGATGAAATAGGGCTGGAGGTGGTGCTGTGAAGAAGGGGTAGAGGATGTCAGGAGACAAAATAGGTTTCATCCTCTGACTCAGGGGTTCTGTCAGCCCAGGCTCTGCCCTGAACAGCTTTGATGAGAGATTTCGCTTTGATAAATTTACAGTCTGCTGGTGGAAAAAAAAGCAGAATAGAGAATGAAATCCCTCAGGAGGGGATTCTGTTACCCTACCTGGGTGGCAGAGCACAAGGGGCTCTGTTAGCATTGAGTTCACTCTCTATAAAGGGATTGAACAAGCATTTCTAAGGCTACTTGCTCTTCAAAGGAGCACTACAACCAGCTGCTGCAAAAAAACCCCCCATCTTGGAGGAGTTAATAAGTGACCTGTTACCTTGCCACAGCTGTAGCCAAGTAGCCATTTTGAAGACTGGTGTGAAACCATAGCTGGGCCAAGGGGGAGGTACATGTCCATAGTAGTTGTGCTGGAGGTGTTGCTGAAGATGAAGTCTGTGGCTCGAGAAAGGTGGGTATGTGGTGAGGGGTGAGAGCAGTACCTGGGTGTTGGGGGTTTTGTGCTGGAGGAACTTCATGCAGAAAGTTTCTCTGGGTGTCCCTGTGAAAGGGCAACACCTATCTCTCTGGGCTAAGGATGGAGCTGCTGGGCTGGGCTGTAATCAGCAGCCTGACTTCAGGAATTTAGTAGCAAGGTCTTGTTATTCAGCTTGTTTGGTTGGTTTGGGTTCGTTTCGTTGTTGTTTCATGTCCTTGTATTTGAGTTGCATAGCCCCAATGCATAGTTTGCTGGCTTTGTTATGAGGTTTTGGCTTTCTTTTACTCCTTAAGGCAAGAACAAATGTCAACTGTGTAGGCAGCCAAAGCACTGCAGCTCTAACCCTGAAACCACAGCGAATGGTGAGACGTCGTGGAAACCTTTTCATTTTGTGTTGCGGGACTCTCTGTACTTATCATCTCTGTGGGACTAATGGCTGGTTTGAAGAGTGACTGACTGCTCAAACCCTGGCCTTTGCTGCAGGCTCTGCGTGTTGACACTTCTGTCTTCTGTTGATGTCAGCGTGGTGAGCGGGGCCCAGTATTAATGGGTGACCTGCACACTTCATCAGCCCTATTTGCTATCTGCCTCCTGTCTTGGGAGGCTGGAGCAAATTGCTGAGTTGGGTTTGCAGGATGGTTTGTTATCTCTCTGGAAATCTTGCATTTGAGTGTCTCTGAACAGCCTTTTAACATTTGGACAGCTGCAGCCTCCAGCTTCTCCTGCCCTTAGGAGATGCTGGGAGACCAATTGTGGCCATGTTGCAGCTGGCTGGAAGGTCACATTTGGTTTGCTCTTTTCAGATGGAATCACTAGGGCATGAAAGCAGCAAAAATAAATTTGCATCTAGAATCTTCATGTAGGGAAACTTGTGTTGGCTGCTTTATGGTTTTCTTTCTTGTTTCTTTTTTTCATACTCTCTTTCCTGTTGCTTGTGAGTCCCTCTTAAAACAAGAGACTAGGAGGGGTAATCCTGAATGTGAAGTCCAGCTCCTAGCAACTCTAGGTGTTGATATTAAAAAGCCATTTCCCCTTCTCTCTGTGCCTTCACTGTACACAAAATGTTCCCAACTGCCTAGACCAGTGAGAGCTGTAAACCTGCAGCTTCCATAGGAAGGGAGATCAAGGACATCGCTTAATTCCAAGTTGACATTTATAGCAGGAAATCTGTTAGATGAGGTGCTTGGATAATCCTATCTCTTGTCTTGTGATACAGAGTAAAGCCAAAGCTGCTCCAGTTTATTCACTTAAACCCAAGGTACTGCTCCCTAGGTGCTTGAATTCTTTTTAGTTTCAGAGGTGTCTGCAGCTTTGCTATAGGTTTCCTATTCTGTTATGCCTGGGAGAAGGTGTTTTATGCTTTGAAAGAGCTAGAAGAGGTTTAACAGCTTGTGATTGGGGTTGTTTGGTGTTTTTAATAAAAATAAGCAGATACATCCACTCTATCTTGCATTTGTTCTGTGGAACCCCTTGCCGTTGGATGCACTCCTGCAGTAAGGCTTGGGCACAGAAGGAGGCTGGCTGGGCTTGTTGGATGCACTGCTGCAGTAAGGCTTTGGGATAGAAGGAGGCTGGCTGGGCTTGCTTTGCTGTTGTAGTTGGTAATATCCTTTCCCCTGTTGGGCTCACAGGGCTCTGTTCCCAGCTGCTGGTTCCCTTTTCCTTAGAGCTGATTGCAAGCCAGGCTGTAGGATATAAGCTGTGAGCCACAATCCCACCATAAATGTCCAATCAATTATGTGCACCCCTAGAGGCTTTTATGTCAGGTCTCCAGTTCTGTAGGATGCTTAAAGGCGTTTACTTCCTTTGCTCCAGGTCTGCTCTGCTTTGGGGAATTCAGTTTGGTGGATGATGTGGTGTGTTGTTTGTTTTTAATTCCCTCTATCTCTGCAGCCATTTCCAACTCTCCTTTTATTGTCTTGTTCATCTTCAACCTGTATGAGGCAGATACCAGCATTTTGCCCACTCTGGGAAGTCTGTCTTCTCTTGGTCTCAACTAATTTTCCCTCTTTCTGAGGTCTGTAGATCCAAGCAGCTGCAGCAGGTGCCTGCTTTGTTCCTTTCATGTATTTTCTCCTGATTCTTTACCTTAGGCTTTGAGGCATTGTGGAGGTGAGAACTTGCCTCCTATACCTCTAACCCTTTTGCACAATGACTTCACTATTTACTCTGATTTGTGAGCTTCAGGCAGTGTAAACTTTAAACAGCAGCAGTTAGTATTTTCTGTAGGAACTAACCTCCCCACTATAGAGGTATTTTAAAGGCTGCTTTAATTTCCTGTGTGATAACCATAAAACTGTGAGGTTATTCTCCTGCAGGTGGTAGAGCAAAGGTAACCAAATAGATGATGTAGTACCCAGAACCTGAACCTGGTCAGGCTGATGATGCCTAATGAGTGAGGTTGGAACCATGATGATGTTCTCATTCTTTCAGACACTGTAACAGCTGGGGGGAAGCGTTAACCATCATCAGTCCCAAGGGTCAGTGATAGAGTACTGCCTTCTTCACAGCAAACCACTGAATTGCCTCTTTGCCACTGAAGATTTTCCCCTCCATACATGTCTGATCACTGGTTTCAATCCAAATTAGCCAGGTTTGTCTCAAATCCCCTTCATGACAGCACCTTCTGCTCTTTGCAGAATCTGTGGTAGGGAGCTGACCCTGCCTGTTTGGCCTGCTGCATCCTCAGTGGGGAGAGACTGGCTTCTCTGCAAAGTAAACCCTGAGTCAGCAAATCCCAAAGGCTTCTTTAGCTTGCTGGGCTCTCATTTTTAGCTATGTCTGTGCCTGTGTTGCTTGTGTTCTCGTCCGCGTTTACAAGCGGAATCGCTGTCCCCAAAGAAGTGCATTATGTTCGGGTGTGTGTAATGCTGTGTCAGCCTGGCATCTGGACTAGCTTGTCAGAGCTGCCTTGGGGATTTCTAGACTAAGCAATGTGCCCAGAGGGTGTTCTTGAGTTCCCATGGGAGTGTTTCCTATGGAAGATAGACTATGAAATGAGTGGCATCTGGAGAGGACAGCAAGTCCCTGCAGCGTGCCTTGGAGGTGAACTGCATCTCTCTCATGCTAGTCCATGCTAATTTTACGGAGCATCCTGCTTGCAGGCATTCTGTGGTGCCTTTGTATGACTGCTCTAGTGCATCTTGCAATGTAGGACTTATCTATTGGAAAATATGTCACTGTAATGTGACATGTTTGTACAGAGATCCCTTGTGGGTCTGCCCCTCTCCCTTACGCTCTGGATTCTCTCAGCTAGACCATGTAGGAACAGAGTACTTATGGCCTGTAGCACCAAAGGAGGAGTCCAATAAAACAGCACATTAGGAACAGATGCATAATTCAGTTCCAGTGTGTTCTCTTTTTTGCTTTATATACACATGGATCCCACTAAGAAACACTTCTCTCATCTGAGTTCTGAATTCATAGAATCATTAGGGATTGGAAGGGACCGCGAAAGATCATCTTGTCCACTTCTACAATCCCCCTATGAAACGTGTTTCTTTGTGCTTGGGCAGTGAGAGCTCTCTTGGACTAGTGGAACCTGATTACCCCTAACTCCAAATATTTGTAGAAGAATGGCCTAGTGTCAGCAGAGGCTCGGCTGGGCAGCTGTTGATCTCCTTTGACAGTGGTGTGCATCACTTACTCAGGTCAAGGGGGCTGATCTGTGTGTCAAGCCTTTAACGTCCTGCCTGAGCGCACAGAACGCCTGAGGCTGGAGCCTTGCGCTCTTCATTCACCATCTTTCTAGAGAAGGGATTGCCAGGGAATAATTAAACACTGCATTTCTGGATTATCTTTAATTAGCACTGAGGTAAGGCACTGCACCCCCGGAGTTTTCCTTTGCTGTTCACTGATTATGTCACAACCAATCTTTAATAGTTTTCAGATGGAGCAATTACCTCCTGTTCTAGTGATCCTCTGCTCCTAGTTTCTTGCCAATTAGATGCAGCCTTCAGTTGTGTTGGCTAATTTTGTCTGAAGTGAGCATTCACTTGCGAGTATTGGGTTTGATTTTTTTTTTTGGTTCTTAATTAAAAACCATTTTCTAACAGAAATACATCTCAGAGAAAATAATAATAAACTGGTTAGTGGTTCTCCTAATCCATGGGAATCTGAGATCTGCTTAGACTGAACTGGAGGTTCCTTCATAGAATCACTGGTAGGGACCTCGAAATATCATCTAGTCCAATCCCCATTCACCAGAACGTTGATTTCAATATTCCAGATTGATGTGCTCTTAAACACACAGGATCTGGAACAGTTTGTGAGCTTGGAGCCTTAGGCAAGGCTTCAGAAAACACTCTTTGTCTCCTTTTCCAGACTCTTATGCTTTGCTTTTGCTGTGTGTCTGTGGAGATGCCCACAGAGACACTGATCTTCAGCCACACGCAGCGTGTTTGCCATTCATTTACTCAAACCTTGGGTAAACTTGGGAAGGTGGAGACAGTGTTTTCCTCTGGTCATACTAAAGAGGAGGGTGATGCTGCAATATCTGGGAGTGCAGCAAGGCTGAGCAGCTGTGCTGTGATTTTTACTTACCATAGTTGTTTCTGCAATCGAACCAAAGCTGTTGATGAAGATGTTGCAGCTGACGTTCACTGGTGGGCCTGCATGACAAATACAGATTGGAAGAGCAGTTCACTCTGTGCTTCTAAGACAAAGTATTTCCCCTCTGTGGTGTGAAAACCTATAGTGGGAATAGGGTGACTATGGGGTGTGTATGGAAATGAGCTCTGGGTGACCCAGCTCAGCTCAGTTCCAGTTCTGATACCAGTCTGGCATCAGGTAATGCTCTTGACTCACCTCTGCTCCCCTTTTGGGGAGAAGATTTAAATCTCTATTCTGTGAACTGTTTTTTATTGGAATGTCTCAGCCAGGCAGGACAGTTTTCCAGAGATTGTGACATTGCTGTACAGGCGGCAAGCTCACCTCAAATGTGATAGCCATCCACCCCAGACAAGAGCTAAGAGACTGTTCAAGCTTGGAGCTCTGTTCTTTTAAAATACTTGATTAAAGCATCTAGATGTTTCTGAGATGAGCTCATATGCTCCAACAGAATCAGCAACCACCGTGTGCTGTAAGGATGAGGCTGGGTGAAGGAATGAGTTCCCTCTGTGACAAAGCTGATTCTGCTAAGGCTCACAGCAGGGCGGGGGTCTTCGGGGCTCTGCCAGCAGGAATCCTCTGGCTGCCCTGTTTAGGAAGAGGGTACATCCAGACTGTGGGCTGTGTCTCTCCTGGGCTTTATTTGCTTTCAGATTGAAGCTTGGCTTATCCTGCTCATATTAGAAAATTTAAGGGGCCACCAAAGGGGAGGCGTGAGGATTAAGGGATGAAAAGATTGTGGCTAGAGGACGTGTGAGGGTCAGCCAGTCTGTGATAGTGATGCCCAGAGGTATTGGTTGTGACTGGAAGTGCATCACAATATTTCCTGGCAAATCTGAGGTGGAAGTCTGGCTGTTGCACGGAGGGAGATGCCAAGAACTGCAGTTCTGCACAGTACAAAATGCTGGAGAACATTTTGGAACCAGAGCTGCTCCTGGTGTCTGGCAAACTCGTATATCATGAGAGGATTTCTGCATAGCCTCAGTGAAGGCAGAAGCAAAAGATGCTTCTGCTCTGGGGGCTCCTAAAGGCCCTGCTGCTGGTGCTGCCTAGTGTGTGGTGGGGAAAGACAGCTGAGGACACTGCCCCAGGAACCAAGGTCCCCCTTTCACAGTGGGGGTTTTAATCTCATATCACCTCTGTGACGGATGCTTCTGGGAAGATAACGTCGGTGGACGTGGCTATGAGTGTGCATTTTTAGTTTGTAGGTTGTTTTTTAGTGGAGAGGAGGATGGTGTCTGCATTTCAAATGCTGCCTGATGCTCAGCCTCCCCCATTAAGGCCACATCTGCAGTCTGGCAGCTACTAGGGGAAGGAATGGCTTTAAGAACAGGCTTGTGCCTCTAATCAGTGCAAACTTCCTCCTGTGTGGAAATTAATGGAATTTCCTGTTTACTAAGTAAAATTTGGAGCTCAGTTTGCTCCTCACTTCCCTTTCCTCCTATCTTACTTCAGCCTTTTATCACACTCTGTGCCTGTTCTCTGTACTGCTCTCTATGGAAGGGATTTTCTTGGTGGGAGTCCCAGGCAGGCTGAGCAGGCTTCTGTCTAACCAGCGCTCAGACAGCTATTGCCAGCTCAGCAGCAGCTCACCCAGGTTCAGTCTGTGCAGCTCTTCCTCCAGACTGTTAGGAATAGCCATGGGCTAAAATATCAGAGGAAACATGGAGAAAAATGAGGGACTTTAAACATTTATTTTCCCCTCTTTCTTCACCAAATCCTCTTACCCAAAAGGCTTGTGAAGTTAATCCAGAAGCTGAAGGCACAGAGTTGTCAGGCTTTAGCCCTTGTTTTGCCCCTTCTCTATGCTCCTGCTGAGCTCTGGATCCATCTCATGAAATACATAGAAGACCCATGTGCCTGTGACTTCCCCTGCCACAGTGCCCAGCATAAGAAATAGTGAACTGACCTCCTGCCTGTCCTCATAACTTTGACCTGCAGAGAAGACTTTGTCCCTTCTCTTCCTGACCCTGTGATGGTGCGAAGCTGAGTGTGGGATGAGCTTGGCCCAGTGCGTGTGAAGAAGACTCTGTCTTTGACGCAGCCCAGCTCTTCATAGAATCATGGAATCATTAGGGATTGGAAGGGACCTTGAAAGATCATCTAGTCCAATCCCCCTGCCATAGCAGGATCACCTAGACCAAGTCATGGAGTCAGTCAGGGTTAGAAGGGACCACAGGATCATCCAGTTCCAACTACTTTGCCATGGGCAGGGACATCCCACCCTAGATCAGGCTGGCCAGAGCCTCATCCAGCCCAGCCTTACACACCTCCAAGGATGGGGCCTCCACCACCTTCCTGGGCAACCCATTCCAGGCTCTCACCAGGTTCTACTCTTTGCATTATGTCCGACGGGAGCTGCGAGCACTCTGCAGGGTTTGGGGTATTTTTAGCTCGTGTGAGGCTCTGGAAATGTTCCTGCCTACCACTGAACCGCACTACTCAGCGGTGGGCTGCAGCTGCGAGAGAATAGTTTCCCAGCGTTAGGGCTGCAGTTGAAGCCTGGGTGAGAGGTCCCTTGTCCTGCACCTGCTGGGTTCAGTTCTGCCGCTGCCTGAGTCACTGGCTTCCTTCTCCAACTCAACCCAAAGCCCAGCATGTTTTTCCTTTGTTCTCAGAAGGTGAATCCAACCGCTAAAGCCAGTCTTCACCACTTTTATGGAAAGGCTGCAGTCTTCTTTGTGTTAATCTTCCCCTCCCCAAAAATCAATCTGATACGGATCTTCAGTATTATTTTCATTTATATCCAGGCCATTAAAGTGCCCTTATGAGTTACCGCCGTTAATTTAAATGCCACGCTTTGAGAGCTACAACCCCAAGCTCTGTGAAAAACACCTCCTATGCCTTCCATATAAATTGGAGCCTGATTTATGTGTGGGAGGCTAAGCCGGCAAAAATGCCCTGTGGGGAAGGTGTAGTTCATTGAAATAAAACTGAAATTAAATTATCTCAAATAAAAATGCAATACAGCTGCCTGCAGCAGGAAGATAATGTATACATTTCATTAAATATTAAAGTTTAATTTCTTTTGTGTGTGTGTGTAATGCAGTGGTAGGCAGGTTTACAAGGTGGCTTTTTAACTCTTTGTAATAAAACCATTGGTGTTTGCAGTTGCCTTGTTGATTATCAGGAGGGCATAAGCTTCCCACCTATGTTTGGGGATAAAAGCCCAGTCCAGAGCCTTTTGTTTGGAGCTGCGTGGCAGGCGCTGTCACCGTGATTAATGGTTGGGATTTCTGTGTTAGCATTGCTGGTGACTCTCGGGGAGAGAAGGAATTGGTAGTAAGAAACAAAAGGAGTTAATGAAATGAGCCTTGAAGAGGGCTGGACAGTGTCCATGAGAGGACGGGTCCTGCTTTATCTCGGGGTGTGATTCAAGGGCAACCAGCCTTGGGAAACTGAGTTCAATTTAAAAAGAAGAGGACAAAATTGGGATCCTAGAATGGTTTAGGAAGAGACCTTAAAGATCATCTAGTTCCACGGGCAGGGACACCTTCCGTTAGACCAAGTGGAAAAACTCATACAAAAATAATCAACTGTCAAACCTAACCTTGTTAGTTTTGAGTAGCAAAATAAGAGGTTCTGTTGGCTCTTCCAGAGCTGCTTTGATGCTGCTGGGCTGCCAGTGGGTACAGGTGGACTGGGGAAATGGGCTGTGAAAGGCAGCTGTTGTGAAGGAGCTGTGTTAGACACTTCCTTCAGAGCCTCTTTACAATGTTGGGCAGAGATAGTCAGAGCAGCCCTGGGCATCTTACTGCATTCCTCTGGAACTGATCTCTTGGTTTCAGGTGGTGCAAGGGGGAAGCATTGCCCACTGCTGGAAGGTGCTGTGGGTAGTGACTAAAGGGGAAGGGGAAGCTGAAGTTCTCATCTGTAAGATGTTCAGCTCTCTGTCAGTCACTGCTTGGTTTGGCAGGATCACTGATCCCTAGATTGAAGTTTCTCCTGTGCTGTTAGTACAAGGTTGTTCCCATTCTGAGTGGCAGTAAGATGCTTTTCCACACCCCTACAAGGGATCCATGTATTAAATCTCTCCTTATTGTACATATGTTGTGTAAACATAAAGCTTGTTCCTGTTCCACACACAGTGAGGATCACATGCAGCTTTCAGCCCCCAAGCAAAACGAAGCCAAAAAGCAGGGGTTTGCCTACCTTTAAAATTTGGCCTGATCCTGGCATCATATCCTGAAGTTCGCCCCATCAACTTATCCAAGAAATCGGAAGGAGACATGGGTTTGGGGGCAGAGCGTGCTGCTGCTTCAGCTTCTTTAGAGGCTGCCAGGCTGTGTGAGTAGAAAGAGGAGGTTTTAGTGAGCATCTCATACTGGGGAGAGTTTGGGGCCCAGAAACAGAGAAGTCAGCATCTCATTCCTGCTGTGAGGCAGGATGTCTGCCCCTGTGAATTCCTAATGAGACTGGTCTCTGCTAATTTGTTTGCCCAGCCCAAACATCTCTGAAGTCAGAATCCCAGCTGCCACCAAAGTAGAAGAGAGATGATGAGTGGAGAAAATCCTTTTGTGAGCTCAGGTAGAGCTCCTTGGCATGCCACTAAATTACAGATGTGAACTCTGGCACTGAGCTCCACAGGTAAAATACACTCTGAGATTAGCCTCGGGCAGCAATTACTGCTTAATTACATGGCAAATAGCACAGAGCATATTTGGTACCATCAGTCTAGTTTTCCAAAAGGCAGATAGGACCAGAGCAATCTGGAATTTGAGGCTTAAATGGGTATCATACACTTGTACAGCTCCTGCAGAGGGGATAGATGTATTTTGGCTTCCTGCTTGTTGGCCAGTCCAGCATTTGTTATTGGTACCTGCAATGCAGGGGTCTGAGTTCAATACAGAAACACAACCTCTGGACTGGGAGGTGTTGGGACAGTAATCCTGAAATAATACTCATCTGGGTTGAGAATGAAAGGGAAGGAAATGTTTTGGGGACCTGTATGGCCTCTGGGGTGGAAAGAGTGAAATTACCAATTCATCTGTAGAAGATGAAAAATCTAGTGCTGGCAATGTGCCTTCTGACTCTGTGGGAGTCTGCAAGCTCTGCAGGGCGATGGTTAGGGCTTAGGAAGCCTCTGCTGTTGCCATCCACTCAGGACCAAGTGACCCTTGGCACCAGGTGCTTGCTGCCAACTTTGTGGGAAAGTTTGATTTCAAAGACAAGCGTCAGCACTACTTGGTTCCTTCCCTTTAGTTGTGTGACTTCTACATGAAAATGTGCTGAGGGGAAGAGCTGTCTCTGCCTGGGGGTTTGGTTGCCTGATGTTGGTCAAAGCCTACAAGCACTGCTGCGATGCAATGAACACTGCTCAGGAGGAAGGGAGACTGGTGGCTTCACCCTTTGCAAAGCTCTTGAGTTTTTTGAAGTACAAAGACTGTATGAACTGGAGAAGCTCTGTGGCAGAGCAGCTGAGAGGCCTGAGCACGTTTACAACAGGCACAAGATCTTTGGTTACACATCTTCACACATCATGTAACCAAAGTCTTGACAAGACCATCTTGAACCACCAAGTCCGTCAGGACTTTAAAAATGGGTGAGGGTGAAGAGGGCTTGGGTGCTGTAATTTTGAAATCAGGACTCTGTAGTCACCTGTAGTGCACTGACTGTCTCTCTAGGGTTGGCAGCAATGACTTGCCAAGCCTTGGTTTTCAATCCTGTGAACTTGCAACCGAGTCTCTCTGCTCTTGCAAGCAGTTACGAATCTGATTTCTAGATATTTTTAATATTAAAGATTCTTTATTTTCTGCAGTAAAGAGAGGAGATAAATTCCAGATAATTTCCAGCAAGAGTCTAAACAGAGGATTTAGTTCATAGAATGATCTGAGCTAGAAGGGATCTTTAAAGGTAATCTCATTCCAACACCCTTGCCATGGGCAGAAACACCTCCTGCTAGAGCTAGTTGCCCAAAGTCCCGTCCAACCTGGCCTTAAACACTTCCAGAGGGGGAAATTCATCCTTTGTAAATTCATAATCCCACAGTGACCCTTATCTAAACTGGTGAGTGTACACTTGTGCTTGGAGGTGGTCTGGCAAAGACTGGATCAAGGTTTACCACAGCCATGTGCCATTTCTTGTCGTGTCCCTATCTCTGCTCTAAGAAACTAAGCAAAGCCAAACCAGAGTGTTTCGGGGGCAAATGGGGTTGTCAAGAGGGTGATGCTTTTAATTTAATTTTGGTTTTTTAGGAGGGTTTTTTCAGAATAGATTTGCAAACTCAGAAGGCAAAAGCTGAGGTTGGGAAGACAATCAATACTGGGCTTGGCTACTGTGTTCCAATAGAGTGTCTGCATGGCAATGAGTCGAGAGAAAAGATTTCAATTAAGCAGCAAATGACTTGGTAACCGAAGACTCCTGCCACTTCAGCAGCAAGATGCCAGATAGTGCAATACACTGATTTCTTCTCATTAACTTTAGACTGGAAGAAAAGTAGGGGTGGGGGGGAAGAGGCAATACAAATCTAATAAGCTTTAAGTGTAAAAAGATAATTGGAAACTGCAGTTTCACTGGCATTTGTTTTAAAAATTGAGGTGAAACAACTCAGAAGTCGATGTTTAGCGTCTCTGTAATTCCAGTGTGAAAGCCTGAGCTGAACACGCTCATCCCACTTCCACTGCTGGTATTTCCTGTAGCTATTTTTTGATCCTTTCTGCATCAGAATTGCCAGAAAAGAATTTCATGGGTTCAATTCCAACACAGAAGTCCATATGTTAATGACTGAAGCCCACAAGCACCTAGGAGAGAACGAGCCCCACTGCTCTCTGCAGCCTCCTGCCTGTCCCTAGGAGCAGTTTCTCTGAGCACCCTAGGGATGTGCTGAAGCCATCAAATGTGGTTTCATGCTTCCTGGTGGGTGATGTAGGAGTTTTCTTTGGGTGCCCCATATCATTGCCCCAGTTATCTAGGAATGATGAGTTCTAAGATTTTTCTATGTATTTCTATATAACAACTTCCCCCCTAAAAATAACTCAAAAAGAAAGATACTCAGTGATGAGGAAAGAGCAAAGCCTTTTCAGCAGCAGGCAGATCTGTGTCTGCTCCCCAGCTCCGAAGTAATAGAAAACACCACTGGGAGCCACAGAGAGCCTGGCCCACCCCACTATGCTTTGGAGGAATGGGCTGCAGCCCTGAAATGTTCACTGTGGTTGTGACTATTGAGATTTGCTACAGCAGGTTAGCTCAGACAGGCTCTGACAAAGCTATTGGCTTCTGCTCTCTTCCAGGTCTCTCTTGACTCGTGCTCTGTGCGCTGCCTTGGGAGCTTTCTGGGGTTTTCTCCATCCCTTAGTTCCTACAGAAGCAGTCTTGAAAGTTCTATGGGATTTTTTGTTTCCCCTCCAAGGAGAGAGAAATCAACAAGTTATTGAAAATCACTGATGAAGGAAGAGAAACTCAGGGTGGGTTATTGTGCTGTTCAGAGAGAAAATTTATTCTCAGAATAAACTAAAAGAGGAAGAACGTGTAACAAAAACATCACAGATGTGGTTTGCATTGGTGCAGGAACGTTGTCTGAGCCAGGAGTGTCTTGGTGCATTTTAATAGCAGCCAGACAGAGGCTTATCTTATTTACTGAGGTGTAATCCCTGGTGGATCTGGCTGAGAAAGTGCCATCAGGCAGTCATCCCAGCAGCAACGATGGACGGCATCTCTTCAGAGGGTCGATGAACCAGCATAATCTTTTATGATACCACTGCTGATGTGTAAGCAAACAGCAGCAACCCCTGGGAGGTCCAGACCTCTAGCAGGGAAGGGGAAAGTTGGTGGAGATGAGCAACCTCAGGTCTCAGGACTGCATTCCTTAGAATAGAGCAGTCAGGCTATTACTGGCTTCCCCCAGCCTACACAATGGTGTTTGCTCTGCCTGCTATTATTTTGTCTCTGCTAAACATATATAAAGCTTTTTTCTTTAGAAAACAGCTTTTTTTGCAGTCTGAACATGTCAGTTTGCTCTGTTCCCAGCTCCCCAGTTGGCTGTCTCCATCCTCCTCCCCCCCATTTGTATGGCTCTTGTGCAATATTTTCTCTTTTGGCTGTGCCTATGGTTGTCCATCTAATTAAGTTCAGCATCACAAACTGCCCTGTTCTGGTTGAATGCTGATACTGAGAAATATCAATTTTTTGCCTTCGCAAAGAGGAGAAATGAAGGAATTTAATTAGCACAGGGCCCCTGTTCCCCTGTCAAATCATTTAATTGTTAATCATTAATTCTGAGGGTAAAAAACCAATGTCTGGCAGCAGCAACACAAACTGTTTCAAAGCAGAGATCTCTCTGCAGTGTGGAAGGCTCAGGTGCCCGTGAAGGTAGACTGGTACGAGAACAGCAGTGGGTTTATTGCTCTGCTTGGGCTCTCCACAGCCTGGGGAAACAAGGTGCCTGATCACTACCCTGGTTCAGTGCTGCTCAGCAAACGATTCTGAAGTGGTTGCTTGGGTGATGTTTGAAACACAATAGAGTCAGAAAGCCTGGCAGGGATGTGTTGGGAGCAGTGTTCAAGTGACCTGGTTCACATGTTCATCCTTCACAGGTGAGTGTGTCCCCCATGGGCGAGGAATAAGCATTGAGTCATTGGGGCAGGGTGATGTGACCAGTGAAACTGTTTCCCCCAGTACCCTTAAAGCCAGACTAGAACAGTGTGAAGTCACAGACTCACAGAACATTAGGGAATGGAAGGGACCTTGAAAGATCACCTAGTCCAATCCTCCTGCCAGAGCAGGATCACCTAGATCAAGTCACACAGGAACCTATCCAGGTGGGTTTTAAGCATCTCAGGAGGAGGAGACTCAACAGCTTAGATTTCATGGGCTCCAGCAGGCTCTGAGAGGTGTAATCACAAAGAGACTGTAGAATCACAAAACTGTTTAGGTTGGAAATGACTTGTAAGATCGAGTCTAACCATAAATCTAGCACAGATATGGTGCTGTCCATGTTTAACTGGAGTTACCCATGGTAACTATTCTGCTTTTCTTCAGCCATCTCTCCAGTCCTCCAGACTGTGCCCTTTGGGCACAGAAGCCCCTTAGTAGAGACTGGAGCCCAGCCTGTATTTAGCCTCAGCTGATGCTGGGGCTGCCTGTCTCCACCTTGTGCTGAGCAGCCAGAGAGAAGGAGAAAGGACTGAAGAGATGAGAACGGGGTAGCCCTGAACTCAATATCCTGATTGTTATTTCTGATTGTGCATCAACATGTTGTCTGGAGGGAAATGCTGCCAGACACTGGTCTGGGGAGACTTGGCAGAGACTGCAAACAGAGCTCTTTTTTTTTAATGATTAGATGAACTATCAAAATGAAAAGCACAATCCACATCAATATGCAATTCAATTACAAAGGATGAAACTCATTGTCTGCATGTTTTAGCCTGTCACATCTGAATTCCTGACCTACAGCAGCAGAGGTGGACATGATGAAAGAAGAATGAAGGTGTGTGGCAAGATGAGCGCCCCAATGCTCTGTTTTTGACCTGGTGTAGGGTCGCAGGAGCTCTGAGATTTAGAGATGTGCTGGTTGCACAGCACCGAACACAATCCGTGTGGTCACGCTCAACTGCTGGTAATTACAGTCCCTGCAGTCTGAACGTGGGGTGTGATACAGGGGAGAGTTCACAGAGCTCATTCTCAGAGATGTGGAGGAAATCTGGACTTGCTTTTTTAATTCAGCTGAGGCAGGGAGCAGAGCTGGGTGTCGGGACAGGAGAGGAAAATAGTTGTGAATGGTGAGACTGGTGGAATTTGGAATTCAAGAACCTGTGAGGAGATTTTGCTCTGAGAAGGAAATGGGCAATAATCTGTCATTTGTCCCTATTCATGGCAGGAGGAAGGGGACAGGAAAGAAGAAGTAGGTTGCTAAATGTTGCCTGGATGGTGGTGCTCTGTTGCTGAGAGCTGTTTAAACCCATTCTAGCGTTAGCACCAGAAGTAACTGCATTGCAGTAGTTGCAGGATGTAATCAGTTAAAGTTTTAACCCAATGGATGCCAAAACACTCTCAAAGGTCCTGCACAACAGGTGTTACTACAGGTTCTCCTGGCTGCACAGGAGGATTGGAGTCAGGAAGTACTTTTTGGTGGGATTCAAGGAATTAACCCTCTGTGATCATTCCCCTTCAGGGAAAGCTGCAACTTTACTGAAGTGAGACAAAAAAAATCCCTTCTTCAGACTGCAGCATTCTGATGTCTCTGTGTTCCACTGTCACACCCCTGCAGCCCATGGCTCCTATGCCATATGGCAAAACACCCTGTCCAGAACTATAAACCATCCCAATTACGCTGATTAACTCTGTGGAAAGACACCAGCACTTGTAACAATTGCTGACGCTGCCTGTGCAGAGCTATAGGAAAATAATAAATGACTGTACAGTCAGCTGAGGTAGGGGGAGAAATCTGCCTCGTGTAAAGCTGAGATGGGAATCATAGAACATTAGGGATTGGAAGGGACCTCGAAAGATCATCCAGTCCAATCCCCCTGACACAGCAGGACCACCTAGACCAAGTCACACAGGAACACATCCAGGTGGGTTTTAAACATCTCCAGAGAAGGAGACTCCACAGTCCCCCTGAGCAGCCTGTTCCGGTGCTCTGTCACCCTCACCATGAAGAAGTTCTTTCTCATATTGATGTAGAACCTCCTATGCTTCAGTTTACACCCATTGCCCCTTGTCCTATCATTAGATGTCACTGAGAAGAGCCTGGCTCCGTCTTCCTGACACCCACCCTTCACATATTTATAAACATTAATGAGGTCACCCCTCAGTCTCTGTTTCTCCAAGCTCAAGAGACCTAGCTCCCTCAGTCTTTCCTCATCAGGGAGGTGTTCTACTCCCTTCATCATCTTTGTGACTCTCCACTGGAACACAAAGAGGCCAGCAAATTGCAGGAGAATAGTTCCAGGCAAGGTTTCTGCTCTTACCAGGCTGTTCCAACTCATACATTGTCTGCTCACTTTTGTTTATCACACATTTATGTAAGAAAAGAAAAGTGTGTTAAATATAGTCCTGAGCCACAGGCCTTCTCGACTGACCCCTCTTCCAGAAGTGTCTGCAGCTCTTGGACCACAAGGAGTGACTTTCTGGAGCTGTGTGATCCTAAGCCACTGAGACAGATTTGAAAACCCAACTCAAACTGTGCAGAAGCACGAGTCAGTGCTCAGCTTTTAATCACTTGTGAAATAAATCCAGCAAACACATCTGACTCTTTGATTCACACAGGCTGAAGGGCTGGAAAAAATACCTGCATTATTTTCTTGAAAAAACAAAGGGGAATAAAATCCCTGCAAAGGCAAAAGACTCTGTCTAGCTTCACACACAATAAACATCTGACTAGACACCCCCTGACTTTAAAGGGAATATTCAAAGTTGTGCATAAACAGCCTTTCTGAACACCTTAAATTAGGGGAGAAAACCTCTTTACAAGACAAAGGTTCATATTTTAGGTAACAATAGTCTCTTTACTGATGTGCTCCTGATGTAGTGTTGGGATGGAGAGCTGTGGTGGGAACCCCAATTGATGTCAGAAGGTTTTAGATCACAGGCAAGGCAAGAGTCAGAGAATTGCGAGGACTCGTGGATGCTCTTCTATCTATAGCTCTGCAGTTGCATCATCAGTCGCGTTCCCATCCGCTCAGATGTATTGCTTTTAGTTTAAAGATTTGTGGTGCTCGTTAAGCTTGGACAAGGATATTGTAGCTGCTTATTTTCCTCTTCTTTTGGGTAAATCAGAGGTGGTATGAGTAAAATCCTTCTAAGTGAGATGTAACACGTGGTGCAGAGTGGGGGTGGCTTTTTATCTTCTGCAACTTTTTGCTACAGATCCTTTGAAAAGGCCTCTTGAGTTAACAGTCACAACCTACCTACAGAATCATGGGTGCCATGGTAAAAGTGGGGTTCTCTGCTGTGTCTGGTCTGCACTGTGTGAAATGAGTTGTGTGATGAGAGAGCTCATCTTGATGTTTTCTGATAGAAATAGTTGTCACTGTAACGCAAACACCCTGCTGGAGATGAATGTTCCCTCCATGCTGTCTATGACTCCCGGTGTAATTTATCAGTTTATTCATGAGCTGTAATGAAATGTAACTTCTAGAACAAATGGCTGAGCTCTGGGTGCCCTGCCTGGGAGGGGGGTTCTCCTCCCATCCCAGCTGCCCTCTGACTTGGTTTTCCTAGCTCCCTGAAAAAGACCAACCAAACCCACCCCATCTTTTGAACCCTGGCAGTGCTGCAGGGCCTTCGCTGGCGCAGGAGAGCGGGTTGTGTTTGATGAGCCTTGTACTCAGCCACACTGCTGGGAGATGATTTCTAAGCCCATAGCTCTGTGTCAGGGTGTGATGGATGGGGATGGAAGCTGAAGGATGCTTGAGGTTTTCAGGCACATGGGGCGGCAGGAGAGGTGGGGCGCGCATGTTTTGGTTTGTAAATGAGGTCTTGGGAGCTCTGGTGCAGAAAAACAAATCTCTGTGTGTCTGTCTATACCAGGAGCTATTTCCCTGCTCAGCAGAGCTTCCAGAGAGTGAAAGCACTGGGTGTGAAGAGACAAGATTGTCAAGATACCCTGAAAAAGGTCACTTTTTTGGTCCACAGCTTGACTTTGCAGTTCTTGCAAAGAAAAGTCTGCCTCACCCAGGAATTCAGAGCATCTTGCTTCCCCATTCCCAGTTGCTGTGGTAATACAGGTGGTGCACAGATCCTGCTGTAATGGGGAGCTCAAGCCAAGGAAGCACCTATGAGAACATGTGGAGCTAAGGATTTTATTGAGGATGTTTCTATGCTTTCAGGTTTTATATCTCCTCCATGTAAGAGCAGGAGTCTATACTTCGTAGAATCATAGAATCATTAGGGATTGGAAGGGATCTTGAAAGATCATCCAGTCCAATCCCCTTCCCACAGCAGGATCACCCAGACCAAGTCACACAGGAACACATCCAGGCAGGTTTTAAGTGTCTCCAGTGAAGGAAACTCCACAACCTCCCTGAGCAGCCTGTTCCAGTGCCCCGTCACCCTCTCTGTGAAGAAGTTCTTTCTCATATTTATGTGGAACCTCCTATGTTCCAGCTTAAAACCATTGCCACTTGTCCTATCACTAGAAGACATTGAGAAGAGCCTGGCTCCATCCTCCTGACATCCACCCTTCAAATATTTATAGACATTAATGAGGTCACCCCTCAGTCTCCTCCAAGCTCAAGAGACCCAGCTCCCTTAGCCTCTCCTCATAAGGGAGGTCCTCCACTTCCTTCATCATCTTTGTTGTTCTGTGCTGGACTCTCTCCAGCAGCTTCACATCCCTTTTGAACTGATGGGCCCAGAACTGGACACAATATCCAGGCTTCATACTGTGAGGACCTTTGTACTTGCATCATATCAAATGAAAGAATTAAAAATACTCAGAGGAAATGGGCTGAAGGTGAGAAGTCATGAATTGTGTTGGATTGTTGTGTGGTTCCTGGCTCAGCTGTGTTTTGCTGCTGAACCAGACACAAGCGGTAGTGGTCCTACCCACCAGTGATTCCATTACAGTTGCTATTTATTGATTTATGTGTTTGCTCCAGCCGTGCCGGGGCTGGGGATCAGGATCCGCATTCTGGGCGAGCGAGCGAGCGGTCGCAGGAGCCGGCATCGCTCGCGGGGCAGGCGCATGAGGGGAGCTGCTGGCGGCAGCTTTCGTCTGAAGGCAGCGTGTGCGCGATGATTGATCGCACCGCAAGCCCTGCTGTTCTGTGCATGCGACACTCCTTGTCTTGGCAACCTCTTGGTAGTTTCCCCCCCATTCCTTTTCGCCCGCCCTGCAATGAGACACTGATAAATACAAGAGAGTTCCCTAGCTGTCTGCTGAGGCGTTTGGGGCTTTTGTCATCTTTTGTATTTTTTTCCCTAGCCAGCTCTGAGCCACACTGGCAGGAAGGAGAGGGAGAAATCAAAAGGGAAGCAGGTGCAAAAGTGTGTTCCTTTGTTTTTCCCCTCCCCTCAGAATCCAAATTTCATGGGGTTTGTTAAATTAAGATTTTTCCTGTTTTTCTTAGCTGGCATTTAGATCCAGCAGAGATGTGTTTACAGGATGCCAACTGCGTCTATGTGCCAGCCAGATGTGGTGCAGTCCCCAACTCAGCAGCTTACCATGGTGCAGTGCATGGATGAAATAATTGTCTGCGTAATGGGGAGTGCTCAGCGCCTGTAAATGACGGGTGCATCTGTCTCTATCTATTTCTGGTCTCTGCAACCCCTCTCTGTGCTTTGGCCTTACCGAGGGGACAAAAGCCATAATTCACTGTCTGTGCATCAGGCTCTTGAAGGATCAGGAGAGACACAGGAGCAGCTCCGAGGTGTTTATATGATCTATAGCCCCAGTGGGATCAAAGCATGCAGCCTTCCAGGACCAGACCAGCTAGAGGGTCTATCAGCAGTTTCCCAAGGGATTGAGGGGGTCTACATCGTTTACTGATCATCTTGGCTAAGAAATGTCAATGCAAGCCACCTGCCCTCGAGAGAAAAGGTTTCTGTTGCCTGGTTTTGAAAACACAGTGTAAATTGTTTAGATTCTATGTGGGAAGGTGAGAGGAACAAAGAGAAGGTGATTTATAAGGAGATGTATTTTTTTTGCTTCTTTAAGGGGAACTGACCTGCTGAATTAACAACGTTTTATTCTGCTGAGTGCAATGCAAAAGTTGCTCTTTTGTGGGCTGTGCAGTGAGGTCTAGAAGTCAGGAGCCACACAGCTTGGAGTTGAGTTGGCTGGTCACAGCTGCTAACTGGAGCAACAAGAAGGATTCCTGCTTATCTCACCCCTTCCTTTTTCTTCTTTTATGCCAAGTTGTTCAATCATTTCAGTTTAGGGGAAGAAAACCCCAAAAGCATTTGGAATGATTTATTTTGCCAATCAAAAAATGGAATCAGACCATGGTGGAGAGGGTGTGTTGGAATGCTGTTTTTAGCACGTGAAGGAACACGATGAGACCTTTTTCCTGGGAGGTAAGAGGTGCACAAGTGTAGCCAGACTTCATAAGAATAGAAGTGCCTTTGCTGATAGATAAAGGTCAGCAGAAAGTATGCAAGGGAGTGATAGCAAAAGGGTAATTTACTGGAAACAGTGAAACCCTGATTCAATGTGCCACAGCAGCGAGGGCTGATACAGGCAAATAAACCAGATAGAAGTCAACACACATTATCAGCCTATCTGCTGTCTGAACACTAGTCACTTTGTGGTTCTCAAAAAAGCTCCAGTTTATAAAAAATGAGCTAGTAAAACTCAGTGACTATCTTGAGACAATTTAACATATTTAACTGTTGTGGGTTTGATTGGGATGCTGTGATTTTTTTTAAAGCATGATTTATTTTTTAAACCCCTTATTTTTCATCAGTACCTAAATAGCAGGTAAATTTGCTAGGTGGTCTGATGCCTTGTTCTCAGTACTGAAATTTGGAGAGTCCTTTTCACCTGCGTGCTAGGATGAAATGAGAACTCTGTTGTTTTTCTATCACAAGTGAGTGATCACTGGTTGGTGCTGGGATAACAAAGTAAGTTAATGTTGGTCATCGATTAACATCATGACTTGGATGTTGGAATCCTTTTCTCCCCAGGTTAGCTCATGAGGAATTGGTGAGAATAACTTTGTAAGCAACCAAGGAAAGTCTTTGTCCAGAACCAGGGGAACAGAATCACAGAACATTAGGGATTAGAAGGGACCTTGAAAGACCCTCTAGTCCAATCCCCCTGCCACAGCAGGATCCCCTAGATCAAGTTGCACAGGAAAATACCCAGGCAAGTTTTAAATGTCTCCAGAGAAGGAGACTCCACAACCTCCCTGGGCAGCCTGTTCCAGTGCTCTGTCACCCTCACTGTGAAGAAGTCCCTTCTCATATTGATGTGGAACCTCCAGCTTATATCCATTGTCTGTAGCAGCACTTACTTCTTGGCCTTTAGTCTGTGTTACTAAACGTGGGACATTCGGGTTCAAAAGCCCTTTGCTGCTGACTTTCTTAAGAAAATGGTCATAACCATGTGTTTCATGGGAGAAGAGGAGTAAGGAGGAACCAAATCCCTATGCCTAAATTCCTGTTCTTGAAGGAAATCTCTGTAGACATTTCATGTGATGTAATATCCTTACATATAAGAGCAGGATCCTACCACTGCCTTCACATGTTGATCTCTTTCCAGAGGCAGGTATCTGAACAGTAAATGCCTGTTCTGTCAGTGGGACTTGCTCCAGTACAGGTTAATGTTCAGTGGGAGACAAGGTGGATGGCCAGTCTATATTACCCAGCACCTGCACAACAGCAGCACCTGAGAGATGAAGGGTATTTTATTAGCACATGTGAGAAACGGAAACATCTGTTTAAGCAGGGTGATCATCCGTGGTTTTCCTGTTCCTCGAACCCACCATAAAAGGGTGGTGGTGGTGGTAAACAGATTCTGCCCAGATATTTGTGGAGCATTTCCTTTGCTCTGATCATAGAATCGTAGAATCATTAGGGATTGGAAGGGACCTCGAAAGATCATCCAGTCCAATCCCCCTGACACAGAAGGATCATCTAGACCAAGTCACACAGGAACACATCCAGGCAGGTTTTAAACATCTCCAGACAAGGAGACTCCACAACCTCCCTGGACAGCCTGTTCCAGTGCTCCATCACCCTGATCTATCCAAAGAGCAGGTCTGGAACCATTTAAGGCAGCTGTTTAGAGAAGAAGGTTAAGATTAGACTGCCTTTCGAAAGTGTTTTGTCTACTTTCTGTTGATTTGTCTTAATTATCTAAACACAAGTGAATTGGAGTGGGTGCAAGGTGCAGTGAAACTGCTCCAGAAGGCAGGGTCGCAAACATCTAGTGTTTTTACTGGGATGACAACAAATTAATCTTAGTGGAGTGATTAATAAGATGTTGTAAGTAATATTGTCTATATCTTTACTTTAAAAAATATATATAAACTTTTTTGCAGGGTCTCTAATTGGGGTATTATAGATTGCAGATCTCCTTCTTTGTTTCGTGGAGAAGCAGACAGACTCAGCAGAGGCACAACAGGTCATAAGGTACAACTTTTAGTAGATTTAGTGTAAGGAAAACCAACCCTCTACTGAGAATATCTGCTATGTTGCTTAGCTTGTGCCTCCAGAAGTCTCTGGTTCATGTTGCATTCGCAGGTACCTCTGTAACGCTGTCTAGCACCGCAGAGCTCTAGCAGAAGGTTTGGAGATAATGTGGACATTATTCTCCTTCCCCTGCCTTTTCTTTTGTGGCATTTTCCAGGGGCTGTAATCGGCAGCTCTCCAATCACCTACTTTACTTGTCAAGTCTGTTTTAGGAAGAAGTGTCTCTCTTTCCACGAAGTTAAGAGGCATCACATTCACAATAGCATCGTCTTGTTATTTTAAAAACTGAGAGCAAAGAGCACTGTTACTGACAGCAGGGAATATAAAAATACCATTTAGAGCTATCCAATAGGGTCTGAGGCTGGCAGCAACATTTAGTCTGTGAATCACTTGAAGCAGTAGCCTTGAATCACTCCTCCTAGCTGAGAGATTGCTGTTCAGAAGGGGCCAACTCTGATCTTGCTTAGTGAAGGTCACGCTGCTGGTTTCTGATCAACAGAAGTGCAATTAAGACAAGAATCAGGCCCAGTTTCAAAGCCTCACAGGACAGTGTCCTGTTGGCTAAGACACCAGTTCTAGGTGTTCTTTTCTTTCTTCACTTGTACAAGATGCACTCCTACCCCCAGGCTTATGCAGTGGTGTTTCTCGATGATTACAGCTATTAAAATGCAGTGGTGCAACAGAAAGTCCAAGAAAGATGATTACAGGGTCAGGGTAGCTTTTTATTCTGGGTGAAGGAATTCACAACTGAACCAGGGCACAGACCCACAGAATATGCAGTCAGGCTTTGGGAGAATGTTTATGTATCTCTCTACAGTCATAAGCAGGACATCTGGAAGTCCCTGTGTAAACACTGTCCAATCTATTTTTATTTGTAAGAAATAGCATTTTCTGGTCAAGCAGCCTGTCTGTCAGATGGCTATTCCTCTCCCACTCCAACCCAGTTTCCATCCCTGGCTCTCTTCAGGTTCTCAGCAAATGCCTTCGTCACAGCTAAGTGACTGCAGTCTGAGAAGGCAGGTAGCAAGATGGGAAATGCTCTTCCATAAAGGAAGGCAAGTCAGAATAAGCTGCAAATTCCTTCTCAACTGTAACAGAAACAAATATCATATTGGCAATACCATGTTTGCATTCACACACCAGCTGTTGCTCTTTCCCATGGGGTCTTGTTTTTTAAAAGGCTAGTAAAGGACATTTCTGTTAAGCAACAGACCTGGTTTTATTTCCTATCTTGTCTGCATCTTGTTTTCCTGTGGGACTTGGGATTTTTCATTTAGCGATGAATGCGCTCACATATCGTAGACCCTCTTCCTGGAATATTTTTTGACAGGCTGACAGCAAAGTGTGGCCCACCCTGTAATTTCAAGCAATGTATTCTTCTATTATGGATTATTGGATTATCAGCTTGTGGGTGTGTGAAACATTATGTTTGACTGAGTGCGGGAGTAATCGGCTCACTCAATTTATGAATGACTCTTAATGAATAAACTTCTGAAACCGGAATAGAAAAGCTATTCCTGGACCAGAAAAGCTGGTAGAGTTTTGGCCTATAATAAATTGAACACATAACACAATATGAGAAGTAAAAATAAAAACATTGCTTAGAGTCAGTTCTGAGCAAGACTTACTGATTTTTTTTCCTTGTCTATGGCAGTGTAGAAAACAGTCTGGTTTCAACAGCTCCCTGTTATTGAATTAAGATATTTTTCAAAAATCCTTAGATTTTGATTTTAGGAAGTCTAGGCTTCCCCAAACACATTTTGATGCAGTACAATAGCCTGACACATAGCCTGTATATATATGCATATATAGAATTTGTAATGTGTAAACATTTACATTAGAACCTGAAGGAACTGGTTTACTGGGGTTTTGAATGCCCAGAACTTTAAGTGTTGTGAGCACTTAGAGATTCTCAGCACATGTGATGCATCAGTGTGCATCATAGAACAGGATCAGCAAGACAAATATATATCAATTTCATTTGCTGAGGCAGTTCAGAGGAGAGCCAGATAGATGCTTTTACTGCCAGGGCCATAGAAAACTCAAGCTTGGAAATGCCTTGTGTATTAAGAAGAAGTAGCATCTTTTCCTTTTGCCTTCTGGCTTATTGAGGGACAGAATTCCAGACCATTCATGTGGATTTTAATCTTGATATTTTTTTAATCTCTATACTTCAACGTGGTTTAACCAAAGAGTTTATTGCACACACATATATTTCCTGTTAGACCACCCCATTGTACTGTGCAGTGCCTTTATGTGCTTGTGATTAAATAAGATGAGACAGGATGGCTGTGAATTAGTGGGTGTTGTGCATTGCCTTTCAGACTCTGGTGCTTTTAGTTGCTTCTAGAACTTCATTCTGGGTTTACTTAACAGAGAAACTAATCACTCTGAATTCATATTACACTCTTCCTGTCTTTGATTGTCTGTGGAATTCCAGAGTAAGTGGGGTTATCTCTGTTTTTATGCCTGGAAGTACTTTAGTATTCAAATGGAAAGAGACTGTTAGTTAGAAAAGTCTGGTCAGTGTCAGCAGTTCTGCTACTGTGCTTCATAAAATAAGTACTACACCAGTGGCCTACACATAAATAATGTCTGTTCTTTGACATTAAAGGCTTTGGTAAAATACAGAAACTCAGAAGTAAGGTCCATGCAACTGAAAAGAAGTCTGAGTGATGAGCAGGAATGAGAGAAGGATTTTTTTGAATTGCACATACCTGGCATCTACCACTTGCTACAGCAGGCTGCATTATTCGTGCAAATACAGAAGAGCTTCTACCTCCAAGTAACTTATTTTTCATCTAATACCAACACTACAAGGAGAGGTGGACCAGAAACTATTCTTTAATGCTAAACCTGCTCTTTCCCCTACCTTAGCCATAACAAGAAACTGACATATCTGAAGCAGTCAAAATGCAGCTGGGTGATGATGGGAGAAATTGCAAAAAGCTCCTCACATCCCCTTTGACTTTCACTGAGATTCTGCAAGGGCAGTGTGTTGTAAACAACGTGAAAGGAAAAAGTTGGGAAGGAAGGAGGTTATTTGTTTTGCTTTCAGTGACTTCAGGCATAGCAAGCGGAGGAGATAGGGTGAGCCCTCCGTGAAAAGGAGTCCCATGGTTTCTCACAGCTAGGCAGTGAAATCTTCTCACGGAACTCACCTTAACCTGCAATCTGAGGATGGGGAGGGGGCGAGGTGGGAATATTTACCCCGGCAAATTCAAGTGCAGCGTTCTCAGCCGCCACTAGTTGTCACTTTGCAACCAGCCGGGGTCGGTGTTTTCAGCACTGCGGTTAGCGAGATTGCGGTGCTAATTAAACGGAGTAACTCCCAAAGCCGCGGAAAGTCCCGAGCCCGGGGCTGTGCGATACCCAGTCTCAGGAAAGAGAGAGGATGCCAAAAGGCAGCTCGAGAAGAGCGAAAGGCCGCCGTCCTAAGGCTGAGGCTGTGCTTAGGGGCTGTGCCCCGAGCTCGAGGTGGGCACGGTAGGGTAGCCCAGCCTGGCAGCGCCCGCTGCGTTCACACTGCTCCCGTAAAGCCAAGCCTTACCTGAAGAAAACGATCGTCTCCCACACGTAGACTCCGAGCGCGTTGACGTTGCACATTTTTCCAGCTCTCGATGTTTGCTTGTGGCTTTTTTAATGTTTTTTTGTACTCCGTGAGGGGTGGGCCGGTGGGGTTGGCCACTGAAGTAACCCGGCACTTGGGGAGACCGGGTGAGGGAAGCCAGCCAACCCTCCCGAGGCAGGCTGGGCAGCGGGAATGTCGGCGGGGCTCCGCTCAGCACCTTGGACAGCGGCGGAGCGCGGGCGCCCGCGGGAGCAGCCGGTGGCTCCGCTCCGCTCCGGCGCTGCCGGGGCTCGTCCCTCCTCTCCGCTCCTCTCCGCTGATGCCCCCGCCACCGCCACTGCAGTGGTGGTCGGGCCGGAGGACCGGGCTTCCCGCACCGAAATCTCCCTTCAGCGGGATCTGGCTCCGGACATCAGGCTGGCGAAAGGGGGAGACGCAGGGGGTGTAGGTTTGCCATCAGGGTGCAGGGGATGAGGTGGGAGGGGAGACACGACCCTCAACAACCCAGAGCTTTAATCTCCGCTGCTAGCCGGGGTGTCTTCCTAATTACATCCACAGGAATCTGTCGGCGTGGAGCCGTGCTGCAGTCCCGGTTGTGCCTCTTTCTTGCCCGCCGTTTGGCTGCTGTTGATTCCTGTTTCCTGGGCTATTTTCCTCCCGAACAAGTTATTGCTGCTGTAGGGAACGTGTCCCATTGCTTGGGGCTAGAGCGGAGGGGAGAGAAGGGGAAGTTTCTTGGGAAGCACTCCCATTGTGCTCAGAGAAAAAGTGACTCAGTGTCCTCCTAATGCATCTCATTTCCCCTCTGCCCTCTCTCCCCTGCTAGGACTCGCCAGATCTTGGGAGTTTCTTGCTGCATTAATTTACTAAACTAAAAAAAAAAAAAAAAGGGGACCCCCCCCAAAAAAGGAGGGGGAGGAGGTGGAGAAGAGGGAAGGCAGAGGGGAGGGGGTAGCTCAGCCTCTCCACCACCCCAAAGCCCTCCTCTTAGCTGCGCTCATTGGTCTCGGGGCTGAAAAAACTACTCTAGGATGTGGTTGGATAAACGCATGTTGTACAGCAGAAGCTGTTAACCTTTAAAGTGCTGATACGTTTTGGTTTACTTTGGGTTTTTTGACCCGAATTGCTGTCTTTTTAAGAAGCCTCCCTTGACAGGGCACCCGTAACGGTGCCTTAAGTCTCTATCTCGTGGAAGATCTACTTGGCTAACCGTTGCTATGTGTTGCTGTGGGCTTTTAAGGAACATCTGTTTTGGTGGGGTTTTTTGTCTTCGGTTTTCTCTCTCTTTTTCTCTGTTGTAATTTATTTTATTACGTTCTTCCCTTTTGCGTTTGGTTTTGCAAAGAGATTTGGCAAACACCAGAGCCATCAAGGCCAGGGCAGGTAAGGAGCATTTAGCAGTTTCTTATTGCAGCTCCAGCTGTGCTCGCTGGGTGTGGGAGGGGAGGAATGGGCTCCTTAGTCACTTTGTCAGCGTGTCACTCTGCTCGGCTTTTCATCAACTTCTGAGAACTGAAATTAAAACTGAGTTCTCCTAAATAATGTAGGATTTCTTTCTTCTCTCTTGTGGCAGCATCATGGGATTTTCCCTGTAAGTTCAATTTTGTTTGCTTGACCTGTGCTTTGCAGAATTCCACACAGCAAAGAGTTGATTTTAACTCTTTACCTCTTTTAATCTCTGTTCAAAGGCTTGTCCCCTACATTGGGAGGGTGGAGGCGAAATAGAGACTGCTTGCTCTGTCACAGCTGTAGCCCCCCAGGCTAGGAAATAGACAAGTTCTAATTCTCACTCTAGGTTGTATCTCAAAGGACTTTTCTGCCATATGAAACACTATCTGATAATGTCCTCTTCTTATCTGTTTTAAAGCAGTGTGTTTGCTTAGCTAAATGGACAGAAATAGCCTTTGAGTTACCATTTAAAACAAAAGAGAAGAAAGACCTGCTTGGCTCCTAGCCATTGATACAGAAGCAGTTTAATCTGATTTACTTCAGCTACCGGGTCTCAATGTCTAGTTAGATTAATAACAGGCTCTGATTACAACTTGTGGAGATTCCTGGGGACACGATTCCACGCCGCGTTTCCTGCCTGCTGGCTCCTTGCAGTACTTTGTCTCCTGGTATTTATCCCCACATGGACGAGCCTCTGTCACTGTGTTTTTCCAGCCCCCAATGAGTTGACAGACTGGAGGAGTTGTTCCAAACTGGGAGTGCTGACAGGACTGCAAGAAAAAAGTGTTCCCTTGCATTTTTTCCTGGGAAAGAGGACAAAGAGCAGAAGGCAGAATCATCTCTTGGTGTCTGTGGATTAAACCTAGAGGCTTCTGAGCCTTTTGGTTCCCCTAGAAATTGTCTCTCTAACACGTATATCTGTCTTGTGTGAGTTCTCCCGTGGTCGTAAGTTTGATCTTCTTTATACCAAAAGAATCTGGGCTTACCTTCTAGGGTCCCCATTTGCTCTGTTTGCACTACCTCTGCTAGGGGACAGGGTGGCTGTGCATAAGATTAGAAAGGCAGGTTAATACTCTTTATGTACCACAAAGAATCTTTACAGATATTCCTGCTGAAAGGTTCCAAAATTGTGTTTCCCTGGGAAAAGGCTTATCTGCTTTGCTGTCATCTATCCTGGTGGTGATGCTGACCAATTCGTGTGGGCCCAGGGACTTTTCTGTCAGTAGTAAACATTTCATCTCACTGGAGAGAAATAAAAGTATTATTTGCTTTGGCATTAGGGGAAGTAGAGGCAAAACTAGGTTGCAACAAATGCTCTGAGTGGGTCTAGGCATCATGGGTCTAGGCATCATGATGATCTAGGCCAGGGAGTAAAATCAGAAGAGATACGCATTTAAAGGATGTGAATTTTGCATGTCTTACAAGAAGGACCCCAAAGGTGCCTGTGCCTTCTGCATTATGTATTTTGCTGTGAATGAAAAACTAATGTATTCAGGAGCATTATCTATTTTTTTTCCCCTGGAGATGTTTGCCTCTAGATCTCCTTTATCTCCTGGTGCCAAGGCAGTTGTTGCTTGCATGCCGTTGTTATAATCTGTGCTACTTGCTTGTGTCAGACCTCAGTCAGAGTAGCTCCAGGTCTTTGGAGTTCCCAGGTGATTTAACCCAGGTGATTCAAGAAACAGTCAACCAATTCTAGTTGCAACCCACCTATAGGGATACCCATATCCCCATTAGTTCTGTGCAATGCCTGATTCTCAGTTTCCTTTTGCTCTCCAAGAAGCTAAGGGCAGACAAACTACAAATCTAATAAAATCTGGATGTTGATTTTTATGTTATTGTAAGTAACCTTTGTCATCAGGTACTGGTTGGCAGGTGTCCTCTCCCTGGATCTGTCCTGGTTCACTCTTAGAATGGGTTTCTAGCCAGTAGAGTAGTTTACAATTTCTCTTGTCTGCCTTTTTGGAATTGGCATTCTGATGATACATGAGGGTAAACTCCAAGTTGACCGTGCGCACACCCTCCTTCCTTCCCTAAATGAATTACAGGATTTTCAGTGAGGACAGAGCTCATGGGCACAGCGGTGAAGTACACTCAGTGTTTCTTGGGAATACTAAATCCATTATTGTCAGTTTGCTCTTTGGAGAATGGCTAATGAGGAAACAGTGCCCTGAGAACTTGGCCTGTACTGTGCAAGGCAGAGATTCAAATTGCTACAGCAGTGCTGCTTGTCTTTGGACAATGAATTGTTTGAAAACCAATTTTTTAATTAAAGTTCAGGAAATATTTACAAAGGATTCTATTCCATTCAATATATAAATTCCAATTCAATTGATTTCCACGTGTAAAGAGCAATTTCTGTGTAAGATGATTCAATGAAATTCAACTTTATTAGAAACTTGAGATCCCGGGACATTTTCAATGTATTTTTAAATAATTGGCTGCTAAAGCAACAACATAAAGTATGTTTTGCAGTGTTTTGTCAAGTTAAGTGTTTTAGGTTTTTTGTTACTGAAAAGATGCACAGATGAGAGAGCAGCCACTAGAACTAATGCACAGGTTTTTCTTAAGCACACTGGAAATATGGATAAAATTCAAATACTGGTGAAAAGCTTGATAAATTCTGTTTTGATATGAGATGGATCTGTGGAAAACAACCACTGGAGAGCTTTGTTTAGGAAATTAAAGAGAACTTGCAGACTAAGCTTAGAAGTCGACTTCCATTTTTGGCTGAAATTCAAACCAAATGTCACCGTTGATATGTTTTTCCTCAAACTCATTTAAAAATGATGGATCTAACCATAGAGAGAGACAGAGCTTTTCTTAGCAACAAAGCTGAATTTGGTTGATACACTGGAGCATATTGAAGCAGTCCATCATGCATGGTATATCCGTAAAAAGTTATCTGCTGGTTTCCTAAGGACTCTTTCCTAGCAGCCACACTCAGGATGAGAAATGCTGAGAGGAGCAAAACTCCAAGATGTGCTGCTGGCAGTCTGACCTCTTGACGAGATGATCCAAAGCTGAAGATACAGAGCAGACAAAAACCAGTTTGCAGGAAGCAAGAAAAAGACAAATATCTATCAACTACATTTCGCTTTCTTTTAAGCTAGAGGTTGACACTTTAAGCAGGGAAGGTTCGTACGGCCACGCACACCTATGTTCACTCACCCACACAACAGTTTTTTTGCTGTGTTCAGTATTTGCCTTCTCATAATTGTGTGTAACACTCAAGTAGGAGTGTCCTGTAAGGAACAGCCAAGGTCTCCATAGCCTCCTTTTTCCTTGCATGCTGTCTAGGCTTTCATTTGAAGTGCCCACATGGCGCAGCTGAGTTTAATGTCTTATTTCTACCAGCATACATAGGCTTTCCCTTCATGTAAGAGCATAGACACGCTGTGTGCCAAGCACCTTAAACTTGGAGATCCTCTCCTACGCTGTCCTTCCCAAAAGAGCCCTTATATAGATTGTCCTTGACCTTCACATTCATAGGCAATGTAGATTAGGGGCTGTATTGATTTCTTATCACTGGAAACACTGCCCCCCGAGTCTAGTGATATCCATGCTCTGATCACAGACTCTTTGGAAGTGATGTGAAGCCCTGCACTGGGATCACTTCAGGACACACTACAGGTTTGCAGAAGGCCAAGTAAACTACTTGCTAAGCATAACCTTCAGGCTTTTCTGACCTGAACTTGTGTTTGCCTCCTGTGTCAGGTGCATGAATCAGACTAAGGCAGTAAGCCCTGAAGAAAAGGAGATAAAAAAGAATGGATGGTCATTTTGCCTTTAGCAGTACTGATTTATTAAGAGATTTCCATGTCTCATATGTCACAGAACTGACTTGAACCAGGAGTAGTCTTGCTGCATATTATGGGCTTGTCACTGCTGTAATTTATGTAGTATTATGCACTGAGAAAGCAGCTTGGACCTTGTGGTCTTTAAAAAAAGCACAGTGCTGCTTCCATCAGCAGCTTGGTTTGCAGGTCATAAGTTAATTATTTTCTGACCTGCACAGAATAATTACCAGAAACACAAAGATCTTGGCCAGTAAACCTTTATCTTTGTTACATTGCTCTGTGAATGAAAAAATTAGCCAAGGTTAATTTTCTAGCCAGTTTTATCAGAACTTGCCAGGTGCTGAACATCACGTGGTTGTTGGAGAGAATGTCTTAGCTTTTAGTTTTGCTAAACCCGTTGCTTGTGTCTTCGATGCTGAGGAGAATAGCCTGTCCCTTGCTGGTGAATGAAAGAAACCATCATTTTGAAGTGAGCAGACTCCAGGTTTTGAGATGCTTACACGTAGGTAGAAGCATATGGGGCAGAACTGGAGCAATTCACATCAATGGTTTCATTCCTGTTGTGGCAGGGGGATTGGACTGGATGATCTTTTGAGGTCCCTTCCAATCCCTAATGGTCTGTGATTCTGCGATTCCTGTTGCCATGAATTAAAAAAACTTGTGAGAAGAGAAAGAGGGAAACAAATTTCATACTTTCATTGCTTCATTGGTCTTGTGAATTTAATAGACTTTGTGTAGGAGACACCAAGGATTGGAACCCTTTAGAGGAAAATTTTGACTGTGAACAGTAGACTTAGGAAGCAAATTAGGATCTAAGGTCCAATGATGCTGAAGTTGCCCCTCAGTGACCAAGTGGTTGGATTCTGAAACACCCTCTTATGTGCCCAAATTACCTCACAAGAAAGATCATGAATCATAATTTATCTTCTGGAGTGAAAGAAACAAGCTGTAGGATTCTCTTACGCCTTATTTTGTCTGTTTGTTGGTGTTTCAGTTGTTCATTTTTGTCAATGGAAGTATTTGCATGTCAGACAGTTAGAGGATAAAAAGCTCTGTAGGATCCCTCTTTAAATGAATTAAATAAATTCTAATTCTCCATCCAGTTTAACAAAGGATTTTTACTCTGAAGGAGGGGTGCAGAACTGCTCTGCTCTTGTTAACAACCCTGATTTCCAGTGCACCAGCAAGTGTTGACAACAGGGTAGGTTTCACACTCCTTTAGCAGACAAAAGGTCTTTTCACCCATGTGAGATGCCTTCAGCTTTGATAGCTGAGATGTAACGTATCAGTAGGGGCCTCTCAGGTAGAACATGTTTCTTGCTTCACTATCACAGTCCTCTTGAATAATCCAAGTTAGTGGATGCACTTTGAGATGATTTTACTCATGGAAAGTGACAGCTCTGGCTGCTTCACTGCCACCCAGAGCAGTGGGGTGAGCAGTGATTCTGAGATCATTAGGCAAAAGACTTACCCAGCACTATTTTGTTGTGCTTGGTACTGTGGCCCTGCAAAAATTTACTGGAATCTCACTGATTTGAGCTACTTGTTTGTTCTTCATTAAGGCATCTTGTATTTACTGCTCTCATTCAGGCAGAGAGCTGATGTAGGATTGGGTTGTTAAGGGCACCTCTGCAGACTGGTATCTGTTTCTGGAAATCCTACTGGAGGTGAAAGGTACCATTTGTAACTCTCAGCTGGAATGTGTGCATGCTGAGATGCTTGCTTCATCTCCGAGATCCTTGCCTGGGGTGCAGTATCTCATGCCTCAGGTGGAAGAGAGAACAGAGATTTGAACGCCTTTGCTAAGTAGCTTGTTATAGCCTTGGGCCAGATATTTGCAGCTTGCTAAGTTAAACTCTGTGACGGCTACAAGCCTCCTTTCACGCCATCTCTCATCCTGCAGTTTAGCCAGGGCTTCGGGAAAATTTCCCTCACTGATGGGCTGAGAGGACTCTGTCTTCCATGTATGGAGAGTAGTGGTCAATGGGACACAGAATCTAGTTGGAGGCCTGTATAGCGGGACCTGGACAGGCTGGAGAGCTGGGCTGAGAAAAATTTAATGAGGTATAACAAGGGTAAGGATACAGTCTTGCATCTGGGCAAGAACAACCCCAGGTACCAGTATAAACTGGGGACTGGCCTGCTGGAGAGTAGTGTAGGAGAGAGGGATCTGGGGGTCCTGGTGGACAGCAAGATGACTATGAGCCAGCAATGTGCTCTTGTGGCCAAGAGGGCCAACTGCATCGTGGGGTGGATCAGAAGGGGGTTGGTTAGCAGATCAAGAGAGGTTCTTCTCCCTCTCTACTCTGCCGTGGTGAGACCACACCCAGAGTATTGTGTCCAGTTCTGGGCTCCTCAGTTCAAGAGGGATGTGGAGCTGCTGGAGAGGGTCTAGCATAGGGCAACAAAGTTGATGAAGGAGGTGGAGCACCTCCCTTATGAGGCTGAGGGAGCTGGGTCTCTTTTTAGCTTGGAGAAGAAGAGACTGAGGGATGACATCATTAATGTCTACAAATATTTGAGGTGTGAGTGTCGGAAAGATGGAGCTGGGCTCTTCTCAGTGTCATGTAGTGATAGGACGAGGGGCAGTGGTTGTAAGCTGGAACATAGAAGGTTCCACATCAACCTGAGGAGGAACTTTTTCCCAGTGAGGGTGATGGAGCACTGGAACAGGTTGCACAGGGTGGTTGTGGAGTCTCCTTCACTGGAGATGTTCAAGACCCACCTGGATGTGTTCCTGTGTGACTTGGTCTGGGTGATCCTGCTGTGTCAGGGGGATTTGAGTAGGTGATCTTTTGAGGTCCCTTCCAATCCATAGTGATTCTCTGATTCTGTGAAGCAGAGGGGTATGGACAGCCTGGACTGCTCATTGGATTCAGCAAAGGGAATCTGGCGTCTTTGCTGACTTGTCCTCTGCCAAACCTTAATGAAGGGAACATTCCTGTTTGACACAATCTTGTACATGCTTGACTTGATCATAGCACTTAATGAGGCTGCTTCTCTAAATGACTGCCACCACTAATGAACAGAATCTTGATTTTCCTCCGATACTAATGATTAATGACCTTTCTCTTCCACATCGAGCTTTCCTAAAAGCATGTGTTGGAGAAGGACACTGAATGTCCTAGTCCATAAACTTTTGCCTTAACTGTGAGACTGTTTATTTTCTATCAGAATAAACATTTTCACCCCTCTTCAAAAAAATAAAATAGTGGTGGGTTCTGATGGCTCCAGGCAGTCAGCTTCTGTGTCTATGGCTCAGCCAGTGCAAAGGCACTAACATGCTACCAGGTACAAGTTTTGCTGTGTTGTTCTGTCGCTGCTTTTACCTGCTGCATGTCTGGCAAAGGTGAATCACAGAACATTAGAGAGTGGAAGGGACTGCAACAGATCATCTAGTCCAATCCCCCCACCACAGCAGGATCACCTAGATCAAGTCGCACAGGAACACGTCCAGGTGGGTTTTAAACATCTCCAGAAAGTTGTGGTGCCTCTGTAATTTCCTGCTAAGCATCAATGACTTGTATTTATTGAAGGGCATGGAAGTTAAACCCTGGGATATAGACAGGATGGATTCTCTTGGTAACAAATAAGCTAGTTCTGGTTTGGTGTGGGGTTTTTCCAGAGCATCGATGCAATTTTTGTGGTGAAAAATGGGAGTGTTATGGTGCATTTCTTTTGGCAAGTCAGAGAAAAGAAATTGCAGCCCGCTTACGCTCTCGCACCATGCTGGTACTTTCTGTAGCTTTCCCTCCCCGTGAAAATAGTTCTCTACCAAGGCAATTGACTTGGATAGAAGTGATTTATGTAGGCTGTGCATAGAGAAAAGGCTTTGTTAGGTTTCTAGGAAGACATGGAACGCTGAGGGTGAGAAACAGCTTGGCTGAGACATGGGGAACCACAATCCTCTCATTAAATCTCCACGCCTGTGACCAGACGTGGCCTCACTTTGCATTTGCTGCTTGATTACCGCATCTATGAGGCTGTCATCTGGAAACAAAAGGCAGTACATCAGATCAATGGCATCTTGCAGTGGGACCTGAAGACGCTTGTGATGTTGTAGTCTCCTTGGGTTCATTGTCTGAATGTGACAGATGCTAAAACCCGTCCACGCACATTTCTGCCTTCACATGGAAGTGCAAATATAACTCAACTTTGTGACTTCTCGTGCAGGGTGTCATGGTCTGGGAGAGGCTTCTCGTGACAAGAAATGTCCCTCTGTCAGATACGTTATTCATGGGAAAATCAATCCTTTCAACTGGTGGAGAACTTAATGCCATCTTTCTTTGTCCTGTGTGACTTGGTTTAGGTGATCCTGCTGTTGCAGGCGGATTGGACTAGATGATCTTTCGAGGTCCCTTCCGATCCGTAATGATTCTATGATTCTATGATTCTATGATTATACCACCCTGGGCTGTGATAGGGAGAGTAAAGCAGAGAGTAGTGCTGGATTGAAGGGGTCTGATTCAAAGCAGGGGAGAAACAGAAATGTGGTGACTGTCACCCGACTTCTGTGTGGACAAAAATATAGGAGATGCTGCATTCTTTGCATTGAGATTATTTGTAATGGAAAACTCTGTCAAAGGGCTGGAGCTTAGTCATTGGATTGAATTGTTGAGAGCTTTATTGTGTAGGCACCAGTTATTCTACTGCATTTGGATTTCAAGAGCTGTCTGAATTGTGTGTGATGGAATGAATAGACTATTATACCATATATATACACACACATAAATATCATTCTATGATTCTATTGAGTGTCTGTGTGTGTGTATATATATACACACATATATATACACACATATATACATATATTTATATATATATGTGTGTGTGTGTATATATATATATATATATAAAAAAAAATGACTAAAAACACGTGAATGAACTTTCTGGATAGAAAATGAAGCTGAAACCTAACATTTTTTTGTCTTTCTGACATGTATTGTGCATCTTAAGAATGTGCCCAAGCAGCTGTCTAATTCCAACTGAGTATCTATTTGTGAGAATTTCTATGAAATTATGGGAACAGAGACTTTTCAAGGACTCATGACTCTTCTCAGTTGGATAGTTTTCATTGGAAAGTGTAAAGGGAACATCTCCAAGTGCTACTGAATCTAAATCTTCACTTGGAATTACTGGAAACACATTCATGCCTATAAAAATTATACAGAGGGATGCTTTTTCTTTTAGCATGGGTAAAACAATGTATTTTCTCTAAGCCGTTTTATCTTTGTGGAAATTTAAGGAGAAATCCAGGCTAGAAAATGGCTGTAACAGCAGGAGATATATAAAGTAATAAATGAAAAACAATGTTGGCCCAACAGCCTTCGGGCCCTAAGCAGCTTAGGCTCTGCTCCTGGGGCTGGGTGATATGACACATTGCCCTGTATATTCTAGTTAACATCACATCAGGTATCTATAAGAGGGTGTGCCTGTGCTCCTATATAAAACCTGAGACCCATGAGACCTTGTCTGTTAACCAGTCTGTTGGCCCAATAAAAAGGCTCACGTGGCAGTGCTGGATGTTAGAAATCAATAGACCTGCGCTTCCCTCGTCCTAGGAGAAGAAGGGAAAGCTCAGGGGACTGATTAAGTTCTCTTTGCTGGCAAAGCTGCTGCATCCTGAAACATTTTTAAGAAATCCATGTGCCTACAGGTAGTTCTGCACCTAATTCCAATTTTAAAAGGTGATTGCCATACACTAAAAGCACCTTGATTACAAGCAGCCTATTCACTGTAACCATGCAGCCTGTAATGAGATTGAAAATGTATTAAATAAGTGTTTTTTAATTAGTACGATGAGCTGTCAGAGTGGATGGTCATTGGCCAGATTTTCTTGGGGGTTCTTGTGTCTAAACTCATCCATTTACCTTCACAGCCACAGAAGCAGCAATTTGCTTATGGGGTATTTTAATAAACCAGATAACATACGTACTCCTTCACACTTGACTTGACACGCTCAGGAGTGTTTTGTTTTCTCTTTGAAGCCCTGAGTGACGTCAGCTGGTCAGGCTCTCCCCTGGGGCTGGTGAACCCGGGAAGGAGAATCCCAGCTGTCTCCCAGTTGTCTCCTGGAAAGCACAAGTGTTGTGCTGTGGGGCACATTGGGCAGAAAACCAAATCTGTAGGCAGCCAAAGGTTTTGGTGGTGAATGGGGGCTTCTAACAGGGACCAGCAATTCCTGCTGTTTGGGACTCGTGGTATCTCTGAGTAGCGCTGTCAATGAGGAGTCAATGAGTGAAGGCTTGGAGGGGTTGGTCTGTGAAGGTGCAGGGGGTTTTGTGTGGTTGTCTATTCTCCTAGCCCTGTGCTGTTGAATGCAGGTGATGTGTGTGATGAGTCAGGTCTGTCCCTAAATGCTCCTTAAGAATCGGGTCTAGAATATCATAGAGGGCCAGGCTAAGAAGGAAACCAGAGCTGCTTCAGGCTAACGTGCATTTCCAAAGACCAAAGTGGAAGGACCATGCAAATGGGAACGCACATGCACCCTCACAAGTCTAGTATTTTATGTGCATAGGTTTCTCAATGAGCAACAACATATCCCCCCTCTGCCCCAGAAATGGAGAGACAGTCTGTTGATATGTGCTGCCCAGTAAATTACTTGGGTGAAACTTTATGCACATGATTTGTGCAATTCCCAATTCTCATTCCCATAGGAGCAGAAGGAGGGAGAAAAGGCAAACCTGCCTTGTTGGTAAGATGGGAGTTAATCACTTTAATTTGCAGTCTTCAAAGAAGTTGCTAATAAGTGTTTGTCTTCTTTTTCCCTCCCACTCCTTTCCCCTAGGAACTAGCGAGAGACACAGACAACACTGATCACAGAAACAAAATTGTAAAGGGAGAGAAGAAATCCCCGGTGGAAACTCTTTAATCTGCCTCTGGAAAGGGCAATTTGTGTTAATGGGACAAAACTGTAACATTTAATATTAATTATAAGGATTTGGGAGGAGCGTGTGAAGGATGGAGGCTGAGAACAGACTGGAGGGAAGGAAAGATCTGATTGTGACAGTTTTGCTGCAGTAGGAGACAGAGCAACCGGATGAGCTCTGTCTCTTCCATTCTAGAAGCAGAGAAGCTTCATGTGCTGCAGGCAGACCCAGTTTCTCTGTTTATTCTTGATGGGGTTGTTGGAGATTGCTGAGTTCAGCCAGCAGATAATATGTATAAAAGATGAGAAGAAAGATGAGTGGGTTGGATGTCATGGCAGGGAAGTCTGTGTTTACTTGGACTTGAGCGTCATGACCCACACAGTCTTAGCACATTAGAAGCACTGAGTAAGTCCAGCTTTAGCCTAGACTTATGTCTCAAGCAGGTGCCAGTAATAGATGCCGAGGCAGGAGAGTATAAAGCAGGCAAGATTCAATGCCCTGCCTGAACTCCCACAGGATTTCTAGAGGAACACGTGTGACAAGCCACATGGGGTAAGGTAAAAATCCCAGTGCTCAACAGAATGGTGTGGGCAGCTGAACTGGGCTGTCAAAGAGCATCACAGGAACAGAGCAAAGGTGGAATAATGTTTCTGAGTGCAGCAGTAACTTGTCTCATGCTCATCTCTTGCATGCTTGGACTAGTGCAGCCCTATCAGTGTCAGCTCTTGCTTCTGCTGCTCATGTGAACATTGCATTTGGTTCCCATTTCTTTCCTCCAGAGTGTGATAGGAAGATGATAGGAGATTTAATTTCCAGAAAGGGCTGCCCAGACAGGCAGCAGGATGCCAGCTGTTGGGTAGATTAATGTGGGAAGACTTCCTATCAGAGGTTTAGAGTCTGTTATAGATAAGCAATTTTTCTTAGAAGAAACAAAATACATATATATGTCCCTTTGCCAATGAAGCATCTTAGCGCTGTTGCGTTATGAGCAGGATGAACATGAGCTGGATTTTATCTGACCTTTAAATTACCTCCACTTTATCAGTTCCATTTTATCAGCAGCTCTTTAGAGAATGAGGTCCTACTTGGAATTAATAGATCCTTTCATCACAGGAACCTGACACAGGCCTGTGAATAGCCCAGCCCGAGAGTGTCTTTTCCAGAAGAGATCACATCTGGAGCAGAAGAGGAGCACACTGACGTGTAGGAAGGGTGCTCAATGCAGGGTTGGTTTTGCCCTGGTTTGCCCTTGTTGCATATAGGAGAAAATTCATCACAGGCAATCAGTGACAGTGGGGATCCAAATACTTTCATCTGTCTGTACTGCAGACCTGGTGGGGGTCAGAGGATGGACTATCTTCATGGCATCCAAGAATGAAAGAAAGGAACTTTCTAAATTTTTGAGGTAGGAATCAAATAACTAGGCATGTGAAGAGGCTGGAACTGGGGGTTGACAGGGAATGGTACAGGGAAGGTTTTGTTTTCTGTGGGGCCAAGTGCTGGCTGACTTCTCTTACACCTTACCAGGGCTGACTTCTGCAGTAAAGGTGGTTGCAGGGGAGAAAAGGCCAACAGCCAAGTGCAGAGAAGTGGTTTCCTGGAGAGGAGCATGAGGCATGCAGGGTCTATCTCTTGGCACAATTTTTGAGGCACAAACAGAACCCGGGAAACACTAGGGTTTTGCCACTGCACTCTTATAGCAGATCTGGTCTAAGGCATTGGGGTAAATACAACTTCATTCTCACAGAGAGATTGTTTCCAGGGGATGAGATGATGCAGAGATGCTCACAAGGATCAGGTTTGCTTACCTGGCCTCAGTGGAGCTGAGGATACATTCTGTGCTTGTGCTGATGTTAAATTTCTGTGGTCTCATAAGAGACAGGTCTTGGGACCTGGGAAAACAGAAAAGATATGAGAGGCTGGCATGGGTTTCCAGCACAAAGTTGCTTCATACTTATTTGAATGCTTTTCCTGACTGACCTTTGTTTTGTGATTAATCACTGCTGTATGCGTGAGGAGATGGCTTTTGTTATCTAGGCTGAGCTTTGCCGTATCAGTTCCTGTCAGCCTCATCCACGTACAACTTCAAGTTGGTGTTTTTTCAGTTGTACTACTAGACAACTCCAGAGTGAATCGTGATCGTACTGCCATGTGTTTTCCTTTCACAGTCATTTTCAGTTTGATCTACGTATTTATATAGTAAGACGTCACCCCTCTGGTCATCCATCCCACTTGGATCACCTTTGGGCTGTTTTAAATGATGTTTTGGTGAGAAAAGTGGAGTCTTACAATGAGTAAATATTCTGTTGATAGTAGTTAATCTCCTTGTTTAAAAAAAAATAGACCCATTTTGTCTTCTAATTTAATGATAAATTGCAGTGATTCATCAGGGAAGGAGGGTTTATTAGTAGAGAGGATAATAAATGGATTGCAGAGAGATAGGGGAAAATAGTTTTGTCAAAAAAGGGGCTTAGGGGAAAAAAATGCAGAGTGTGAAGTCAGAACTGAGATCTTCAGAATCATTTTCTCTTTGTACCCCACACATGACTACAAGGACTGTCTCTCCTTGCTACCTTTGGTTGGGCTTATGCTGTGAATTGAAGAAGACAAATACCTGGGGATCCCCTATGTGTCCTTGAGGACACATTCTATGGTTTCTGGCAAAATGTCAACTTATAAGTTGAAAAAAATCAAGCATCACAGAATCATAGAATCATTACTTAAAGTTTCATGTAGGAACTAGAACAAGTAATTCCAGGGTTTCCAGTTTGTAGAGATGGTGCAGGAAAAGTCACCCATGTGGTTATTTCCCTCCGGTACCATGAAGCCTGATTCTTCTTAGATTCGGGTTAATGAAAACTTGTCAATTTGAATATCTGTCCCTGCAAAGGCTGAGCAGATTTGCTCAGAGTGTGTGAGACATGAACTGGGGATGAGATTTTCGGAGTCACTGACAAGGTCCTTGCTAGGATGCAGTGCTTTGGTCGACAGATAGATGTCTTATTTCTGCAAATGGAGGGGTTAAAACACAACTTCTGCGTTTTGCTGGCAGGGCTTTTGTTGAAGAAGGGACAAGCAGAAGCTGAGAACATCTCCCTCTTCCAGTCCTTCTCTTCTTCCAGGAGAGGCTGAGGTGGAACATTTTTCCTGTGGCCACATGAAAGATCTGATTTTTCGATTTAGTTTCAGCAAACAGAGAAGCAAAGCTTTGATAAGATTTGTGTGCTGCCTCTTTTCTGTTTGCCTGTCTCTTTCATGTTTCCAGCAGCTAAACCAGTTCCCCAACACTCAACAGTTTTCCAAGCCCCAGAGCTAGTTCTGACCTGGTGAGCCGGTGTTGGCCCGGCATTTCTGCCTGCTACGCTTCTGAATCGATGAGTGATCCTCCTGGTGCTAGTTAACAAACAGTTATTAATCATGCTTGCTCTCCATCTCCACTGACAGAAGGGAAAGGTTGGGAGGTGCAGTACTTTGCTTCTTCTTGCCTCTGAGGAGAGGAGAAGATGGGTCAGAGAGAGGCATCACCTGCTGCCGCATGGGAAAGCTACTGATGTGTGTGATGCTATTTAAGGAAACATGGATTAGAAGGGGGAGGGAGAGGGAAAATCCTTCTATTAATGAACCATTAGTGCTGGCAAAAGTCAAATCAAATTGCTCCTCAGAAGAGCACCGTCTAGCTGGATTTATTGTTAGCTGTAATTAGGGCCAAACCAGGATGGAGTGTGATACAAGCAGAGAGAAAATGTGGTCTGCTCCAAGCGTAATTCCTCAGGCTGAGAAGTGGCACTTTCACCAAAACTGTAAGATTATGATGCTGTTGTGTCCTCTCAAGAGCCTTGCTCTGCTTGCTGGCTGTCTGTAGATCAGAGACACTGGCAGGGAGAAGGTGGTTGGATCATAGAACCATTAAGGTTGGAAGAGACCTCCAAGATCAACCAGTTGAACCGTCAGTCCTATCCCACTCTGCTCACTAAACCACATTCCCTAGGACCACATCTAGCTGCTTTTTGAACACCTCCAGAGACACTGACACCACTGTCTCCCTGGTCACCCGTTCCAATCCCTGACCACTCTTGTTAGTGAATAGATTTTTTTCTGATCTGGATGTGTTCCTGTGTGACTTGGTCTAGGTGATCCTGCTGTGGCAGGGGGATTGGACTGGATGATCTTTCGAGGTCCCTTACAATCCCTAATGTTTCTATGATTTCCAATCTAATCCTCCTCTGACACAACTTGAGGCCATTTCCTCTTGTTCTGAAGAGCAAGCAAGAGGTGCTTGCTCTTCAGCACCTACTGACTTGGGAGAAGAGACCAACCCCCACCTCTCTACAAGCTCCTTTCGGGTGGTTATATAGAGCAATAAGGTTGAAGCAGACTAAACAACCCCAGTTCCTTCAGTTACTTCTCATAACCTGTGCTCTCTAGGCCTTTCACTATCTTCACTGCCCTTCTTTGGACCTGCTCCAGCATCTCAATGTCCTCCTTGAACTGAGGTGCCCAAAACTAAACCCAGTACTTGAGATGAGGCCTCACTAGTGCTGAGTGCAGAGAAATTGGAAGGGTTTTGAGCAGGACTGATAGGAGACAGGGTGCCTGGACATGTTTGTGTGCTGCCACTGAGATTGCACCTGGACCTACACTGGGGAGGTGCATGTACATCTTCACCTAGGCACAAGGACCAAGCAGCATCCCTAGCTCTGGGAAGAATTCACAGGCTGGCAGATGTCGGTGTTGGACACTTCAGTGAAAAAAGAAGAGCCTTGTGTGGAAGTGATCCCAAGGCTCAGCTGCAGCTCCTGTTGGATATCAGGCTGCTTCCCAGAGAGACCCTTCTCTGTTGGACTTCAGCTGGGTGCTTAGTTGCCCCCACTATGAAGCAGCAAGAAGTGGAGCAGATCCTCTCATAGCAGGGCAGTATGTTTAGGCTTCATTTGCCTGAGCTGAGGAAGCCCTGGCTGAGCCACCAGCAAGGGTATCCTTTGCAGAAACAGATGCAAAAGGGAGAAGAAACAGGTTCCCCAGGGAAAACTGTGTTTAGTCCAGAGCCCAGGAGAGTCTCTGAAGACTGAGGCTAGTTGCAAAAGCTTTTGTCTCTGCCTCTTCAAACGCAGACACCCGAGGGTTTTCTTTGAAAGAGGCCTTTTGGTGTCTTTCTTTCAAGTGCCAGGAATTGTGTGTTTGAGCCGCAGGTGGCCAGTTTGGAGTCGGAGCAGTGTGTTTGTAGGGGCTGTGCAATTTGAATCTCCTGGAGTAGAGAGGAAACATCAGAGATATTTAAGGTTTATCTGTGCTGGGATGTGGCCCCGACTTTGAAACCACAGCAGAAATTCAAACTGCTTTCCTCAAAGAAGTACAAACCTCGCTGTGGAGATTCACAGCTGGCTTTAAAAGTGTCAGGTTTTATTTTCTTTTAATGTAGGTTATTGATCACAGTGCAGTCTCAGCTTAGTTCAGTTCACTTATTCTTGAGTTTTGCAGTGTCTATTTAAAATGTATTTAAAGCAAATAAGGCAATAAAAACTTCAGCTGATATCACAGAACATTTAGGATTGGAAGGCACCTTAAAAGTTCATCTAGTACAATCCCCCTGCCACGGCAGGTTCTCCTAGATCAAGTTGCACAGGAACACATCCAGGTGGATTTTAAACATCTCCAGAGAAGGAGACTCCATAACCCCCCTGGGCAACTTGTTCCAGTGCTCTGTCACCCTCACCATGAAGAAGTTCCTTCTCATATTTATGTGGAACCCCCTGTGTTCCAGCTCACACCCATTGCCCCTTGTCCTATCATTGGATGCCACTGAGAACAGCCTGGCTCCATCCTCCTGACACCCTTCACATATTTATAAACATTACTAAGGTCACCCCTTGCATCATTCTTTATCTCCCATGCTTCCCATCAGTTTGCAGTCATACTCTTCATCCTGCAAATCTAGCTCGCACTGTGTTGTAGAAATGTCTAAGCATCCCTTACATGTTTACTTCTCCTCAGAGCCTCAGCACAATGGTCATCCAAGGGCATGGCAGTTGGAAAGCTCTGCAAGCACTCCCTGGCTTTGTTGAGCCTCAGCAGCTGTCCCGAGGCTGGTTTGAAATCCTCTCCAGAACTCTGGTGCTTTCTGTTCCTTGGCTGATCCTCAGCAGTTGTTATGAGCCAGAGAAAGGTTTCCAACAGTATCACAAGTGGATGCTTGTGGAGACCTGAGAGAACAGGGTAAGGGCTTCCAACAGTTTGCAGCTCAGCAGCTGCTTAAACCACACACAATATCTTCGTCTTGGTCGGACTTTGTTCTCCTGAACTTGTCCAGATGCCTTCTGAATCCTGGTAGGCGCTTGGCATCCTGAACCTCCTGGGGCAAGCAGTTTCAAAAAGTGCTGTGCAAAGCTTCTCTCATCTCCTTTGAACCTGCCACTTGCTAGTCCATATGATGCCATTTTGTGCCCTGGGAGAAATGGTGAACAATTTCCCTCCCGATGTTGTTCAGTGTTATAAATTCCACACTCGGGCTCAGCTCTCTCTTTTCTGCTGAGTGTTGCTTAGATATTTTTTGTGCAGAGGCTCGAGAGGCTCAGTAAGACTGCGGAAAGTGGGTTGGAAAAGGGCACTTGGCCAGAGCCAGTGTTGTGCAGTGCTGTACAGCCTGGGTGGGAGACTTCTCCTCTTATCTTTCCTTCTCATCTCAGCCCTCCTCATCAGGAGGCAGCTGCTCTGAGCTGCACAGAGCCTGTGTGCCAGTAACCAGCCCTGAAGGGAGTAGCTGGAAGGAGTAGGGGTAACTTCTAGCCAGAGGTCACATTGAGGGAGGGAAGGGAATGTCTCTGTTGAGCAGGATGTGCTCTCCCATTAAAGCTTGGTACTCCACGAAGTGACAGAAACGTGTGCATTCTTGCTCCTTTCAATGAGTGATTGCACAAAGCTCTCGTGCTGCTCTTGCTGGCACTGTGATCTGATTTTACACCATCACAGTGGCTGGTGGGCCTTTATGGACAACCTACATACCCATAAGGCTACTCANGGAGGTGCTCCACCTTCTTCATCATCCTCATTGCCCTATGCTGGACTCCCTCCAGCAGTTCTGTGTCCTTCTGGAAGTCAGGAGCCCACAACCGGACACAATACCCCAGACGTGGTCTCACCAGTGCAGAATAGAAGGGGAGAAGAACCTTTCTTGATCTGCTAATTCTCATCCACCCCAGGATCAATAACCTATGTGCTTTCTTGTGTACAGCCTCCATAGCTGTCACAGCCAAATGCCTTCTGCAGTATGTCCCAGCAACATCTGGAAGAGCCCCCTACCTTAGTCCTGTCCTTCAGAGAAGGCTCGTAGCGACCTGGACCCTGTGGCTAAGAGAGAGGCTGGTAATGCTAGAGATGTGACAGAGTGTAGTAGAAGTGGTCTTTTTCAAAGCATATTTTTCCATGGATGAGGAATATGCTTGTGACATGAAAGGCATACTATCTCCTACCTCCCTTCTTCATGAGCATCAAGCCTCCAAAGCCCAGCCTAGTAACTGCGCAATACCTCTGACAGCTCCATGTGATGGAGATTCTCCTCACGGAGGTAAAGAACTATACGGTGGCATGTGTCAGCTTCAACAGAGGTGTTGGTATGCAGCTGAGCTCCCTCAGTGCTGCTGAAATACTGTATTTTCTCAGCAGATAAATGCTAGAATTTGAAAAATTCTACTGAAGAGAGCAGCACAGCTTCACAGTGACTGACAAACCCCCTGCTTTAACCCAATAGCATGTGTAACAGGGAAATGCGGAGTTCATAAACCTTATTGAAAGACTTGGGTTGTCATCCTGGTCTTGCATCAGCTGAACCCAACTGTATAAAGCAGAGCACACATCTCAGTGCTTGTATTACGTGTTGTGCTTAGAGACACCAGCCTGTCTCCACAGAAGTGGATTTGGAGGATGCTGCTCTCTCAGTTGAACCTCAAGTGTGAATAGAAACTGCTGTAGAAATGGTCTCTTGGCTGGATTGGATAGAAGTGAGTGGTTGCAGAAATATTTGTTCTATGCCTCACTGCAGACTTCTTCTGAGCTTCTGGCTCTGAGGGGTTTCAGAGAGGAATAGGGGTGTGCTGCAGAAGATAGGTTCAGTGGAATTTCCCATAGTAATGTTCCTGAACTCCTATGTTTGAAGGAATGATTTTTCCACCATGACCAAGAGCATGTTCATGGCATCAGAGTACCCAGACACCTTTACAGAGGATTCATGACACTGTCTGCTCTGTGTTTTGTCCTTCATTACTCCAGACCTGCAGGGTTTGACTTCACAAGGAACAGTCTTAGCGACTGAACTGAGAAAACCTTCTCAGATCTATTACCCTGTTGCAAGTCTCTGGCCCATGGCAGATGACAGGACAGCAGCACAGATTCATTGGCTGACAGAGCCTTGTGGTGCTATGGACTAAGTGTAGAGTCTTGCATCTGAGCAAGAACAACCCCTGGTACCAGTGTAGGCTGGGGACTGGCCTCTTGGAGAGTAGTTTAGGAGAAAGGGACTTGGGGGTCCTGGTGGACATCAGGATGACCATGAGCCAGCAGTGTGCTCTTGTGGCCAAGAGGGCCAACAGCATCTTGTGGTGGATCAGAAAGGGGGCGGTTAGCAGATCAAGAGAGGTTCTTCTCCCCCTCTACTCTGCGCTGGTGAGAGCACATCCGGAATCTTGTGTCCAGTTCTGGGGTCCTCAGTTCAAGAAGGACATAGAGCTGCTGGAGGGTGCCCAGTGTAGAGCCACGAAGATGATGAAGGAAGTAGAACACCCCCCTTATAAGGAGAGGTTGAGGGAGCTGGGTCTCTTGAGCTTGGAGAAGAGGAGACTGAGTGGTGACCCCATTAGTGTTTATAAATAAGTGAAGGATGGATGTCAGGAGGATGCATCCAGACTCTTCTCAATGTCATGTAGTGATAGGATGAGGGGCAACGGGTGTGAGCTGGAACGTAGGAGGTTTCATATAAATATCAGAAGGAACTTCTTCCCGGTGACTGTAATGGAGCATTGGAACAGGCTGCCCAGGGGGGTTGTGGAGTCTCCTTCTCTGGAGATATTTAAAACCCACCTGGATGTGTTCCTGTGCAACTTGGTCTAGGTGATTCTGCTGTGTCTGAGGGACTGGACTAGAGGATCTTTCAAGGTCCCTTCCAATCCCTAATGTTCTGTGATTCTGTTACTTGTTACCCAAGTTCTCATGGGTCTACAGAGGTAGCATGGATAATGTTCCATGGATTGTGAAGACAGGTCTCAAGCAGCCTGAAGTGTATCAGTATCCTTTCAGAGTTCCCCTGCACATGACTGAAACTTTTCTAGCAGTCATCAGATGGGTTTAATGCTCTGAGGTAAGGTCATACCTGCAGTGATGCCACACTCAAGGACACTTATTTGGAACAGCGTTTGCCCTAACCAGGTGGTGCTGGGGTGGAGAACATCTCTTAGTTTACCCTTCATTGACACTTCCAGGCTTGAGAGATGAGAACTCTTCCCTAGTGCATTAGTCCAGTACTTTGTGCTTGCAGACTTGTCCTCTTCATTCTCGGGTGTCTTGTGGCTCAGTGAATAGATAAGCACAGAAGAGCTTTCTGTTTCTAGCCCTCAGCATTTTAACATTGAGAAGACTTGGTGAGATCTAGTTTGCATGGTGGTGGACATCTCTTTCTGTTTGGAGATATGTCTGTGCTGCAGGGAGCTGCTGAGCAGGAGGCTTGGCAGGGTGGACTGCTGCATTGTGGAACTCACCTGGCACTTTGCAGATGCACCACTGCAGGGACTGGGAGCAGCACTAGATCCAGGAGGATCTTGCAGCTGTTTCAAGCCCCTCCCTGCCCCTCCTCTCCATCCTTTTCAGCACAAACCCCCTTCTACTTCTAAGGAGTTTGCTCTCTGAAGTCATGTCTCTCTGCAGCACTGAGCTTGTTCCAGGGATGTGTGGAGAGTACAGTGAGGGGGAAGGGAAACCAGGTAATGGCTACCTTTAACTCTACAAATATCCCAGCCTCTGGGGATGTGCCTGAGCTGATGGGAAGATGGTCCAGAGCCTGTGCAATGCTTGAAAACTGACAGGAGAAGAATGCAGAAAACACCTTTCTCTTCTAGGAAAGCAGGGATGATGGGTTTAAGAGCTAATTTATTAACAAAGAGAAGGGAAGGAAGAAAACAGGACCAGTGCAATACATACAAGGCTAAATTTCTTGTGTTATGAGATGGTTGCATGAGCAGGTGGGATAAAGGACAGAAGAAACAGGACACTGAACTTCTGTGGAGCTGAATGTCTGTCAGGCAACCATAATTTTTGTTCCTGTGCCTACTAGCCATGCAGCCAGAGAGAACGTGTCACAGTAATCAAGGTGCTCTCTTCACCCTCTGGAAAGTGCAGGTTTCGCAGCTTGAAACAACAAGCCAGAGAGGGTGAACCAACACCTGCAGAGCGTGATAGTGCAGGCAAGGTTGTTGTGCAGCCGGTGTGGACAGGAAATTTAGGAGATGTAGGGGCAGAGCAGGAAACTTGTAGTGATGACATGATACTGTAGAGAGGGAGAAGGTGATTGAGCTCTGAACATTTTCCTTTTCTGTAGCATCAGACTTCTCTGATTTTGCCAGACCCTGATAAAGTCCCTACTGCAGAGACAGATTCTCATCAGTCCCCACTCACACATGAGCCATTACCTTGTGCTTCTGAGTACTCAAGAGCCAGATAAGTGCTTTTTGCATGAGGAGGACATTTATAAGTAATAAAAATAGAGTTAAATCATTATAACTTAAAGAATAAATTCAGCTTTTAAAATCTGTAGAGGTAAGCACTTTAAAAACGAAGAAAACAACTTCAGTGGCTGTACAAATTGTTTAGTTATGCCCCTAAATCTGACAGATTCCTAAATTGTTTGCTAGCTGTTGCCTTTGACCAAGCCTCGTGCTATTCATTTGTCTTGGTCTTTGAGGGACTATTTCAGCTCCGTGGTATCATTAGTGAATCTGGACTGGAGGAAATCCAGACTGAATTATGTGTGGGCTGTCCTAAAGATGGCAAAAGTAATTAGCCTTCATGCTAGCAATGCTTCTGCCATGATCTTTCTGCTGGTGCTTCAGTGAGCTCTGCTGTCACAGAATCACGGAACATTAGGCATTGGAAAGGAACTCGAAAGATCATCTAGTCCAATCCTTCCACTGGGCTCGTGAAAAATAAAAAGCCATTTTTCTGTATGTGTTTGTGGGTGCTGCTCAGTTACTCAATGTAATTAGATAGGTCTCTGCTCTTGTTCTTGTTTGTGAAGGTTCCTTTCATTTTTTCCTCTTACTAGTTTTTTTTTCCTTGGATCTCCAACTCTAAGGGTTACCTGCAACACATAAGCTCCTTCCCCACTCTGCTGCGGCAGAAACAGACGCATTAATGGGCTCATTAATAACATCCAGCTGGACACTACCAAGGGAGATCAATGTGCTCAGAGCTAACATGTCTGTAGCTACCTCTGCCAAGTGGACATCTATTATTTTCTCACCTCGGCCACAGAAATGGCTCCCCTGACAGAGGCACTTTGCTAGACCACAACACCCAGAGATTGCTGAATATTCATTATATCCTGCTACCGAAAGTGCTTCGCCAGCATATGCTATTGGAGCCAAGATGTTTTATTACCTCGTGCCTTTTGCTTTCCTCAGAGAAAGCGGGGTGGCTTATATCATCAGTTTGGTTAACTTTCTCATCTGAGCTCCTTCACTTGTGCTTTGCTTTGAGAAGAGGAACAGAGGGGAAAACTCTGGTTTAGCCCTAGCGCTTTGGTTCCATGAAAGTGAAATTCGCAGCCCTGCTCGTCTGCTAGAAGATTGATTAAAGAAGACAAGCCTTTGAACTCTGTTTCAAACAAGAGGTGGTTGTAATAACTGTAATCTTCTGCTTTATATTTTTCCCCGTGTGAGGGAAGAAACTCCATTTACTTCTCTGTCACAGTGAAAATGAGGGATGTGGGTGGCCTGCATTCAAACAGCAGATTCTCTTTAAGCCTCTCAATGTCACATATGGCTGGTTTGTGTGGCTTACTGGAACTTAAAACTAGCCCACATTGCTTTTGTGGGCTTCTAGCCTGATCAAGGGTGATTAGCAGAAATAACCCTACAACTGTGCTGGTTGTAGGGTCTGTGAGCTTCTTCTCCCAGCTGATGTTCTATGAGCTCCATCTCCCAGCTAAAGTGAACATCAGTTCTCTGGTATTTTCCGTTCCATCGTATTTGCTTGCTGCTGATGTAGGAACATCAAAATGGCTAAAATGGCAACAGCACTGGAACACAACAGGGGAGGTTGTGGAGTCTCCTTCTCTGGAGACATTTAAAACCCACCTGGATATTTCCTGTGCAACTGGATCTAGGGAATCCTGCTGTGGCAGGGGGATTGGACTAGGTGATCTTTTGAGGTCCCTTCCAATCCCTAATGTTCTGTGATTCTGCAGGTCTCTCCATACAGGTTATTATCTGTAGTCAGAAGCCAACTATTAAAAAATAATTGTATGAAATGGGATATGGATGGGAGCTTCCTTCTGTAGAAGCAAACAGCAACATCCATGTGGCCGAACAGCTGTGCAGTCTTCCAGGCTTATGCACATTTACAAAGCTCCACTTTGTCAAAATCCTCTTAAAATTGTCTTTTAGTCACTATCATTTTAAGGAAAGAAAAGGAAAAAATAAAATTTGAAAGTTTCTTTGATCATTAGGTAATTATTTGAGAATTTAACTTTGTGGTTGTAGAAGACTGGAAAGCAGTTTGTCCTTAGAGCCCCCCTGTGTGTGGTTTGAGTGACTTCAGTCCTTTCCTCTGGCTGTATGGGCTCAAACCATTGTTTCACAGAAGACTTCCCTATCAATGAGGTTGCAAATAGGGTTTCTGTGTGTGTGAATGAACTGCTTCACTGGTTGTGTTTCATGTGCAGTACTCAAATACCCAGCAAGGGAAAGAGCATGTTCTTACTCAGTGGAGGGCAGGCTGAGCAGCCCAGACACTACGTCTGGTGAGCAAGCGCCCAGGGGAATTTGTGACTTGCTTGGGGGTTCTTGAGAAATGTGCATTCATTAGGTAGAAGAGGGAACTGGATCCTGGTCCTTTGCTCCCAGTGTAGGACGTGGAAGAAAACAAACATTATTGTGTGGTGCCTACAGCCTTTAATGCCTGCCTAAAGCACATGGCTCCAGTCACCCACAGGCTGTGTGCTGTTCCATTGGGTGGTGCTTCTCATGAATTGCTTTTATATTCAAGGGTGTGCCCAATTAATTCAATGCTGAGATGCTGAGATACATTTCACTGTATGTGATTGTTAGAGCTCTGTTGCACTGATCAAGGCATCTTCCTCCTCATTGCATAATGGCATTTGACTCTCTACTTTTCCCTGATCTGCAACTGATGTTTTCCTTCCACTAAAGGAATTTACATGAATGATAAATATGGGAATAGAATGATGAATATGCCTTATTCCTTGAATACTCTGTGGAGAGTCCTTCATGCAAGATTGTTTGTACAAGAAATACAGACAAGGTGTACATGGAAAACAGTATCTGTGGTGGTAGCTGTGTGGAACGTCTCTGTTTTATACTGGTTTAGATCAGGGGTCTTTATCAAACTCTTGACATTACTGTTGTAAGAATTTAATTCAGAACGATTATGTCACATTTTACTCTCCATAGATCCTAGAACCTCTTCCATTGCTGAAGTCAATCATGTCCCCTGGTTCTCAGCTCAGTAGACACATGTTCAGAGTTGGAAATGCAATTATCTAGGTTTTTAAAATACATTTTCCCTACACTTACCCTTTCCCTGCACTAAACAGGCTGTTTATGGAAAATGTGTTCCAGCTACAGAAGCAGAACAGAACAAACTATCTGTGTCTACAGGCATCAGAAAATCCAGAGCTGGATTTTCTAGTTACTTATTCAATGTTCGCCTTCACTATGTTTAGCCACACTCTGCCAAATAATAGGTTCATGCAGTCTCTCTGCCAACAGTATTAATATTTCAACATGACACAGCTAAAATAGACTTGTTTATTTGTTTTGGTATTAATTCTTTGTGTGCATGTAAACACTGTCCTTAGGTTTGCGGTGCTCTGTGGAGATGCCTCTGTTTTGGCTTGGCTCAGATTTCATCTCAGCTGAGTTGGTCAGCCAAAGGGGATTTAAGATTTTGCTTTTCGATCACAGAACACCACAGCCACACCCTGGGATACAACCAAACTACAGACTTGTCAAGTGGATAAACATGATGATTTTCCTAAACTCAGATGGACCAACTGTAGCTGGAATAGACAGTGTCCAAGTCTGCACCTGAAGCCCCATGGTGTTTATGCGCCTGTGATGATGAAAAAATGTAGGAAGGTTTCTTTGCAGTTAGACTGGGTGTTTTGCTGGGCAATCCTGTGATGTGGGGATGTGCTGAGCAGATCTTGTAGTTTTCAGGCACTGGAATGGGCTCCCCAGGATGGTGATTGAGTCACCATCCCTGGATGAGTTTAAAAGAGCTTAGATGTAGTGTTGGGGGATCTGGTTTAGGGGTGAACTTGGATGGCTGAACTGGATGATCCCAAGGGTCTTTTCCAACCTGAATGATTCTATGATTCTAATGGATTTTGGATGTGTGAAAGCTGCCTAGGAGATCCTGAAGCTCTGGTTTAAAACAGTTGAATGTGAATGCTAAATCCCACAGATACACATAGAGCAGGGCTGTGAGAGGCCTGTTCCAGGGTGTGATCTGCAAGATAGTGGAACTTGCCTTGTCTCTTGGACATCAGTGTTTACTGCCTCCTTCCACGGTGAATTGAGATTATTCACCCTGTATTTTTTCTAGTGAGAAAATTCTCTGTTTTCTTTGATGCAAGAAGCCAGCAGTTAAGAGTTCTCTGTGTATTAAAAGGTTATTTCTATTTCCCTAAGCATCCTGCCTGTGTCCAGTGAACATTCAGTGAAGGCCAGGATGCAAGTTCAGCATAAAGAGAATAGAGGCAGCTGCATCCACACATTTGAACAGTTTTGTCTACCAGCATCACTACAGAACCACAGAAAGTTAGGGGTTGGAAGGGACCTTAAAACAGCCACTAGACCCACTCCCTGCAAGAGAAGGATCACTTCCAATAAGTCACACAGGAACATGTATGGGGTGGTTTGGAATGTCTCCAGAGAAGGAGACTCCTCTATGCAGCCTGTTCCAGTGCTCTGTCACCCACACTGAGAAGAACTTCCTTCTCATATTCAAGTGGAACCTCCTCTGTTCCAGCTCACACACATTGCCCCTTGTCCTATCATTGGGTGCCACTGAGCACAGCCTGGCTCCATCCTCCTGACACCTGCCCTTTCTATATTTATAAACATTAATGAGGTCACCCCTCAGCCTCCTCCAAGCTAAAGAGACCCAGCTCCCTCAGCCTTTCCTCATCAGGGAGATGCTCCACTTCCTTCATCATCTTTGTGTCTCTGTGCTGGACTCTCTCCAGCAGTTCTGTGTCCTTCTTGAATTTAGGGGCCCAGAACTGGACACAATATTCCAGATGTGGTCTCAAATCCTTCTGTTTGGCTCTCTTGCACGAGCAGGGTGTGGGGAAACAGAGTAAGAGTATATGAAGGTAGAAACATTAATGGACGAGATTGAACATGGCAATGGCTATGACCAGTAAAGGTGGATAAGCCACACTGTCAAAAAGAAAGGGTGTACTGGGGCTGCCTGGGGTCAGGTGATGGGAAATTTAGCCATATTTCAATTTGACATTTTAGACATCTTCCAGAACAGGAAATTTGCTGCCATTGTACATTACTTGTACTCTTACATTCCAAAGTAATTGACTTGACCCCTTTGGGGTCAAGATGTTCTTAGACTGTTACAGTTTAGCACCAGGTTAGCCCACAAAATTATAATCTCCTCAGCCGTGCAGAAGGAAATGTCCTCCCACCCCCTGCAGGGGGAGAAAAGAGGAAAAGTAAACACACGTCCGGAAACTGGAAATATTAAGCTTTATTAAACTTTATTAAAGACTTTATTAAGTAGGAAAAAAAACCCAAAAAGGGAAAGGAAAAGGGGAAAAAAAAAAGAAAGTATGTTCTTCCTCAATTCAAGTCCACCCCTCCCTCCACCCAGACCTGATAACCCCTGACTCCTAAGAGATGCTAAAAGCCGCGGACGAGGGGGCAGTGAAAAAGGAAAGACTGGGAATCTCCTAGGCAAAACTTAAACATTCCATTTAAGCAGTTTCTTAGGCATCAGTCCAAAAATTTGTGGGAAATGATGGAGATAGCAGGAAGATAAAAAGGAAGACTGAAAAAGGGAAGGGGGAAAAGGTGGGGGTTTTGTGAAGCAGAAAGGGACAGAGAGGCTGCAGTGTGCTATGGCCAAAAGAAAACCAAAACCAGACTCCCAAGGCACACAAACAGGGAGGGGGAACCAAAAAGAAGGGAAAAGGAATACCCTGTCCCCAGTTAAGGACTCAAAAATCTGTCTGGCCCACTCCACCTGTCCCCTGCAGCAGCTACCTCTCCTCTTCACTTCCATACCCCACCCTGCCCTTCCAACAGTAAATATCTCCTCAGCCGAGACGAATTAACTCCTTGTGTGCTGAAAGAGCATTCGATGCAGGAATACCATAAGCAAACATGATTTCACCAAATCCAGAACAGACTGTTGGGGGTTTTTTGCCTTTTTTTTTTTTTGGACAAAAATATTTAAGCTTTGAAGGAGCGATGCTGAGCTTGTACCTGTTATGAGTCTGTGTTTTTAGCTCAATCCCAACAGCTATGTTGTCCTTTCTTTTCTCTTCTTTTTCTTCCTTATGCCAAATATGGGATTTTTCCTTCAAAAAGAATTTTTGAATAAAACCCATTTCCCTTTGTCAGTGAGGGATTAAACCCCTGTTGGGATCTTTTGATTTCTGCAGTGTGCTAAAGGTAGGGCACAGGAGAGTTTTAATTTCATGGTTTGTTTCTTTATTTCAGAGTCAGTGAACACTTGTAGATAGATCAGCTGATAGAGAATCAGAAATCACAATGTATGGTGTTGTTTTGTTAAGTCCTTCAAGTATTCTTTGGGATTATTAACCCCTTCTGTATTTCATTTCATGGTTGGAAATGGGGATAAAGCCTCACAAGTGGCCAATTTGCTAGAAGTCAACAAACTATTATAAGTAATTTGGAGTGCTCTGGGGTTAACTGGGGACACTCAGGCAAGGCAATAGGTACATTCTCCTAAGGGGCAAAGTGTCCTCTACAAAGTGAGACACTAGATAAGGGGATGTACTGGGACTACTGGCAGTGTTGTACCGGCAATTCCCATCTTGCACTCTCTCTCAGACAGCTAGAAGAGATCAGTTCCAGGCTGGCAATTTTCTTCTGTCCTAAGAATCACCCAAAAAACCAGCATATTAATGGTGTTGGTTGTTTTGTTGGTTGGGGTTGTTCTAACCCTTTATCCAAACTCCTGTCTATAGTAAAATTAGAAAGGAAACAACTGGTGAACAACCATCAGTCATTAAAATCTTTCTTGCTGTGATTCTGCAGCCCCCACCTGGAGATTCTTGCTGTCCACGACACTGAGGTTATGGGGACTGTGGTTTCATGTCAAATGAAATCACTGATGGACTGCTTTTAAAACAATTCTCTCTTTCACAATGACTGTGACAGAGCACTGGAACAGGCTGCCCATGGGGGTTGTGGAGTCTCCTTCTCTGGAGACATTTAAAACCTGCCTGGACATGTTCCTGTGTGACTTCATGTAGGTGATCCTGCTCTTGCAGGACGATTGGACTGGATGATCTTTTGAGGTTCCTTTCAGTCCTTAATGTTCTGTGATTCTGTGATCATTCAAATCCACACTGACAGTTGTCTAGAGAAGGGGTTTTTTTGACGCTGTAATGTGTAAGTAGCACTAGGCAAAAAGAAGGGCAACAATTTATAGGGAACTTTAAACTCATTCTGAATTTTCAGAATTAGATTCAGGTGAAAATTTCTACCAAATTTTGAGCAAAATAAATGCTACTTCAGTGAGTTTTATTTTCACGAACGAGGTGTGTCAGACATGGCATAATCACCTTAATTCAAAACCAGGACTCTGAAAATGCAGAAGTGTATAGAAATCCTGATGAAAAGAAAAATCCCCAGAAACATAGAAAACAGGGGCATTTTCCCAGAAGAAAATCGGCACCTTTTAATGGAAAGTGCTCATTCTGATGTGTACACTTATGCTCCTAATTTAGAAATTATTTAGACTTTCATGGCACTCCACATTATAATGACCAATTGACATTTAACTACCTTGTGATTACTAACACATTTAATTAAGCTTTCTGTTCCTTTCTGACTCAACAAAGGAATCCTGGATACAATAACAAACCCATTTCTTCTGCTTGTAGCAGGGCTGAGTCTGTTGCTGCTGTATATTGAAAATCAAGTTTATTCAGTGCTCCTAGGTGAAATGAAATACAGAATAAATATTTACTGGGTTTTTAAAAAGTAATTTAGAAACCACTTCTGCTTCTATCAGCACTCAGGGGGGCTGATTTGTGTCTCTCCCTGACTTCATGCCGCTGATTTCAGAGAGTTGCTCCTATTTCTGCCTAAATGTAAGGAAAATGCTGTGGTTCTCATTTGTGTGGCAGAAGAGACAGCTTTAGATCTAGCCAGTAATGGTCCTTGCTTGTTCCCAGTGTGAACAAGGTCACTGGGGTGATGTAAGGATACATCCCTAACTCCTGGGTGCACTGTGGGTGCTCTGGGGATACCCAGTGTATCTGGCTGGGGATGGGCAATGACCCAGCGCTGAGCACCAGTAGTGATCCCGAGCTTCAAACCCTGCTCCTGCAAAAGGGAGAACCTTGGAGTTTGCAGACCCCATGCACATGAGGCTCAAACTGGGCTCTTGCACTGCAGACTCTAACCTCCTCCAGCAGTGTGATTGACATGTAGCTAATAGAGGATTATAACTTCAAAATGAGATGAAGCAGTGGGAGCAGATGAGTGTTTAAATAGCAAAGAGGCTCTCTTTATGCAAATGTCCCAAGCTATAAAGAACAAAGAGAGGAGCTCATCCCTCTCCCACCCTCTGAGAGTCTAGGAAGTGTAAACAAATTGCTCCTACATAGAAAGGGGAGAGTTTTGATCTCCTTCCTAACAGCTATTGTGTCTTCTGGAAGAAAAGCAGAGAAGAGTTGGTGATCACAAACCTTTCCTGGGGTCTTTCTTGAAGGGAGGAGAAGCAAAATAGGAGACCAGGCGGGGATGGGCAGTCCATTTTCTTCCATCCTTCTCCCTCTTGCCCTCAATGGTAGAAGCAGCACTTGATTTATTTGTTCCATTGCTATCCTGGAGAAGCCTTTCTTGCCTCCAGAATCAGAGGGCTGTGCTACTGCAGCAAGAAGATTCCCAAATCCATAAAATAAGAGAAGAATAGGAAACAAACCATGGGTTAAAAAGCATCTTCCATTGTGGGAGAGCCCTTTTCCTCTCCATTAAAGTGGAACAGACGCAGTGCAAAAGGAGGGTAAAAGCATAATGAGCACTAAACAAAACTTTTTCAGCCTTCATGTGTTTCACAAGGACTTTCCTGAACAGTGTGACTGGCTTGTGCCCAGGGTTAATTGCACCTGACTGTAGCATCCAGGTCATTTTGAGTGGGAAGGTCTGTTTAATGGGAGGGCAATGAAAGCTGTCTGCAGGCAAATTGCTTTATGAACCTGCCATCCTCTCATTCTCTGAGGGGTGCTGGTTCCGTAATTTCTTCCAAAACTGGTAGGAAATCAGTCTCGGGGGTATCTAAAGCCTGATGATTTGAGCCAGGATCCATGTGTATGAAAAATCCATCCCAGCTGGGATTGTGCTGCTGTGTTCTCCCCATCTCTGCTCCCTCTCATCATCACTCCCTTCACCTCTGACAGGAAGAATTTTCTTGTAGATTCTGCTCTGTCTGTAGCCAGTGGGTTTGGGGAAGGAGAGCTAAAGGGTCACAATAAAAGCACAAGGCAACAGCAAAACTTCCTCCATTTGACCTCTGAGCATCACTAGTTTGACACCTTTATTCCTCAAGGAAGGTTTTACTCTAGCAGAGGACACTGCTGTGAGTCACCGCCCCTCTCACACAGCGTTGGAAAGTTCTCTGTACCTCCACCTGATAGAAAATCTTGTCTGGCTTGACAGCAGCTGATTTATTTACCAGCTACAAAGCCAACACCAACAATTCTGTTGATGGGGAGGAGAAGATGCCACACTAGGAAGGCTAGAAGGGTGTTCTTCTGCTTAGAGGATTTTGACTGAGATGTGATTTTTTGGAAATAAGCAGAAAGAAGTTTCACTCCTGGTTGCAGAGGGTCCCGTGAACAGGCTGTTGGGATTTGCTTGACTCTTTGGGTGCTTCCAGAACCTCAGTCATGTGAATTTTTTTGAAGTGAGTGTTCCTATTTATTGTCTGCTTGTGAAGTCTCTAGCACAATGGGATTCTCTGGAAATATTCCTGCCGTTCTGCTCGTGTGCGCTTGAAATGCTGCTGGGGTGGGAGGAGGAATCAATCAGCTGGAGCTTCAGTAAAATCCATAGGCGGAGAGCTCCGGTGCTGCCAGCTCCCCAGGGCATCCAAATCCCCCCGGCAGCTTTGATAATCTTGGCTTGTAATTATTATCAGTAAACATTTTGCTGCTGGGAGCAGGTGAGTGTGGCTAGAAGGAGCTGGCTTATATCCAAGGAGTTTATACACCACCTTATTATCATAGTAACTGTATCAGGGAATAGATGGTGTTTTCTCATTCTGTTCCACAGCTCCAGTGACTTAGACACAGAAAACAATCCAGTCTAACCAGAAATCTCTGCTCCTCTGGGAATTTGCATAGAAAAGTCCCATATTCCAGGCCAGTACCTAGCAAACACCTTTCATTTCTGTTGTCATGCACCAAAGGAGGGATGGGTGATGTCAGTACATGTTTGTCACGAGGCGTGTTGGCATTTCATCAATTTGTTTTCCTCTCCAAATTCCTATGGAATAATTTCTGACATTTTTCCTTCTAGAAAATCAGGCATCTGAGAGTTTAATTTTTTTCTTTTTAATCAATTTTTCTTGCCCTTTTCAGTCTATGATATTTCCACATGTGAATTTACTTTATTGCTGTTTTGATTTACAATAAACCAATATTTCCAGAACGATCTGTCCTAAATGATTATCTTCAACAAAGAGGTTATTTGCAGTTGGTGTTGTGATGCTGTCCATGTAAAAACAGAAAAGCAGAAACAATGTAATTGAGTAAATCTCAACATTACCCCAAGAAAGTAATCCCAAAGCAGAAATTCCAAAAGTTCCAGTGTTTATTTTTTATTGGCACTGCTACAATATTATAGACACATAGAAATGAGTTCTGTGCAAATAGCTTTCCCAAAGTCAGTCTGTTGAGATTAAAAGGTTGTGATCAACGTTGGTTGAGACCAGGTAAAACAAGTCTGAGGGTTGATATAAAAAAGTAGCAGCAATATTCAGCAGTATAATCAGAAGGTCTCACAGAAAGTTGCTCCAATGCAGAAGCTCTGAAACAAAGCAAAGATGAATCTAAGCGAGAAGGCTGGTTTTAGTACTTTTCCTTGTCTGCCATCCTCTTGCCTTGTAAACCATCTCCATGGAACCTCATCCCTTCTGCTTGCAGTGAACCTGGTAGGAAAACAGCATGAAAATGAATGCAACATGGGTAATTGTGTCCCACCCTGGTTCTTCTGCTGTTCTCAGCATCGCGGTATCCGAGTGCCTTCCAGGAGTGCAGTGAACAGTGTGACGCGCATCTGGCACATATTTGTTCTCTCATTCCCACCGCAGGGGAAATTATTTTCAATTGAGTGATTTGTTAGGAATTCTTCTTAAATATGTGCATGTAGGATGCTAAATATTTGCTAGGAAAAGGCCAGGACAAATAAGTTCCTCCCAGAATGGAAGAAAATTATGTTAGTAAGGATGACTGTGTCTCATGTGAGGGTTAATACCGCAGTGACTAGGCAGAGCAGAAGGAAATGGTTACCTACACACAGAGCTACCACCGCTGCAATGATCACTGTTAGGTAGTAGAGGGGTGTTGTTGAATGTGAAGGTAAGGACTAAGCTCCAGAAGCTGACCTGTGCTGTCAGAGAAAGAACTCACATGTACTTGTGGTGGCCCAGCACTACTGACAGGAGCGGCTGCAGAGGGCTGGAATGCTTCAGTCATGATGGCAAACAAGAACAACATGGAATCAGGCAATGGTTTGGGTTGGAAGGGACCTTGAAGATAATCTAGTTCAAATCATCCTGTCATTGTCAGGGCCCAATTCCACTAGACAAAGTTGCTCGTTCTGTATCACAGAATCACAGAACATTAGGGATAGGAAGAGACTATAGAAAGATCATCTAGTCCAGTCCTCCATGCCACAGCAGGATCACCTAGACCAAGTTGCTCAGGGACATGTCCAGGCAGGTTTTAAATGTCTCCAGAGAAGGAGACTCCACAACCCCCTGGGCAGCCCATTCCAGTGCTCTGTCACCCTCACCATGTATTGTCCTTGCAGCTCTTTAAACCTCCTGCTGTCCACCACAAGTCCTGGTGTCCCCTGACCCCTACCTTGTTGCACCATTACTTCCCAGCAGTATCAGGCCACTCTAGCAAATGGTTGACAATTTTTGCATGAAAACTGGCTGTGCTTTGAGCTCTGCCATTGTTTCAGGTCTTGCATGAACCACACTGGGCCACAGCAGTGCGCTGCCAGCCGATACAGGTGGCTTTTTTCTTAAGTAATCCAAATGTTGGAATTAATGAGGTGCAAATATTGGGATCTATTCACCTCTCTTACCTCTGTCAGTGTAGTGGTACCCAGAAAGCCATTGAATGGTTCTTCTTATTAAAACTGTGTTTAGCTAGTAGGAAACACTGGGCTTGAGGATTTGAGGGGAATTTGGACTGGGTTCAGATGCCTTTAGTGTGATTCATGTTGTTAAAACAGAAACACCCCAAAAAACTGACTCACTTTGCCCCCAGTTCTTTAACTGAAACTACTGATGAGTTATAATTATCCTGTAACTCCTCAATATTCATTTAAGATGTTGAACTGAAGCTCAGCTTTACCATCACTGAATTAAATTCATATCAACACAAAGAATGTTGCTCCTATTAGAAGGAAACCCCATCCCCCCTGAGATTTTTATGGTCTATTTTAAAATACAGAGTGGGAAAAGAGATATTTTAAAATAAATACACAATGTGTCTAATGAAAGTGTTTGTTCCTTACTCAGCATGAGTAGAGGAGCTTCTCAGTGATGCCTTCACTGGCAGGAAAATGTTGCCCATGGAGTCTCACAGAAGACTCCGGTTGCAGGTACTGGTGTTCCTAAGTTATCCAACAGGCAAAACACAAACAGGATTTGTTTCTCCTGAAATGCTGTGTCTCAAGGGTGTTCCAGGGTAGTTGTCACACTGTGCTTATTGACCTGTGCAGGGTTTTTTTGTGTGTGTTACCATATGTAGATCTTTGTCCCTGGCAGCTGTTAGCACCTCTTTCTTTTTTGGGCATCAGGAAGAGCCCTGTGCTCTCTGGAGGGACTTCTGGTAGTGCTCAGTGCATTGTGTCTCTGCCTCGTGTGTTCTCCAAAGACACAGCCTGCCTGGGAAGGGTTTTTAATGTCTTCACAGAATCAGAGGACATTAGGGATTGGAAGGGACCTCAAAAGATCATCTAGTCCAATCCCCTTTCCATAGCAAGATCACCTAGATCCAGTCACACAGGAGCATATCCAGGCAGGTTTTAAACTTCTCCAGAGAAGGAGACAAGGGACTATAAGGTGGCACATAAATGTGAGATACAATTCTGGATGTTCCACTGCTCTATGCCTCAGCATCTCTAGCTGTAAAATGGAAAAACAGCTCCTTCACTGAACTTTGTGGGGTTCAATGTGTGGCTATTCACAAGGCCAGAACCTGCTGTAGAAAGGAGTATTTTTGAGTCTTTGAGTTATTTGCTTTAAGAATCATCACTGCTCTAAAGTGAGTTTTGCTCCATACCTGTGTTGGGGTTGGTGTTTTGCTCCTCATTCCTGTGGCAGCTTGGTTTCCCCATCAGCAGGACACTTATAGGTTCTCTGATTACTGCTTCTTTACATTAGTGTTTTGAGGGTAGAAACTGAGAAAATAGTTTCTAATGAAATGATAGATTTGGTTCATTAAAAGTTCTTGTCTAGGAGAAGTTTCTGTGGCTTGGGTGGTGTGTGTGGTCACTGTTGCTCAATTATGCTACAAAAGGCTACCAAACAGATTGGGGTGATAATTGTTAGTGGCTTCTAAATAAACTCACATCCAATCTGTCTTAACTGTACAAGTTCTTCTCCAGAAATCCTATATGTTGACAGTGTGTCCTTCTGTAACAGGACAAATAATTATATTCAGCAAGTTTGGGGTAAAAATATGTTCCCTTACTCACCATCTGCTAGCTGCTGTTGTTCTGAGCATCCGTCTGGCTCTTTGTTCTGTTCTGCCTCTGGTCCAAAGAGTTGCCTCCAGTTCCCAGGAGGGCTCTAGGCTCTGAAACACTTCTTGAAACTGCTGTGCTGCTGGAGCTGTTTGTAGCATTGCTAAAATGAGACCTTCGGTACCTATTTGTTGGGGAATAAAGGTCGTAAGGAGCTCTTGGGAAGGGATAAGTAGCAGGAAGGGACGGTACTGCTCTTCTTGTTGGGTTCTGTGACACATCAGACATCCAGCTTGAAAGTGATCTTGAATTCTTGGGTGTTTGCCCCTGTTTCTGTTGGATACAGCGTGAATAAGTCATGGCTGTAGGGAGGATTCTGGCTGAGGCTCTTCCATGCAAGGCTGAGTGGTTACCAGGAGTATCTGAAGGTGCTACTCCCCTTCTTTTGCTCCACATTCACATGGACACCTCCACGAGTTCTTCAGCTTTCCCAGCAATTGGCAGTGGGTTAGTGTGGAAACTAAAGTCAGGAGCTTAACCTCAAGCACCCTGTCATAGAATCATAGAATCATTAGGGATTGGAAGGGACTTCGAAAGATCATCTAGTCCAATCCCCCAGCCTCAGCAGGATCACCTAGACCAAGTCAATGTGATACTTCTTCATAACCCCCTTGCAGGTGTTATGAACAATAAATTCTCTTCAAACAAAGAGCAGTTTAAACACCACCCTCTGAGAGGACCTTGTTCTCATCTAAGCCTGATGGTTTTTAATTTAAATGTAGCCTTACTCAGCCTCATTGCAGTCAGCGCTGCTGCTCAAGGCACATATAGGTAGAAGCATCCAAAGGCTGAACTGGCAAGAGGCAGACTCATGCTGGAATTGTCCAAATTATCACTGTATTTAAAATTCCACTGCAAAATTACTATGGATTCACTCCAAGGTGATATTTCTACATGAAGTGGCTTCTAGGCAAGCAAGGAGTTTCTTTACTGCTTGTGCTCTTCCCCCTCTGTCTGTGCAAGTACCCTTCAAAACTCAGTGTGGCTGCATAACAGGCAGCCAATAACTGGATGTTTTCCGCGCCGAGGTTGTTGTAGCCTCTCTGTAAGCGATGTAGCAGTAATTTATGTCAGTTTGTCGTGATGCATTTTCCTCTGCCCAGTATGTTTTTAAAGGAAGGCTTCACGGCTTTCAGGAGCTCTCTTTACAGAGATCTTTCCCATTGTTTTGTCCTTTGTGAAGTCTGTGCTTTGCTGCATTGGAAAACAAGTTGTTTTGCAGAGACTCTGATTAGATTTTAAATGTTTCTCTACCTCTATTAATGCTTAAAGTGTCAAAAAAAGATTCAAGAAGCAGAAGAAAAGAGAGAAGAAGCAGCGAGAGCTGCAAAGCCGAGTGGTTTTCCAAAGGATTCTGTGAGAGACCAGCTGCTTTGTGTAAAGAAAGCAGAAGCTGAGAACAATTTTGCTGTAAAACTGACTTAGTTCTGAGCACTACCATGAAAAATCACCATGTACTGTGATAAAAGTGGTCCTGTTTCCCTCGCTGTGCTTGGCTGGTAATGCACTCTTCTGTCCAGTCTCTGTCAGCTTTGGGCTTTTTGCATCGTCCTTCTCTTTTTAGTAAATGACCTACAACAGCCAAAAATTTCTTCTGAAAGAACTGGGGACTATCCTGGCTCAGGGAGCATCTGGATCAGCAGTGATGTGCACTGTGCAGTGAGAAGATGTTAGACGCTGTTGTTCTGATGCAGCAGTAGCCCAGAGAAGTGGTTGAGTCACATTCCTGGAGATATTTAAGAGATGTGTAGATGTGGCCCTTGGGGATGTGGTTTAGTGAGGGACTTAGCGGACTTGGGTCAATGGTTGGACCTGATGCTCTTGAAGGTCTTTTCCAACCTGGATGATTTTATGATTGGTGTCTTAAGCTTGGTTTAAAACAGATTAAACTTGATATGTTGGTTCAGCACCCTCCCCACCCTTTTTTTGGCAGATTCTTGGGTATATTATCAAGACTGCACCTGCACTTTATTTTCTCTTATCTGAGATCTCTGCTTGTACCTGTAAATAATCTGTAAAGTTATTTAAATTAAAATCTTCTGCTGTTGCTTTCTAGACACTTCGTCCTTCTACTTCTACTGATGCTGTTGGCTGGGGTTCCTTCTGTTCTACCCTGCAGTCTACCAAGGCGTAAAATCTGAGCTCTCTGCTGTCTCCAATCACAGCCCTGTCCAGTCCATGGGATGCTGCCTCCAGTCCTGCCTGGTAAGTCTCCTGCCTTTCAGATTCAAATCCTTTGTAAAAGTTGTAACGCCCATGGAAGTAGATAGATAGATCCCATGGGAAGTCCACTTTGAAAACAGGTTTTTCACTCTTTCAACATTTTCTTCAATGAACTGAAGGGAAAATACAAACACTAAAAGTATTTTTAGCTTCGTGTACGTAGAGCTTGAAACAAGCTGCGATGCCTGACTTCAGCGCATCAAGATGTGCGGACTAAAGCTCTAAAGAGCTTGATTAAATTCCAGTGATGTTACTCACTTTGTGTGCAAGATCAAAGTGAACATGTGCATTGCTTGCAGATCACCTTGTTCCTCTGATGTCCTGGCAAACCAGCAGTGAGCCCTGCCCTGACACAATATCCGGAGGGGATCTAGATGGCCAGGGCTGGCTGCGATGACTGTTCTCTCCCTCACTTGTGCTGTTTTCATAAGGGCCACCTCAGATAGTCCCTTACTAGCTGAAGACAGTTTCCTTTCAGCTTGGGATGTACAAGTACTGACTTGCTAAGTAAGGAGAATACTACATGTTTGCTGTCTGAGGTGGGTGTTTGGTTTGGGCACATTTTTAGTGTGTGATACTCAAAGCTGTAGAGAGATGCTAAAGTGGATTTTCTAGGCAGCTGTTATTGAGCTCATATAGCGCTCACAGCTTCACATAAACTTCTATCAAATATGCCAAGCTGTCACACTCAAATAACACCCTGAGTCACCTCTCAAAGGGTCCAGCAATTTCTCATGGTTTAGGGAGCACCTGAGGAGCTGCTGGTTCTGCCCTGCTAATTTTTGAAGATGAGAGTTTTGTTTAAAAATCTCCAGCAACATCTGGAATTCTCTTGCTTTCAGATGAAGTGGGGAAGTTATTAACCTTGAGTGAGCAGAGTTGCCTTTTGAAAAATGAATCTGAAGAACATGTTTTGATACAGTAAAGAAAGCACATGTCATAAAACAGCTGTTTCTGTGCCTGCCAAAGCCAAGAGTCATTCAGGCATGGGAAAGAGCAAACAGGAAAAAAGAAGCAATCCCACAATAAAAACCCCCCAAGCCTAAAAGAGATATCAGGAAGGCAGATGAAAGGGCAGCCACCTGGGATGCCTGTGAAACAACTAGTTTTAATCCCCTGATGGTGCTTCATGTTACCATAGAAAAGGAATTTATAGATAAAGGGAAGATTTTCGTAGATAACGTGCTTGGTTCCCTGTTTGTCACCTTCAGTTTGGGACCAAAACCTCTCCTTACAAGGAAGAAAGAGCATTTTCTTGCAGATGGCAGGAATTCCCCTGTTCCTCCACATAAATATGAAAGGAACTTCTTCATGGTGAGGGTGACAGAGCCCTGGAAGGGGCTGCCTGGGGGGGTTGTGGAGTCTCCTTTTCTGGAGATGTTTAAAATCCACTTGGATATGTTCCTGTGTGACTTGGTCTAGGTGATCCTGCTGGACTGGACTAGATGATATTTTGAGGTCCCTTCCAATCTCTAATATTCTGTGGTTCTGTGATCTGCCAGTACTGCTAGTGACAGAGTATTGGCCTCAAATTTCACGGACAGAAGGCAGCAATGATCACAGACGTGCACAAGGAGGTAGAGCTATGGACTTAGAAACCACTTACTCTGTGGAAAAATGTGGCTGAGAGAAAGTCTTAGCTGGTCAGGAAATGTGGAAATGGTAGCATCAGCTTCGTGATGCCGAGGTAACGTTTGTGATATAGTTGGGCTTGTGAAAACCTTCAGGATCACAGCCTTTGTCCTCGTGCAGCAGTGTGAGAGCTTGGATGGTGGCCAAGTTGCCATCTGCAAGTGTCCAACACAGTCTCAAACATTTTGCAGAATAGATATTGCTCTCCCCCCACCCCACTCCCCAACAGCAAATTGAGCCAAGTGGGAATAGAGACATTTTACAAGATTAGCAGGCTGTGGGCTACAAGCAGAGAGCTAACCTTGTCTGCCTTCAAAGCCAGGGGTATAATCTCTAAATTAAATTTACATGATTTATCACATCTAGGGAGACTGGTGAAACAACCAGGAAAACCAGAGGAGAAAGGAGACAAGATGACAGCCATTGGACTAGAGGGTTTTTCTCTCATCAGTGGTAAAATGCACAACTCAAACCTCTGAAATGGGATTACTAGTGGGTCCCCAAACCAAATTGTTCTGAAACACAGAGGTGTTTAATGTATTACTATCAAAATGCAATACCTCAGGACAGCAACCCATCTGTTATCAGGGAGGAATCAGATGGAAAGTGCATTAGAAGTTGGAATTTATCCCCACTGGGAGAACTGCACTGAGTCACGGTGATATATGGGATCTGAGCAACGGGAAGAGAGAGAAATATTCCCCCTATGATTTATGTATTGCATAATCACTGCCACTTTCCACATCATTTTGTTCCGTTGGCTGCAGACAACAGCAAAATGAGGTTCCCCCAGCCTATTTGCAGGCTGATTATACAGGGGTCTTACTGGATGAGCTCTGTTAGGATGGGGGAAGTGTGTTTGAAAAGGAAGACAAAGGCCAAGAACCAAAGGAAGAAATAGCAGATCTGATGTATTTTGTTCACTGGATGCCTTAAGGTATGGTTTGGTTATGCATCTCGTGTGTTGCCACATTTATGTCTGTACAGCTATCATAAGCACAGATGAGTTTCCAATAATGACAAATTCACAGGACACGGGGAAGCATAAAAGCACTTTATCCTTTGCTCCCAGCATGGTTTTGTCCAGTGGCAAAGAAGAGAAAATTTCTTCTTGCTGACTCTGAACCTGAAGTATGATAGCGATTCTGCTTTTCCTCTCTGCAACTGCTGAGCCTTTGCTGTTCGTATTAAAACTGGGAATAGTACTGGGACCAGTCCTATTCAATCTATTCATTGATGACTTGGATGAGAGATTAGAGTGCACTGTCAGCAAGTTTGCTGATGACACAAAGCTGGGAGTAGTGGCCGACACCCCAGCAGGCTGTGCTGCCATTTGGAGGGGGACCTGGACAGGCTGGAGAGCTGGGCAGGGAGAAATCTGATGAACTATAACAAGGGCAGTATAGAGTCTGGTATCTGGGCAAGAACAACCCCAGGGACCATTGTAGGTTGGGGACTGACGTGTTGGAGATCACTGTAGGAGTGAGGGACCTTAGGATCCTAGTGGACATAGGATGATCACGAGCCAGCAATGTGCCCTTTGGCCAAAAAGGCCAAAGGCATCCTGGGGTGGATCAGAATGGGGATAGTTAGCAGATCAAGGGAAGTTCTCCTCCCCCTCTACTCTGTCCTGGTGAGACCACATCTGGAATCTTGTGTCCAGTTGTGGCCCCTCAGTTCCAGAAAGACACAGAACTGCTGGAGAGAGTCCAGCACAGAGCCATGAAGATGATTAAGGGAATAAAACACCTCCCTGATGAGGAAAGGCTGAGGGAACTGGGTCTCTTGAGCTTGGAAAAAAGGAGACTGAGAGGTGACTTCATCAATTTTTATAAATACGTGAAGGGTGGGTGTCTGGAGGATGGAGCCAGGCTCTTCTCAGTGTCATCTAATGATAGGACAAGGGGCAATGGGTGTGAGCTGGAACAGAGGAGGTTCTGCAGGAATATGAGAAGGAACTTCTTCATGGTGAAGGTGACAGAGCACTGGAACAGGCTGCCCAGGGGTGTTGTGGAGTCTCCTTCTCTGGAGACATTTAAAATCCACCTGGATGTGTTCCTGTGTGACTTGGTCTAGGTGATCCTGCTCTGGCAGATGGATTGGACTTGATGATCTTTCAAGGTCACTTCCAATCCCTAATGTTCGGTGATTCTGTGATTCAGTAAAACTCACCTAGTCTTGTCTTCTGTGGTCCTCTGCACCATCATTTTCCAAAGCTATAGAGGCAGTTTGCCTTCACCCAGCTGTCTGTCTCTGATTCTTTTTATTTGCTGATTCTTAGGTAACAGCTACAGTTAAGACAGGAATAAAGCCGCATCCTGAAACCTACCCAATGCACTTTGCAAACGGGCTTATTGAAACTCACTTGTTAGACCTAGGAAATCCAGGTACCTCCTTACAAAAAGCTATGAATCAGTCTTTCCTGTTAACTGCTGGGATCTTCTCAGGAATCCTAACAGAGTTCACCTTCATTATCTGTTACTAGAGCTACCCAGGAGGCATTTTGCAGAACACTTGTCAAAGACTGTAGCGTTATTCTTTTATCAGGAATAAATGAAATTTATCTCATAACCAAATCACTCCTTCTAAAATTACTATAGATCCAGGCAAAGAGGAATCGAAGAGAATGTATTTTCTTCATTTATTGCATTAGTATTCATCATCTTTCCTTGTATTGTTCCAGCTTTTATCAATAAAACCTTCAGGTATTTAAAGGCTGGTAAAGATCATCTTGTTTTGATTTGTTTTTGCAGAGTTTTGTGGGGTTTAGCTGAAGCTGGCGCATGGCCAGCCTCACTTCCACACAGCCTCTCTTAGAACCAGTTGGTGGGATGCTGATCCAAGGAGGCATCTCATTAAATTCACATTGGCACATATTTGTCACCTTCTCAGGAGCTCCACGATGATTAAGGTTGGGGGTTTTCCCAGGGAGGTGATTGAGTGGCCATCCCTGAATGTGTTTAAAGATTGTTTGGATGAGGTGTTGAGGGATGTGGTTCAGGGCTGAACTTGTAAGGTAGGGTAGGTGGTTGGACTCAGTGATCCCAGGAGTCTTTTCCAACCAGAGTGATTCTGTGATCTCTCTGACCATGTTTAAGCCAGTTCCTGGACCCATGCTAACAGGCACTGCCACAGCTCGCCAGGATTTCTTGTCCTCTAGTGTGCCTTTCTCTCTTTCTGCTGTTGAGGGAGCCTGGATGACAAGCCTGGTTTCATTTTTTGAAGTTTTAAAATGAGATGAATTCTATCCTCCAATTCCTTCAAAGCTATTTACTTCATTTTTCTTCCCTGGCTGCCTCTGGCAAGAGGTTGTTTCAGATCAGTTCTCCCCTGCACAAAGAGACTCTCGCTCGATTCCTCCAAGGCTTGACCTTTCCCAAGCTTTTTCATTTCTGCCACCTGCTTCCCACGTTTGACACAGCCCTAACAGTTCCATAGCATCTCAGGAATTCTCTGCAGAGGTATGTTTTACTTTGGTCCCCTCTGAGTCTCCTCTCTCCTAGCAAATACAGGTCATGTTTGCCCAACGCTTCTGTGTGAGATGCCAAGCTGCTGAATCAGTCTTGCATTGCCTAAACTCCTTCCTCACAGCAACATCTTCAGAGCCAAGCTATTGCTTGTTCAGGAAGAGAGAGAGGGAGAGGAAGGACACAAGGAAATTATTTTTCCTTGGCTGAAGAGCCTTGGTGCAGGTGAATGAGGGTCTCCAGAGATGCAAAAGGGGTCTCTGTCAAGATTTATACATTGGGAAGTGCTGGGAATATGGAGGAAAGGACCTGATGAAGGAATATGATTCTATGATTAGGGAGAGGAGAAGCTGATTGACAGCTTGAGCTTTCTCAGGTACACAAAGAGAAATTAGTCTTCTATCTGGCATGAAAGGTGGGGCAGACCCACCCTGTCCCAATCCAGTGTCTTTTCACTGTGCTAACCTGTTCCAGAGATCACTGGGCTGAGGTCTGTAGTGCAGCCACCTCATTAGCTCCATCCCTGCTGCTGGAGCATGTGTCTGCCATAGCTGAGTGATCTTGAATTGACAGGGGAAAAATATCCCCTATAAACCTCACCCAGCACATCACTGATCTGGAAGAGCAGCTTTGGCAAAGCAGGTGAAGGAATGATCTATCACAAGATAGTTTTGACCTTTGCCAGGGTCCTATTAAACACCTTCTTTCTTTACAGCTCACTGTGCGTGGAGTTGAGAAACTGCTCACAAGACATTGATATACATTGCTCCCATCTTACTCTGTGTTACCTGAGCCATAGTGAGAGCTTCAGTGTCTGAAAACATATTATGTGAAGCCTGAGAGGAGAAGAACTGTGGGGTCAGAAAGCCAACGTGCTCTACTGATGCAGTGTGGGCCAGGTGGCTTGTGACCATCTATGGCAATGATTTATTTGGGCTCTGTTTTGGTTACCTGTGGGGCTGATGAGCTGTGGAGAGTCTGGTCCCTTGGTAGCAATGGATCTGTAAGTACACAAGTTCTGGCTAGTTCCCATGGAAAGAGGTAAATTACAGTAATTTTTAACTGGAGGAGTTCTTAGCCACTGATTCCCAGAGACTGGAGAGACTGGATCAGTTATCGTTGCATTATAACTCAACGTCTCCTGCCTAAGGTTCGTCTTAATAAACTGAAGCATCTATTTTACCCTCCAAACAACCTCCCTTTTTAGTCTGGAGAGTGTGAAAGGCACATGCACAAGGTTGAGACCTCACTGGAGATATCTGCCTGCCCTGGGGTCACTAGTGACTGTTTCTAATTTCAGCATCCCAGCTAAACACCTCCAGCCCTGTGGGGTGAAGCTGTGTCTGGTCTCCCAGTCAAACTGCTGATGTTTAATGAAGTGTGTGGGTATCAGTGGCTTCTACTGCTGTGGGTGGCAAGAGGGGAACCTTATAATTTCCATTTCATGAAGTGAGTAGGGTGTCTCTTGTCCGGTGTTACCAGGGTGACAGCACCGTTTGTCCTTTAAGGGCTTTAACCTCCTTGTGGGCAAGTAAGAAACTCCTAGATTTTGTCTGAAGGAAACCTTGGAGTCTGCCAAATATTTGTGAGACTAGGTGATCCTGCTGTGGCGGGGGGATTGGATCAGATGATTGATTGAGGTCCCTTCCTATCCATATTGTTCTATGATTCTGTGAGACAGCTTGCAAAGGGCCTGGAACGGGGCTGATTTACATCTACTTTGTGGGCATAATTTTCTCTGCTTAGTGGTCCTAGGCTGTATTTGCTTTGGGAGAACACCACTGTGCCTGGTTCTGTGTGACATTTACAGTTTTCCTCATGCAAATTGGCCCAGCAGCAGCCCAGAGACAGCAGACCATGAACTTATAAGGGCTGGCAGGGAAAGTGTGCAGTGAGGTCAGTATGGGGGAATGACTTCTCCCTGAAAGGAGGGAACAGGATCAGTTGCCGTGGAAGGATGCTCTGGGGAGGTGATGCAGAATTATTTTCCTTTTGCTTCAATTGCTCTTTTCTCAGCAAAATCAAACTAAGATTTTAGGGCCATGCTGTAAGACTTGAGGCATTGCTTTTTCCCACTGGATGTTGACATTTAGTTCATTATTTATTTGTCTGCTTGGCTATTTTTAAGAAAGATGTCAGAATAAATACGAGAAGGAACTTCTTCATGGTGAGGGTGATAGAGCACTGGAAGGTGCTGCCCAGGGAGATTGTGGAGTCTCTTTCTCTGGGAATGTTTAAATCCCACCTGGATCTCTTCCTGTGTGACTTGATCTAGAGGATCCTGCTGTGGCAGGGGGATTGGACTGGATGATCTTTTGAGGTCCCTTCTAATCCCTAATGTTCTGTGATTCTGTGATTCATATGTTTTTCTTCGCTGCTTCTTCTCCAGACCCTTCCACTCATTTGAAAATAATCTAATACAATTTTGTTTAAAATATGTAAAGGAAGAAAAATCTCATTTTAGAGGAAAATCTGAATATATCAAGAAGTGAAATATTTTTAATGGAGTGAAAATGAGGTTCCACAATTGGAATTGATTTTTAAGATCCACCACGGAGTTTCTCTCAAGTCCTTGTGGCAGCGCAGGGAAAGAAGATGCAAAATAGAAATGATGATAAAGTAATGTTGGGGACTCTAGGATCTAGTGGGTGTTAAGAAACCAAACCCAAGGTGGGGCTGCGTGGTGCGGGGTAAGTTGAGATGCTGCAATTCTCTGAAGAGATGGAGATGCCTGTTCTGCTAATACCTTGGAGTTAGGTAAACTCTGCAGCAAGGGCTGGCACAGCTTTTGTATTTGGCTAGATATGACACTGATTTATATCAGGAACGAGTTTCATGCAGTGAGGCACTGTAGGGAGACAGTTGCTTGTGATTTGCTCGTTGTGCCAAACTTGCGCTGAATTTTATTTTTAAAAAGCCTGTGTAGTCTCTTTTTGCTGCCTCCCTCTCCTGAGCTGAGCAGCACTAAACGCTGGTTGCCACCGAGGACGTTTAAACTAATTTTTCAAAAGTGCTGATGAAGCAGGACACGCTTTTATTACTGTCATAATATCTCTCAAGCCTGCTTCCTTGATGGTGTTTGTAAAACACCGACCTCAATAAGTTCAGACCCCAAGGAGCGGATGGCGCAGACGGTAGCCCCGAATGACAGCCCATCTGCTCGCGTGTCTTGCAGGCCAAAATGACTTCATTACAAGGCAGGCTTAAGCTGAGTGCAGGGGCTGGCAGCAAAGCTCAGCTTTGCTGTATCTACCGCTACGCTCCTGCCCCATTTGATCCCATGGTGTGTGCCAAGGTAATTGGCACACGGGTTCTGTTCCTCTTGCTCGGAGCCTCTTGCATTACACAGCATGTTTCCTGCGAGCGGGGAAGCGTGTCAGCACATTTACATGCCAGGGTGGGATGGAGCTGGGTGGGTGCCTCCTGAGGAAGGGTGCACTGAGATAGTGGAGAATTTCAGACTGCAAGAGAACAGGGCAGGGTGTGGTGAACAGACTACAGTAATGCAAAGATACTGCTGTTCCTGAGGTCCATCTTTACCTAGGAAGCTTTGAGAAGGCTTTTCAGTTCCATAATCATTCAGTGTAGTGTCACAGGCAAGAGAGATGTCTCCTGCTTTAGCTGAAAAAGGCTTGAGCCAAGTTCTCAGTGTATTTTAATCTCTGTTCAAGTCTGCAGATATGCCTCAGCCCTAGCCTGTGGCATCTGCAAGTCTAAGCCAGTCTGCAGCTCAATTGCTGTCTTCTGCATTTGACCTGCAGCTATGGTGCTTCTGATTCCTTTGGCTGTCTTGAAATTCTACAGTCTGTTTATTCCCAGATTATTCTCTTCCTCCCTCATCCACCACGGATACCTCTTGCTCTGACAGTCCTGCCCTTGCACCTATTTCTCAGTCCTGGAGCCTTCCCTGCAAGTGGAGATCCCTCTGACCAGGCTGCTGAAGTGGTTCATGTCTGTGCTCAGCTCAAGCAGCCTCCCTGTGCACATTTGCAATGGCAGCAGCCTCTCCACAGCCAGAGGCCCTGCTATTTCAGTCTTGGCCTTGGTCTGGGAAGACTGTGGTGGCAAATTATGTTGTGATTCTGTAAGAGCAATAAAAGGTTGGATGTGTGTGGAGCTGTGTATGCTTAGAGCTGACTTAACAGTAGCTAATTAATTTTCCCAGTGCTGTAGTTCACTGGGGAAGCATTTTCTCCATCTGTGGCTAAAAACCTTTCCAGAGCTTTGTCACGGTGAAATCTCTGACACAGGTTGGTATGAGACACATGTTCTTACCCTGTGCTTACACCCTCCAACTGCTGCTTCCTGTTTGTCACTATACTTTTTGGATCCAAATGAACACAGGAGATACCTCTGAATGAAAAGAATTGATTCTGCCGAGACTTGCTGAGGGTTTGTGTGAAATATTTCCTAGCTTGTGTGCTGCCTCTCCCTCTCACTGTGTCTTGGTTAGGATGTGCCTACAAATCATGTCTCGGTGAGAATCAGGCTGGGTCCCGAGTCCTGTGGACAGTGATTGAAGTTGTTGGCAATTTGCTTTCAAATGTATTGGCAACAGGAGTGATTTACATCTAATGAAGTAGAAGTAGAGGAGAGAAGAGGTGATTTCTCCAGCCAGAGAAGGCAGCTTATGTCATTTACTCAACAGTGGCTTTAAGGCCATCCAGTTGTCCTACAGCAGAAAATCCTGTGAGTTTCTTTTCTCTTTCTTTGGTGTTGGCACTTACTTGGGAAGCAGACTGCTAGAGGCTGAGGTGTATCTGGGCTCTCACACTGAGCAGGGAGGGCTTTGCTGCTGCTGTCTAAAGTGGGTTAAAACTAAGAAAGCGCTTTGCTCCCGAGTTTTGGTACCAATTTTGTGGTGGGTTCCAGACCACAATTAAAAATGAAGGACAAGAAAACAAAGCGGTTAGGTCTCGATGAGATCTCGGATAGAATCTGCCAGACCATGGATAGCTTAGGGAAAATGAAAAGGGTTTATTAACTCTCTAACTGTACACAGAAAAGAAGAAAAGGTTGAGCAAGTTCGTCCACACAAACTAGAAACTGTGTCACAAGTGCCATCACATATTCTGAGAAAAATACAGTGGGGGATCACTATCATATCGGTCCTTGGTTTTTACATTAGAGACCTGGGGAAAGAACATGTCAGTCGAGATGGGTGCTTTTCCCATCCACAGTGCCAGCCTAGAGCTGGACTGGGTCAAAGCCGGGACCACTCCCGGTCAGAGTCAGGGCTAGAAGCTGGGGTTGGGGCTGGGGCCAGGCTGGGCCAGGCCAGGCCACGGTCAGGGCTGAACCTGGAGCTGGGCAAGCCACTTCAAGCCACCCTGTCCTGTATTCCCCCACAACCCTTTTCCAAGGTGCTGAGGCTCCATGCCAAGAGGAGGACCCCAGCCAAAAGAGGCAGGGCCACAACGATCAGCCCCTTTTAACTTGTCACCTAGCCCAAAGCCCCCCCAGGGCAGGCACCTGGGATGATTCTCTTAAGGTGAAATGCACCTTTTTCCTCAGGAAAGCACAAGTCCATACATCTGAAAAGTCTGGCAATTTTCAAACTGTGACGCTGTCTGAGAATAAAATATACTGGTGGCACAAACCATCTCTCTTTGTCACTGAAAACCAACAAGCCAGTGAAATGTGTGTGCTTGCAGAGTCAGTGACTGCTTTCATGTGACTCACTCCATGAAGCACTTTAAGGAGCCTGCAGAAGTTAAAAAGCCCCTCCTTCCCTGGTGTGACTCACTTTCCCCTCTTTTGTGCCAATGCAGTCAATGGCTCCTGTGTGAACAATCCCCAGTCCTTGTCTGGAGGAGAGGAAGCAGTCAACGGCCTGTCTGAACTTTCTCCATCTTCCCCTCTCCAAGCTAAGGAAACACAGGATCGATGATTCTGACTCGTCAGTATTCTTGTCCAGCTTCTCCTTTTATCCTGCTCATTCTTCCTGCTCCCTCCATTGCACTAGTTTTATTTTTGCTGCTCTTGTTTTCCACCTCAGCTCCTCTGTGGCTCAACCTCACTGCATCTTTAAGTTCACGGCCCTTGTTCGGTGTGTTTGATACAGTTTTGAAGCAGCTTTGTAGTTTTCTTTTCACTTCCTGGTCTCTCTAGAATTGATATCACTCAGTCAGGTCATAAGTTTTTTTCCTCCTATGGATTCTAACTTGACTTTTCTCTCCTGTTGTTGTAACTAAGGTTGCTCAGTCCCAGACTGACTCTGCATCCCTGTCACAGCTTCTGCAGGTCTCTGTCATGGTCCTTTGTCAAACTGCTGTCAGCAGCTAAATACGTTTCCAAATATTGTCCCTCTTTGCCTGCAATTGCTGAAGCTTTGTAGAAGAATTCAACCTCATGACCTGGGCTTCTAAGCAAGGAGAACAGGGATTGCCTCATCCCTGTCTCTGACCCCAGGGAAATGCTTTGGTGAGAAACAGGGATGAGAATTAGGTGATTTCTCCAGTGTTAGAGACCATGAGGCTCTGCTATTTATGGGATATTATTTTGGAAGGAGGCAAGAGTCACAGCAGGTTCTTCTCGCCCTTTGCCTCTTCTGACTCTGAGCATCACTGAGGAGAGTTGGGCCTGTAGCCTTTACATCCTCCATCAGATATTGACACACATCGATAAGGTCTTCCCAAGTGTTCTTTTCCCCAGTTAGAAACAACCCCAGGTCTGTCATCCTTTAGTGGTACAGCTGGTGCTCCAGTCCCTTAGCCATCTTCTTTGTAGTTTTCTGGATTCAATTCAACATGTCCATCCCTCTCAATCTCTCTCTCTCTCTCTCTCTCTCTCTCTCTCTGGAGAGTCTAGCACTGGACTCTAGAGGTGTCTCATCAGTGCTGAGTAGAAGGGAGTGACCACATCTCCCTTGACCTGCTGGCAACCCTCTGCCCAGCACAGCCTGTGGTGCTGCTGGCCTGCTTTGCCATAGGCACACATTGCTTGCTCATGTTCAACTTGTCCACAAGGACAGAGATGTGCGCTGCTTGTTTCCATTTAATTTGTGTCATTGGTGTTTCTTCTGGCTGCTGGAGCTGTTTCTGTTTGCACTGGAGTGTTCCAGTTTGCACTGAGTATTAGCAGATTGCAGTCTGATGTGAAACAGGCAGAAGCTGGCTGAAGGGCCAAGGCAATTGTCTCCCTCATCATCTTCCAGAACAAGCACTGCTGCTGTAAGCTCCAAAAGCACCTGTGAACGAAAGAATGTTCTGAAAGTCTTGGATGACTTCCAGCATCTATCTGTGGGGAGGATAATCTTTCTGTGAAGGAAGGATGGGAGCCCGTGTGTCTACAAAGGTGACATTAAACTGAGCTACCCTTCCACTCACATTTGTTAGTAATCCGCTGCATATGTTTCGGAGGCTTAAAGGCCCCAAGTGAATGTCTTCTTGGGAAAAGCAGCCTTGCACAATATGGTTTCCTGGGCCCTAGAGATGAGCAAATCTTCCTCAAACATTTTGAATCATTGATGGATATTTGTTCCCAGCTTCAGCCATACCTGTCACAGCATCCTCGTTTTTACCCAGGTGACTGTTTCTCGTGGCAGGAAGGTGAGGCGATGGCACGTTCGCATCACAACGGGGATGTCTCAGCACAGCTGGAAGCCCGCAGGACTTGCCCGGGAGCAACGTGGATGCTCTGCACAGCAGTAGGATCATAGGAGAGTCTGAAGTCACAAAAAGGGCTTCCTCTTCCCAAGCTCCTTCAGAGACCTGCCTGCTCATTCAGATTTCCGTGGCAATTGTTTCCCTGAGCAAAATGTCAGAGAATTGCAGCCCCTTCAGCAATCCTTTCTGTCTGCTGTTGTCACTGATAAGTTGCTGTGCAGCAGATGTGGAAAAACCCAGCCTAAGCTCTTTCCTCTGCCTGTGGCGATCCTCCGGTGCTCTCATACCCCCCTCTCCCAGTGCCACCAGCAAAAATCCTGTGTTCTTCTCAAATGAAAAAAAAAAAACAACTCCACCCAGCAACACAGCAGCTCCTTTGCTGTGGAGGGTCAGCAGCAGGTGGATTACACCCTGAAAATCCCCTGACGGTTCTTGGAAAATAGGATTTAGATCTCTGTACAAAGGCAACTTTATTAAGCAAACCGCTACCCAGTTGGCTCCCCGGAGTGCTGAGCTAGGTGAATGTAGGAAGCTTTTAGCCAGGAAATTAGGGGGACATGGTTATCTGTCACAGACTTAAACACCCCTGCCAGTGGCTCCGGGGATGATACTTCAATACAGACAGGAAAGAATTCATACATAGCCAAAGCAGTGAGGACAGGAAAGTGGCTACCAAGTGATAACATCTCCACTTAAAACCAAAGGGAATGTCCCCAGTTTGTCTTGATTTTCTTGGGTGATCAACTAAGAGAACTCAAGGCTTTTAAACACCAGAACCCTTCTGTATTTACCTGTGTGGTGGTTCTGTTTGTGGTGACTGCTTCCTGAAACACCGACTGTAGCATCTTGCTGGGAGGTTTAGGAGCAAAATGGGCAACAGCTGTGTAACTGAGGGCAGAAATTTAGGCAGCCACAGCCAGTATTTTGATGAAAACAGTATGTTTGCATGCTTGTCGTTGCATATTGGGGAATGAAGGCCTGTGACTGGGTTGCACATTGCTCTTCAGGAAGAGTTTGTGGCCATGGTCTTTGGGCTCAGGCTGGCCACATTTTATTTTTTCGGGGTGGTGTAGAAAGTCTGAAGGTTGTTGTCTTCTGCCACCTGCCTATAGTGGCTGGTAGCCTAGGTGGAGACCACAGCAGCTGTAGGGTATGGCGCACTTGAACCTTTACATGTGATCGTGTTTGCCTGTGTTAGCCACACAGTTTATGGTGTTAAGAACTGCTGAGTTGGCAAAATCTATTCAGAGGTCTTCTTTCATGGTGTATGTCTCTGATGGAGCTGGAAGCTGCTTGCAAAGTTGAGTAATAGTGATCTGGCATGGGAAAGCTTGGATATCATGGGTAAAGTCAGCAGAGAGCTGAGACTTCTCCAGAATATAGAGCCCAAGCCCAGATCACCTAACATCAAAGAGATAAGTTCCAGTTGGAGGAATAATATGAGCCCTTGTTCCTGACAAAACATGATCATTTATTTTTTTTTTCTTCCTGCAGTACTTGGACCTTTCTCTCCCTGTCCAGAGGGAAAGGCACTGTGGAGAGAAGGGTGATCACTGATGTTCCTGCTTCACTGTGTGGTTTGGGGGGCTGGTGAGGGTTAGTGGACAACACTGAGGCCACAGCAGCCTTGCAGTCACCTCTCTTCCATGTAATGGGAGCAGACAGGGACCAAATGGGTCATAAACGTGCCCCTAAGCTGCAGGGGAGGTGCACCCTTTGAAGCACCCTGAAGGGTTTGTCCTCAGATCATCTGGACAGAGCGACCTGTTGGCCATCTGACGTGGTGTCAAGGAATGGCTTAGGCAGGCAAACTTGGATCTGGCTGTTGATAAATGCCCTTGGGTCTCACAGCTCAGACGCAGCCAGTGACACCCCTGTCTCTTCTCATCCCTGTGGAGACACAAGGCTCAGCAGAGTGGCACGGGGCACAGTCTGCACTGATTTCTCTGCTTGCCACGCGGGACCCTGCTGTGCAGCCCCTCTGCTCCCCGCACCAGCCACTGCCTGCAGACAATAATTGCACATGGATGACTCTCGCAGAGCTGTAGCGAGGCTGGATATTGCCCTCAGTGCACAGAGGAGATGGGTAGCAGGTGATTTTTGAGTGAATGTGACTCTTCAGAAACAAAGTTCTCTAACAAAGATAATATGGCCCCCTCCTTCGCTTCCCCTCCCCTCTCCCAGTAATCCCTTATTCCGATTCCAGGTGCTTCTGCTTCTGGAAAGACATTTATCATTTCTCCATCTTCAACAATACAGTTTTTTTTCCTCTCTAGCTCTCTTATTTTATCTTGCCCAAGGGGTCTGTGCTACCTTTTATTAGCTGACACTTCACTTCTGCAGATGGAAATGACACTAATGGAATGTGGCTGAGGCTTTATTACAGCTGTTTGCCCTGCACAAGCAAGCCCCCAAATAATCCTGCAGGGAAGGAATAAGCAGGTGTTGGAGCTGCAGATGAAGATACGAGGGGGAAGGGTCTGGTGGGTTAAGGAAGGAGAAACAAATAAGAAAGAGGAAAAAACATGCTGGAGCATATCCCTCTGTCCAAAGAGAGAACAAAGGTAGTTTAACTGAGAACCAGCTGCATTTTATGTCCGAGTTACTGGCAGAGGTTTCCAGATGAGAAGATGGGGCAGTGGTAGCCATCTGTCTGTGATGTCAGCCCTCTTGTCATTACCCCAGCTTTCTACCCAAAGGCTGTGCCAGTAAAATAACTGGTATAGATGGTGAATGCTGTTCTGGAAGCTGTGGTGTTGCTTTTGTGAGTGAGCACAGGGCGCTCGAGCCAAAGGAATGTCTCACCAAGCGTGGTTGTGTTAACCCAAGCTGACAGACACTAGGTCTTCTGGTTTTTCTTAAGCACAAAAACCCACTCCTGACATACTGAGAGGCAAACAGCTCTGCATCCCTGTGCCCTGGCCCAGTCTCTTCTCAGCATCTATCTGTGCTGTCAGAAAATGTTGGCACTTTGCACAGGACCCCCAAGGAGCCTCTCTTGAATCTCTCTCCTTGGATGCTGTAAACTCTAAACAACAGGACATGATGATAAGCAAATAGTTGAGGAGCTAAAGTGCAAGAAAAGTGTGGAGCATGTGGGAAGGGAGGAGGGCAGCTGGCTGGGAAGACTCAAAGGATGCGAGGGAAGTGACATTCACTGAACAGCAGCCTTTGTGTTCCTGATGCTTGCTTTTCCCTCCCCCTTTTATTTTCATGATGTGTCTGATGTATCTATGGGTCATTAGGCAACAAGATGCTAATACTATCTGTAAAGCTACAGGATAGATAACCTCCCCCTCCTCAGTTCATCTCTGTGTGGGCTGCTTTTTTAAAAATAATTTTAATTTTTTCTATTAAATACCTGTTTTGTCTTTGTTTTGTTTCCTCTCCGTGTAATCATCTTTCTTTGGCTCGCTTCATTCACAGTGTAATTCAAAGGAGAATAATTCCCCAAATTAGAAACTCTCTTTGCTCTCTCTCCCCTGCTGAAGGAATTCCTCCTCCCACCTCTAAAACTAATTAACCTTATTTTAAAATAAACAGTTGGCGATGTGTTAAGAGATGTTAGCTTCAGGAATGATTCTAGCAGGAGTAGCCTGTGCATTAACCAGTTCGAATGGGCAGAAAAGACTTGAAGATGCTGTGGCAACAGAAGTGTTAGTATCAATGTGCAGCAGAAAAGACATGGACCTCACTCAAAAATGGGTTGAAATGCCAGTGAGGATCTTAGTAGTTAGGAGGGAACTGCTGTTGTGAAACCTGTGCTGGAACAAATTATCCCTGCAAGTCTTTAAGGTCAGTTTGCAGAAGCATCTGTCACAGGATTGAGCCTTGTGTCAAGAGAGTGTGGTGGGTGTTACTCTGTCTTTGGCGGTCTTGCTGGAACTAGTGCAGAGGATGCTCTGTAGGTTTTGATGAAGGAATCTCTCTAATAAGTAACTTATTGTGGAAGGAAGCCACTGCCACCTACTCTCCTCTTTACAATGACACTGGTTCTTCCAGTGGAGGAATTGCCTGTAGGTGCATGTGTGCAGTCACCCCCACACATCCATCATTTATGTGCCTTTGAAGGTAGATGAGAATTTTATTTATAGCACAACCTTTCTTTCTTCCTTCACCAGAGCACTTAAGGATGTTGTACATCATCATCATAAACCCCATTACAATAAAATACTACCTCTAGAACCGTTGGAAGTGAAAGCCAGACAGAGGAAGTCTAGAGAAGGTGGGAAAGCAAAGGGCAGGAGGAAAGAGCAGGCAGTTTGCACATTTGAGGTGCCAGAATGGCCTCACTGCAGTTAGAGCCTGGGGAGCATGTAAAGGGTTTGAAAGTCTGCGGTTATGGCATGAGACAGAAGCAGAGAGTGGTTTGATAAAAACAGAGGGAATGCCAAGGATTGGTTATCTGCTTTAATGCAACCTGTATCTGGTTTGGAGGAGTGGATGAAAGAAGTCTTTTGTTTTCTGTTCTCAGAGCTATTCTCTCATGCAGCTAAGGCTCTTTTGCACATCTCCTTAGAGCAATGTGTCTTTGTGCTTCTTGTTTAGGCTCGAAGACTCGCAGGCAGCTTAGACTCCCTTGTTCCTTCCTCCCATTTTATCCAGACACACGTGTCCCCAAAGCACAGCACAGTTCTCTTGATCATTTTGGGTAGCCAGAGTCTGTCTGTCCTGTGGGAGGGCTGTATCTCTGCAACTACACCGTACCCACAGCAGAGACATTGTTTGTTCATTGTGCAGTTGTGAAGAGACTTCGGGGAATATGCTGACCTTGTTATTATTAATGGATAGTGGGGTAATGGTTCTGTGTGATGTATTAGACACAGAGACGAGATCCAACATTTCTACATTTAGGGTAATTGAAATTTGGAGGCATTTATTATTTTGGGCACACTACAGTAGCTGGGACCTTTAAATCTTTAATTATTTCAGACATTTACAGGAAGAAAACAAGAAGCTTGAGAATAAGGGAGACTCAAGCAGTCTGTTGACTGGTCGTCTCAAGGGAGGGATTTACTATTATGTGCTATTCCCTGTTTGAAGGTGAGAGAGAGACCTGTGGAGCTAGTGCTGGATCAGCAAATCGTAGATCTTTCTTAAGCATTGGGCTGTGCTGGCTGAACACTCCTCAGTCAGTAAAATACTCTGCAGGACAATGACTGAGGTGAAGGTGCATTTAAAAAATGCATGTGCTGAAGGACCAGCCACTGTTCCAAGAGCTGTGTCTTGGGCAACTGCTCGAAAACGTCTCTCGAGCGTGCGCAGCTATAGCAGAGCAGACCTCTTGGCCAATGTGCTGGGAAAGGTGCTGGACTACAGCTGAGGATTTCTCATGGTTTAAATCTGATCCTGTGACTTGGAGTGGATAAATTTTTACCACATACTCTTATCACCAGGTACCAGCCCATGAAGGCTGGCTACCAAGAAGATTGAGATGCACATTTCACAAGGAATCTCATACAAAAGACAAGAGGTGATGGGAACAAGTTGCTCCTGGGGAGATTCTGACTGGACTCCAGAGGAAAGTGTTTCACTGTGAAAAGAATTAGACACTGGCATGGCCTTCCCAAGGAAGTGGTGGATTCCTCAACTATAGATAGTTTTAAAGCTCAGCTTGACAGGCTGCTGGGCCAGCTCATTTACGCTGCATTTCTTTAATTTAATGGGTTGGACTCAATGATCCTTGGGGTCCCGTCCCTCCTGTTTTAATGTGATTTCCCCCTTTTTCCTTGTCCCTTGCCAGAGAAGAGAGTCTCTTTTGGGGCAGGATTGTCCCTCACTGCTGCTGATGGTGATGTCTAGGCTGTTTCTGTTGCAATGCCAGGAGCAATCCCCGATGCTGCATCCCATGCACAGAGCACTCGGAGCACTCAGCCTGGCTGATGCTTCTCCCTGAGCACCTCGGAGGCCTCGCTGGGTTTACTCAGATGAGCAGAGACAATTTTCTGTGAGCATCACTTTGCCAGTCGAGTGCTCTGGACTGTAACAACCTGTCATTACGGGCCTCACCTGCTATTTGTCTATACAGCAGCTTGCACAATTAAGGGGATAGACATGTAATAACCAGCCAGCTAAGTAAAGGGATTGGAAACCAGGCTAATAAAATCCTTTTCCCTCAGCTGCTCTGCTCTAGCGGTGCTCCAGACGGAGGATTTGCTTCACAAACAAGGAACCACATTAATTTTTCACTCTATTATTTTAAAACAAGCAGACAAACAACTGCTTGCTTCAGCCTCCTCCTCCCATCGTATGTGAGCGTGGGAGGGGGTGGCGCAGAGCGGTGCAAAATAAATAGGCAAAGGGAAACAAAGACAAATCCAGGGGAAATGCAGAAGAGACCTAGAAAAATTGTGATCCCTAAGAAAGTTATTTTTCAAAGTTTTGCTTCATTCCCTGCCCTTGGAGCCTTCCAGTAAAAGGCAGCAGCTTCCCAGAGCATCTGGCTGCTGCTTGTCTTTGATGTGATTACTGTTATGTCCCCACATGGAAGAGATCCACAGGCTCAAATGGAGAGTGAGTGCTTTGCTGTTGAGTTGAGGAACCCACCAGTAGACAGCAATGAGAAACATATTTCCTGATGCTGTTTAGGTTGGTTTCACTATGGAGGAGGAGGGGAGTTTGCCTGGAGTTTTGGGGGTCACCTTGTTTTGGGTCCAGAGGGTCATAGTGCTGTGCTGGTTGAGCCTCTGTTGTGTTCATGGGGATAATTTATAAGAGGTCAGAGAAAGGGGATATAAGAAAGGAGAGAAAACAAAGAGCTACAGAACAGAGATCATAGTGATATTTTATCCAGACCTTCTCAGAGTTTGCTGGGTGAAATGAACTTCTGATGAGAAAGTGTGAGTTTTCTCAGGTGGGAGAAAAGTTACTGATGGGAGCAGGGAGAATTCCAGCATCTAGTTTTAGGGAACGAAACAGTATGCCTAAGGCAGGAGCCCAGGCTTCAAGTGTGGTTGAACTGATCTTGAGAGATGTCTTTCTCCATTAGCTTTTGAGGAAGGCAAAGCTTATAAACCCTGAGTGCACAGACTGGCCTATCAAAGTTTCCTACTTAACTTTCACCTGCCTCTCTTTTTCTCTCTCTCTCAATGCTTTTAAAGTGTGATTGAGGTTTTATTCTTCTCTGGATAGCATGTTTCCTTTCTAATTAGAATTGCAAAATGGCTTAGATTGGAAGGGACCTCGGAGATCATCTACTCCAACCCCCTGCCATGGGCAGGGGCACTTCAGCTAGACTTGGTTGCTCACCTGACCTTGAACACCTCCAGGGAGAGGACAGCTGCAACCTCCCTGGGCAACTAGTTCCAGCACCTCAGCACTCTTGTGTTAGAGTTTAGACTAAACCTACTCTCCTAGTCTAAACCTACTCTCCTTCCATTTAAAACCATTTCTCCTTCTTCTATTGCTAGATACTATTGGGAAAAGTCCCTCTCCAGCCTTCCTGTAGGTTCCTTTCACGTATTGGAAGGCGGCCTTAACGTACTTCTGGAATCTTCTCTTCATTGGGCTGAACAACCCCAGTCCCTTCCCTCAGCTTTCAGCTGCCATGGACTCGATTTAAGATCTGAGATTTGGCATGAAGGTGGTGGTACCTGTCAGAGATGTGTGCTCACTGCCATCAGGGTCGGCTGGAAAAGTCAGAGGGAAAATAAGTATAAATAGCAGCACTGTGGTGTCCTTGACTGGCCGTGTGCAGGAAGAAGCCTTGGCCAGAGCCATTGGCACAGCGGGGCGACAAGAACACATCTTTTTCTTTCAGTTCATTCCCACTTAATTCACATTTTCTTCACAATATCCAAATGTAATGGGGGGATTCGAGTAAATGATCTTTCGAGGTCCCTTCCAATCCCAAACGTTCTGTGATCCTGTGAGGCTCCCAAATACTTCTTAAAGATCAGATGTTCTGGTGTTTCTTGGTCAATTTTGTTCCAAAACAAAACTGGCAGTTGTTTTAAGTCTTCTGCAATGCTAGTCTCTATTAAATTGGTGTTATTATTCCTAAGGACCTGTCTTACTTTTTCTGCTCTAACAAAATCCTCGCTAAAGTCTGTGCATGCATCTAAAATTTCACAGGCACTTATGAAGTGATTTCTCTCACCAGTATTTACAGATTTATAAAATGCAGCAAAAGGAACCACTTCCTTGTAGCCCTCATCTGCCTCTCCCACAGCACACGGTAAGAAGTCAAGGACAAACAGAGACGTAGTCTGATGACTGACTCGATCAGCGCATCTGTACTAAACGTTCCTGCGCCTGCCTGCGAATGACAGTCCCATTTCACGACACCTGCCACTGGCTCTATATCTCTTGTTGTTTCTTCCCTTTTGATTTCTCTTTGAAAATCCTAGTTCATTGCATGGTCAGAGAACCCCCTCCTTGGTCCCGTCTGTTGATCAGAGGCCCTCATAACCTGGCACGGGATGAAAGGATTGTATAGATAATTTATGGGAAATCGGTAATTGAATCTCGGCTGTTCTCATAAATCATATCATCCAGCCATCAAACAGCTGTGGGTAGGGCAACATATTCCAAAACCTGCATAATTGATCATTGCCTTGCAATAGTCCAGCTCACAAGGCTGGCGACGGGCTTTTTTCTTCCTCCCAACAGTGTTTTGAAGTTTTCAGTGAGGAAAGCTCAGCTCTCTGATATCTGAGCAGACCTGTAAACTGAATGGCCAAAGTCATTAAGGAAAAGGTGCTGATAAAAGGAAAACGTAATCCGAGTTGATGGGTAAAATGAATCCTTCAAGCTCTTTCTTAAAGGGATTGTGAATGATAAAAGCACCTGAGGAGGGAAGCTTTATCTCTGAGACTGGTTTATGGGTTGTGTTTATGCAGTAGAGAAGTGCTTATGAAAACAGGACTTTATAGGGAAAGCTCGTAATGTGGGCTCCTGCCAACAGCAAACACCCTGCAATGTGCCTCAAGGCTCTTGCTGATCCAACTCCACAGCAAATCCTGAGAGCAGATCCTCACTGGTTGTGTGCTGAGGTCAAGTGCCAGAGACGTGCTTTAAATTTACTTCATCCAGGTCCTGATGGGGATCTGAGTGCTGGCGGCTGCGGAGGCAGCTCATGTTTGTCTGCCACATGCTGTTTCCCTCTCCATCGCAGCCACTGCAGGAACATTGATGAGATAATGAGGTAAGGAAGGCTGAGAAAACCTGAGTGTCCTGTGCTGGGCAGACATGAACTTGGGGTATTTGATAATATCCCCCTGGGTGTGACCCTGCTGTGAAAGTAACTACTGATTTCACCGACTTTGGGTCCCAGGCTAACAAGCTGTTACAGAGGAAGCTTTTCTGCTGTTTGCTAGCGAGGGAGACAAGAGTTTCTGTACCTTAGCTAAGCCTGACGATCCAGCCCAGGGCTGTGTGCTTTATGGCTGAGCCTGTAACAGCATCTGCAGCTGCCATAAAACCCTGCAGGCTGTCTTGTGCTCTAGAGCCGCCGTAGAAAATGATGCTCTGTGTTGGCAGCAAAGGGCTCCTGCGAGCCAGGGCCGAAACGCATCGTCAGTGATGTGTGACTTTTCCCATCCATTTAACAGTGGTGTTTGCAGGGGACAGTTGGGAATGTAAGGCAGACTTACAGGATCCAGAGGGACGGGAAAACATGGGGTTTGCTGTATGCTGCTGCTGCTGCTAACTGCGTGTTTGTGCAAGTCCATGGTAGTGCTGCTTATGCAGAGAGGAGTCAGAGTAATTTACTCTATCTTTTCCAGAGAGGAAAAGTGCTTCTGCTCTTTGTTCATCTCATCCTGGAGTTCATTGCCTCTTCAGTATGGCACAACAAGAGATTGGAGGCAAATTTATCTGGAAAAGGCCCTTCAGGCTGTTAATTCTCTAGTCTGGTGGCATGCTTTGAAAGAGGTTCTCATGCTCATCTCCTCTGTGCTGTGTTTGCATTGAGGAGTGGAGCATGAGGGACAGGGGTAAGCAATTATGTTCTGGAGAAAAGATGAAGCTTAATCTCTGTGAATGAAGGCTCTGTCCGGCTGGTTGGATGTAAATGCAGCACAGAAGACGGTGGAACTGAACTGCAGTGGGTTCTCTGTTAGCTGAGTTAGAAATGCAAATATTTCCAAAGATCAGCTTAAGAAAAAATTACCACTGTTTTTGTGAAGTACAAGTCAAAAAGTAGCTGCCAACCCAAAGAGATTAACACTTGCCTCTAGTCAGCCTGGAGTGATCTGAGGTTCTAGTACACTGTGGACTTGAATCAGGATGCAGCAGGAGCATCTCTGTTCTGCATCTCAGCCATTGTCCAGGACACTTGCTCAAAAACATCTCCTGTTATCTGGTGTTTGCCTTTTCTTCAGGCGGGTGCTCTGTCTGCTGGCCCTGTTGGTTGTCAGGGGGAAAATCAGAAAGCTTCTCAGACAAAGCTCTGTCCCAAGATTTAGTTGAAAAGATATGGCTAAATTTGTTTACTTGTGTCTAAAATGAGAAAAGTCCCCTGAAGGGAATAAGACTTTTAAATTCTATCCCTACTGAGGAATTTATGTGTTCTGAATGCTAAGTTCTCTGTTTATTTCTTTGCTTTAGTTGCAGTGAAGCCATACATAAATTCTTCTGTATCTCGTGGCCAGCAGAAAGCACTGGCTTTGCTGTCCCTCACAGGTCCTGCTGCAGAGCTGTCTCATCATGACTCTGTATTTCCAGAGAAGTTTTCATAATTTCACTCCTATCTTCTGTGCTTCCTGCGGCTCTCTCCAGGGACAAACCCTGTGACCTGTCCTAACCTCTCCTCTCAGCAGTGCACAAATGCGGGATGCCAACCTTAGAACAGAGATCACAAAACTTTGTTAAACAAGGTGATTCAACTGAGACAAATGAGGTGGAAAATATCAGGTGACGTGCCATGGGCCACTTGCACTTGTCAGTGAGAACTGCAGTCGTTTGAAAACCGCTCTGTAAAGCTCTTCTGAGGAGAGGTGGGGAGGTTTGAAGTGCAGGCTATCAAAAGTCAGGAGAAGGAACACCACGCTCCCAGGGAAAAGAGGGAACCCCTGGTGAGGAGCAGTGTTGAGATGCTCTGCACAGTCTAGCTCACTCATCAATAAAGTGTTCCCACTGCTGCTTTCTTGCACCAGAGCTGTCTGTGATGGAGGGAAAGCAGCAGGGAGCTGGGCTGCCGGTCATAGCTCAGACCCACCCAGAAAAGTTTTGGTTGAGTGTTGCATTAGCTTATCAAATTATTCTAATTAGATATAAAATCATTAATAACCCTTCTTGATTACAACTGGTTTTCTTCAATTGCAGTCTAATGTAAAAGATTCCAATTAAGGTTCATTACACGGAAAATCTGTGTCTGCTGCTGCACTCTGAAGATCATCCAGAAGAAAGAGAAGACGTACAGATGCTAAGTTTCTTTTAAGGGCTGCATTTTAATTAATTTCAGCTTCTGAAGTAATTAATGGATTTACTTGTGGTATCTCAGCAAATTCATGCTCATCTCTAGAGAGCCAATGCTATGAGCCTGGAGAAGATAGGCTTCTTTTCTTGTGTATTACTGGGAAACAAAATCTTCTCTCGGGTACAGTGTGGAGCTCGGCTCGAACTGGAAATGTCTGTCCTGGTGGCTCTGTCTGGAAAGACTGAAACCTCCTGCAGGGTAAAGCAGGTGAGATCCTGGTATTTCCACAAGTAAGTAGCACTTAGAAATGCTGTGTGTCCCATCACAGTGGATTCAGCAGAAGGGGGGATGCTTGGGTGACAGGGATCGTGTACCCCTGTGCTACTATAAGGACAAATCCAGCATTCTAGAAGGAAAAGCCACTTGCTTCCTTCAGCCTACCACTGCCTTCAGCAGCTAAAGCACAATACTGCTTGCTTAGTCCTCCTGAAAGGAGACCTTCCTTCACCTTGAGGAGAGTCTTGGCACCTTGTCTCACTCTCTGTGTTTGTTGAGCATCGTTGCTCACAGCTCTGCCACGGTGAAGTGTGCTGGGTCCCTCTCCAGTAGTGAGGCAGAGCGTTGTCTCCTCATCCTCGCACTGCAGTGCAGAGCAGAATGGGGTTCTCTGCTGCACCACATGCCTTGGACAGATTGCCTATCATACCTTTGTGTCTTCTCCCTTCCAACGAAAATTGCCCTTTCTTTCATCAAAATGCGGAGGAAAACTAAGACAGGAAATTCTTACTGATCGTTTGCCTTGCTGGGGCTGATTCTGAACGCTGTATAGGTACAGGTACAAAAGGGGGAGGGAGACTAATTTGCCTTGTGTAATGAGCTATGACAGATGCTTCCACCACTTGTAAGGGCAAATTTCTGATTTACATTGCTTCAGCATCACTGACAGCAGACTCTTCTGAGAAGCAGAACCTACAACCTGGCAGTTTTCCTTTTTAATGTTGAGTAGATTAACTGTGGGCTAAGGCTCAAAACTGGTGCTTTTGATACTACCCTAAATAGACAACATCTGTGGGTTGAGAGATGAACTGGAAGGGCTTTTCTTAGTGGTTTCAAGATGTTTGAATACTTTGTATGATTTATATCATGGCTTGCTGGCCACTAGAGGAATGCCTGTACTTTGTTGCTTGAAGCGTATTGCTGTGCACCAGCATTCCTCCTCATTAGGAGGTTTGTGAAAACTTGGCTCTCACATTTTCTGTTGTCTGCTGTGTAGCAAAAGGCCATTTTCATGGGCATTTACTAGACCTTGTGTTGAATTAGGGGAGGAGATAAAGGACTAATACAACTCCTCTAGAGGAAGGAAGAAATTCAGCCCAATGTTCCCAAGTCAAGGGCCAGATCGATGCTCTCAGTAGAGCCCCATAATATTTCTGTAGGGTCGCTGTTCTGTACCCAGACAGGGTTCAGTGACTGGTCCCAAGACAAGATCTGAGGCTGGATTTAGGGCTTTAATAGAAATCTTGAAACTGCTACTCCAGTGTGTCTCAGTCTGAAAGATGATGCCGTGTGGTAGCAATTAAGCTCTGTTTACAGCCTAGGAAATAATTGGAAATTGTGCTCTAAAGAGTCAGGCTAAATGATGTAAATTCTAAATGACTAGAAAGGCAAATGATTGGGAAAAACTCTTGCACCCTTACAACCAGGGTGTGATGGACTTTCCACAGCAGTAGCTGCCTCTGGACTTATACTGAGCTGCACTACCAGGGTGCTGCAGGTAGTCATGGAGAAGCAGCACAGATGGAGGCTGATGCTGGATGTGCTGTAGGAGAGTGGCCTGTGCTGTGAAAGCATCACTATGCTGAGTGACTCCGTGACTTTTTCTGTTCTGCTATGGAGCAGCAAGAGTGCTCCGGGGTACTGGCAGAAGAGGGAAGCGTGTTGGGATGGAAGCAGGGCTGAATGGCAGTAGCACTTTGCAGCACATTGCAGGGTACAGAGCAAGTGTCTGCAGTGCAACAGCATGTCCTTTGGCAACTGTGCTGGAGCTGGCTTTTTTCTGCAAGCAAATGTGAGCATCCCATTCCTCCTAAGGCTGGAAAGAAGCCCTGGGCGAAGCTTCAGCTGTCTGGGGAAAAATAGCTATGCCCTATCCCAGCAGCCGTGCAGTCAGGTGCTGAAATATTATAAAGCCAGACAAAGAAAAGATTATTTCCTTTTTTAGCCTGCTTTTCCATCCCCAAATTTATTCTGTGCAGTGATCCTCTTTTCAGACCACATGAAGCCTCATCCATTGGCAGTGGTCTGTTTGGCCTTACTGGCATGAGGGATGGTGTCTGTATAGAGTGTTTTTTGGGGGTTGTAGCTTAACCCCCAGCTCCAATTCACCTGAGTTTCCACAACTTTTAAACATAGGATCAAACTCTAGCTTTTCTGCAAGCCAACCCTTTTGCTTTTCAGCCTGGCAAGGGCTGTCTTGCACTGCATTTCTGCTATAGGGTCTTGGTGACCCAATCCACTCAGTTCAAGTTCAGCTGTGAGTAATAATGCAGATCTCTGGTCTCTGACCAATCCTCTAGCCATCTGCTCTTCTCATTTTACAGCCTCGGTTGTTCCTTTCCTGCCTGTATTTGGTGTCCTGCCCCTCTCTTCAGGTCTCTGTTTCACAGTATCACAGTATTACCAAGGTTGGAAGAGACCTCATAGATCATCAAGTCCAACCTGTCTCATGGAGGGATTCCCTGGTCTGCCTTGTCACACACCCACAAAAGTTTGCACTCAGCCCATTAGGAAAGTCTCTTGGGTTGGCTTTTCAAAGCACCATCTCATGGGTAAAGGATTTTCCCCACCTGATTCTGCCCATTACTTGTGAAAAAGCATTGCCTGTTTGAAGGTACAGTGGTTGCTCCCAAGCAGAAACCCTTCAGCCAGTGCCCTACCGAGCAGAGAGTAATCCAGCTCCCAACAAAAGCAACGAGCCTGCATATTGTTTTAATAGCCAGGGTTATTCTGTCACCAGCCTTTTCCTACCCCATGACAGTGCAGTGCTCCATGGCGCTGTCACAGTGCAAGCAGCAGCCCATGTTCATCCATATCTGTTCTTTCTCTCTTTTCCTTCAAACTGACGCAGGATTTAACTACAATATAAGGAGCAGTTCTGCTGCCAAGTTGTTTGGAGGAAATGCTGAAGAGGGTGACTGGCTGAGTTTCTCCTCACTCAGGACAGTGTATCTATGAAATCCCTGGGGAGAGCTGCAAGTGATTGACAAGGTGCAAGTTGGCAGAGGTTGAGCCTTCCTGTGTCCCTTCTCTCAGCTCTCCTGGTGCATTAATTTACTAAAGACATCGATCTGTGCCCGAGGTTGGTGGTAGAGTAAGAGCAGAGCTTTGCCTCACCATGTGCAGCCATGACCTGTGTGATTTTCTTCCCCACATTCATCCTACCATCAGGTAAACTGGGATCACCTGTAACTTGATTCAAAGGGCATGCCCTTGCTTGGAGGTCTGTGAACAGAAGACAGTTGTGGTTTGCAGGCTCTGCTGTCCGTGAAGCGTTATGGTGGATGGGGAGTTGTGGTGACTCCCCAGACAACTGACAGAATAAGAAACAGGTGCTCCCTTACTTGAATTTGGGAGACACCAAAGGTCTAAGAGAAATTTTCTTGCCGTTTGAAGTCAGGTAAAACTGTAACTGTATGCAGGCAAAGTTAATGTTGCTTAATAGTTCATGTCCTTAAGATACTTGTTTTGGTTATGACACATCTCTGAGTATTATGGTGTTGCTCAGAGAACACCAATTCCCCTTTTATCACTGTCTAGGATTTGCTCTGCCTTAACATTGCTTTGTGCTGGGCTACCGAATACACCTGACTGTGGCCTCTTTTGCACCAGCCCCAGTCCTGTAGCCACAATGACATCAGTAATTCCCCTCCACATTCATCACAGCACACGTAGGAAAGGGGCCTCAGCTTGATACCTACTGACATGTATTTATGTTTTGCAAAAATGTCTTGCCGTAGGATACCCACTCCAAGACGAGTTGTGAGTCTCCTCTTCCCTGTGCAGGAAATTACCATCTACAAGGGCACCCTGTCAGAAGGAGAGTGAGAGTTTACAGTGATGTGCAAGTTACATTTAAGAAGAACTGAAAATCTCAGCCGGCATAAGGCGAACTCTAGAATAAGCTGTCAGAACAGAGCAACCTTTAATATTCATAGATCTATTCAGGATGCATCGCTGCATAATGTGTATTGCAGTCATCAGATACACATGTTTAGCACCAGAAACAGTAAAATAACTTGTTAAAGCTAAAATGGAAATCATGGCATTGATCTACCTGCGCACTTCTGGTGCTTCATGCCAGACTGGTGACGTGACGGAGGCAGAAGCCTCGTACAGCTGGCTGAGTAAATTAGATTAATGTCTTGTTCTCCTTTCTGGAAAGGTCCAAGGCAGACAAAATGTACCCTGAGCCTGTACAGATTCCTTTTCTTCTACATCTGTACAGCCTTCCTGTGTGACGTTTTTAGTTTAAAAAGTGCCCTTCAGTGCTAGTTTGTCCCCCTTTGCTGAAGACAAGCTGCTGGAAAGCTGACTGCCGTGAAAAGCTCACCCTTACATGTGGCACACACACTGCTGGCTTTGCCTGGCTCAGGTTTTACACTCTCATGGGCAAGTCTGTTTAAACCCCCATGACTGCAATGTGATCGTAGAATCACAGAGCATTAGGGCTTGGAAGGGACCTCAAAAGATCATCTTTTCCAGTCCCCCTAGATCCAGTTGCACAGATCACCTAGATCCAGTCGCACAGGAACATCTCCAGGCAGATTTTAAACATCTCCAGAGAGGGAGTCTCCACAGCCTTTCTGGGCAGCTTATTCCAGTGCTCAGTCACCCTGATTGTGAATAAGTTCCTTCTCATATTGATGTGGAACCTCCTATACTCCAGCTGACACCCATTGCCCCTTGTCCTGTCGCTGGATGCCACTGAGCCACTGCTCAGGATTTCCCATTCATTCCTGCTCTCCATCTGCTGTTGCACAGTAGCTCTAGGAGCACAGGTCTCCCAAGAGCTGCACTGTTCTCTCCTCCCTCCTCTGCTCTCCATCAGAGCATGTAAAACAATTTTGGCAGCTAAGTATGGCCAGTGGGCTTGCAGTTGGGCAATGGTGTTACATGGTAGAGTAGTTTACCCTACCTCAGGTAGGGTTTCCATAGTGTGTTTGTTTTCGTGGCTCTCTGTATAGAACTGTGTTTTGCTCCACATATAAAAATACATATCCTCATGTATATTTTCATCTGTAAGGGCTCTTTTTGGGAAGGAAAAGATGGATTTTGTGTAATTTGCTGTGATTGCACTTAGCTGCTCTTCATTATAGACCATTGAATGGTTTCTTTGATTTTTCTTTTTCTAACACTAATGAAGGTCTGATGTTGGGGGAAAAAAAAATCTTCAATTTTTAAGAGACTTTGCTAAAAGAAAATAGTTCAGGTCCCACCTCTGGCTCCTCAGCTGATGTTGTCTTTACAAAACCTCATTATAAGCTTAATCAGTGTTCCTGGTTCATACAGATATTATCTGAATCTCACATTGCCAGGTTTATAGGCAAGAAATTTTCCCAATCCATGGTGATACAAGTGCATGTGGACACAGGCAAGGGGCCAGGAACCAGGGCTGAAGGTTTTGGACTGGATTACGTGGAATGCACATAGCAGACTGTACTGTTGCCAAGGAACAAAGCTAGGAGAGGAAAATGTTCAGTGGTAGGTACTCCTGACTCTGTTTCAAACCACCCTAGCCCATCTCTTCTTCTTCCTGTTCATCGTGTTCATTCTCCCATCTCACCAGCAAGTGCTGCTACCAAAGCTAGGCAGACTTTTCTGCATCTTGGTCTAGGTGATCCTGCTGTGTCAGGGGGATTGGACTAGATGATCTTTCGAGGTCCCTTCCAATCCCCAATGACTCTGTGATTCTGTGATCACTGTGTGTTTTGAAGCTATGGACCATACACCTAAAATCTTGTTGGAAAAGCATCAGGCATCTGCTTTACCAGCTCTGAGTTGTGGCGGAAACATCTCTGGGTTGCATCCAGCTGTGCAATTAGTGAGTAGGCAGGAGTGTGAATTCCCAAGAACATTTATAGCTGATGGGCTTCTTTTGCTGGCACCAGTTGTGCCCTGAAGCATTTGTTAAATTTAGTTGGACCAGAAGATAGAGCAACTGCATTGTGGGAGGGAGAAAAAGCAATGCCATGGGCTTGTTCCCACTCCAGCACAATCCTTCTTGATGGAGATATGTGGGCTCTTTTTGGCTGGCAGGTTGGGAAGAAAGGCATGAGTTGAAATTGGATGATTATATTAAGTGAGATGATCGTGCCTTTCAGGGCTCAGTATAAGCCTGAGCTGATTCTGGTTATCATCACTATGCCAATTCACATGGTGTTTACTGAAGTAAAGTCATCAAACTGGCTCATTAGTGGGAGAAGGTGTCACTTGCTGCCACACAAAGCTATTGGACCATTAGAGCTCATGAGCCAATCTTTTGACTGTGCACTGCAGTTGCAGGGAGCATGATGGGTGCTGTGCTCTCATTTGCTGGGAGACAGAGTCATTTGAGAAATCTGACCTTACCTCTATTCTTTATGCAGCCTCCTGAGAAAATTAACAAGGCATAGCAGCCCATAATAGTCTAAGACTCATTTTAGCTGCAATCACAAATCTCCTATGTCCTCATCTTCGTAGTATTGCAGTCTTCTTTATTATAGTTGTATCAACGTCTTATTTCTGGTTGGACACTTATGGATCAGACCAAGAGGTTGCTGAAGGCAGTTATTTCCCCTTGCTGGTTAGTAGCTGCATCCCATGAGGAGCTTGTCCTTGGCAGGGAGGCTGCCAGGAGCTGTTTCAGAGGGGATACAGCCCCATCACTGCCCTTGAGGCTGTAGCTTATGTAGCATCAATTTTAATTAAAATTTCAGAAGCAATCAGAACTTGTGCACAACGTTGCCCTGACGTGCTTTAACAGCAAATTAATGTCTTTACTCTAGAATTTCCTCCTGAAAAACAACATCTTTATACCATTTGGAGACAAATGTTGCATGTTTGTACCAGCCAGCTTTGCCTGAGGAGGGTCAGGCAGATTCCAGGAGCACACAGACGTGCCCCTTCATCCCTGTCTAGTGGAACCAAGCATTTAATCTTTTCATTGCTTGTCCATGTTGAGATATGCCCAAGAGAAGAAGACAGACACATCTGCCTCATGTCTGAAACCAAAAGACAAAATTCTGGACTCAATTAATTTAATCTTGAAATTCCCAGCAACTGGCACCAGAGCCAGGATTTCACTGAAAAAAACCCCCATTTAATTTTGTGTGTCTCTGTCCAATCCTTTCCATCCACTGCAGTGAAAGCCAATATGGAAAAGCCAATATTGACAAAAAGATCCACGCTTGTCTTCCTTAGGTCATTTCGCTTGGCCTCTTCAGTTTCCCATGGCCCTCAGGATGATCTGAAGTTCACTTATTGCTGGAAATAATACCAACGTGTTTCAGCTGGTTGTGGCTAATGGCCAGTAATGCTGGCTTTTCAGACTGCACTCTCTCACATCCAAGTACATCTGAATGACACACTTGGTTGATCTACAGTGCTCCTGCCAGCAGCTGGGTACGTTAGGTGGTCTGTCTTCAGCATAAATTGAACAGGGCAGGACACTCAGGGTGGAGTGACAGGTTTTCAGACAGCAAGTGCTTTAGAGAAATCAGTTGTTACTGTGCAAACAACCTCAAGAAGGCACCAGTTCAGGGCAATGTTGAGGAGTAGAGGTAAAGCAGTTTGAAAAGGACAATGGAAAAAGAAAAGGTTAAACAGCAGTTGTGCACAAAGCCTGAGCACTATTCAGACACTTTCCAGATGTGCAGGACTTTCTTGGTTAACACACTTGCAGTTTTCCAAAGCTTTGACCAAGAACTCTAGCAGGTACAGAACTGCCATCCACTTGCCATAACAAAATATAGAATCATAGATTCATAGAATCATTCAGGTTGGAAAAGACCCCGGGATCATCGAGTTCAACCATCAATCCTACTCTACAAGTTCACCCCTAAACCAGATCCCCCAACACTACATCTAAACATCTTTTAAACTCATCCAGAGACGGTGACTCAACCACCATCCTAGGCAGCCCATTCCAGTGCCTGACCACTCTTCCTGTGAAGAATATTTTCCTGATGTCCAATCTAACCCTCCCCTGTTGAAGCTTGAAACCCTTCCCTCTGGTTCTGTCACTAATTACCTGTGAGAAGAGACCAGCACCAACATTTCTATAATGTCCTTTCAGATAATTGTAGAGAGTGATGAGGTGTCCCCTCAGCCTCCTCTTCGTCAAACGAAACAGCCTCAAATCTCTCCTCATAAGATTTATTCTCCAGGCTCTTCACCAGCTTGGTTGCCCTCCTCTGTACTTGCTCCAGCAACTCAATGTCTCCCTTGTGCCGAGGTGCCCAAAACGGGACACAGTGTAGATAGAAAGCTGGCCAGGTTTGCTCCCATGCCTGCAACAAAGCTTTGCCGTTAGCCTGCGAGAGAGATGCAGACAGATGCTAAATACCCCATCAAGGCTTAGTGAGCAAGTGCCAAGGTTTACAGCAGCCCGGTGGCCAGTGCAGTCCTGCAGAAACCATGGGATCTGCAGTGGATTTGGCAGAAGTGGCTCTGTCATTCGGTGCAAAATGCTTCCAAAATGCTCGCTGATACTAATAGAATAAATAACGAGATCGTGAAGCTCGTTCTGATGTAAACTGCATGCCAAAAGGAGGTTTTGTTTTCCTCAGTCATCTTCAATAATTTTTCTCCTCTCTTTCTGTTTCTCCCACTTTCCTTACTTCTGTTTGTTGTTCCTCAGGGGAAATGTCCTTGTGAGCTGGAACAAAACACTGTGTGGATTATAAATTTTTGTTATTAGGCTCGTAAAGGCTTTTTTTATCTTATAATTTCCATCTCTTCCTTTATATTTCATGTCCTTCGTTTCCCCGTGTGAGCCCAGAGAAAATCACCAAGCTGTACATCTCTTTCTCTGTTCATTCCATGCAAAATCCTGTTCAGAGTTATTCAGTGGCTGCCTCGAGGTGAAGGGACATGGGGTGAGTTTGAGGAAACCCTTTCATCTCCCACTGAAAATCCTCAAATTGGATTTTTGCTCATGGTTGGCATCTCAGGGGATTACAGTACAATAATGTGGTGGTAGTAATTTTGTTTGAGGAGGCAGCACTTCAGGTTGGTCAGGGAATTCTGATGTCTGAATAAGCCAACAGAAAGCCAGTTGCAGAGCTCCTGGTGTATTTCCAGCTCCATCTACCACCACCAGAATGATTCAAAGCACAAATTTGGAGGATGCTTATTCTTAAGCAAGGTGCTGCCGCTCTGGTCCTTGTGCAGTCAAGCACACTTGAGTGGGTAGTTCCCCGTGATCACTCAAAATGATTAACAGTAAGCATGTGCTTACATAAACTGATGGATGGGTAGTCAAAGAACTCCATTCCTGTCAGGCTTTGGCACTTCCAGTTTAAATAACATTGCAGCAGGGATCTTAGGATCTTACACATTCATGGGCAGGACAAGGATGCTTGTGAGAGGAAGAAATTATTTTTGTGATTTCACTGTGACTCTAATATTTTCCAAGAGCCTAGATCTCAATCTTCCCATAGGTGAAAGCTTTCAATCGTGATTTATCTGTCAACACCACCCTCATGACTATTTGGGCTTGATGGGGTTCGCTATCCATTTACTGTTTTGTGATAGAGTCTGCCTCATTGTACACTCAGTACTGTAACTATTAGGCTGCACCCCTGGTCGCTGAGCTCACACAGCTCTGCTTCTCGTCTCTACTTGAACACATAGAGCTCTTGAAATAAAAATTCTGTTGCAAATGTTGTGCTGACAAGTTCAGCAAGGGCTGTCTGGAAGCTTGCTTTGCTCTCTGAAAGGTATCTGTCCTAAAGTCACGCCTGCCTGTAGGTTTCTTGACTTAGAGCACCCTTAAATGTGACAGAACACAAAGAGGACTTAAATGAATTCGTTTTTAAAAAAAAGAAACAGCATTTTCTGCCATGTTTCAGGTGGTTTAATGACACAAACTGCAGGCAGTTTGATTCTGCTGGTTCTCCTAATGCTACACAGATGCTTTTCACCTACAGCAGGCTGGATTGTGGTCTCCAGTACGTTCGTGCAGCATTCTTAACTTGCCATAAGAAGAAAGCAAAGAAGAAAACCAAAGACCTGTTACCTGTTCTTAGTGCCTGTGTCCTTAGGATTGTTTCACTGTTATCTGTGTGATTTCTGGAAGAGTGCATTTGTCACTCTGCACAGCTAAGGAAGATAAAATCTGATGATTGGTGCTTCTATTCCTCTGGCGGGTTTATATTTCCTCCTTAGGACAGACAATCCTTAGCCAGGTGCTGATTCTGTGTTATGCATATGAGTTAATTCCTCCCTGGTACCAACGAAATCAAATGCTCTCCTGTTCTTTGTGTGATGTTTTTCTAATTCAGAACAATTTACTCCAGAGGATTTGCAGTGCGTCACTCTAGGTGTGCATTAGCTCAGCAGAGGCAAGATAAATCGAAGTACAAAGGCTTTATGTCTGCATTTCAAAGCTGAAGGTAGAGGCGAGGTGCATGGATTGGGCTGCACATTGCAGGGACAAATCATTTTGCACTGTTTCAGACTCAGCCTCGAGAGGAGGGCAAGGAAGAAGCTATTTCTCTAGCAAGGTAGGAGGCCACTGTGTTTATCCACATTTGAAACACATCTCCAACTAATTTCCAGCATGCCAAATGAAGTGCCTACCAATCACTCACTCTGTTGCTATTAGTGTTGTTAATAATGTAATTTATCCAACCTTAGGGCTCCAGCAGAAATATATAGTTGGGAAGACATCAAAACTGTTCCCTGGGAAGATGCATACAGTAAAAATTGACTAATTATACACAAGCTGATTCATAAAGCCACAGACACCAAAGGTGAGCCTTCCTGAACTGGCTGCCTCAACCAAGCCTAGCAGGGTTTCTAAATGAAAGCTTGTCATGCTCAGAAGTGATTCAGAGACACCATTAACTGAATGGCTCAGTAGGTCCCCTGTAAAAGGGACATAAAACTCATGCCTGATGGGCTACAGCTCTCCAGTTCTCTTCTCCAGGCATCCTTACTGGAATAGGCGGTCCAGAGAGATGGTGGAGTCACTGTCCCTGGAGGTGTTTTAAAAATGAGTAGATAGAGCACTTGGGGCCATGATCTAGGGGGTAGGGAGATGTTGGAATGAGGGCTGGACTTGATGATCCTGGAGGTCCTTTCTAGTCATGATGATTCTATAATTCTATTCTGTGAGTCTTAATTTTTGTTGTCCATGCAGTCACGATTTTGCCCAGTTCAATCACAGAATGTTACAGGTTGGAAGGGACCACGAAAGGTGGTCTAAGTCCAACCTCCCCTGCTGGAGCAGAGTAATCCTACAGCACTGGTGTACCCAGACTGTCTCCTATCCAAGCACAAGCCAGGCCTGACCCTGCTTAGCTAATCCAACTTTCCATCTCTATGTCTCTTCGCCCACTATCAGAGCCCAAATCAGTCTTACTGGATTAACCATTGCATGAACTGCAGATCTAGCATCATGGTGGCACCGATGAACTTTGTATAATCCTGTCTAATCCAAGAAACTCTGGAGATTACACTGGATTATTTGTATGTGATAGGAAGGACCTCAACAGGTTCAGCCCTTCCCATGTCTTTGTTTCTGGTTGCTGAATATGAGGCTCATTACAGTGACCGGCTCATTTTGCACTCGTGGACCCTTGAACATTTGGCTCTCCATGTATTTCCCAAGTATTTGCCACAGCTGCTAACATCTGCTTCTTCCACCCTGCGCATTTACTCAAAACGTTGTCTTCAGCCACTGAACTCGCCCCGTTTGGAACTGCTTGAGGGAGGTGTATGAGCTGTGTTGCAGCCCGTAATTTTATCTGAGCTCTGAAGCAGACGGCACTGGGAGAGCTGAAGGAGAGTGAAATTTCGCAGCTCTAAGGATCTCTAAACATAGATGCCTACTGGAAGCAAATCAGCGTTTTATGTGCTCTGCGGTTCATCTATCACTAGTAATTCATTCTACAATGCATTAAGTGACCAAAGTCTAGTCCTATTGTGCAAGAGACAATCCTTCTTTCCGGCCCTCGCTTGCCTGTCGTGTGTCAAGGACCTTAACTTGTTCTTATTGGATTTTTATTTTCTCTTGTTTAGAAGCTGAGTGTTTAAGGGCTAGTTTTCACAGCAGCAGAGCATATGCAGCAATAAACATCTTCTCTACTTGATTAAGCACCATAGCTGAGTTGCTCAGCTTCCACAGAAGCTGTTTATTGTGAGTATCCTCCAACTCTGAGGACATCATTTTAATTATATTGCATGAAAAGGAGCAAAAACAATAAACCAGAACATTAGCAAAAATTAAAAGATATCATTTTCCCTCCCTGAGAGGAGGTTTTCAGTGAAGGTCAGAGAAGATTTTGGGAGCTTCTGTATCTGGGAAGTGTTCTTGAAAGCCCATTTCCCAGCTCACATTTATTTTCAGGAGCTGCAGAAGACATTAAGGATAGGATAGGCCATTCCAGTTGATATTCTGAGGCCAGACTGTGAAGTTATTGTGAATCATGCTGGTGATTCTCGAGAAACGTATTTTGCGAGCTCACAGTTTGCCAGTACAAATGATACGTTTCCAGTCCGCCCACTGGAGAGTCTGGCCTTGACAAGGTGCTGGTAATGGGAGTAGCTTGTTTAGACTGACTTGCTATCTGCTTGGAAAGATGTAAAATCATTCATTTCTTGTGCTGCCGTTCTGAAGCTTTTCCCTAGCTCCACGTACCAGTCTGGGTATTTGTCTTTCCCACCACTTGTTTGAGAGAGGAAGTGAATGACTGTAAAAAACCCCATCAACATGGCAACAGGATCGGTATGGGAGGACAATGTCAAAATGAGGCTTCTCAAACACATCAGCCTTTTATTTCAGACACAAGCCTTGCATTTCCCAGCTGCCAGGAACCCCCAGCACTGCTGACATCTGTGGCCTTCTTGATTGATTAAGGTTGTTGATGTTTGACCCAATATCTTGACTTGACGGACTCTGAGGGGACCATCTGTGTTACTTCAGAGGGTAACTTTTTTCTTGTCCTGATTCTTATGATCATCTCCTTTGTTAAACAGTTAGTTTAGCTGCCAATTAAATACTGCCTTAAGTTAAACACTGCCAGTTAAACACTGGCTAATCTTCTAACATACAGAGTAGGGAGGGAAATGGCAGTTCCTGTGGTGAAAGTCTGACCTAGGGGCAGGCTTGTCAGGTTATTTGTGCCAGGCTTCTTGAAAGGTTTGTGAACTTTCCAGCAAACCTAGTTTTGAATAAATCTGAGCTGTGTTAGCCAGGTAAAACATTGACTTCACACCCACCATTCCTGTCTCACTCTTCTTCCTTCCCAGTGTACTCTGAACCAAATAACCTCTGAAAGTTCTCACGGGGCTTTCAGAGATTATTGAAGCTGTGGCCCTGCAGGGCTGGCAAGGGGGTGAGACCACAGTTCCAGTTTGGCATGATCTTTACAACAGGCAGCTTTACCCATCTCTAATAAGAATGATTGAGAGATAGACTAGACAGGCAGTGTCAACCAGGAGAAGTGTCAGCCAGCAGTCACTACTTCCATTACCAAACCATGGGAACCACCTTCCTTGTCTTCCCTCCAGCTCCCCATTGCACTTTAATTTATACCTCACTAACCCTTAACATCTAACCCTAACAGCACAGTCTGGTTGTAGCTTACAACAAAGATGTGAAGACCCTGCACAGTACGGGTGGTTGTTTAGATTCCTACCCCAAACACTGCAGACTTGTTTGTGGGAACTGCAGGAAGAACTGGAAGGAGTTCTAAACTCATTACCAAATGCATTGAATAAGATGACACTGAATAAAACTGGCTGTAGCTCTGATCCATGAGATCTACTGCCCACCCTCCTCCACGAGAAGAACCCATCACTTCTGAGTGGTCCTTCTACACCTTTGCCACAAAGATGTCACTTTGATTTGCCTGACCTTTGTTCTCAGTTTTTGATAGGTCTAAAAAATATTGGATGTGCTGGGTATTTCTATCTGTAACCCAGTTAGGGGAAAACACCCTACACTGCAAGGGAGAGAAAGTTTGTGGTCACTGAGGATTCCTCATTGTCTTTCCTACAATCTGGAGAAAAGCAGCAAAGCAGTGGCTGCTCTGTGCAGAAGAAACTCCAAAGCATAAAGCTATAGAGTCACTGCAGTGCAGTGACTTTGAGATTCCACTGTCTTCTCAGGCATGGTTTGTGGCTCAGGTGACTCTGGCCCACCTAGGAAACAGAGAGGCAGCAAAAGCTATAATGCAGAGAGCCTGGGAGATGTGTTTTAAGGCTAGAAAGTGATTTGGAGCCATTTAATCTTAACGTTTTCATCTTGGCAGCTTACAGGGTGCAGACTTGCACTCCATTACATCTGCACAAGACCCATAACCTCTGTCTGATCATCCTACCTTGGTTTAATGACTTTGAGTGAAAGAGATCTCCACAAAGCTGTAGACAAATTGTTTTAGTGGGTAATTGCTCTTGTAAAAAGCAAATCTGACGTTTGTTGTCTGCACTACTTTAGCTTCTTCTCCTGCCTTCGAATGTATTTGTAGCCCTGGGCAGTGACTCCCTTTCAAATTATCGTTCAACAATTTCTATTTTTATTTTGTTTTCCTCATTTGAAACATGTAAAGAAGTCCTGATATAGAATGTGTTATTTTAAGCTTTTTTTTAGAGCAAAATTAGTGTTTTCTAGTTTTTAAAGCAACTTGCTGTAGCTATTTTTTTCTAACAAGCTCTTCTCAATTTAAATAAACCCACGTCTAGATTCCTATACAGAGCTAAGGTTCCCTGTTACTTTCTGTAGAAGACTGTTGCCCTCTAAACACTTGGCTAAGCTCGTTTGACCCATATGACTAGTCTTCTTTCTGTGGTAAAAGTATTAGTTTATAGTTTCTCCATTCTCTAATGGTTTCCTCACTTCATTTAAAAACTCCTTTCCATCTTTCACTAGAACCACCACTGCTCTGAAGACTGAGAGGTTGGTTCTCCTCCGCCTCTACTCTGTCCTGGTGAGACCACATCTGGAGTCTTGTGTCCAGTTCTGGGCCCCTCAGTTCAAGAAGGACACAGAAATGCTTGAGAGAGTCCAGTGCAGAGCCACGGATGAGGCTCTGTCCAGCCTGATCTAGGGTGGGGTGTCCCTGCCTATGCCAGGGGAGTTGGAACTGGATGATCCTGTGGTCCCTTCTAACCCTCACTGACTCTGTGACTTGGTCTAGGTGATCCTGCTGTGGCAGGGGGATTGGACTAGATGATCTTTCGAGGTCCCTTCTAATCCCTACTGATTCTATGATTCTAGATGATACAGAGAGTACAACATCTTCCTGATGAGGAAAGGCTGAGGGAGCTGGTTCTCTTTAGCCTGGAGAAACAGATACTGAGGGGTGACCTCATTAATATTTATAAATATGTGAAGGGTGGGTGTCAGGAGGACAGAACCAGGCTCTTCTTCAGTCATCTAGTGATAGGACAAGGAGCAATGGATGTAAGCTGGAACACAGGAGGTTCCACATCAATATGAGAAGTAACTTCTTCACAGTGAGGGTGCCAGAGCTCTTGGAAGGGGCTGCCCAGGGGGGTTGTGGAGAATCTTTCTTTGGAGATGCTTAAAACTCACCTAGAGATGTTCCTGTACGACACGATCTAGGGGATCCTGCTGTGGCAGGAGGATTGGACTAGATGATCTTTTGAGGTCCCTTTCAATCCCTAATATTCTGTGATTCTGTGACACCTAGGATCTGCAAAATCCTCATCCTCAAGTGTTTGGATGCATTTTCAAGCTGATTGATTTTATTGAGTCTCCCAGCAATCACGTTATTGTCTAATTTTAATGCCAATCTTTGATTTTTACTGTTCACAGAATGAAAGACCTTTTTACTACCGTTTACCACCATTTCATGAAGTTACTCAAATCTAATTTAAATGTTGTAAAGAATCTGCTGAAGCTGTGGTGCTCTTGTCTGTATTACTCTCTTGTTCCTTATTTGCAGCAAGTTCAGTGAAAATGTCCTTATGGTCCTCAGCACCGCTACGACGTTTTCAGTGTGTGCTGCAGCCAAGAGCAGTGCTGTAGCACCTAATAACAGAATTCTGTCACAGTCTTTATCTCTGGAAACTAGTCCAGTCTATCATTTTAATAGCAAACAGCTTGGTTTACACCGTTGCCTGATAAAAGTTCTCGTAAGCACCTCTGTTATTTTCCTTCTCTCTCTCTTCACCCGGAGCTTTCAGGAACACTTTCTTCCCCCTCATCTTTTTAAGGCCAAGGTCAAGCCTAGTGAAGGATGCTGTGGGACACCTGATGTGTCAGACATATGACACAGTGCTTTGAGACAAAGCAATAAAGCAGTGCACAGAGGGACAACAACAAACTGACAGTGTGACGGGGATGAAGAAACAAAAGATGACGAGCTCCCACGAAAAAGTCCAACGCGAGGGCGCATTGCAGTTCAGGCTGCAGCAGGCTGGCAGGGAAATGGAGGCGAGATGAGGCTTGTTGCTGTCAGGTTTGACTATCTTTATTTCTCTTTCGTGGTGTGGAGGACTGAATCAGGTGTGAATTGTGTCTGTTCCTCAGTCAGGCGGGTTTCAAACATCAAGGAAACCCTCACATTAGCCAGTATGAAGATGAGCAGCCCAGAAGTTATTAAAAAATATATGACCAGTGATTTACATCTCAAGTGTTTGTCTGTCCTGCGTTGAAGATGCTGTCCTTTACTTGACCCTTCTCATCCCTTATACAGGAACAAATGGCTAAGCAGGCTTCTGATAAGATGCAAAATGTCATTCCAGTCTGTAACAGGATAACAGCAATGTCATAGAATCATTAGGGATTGTCCAGTGAGCATGAGGATCCTGATGTGAAACCTCCAAATAACTTCTAGCTTGTATGCCTCAGAAGAAAATTCTTCAGATTGCTTCTGAAATCAGATGATGGCAGTGCTGGTGAACACTAACCTGCCATGGAGGAGGGGAAATAACAGATGATTGATGGGCTGAAGAGAAATGCTGTATTGCCTCAGAAAAGGTCTGCAGTGCATATAGGAATTTATGGGTAGTGTAGTAGATGGCTTGGAACATTTTCTTGTCCATAGTTAATCAGGCGTGGATTTTTTGAGAGGAGGTTTGCTTTGGTTTAGGACTTTCCCTCATTTCAAATTCAAGAAATCCATTCTGAGTAGAAACAATCTTTGCAGTCTGCAAACTTGGACAATGTTAACCTCCACAATGACTTTGTGAGGTTCTCAGGAGGCCGTGTACTACAGACAACCCAGAGCCCAAAGCTGTTGCCATTGACCTGTGGATTGCAACATGCTGCAAGCCATGTCCTCGAAGTACAGGTCCAACCTGTCTTGGAGGCTCGAGCAAGTGTTTCCTATGGTCTGGTGCAGAATGAAAATGGATGTACAAAATGCAGTGGATGTTAGTAATGAATGGATGGATTGTTTCCAGCAACAAAATCTACCCAGATGAAAACACCAGCACTTCTTTTCTGAGTTTTGTGAACAGTGAGTCTGAAATGCTTCTAATTAATGTTATCAGAAGTGTGACATTTAATTAACTGAATAACATGTTGAGCCTCATGATAACACTTTTTGATTCACCACAGGCAGCGAGGAGCTCTCCTGAGCAGGTGGGAAGGACTTAGGGGAAGGAGGAGACCTGTAGTGCACACGGGCATGGTTTTTGGTGAAGAAAAGCAGAGTGGAGAGAGAGCTGATAATGCTGTCAATCCTCAGATCACCTCAGGGAGGCATTTATGAGTTCAGAATATCAGCTATCAGATATTTCTAATAACGATCTCTCTTCCCAGTCTTAATTTTTTTCACGGTCGTTTACCACTGAAAGAAATAACAACAGAGCACATTCAATTTCATAGTCTTGAGTCAGACCCAGTCAATGAAATCCTCGTTTTGACATTGAAACCTACTGCAAACATTTCCTAAAACTGAATCAACAAATGAATTTTTTGTTTTAATTTGAAATGGAAATTTCTGCTGTGTCATGCGGCCGATCAATAAGAAGTTATCCAGAAGAAGAGATACAAATTGGAGGCGGGAGAGAATCGCATCTCTGCTCTGCTGTTACTGCTGGTTTTCCTAGCGTGTGACTGATTAGTCAGGTGGCAGCATGAAATTTTATTCTCCACGATATTTATATAAATTTGAATGCTTTCCAGAGACGTCTTATTTAGTTAAAATAAATAAATAACTGAAAAGGACTCAGATGAACTGGGACTATGCTTAAGTATCCTGAAGATATTTGATCATGCAGGATACCTCTGCATCCTAGAAATATAGGGAAAATAGACCACTGGACCCTTGACCCTTGTAGGACAGAATTTTACTGACTTTCCCTTCTTGTATATAGGACACAAGTTCTTCAGGTATCTCACAAATAAGGAAGGTAATTTGCTTTGTGTGCAACCAGCCCCACTGGATGAGGTAAAGAAGCTCACAAGGGAAGTCTGATGAAGGTTGCATTGCAAAAAGGCTACAGCAAGAATGAATCTCGTGGCTTTAAGTACATTCAAAGTAGAAGATAAGGCAGAAGTTGTCCAAAAGACCCAGGAACAGAGTGGGGAAAGACAGCAGCTGGAAGAAAAAAATCGGTAGGAATAAGGCAGGCAACAAGTTCATTGATGTCGTGGTGTCAAGTGTGTTTTGTGGCAGTCACTTCATGTATGGTCTTTGAAATTCATGTTTGACAGTATTTCCCTGACTAAAACTCAATCTCCATGAGTTTCAGTCGGTATCATTAGCTGTGTCTTCAGGTTTAAGGTGGGATTTCAGCCTGTCCATCAGGACACTGTTGTTCCTGGCTCATCAATGTGTCCTGGGGGTCAAGGGTTTGAGGGTGAATGGAGTGAGGAGGACAGAGTTGGGTCCCACTGCAGGACCTGACCGTAGCAGCTTGTCCAAGCTGTGAGCTCTGTCAGGTGGGGTGGATGATGACTTATTGCTCTCTCCAGGAATTTTATTTTCCTAGTGACAGGCAGAGGAGGACTGCAGTGTCCCTGCAGCAAGACCATCAGTGCAATGCACTGCCGGGTTACATTTCCACAGCGAAAGCATGCATATTAAAAAGGCTGTGTGCGCGTGGGGATGGGGACAGACGGACACACTCTGCTCGTCGTGAACGGAGTTGAACGATTGGAAACAATGGAGCCAAGGTCCCTTCTCTGAAGATATATGAGGGGGCGTTGGATGTCTGGAATCTCATTGTCATGGCGGGGGTTGCTCTTCCTTCTTTTTCCTTTTTCCCTTGCATGCGACCGAGAAAGGGGGCGGGGAGGGGAGGGAAGTAGTCGCTCCGCTGCCGTGCTGGGTGCCAGGCTCGCTGCTGCAGTATCGTACTCAATATTCTGATCACCTTGCAAGTCAAGGAGCCTTGTGGAGCCTGCAGTGGTGTCAGAGTGAAAAACGAGCAACACCATCACGCTTGGCCAGGCGGTGGCTGCCTGCCCACAACAAGTGCTGGTCTGCAGCGTCTTCCTCTGCTAGAAACCCCCTTTGAATAGGGTGGTGGGTTGGGGGCTTGCTTTTTGTTTTGGTGTGTGTGTGCAAGACTATTTCCCATTACATTTCAATACGAGGTTTCACTGCCCACGGCAGTGGAGGACTGAGCTCCTTGTCTTAGGGTCTTAGGTACCGCCTACGATTTGTCAGTCATTTGCGAAGATGCCGGAAGGAGTGGGCTCAGTTGAATGTGGTTTTGGATGTGTTTTCTTCTCCCTGCCTTGCTCTTTTACATGGCAAGTGAACTGGAGGAGGCGGTTTCCCGCAGTCAAAGGCAGGAGGGATGCACCAGCGCTTGTGTGCATACGTGTACACGTGCTGAGGGAGGAGCAGGCTGTTTGGTAGGAAGGTATTGCAGTGGGGAGTGCAAGAAGGACCCCTGGATGCTGCTAACTCAAATGAGTTGTCTTCTATTTTATTTATTGTTCATGGCAAAGACATTGCCTAGGCAACCATGATGCTTCTCCACTCTTGACTGGCGCATCCTGCGTCATCGGGGTGGGACACAGCGAAGCAGTAGAAGGATCAAGACAAGTGCTTTTGGCTCAAGACGCTCTGAGAGTAATAGTGCTGGTTAGAGGCAACTAGATATCTGGGAAGCCCTTAACAGGGTTTTTCCAATGTGGTTCTGTCCAGTCACACAGGAGAGGTCTCTGCAGCCCCTTGTTCTTTCAGGGTTGGTCTCCCACTCATGGCTAGCTGAGACACTTGGGTTTGCAGCCTTCTGTTCCCCCTGGCATTTTGGTCGTGACATCTAATCTCTGCAGTGTTAATACACATCATTCTTCCCTTGCTGCTCTGCCAAGATGACTTTGTGCCATCTCCAGGGAGATAGAGTGAGTGACTGGCTGCCTCTTAGACTGGTTCTATTAGCAATGGAACATGTAACCTGGCTTTGCTCTCCATGCAGATGCAGCCCAGATTTGCTAGAATTAAAACACTCCTTCCTTCATGGCTAGAGAACTGTCAAATTATGAGGGTAAATTTAGGTCTGACACACAAATAAAAGGATCCAATCACTCATCCAACTTTGGAAAACTAGCAAATAATGCCCTGCTAAATTTGCGCTAACCGCAGCGTGACCACCGTGCATGCAAACTCTCCTTTACAGAATCACAGAACATCAGGGTTTGGAAGGGACCTCAAAAGATCTTCTAGTCCAGTCCCCCTGCCACAGCAGGATCACCTAGATCAAGTCACACAGGAACAAATCCAGGTGGGTTTTCAACGTCTGCAGAGAAGGAGACTCCACAACACCCCTGGGCAGCCCCTTCCAGTGCTCTGTCACCCTCACTGGGAAGAGGTTCCTTCTCACATTGATGTGGAAACTCCTATGTTCCAGCTCACAGCCATTGCACCTTGTCCGATCATTGGATGCTACTGAGCAGAGCCTGGCTCCATCCTCCTGCCACCCACCCTTCACATTTTTATAAACATTGATGCGGTCACCCCTCAGTCTCCTTTTTCCCAGCTCAAGAGACCCAGGTCCCTCAGCCTTTCCTCATCAGGGAGATATTCCCCTCCCTTCATCATCTTTGTGGCTCTGTGCTAGACTCTCTCCAGCAGTTCTGTGTCCTTCTGGAACATCTGGGCACAGAGTTTAGAATAAGGTTACTAGTGTGTTCGCCAGGAGGGAAGAAGCCATCGACAAAGCTAATCTCTGTTATAACTAGATCAGGGCAAGAGCCTGTTTGCGCTAAGCCCTGACACGGTTCTATCCCAGATACCGCAACCATCTGCCAGCTTCGGCTGAGAGCTGCTTTGGACTGCCATCTTGCAAGAAAAAATAGGAAGGAACATCTCAGTCACCAGGATGGATGTCTGTGTATTACTTAGAGAGAAAAAGAAAGAGAGAAGGAAAGATGAGAAATATTTTCACTGTAGCCGTAACTCATTCTGCAGATTAGTTCAGACTAACGGAACCGTGATGATGTACAGTCATGAGAACAGGAATGATTTCATTCAATGTATTGACAGGTGGAGCTAACAATTAAAGCTCACTAGCCTTTTTTGTTGTGGATAAAACACCCAATGGAAGGCAGCAGAAGAGTTTGAATGTACAGGTCACACAGAAATCAGCATTCTGTCCAAAGAACACAAAATGCTCCACAGCGCAGAATTGCTCTCATGGGGAAGTTCTGAATGTCCTATTCAGATGTGTTTCTTCTTAGAAAATCCCTTTGGGCCCAAGCAGATAGCTGAAATGCTTTGAATTTTTAAAGCTGTTGTACAGCTTTCTCCTGTGATTATTTTTTCTGCCTTTATTTTATTGGTTTTTTTCATCGCGTGCTCACTGCTTCTCTACCAGCCTGTGGTGTCTTCCTGCAGGCCTGTTTCTCCACCAGTGTTTCAAAGAACTTCTTGTTCTCCAGACCAGTGTGCTGCCTACAAATTAATGCCTCTTCCAGTAATCTTTGTTTTCTGTGGAAGAAGGAAGAGAAAACAATATCTAACAAGAACTGGTTGCAGAGAACTTTGTTCTGAGCGAGAAGAATCAAGGAGAATCTCATACTGATGAGTTAACAGGAATTTTTCAGAGATGACAGCAGAAACCCTTCATAAATGCTCAGTTTGGTTGACCTGAAGCATTTGATTTCACATAGAATGAAAGGTTTTGATTTATTTTAGGGAGTTTAATCCAAATTTAATTTTTGCTAGCTCTCTCATTCTCTGGTGTCAAAACAAAACCAAATCTATACACAACGCTGAGTTTGAAAGTGCCACAAATGCCTAAACTTTGTCGGGGGGAAGTGTAAATGAAGAATTAAAGTGTCTCAGCTGCAGAAAAAGAAAGCTTATTTCATCCATTGGAAATCCTTCCCTGAATCTGCCAGGAAGCGTCACAAATGATGCACTTCCATCTTCAGAGAAGCCAGATTAATGAGCATGTTTTGTAGTCATTGTCTTCTTTCCAGTGAAAGGAGACTTTGCTTTGTCATTTCCATGGCTAGATGAAATGTTTATGCACCCAGGGAGGATGGGAGTGAAGCAGGAGCAGAGTCAGAGCTAGAGCCAGGGTCAGCAGCAGGTTAGCCCTGACCCAGAGTGCTGCTGGGGTGGGCTGGCGCTGAGCACACAGCACTCAAAAGGATCTCGTCACAACAGGCAGTCCCATGTGTGGCGTGATGAGAATTCTGCGGAGGACGCAGTCGGCCCTCAGCGGGAATGGAGTGTGACTGGAATGGAGCCGGGTAGTTGCTGCCTTCTCTGGTGGATAGAAGTATGTCCTCCAGAAATGGCTTCCAGTGCCGGCCATTTCTCTGACCCTAACTATGTAGCCCTGATGCTGGGCTTAAGGCCAAAGGAATGCTCTTAGCTATGGAAAAGTGGGGTCCCCTCCCTCCCCAATGGAGAAGTATAGGTGATTATTTTTGTTCCAGAAAGATCTATGTTCAGAGGATGTACTTGAGCTCTGTTCAGCACCAAGCCAACAAGAATATTCCTTTATAGGTTTGTTTTTCTTCTTTTTTAATCTCCCCCCATGGCAAATGAGTGAAATGAACTGGAGAGACAAGTCCAAATTAGTAACAGGCTGCAAGCGTGCCCACGGGCAGCAGACACCCCAGGGGGTGGGAATGTCACTTACTGGATGCAGGAGCCCAGCTCCCAAGGTTAAGTTGCCCTCCTGAGTGTTGGCAGGTTGTATGAGACATCAACATCTTCTTCCCATTGAGAGGTTTCTGCTTCAGTCTTGCTCTGACCCTGCTTTTCACCCTTTTGCTTCAGTGGGTTGTAGGGTGGATGGGGAAGAAGTACAGCTAATGAGGGATGCAGCTGGCAGATACTTTGTGAGGAAGGTTACTCCAATGCTTCCAAATACATCCAGTCTCCTCTGCCTCTGTAGCTCTCTGAGCTCATTCTGTTGCTCCTCGCTGGCAGGTAGAGACAAATGGCTTACTGACTGGTGTGACTTGCATTTAATATGTAAGTTCAGACTGTATCCTCACATCCATCCCCTTGGCACTGCTCCAGCAGTGCAAGGAGGAGACACAACTGGTCTAAAGAGTTAAATAGATTTCTTCTTGCATAAATGAGCAGAGAGCTGGAAGGAAATGTCCAGACCAGTCTGCAGTCCAATAAATCTCAATGTCAAAAACACAACAAGGCTTTGAGCAGCACGAATCACAGCAGGCTAACAGTCCAGTAGAGGGATGGAAAGGGTGTAAATATGACCCAAATATCACTGTGGATCAGCTGTTCCTGTCAAGAGGTCTTAAGAATTGCATTTGGGCCTATCAGGCACTTTGTGTCCAGTTGTCTACCTGCTACAGCACTGGCTCATTACAAGTAGAGGGGATTGGTAGCTCCCGTGCAATTGGACTAAGGGGAAAATTCCTGCCAAGTAAGGATTGTCCTGTTAGTTTCTGAATCAGGAAGGTGGTTTCTGATGATTTTTTGACAGGTGATACATGTGCCCTTTGGACAAAAACTAGCAGAGAGAAGCTCCAGAAATCAGTCTAAATGGGAAATCAGCCCCAGTGTTTGGTCAATTTTTTTTTAGGAGGTGCTGATGAAATACAAGCATCATTTAAGCAGCTTTATTTTGAAGCTGTGGTATCACTTTATTCTGCTTTTCCCTTAAAAGGTCGAGCAAACACCAGGCTGCTGCCAGACTGCCATGGGCTGACGTGATACATCTCCAGCATGGCCGTGTGGCTAGCTGCCTGGAGCTGTGCTTCCAAGTCTCCCCATAAAACCACCGTGGCTGCTGCCGTCGTGACCGACAGACAGCAGCACTGCATGCTGGCTCAGAGCTGAGAAAGCTTCTGGGACAGACACTGCCCCGATTGGAGTGATTCATGCCTGAATAATGTCCTTTCACTTCCAGAGAGAGCCGGTGTGACAGGCGCATGCTCTATCTGTTCTGACAGGGAACCTCGACATCAGCTGTGCAAGGGAATGTGAGCAGATCGGGGGCTCCAGCCTCATTCCAAATGTGACAGGGTTGTGTAAATAAATAGTCCAAATCTACATAATTATCTCTTTTTTGGGATGCCATGACATAAACCAAGCTGATATTAAAGGATGCGGCACGTGGAGCCCACTCATTCAACACGGGGTTCCTCCTGCCCTCTCTGCCTGGACACTTTGAGGCAGGGTGTGACTTTGTGCGCTCTTGAACAAGGCAGATCTCATTCTGGGGGAGGCTAGATGCTTGTATCGTTTTCAGCAGAAAAATACCTTCAACAGCAGAGTTCCAGCAGTGGCTGAAAGGGTGAATTCTCATGCAAACTGGTGCTTTTGCATACAGTCATCTGGGAGCTGGGCCTTTGATTTCCATTTATTATTCTCCCTGGCAGCATGTTCAGTCAGTATGCAGATTTCCTTCTTCATTCAATTTTCAGTGAGCAGGAAGACTACAATTAGTTGTATTATCATCAGTGTGAATAAAAGGAAAACACTGAACTGGATCCTCATGCGCCTGCAGTTGCAGGGGGAAGATGCAGATTCATTACACGCTGGCAGGGTAGGAAAAAAGGTTTCAGGCCACCTAAATTCAGCTCCTTGTCGTCTTCCTCCTTTGAGGAACTTTTTGTCTTTTGGTGCCGCTACAGACTTTCTCCCCAAGTCAGCCTAGACAGGGAAATCTCTGGATGGGACAGAATTGCATCCTGAAGAACTGACAAGGACAAATAAATTAAGGCAGAGGAAAGCTGGCTGGAGAGGCAGCCAAGAGGCATGCTGAGGAGAGACTGCTGCACGCCAGGCTTAAATGTGCTTTCAAAGATGCCTCCCATCTGAGCGTAGCTGATGTGGGACCTCCGTGCTGAAGTACACAGCTAAGAAGCTGGTGGTGCTGCAAGGCAGGAGATAAGCGCAGTGAGCAAGGGGACAGGCTTTTGTTTCACCAGGAAGGTAAACATAATCATTTTACAAGCAGATTTTTCAGGGATGTGGTAAGGAGCTGTGCTTTCTTTACTCAGAAACTTGGTTTGCAGGGTTTGGACTGGGTTACCTGTGTTGCAAGGAGGATTCAAACAGGGGGAGCCTGTCTGGCTGCCTTGCCTGTTACCTAAGGTAATCTAGGTGTTAAGAGAACTTGGTTTGCTCTGAAGTTGTTGGGCTCTCTAGGACACACATTCACATGCTGGAAGTGATTCTGACACCTTCCTGGGTTAGAAAAAATGTAATTTCTCTGATTTATAAGAAGAACGGGGATCTGGGACTTGACCATAATGTAGTGCCGTGCTTATGTTTCCACGCGGCTAATAAATCACTGAGTAAAAGAAATTAAAGACAGACATTTTCTGCTGCCCTTATGCTGGAACATTATTAATTCACCAAGAAAAAAGTCATTTGGGACAACCTGGTAATTTCTTCAGCTTCATATGTTGACAGTTCCATGGCTTAGTAAGTCCTCTGGCAGCAGCATGCTACGACTCCTCATACTGTGGAGGATTCCCAAGGTGCAGATGAGCCGAGTCTCTTATCCCCTGCACGAGGCCACAGGGATGCAGCATCACTTCACAGAAATCCTCGTAAAGAAAAGCTATTTTTCCACAAACAACCAAACACAGGAGTCAAATATCTTGCATGTTTTTTCTGAAGACTAATACAGACTGGCAGATGCGCGCATGGAGCACAACTGTGTAAACGTTGTCTCTTTAGGAGACCAGGCAAGAGGAAGCTCTTCCAGCAGGGAAGTGCTGCAGTGGGCCATGTGTGCTTTGACTTCTAGCTGTCCTCATCTCCTCTCTTTCTCCTCATCAGGGTGCTCTCCTCAGGTCCTTTCTGTTTTTCCTCTTTTCCTTCTACATTTCCTGGCGTAATGCTTATTACACTGAGGACTTCAAGGAGAAACACGTTGGGTGGCAGGTATTGACCGTCATGTCATCATACAACTGCTACCCCCAACGTGACACCCCAGCTACAGTTCTAGCTGACAGACTGTGCGCCTGACACTGATGGTTCACCTCATTTTGGCTTTGTATTGTGTTCTTGCAACGCTGATTTGGGTGTTCTTCGCCTCTAACCCTGATGAATTTTTGTAAGTTTGGACTATCTCATTAAAATGTAGTTTTTAATCACTGGCCTCTTCATCCCTCCCTTCTGCCTTAGCTGGTCACACCATAAGCTATTTAAGCAGTGCAATTGCAGAGCTATTTTTTTAAGCTCTAGGTGTTCCAATTAATTAAGGTGAATAGAAATGATTCTAACTAATTATACCCCATCCCTTGCTAGGGTATTTGAATGTGCCAGGAGACCATTCGTGGTGTAGTTTTGATTTTAATGTCATGTTTGAATAAGAAACAGGCCTCAGATCAAGTCTCTGAAGATGGATCTAGAGAAGCCTGCATGTCTGGTTACATGTTATGTTCAACTTGTTCTTCCGGCCCCTGGAGGAATTGAATCTCTCCTGCTCATCAGCTGGTGAGGGGAACCTGTTTTCATTCCTAGTGATGCTCACCAGACAGGGTCACTCATACCTTCTGTTACTTTGACTCTAAGGTACAAAACAAGTTTCTGAGAGGGTTTATTATGAATGTTCAGTTGAAAGTAGACAAGATGGGGCATTTTTTTCATCATATTCCTTCAATAATCCTATGATGAGTCTTACAGTGATGCATGAGTGATCCCTCCCTTTCATTAGCCAGCTTGTCCAAGATAAACATATCATCAGCACTGATCCATGGTATCTACCCGCCTGGATGTGTTCCTGTGTGACTTGGTCTAGGGGATACTGCTGTGGCAGGGGGATTGGACTAGATGATCTTTTGAGGTCCCTTCCAATTCCTAATGATTCTGTGATCTATGATCTGCACTGCATCATCTATCCTTCCTGTTTGCCCTTTCTCCTGAGCCAAGGTGCTCAGGAGGTTTTTGTGAATGGGGGATATTTTGCTGGGAAAGTCTTTTTTGTCTTACAGTGCTGTGTGAATGCTGGCCAGCAGTCAGGCATCTCATGCAGACGAGTGCTAATTCCTTCTATTTTCAGAGAGACAAAGAGAACAGCAGACACTTACTGAGCCAGTGACTGAAGCAAACAGCTTCAGGATCCTCTGTCTCTGAACAGTTTAGACCTGTATTTCCACGCATGTACATCTTTTAGTCCCATTTTCCCTAGGCCAGTCTGCTCCTGTGTCATCATCCCTGCTCCCACATCTCCATCGTCAGCCTCTTCCCTGCTGCTATTCAACTGTCCCTAAGTTCATCAGCAGAGCTGTTGCAGCAGGGTACCGCGTGCCAGGGACGATTATTCTTGACTGGTTGCCAAGCCTCCTGCTCTTGTTCTGGCACGCCGACAAAATGTTAATAGGGCCGAATGCATTTGACACAAAGGGTGAAGCTGCGTGTTCCAGGCACTTGCCATCCCTTTAGCAGAGGCTCTACATCCTTCCAGTTCATTTTCACTTGCTAAACAGCAGCTGACCAGGAGCTGAAAGTCTTCAGGTTTAACAGAACCTGGACAGGGATTACACCAGCCTTGCCTAAGCAGCTTAAACAATGCCACCCTTTTGCTGGTTTTCTTGCAAAGAGCAAATGTTCTTTGCTAAGGACAGGCCTGGAGTTCATTTAGCTGGAGAATTATGGTGTGGGAGTGGGAAGACTTCAGTAAGACCATTACAGTAGGTTAAAACAGGGTCTACATTCAGATCTGATTGTTGCTGCAAGTGCTGAGGCTTCCCAGCAGGATAAGAGTTGGCTGAGACCAGCCCAAGAGCAGGAGGAGGTGTTATTCTGGAGCAGTCTGGAGCAGCAAGGAGCTACTGCTCAGATTCAGCCAGCCAAGTCTTTCCAGGTCTTGCCAAAGATGAAGGTCAGAACTTACTACGTTTGAAGTGATGAGCAGTGCAGAAGGATAACGTCCATGTCTCTGCATCTCTAGTGACAGGATTGCTTTGCTTTACTTTTGTCTCTTAAGGGGAATTCCAGCCTGAAACTCTCCTGGATGGAAAGTGTTTCCTTTTACAATCTGTGATGGAGAACGTCCTCTATAGATTCCAGATGTGGATTACATCTTGCCTCTGGCAACTTGCTTTGTTTACTCAGGAATGGTCTCACCAAAGCACAGATAGATATGGAGAGAGCACAGAAACAAGATGGTGCCATTTGAGCAAGGAAAGCCAGACACGACTATCTATCATAGAATGTATTGTGTTGGAAGGGACCTCCTAAGGTCATCTAGCCCAAACCCTTTGCAACAAGCAGGGACATCACTACCTAGAATATATCGTTCAAATGTCCATCCAGCCTGACCTGTCTGCAGGGATGGGGCCTCCATCACCTCTGTAGGCCTGTTCCAGAGGAGCATCACCCTCAGAGTAAAGAGGTTTTTCCTAATGTCCAGCCTAAATCTACCCTTTCCCAGCTTCAAGCCATGCTCCCTCATCCCCCTGGCGTCTTCTATTTACCGTCACCTTATTATTTACTTTCTACCTTTACAGATGTTAGTAGAAGCTAGATTATCTCTCTTCACAGTGGGATCACCATCCATGCAGCACATTGGCTTCCGTGGGTTTAAAAATTGGCAGGAATCAAACCCCCAAGACTTGGGCTGACTGCAGCTGGACAGAGGTACCTTATGACAGGTCTACCTGGAACCATGTCCCACGGGGGTGGTGATGCCAGATGACCAAAGCTGTGATCGGATGCAGAAACAGAAACCAAGGAACAGGTTTCTTCTGCAGAGTAGTGAATAATTTTGCTCTACAGAGGCACTCCCTTGACCAATCTTCATTGATAATTATCATGCCCTTGAGGAAAGGTATTTTTAATGGGGAAGTGCTGTGTTTTCAGACAATATGCAGTTTCCCTCTTCCCTCCCTCTCCCTCCACAGCATGCAATAAATTCATTGCTAGATTTATTAAGAAACCTTCCTGATGATTTCCCAGAGTGCTTTATTTACTGGGAAAATACTCCAAGGGCTCTGCCTTGCCTATGCTGTGGAAAACTCCCACATGTTTCAAAAAGCTGTAGGTAAGACCTGTGATTAACTAGGGAAATATGAGAGCTCTGATTCTGCCGTGAGCTGGGAGATGAGCACAGCTCTAACATGGGATGAGGAGAAGCTTAGAGATGTTGTTTATTATTTGTATCATGATCTCCCAGAGGATCCCCTGTCCTGGATCAGGCACAGTGCAATCTCAAAACAAAAGTCTGAAGAGCTCTGTTCTTAGATTAGAGCAGGCAGATATGGCTTCTAATAACTGGAGTGGGTAGAGATGTTCCGTGGGGAATGCAGTAATTGAAATATCTCTCATTTGGTTCAGGCAAGAAAGAGGCAATATTTAACATGTGAACCTGTCAGCATCTGTTTAAGTGTTATGCAAGGGACAGTGCCAGAACACTGAGCTTTCAATTTGCTGCCCAGGTTGCTTCTGCAGTTTGAGGACTGGTCTGAAAAGATTGGCAGAAGTGAATCTCTGACACAGTTAGGGAGTCTTTCTGGGATGCAAGACAATGGGAAATGATACACACGATCAGAGACGAGCTTCAGGAGGTGATGGGAAAGGGAAGAGCTGTTAGGTGATGGCAGTCTTTGTTTTAAAATTTCTTTCCTCCATTTCCCCCTCAGATTTACTCAGCAGTGTCAGCCAAATACCATCTTGGCAGAAATTACTTGTTGAATGTGTGCTGGCAAAAGGGTTTGGGTTACTTGAATCCTGGGGGGACGACAAGCACTGCATTGTGCAGGTGTGAGTATTCTGGGCCTTCTTGGGGTTTGGTGTAGAGTTTCACCTGCACTGTTGTCATATGGTGCTTGGGTGCGTGTGGGGTGAGTTGATACGATCAAGGACACATTGCTGCTGGAGGGAGTCCAGCGTAGGGTGAAGAGGATGATGAAGGAAGTTGAGCACCTCTCTTATGAGGAGAGACTGAGGGAGCTGGATCTCTTTAGCTTGGAGAAGAGGAGACTGAGAGGTGCCCTCATTAATGTTTATAAATATTTGAAGGGCGGGTGTTAGGAGGATGGATCCAGGCTCTTCTCAGTGTCATCTAGTGATAGAACAAGGGGCAGTGGGTGTCAGCTGGAACACAGGAGGTTCCACATGAATACGAGAAGGAACTTCTTCCCAATGAGGGTGACAGAGCACTGGAACAGGCTGCCCAGGGAGGTTGTAGAGTCTCCTTCACTGGAGATGTTCAAGACCTGCCTGGATGTGTTCCTGTGTGACTTGGTCTAGGTGGTCCTGCTGTGGCAGAGGACTTGGACTAGATGATCTTTCGAGGTCCCTTCCAATCCCTAATGATTCTATGAAACACCCCCACATGGAACAAACTCTTCTGATTAGGAGCAGCAAATCTGCACTGCTGGCATTTATAGAATCATAGAGTCATTTGACTGCTTCTGTAGAAGAGCTGCTTCTCTGGATTCGCCATATCATAAGTTGGTTGTCTTTAAACCCTTGTAACTCCTCACCATGCTTTTTGCCCTGGTAACTTTTGGATTCCTTTGACGTTAAATGAGCGTCTTGCTTGCAGAGGTCTTAAGAGTTGATCAGTAGAGGTAGACCTGCAGCCTTGCCATCTGCTGCAAGGAAAGGCACGTTTCCTTTCTCACAGCCTTGTTTGGAGAACAAGTTCTGCAGATCTGGTTTTGATAAGTGGTGGGGGAACTGTTCACAGGGAAGCCACTTTGCTCTAGAACAGGTACGGGACTACTGAGTGCATAGTAATTACTTCAAAGTGTAGTCCCAGCCTAATCAAGAGGCAATGTGACCAGTACCTGCTTGCAGGAAATACAATCAGTGTGTCACGCAGTGGTAGGGTATTTGCTAAGCATATTCTTCATAGTTACCAAGTAATTTAGGAAAATTTACATGGTATTTGTGTCTGAAAGACAAGGAAAAGTCACCCAGCTGGGATCTCTGCAGAGGACTATAAGCTTTCTGCCAGCAGGATCTGAGAGCTTTTCCAAGACAAGAAACACTGGAGGAATTTGCTTTCTGCTTTTCTGTTTCTTTACAAAGCAAGTCTGCCTGCACAGCAGTACCGGTGGAAGCAGAGTCATCACTGTGTAGTCAGTGATTTGGGGTCCTTGGGAGGTGAATATTTTCCTTCATTTTCTGCCATGTGGATCATGTGTGGCAGCCATGAGAGTAGATTCACACAAGAAAGAGATAAACGAAGGCAGAACCACTCCTTTAATGAAAACAAAACATAAAACTTCCAAGTGTTGAAATGTCAGAACAGACTGCTCCATCTCCATGAGAGCCTGAGCGCTGAACCTCTTGCTGGGATCTCAGGCAGGATAAGGGACCTTCAACCCAAGTGTCACCAAGTGCAGAGGTAGCAAGTGATGATTTTTGCCCGAAGTGCCATGGGCTCGCGGGACGGTTGCAGCAGGATTTCTGCTCCACGCGTGTGAGCTGCGCCGCAGCAGCAGGGAACAGTAAAATGTATGGCTGTACCTGTGCTAATGACCTGCAGCAGCAAAACAGACATTTGTCCCACGCAGCCTCTGTTAAAACACAGCAGCATCTTTCCCCTTTCTCTCGGTAGGAGAGCGAATGGTGTTTACTAACTGTCCTTCTTTCTGCTTTAGGAAATACCTTGCTTTGCTAAATCATAGACGGCAGCCTGCTAGAGCTGTGTCCTCATTTACACAGAGACCAGAGGGAGGGATGTGTGTGTGGGGGGGCTGTATCAGCCAACACACATCCTTGAGGTAGCTCTTTTCATTGCTTCACTTGGCCTTAATTACATTATACCACCCTCTCAAGAGACATCCCTGGTGCTTTGGGCTTTCGTAAAGCAATACTTCATTTTCTTTGTCATTAAATAGTAACTACGTGTTAGGGCAATTTAACATTCTGCTTTGCCTTCACCTCCTAACAAGGATGTGCTCCTACACATCCCAAGTATAAGTAGACCACCGTTTTGGCATTTTAGCTATTGAGAATTTGAGGGTTTCCTCTAACAAAAATAATTCATTCCCAAAAAACCAATTAGCAGCCAGTCTCTCTGCTGCTCACAGAACCACAGAACATCAGGGATTGGAAGGGGCATCAAAAGATCATCTAGTCCAATCCCCCAGCCACAGCAGGATCACCTAGATCAAGTCACACAGGAACGTATCCAGGTGGGTTTTAAATGTCTCCAGAGAAGGAGATTGCTTTTGGGTTTGTTCTGCACATTGACTTTTGGTTGAATTGGTGGGTTTTTTACTGGTACCTTGCAGCCAGTGCTAAACAGGTAAAAACCACAGCTACCACGCTTTCTGCAAAATGAACTGGGCTAATCCTTTGTATTCAAACCAGCCCTCACCTCGCTATTGATAAATACAGCTTGCTCTCTAGTGCCAGTGAATGCAAATGCTGTTTGCAGAAATAGTGCTGTCCTGGCCGCTTCTCATTATCATGCTTTTATTGCCAGGAATCCTGGAGCTTTTTAGTAGCTCCCAAATCAATAAAGCTGTGACATTCATACATTTCTCAATGCCGCCGCGCATGGTGCAGCTTGAAAGCATGTGCTTCTCAGGGGCTGTACCTGATACTGGTACTTGTGTACTCGTATAACCCTTCTCATCTAGTCTTTACAGATCTTAATTAAGATTTACAGTGCTGCTCTGGAGTGGATCTTTGTGCCTGGGTAAATTGAGATGGCCAGATGTTAGAGGGGAGGTTTTCAGAAAAGCTCAGGCTTTTAGGCAAAAGCATTCGGCTCCCAAAGCAGGGACCTTGTTGAGAGCCAGGATGCTTTGCAAGGAAAAGCTGCCTGTCTCTGAAGTCAGTACAGAAGCCAGGGACTGCAACCCAGGAGTCCTGACACCTGCCTTTGGAGACATTTGCTTCTCTTCTCGTTCCGTTTCTGGCACATTTCCTCAAACATTTTTAATTTTAGACCATCTGTTGCACCCAAGAGTGTATCTTCCCTCCCCTTCTCAAATCTGGGGAGGTTTCCCTTACAGGCTTTAAAAATAACTAAATAAACAGTTATTTATTAAACAGCAAAAATAACTAACCAAACACAATCAATTTGATTCACTCTAGCTTCCGGAAACACTGTGCTGGAGACAAGGCTTCCAATTTCCTACATGAGTCACCATGTTCTTGGATTCAACCTGTCAAACTGTATCAGCAAATCATATTATATAATGTAATGTAACAAGACACAACTGCCTGTGTTTAACCTAGAAAAGATTAAAAAACATGACCTACCACAGTCATTGGGCTGTCCTGGCAGAATTGTCATCCTCTTTCCCATCCAGCTGCCCACCCCTGCTGCCCTCCCCAGCCCGCGATGCTGGAAGAAAACGTGTCATTTTTAGGAGCAAAGCTGTGAGCAGTTCTGGTGACAGGGAAACAAATCCTGCTTGTGCCACTTCTCAGGTTTGGATGCTCACTCGAGGGACCGGGTCATGTCCAGGTCATGTTGAGGGTTTCCTGTGTTCTAATTACACAGAACCAGTTTCCCCTGGTCCAAAGCTCAGATGTTAACTGTGGCGTGGGTGGGAAGCCTTTTGAACTGCCAGTGTCGCCGTGTTCTCAGTTCACATGTGAGGTAGATGAAAAAGGGATGTGAAGAAGTGATAAAAAGCCATTCTCCTTTTCTTCTTCAGCTGTACAGGATGAGGGATATCTGAGGCTTTTAACTCTGTTTCTGGGTCTTGTATTTCCCTGGTGCAAGGCACAATCCAGGTGCTGCCAAGAGAATTTAAGGGAGGGGTTGAGCTGGGGGATACTACAGAACTATGCTGCTTTCTCCTTAGCTCTGGCCTCTGGGGTTGCAGGGCAGGCTCCCTGCCAGCGTTACAGAGAGCTCTGCAGCAGGCTGGGGAAGCCAAGAAGGTGTGTGAGTGCAGATGGTTTCAGTGTGGGGGCATGCAGGCACCTCTGGTCTGCCTGGGGTCACATCCCAGCTGGCCTTAATTCTTGGACAAGGAGGAGACAGCCCTCAGTGTTCATTTTCCCCTTGTAGCCTGGTATCTGCATCTCTCTACTCAAAAATCCTACTGCAAAGGATCATCTCATCGCTTGAGCAGGTGAGCTGTGGGGTTTTTATTGAATGTTTTTTTAAATGGGTTTTTTTTCTGGTGCAGAACTGGAGCTTTTTGTGGTGATTCTGAGAAAGGAAAGCTGTGAATAGGGTGCAGCTCCCAGAGCCCTGGCAGGTTCCTCTTGCTGTGGCTGGCCTGGCTGCAGGGGCTGCCTGTGTTTATGCAGTGTCTGAGGATGTGGGAACTGTGGGAGGAACAGGTTTCAGTGCCTGGGCTTTCTCATTTCCCCAGAGACTTCCCCATTTTGTCTCCCAGGGCTCAGTGAGCAGCAGCCCATAATTTACTTTAACAATCTCTGGACCTTTTATGTCTTTGGTGTTGACTTTGGCAGGGAAAATCATCACACTTGATTGATGGGCAGAGATTTAGCAGGAGGAAGAGGAAAGGAGCAAGGCTCTTGTTTTAAGGGTGATGAGGAAAATTGTTCCTCAGGAATCCCAGTCCAAGGGACAAAAGTTACAGGGCAGCAGGGGTGTTTTTGAAATGCATCATCTGGCAGGGCTAGAGGGGAATCAATGGAAGGAGCTTGCCCAGCCTTCTTTTAAGCAAGTGTGGCAGTGGTGCACCTCTCTGCAAAGCTGTTATGGAGAAATGTCTCAGGGGAGGAGATTTTAATGTCTTTCAGCATGAGGTAAATGATCCCATGCTGACCGAGGATGGCACTCTCTCGGTGCCAGCATCCTCCATGAACAGCCAGTCCCTGAGCAAAGCCATAGCTGGTCCTTTATGGGACGCAGCAAGGAATCTGGCACTAAGTCTGCCTTGCTACCAGTTACATTTTGGGGAAAAAAAGCCCAAACTACCAAACAAGTCCCAAGAACAACAACAGCAACAAAATCCTCAAGCTGTGCTGGAACAGAAAGTAATTAAGAAATATTTCATATCTCCAAGCGGCCCTGAAATTTTTATTCCTGTGCATGAAGCTCCGTAGGCTCCTTGCGGGCGGCTGCTGCTGCTGCCGCCGCCGCCTTTCAGAACAATAAATCCTGTTGCCTTTGGAGCCTGACAGCCAGTCCGGGATGTGATCAGAAAACCAACGGGAGCTCTCTGTAAGGTTTAGTCCTTGCCTGCATCAAGCCTGCTTGTATCAGCTAAGCCAGGGTGTGCTCCAGGAGCAAGCCAGTAAGGCAAAACAGTGACCTTTCTTGGGATAATGAAGATCAGAAGAGGTGGGGAGTGGGGCAAGGAGGAGGAATGGGGAGAGGGGGAACTTGGATAAATAAGCTCCTAGCTGCAGTATTCATATCCCAAACCTGAGAGAATCAATCAATCGGCTTACATCCAGCCCTGTGAGTATTTATGGTCCTGCCAAGGTTGCTGGGCCTGGAATTGGACTCATCTGGAAATAAATATCAGTGTGCTTTAAGCTCCCTGCCAGCCAGCTGTCTACTGCTGCCCCGGTGCGATGCTGTCTGGCGGGGCTGTGCCTGGTGCAGGGCTGTGGGAGCTGGGGCTGAGGCTTGGTGTCTTTGGGTGTTCTCACAAGGCAGCGGCAAATGGCTGTCACCCCACCTGGATGAGTTTGCAGAGACCAAACACCCAGTGCTGTTGGCAGCTGCTCTGGGAGGAGACAGAGAAGTGAGCAGTCTGGTTTTCTTTCTCCTACTGTTAATCACAGAAGAAAGCATTTCTCAAACTGCGACCCAATTAGTTTCTAAAACCATTAACTGCAAGAAAACCTCTGGTTACCTTAGTTTGTTGTCTACAGTTTTAATTCTTCCAGGTCTAAATGATGGGAAATCCTATGGCTCTTCTCCCTCCCATCAATCTTACTCTACAAAATCCACGAAACTGCTGGGCTCGTGCTGCACAAAGTGGCCCTACAGAGCCGTCCATCCAATTAGCGGCTGGAGCAGTAACAGTTATTAGCAGCTAAGCCCTCTGGTAGCACACACACAGTGCAGGGACAAGACTTCTCTGCTTCCTCACCCTGCAGGTGATGGGGGACACGACATTCTCGGTCTGAGCCAGGCAGGCTCCAGCAAGCCTTTGGTCATGAGTCAGCTTGCAGGGTGTGAGTTGAGCTCCCTTGCTTTTCCTCACATTTGCCATCATGTAAAGCAGGATGGATGGGATGTTTTCGTCAGGGAGGGTGACTCACTCCACTTTTTCATGATTAAGAAGAAAAGTTATGATTCCATATTACTTTTGGATAAAAAGAAACAGAACATTCATTATTTTCAAACAAACGCTTCACTTCACAGCTTTATGCTCCGTATTTTTTTAAGCACTCCCTTTTGCAGTCTAGAATAATTACAATTTTCAAAAAGAAAAGTCATTTTAAGGTGAAAACCCCATCTGTTTTATTTACAGCAAATCAAATGGGATATTAACTTCACTAATTTAATTTTTTCACCAGGGAAACCTTTGTCAAAAGTGACAGTTTCTCTGTAAGCCCTCTCTCGCATCTCAAAGACTCTATTATTAGATCTTGAACTGAAGGGTACACAGGTACGTTCACTCAGCAGATGATTTTGTTCCTTATCAACTATCCAGAGCATAGATGATGCAATTTGTTGGACCTTGAAAAGTTTTCTCATGAGGTTTTCACGTGAGGAGCAGAGAGGGAAGCAAAAGCTCCAAAACCTTGTGGGAAGCACCAATTGAAAGGTGCTTCTCCTGTGCTCAAACCCCAGCTTCTTCCTTCTGTCCCAGCTGTGGTGCCTAAGCTGCAGCAGCTGCCAACCAACTGGCATGGCCAGAACTCCCTGGAGAATGCAGGCAGCTGCCATGCTCAGAGTCTTTCCCCTTCTATTCCTCAGAACACTGACTCGGGGAAACCCATTGAGTCCATTTCTTTATCTTCCCCCTCTTCTGCTTTCTTCCTTCCTCCTCATTCTCTTCATGTTTTCTCTCCGCTCCTCCTTCCATGCATGAACTAATTGATGTCTGATCTATTCAGAGGTTTGGCCCTAAAAAGTAACCTTCAGTTAACTGCTCACATAACTTGCCTGTCACTTTTGATAACAGTCAGGGCATCATTTTTGCAAGTGTTCAACAGTAAAATTACTGCTTTGCTCTTGTCAAGCAAATGAGCCCTGAGGCTCGTGTGAGAACCATTAATGATTGTGCCACGGCGGGACTGGTGCACTGGGCAGCCTGCAGAAGCGCTGCTTCTCGATTCACTCTGCCCCTGCCAAGCAGTTTAGGTTTAATTAACCTGCATTAATGCCTGCTGGGACAGCATTTTCCTCGCCTCCTTTTTCAGGAGGGTCAAGTGGGGCTGGAGACAGCTGCTGGTGTCTCAGGTGCTCTGTGTACGTGGCTGGGATCCTGGAAATGTTTATGTCTGTGGTGTGGAAATAAACTGGTTTTATTATGCTCATAAAACCTGCTGGCTATAGCCTTGGGCTTTGCCAGACTTGCTGAGCTGCTGGAGAGAATTGTTGACTGAACATAAAAATGTTGCAGCCCACGGTGCTGGGTTACTTGACTGTGGTCTGCGATGTGTGTTAGTAGGGACGGTGGGCTGCAGCACTTCTGCAGGGCTCTGCGAGTGTGTGGGCAGTTCAGCTCTCCAGAAGGTGTGTTTGCCCTGTGTATCTGTGCAGCAAATGATGAAATTTACTTTCTAATGGCAGAGAATGGGATGTCTTGCTGAGCCTGCACCTGGCTGTTACCAGAAGTGTGAGCATCTACCACAAGGACAGAAGTACCTTGAGAGGCTAATTTGGTGATGATTGACAGAAGGAGCTAGGTGACAATTCCACATGTGACACTGAAGTTCGAGAGATCTTGAAGGCAGCTGGCAATATATAAAAAGGGGGCCTGTTCTCAGGTGTTGTGGATGCCCCACTACTCCGTGGCTTTGGACAGGAGTTGGGTTTTGGCAGCCCTGGAGGCAGAGGACAAGAGCTTGTTTGTGGGTCACCTGATGGTTGATAGCAAAGTAGGCATCTAAATCCTGCTTGTGCTCCATGTGTGGTGCTTCCAGCACAGTTAAAGCCTCTTAGAGGCTTCCCTGTGAGAAATACCCAAGGAAGAAGGGGAAGTCAGGACCCAAACCCTGTTCTTATCAGTGAGCTTTTGTTTTTCATCCTGATGGGTTCTAACATGTTGTCACTGATTTACATGTTTTTCCGACTGGACTCAATGCACCTCCTGACTTTCCATGCTTTTTGCCACTTTTGGAGGCTATTTCCTTGCTGTTATGTCTTCCTTAGCTTTCTCTTTCCAACACTTCCTCTCTGAGGATGGTATTTCCCAAACTCTGTTGGTGTTTGAGTAATGAAGGAAGAAATTTCCCTTCACTGCAGCCCTGCTCAGCTGTCAGAGCTGGATCCCTTCAGATAGAAAGAGTGATAAGATGGTTAACAGCCACAACAGCGGGTGGAATGGCCACGAGGTGTTGAGTTCACCTTTCGGAAGCTACCTTCAGAGACAAGTGTAGGGTGGTTGTCCTATCAATGGTCTTACACTGTCACTGGCTTCTAGCATTTTCCTTCCAGGCTGCAGTGACCTGATCACCAGAGATGTCCTTTTTGAACAGTGTTTGCTGGTGTCATCCTGTGGCTTGATAAGCAAAGGAAAGGAATGACTAGTGAAGTGCTCATGAGCACACATTTACATAGGTTAATTGCGAGGGGTAAGGGAAGATCAATTCGATTTTTAATGGGGTGCTGATAAAGACATCTTCCTGACAGGGCTTCTCACATCTTTCCTTGACATTGTATTATATTTTTTAGGCCTCAGCAGGCTGTAGCCAAGGATTTAGCAAGACCTCAGGGCCATATCAGACCTTGCTTTTGTAATTCCGGATTTAGGTGTGCTGTGTGTGTTGGATGCATCTATCACAGAGCATTAGGGATTGGAAGGGACCTCGAAAGATCATCTAGTCCAATTATCCCACTGCAGCAGGATCCCCTAGATTCAGTTGCACAGGAGCATATCCAGGCAGATTTTAAACATCTTCAGAGAAGGAGACTCCACAACCCCCCTGGGCAGCCTGTTCCAGCGCTCCGTCACCCTCACCGGGAAGAAGTTCCTTCTCAGGTTGATGTGGAACCTGCTATGTTCCAGCTGACACCCATTCCCCTTGTTCTATCATTGGATGCCACTGAGGAGAGCCTGGCTCCATCCTCCTGCCACCCACCCTTCATGTATTTATAAACATTCATGAGGTCACTCCTCAGTCTCCTTTTTCCCAGCTCAAGAGACCCAGGTCCCTCAGCCTTTCCTCATCAGGGAGATGTTCCCCTCCCTTCATCAACTTTGTGGCTCTGTGCTAGACTCTCTCCAGCAGTTCTGTGTCCTTCTTGAACTGAGGGGCCCAGAACTGGACACAATATTCCAGATGTGGTTTCACCAGGGCAGAGTAGAGGGGGAGGAGAACCTCTCTTGATCTGCTAACCGCCCCTCTTCAGATCCACTCCACGATGCCATTGGCCTTCTTGACCACAGGGGTACACTAAGTATTGTAGTCCAGTGAGGGGATTTTGAAGCGGGGATCTACTATGATTTGGATATATAACCACCATTCTGGGTCCTGGTGAAACACTTCTGTAAATTTGCATCAACAAAGATGAAGAATAGATGGGTTTAAGGCATCTGAGTACTTCACCCACGTTTGTAAGAACCGGAATGTCATTATTGCTAGCAGAGGTCTACAGTCATCCTATTGCCTGAGCTACCTGTGAATGGTTGTAATTGATCCTGGGCTAAGCACCACATTACTCTTGGTAAACCACTTCTGCTACCTGAGCAAACTAGCTTAGAGCTGGTTCTGTCATGTCCACATTAGTCTGCCATCTGCCACCTACACCAAACCTCTCCTTGGCTGCACTCCAGAGCTCTTGCAGGTTTTGCAGATGCTCAGGCACCTCTGTGGTTGCAGGATGGGGGTTTAAATCAAACAGAGCATTGATGTGGAGATGAAATTAATTAATGTCCCTGCTATTAAATTACTGTCTCTAAGGGAAGACTTTTATTTTGCCTCTAAGATGACAGCATTTCATTAGAAAAGAAAAGATTTGGAGAGCCCAAGCTTTGAAACTTTTTTTTTTGAGGTTTATTTATAATAAGTAGCGGTTGCATCATTTTTCTTGTGATCTGAGCAGAATACAGAGTTTTGGCCCTCTGCTTCTTGGTGGGAGAATTGTAATGAAAAATCTACTCCTGCAAACTCCTAGGTTGCAAAAGAGCCCTTTCCACTTTTTATGGACCAGTACCTGACTGGTTCCACAAATCAGCAGCTGAACATCTCTATGGGGCAGTCACTCTTTGGTCTATATATTCATTTAGTTTGTTTGCTCATTTATTGAGGAGCGATCAGAAGAGCTTGGGCTCTTTAGTTTGAAGAAGAGGAGGCTGAGAGAAGACCTCATCACTCTCTACAACTACCTGAAAGGATGTTGTGGAGATGTTGGTGCTGGTCTCTTGTCACAAGCAATTACACAGAATCACAGAACATTAGGGATTGGAAGGGACCTCGAAAGATCATCTAGTCCAATCCCCCTGACACAGCAGGATCCCCTAGACCAAGTCACACAGGAATATAACCAGACAGGTTTTAAACGTCTCCAGAGAAGGAGACTCCACAACCCCCCTGGGCAGCCTGTTTCAGTGCTCTGTCACCCTCATCATGAAGAAGTTCCTTCTCATATTTATATGGAACCTCCTATGTTCCAGCTCACACCCGTTGCCCCTTGTCCTAGTGATAGAACATCAGGGAATGGATTCAACCTACAACAGGATAGGTTTAGATTCAACATTAGGAAAAATATTTTCACTGAAAGAGTGGTCAGGCACTGGAACAGGCTGCCCAGGGATGTGGTTGAGTCACCATCTCTGGATGTGTTTAAAGATCATCTAGATGTGGCGTTGGGGGATATGGTTTAAGGGTGAACTTTGTAGAGTAGGGTTCATGGTTGGACTTGATGATCCCAAGAGTCTTTTCAAACCAGAATGATTCTGTGGTTTCCAACAATGTATGGGCAAGGCTGCATAGTCCCCGAGAGCCTGGATCAGCCATGGGCTGCTGGTTAGCAACTCTAGTGCTAGACCGACTGGGATCTGAGAGGAAGAAAGGACCCTTCCTGGACTTCCAGCCTTGTTCTGCTTCAAATGAGAAACGATTTGGTTTGCTCTTACAGCACTGGACATTTACAAATTCCTTGTTTCTGGCTACACTGAGAGGCAGAGGAAGTAAATGAGAAGTAAGGCAGAATTTAGGCAAAAGTGCTGCAACAAAAAAGTGGGACTCTGAGGGAGAGTTGCAGCCATCGGCACCGTGAGAGAAGTGGGTCCACGATTTTTGCTGTGTGTCTGCTACCCACTGACCATCCTGCTGACAGTGGCAAATTCTTGAGCTTGGCACTACTGAACTAAATTGATCAACAGCCTTTTGCAGGAGTGGAGAGGTCAGGGTAGAGGTGCTACGGTCAGGAAGGTTTGTACAGCAGCTGCCCATATGACACCTAACTGCAGCCAGAGCTGTCATTTTCTCGCTGTCAGAGGCATTAAATTAGATTAAAATAAATAAATAACCTCCCCTACCCCTGCAGTAGACACCTCTATTTTTATTATATGAACTAGGCAAAAAAATACACCTGGAGGGTGCATATAATTTATTTAGAAAAGTACAAATGGAGAATATCTGCAGATGATGAAAAAAAATCCCCAGTCCTTGGGGTTATTTGATCTGCTAATTATCCATAGTTCGGAATCCATTATTCACACTTTTCTGCTTTCCTTCAAGAAATCTATTTGGCAGACATGTATGGGTTTTTTTAAATATAGTTTTCTGTGAGATCAGCAGGAAAAAAAGAATCATAGAATCATAGACAAGAAAAATTCAAGTTGTGAACTATTAATAAAACACAAACACGCAACAGCCGCTTCTGTTTGATGTTCCCCAGTAAGCAGCCTGAGACTGGGATCTCTGCTGTGTTGGTACCTTGGATCACTGGGAGGAACAAAGTTTTGCAAAGTTGACTTTGCCCAGTCAAATAGCCAAGGGCAAGCTGCAGCTCCGTTTGGAAGCGTGCTTGGCACACAGCACTGGTGACTCATGTATATTAACAGCAGTGGGGGTTTGGATCTCCTGCACCTTGTTACTGTAATGCCAAGAGATTCATCAGTACAGACGCCGTCCTGCACACTCCCCTCCAGAAAGACCCAAACTCAGGAGGCCTTGGGAGCTCTACTTTACGAAATCCAAAGCTTGCTGGAAAGATTGCCTGTGACTGAAATGGGCTGTGGGACTATCTAAAACAGTCCCATGTGGTCAGGCATCGGACTCAAACCTCTGTATCATGTTTTACACCCTGAACATTCTGCCGTATCACGGACAAGGTCACCTTTGCAATGCTGGTGAAATAAGACAGTGCTGCTCTCTGAGAGGGAGCTCACAGCCATGGAGGGGGTTTATGAGGATAGAATCATTAGGGATTGGAAGGAACCTCGAAAGATCATCCAGTCCAATCCCCCTGCCACAGCAGGATCACCAAGACCAAGTCATACAGTCAGTCAGGGTTAGAAGGGACCACAGGATCACCCAGTTCCAGCTCCCCTGGGCAGGGACACCCCACCCTAGATCAGGCAGAGGTTTGTTGGCTGAGAGAGGGGTTTTAGATATCTCCCCCTTATTTTTACTGGGCAGATTTCTTGTTGTCATTAATGAGTTAATGTAGAGATGGCTTCTCCAGCACTGTAATATATCTCCCCTAACTCTGCCTTCACTCTTTCTTGTGGACGTAGCTGCTCTCAGTTTTCTGCTTGGTATCTCCAGCTGTAACGTGGCTAAGCTATATTCATGTAATCAAAGTGAAGGGAAAGCTCTTGATATCCTGCAGAAAGAAGCATGCTTCTGGTCCTGGTATCACCAGCTCATGCTGGAGAAAATGGAATTAAATGGTCAGACACACAAGGGAAACCTGAGGCAGTTTGGTGTCTCATCCTTCTGTGAGTTTGTCCCTCCTTCTGCACATTTCTGCTGCTCCTCCTCCAGTTCTGTGCACCTCCAGAAGTCCTTGTACTCCTGCAGGAGCAGGAATTAGCCAAGAAATGGACAAATTTACCTTAACTTGGTACCTGTTCTGTGAGTGCCTCGAGCAGGGTGTCACCTCTCAGGGTGCCACTCCTGTTGCCCCAATTTTGGAGGTGTTGTAGGGAATGTGATAAAAATGCTGCAGCTACTGCTTGCTCTTGGAAAACACAGAGATCTTCTGTGAGAGTATTTCCAAAAGTGTGTGGCCTCTGTGAGAGCCACAAGCCTAAGAAAGACTTAACCCATACACAGACAGCTAGAATTTACCTTCACAGTCTATAGTTCTCTCTCAAAGCTAGAGAACACTCTGTTAAAGTGGGATTTTTATGCTTCTCTCTATACACTGGCAGATATATTTCACCTGCTAGGATCTCTGTTTTCTGAGTGCTCCATTGGAACTCTGAACTCTGGAGGCAGATGAGCACAGGAGTCTGGTGGTATTTGCAAAAATACTTCATATCCCATAGCTGATGAGAGGAGACCAACGGAGCTTTAGTCAACTCTGGGGAGAAGGTTAAGACATTTTCAGAGTCCATCTCTGCAAATACTGTTGTAGTTTATGTCTTCTTCAAGACAGAAGACCAATTGGACGTGGTTTTTATAGTCACCAAGTGAGAACAAAATGGAAACACGTTCTTAGAGATATGTGAAAGATGTTCCACAGCTAGAGATACTGGTCTGAGGTTATAGGTGAAGGTTGGACTTGATGATCCTGGAGGTCCTTTCCAGCCATAATGACTCTATGATTCAATGGTATGTGCACTGGGAGGATCATTCTGAAAGATCACAGACTTTCAGAAGAAGGTGCATTCCAGACTCTAGAGCTTTCTTTTTCCCACACATTATCTGGATGTTAGTGCTCTTTTAGGAAGGTTTCCATGGGGTAGGTCTGTCATTTCCCAAGGCAGAAAGTCTGTCCAGGCTCCAAAATCTGGCTATCAGCCCACTGAGATGTTATCCTTGTCAACCACAGTAGAAGTGGGTTGAATCTGGTGAGTTGAGTTGCATACCTCAGATGTAGGTTGCATTCAAGAAGGTGGGAACCATTTGGGAAGTAGAGCATTTGAACAACAAAGGCACCTGAGTTGTCTTATATTGCAAGTGTGACTTTTTTATACTGCAGTAGAGCAGGTGATTTCAAGAACAGGATAGACAGTCAAAACATTGATCAGAGTCTCCCTGAGTTTCCTAAGTCTACCTGCAGTTCATCCAGGATGGACCAGGAGACAAAGGGGATGCTCTGACTCTGGATGACTCATTTATTTGAATGTAGGTCAGAAAGTCACATTAGAACTGTGGTAGGGAATAGCACTTTGCATGAGGTCACCATGCAGACCAGTGAACAACTGACCCAAAACCATTTGTGTCCATTCACGCCCACTGGTCAGGGCATGTCAGCCTAGCTGCAGCTCCGCTCATCCTCTCATAAAACAGTGGCTAAGCTCCAGCACCAGCATGGACTGACCTTTCTATAAACACACTGCTGCCTTACATCAGTTGAGTCTCTGGCCCAATTATTTTTAAATGCCACTGTTTGCCAACCTTGCATTGTTCCTGCAAACCAACTGAGTGTGCTAGGAGAGCATAATTAGAGAGAACACAGTAATTAATACTGCTGATAATAACCCAGAGGTGTAATTTAGCTGCCTGACTTACGCCGAATTCCCTGGGCTGGAGGAGGAGGAAAAGGCACCTGCTGAAGTCTTTCACAGCAGCTTAGCTCTCTGCAGGAGGCAATCACACACCGAGCAAACAGAAGCCCCTGAGGTCTCTCCTGAGCCGCTAATGATTGCCTTGCAGACAGTGATGGCATGTCAGTATTGATTATTTTCCTATTATAAACTCCTTCCTCTTGTCCCTTTTTGCCATGATCTGTTGGGTAAACACAGGAAACAAGTACGTGCAGCTGAGATTTGTGGTTATGAAGTGTTTGGATGAGGAGAAGGGGGAGACATCGGTTCAGCGGGCAGTTAGTTCTTGGTCCTAGAAAGCAGCCACAGTTAAACTAAAACCCGGTGGGACGGGGCGGTGTAAGGATGAAAATCATCCTTCTGGTCTATGCAGGTTTTTCTACACTGACATTGTAAGAGGTGGTTTTTAACCCTGACTGCTGTCTTGAGCACTACTGTGGTTGGCCCTTTATATGTGAGTCCAAGGCAGGGCTATTTCTGTTTCTTAAAGCAGTCTCTCCAAATGCTTCATGGACTTTTTCCCAGAGGTGCTTGGAAGATATCTTTTGTCAGTTGTGGCATCTTACTGGCTTTGTCAGGGTTGAATGTGGGTGAGATGCAAGTTGTTTCCCACTAACTTTTGTGGTCACTGACACTATCCTGTGCCTCAGGTTTTCATTAACACCGGCAGCTATTGAAAATCCACAGCACTGAGTTTTCCTTCTCCTAACACTCCGAGAAGCTTGGCAGAACAGATGTGCACCTGCCCAAGTAAATCAAACTGTAGTTGCACGTGTGCCAACGTGTGGTTGTGTGTTTTCTTCTGATTTTGCTTTCTTTTTTTGCACGTGGCATTTGGACTGTTACCTCCCAAACCTTGTTCTTTTAATGATAAATGAATAAGGATCTATTCAGCGCATCAGAGTGCATCAGGAGACGTGGGCAGTCCTAGTGACCTTGAATGAGTGTTTTCTCTCCCTACATCTGTTCCTTCACAGAGGTTTTTGAATGAAATAATTGTTACTGATGTCTATTATCAGCTCTTAGTGTCTGGACGTACCTGTCCTTGTGTCATGACAGCAGTACATCTTGCTTGCATAGAAGTTGGACATCTAGTCTACATTAATTGTCTAATCTCCCAAGAATGATTTAGTCCATCCCAAAATAACTTTCTAAAGAAGGTATGGTGAATCGTTTTCCTGACTTGTCCTTTCTCTGTTCGCTGGTAGAACGGGCAGCTAATGAGACTAGATGTCTAATTTTTAAAAGGTGAAAATGTAAGTAAGAGGGAGTTCACCCACAAAATGCAGATGCGAGAGTTTGGAAAAGAAAACCTTTTCCTTTTTCATTGTGGATTTTTTACAGGTTTTTCTTTGTGTGTAGCACAAAGGCTCGTGCTAGATACATTGCAGAATCACAGAACATTAGAGTTTGGAAGGGACCGCGAAAGATCATCCAGTCCAATCCCCCCAGCACAGCAGGGTCACCTAGATCCAGTCACACAGGAACATGTCCAGATGGATTGTAAATGTCTGTGGAGAAGGAGACTCCACAACCCCCCTGAGCAGCCTGTTCCTGTGCTCTGTCACCCTCATTGTGAAGAAGTTCCTTCTTACATTTGTGCTGAACCTCCTGTGTTCCAGCTCACACCCATTGCCCCTTGTCCTATCATTAGATGACACTGAGCAGAGCCAGACTCCATCCTTCTGACAATAAGACAATAATCTTATCCTGCTGGGACAAGTAGCCCTGTTCCTGCCTGATTAGTGCTGGTTTATTTTCTGGGAATAAGGTGTTTTGTGCTTCATTTGTCAGTAAGTGTATTATAGTAACTCTTGTTGTCCTCTGTGATGGTTAGAAAGGGTTTGGAGGTTTGGTTTTTGTTTTGATTTTATTTTACTTCTTCTTTTCCCTTCCTCTTCTGCCTGTCAGGGTGAATTTGTATCTTCTGGCAATGTTGGGGAGGTGGGAAAGATGTCAAAAAGAGGATGTAAAATGCATTTTAAAGTGAGCTGTTAGGAATCGGTTTGACATTTCTGACAAAGAGAAAGGTTACTGCACACAGCTTTTCAGCTCCTATCTTCTCATTCCTCTTCTTGTCAATCACAAGTGGAACCAGAGGAATTCCTCATCATGGCTGGCTTGTCCCGTGCACACAGCTAATCTGGCAGGAAAGCTTTTCTCTGCGTACAGGCACTAATCACAGCATCACATTAGGGATTGGAAGGGACCTCGGAAGATCAGCTAGTCCAATCCCTCTGCCACAGCAGGGTCACACAGACCAAGTTGCACAGGAACACATCCAGGTGGGTTTTAAATGTCTCCAGAGAAGGAGACTCCACAACCGCCCCTGGACAGCCAGTGCTCTGTCACCCTCATCATAAGATCACACTCTGCAGGATGTTTCTAACACATGGGTACGCCTGTCCTTACCAGTGTCTCCTGGGCATCTGGTAAGCTGGTTGGCCAGTTCAGAGGTAGCCCAGGTCTCTCACCCCACAATTTGTTTAATTCTTTTTTGCAAGAGTGAAAAGTACCTACTCATTCAAACTTGTCTCCTTCAGGGAGACCTTGAACCTTAAGTGAACTTTATTGGCTTGGTTCAGAAGTTCAAGATTACAGAATTGGAGCCATCTGCATGATCTAGAGAACCTTTGTGCTGTCGATAACACTGATGCCAAGCTTGGCACCCATCAACATTTGGCCTGGCTCACTGTCTGGTCACCTGCTTGGGGAGAAGGAAGGAGCAATCTAGACCTAAAAGTTGAAAGGCAGCCCGATAATGGGAATGAGAGAAGAAAAGGCCAATGGGCTCAAGAAGGAGCTTTGCTGGTGGAAACACAGCTCTTCAGTGCAGACATATTTTACTACTAATGCCTTAAATTGCAAATGAGTTGAATTGAAACAAGGGAAATCAGCATGTGTGAGCATGCACTTAACTAACAGGTGCTTACATCATGTTTGGTTCCTGGATAACTCAGGAATAGGAGAAACTAAAAGCATTTCAGTTTGCTAGGAGGAGCCATAACTAGTTGGTAATAGCGCTTCACTTCTTCACCAGTGTTATCATAGGACTGGCCTAACAGCTTTAGTTCCTTAGTTTGTAATATGAAAGAGTCAAGCACTTTGAATATTTTGGTAAAAATATGCAAAGCTGATTGTTTTTCCAAAAGCAACTGAAAACACAAACTTATTTGAGGAAACTCTCAAGTGTCTTTTCTTTAGCAGAGCATTAACGTCTTCCAATGCAGATGGAGTAAACAAGTTGCATTAATTCTCCTAGCCAGTGCTTAATGGTTGTGTGGGTGTCGCATGGCGGGGAGGGAGGACAAATATCCCCTTAGAGCTTTCACCTCCTCTTCCTATTTGCAACTCCTGGTTTTGCTTTTTTGTCTTCCTGGACTAAAACCAAAGGCAACATTTTTTAGAGGCCCTGAGAAGCCCTCGGTGTCGGAGCTTTTCTTGGCAGCAGCAGAGCACGACTGCAAAGCAGAAAAGAAGTGCCTTATTTAGCAAGCAGTTGTTGCTCTCCAAGTTGATGAAACAATTAGCAGGAGATGATGCCCTGTTGCCATTCTGCTCTTTTAATAGCACCAGAGTGCTCCTTTGCCAGGACAAGTCTCTTTGTAGCTTTAATAACCCAAGTGAAACCACACGCCACTTCCCTCAAGTTTGACTTTCCAAGCCTCATAGAGGGAAGATTTAGCTGGCAAAGGGGAGCGTGTTCCTCCTGAAGGAGGAAAGTGGTCTGTCAGTAAGAATACTCTCTGCCTATTAAAGCAATTAATACAAACTAGAGCAAATCCTCTCCTTAAAATGTCTTTAGCAGACAGAAAGAGCATCACATGGCAGACACTGGCCTGATTCCCCCGTGCTGGTACAAGCTGTGCAGCGCGTTGTCCACTGAGCATTGGGGTGAGACCTGCTCTGATCCACACAAGAGTGACAGCTTTCCATACCCCTGACAGCCACTGTTGAGCTATGCACAGAGAATGATGGAAAGCTCCTCTGCAAAGCGGTGTTGCCGCAGATCAGACCAGTTCAAGCAGCTCTTGGGTTAGAGCACTGTCCTTTATTTATGTGCTAATGACTCCACCACTACTTCTGCCTGGCTGCAAGATGAGCTTGATGCTAAATCTGCTGGAAGTGCTGAGCAGCAGATGCCTTTTCACCTCCCATGCAGTTGCCTATGGATTGGTTCCTGAAAGAGATTCTAATAAACATCCTGATGGCCCTGTTTGATCGGTCACATAGGAAGGCTGTCATAAAAAGGAAAATGTCCCAAACAGAAGAAAAAGGAAAGGGGATTAAAATCAACAGTGATCTCAGCTCCCCAAGTTAGTGTTTCAGTTAAACAATCTCATTAATGCTGTCTGCAGTGCATGTACTATGACCCTGCTTCTCTCCCTGACAGGTCCCCAAATCACATTTGCTGCCATTCATCATGCGCAATGGAATAAAACATTTATTCAGAGTCATGTTTTATTCCTGGGAAAATAGCTATTTCTGTAATATCCAGACATCTTTTTAACTATTAGCACTTCCATTTGTGGCCGTGGGCTCTGTGCCCAGAAGACGAGCCCTTCTGGCCTTGATGGGATCATGCCACCGTGCAGTGTGGCCTTAGTGGGACAGACGGCAGACTCCATGGTGTCTCATGGTTGTGGATACCGCAGCCAGCTTTCAAAATTATAACCATTCTGGAGCATTCTTGGTAATTCCTTTTAATTCCTTTCCATGCCATGTCACAGGGACCTTGCCAGCCAGAGTCAGGAGCAGGGTACATTGTATTTTGCTGAAGTCCATAGAGTTCCTTGTTTTTGTTTAGCGAGCTTTTGGGCAGCACTTGAATTTTAATCTAGGAGTAGCAACAGTGAAAATGCAGTGCCCCTTTTCTGAGTTACCCACTCAGAGTGCACTGGGACTGACCCTATTTTCTAAGTGCAAATGATTATTTCATGGGCAGCAAGAGATTCTGACTCCAGCTTGCTTGACCAATCTGCCTTTAACTTGACCTGGCTGTTGGGTGTTGGGTCAGTGAAAAAGTCTCTTCTGACTAACCCCATGCAGATAAAGGAGCAGAGCTCATTTCCACCATCCTTTTGCCCCTGAAAGCCAACTGGAACCTGAACTCCCTTGAAGATGAAACTTAGAAGAGTGCTGAAGGTGCAGGGGAGTGCGATCACACAAGAAATGCAGGTTTTGAACTTTACAGATGGTCCCCAGCTCGATTCTGTTATTGACACATCCAATAAATCAGCCCAGCAAAGGTGCAGACCCAGGAAGATTCAGGGGAGCTCAGTGACAGCTTCACTGTTCAGAGCCTACAAATCTCCTCGAGAGCCTTGTTACCTGTCTGCCAGTGCCAGTCAGGTCTCTGCAGTGTCTGGTACCTCTTGCCCTCCCTGGCTAGTATAAGGAGGATCCCCTCCAGCCCTCTGCTTGCTTCTGTCTCTGCAGGAGAATGGCATTTGGTTCCCGTGTCAGCAGCTGTTGTGGAAGGGGAGTGTCTTGAAGTCATGGCAGTTATTTAAAGTCAGGACACTCAAGAAGCAGCAGGTCCAGTAGAGCCCAGATTTCTGTGTTTTCCCTTTTGCCTCTAGGACCCAGCCCCAGCTGTCCTCTTCTTGCTTCACGTCCCATGTGATGTGCCCACCACAGAAGAGACAGGACATGTTGCTCACGGTGCTCAGCCATGATAAGCAAGGGCAGAGTCTGGCTTTAGCCTTTTGCAAAACCTGTGAGAATATTATAAGCATCAAGACTCTGAACCCTGCCACAAATTTGGCTGAAAATGGCCAACATGTTTAGGATTATAAGGAGGGACTGTCTGAATGGTGTGTTAAGCCTTGCTTCCTGGGGAATCCAGGCTAAAATACTGCTCAGACCTCTTAAGGCAGCTATGCCCAAGTGCACACACTACTTTAGATCAGGAAGCATGAAAGCAAATTAAGGTTTTAAACCACCATAGGTCAATTATTGGGTGGCTACTGCAACCTGTTATCTTTGCTGAACTACTGTGCAGGCATGAACATCTAAATCAGGGCTGTTTGACCCGCTGCTCCCAGCACAGGTCTCATTCAGTACCGTGGAGTCTCAACACTCAGCAGTCTTGCCTTCAGATAGCTGTAGGAACGATTACAAGCAAACAACCCTCTCTCTCTGAGGAAGGTTCAGGTGTTCTCATAGCTCTTAACCACCCCAGTAACCCAAGTAGTAGACCCCCAACTGGACTCAATTTTCTGTAAAGCATTCACTACATTGCTTCACTTCTAAGGATATTCTGTGTGTTTTAACTGCTCCAGCATCTGTCATTCATAATATATCTTCACAATATCTTGGCCACCTTTTGTGCCAGCTGCTTTCATAATGTGATTTACTATTTATTTCGTGAAAACCGGCTACGACTGGTCTGAACTGGGGCACTAGCCTAGTTGTGCTTAGGGGCCTGTCTAGACCACAGTCACAATGAAGTGTGGAAGTGTGATTACTTACAACCTGATTATGAGGCCATTGAATGTCATGTGGTAGATGGGACCCTAACTTTCTGTTTTCATAACCCCAGATAGGAGAGTATGGCTTTGAGCTTTTTTGATCTACAGCGAGACACTCTTCCTGTGACTGGTTATGTCTGAATTTCATTCCTAAAGGGTAGAATCCATCCAAAAATGAATATTGTCAGCAGTGAAATAACCAACGTTTGGGAAAAAGATAGCACACGCTATAAAAAACATGACCCCACAAAACCAATTTTCCCCTATAGACTGATAATGACTCATTTCAGTGTCGAAAACATAATTGAATCGCTCCTTGCAGCAATTAGGAGAGTCTGTTGATGTGCAACCACTTAATTGTGTTTTGATACTGCGGACTCGCTGTGGCAAGCTGAGAGCACTGTTTTGACATTGAAATTAGTCGGTGTTTTGTGCTTGTTTTTCTCCTGAACTCCATCCTGGACCAGAATTTCACAGGAAGGATAAGCTGGTGGGGATTTCAGGGGCTGCAGGTCTGGGTCTTCCTCAGCTGGCTGAACTGGTCACTGCCCCAGTGGCTCCTTAAACTTTCAGCAGCTCACTGTGGTGAACTGTGACTGCTCTCTGGCTGTTCAAGGTGAGGATGGTTAGCGAAGGGGTCTGGGTTAGCCTGCTGCTGATAAGCCATTTGTTGTGTCTGAAGGGTATTAAGGGCACACACAGAGCATCTGTGAAACTCAAGCATCTTAAAAGAAGAGAAAGAGATAGGCAGCATCTGAAGATGGCCTGGGCTCACTGTCTGGGCCAAAGCAAAGAGGATGGCTAGAAAAAGCATAGAAATATTTCCTCCTGTGCATCCCTAACAGCCAAATGGATAGCCCCCCCCCCCAAGTAAAGTTGACTCCCCATGGAAGCTGGTGCATGTGTCTGGCCTGGAAACTTAAGCAAAAGCACCAGTGCTAACAGGGCCAGATGTTAAAACAGCAAAGACAGAATTCACCTTGTTAGTGGCCAGGGGCTGCCTCTCCAGGTCGGGCACATTTCTCTTTAATGATGTTTTCTTATGTGCTCATCCCAAGAGACAAAGGAAGAAAAGAGGTTGTTTGTTTCTCTGCTAAGGGGAGTCTCAGAAATAATCAAAGTGGCTGCCGGACGGTGTGAGGTACCCAGGGAAAGCAAACTGTGCCCAGGAACATCAGGATTCCTTGTTAAGGGACTGTGTAGGGAAAAGCCAGCACGTCTCTCTGCTCTGGCTGCCTGCCACATTTCGAAGCACGAGCCAGCTCTGTCTGGGCAGCTGGATCTGCTTGAGGACTCTGCCAATGACAAGGCAGCCAACTTGTGAGAGTGAGAGGTGGTCAAGCTGTCAGAAACCATCTCTCACTTGAAGCTGTTGTGCAGGAGATACAAATACAGAACAAAGTCTTTCACTCTGGACAGGACCAGCACCCTGGGCAAAGAGGCACGTCTACCTGCCTTTGTGCTTTGATATGGGCAAGAGGATGTGTCCTAAAATCAGCTGGTTTGGGAAGGGTTCAAACTTTTATTGTATTTTACCCAGTGTTCCTTCACTTCAGAGCTGCAAAATTATCCGAGTGCTATTGTCAGCCAGCTGCAAATACTCACAGGCAGCAGTTAGGACAGACAACCTGTGGTGTCTCAGTTAAGTTGTGTTACAAATCCATCAAATGGTTTGATTCAACTGCTGAAACACCCCAGAGGACAAGCTGTGCTCTCCAAACCAGCGGATTTGAAGCTAGAACAGAGTCTTTACAAAGCCCAAAGAGAGTTCAGATCCAGGGCTGCTCTCAGGTCTGAACGATTCACAGCAGGATCCAGGATGCATCTCTGAAACTTCTGCCGTGAACAAGGATGAGGCAACGTGGTCATTTTCACAGCCCTTCCCTTGTTTGACTCGTGAGTTATCGCACGGTGAGAATAAAACCCTGAATTTCACATATGGAGCTAGAGTGACACTTTTGCAGGGATTGTCTTGTTGTCATTAAAAAAATTCTAATCCAAATGAGAAGATTTATCTGGTCTTAGCTGATTAGCATTGATAAGTGGATGAGCACTGGAATGGGCTACCCAGAGGGAATTGTGGCGTCTCCTTCTCTGGAGACATTTAAAACCCACCTGGACATGTTTCTGTGTGACTTGATCAGTTGCTCTGGCAGGGGGATTGGACTGGATGAGCTTTTGAGATCCCTTCCAATCCCTAGGGTCCTGTGATTCTGTGTGATCTGGAGGATCCAGTGAAGTCAGGAATTTCTACTGTCTGGCACCTTTGTATCCATGATGGAAGTCTAGCAGGAGTTCCAGTTGTGCTGCTTTGCACTTGGAAGCTATTTAGCTCAGCTCGAAACAGTGTGGGAACAGTCACAAAGAGCAGAAAATGTCACTGAGGAGAGAGATTGGTTTTGGGGATGGTAGTAAGTGTTGGGAGGCAGATGAGCCCATAAAATAGTGCTGAGAAAGTCAAAAGAGGGATCCCTGTCCCTCGTAATGGGTAAAGAGAGAAGGAAGACGGTCCAGCTGGGTTGTAACCCAAGACAAATGGGAACGTTTAAAGGATGTGTGTTGGGGAACCTAAGAGGTGTCAGGAGCTGTTTATAGCTGCTGGAGCTGCCTTCCCACTGTGGCAGGGCTGTTAGTGACGGCCGCAGTCAAGGACCGATGTGATGGAGGGATGGGGGTTCACGGGGGTTGTTGGATGTCAGAGAGCATGTCGGGTGCTCCCTCACGCGTGCATGGATTGACTGACGTGTTCCCGAGGGGGTTGTTGGTTACATGTCATCGTGTGTCAGCGACAGGGGCTGTCGCTGCCTGTTGGAAGGTGTCACGGGCTGTGCTTTTCTTCCAGCTGCATCAATCTGATTTCTGAATGAATTGTTCGCTGAAGGTCTTTCCTCACAACCAAAGAGACCACAAACTACACAGGTTTCCTGCAAAATGAGAAAAAACAAACGCATCATTGAAGAGAACAGGTATTTCCCAAAGAAGCGTTTTGTTTTCCTCTCTGTGCTGTAGAGATCAATAACGCGCCGCTTCTGAGCAGGGGGAGCAGCTTTCTCCTTTCTGATCTGAAGGAAAAGAAAAAACCCACAAAGGCTGTGGGTTTTTTGTTTTCCTCACTTAAAAAAAACCCAAACAAACAACCCCTCAGAACACCAAAGTAATTTATGTTGGCAAATGTACCGATTCACCTTTTGGGAATGAAAATGGGATATGGCTGGGGCTTCAACTGGTAAAATAAGTCCAGCTGGCGTTTAATGAATTTTCTTGAGCTGAAGCTATTCCTGTCACTCCCCTGAAGAGCCTCTGCTCTCGCACCAGGGGAAGCTGGGACCAGAGTTAGCGATAAACTATTTACCTTCATAAAAACACTCAGTCCAGATCCGCCTGATCTCATTCTATACCTTTATATCTTCTGGGTCTGTTCCTCATCGCGTGTTACTGGTGGAACTGGACAGCAAACTAAGAGGAATAATTTTTTCACAGCGTGAAAAGCAGTGTGTGTGTTTCAAAAGGTGTGTTTCACAATGTCGTTCACTTCCTTTAAAGGAGACAAACTTTCTTCTGAAGACCCACAATAAAATGTCCTGCTTTGCCTCAGGAAGTTGTGTTGGTTGTTGGTCTGGTTTCAGACCATCAGTAAAACACATGCTGGGGTGTTCGCAGAGTACAAAGAGATGTTCATCAGCTCAGATGGGGAAGCAGAGGCACAGATGGGCTTCCGCTCCCCAAAGTTTGATTGCAGAGCTGGAAATGGGACTTGATTCCCTTTGGTGTGAGTCCCTGTGTACAGGACCCATAAGCCTTTCCTTTTGCAATTAGCATGGAGACCAGACATTACCTTCTACATGCACTTAAGGAAGAGTGAGAGCAGGGTCCAAAGCCTTGCAATTGGCCCAAGAATTAAAAAAAATAATAATAATAATCAGAGCTTCTGGAGAAGCAGGAACAGCAGCTTGAGAAGGTTCAGCAGGTCCAACCTATATCTCCAAGTCCTGTCTGCAGCATCCCAGTCCTCATGCAGGTGCGTGGTTTTGAGCAGAAAGACCCCAGAAGAGCAGTGGAACGCGGGTTGGTTCCTTTTGCATTGCTGAATCCCTGGTGGCATGGGTTAATGGGATGGACATATTTCATTAAACAAGCCTTCACCATCTGGTCTGTCCTGATTATAAATGCAGAAAAAAGCGCAGTTCTCAATTATGGTGGCGGGGAAGCAAGGGAAGACGCCAGTGGTTTCAAGTCCTGTGGAGTTTTTGAGTCAGACAGCCTCACAGCTGGGAAGTTTTGTCTCCCAGACCACTCACTTCCCCCCTCCCTGCCCCGAAACAGCAGACTGGCTGGGCTGAGAGACAGGAGCTTGTGCAGAGGCTTTGCATATCACAGGAAGGGACAGGATGGGAGGGCTGTTGGCTCTGCCTGTGCCTGGGACCACAGCAGGACACTGAGTACCAGCGAGGACGTTACATCTACATTCATACTGTAAAAAAATAACTCCCCTAATTTTTCTTGTCCAGTTCCACCAGTAGGACACTTACCATGAGAAACAGGGAAACAGCTCCTCTGGAACTGTTCTGTTTTTTACCTTCTTAGTGACGGAAATTCTGCAGCATCACAGAATCATTAGGGATTGGATGGAATCTCGAAAGATCATCTAGTCCAATCCCCCTGCAACAGCAGGATCACCTAGACCAAGTCTCACAGGAACACATCCAGGCGGGTCTTAAACATCTCCAGTGAAGGAGACTCCACAACCTCCCTGGGCAGCCTGTTCCAGTGCTCTGTCACCCTCACTGTGAAGAAGTTCCTTCTCATATTGATGTGGAACCTTCTATGTTCTACCTGAGTCTCCATCTCTTCCTGAGAGAAAGCATCTTCTAAGCTGAAGGGAAATGCTGAGTTCCTGTGCGACTTGGTCTACATGATCCTGCTGTGAGAGGGGGACTGGACTAGCTGATCTTTTGAGGTCCCTTCCAATCCCTAATGATTCTATGATTCTGTAAAAGGTCTTTTACTTTTTTTGTGGGAAATAATGGTGTCCTCTGAAATCAGACAGCCTCTGGTGTAAATCACTGTCTCTGGTCTTGTCCTGTGTGTCCAGCTAACAGTGAGTTCAGCTACTGCTCCATCCACTTGCTTGGGGTGTTTGGACTGAGCAGCTATCAGCTGGGAGCGGCAAGAGGTGGATGCAGCAGCAAATGCCTGGTGTTGTCCTAGGAGATGATTTCCAAAGCAGGAGGCAGCTTTGTTCTGACCTTTAGGAGGCAGAGCTGATTTGTTTTGTTGCTGCGCTGTGTTTTTGCTTTATGTTCCCATTAATCATTTTCATTCAAACGAAACCTGCGAGCGTGCGATGTGCAGAACCCATTTCATCAGGCGCCGTGTGTCCATGTTTGTGTGTCTTTAAAAAAATACCGCGGCCAATTCCGTTAAATTATTAGTCCTGTATTTCTCAAATTTACTGTCGCCCTCAGGTAAAATTGCTGCTGCAACTAAATAAAACCTTTGGAAATGAATTCTAGCTCCTGACAGCCTTTAAGCCCTGGAGGCATTTAAATTCTGGATTTAGCGGCAGGATTATTACTTCAGTGCAGCAGTTAACCATGTCTTTAAGCAGAGTTGCCTGGAAGAGTCAGTCTGGATTCCACAGCCCTTTTACAACAGCCCCCTTGGCCTGGTACTCGAGTTGTGGGATGAGCATCCCACGCCACTCGAAAGCCCCACTGTACAGTGGCAGCCTGAATGACTCTGCGTCTGGCTGCTGCTGCACTGCCTTCGTCCCTCGTTTCCCAACGAGGGCCTCCCTGGCAAAGATGTTAATGCACTTTTCTGTCTGTGCTGGTGCTGTTGCCTTCCTAATGGCAGTAGCACTGCAGGGGGCTTCATTTTGCTCTCACTGCTTTTTAATGGTTTCAAACCATCTTTATTGCGGAACCAGCTTGTCCATCTGCGCTGGTTCAGGAGATGCTAATGGGACCTTGTATGGCTCAGCTAACACAGCTGTGGCTATGGGGCCAGTAGTGCACTGGGGATGGCAGGAGGACCTGAGGAAGGCTGGTGAGTCAGATTCTGCTCCTAGCTACCAATGGAGAGATATCTATCAGGGCAAGAACGAAACAAGCCAAGCAGGTGGATGCTGTGCAACTTACCAGCAGGAGTATGTCCTTTTTTCTTGACTTGTGTTAGAGTTGTAGTAGCAGCCTAGGCTATACTCTCTGCCTCTTCTTTTGGGACTTGCATTTTGGGCTACTGTCCTTTCACAAAGTGTCAAAGCATTTCATGTGCCCTTGCACCAGAGAGGAGGGAGAACATCCTGGGTGACAGTGCCTGAGACATGAGGTTGTGGCTGGGGATGGAGATCCAAGCTTGGGGAACCAGGAGCAGGACAGCTAGCTGGAAGGTTCTGTGCTGATTTACTGCTGGAGTCTAAAGGCAGAAAGACTTTCTGATAATATCTGAGGCCTTGACAGGTAATTCTAGGATCTGATGTTTAGCAGAAGGTCACTAGGAGAAAGACACAAGACAAATATCACCACGATCTTTATTTTGTAGTCTCTGAAGAATATCTTAACTCCATACTTGGTTTCTTCCTGATGAAATATCCTGTGTGAATACTGATAAATTAACAAGCAATTGAACTGTGAGAGAGATTCTGACCATCAGACAGGATTAGTCAAGATGTCCAAGCAATCTGAATATTCAAAGGTGAGGATCCCTTTCCCCCTCCTTCCCACATCTCAGCTTGCACTGATTTTAAGACTCCTTTGGAAGAAGGAGAAACAAGTCTGCTTCTACTCAGAGCCAGTTTCATCAGTAAAGAGTCTGAACAGTTTTCTTTCACTTGCTATTTGTGCCCAGCTCCTGATCAGTGCAGCTGCAAGACATTTATAAACAGACCTAAAATACATCTGTGCTAATTGCTGACGACGTTGCTTGAGGACCAAATCCTGAAGTAGACCAAAGTGGAGATGGTCCCCAAGCTTCTTAGAATATGCCTATTTCTCAGCACACAGGCAATCTTGGTCAAGTCCCTAATGTAGGTTCTATAATTTAGATAGCAGTGAGAAACTGAATTACTAAATCCTGATGACTTCTGCTCCCAGCTTGTCCTTCACCCAGGTTCCCAGAACAGACAATGCAAGGTCATTGTAAAGGGGCTGTTTGAGTGAGAGATGGGGTCAGCCCTTGTCCAGTTAGAGTTATGAGCGTGGGCTTTTAGCAGCCCAAATAGCACTGCCAGCCCAGCCAGCAGCTGCAGCATCAGGTGTGAAGATGGAGGTGGCAGCAGCCTGGAACCAGCACTGGGTAAAGGCAGGGGCAGGTGATGCCAGAGGAGAGCAGGGGACTGCAGTGCTGTATCTGCTCCATTTGCCTTGGTATTCTGGAAAGGTTTATGAGCTGGAGACCAGGGCTGCAGGTAAGTCAGTGCAGGATTCAGTGCAGTGTCCAGGTTAATTAAGCCTGAGATGCTGAGCAACACTGCAGCACTGAGTCCCTGCACACAGACATCTCTACCCCTCACTCCACTGAGCTGCGTAGTGGAGAGCTGACTGTTTGTGACAATTCAGGGCAGTGCTCTGACTGGAAGGTCAGTGTAAATTAAATGGCATGATGGGAATAGTGAGGCTGTAACTGATGGTCTGAGCGTTTCCTAGCTAGGAATAAACAGATTCCCCAGCATCACAAATTTGCAGTGAGTGGAAAGCATTCAGTCCTCTCCTTGGTGCATGGGAAGGTACATCCTGCTGGGGAAGCTGTGCTTCAGCTGGAGGGTTGAAAAATAGTGTCCAGTGGCCCCACAGAGCCAAAACTGTCTTGTCAACTGTGGTCAGTCCAGCCCTCTCCCTCTTGCAGCACTAAGCACATCTGCCCTCCGGATGTTTCTGGGTGCCAATGCGCAAAGAAATCAGTTTTTGGGATTCAGATGTGGACATTTGACCACCTTCTTTGGGGATAACGGGATGCAAAGAGAATCTGTCACAGCATCAAGCCATGCTGCCTGGGAGAAGGAGAGAAGGAAGCCTTGGCACGCAGGACCTTCATGGTTGTTGGACAAGTGCTGGGCACAGCTGGCATTGGGCTCTGGGATGACTTCGGAGATTGCTGCTGCAGATCTGGGCTGTGATTACATTGTAGAGCTGAGAGTAATGGCCAATTAATCTGTTGAGTGATGGAGACAAGGGGACAAACCTGCCCCTCCTGAGCCAAATTTCAGCCACAAGCACTACAGGACCCTGCTCTTTGCAAATGGGAAGCTGCACAAACCATCATTGTGCCACCAAGTCCCTGCTCAGCACAGAATATCTGTTAAGAGCTTTCTCCTCCTTTCTAGTGAGCTTAAACAGAGAAAGGGGATACCCCTTACACTCCCATTTTTCTTCCCCTCTTCTCAAGCTTAAAATCCAGATAGTTGTTACAGAAGTAGTGGAAAATCTAGCTCCTACGGCTGTATTCTTTTTGAGAGAAGTGACTGGTGTGTGTGTATGTGCACACACACAAATGATGCATTTTAATTACCCTCACAAGCGATGAGGAACCTGCATCTGGGCATGACTGTGAGCCAGGAACGCCGCGTTCATTTGCTCACCACTGCTTTTATGCCTTTTGACCTTGAGTCCTCCAAGCTGGATGGTTGCATCTGTCAGGGCGGCTGTACTTTATCCTGCTGGGACCAAAAGCCTGATGCAGGGAAACTGTGCCATCCCTCTCTACCTGTGGCCTCGTGTTGCCTGATGTGCTCCCAACACCTCCCTCATTGTCCTCATCCTCCTGGGCTTCATGTAGTCCATCTGCATGTGCCCTCATTACTTTAAGCAGGGGCTGAGTGGTGCAGCACTGTCCTCTGCCCCTGATGGCAGTGGAGTTCAGCTGCAGGGGAAGGACTGGCTGCTGGGGCCTTTGTGGAAGGCAGGGAGACAGTGCAACAGAATGAGAAGGGTCTCATTAATTCCAGCACCATCACTTCCCTGCTGTGCAGCGTGGCTGATGAGCTTCTCAGCCATCAGATGACAGCAAGACAGAAGGTCAGTTATTGCTAACAATGACCAAGAAGCTTCATTTAAGCAGCATGACCACGCTATTGACTCAGGCTGCTCCTTTGCATCGCTTTGCTGTAAAACTTTCCTGTCCTAAAGCCTATCTCCTGCAGAACTTCCCAGCCTAATCTGCAAAGTGATGCCCCCCTGCCCTTTACTGTTGCTCCAGCAGTCAGTCACAGGCTGAGGCTCTGCAGGCTGGTTTTTGTTAGATGGAAGAGGATGGAAAGAGACTGGGAGAGGGGGTGCTGCCTGTTTGTGAGGTATGAGAAGAGGGCTTATTTCTGAACTCTGTTTTTGAGGGGCATCTACACAGGATTCTTTATGAACAGCTCCAGTCTAGTGCTCCCAGTGCCTGAACGGAACTGGACAACTCTGACTTGTTATAGGGAGTTTATCAACGTGGATTTACAGAGGATTGGTATGACGGATGGTGACTGAGCCCCAGCAGCACCACGTGCCTCTGGTATCCACTTAAATACTGTGAAATTAGCTTTAGACCCTGAGGTGTGTTTGTCCTCAGTGTCTGGTCTTAGCCTTGCCCAAGCTCTAACTTTTATTGCATCTCCTCTTTCCTCAACTTCCTCTTGTCTTGCTGTCCTGTCCCTCTTCCCAGAGCAGGGCAATGGTTGGTATCTCCTCCTTGGTGATAGGGAAAAAGAAGACTTGGATGTTGAATCCCAGGGCCACTCTCTGCTCAGCAGAGCTGCTTTTCATTCTTGACTGATAGTAACTAGTCCAAAAGGCCCAAAAGGCTGAAAACTGAAGTATGTTCCCACCCAAAGGAAAGCAATCCTAGGGTCTACAACAGGCCACCCTAAGAAGAGAATCTCCTGGGCAGCTTTCCAAGTTGCCATGATTTATCCATTCTGCAGCCCGATGGGGATAGCATTGTTCAGCATCTTCCCTCCCCACCTCCATCCCTCCCTCCCTCTCTCCCTCCCCATAGTGCTCGCTGCAAAGCAGGGAGGGCTTTCTCAGGCTAGATGGATCCTGTCATTTTTCTGGCTCTTTCCAGGAGCACATCAGTGCCAGCCTTGCCAGGCTGCATCAGAACGAAAACGTGGCAGCTCTTCTCGCTCCCTGCTTATTTATTTATTTATTTGAGGGGAGCCTGGCAGTGCTCAGCTTCCTCAGGAGGCAGGGTTAGCAGAAGGTCTGCTCAGATGGTTCATTGGGCAGATGGCTGGAGGTAACCCCCAGGGCAATGCTGACTAAAGAGCACAAACTGTGCTGGGACGTGGCCAAGCTGAGGTTTGTGTGGGAACGCAGAGAGCATCATGACCCCGTCTGCATCGTGTACCCCAGCAGATTCCTGCCCTGCTGGCAGCATGGTCCACAGTGACACTGGAGGGGGAAACAGGAACCATCTGGCCAGCGCTGCTGTCCGGCTTGGCAGGAGGAAGTCTGTGAGCAATGGCTGGGGCTGCTGGTAGACCACGAGCTGCTGCTCTGTGTGTCCTGGCTGAGCGAAAATCTCATGGGAGACCACATTTGGAATATTATGTCCAGCTCTGGGCCCTTCAGTTCCAGAAGGACAGAAAACTGCTGGAGAGAGTCCAGCACAGAGCCACAAAGATGACAAAGGGAGTGGAACATCTCTCTGATGAGGAAAGGCTGAGGGACCTGGGTCTCTTGAGCTTGGAAAAAAGGAGAGTGAGGGGTGACCTCATGAATGTTTATAAATACATGAAGGGTGGGTGGCAGGAGGATGGAGCCAGGTTCTTCTCAATGTCATCTTGTGATAGGACAAAGGGCAGTGGCTGTGAGATGGAACACAGGAGGTTCCACATCAACCTGAGAAGGAACTTCTTCCTGGTGAGGGTGACAGAGCACTGGAACAGGCTGTCCAAGGGGGTTGTGGAGTCTTCTTCTCCGAAGAGGTTTAAAACCTGCCTGGATATATTTCTGTGTGACCTGGTCTAGATGATCCTGTTGTGGTGGGGAAATTGAACTAGATGATCTTTCGAGGTCCCTTCCAATCTCTAATGTTCTGTGATTCTGTGAAGAAGAGAAGGTTCCAAGGAGACTTTATAGTGGCCTTCCAATACTTGAAGGGGACTGCAGGAAAGCTGGTGAGGGACTGTTCACAAGGGTGTGTAGTGACAGGATTAGGGGCAATGATTTTAAATGAGAGCAGGGTAGATTTAGACTGGATGTTAGAAAAAGTTCTTTAATCTGAGTGTGGTAAAACACAGGAACAAGTTGCCCAGAGAGGTGGTAGAAGCTCCATCCCAAAGACATTCAAATTCAGGCTGGATGGGGCTCTGGGCAACCTGATCTAGTTAAAGATATCCCTGCTCACTGCAGAGATTTGAGCTAGATGACCTTTAAAGGTCCCTTCTAGTCCAACACATTTTATGATTCTCTACGACCCTGAAAATGCAGTGGTGTTTCCCTCTGGAAGCTGGGGGCTGGAAGTGGCTGCATCATGGTGAAAATCACTTGGAACTGAGGGTTGGGTAGGCTGGATTTTTTTCTCTTTAGCTCATTTGTGATTAATACAGCTGCTTTCATTAAGGTAAGTTCCTCGGCTTGAACCTTACCAGTACAAACTATGGTCTCACCAAAGTTACCCCCATTCATGTTGTCTACGTAGCAAACCTAGACACAGCAGGTTATTTTGCAGGAAACAGGATAACAAATAGTTCAGCATCTCAATCCCTGCTAACACTGCACCTGTTTGGAGTGTATTTTTCAGTGAAAAGATGGCTCTGAATGATGCATAAAATTCTTGTTTCCTTCGCTGTACCTGGCCAACAAGGGCAGAGCTGGAGTTTGAACTGAGTGAGAGATCGCTTGCTTGGTTCGCTCATTTGATATTCAGAATGTTTTCTTTTTAATTTGTCTTTTCTTCCTCTTTTCCTCCTCATCCTCTTCCTTTCCTCCTCTTTTCCTCTTATTTTTGTATTATTTTTCTTTTTCTCCTTCAAAGGCTTTGTGACTGCCTTTGGAAAAGACACAGTGTTAAGGACTGGAGAACATACAGTGGTTGAAAATACATGATAAAGCTATAGGAAAACTTAATTTAGTAAAGGAAAAATAACTCTCCTGGTCAGTGCATTAACTCATGCCATGACTTTTTAATGGCAGTGGTATAGGTTAGTCAGTACCTGTGCTGTCCTTGTGCCTAGCAGGGTTATTCGCAAGGGATCACGCTCCCATCCAGTAGGGCTCCTATGAAGACAGCCCTTCTGGAAGGGGTTTGATATCTGTGTGTGTGCATGGAAATCTTCTGCTCTTATCAGCAGAAAAAGACAGACACTAAAGGGCCCAGAAATAGAATTTCTTTGAGCAACACAAACCTGCCACTGTTGAGATTCCAACTGGGTGCTTACAGATCTATTTTTCTCTTTTATTTTCCTATGTGTTTTCTGTCTCAGCCTGCTTTAGGACTGAATGCAGGCACTGAGAGCTGCAAGTGTTTCTGTCTGAAGGACCGTGCTTGCTCTCCTAGCTCTGTGTGCTAGAGGTAGCAGCCAGAATGGCAATGAGCTGCCTACTTTGAGCAACACCGGGTGCGCGGTGGTGAAACCAGATTAATGTTGCATGGGCCTCTCTGCCCACACTGGCTGAGCACAGCAAATATCAAAGGTAATGCAATGTTCCTTCTTGGAACATTGGCAGAACCACCTTTTCTCTGTGAAACTGAGTGAAAATGGGAGTGTCTGTGTCTGAAGGAAAGGGGTGTTGCTGAAGAGATACCTCTGGCTGAGAGTCCTGTTGTAGAGCAGAAGGGAAGGCTAAGAGAAGCCATGACTTTTGTGCCCCAGTCACTGCACATCACACACCTTTGACCTGCACATACCCTCTCTTCTCTTCTCTTCTCTTCTCTTCTCTTCTCTTCTCTTCTCTTCTCTGCTTTCTTGTAGCTCGGAACTGCCCTGTTCTCCAGAAGCAGTAGGGTGGATGGGCTATCACAGCAGAAAATGTTGGCTTCTACTGGTGGTTTCAGAATGTTGGTGGTCTCCAATGTGCTGATGTAGGAATCTCTGCCATTTTGCTCAACAGGTTCCCAGAGGGCTTTGTGATTCTGTGAAGAGGGCTTCTCACATAAAAAAGTGGGTGCTTCCATCCTGAATCACATTCCTTTGAGAGAATTTGTAGTACAAATACAGACAATTAAGGGACTTGTGTCTGAAAGCATCTGTGACGGAATTTATGCAGCTAGTGTCAGAGGGATCAGTAAACACTGGGTTCGCATCTGTGGATCCTCATGAACCCTCTACCAGCCAGGCTCCTGGAGAAACCGTGGGGGGTGAATCTGGGCAAGCACCTGCTTCTGCTCCCCCATGTCTCATCTGTTCAGGGCAGGGAGGAAGTTTACCTTGTAGTATGTCAGTGTTCTCCAGACAGAATCACAGAAAGTATTGGGTTGGAAAGGACCTCCAAAGGTCATCTATTCCAAGCCCCTGCAGTGAGCAGGGACACCTCTGACTAGATCAGGTTCTTGTGTATCATCCAATCCAAACCTACCCTGCTCCAGTTTAAGTCATTGTCCCTCATCCTATTGTTCCCTGCCCTTGTGAACACTCTTCCTCAGCCTTCTAGCAGGCCCCTTTCAGGTGCTGGAAGGTTGCTATAAGGTCCCCCAGGAGCCTTCTCTTCAGGCTGAACAACCCCAACTCTCTCAGCCTATCTTAGTAAATCAAGCTTCCTGTGTGACTCAGTCTAGGTGATCTTTCAAGGTCCCTTCCAGTTCCTAATGATTCTATGTTTGCCCTCTGCCTTTGCCAGGAACCAGGACACAGTACTGGGCTATGTGTGAGGATATCATTTCTGGACCAGAGCTAACCCGTATTTAAACAGTTGCAGGTGAATATGCGGTGGCTTTGCAGAGAGGTGGTAAAAAGCCACTCAGTTTACTGTTGATCCAGCTAAACTCAAGCTGAGGCAAAAAGCAATAGCTTTTGAAGCTATTGAACAGCCCCAGGTGTTGAAGCTGTGTGTAGCTTGTTTTCCTTGGGACAGTATATACACCTCTGGAAGGAAAAAAATCAATCCTAAGCAAGTTAATTTGATATTTTGACTGCTGTAGTCTCCTTCATGGGAGATACCTTACCAGAAATGTTTATAAAAGCCATCGTTTGACTGTGTTCTCTCCAGAAAGGAATACTTTCCAAGCTGATAGAGACCACAGCTGCATCATCTCTTGAATCTTGAAAAGCAGATAATGGGCAAGAATAAAGGAAACAGGGACCACTTGATTCCTGGAGAGAAGCCCAATTGCTTCATTAAAGAAGGGTTGTCACATGCTTGTTTCTTAAATCCTGCTAAATACCTGCTTAGCAGCGTTATTGACAGGCTTTTCTCATGAACATTGAGCTGCTAAGCTGCTCCTAGTTTACAGCAAGAGGTTAAAGGATTTCTCAAAGCTCCCAATGAAAGCCTTACTAACTGGATTAACTGCTAACATGGATTTAAGCTTTGAGTCAGATTAACCCCCCATTGCTGAAAGTAGGCTCTTCTTGTTCATCCTTTTCTTCTCTTTTATTTATCTTTTTTTTTCTTCCCAGCCAATCGTTTTTGTTTGTCGGGAATGAGGGCAAAACTTGAAGCCCCCATTGCTTGTGTTTGGGCAGTGGGACACGGTGCGCTCCGAGCCTGGGAGGATGGAGGATGCTCTCCTGGGCTGTGATATCCCTGACAAGCAGCAGCTGGGCTGGTGGGAGGTTTTCTGGCCCCTTCAGATGTGACCATTGCTGCAGGGCCCTTAGCAAATCAGGGTAGCTGTGATAGGAATAAGGAGAGTTATTAACTGGTCTGCAGGTCTGGATTCTGCTTGCCTTGCTAGTCTCTTAGATTTCTTCAGCAGCACGAGAATCCTGAACCCTTCTAGATGGTAATTTAACTGTTTACACACCTGGCTCGGCAGCTAACAGTGAAAGTGACTCCAACAGGACAACCCATGGCCTTCATAGCATCAAAGAGCCAAAGTTAACCTAACTGAGGCTGCAGTTAAATGTGAATTACTTCAGCAACTGAGAAAGATTTAAGCACCATCTGCACTGCTGCTTTTGGCTGATGGTTCGTACCGTTGTGCTGGTTCTGAGCTAGTGCCTGTGTTTCTAGGTAGACTGCAGTCAGACTGGGGCTGGTGTCTCAAACTGAGGGTCTGGGCAGCCCATTCCACGGGACCTGCAGTGCAAGAGTCTGTCAGCAGATGCTAAAGGATGTCAAGGGAAAGCAAACAGAGATGTAGGCTGGAAGGAGCCAAGGAGCAGCAATTGGTTGCTCTTGCCTGACCAAACTGGCATATGAGTTGATTCCCAGCCCAGAAAAGAGATCAAGGAACTGAGCCAATAATTTTTCTGTTTCTTCATCATCTGCTCACTGCATGATTCAGACCTCTCAATTGCCTTTTTCCACAGCGACAAGCGATGCAACAGCCATGTGATGTTAGCAAACCAGGGTCATGGCACTGTCTGGCCCACCGCACTTGGCTGCTTTGGGGAGGGCTCTGCATGGCCCCCTCTTGTACTGGGGCCATGCAGAGCCTCCCTGAGGATGGTGGCATGTCCCCAAGGATTGTAGAATCATAAACTCATAGAATCATTAGGGATTGGAAGGGACCTCGAAAGATCATCCAGTCCAATCCCCCTGCAACAGCAGGATCACCTAGACCAAGTGACACAGGAACACATCCAGGCGGGTTTTAAATGTCTCCAGTGAAGGAGACTCCACAACCCTCCTGGGCAGCCTGTTCCAGTGCTCTGTCACCCTCACTGTGAAGAGCAGTCTCTCTCATTTAGCTCACTCTGTCTGTTTTGCTGGCTAGGGTCTGTGTCCCACTGGCCCAGGACCATGTCGCTAAACAGAGACTGAAGTGTAAGGAACCCCTGCACAGTGTTTGTACCCTGTTTGGTGTGACCCATGAACATGTCCATTGCCTGACAGAACAGGATGCAGCCAGGTCTGAGAGCATCACTGAGTTTCTGTGCTTTTCAAACTGCTGTGTCTAAGCTTGCTGTGACAATCCCAGTGGATACTCATGATCTCTTCTAGCAGAACCTTCCAGCCCCCTGCCTTTCCTTGGGCCCCTTGGGATTTTACCCACATCTGTTCTGCTTTGTGGCCATTGTCTCTCTTTGGCTGTTTAGACTGCTCCTCTAAAAGCCATCAGCAGGATCCAGAGGACCCTGTTCCTCATTTCCCTTGAACACTGATCAGCTGTCCTGTTCAATTCTTAATCTCATGTGTGTTTTGAGTCCCTCCCAGCTGCCTTTATCCCCATCTAATCTTTTTTACATGAATCCCTGGCCTGCACTTCTGGTAACCCTCCCTTCCCCCTGTCCCCATGTCTCTTTAATCTCCCATCTCATTGTCTCACACTCTCCCAGGAGAGGAGCTCCTCCTCATCCTCTTTCCTCTGGCGCATCAGGCTTCTCTACTTTCTCCCTGGTCTGCACCAAACCTCCCCCAGTTGCTCAGCATCAGCCTGTTCCTTCCTCATCACTGTGAGGGGCTCATAGATTTCCTTTACTAATTTCTTCCCACACCTCGTGACACATCCCTTAGGGGAAACCAGGTCACTCATTTTGTGCTGCCCGTCAGCGAAAGGGGATAACTTTAAGGCAGCTGCTCCAGGTGTGTGACCCAGCTAACGCTGTCACCCAGGGGCAGTGGTTCTCTGCAAGACCTCTACAAAGCTTTCAGAGGTGGCACTGCCTGTTTGCCCTCCGACAGGTCTTCTCTTAGCATGTGCCAGGACCTCCAGAGCCCTCACAAGGTTGGACAGAGCCACATTTCTCTGTCTGCAGTGCTGGTAGACTTAGACGTGTGCTGGGGAGCCATCCATATCCTGCCTCTCCCCTTTGGGCTCCTGAACGGTTATTTGTGGAATTCCTTGTGGTTTGACACTTGGCATCTGACAGCATGGGGCTGTCACATCCCTTTTATATCAGATGATAAAAATAATGTTTCCTGGCCCTACGGCCTGCACTGAGACTGGCCAAAGAAAAGAGAGAAGGGGGAAAATAAAAGCAAAATCCATCAGATCAAAAGCCCAGAAGGAAGCGGGCTGGTTGAGGGGCATGAGGAAGGGTCATTCCTATGATTTGGTGAGGTGGTTGGAAAGGGTTGTAGGTAGATGACGGGGGGTGTAGCAATGCACTGGCAGAGCTCTCAAGTTAGCACTTTCAGGCTACAAATTCACCAGCCCTTTGGCAGGCAGAGAAGTTGTAACCTGGATCTTCCTTCTTTTGTTCTTACAGCTACTCCAGAGCTCTTCTGAGCTGTGTATGAGCTGAGACAGCCTGAAGTTTCTCCAGCTTGTTCTCTCTAGTCCTTTAATTTGCCTTGAGCCAAGGGAAGCAAAACCTTTGATGCATTGACAAGAGTTTGCTTCCCACTGCCTGACATTCAAATACTCCTGTACTGAAAATGCTGGGGAAGAGCTCTGCCTTCAATTGCTCAGCAGTCAGAGGCCCCCTGCCCTCCTCATCTTCTCAAGGGGCTGTTTTTGAAGCCACTCCTCATAGCAACTGTGGCATAAAAAGCACTCGAGTGTGACTAAGAATTGGCCTTGATGGGTTTCCTAGGTTTAATCCCAGGTGCATTATCCCAGTGTTGACATTACAAGTAGAAGGATGAATTTTAATAGCAAATCAGAGACTTCCTGGTGGTTACCTCCCCTCTGTGAGGGAGGCACCAGGCAGAGGGACCACCTGTGAGATCTGAAATGGGCTGTGGGCAGCAGCACAGAGTTGTGACTTAAGTATTTGCTTGTGAAAGCAGGCACTGCATTTGAGATTTCAGCCTGTTGAGCCTGACCTCTCTCTACCTTACATCCCTGGTGGGTTTGTTATGGGACAACTTTCTGGCAACTCTGCCTGTTACTAACAAGAGGCATCTTCTACCAAAGACAAATTCTCTCTCACCAGCCAGATAAACACGTAGATGGGTTGTCAGTTTAAAGCTCTTGGGATTTTTCCTTGCCACCTTCCACTGCTGGTAGATGCATCATACCTGCAGGACTCCATGGTGCACCAGGACATAGCCTAATAATGTCATCCTTGGAACAGGACTGTCTGGCTTGTGTGGCCAATTGCCTCATAGTCTGCTCCCCCAACACTGATCTACATGAGTTCTTTATATTAGAAAAGTGTGCAATTGTGATATTTCATAGTTAAGAAGCGTCTGCCAGACGTTATTGGTTTCATCTTTGGCACGTAAGGGATGGCACTAGGAGATGGGGGAGATGGCTCTCTCCAGCCATTTTCAGCAGTCACCTTGCCCACTTTTGCTGACACAGTTCTTACAGTAATTAATGAGCTGGCACATTCCTAGGAGCCTTGTCAATGAATTAATCTCTGCGCAGAGGGAACAGCTGAACACAGGTTCCTCTTGTTGTCTCTGGCAAACAGAAGAGAACCTGCAGGCAAGCAGGGAGGGGTCTGTGTAAGGAGTCCCTGCTCCAGGAGTGGCCAAAATTCTGCATAGTGCATATATTTCGCATGCATCTGTTTTTATCCTCTTGAGCTCTCGTGTGCCTGATCAGAGTTTCTTCTCTTTTGTATCTCATGACTCTCAGAGACTCAGCAAACTTGAAGCAACCTCCATAGGCAGCTTGAGATTGACTTTCCCCAAGGACCAGTTGTCACAGCCAACCTTGTGCTCCCTCCACTCTGAAGTTTGTTTCTAAAGTTTGGTCAGATGAATTGTCACTAGGGTGTAGGAAAAGGTGATTTGGTCTCCAGTGTGAATGAAGCAAAGGACATGAATGTGATGAATTTGTGGCTAAAAAACCAGAGCTCTGCCTTGAGACCTTGTTGGGGTTTGAATCTCTGTTGCCTTCGTTGAGCCATCTCCTGCTGAGTGCATCAAGCGGATCATTATAAATCCTGCTAAATGTTCAGGAGCCTTTCCTGAAGAAAAGGAGAAACCTCTCCTCTTCCAGTGTGACTCTCCCAAAGGAGGTGGTTTTGCACTTCTGCAGTAGAGGTGGAAATGAGTCAATAACGTGGGTCAGAGTAAGCTCAAGACTTGATAGTAATTTCTGCTCAGTTCTTCCAGCCCAGCACTTGAAAAGCTGTTGAGAGGGAGAAGAACAACCCCAGAGAGGAAGCCAGCTCTGTGCTGGAGTGTGTTTTTGTTTTATATGGTCTTCATCAAGTTTGATGAAACTCTGAAACACCCATCACTGGGTTGGTTGTGAATCACCTAGGCAGAGGGACATTTAACTTTTAATTTTGGGAGCTGTTCCTTGATTTAGTTGGAGTACTAGGCTAACAGCCCAGTTACACAGTCAGTGTTGTATTAGAAATCCCAGGGCTGCTGGTATTGATTCCAGTGTTGGCCAAAAGTAGCTCATGCCTCTATTAGGAAAGAAAATGTCATATTTTCTTGAGGGACAAGGCGATCTATGAGAGAAGGTAAGTTTCTCTGGAGTGGCTAGGAGACATACATGGAATTTATAATCCAGTTTAGCATTTACTTGCTCTTTCCTCTCTAGTAGCTAATCCCAACGAGCTGTGGGGAAAACTCTTAACACTGTGGTGTATCTCTGCTTGCTTGGTTGTGAAAGAGATTGGAAAATGTTCTAAATGAAGGACAAGTCCACCCACGGATAACAAGAGGAACAACTTAGTTAAGGAAAGGGTGAACAGTAGCTCTGGTTCTGCACTGAAGGCGCAGAAGACAAGAGTGAGTATTGCCTGCCTGTGGGATATGGGCTCTCCTCTGGGCTGGGCATGTTTCGCTTTCATTGTCTCCAGAGACCTCTCAGTGATGAAAACAATAGAGAGGCAGCAGGGCTGGTTTTTATAAAAATGTATTTCCCATTTTGGTTGAAAAGGGAATTCCCCAGGCCTTTACTTCTCTGAAATCACCCAGGTGCATCGGAGCATTTCCAAGCCAATTTGTCATCATTGCAAGGACTGACTGCCTGTTGTAACAGAGAGGACAGTGCAATTGGGTGCTAACCCTTTGATGTACGGGGCTGTTTGACCCACCTCCAACCCAGAGTAACAGAGGGACTTTTGCAGTGATTCTTCAGCTTCAGTGGATTAGCCCGAGCTGGACTCTGCACTATTTCAGTTGTACTTTTATTAATGCAGAATTACACCCAAATGTCAGCTGGAAGAACACACGAGCCCTGCGCTTACACCTGAGGACATCATTATGGCCAGTGATGCAGCTAACACACACATGTCCAGTTCGGCATGGATACAGCGACTGTCTTGCTCTATCGAACTGCTAAACTCACATCAGTGCTTTGAAACCGCAGTGACAAACAGACCAGAAACTTCCACAGAGAGCTGAAACCTTTACCTGCCTCTGCCTTGACGTAGCAGGATCCCGGGAGGTTTATGGCAAATTGATCTCAATCGAGACCCCTAAGAAAGAGGTAGATACATCCCAATTTAAGGGCTGAGTGAAGTTCCTCTGATGTGTTGGTTTCTTTCTGGGAGTAGTCACAGCACAGAGTGTTAGGCACCTAATTTAAATGACAAAGCTGGTCAATGCTCCCCCGCGTAGTCCTCAGTGTGAGTGATGCTTCCAGAGGACAAATGAGAGGTGGCTCTCAGCTCCTTCAGAGGAAACTTTCCCCAAAGATCTGCCGTGTGGCTGTAAGTTAGCAAACCAAGCTCGTCTTCATGAAGACAGGAAGGAAACTTGCCAAGAAGAGGCCAATAAACCCAAAGACATTCTGGTACCCCTCATGCTAGAAATCACATTGTGTGCTGCTCATCTTCAATATCCTTGTTGGGTTGCAGATGGCTGTAGCCAGTGGCTTTAGCTGCATCACACAGAGTTCCAGTGGTGGTTTTTGCTTAAACACTTCAAAGTGGTTTCTTTTATGGGGCTTTTTGGCAATTTCTGGTGTAATTGTGCAGATTGCCCCAAACTGATTCCTCTAATGTCAGGGAAGAGGTAGAAGTGGCAGGTACAGTGTCCTATGTGACCTGTGCTGTGTCATCTCACTCGTCTTTCCAATTTCTGTTCAGTCGCCAACATCCCTGTAGCTTCTCCCCACAGAGAAGGTTCTTTATTATCCTTAGAGTCCCCCTTGAAATTGTGTTCCATTTTTACCATTTCCTCTTGGGTTTGATCAAAGCCCTCACAAAGGAAATTGCTGGTGGTTTCTCTGTTGGTATTCTCTGTTTCCTGATATTTGGATTCTGGAGCAGATGTTTAAACACCACAGATGTTTGGGCAGATGCATCGGAGTGTTTGATCATGCTGAGCTGATTGAAATGACCTCTGTGTTCTCAGACCTTCCTTCCCTCACTGAATGTTACTGGGAGTTTAGATCCTTTCAGGCAGACTATCCCAACCCTTGGCAGTGTCTGGTCTAGATGATCCTGCTCTGGCAGGGGGATTGGAATAGATGATCATTCGAGGTCCCTTCCAATCCCTGATGGTCTGTGATGCTGTGGTTCTGTGACCGTCTGTCACAAACCCTGCGTCAAGCTGAGCTGACCTGCTCTCTGGTAGCAACCTTGCTAAACTTTCTGAAATGCCTCATGAGATATTTCAGGTCCTGTTTCAGTCTCTACTTCTCTACAGATTTTTCCATCTCATTATTCGTTCTTTTGCTTCTAGAAGCTAATAGATATCTCCAGACCTTGCACTGACCATGATATGGCTTTTATACCTCTCTTGTGCCTTGACAGCTAACCACACGGACGCCAGGCAAACCCAGTGCGGCTCTTTGTCTCCCTCAAGTGCCTGGCACCAACACAAACCTCTGTGCAATCCTCCTCCTGTGAATTAAAACCTAAGCTGTGCTCCTCCCCTTGAAGATGCTCATCTGTACTTTTCCTTCTTATTTCTTTCGAAATACGAATCCACAGATTTTTAAAACGAAGGTTTATTTCTTGACTGGAAAAGTCAGGATGGCAGGAGGATGGCCTCAGGTGCTCCTCTGACAGTGTTCCTTGGGTAGATACAAGGTATGAGATGGCTGCTCTGGACCCAATATTTTCAAAGACATCACCTAAACCAATCCTGCTTCCTAAAAAAACCCTTCCACATTTAAAATTTATACCCAGTTCTATCTTAATAGCTGCAGTGGTGAAAGCAGACCTTGCTGAACTGGGCGTGGGGGAAGCGAATGTGGGTGGCTGTGCTGCTTCCAACCCAAGCCACTGTGTCCTCACAGAGCTGTGTGGTCGGCTTGGCCCGGCAGTCTGTGCCTAGAGCTGGTCATGCATAGTCACTAAAGTTGTGCTGAGGAGAAGGGAGCCAAAGTTGCTCTGCTACATACCTTAGCTCAATCTCAGGACGCATCAGAATTGTCCTTTGGTTCCTTTGTTGTCTGTACCTGTCCTTTTCTTACTGTATCTTTCCAACCTTTATAGGCAAAGACAGCTTCTCCAAAGTCACCAGACACAGCTCTCTCGGGGTCATGGCACACACACACACATATATTTTTATAAGCAACATGGAGGACACACAGATTCCCAACTGACTGTCTCCATCCTCAGCAGCAATGATTAGCCCAGCTTTGAGTGACAGAGAGCAATAAACTGGAGACAGCTCTGCCCTTGATGCATAAGAAGTGAAAGACTAGTGGGAGATCTCTTTGAGAAACTTCCCTGTGTTTAGATAGGATGAGTGAGCTCAGCCCTTCTCTGCCTCTCTCTAAACTCAACTGTACCAGCAGCCTTTGCCCTTCTCTTTTCTACCTCCTTCTGCAACTCCTAGGATGAAAAAGTAATGTGTCTTTGCTAGCATCCTAACCCCATTCTGTCATCCCTGCTGCACTCCTGTGAAATGTGAGTTGTACTGCAGCGAGGCTGGTGTGCAGGCAGCATCGAAAAGGCATTGATGATGGTGTCCAGGTGGAGTTCTGAGGGGTCGTACCTGAGCTATATCACCTTGCTGTGAGCCACCAAGTTCAGCTCTGATGTTCTGGGCAGGTGAATCTGTTGGCACTGTTCAAGAGGGCTACCACAGTACTACCCCATTTCTCTGAAACAAGGTGGTCTTTCAACTGGAATGAACACCAGACACTTGTCACTCACTTAGAAAGAGCTAAGGAAAGGAAATCATAAAGAGAGATAAACATGTGCTTGAAAATGGGAAATGTTTTGCAATTATTAATTCTTGAATCTGTGCATTTTGATGGAATTAATATGTGGAATTAGGCCAAGAGAAGCTGAGCAGTCAAGAGCAAAGCTTGTGGCTGGGTGACCTTAGAGCTTATAACTGCCTGGGCTAGAGAGGCAGAGGGACATTGACCCTACCAGGCACAAGTGATTCCCTGAGGAACAGGTCCATCTTCACATTGCAATGATTTGTTTCAAGCAGCAGCCCTGCTTGCTCACTCATCCTGTGGCATGGAGGGGGGTCTGTTAAGATGGCCACACATTTTTTAGGGGTGGTGCTTGGGGCAGACACTGATTGCTTCCATGCCACAACTTGCCCTTTCTATCACATCTGCTGTCCCTTAAGAAGTGGGTTTAGTATGTCCCTCAAAGCAGGACTGGTGTAGGCATAGCTGGAGGCAGCACGTGTCCTGGCTTGGGTTTGGGATCAGGCTTAACCTTGGCTTGAACATTGTAATCCCTTTCTTTTCTCTCTTTTCTCTTCCCTCATCATCTCTGCTGAGGCTGTATGAAACACGAAGTAAAGAAGTCCACAGATTCAGGGGCTGAAAACTCAGGGAGTTGAGTTCCCACTATCTCAGCCTCTCCAGTGTAATTATTATGTTCCCAGAATGGGTCAAGCCTCTCCTCTCTTCAGTTTCCCATTTGCTACAACAACTTTCCCTACAAATGGGAATTCACTCAACAGCTCTTGCTGCAGAACTAAGCAAGAAAGGCAATTCAGAGAAGAACATGAAGCTGAAGAAGAAAAGACTTCTCTGGGTTGGTGAGTGAAGAAATCATGTCCTTTCCCATCTAATGCCACCTTCCCCCATCCACAGCAGTGCTGCTAAAGAGCTGGTGGCCCTTCATGCCTTTAATATCTTCATGTAAATAATTTTATCATCCCTCTTAGCCAAAGGTATCTGCCAGATGCTAAAGGCACCATTTTCTCCTTATCTTCTTAGAAGCTGCTGCTCCAGCGGAGCTGCGGAATGAACGTTGTGCTCAGCAGAACAGTCTGTGTAAAACAAGGGCAATTTATACAGAAATATCCATAATCCTTTGTTAGAATTTGGCTGTTAAGATTCTGGCACCTCTCAGAGGTCACTCTATCCTAGTTAAGTTCTGTTAAGAAGAGCTGTTATGATGGCTTGCAGCTTTTTTTTTACCTCCCCCCACCCCCTACTACCTTGTCTCCTTTGGCTCGAGCACTTCAGGACTCACCTCTACCTCCTCTACCCTGCATCTGCCTCTCCTGATTTAAATTGCATTACTTTCTGTCACCCATTATTGAGGACTGCGCTTAACTACCTGGACACTGTGAGAAGTACTCAATAATGGGGTTAGAGTTCCTGCTGTATTTTCCTTTCTTGTCTCTTCTTTTCCCTCGTTGGGGTTTTGTTCACAAATGAGGCATGCTGAGGGAGGCTGCTCGGAGAAGAGGTGCTGAGCTAACACAGAACAGATGTGCATTCATTTCCCTGCTGTGACAGGGGTTTCCTGAGTGTCCTTGGATATATAATTTCATTTTTCCTTTCTTTTCTCTCCCATTCTGCCTCATTGCCCACCTCCATCCCCCCCACCCCTTTGCTGCTTTGCGCACGATTATATTTACTTTCACCATCTAGCATATCTCAACACGTTTTTTTTCTCCCAGAGCAAATCATATTAACCAGTGTGTACACAGCACTGTGAAGAGTGGGATTTCAGTCTTTGGACCTCAAATTTGATAACACCACACAAATAAATGCATTAAATACCTCCCCTTCCAGCTCATTCAGCATTACTGTACGCTGCTTGAAACAGGATGATGCTGAGGTTTAACTTGATCTCTCTTGCCTGAGGCTTTTAATGGAGTAAAAGGGAGATTTCATTGCAAAATTGTTGTGGCAAGTCTGTGTCCTGAAATGGAGCCCTGCTGGATTTGTCTGTGTAACAAGTGCACAGCTATGTAAATATTTAGAGTCACTGGCTTCCTGGTACTTCCTTGTGCAATATTCCCTTTCATGTACGGAATGTGAATCCTGGATCACCGGGCATCAAGCTGCCGTGGCAGAGGTCTCACAAACATGTCAGGGTGTGTGGCAGGGTCTGGCTTCTTATAGGACAAATTGCAAGGAAAAGCTTGTAGGGAAGGAAGATGACACTTTGCACTTGAAGACAGAGGAGAATTCCCTTAGCAGATGTGGGGGAAGCATCTTCCGTGCAGATTAATATCATCAGAAGTTTTTGGAAAGTAGAAAAATGCTTATTCCAGTGTGAGTAGGCAAAGAAACTTCAGGGAGTGTCCCACAGGGACCTCCTGTCTTCTAGAAAGTGGATGAAACAAACCTTGTTTCTCCTTTGTAGTTGGCAGCATGAAGTTGCAAGAAGTTCACTCTCACCCAGCTCTATCAGTGTGGGCAGGTAAATCTATCGACATCAGTTGTACAAATACCTTGGCACAACTCAGGAGCTTCCACGTTCTTCATAATGTAGATAAAAGTGACTAAATTAAGGCTTCAGGCAACAGCATGCTTAAATGAAAGGAAGTCTCTGCCCCACGTAGAAAGAAAAGTAATTACATCCAGAGGACCCCAGAGAGCTCCTATCTCTGCGGCTGATACGAAGAAACAGACTGGGAGAGATCAGTCTGACAAACAATAATATATTTATACTGTGGTAATCGAAAGGGCACAGGCACTGGACCTTGGGAATGCTGCCTTTGTCGGGCAGGGTCCTTATCTGATAATGGCAGGACCATTCTGTTGAGGTTATGAATCTACCTCAGGGTACAGAAACTTCATTACTTCAGTTTTCCATTGGCAGAGGAGTGTAATTAGGGCAGGGTGCTGTAGTTAGATCCTGATTCAGCAAGGACATTCTTAACCTTCACCATGCAGGTAGTTTGGGAAGTATCAGTGAGGCTAATTGTATTCACAGAGTCACAGAACATTAGGGATCGGAAGGGACCTCGAAAGATCATCTAGTCCAATCCCCCTGACACAGCAGGATCACCTAGACCAAGTCACACAGGAACATGTCCAGATGGGTTTTAAATGTCTCCAGAAAAGGAGACTCCACAATCAACCTAGGCAGCCCCTTCCAGTGCTCTGTCACCCTCACTGTGGAGAAGTTCCTTCTTGTATTGATGTGGAACCTCCTATGTTCCAGCTGACACCCATTGCCCCTTGTCCTATGATTAGGGAGAAGAGACTGGTTCCATCCTCCTGATACCCACCCTTCCCTGGAAAGGAGTCCGTTGCTTAAACATCATGTTAAAGAATGTGGCAGAGGTTCATTTGCCCCCTTGGTAGAACATGTTGCTAGTGTTTCTAGGCAGTCCTCTGTCTTCTTGAGAGGTTTGTAAGGACTCTGCAGTTTTACTGCAGGAGGCTTTTTTATAGCTGTCTTTGAGCATGTCCTTGGGATTTTATGTAGCCTGGGGTTTCTTTTAGTAGCTGTATTGGATCAGAGGGAAAACAAGGAAGAAACGTCTCTAAGAGGTTTCTTTACCCATTTTCCTTCTCCTCTGGTGAAGATCAGCTATGTATATATATATATATATATATATCACTTCTGATGGATATTTGTTCTTAAAAAGCCTCCAACAGGGAGACTCTGCCACGCTGCAGGCAATCCACTCCAGTCCTCTACTCTCACTGTTAGGAAGCTTTCCTGATGTTTAACCCTCATATCTCTTGCTGTCACTTAAGCCTATTATTTCTTGTTCTTCATACTGGTCACGGCAGACAGATGATTTCCTTTCTCTTCACGACAGCCCTTATACAACTGATGGCTCTTATGCCTTCTCCGTTGTTCTTCTTTTCTCTCTGAACCACCAGGTCCCTCATTGCTCCCTTATGGTCTTTGATGGTTCATATTTTCTCCTCCAGAATTCTGCTGTTGTTCTACTTATTTATGGTTTTTTGAGGTACGTTGGTCTGAGGAAATCAGAAAGGGAACACTATAAAATGTGTGGATGGAACAGCAAAGAGTCTGGAGGACTTCAAGCCCTGCGTTTAGTCAGGTTCTCTTTGTTTGGAACAAGTCTGCTGGTGTGACCGTCTAAAAAAAACCCACAGTAGTCTGAGGTTCACTCAATGTTTATAAATAGGTGAAGGGTGGGTGTCAGGAGGAAGGAGCCAGGCTGTGCTCAGTAGCATCCAGCGATAGGACAAAGAGCAATGAGTGTCAGCTGGGATGGAAAAGGTTCCACATAAATATGAGAAGGAACTTCTTCACGTTGACGGTGATGGAGCATTGGAACAGGCTGCCCAGGGGAGCTGTGGAGTCTCCTTCTCTGGAGATGTTTAAAACCTGCTTGGATATGTTCCTGTGTGACGTGATTTAGTGGATCCTGCTGTGGCAGGGGGATTGCACTTGATGATCTTTCAAGGTCCCTTCCAATCCCTAATGTTCTGTGATTCTGTGACCACAAATATAGGTCTGAATGCAGGGAGAAGGTCAGGTGCCTACACATCTAATGGTACCATGGATTCCCAAGAGTAACACACTGGGTTTTCTGGAGACTTTGAGAATCAGATGCGATGCCCACAATTATATGAAGTGACACCTTGTTATTGGATTTGCCTGCTACTGCAAGTGTCCAACTCAGTTCTCACATGGGATAGACCCAGCACCTTCTACCTGTAGGGCATGAACTTGCTGATCCACCGGTACATGCAGGAAGGGTGATACAAACCAGGCACCTGTCGAGTGTTCTCCTTAGAGAGAAACTGGGGGAATGTTGAAGTCATCATGAAGGAAATTGAGAAGAAACGTGGAAAAAGGGACTTCACTTTTTATTTTGTAAATGTAGTGACATGGTAAATGGAATTAAGAGGACAGATTTTTAACTCCCCCAGCATTCAGAACATATTTTACCCTACTGTACTGTGATTTGAGTTTGCTGCAAGACCTCAGGCTGCAACAGAAGAAAATCTGTTTTGTTAAGTTTTTCTCTCAAATTTTCTTTCTCTTAGCTACCAATACCTGGAAATCCCAGCAGCATCAGCGAAGCACTGTGCTGTCCTCATGCTCAAGAGAATGTAAGAGACACTGACTAAGATTGTGTTGACTGGACCACAACAGCCTCAGTATCTTTAACTTCAAGACTTGGTCTTGTCAGTGACTCTGCATACTGGGAGCTGTGGTACCTACTAGCTGGCAGCTGTGCTGCTTGAAATCTTGCTACCTGGAAGCAACAGCTCTGCCATGTGTGTTCTGGATCACAGAATCATAGAACATTAGGGATTGGAAGGGACCTGGAAAGGTCATCTAGTACAATCCCCCTGTCACAGCAGGATCACCTGGACCATCACACTCATTAGTCTGTGACCAGTGCTGCTGTCCTTTCCAGTGCCAAAGATCTGCTGCTGTGTCACACCCTGCCATTCAGGTGTGTCATAAAAGGCACTAAAGGCAGGGGGTTTGTCTTAGCTCATTGGATTGTCTTGCTTTCAAGTTTTATCTGGATTTAGCCTCACATTAGATCTCTGGAACTCTGAACCATACGGAGAGAGGCAGGAGGAAGATCAGCTTTGCAGCCGTGTTTGACCCAAAAGGCTGAGCTCATGTATTCATGGTGGCTCAGGTTGTGGATCTCACAAAGTTCTCACAAAGGACAGGCTTGTTGGCTTTTTTTCTCAGTGTACATGAAGAGGATATATATTTATTTTAGAAAAACACTTAGCCAGCAGGAAGACAACATGTAGTGAAAGATAAATTATGCAGATAATGTTCTATTATGCGCACAGAGTGAAAAGTACAAGGGACAGGAATTTCCCCAGGGAGACACCTCAGAGAGGGGAGGCTGGGACAACACACGAAATAAAGGAGGGGAGGAAGGGAAAAGAATGCATTGGAAGTAGTTGGTTCTGGCAGATTTTGCTTGAAGGAGAATGAAGACTGAGCAAAAGATTGTACTGGGGGCGATTCCTTCCAAAGAAAGGACTTTGTACTGGCTGTGGCACTTATCAAGGTCATTACTCCCACTCCTGAGGACGGTGTTTTGACCCTGCAGGTATTTATGGAGCTGGGAGTGAGTGACTGGAAAATGTGAAGAAAAAAAAGCACCGTAGAGAACAACTGGCAGCATCTCTTCCCTCCACGATTTCCCTTTGCTCTGAGGTGGGGAATGTGCTGCTTTTCTGGTTCTGCTCTGTGATGTGTAGCCCCGTGAGACCTGGCAGGATCGAGTCCTGTAGGTCATGTGGCAATGCAAGATCACACAGAGCAGGCACAGCTGTCCCTGGTGCTGTCAGAGCTGGGCAGAAAAGCTCTGCTGAGGGTGGAGTAATAATTGTACTTGAACAGCAGAACCTAGGGAGGGTCTCAGTGGGCAGAAATGCTTCATTTCATCAGCAAAAGCAAGAAGATGCTGCTCTAAGCCTCTTTTTTTTTTTTCCACACAGAGCTGTTCCTCATAACAGAAGGTCTCAAAGCTGCTGCTTTGAATCACAGAATTGTAGAATCATTAGGACTGAAAGGGACCTCGGAAGTTCATCTAGTCCAATCCCCCTGCCACAGCAGGACCACCTAGACCAAGTCAGCCCTTGTCACTGCTTGCTTTGATGCCCAGCTGTGCTGCAGCTTCAGATTTTTGTGTTCTCCAGCCCAATGCAGAAGGCTGAATTGTGCTCAAGTGAGCAAACCGAGGGAATAAAATAGGTTGGGGCTTTTGCAGCTCTTGAGATAGGTCCATAAGGTAGTAGTAGCTCCTGTTCTCTGTGCTCACCGTGCTGCAGCCCCACCTTAAGGAAAGAAGCTTATCAGTCTTTTGGGTTTGTGTTGACACCTGCAGGTTCAGAGACTTGCTGTTTGCTTCTCCTCTCTGTTCTCCATGTATAATTGGCCAGGTTGCATTCATGGTTTCTTTCCCCTATTGCTTTCTACCAGGCTCTAGTAACAACTGGAGATCAGGTTCATTTACTGGTGTTGTAACAGGACCTGACTTTCCTGGATGCGTCGATGATGTGGTTAGAACTCAAACTGTGTTAGACCAAGGTCCATTCAGGCAAATGTCTCTCTAGCTATCTTAGCTCAGATAATTCTGCTTCTTCTTCCTTGTCATGTCTTCTCCCTGGCTACAGACATCTTTTCCTCTGTGTCTGAGTTGCTGTCTCCTTGCCCTCAGGTCTAGGATGATCAGAGCAATTTCAGACCAACAGCCCCTTGGATCTGAGGTGTATGGAGAAGAGGTCCAACATATTGCTTTGCTTTCCTTTTTCCTTTCCACAACAGCTGCACCTTGGACACCAAGCAAAGCAACAAGTCCAGGTGGCTTGCTTTCTGCTCACCCTCCCTCTCTCATTAAAGATACTGTGAGTGGTTGCATGTGGACTCCTGCTTTTTTCCAGCTGCTATTAGTTCCACCATCCGTGAATTTGTCTAATCCCAACAGAAGTTATTGACCTTGACTCCAAATTATTCCCTGTTCCTTTTGTAGCAGCTGCTTCCAAGCTGCTGTTTTCCTGATGGATTTTCCTGGGTCTAAGGTTGATAGCTGACTTATGACAAAGCCCAGCAGTCTGGTAAAGCAGTGTCATCCCTGCATTTAACACTTCTCTGCTCCTATCTCTCATATAATCTAAGTATTAAACGTCACTCACTATGTTGCCAAAAGCAGTTGCTGTTTGCAGAACAAGGAAGACATAGGAAATAATGGACCAAATGGTAAGTGCTGAACATGAGCATCTTGGGCTGTTGTATACTGATAAAGGGTGAAATTACTGCTGTCTCTTAGTGTCCTCCTGTGGCTTCCCCTTCTGATGATGGTGAGTGTCACTCTGTCATCAGAATCCTCATTGCGGACTCACGGATTCCTCGTATTTGTGCTGCTACTTAGAAGCAAAGTGTTTCCAGGTTCTATTCCTGCCCTTTCCTTGCATGGCCTGTAAGTGCATCTTCTGCTGTCATTCAGCAGTACTTCAGTCAACAGCTGGTGCCCCCAGGGTAAACCTTTAAACAGTGTCCTACTCTGACAAACTTCTGCTTCATCAGCAAAGCCTTGTTTAGCAAATGGCAATTACAAAGTGCTTTGCATTTAAACAGGTTCTCTCTGACCTAAGACAGGAAAAATTATGTTAGAGAGGGCACAGGAACTCGATGCTCTGACCTATCCTCAGGAGCTGGACTTGTTTGACTTGGGCAAATCATGTATTTACCATGACCAATTATGTCATCAGAATGCTTCAGCAGAGATGCTTCAGCTCCCACTTACATGGGCATTCTTTTGAAGGACTAATCAGAAGAGATATACCATCAAGATCATGTGCTTTCAAATCCCAGTTCTAGACAGCACCGACCAAACTGGGCAGCAGAAATTAAACAGTTGTAATTAATCAGATCATGTAAGATCCCTCTTCTCACCAGTTCTTTGTTGTCTTCATTCCGATCAAAGCTTAAGCTGGAGAGATTAATTTTGTGCCAGTGTTTGAAAATCAAAAGCCTTTGTCCAGATCATGTAAAATTGATGCTCATGAGGTGCCTGACTGAAAGCACTAGGATATACTTGAGGGTTTCAGCTTAAGCTCCCTCATTAAGTATCTTCCCAGGCCCTTCCTGCCTTTGCTACACAGAATCACAGAAGGTTACAGGTTGGAAGGGACCTTGAAAGATCATCTAAGTCCAACCCCCCTTGCTGGAGCAGGGTAAGCCCACAGTACTGTCTCAAGATGTTCTACATGGGGCTTGAACCCATGACCCCAGGAATTCAGAGTCCCATGCTCTACCCACTGAGCTCAGCCACATGTAGCTAATAGGCTACATCAAAACATTATCTCATTCTCATTTAGGCTGTCTTTATGCTACAGGGACCAGTTGGTGGTCTCCTAACTGTCCAGGAGGTGAACAAAACACAGAACATAAAGCATTAGGGATTGGAAGGGACCTTGAAAGATCATCTAGTCCAATACCCCAAGAAGATTTTAAAAGTAAAACCAACTACAGCCAGGGAAGGCAACAGCAGCATGGGCTGGGCTGTTACTCCAGTTTCTTCCCATTGAGCAAGAGGCTTTGGTGATTGCAAGTGGAAGTTCAGGGAAAACCTACTGTATCAGGAAAGAAGAAAACCAAGTGCAACCCACCCTGTTGAGTTGTAGGATGATGTAGGAACTGGATGTTGCCCACAACCAAAAAGAGAATGCTCATTTCCATGAGGGTTTATTTAAACACTTCTGTGGTTGTTGAGACAAAATGTGAATCATGAGAACAGATGACTTAGAAGAAAACAAAATATTATTTGAATCAAAGAGGCTCCTCATTGCTTTTCAAGGGAAATGAGGGCTGCTGCGTTCCACAGCAGTGTGGCAAATGTAGGTAGGTATTTGTCCATAGCTTCTGCTCTAGAAGAGATCAATGATGAGTGCTGAAGCAATGGGGCAGGAGTGTGTCTGGCAGTGTGTCTACAGGCTGAATTTCTTCTGATCTTGCAGTTACTATGTGAGGAAACTCTTCTTCACTGGGACTTGTGTCTGCAGAAGGCTCATACACAGTAAAATACATCTATTTTTCTGCTTGCACAGCCAAATGGTCATACTGGGGCTGCCATGGCCATTGCTGTTTTCAATCTTTGCCTGTCTACTTTGTGCTTTTGGGAAGCCAGGGGAGAAATAGCTTTGATTCCTGTTTCTCTCTTTGCTTTTTCCCCAGAGCCATGCTTCCAAATGTACATCACAGCCTGGTGTTTCCAGGTCTCCTTTGATATCTTAGCACAACAGCATGGCACAGAGCTTCACTTTTCCCTCTTTCTCCCTTTTAACAGACTTCAGTGCCTCCTCGTCTGTTAGGAGCAACTCTCATGAGGGCTAAAGTAACTAGGTCCCCCTGTCTGGTTTGGGTTTGGGTGTGCACATGGTGCTTCCCAAACCTGAGCTGTCTGTTTTGTGCAGTTCTGCTGATGAGAAGCTCCTCGTGGCACAGGGAGGATATTGCTGCATTGCTTCTTGTCTGCTGCCACTGAGGTCACTGTTCTGGCACAGACTGACACATTAACAGCTGCAGGAACCCGGTGATGGCCCTACTATTGCTTCCTGGGGGGATGAATATGGAAATAAGTGTCAGGAAGAGGAAACTGCCAGCCCTGCTCTTTGTCCTGACCACTCGCTGGTAGGAAAGGGTTGGCAGGTGCCCTCTGTTTCTTCCATGGAGGATAGAATTTTTTTCTCCCTATCTGCTAACAAAATTGCCGTGGAAGACTTTCACACATGATTGCTGACCTCACACCTAATCCAGGTCTGGCCTTTATCCCAACCCACAGTCCCCTCAAGGCTGCTAATTTTGAGGACTTTCTCTTTCAGCTTTTTTTCTAGCTAATGAAGACTGTTCTTCACAAACTAGGACACCAGAGGGTACCTGTCCCACCTGGCGCTGATGATGTCCTCCATCCTCTGAGCAGGTTAGCACGTGCTTTAACATCCATATGATGCAGTGGAGTTATGGATGTAAGGATTGTGCTGTGTGGTATGATCTAGATGTTAGATGTTAGGATTACTGGGTTTATTTGGATTTAGTTTGGACTGGATGATCTTTAAGGGTTTTTCCAATCTTATCATTACTGTGATACTGTGAATGTTTATAAATATGTGAAAGATGGGTGTCAGGAGGATGGAGCCAGGCTCTGCTCAATGTCATCTAATCATAGGACAAGGGGCAATGGGTGTCAGCTGGAACATGGGAGGTTCCATATGAATATCAGAAGGAACTTTTTCACAGTGAGGGTGACAGAGCACTGGAACAGGCTGCCCAGGGGGGTTGTGGAGGCTCCTTCATTGGAGATGTTTAACACCTACCTGGACATGTTCCTGTGTGACTTGATTTAGGTGATCCTGCTGTGTCAGGGGGGTTGGACTAGATGATCTTTCGAGGTCCCTTCCAATCCCTAATTCTGTGATTCTGTGACAGAGGTGGTACAAACCTGAGAAACAGGATGTACTGTGTGAGGGGAATTTGATGTTGTGTGGGCTTCCTGTGTGGGGCTCTGACTGCCTGGTAAGCCTCTGTTGGCAAAATGGTCTTCAAAGAGGAGCTAAATCCTGACACTGGATAACAGGCACCACAGAGGAAATGAAGGTAACTGGCCATCACCAGCCATTCTGAGCGAAACCTAGCCCTGCAGAAAGCTGGGGCCCAGAGGGTCAGCATTTGTGCCCTTCCTTACTGGAAAGTCTGCTTTTTGCTGGGCGCTGCCTTCACACCTTTACAAGCCAAGTAAAGTGGAGAAATAAATCACTGTGCACAGTTGTCAGCTTTCCCCTCCAAGCACCAGCCAAGAAGTTTAAATATAGCTAAACCACTGTATTTCCTCAGAATAGACACTCGAATACTCTAAAAAAATTGCTAGTTCCTGATAGCACAAGAATGATTTATAAACCAATTACACTGGGAAATTTCTTCCCTATTGTTGCTCTGATAGATTATGGGTCAATTAGGTGTTTTGGTTCTGTAAGGACACATCCTTATTCTGCCCTAAAATCTCTGCTCTTGGCATGCTGGGTGAAATCTGAACAAGGAAGAGAGTTTGACCAAGGTGGTTAATAATAGAAGAGGAAATTCAGGAGGAACCAGTCTTGCACTGCTTTAGCAGTGTGAGTTGGTTACTGCATTTTAATTCTCTTGCTAATATGGCCTTTCCCACTCTTACATGTCATTTATGTCCACACAAACCAGAAAGGGAATCCAGCCCAAGGGATTTGTATCATCCTTGCATCTGCTCCTCCTCTTTTTTCACAAATTAGAATGACAACATTGGTTTTGAAAAACATTCTATTCTTCTGCTCCTGTAAGCAAGAGTCATCTTCTCAAGCCATACGGAGAATGAGCTAAATGAGAAATCCAGGCTAAAATCCAATCCCAGTCATATTTTTACCATGGTGATGTAAGACCCCTGGCAGATGGGTTTAATAATCTCATGTCCAGCCTTTTTCATTTTCTGCATGTGGCTTTTAGCATCCTTGAGTTGTTTGCATTCAGTGGCAAACATTGAGCAAACCTTTCCTTCAGAAAGAAGAGGGCCAACAGCATCCTGTNGGGGAGTTGTGGAGTCTCCTTCACTGGAGATGTTTAAGACCTGCCTGGATGTGTTCCTGTGTGACTTGATCTAGGTGATCCTGCTGCGGCAGGGGGATTGGACTGGATGATCTTTCGAGGTCCCTTCCAATCCCTAATGATTCTGTGATTCTGCTTCACAAACTATTAAAAGGCAGTTCCAGTATGGGTGGAATGGATAACTAGCCAGAAAGAATAAAAGCCCCAGTGTGACTGGTGTGAGTTGAAGATGACAGAAACCAGTGTGCTCACATAGCAGGTAAGCACTAGCTAGGTTAAATCTGTGTAAAACTGAATACAGGGAAATATTTTAGCTTTGTTCTCTTTTCACATGAAAGAGCACCTTGGGCTAGAAGGATGCACTGAACTCATTCTCAGAGGTGAATGTCCTTCACGGTGTTCATTTCTCTAAAGGTCTTTATTATATTTGGCTTCCCTCAGCTGGGTGAGAAGTCCTCTAATATTTGCCTGCCTGTTATTCTATTGTCATTTACTAGTTATAATGAGTATTTAGTGTTTTCAATTATCTGCTGCTTCACTGAAAGCACAACAGGCACTGGAGCCATTACAGGATTCTTAGTCAATCCAATAAATAATAAAAGGAATCTGAGACCATGTGTAAACCATGAGGTTTTTCTGGCTTGGCTCTCGGATGGGAATAGGAGCAAATCATGCCCACTAGCCATCACAGTCAGGCTAACAAAAGCTTTGAGGCACATGCAGAAGTGCAGATAGTCACATGCTCTTGGGTTGTGTCTCTGGAGAAGCATAATAGCTGGGCTTGGAGAAGAGTCTTCTGGTGATGTACACTGCATGTCCTTTAGGGATGGCTGCTCATATAAGCACAGTTTCAAGAATTTTAGTGTAGGAAGCCCCTCTGGGTATTTTCTCCCTGATAATATTTCCTTCCGGCTCAAATATTTCAGTTATTTAGATGAAATTTGTCTTTTGAACTAATTAGCTGGCTTCATGTTTTATTACACGTTTTTAAATGAGTGGAACAGGCACGATGGCAGCCACAGAAGGAAGCAACGGGGGGGAGGTTAGTGGGTGACCTCCCAGGACATCCAGCTTCTCCACAAGAAGCCCCAAGGTCACCCTTTTCTTTGTTTCTATAGAGCAGATGCAAAGCAGCCACCCTTTTTTTCTTCCTGAGGACAAATCCCTTCCAAGCACATCTGGCTGAGCATGAGGAATGAGAATATGAATACAGACAATTATGATGGAGTAGAGGCCTTGTAAAAATTTATACCTAAACTTACCCCCTGGTAACTCATTCATCTGCGTGTCTTGACAGGATGCATGTGAAATAGAGGGACAATAAAAGCCGTTGTTATGCTGAAAGATGTTAATAGCTGGCCTCAGGGTGAGCTGGGTTTCCAAGACAATCACAGATAACACAGACAACACAGCGGAACGCGTTAGGCTCCGGAGAATGAGCACTCAAGCCTTTTTTTTGCAAAAGAAAGAGACCGGGGCTACCTCAGGATGGGGGTTGTCTAAAGGTACAGGTTTTACAGGATCTTATTTTAATGGAAAGCATTGCGTGGGACAGCGGGGTGCCTGCAGAGCTGGTCACACACACGGAAATACCCAGCAGACACAATCACAGGCAGCTACGGCTCAGCAGGTGCGGGGCTGAAGACGTGTCGGAGGGCGCTGGGTGCGTAACAGCCGCTTCTGCCCTTTGCAACGGGATGTTCGGGCTGCGGCACCACGCTGGGAGCGAAAGGAGACTCTTGACAAAGAAACATCCCTTGTAACTCCTTTGGCAGCTTTTGGCTGGTTAGAAATGTTTAAAAAAGTCTTTTTGTACCATTCAGCTCCTTAGCAAATGGAACTAAAATACAGATCTGTCCTCACCAAGGAACTGCTCTGCAGTGAGGCTCCTTTTCGATCTCCTTCCTGTCTCTTTTCACTGCTGTCTCTACTAAACCTGCTGCATCAAAGGGAAGACACTAGTACAAATACAAAACTAGCTGGAAGAATATCTTCATAGAGCTATGGAGAGTCACAGAATCACAGAACATTAGGGATTGGGAGGGACCTTGAAAGATTATCTAGTCCAATCCCCCTGCCAGAGCAGGCTCACCTGGATCAAGTCGCACAGGACCTGAGTCGAATTTTGCTTGAGCTTGGTTCTGTCTGAAAGTAATTTCATTTCCAGGTAGGGCTTTTGTGAAAACACTCGGGAATAAACAGCTGGAGTGGATCCACTCCCGTGTGCAGAGGTGGACTTACAAAGCCTTGTGGAGTGTGCTCGGTCCAGTCCCAAATGCAACTGCCTAGAAGTTGGTTTCTAGTCTTAAACAAGTGTGTAGATTGTACTAAACCAGGGTGTGGATTGCTCTGTAATTAACAGGAAGAGAATGGCCCTTTCAGAAACTGACCCCATTTCTCTTGGACCTTAGACTGAGACAAAGACTCCTCCAAAGTGTTTCTCCCTCCAGTGTCTACAACAGAAACCAAGGAGTCTTGCAAGAAGGGCTGATCAGCTGCCCAAGCTTTGTTGAGAAGGATCCCATCCAGAGGTCAGCAGCACTGGCAGAAGGTTTGCTCCAGGTGCCTCTGTATATTAGAAGGTAAAAAACCTTTCCAGACCTTACACCACAGAGCTGTAACACACAACCCTCTAACTGCTTTCTGCCAGAGAGAGAAAACAAAGATATCCTGAGGGAAAATGCACAGAAGATCCTAGGAAGTGCTTACTTGCACCTCAGTTTGGACATGTGAGTAGAGGCAAAATGATGGGCGACGGAGTAAGAAACCCGAGTTTTCTAAGTTAGAGACAGTTGTCATAGGATGTGGTGAAGCAAACTGGTAACACTTAATATATCAGAATTGTTGAAAGGATAAAAATACTTCAAAAATGCCAGTCCCATGAGTTGCACAAAAGACTAACAAAGGAGGAACATTGCTCATTTTTCCTTGACATCCATAATATAATTAAAACCATTTATTTATTTTAGCTTTCATGTTCTGTCCTCAAAAGAGATAGCTTAGATCAAGTCACTTCAGTCTGTGCTGAAACAAAATGTACCTTTGTGATTAATACCTATGAAAACTCAGAGTGACATGGTAATAAAATTCTAAAGGTTTAGATTCCTTCAGGGAAATCCAGCTGCACTCACTTTGTTGTCAGAATTATAAGGTCTCTGTTTTGCGGTCACAGAGTTCATGTATTTGATGAAGGTAGAATGATTCATAGGGACCTCTTTGGAAGGAGACAAGAAGTAAAACTTGGAAAAAAATATCTAGGGAGTGAAACATCTCCCTGATGAGGAGAGGCTGAGGGAGCTGGGTCTCTCTGGCTTGGAAAAAAGGAGATGGAGGGGTGACCCCATTAATGTTGTTAAATATGAAAAGGGCGGGTGTCAGGAGGATGGAGCCAGGCTCTGCCCAGGGGCATCTCATGAAAGAACAACAGGCAATGGGTGTGAGCTGGAACAGAGGAGGTTCCACATAAATATGAGAAGGAACTTTTTCCCAGTGAGGGTGACGGAGCGCTGGAAGGGGCTGCCCGTGGGGGTTGTGGAGTCTCCTTCTCTGGAGGTGTTTAAAACCCACCTGGATATGTCCCTGTGCGAGTGGATCTAGGTGATCCTGCTGTGGCTGGGGGGATTGGACTAGATGATCTTTCGAGGTCCCTTCCAGTCCCTAATGTTCTGTGATTCCATGATGCTATGATTCTTTAATACCCACAAAAGGCACCATTATGGATTAAGTGCCTGTAAAATGTTGATGCTCTGTAATCCCATATAATGCTTGAGAGGTAGCAACCCATTCCATGGCACAGCCTGGAGCCTGTTGCTCCTTTACAGTCACCCTGGCTAGTGCACGCAGTTGTTTTGTAACACAAGTTCTGACAACGGCTGAGTGCCTGTGATCCCTGACCTGTAGATCCCATTTGGGTTAATAGGTATGTAATTAGTGACTTTTATCCTGAAGTGTTTGGGGTTTATGTATTTGTTGATTTTGGTGTCTGTTTTTATTATGTTTGATGCAAATGCTACTTGTAATGAAATATCAGAAATATTTTAGCTGATGTTGGGACTGGAGGAAGGTTCCACTCTCCTCATCATTTCACTTTCTGCCCATACAAGAACACTACATCACCAGGATAGATGCATTGAACTGACTGATTCGTAATGGAAAGATGCTGGGACTGACTGTTGTTGCTTTGGGAGAGAAGAGGGTCACATTTTTGGACAAAGCAGTGATGAAGCTGCATAAAAAGAAATGTACTGAGGGCTGATGTTTCAGAGCAGGTGAAGGATTTCAGGACATTCACTGAGTGTTCCCTGTGCTTCAGTTCACCCAGAGGGAAACTTCAGGAAAAACTAAGTCACACTGAAAACCAGCTGCCAGCTTTTGGAGCAGGGCAAGCAAAGGACAACAAGCACAAAATGATGCAAGAGAGAGCATCTAATGGGTGATGGACAGTTGCCTCCAGGATAGTGGAGTGTGCAGTGTTGCTCAAGTAGTGCTTAGTCATGAGTTGTCTCTTCCCATCACTGAGCAAAGTGAGCATTAGTGCTGCCATGTCCTGCCATCCAAGGAAGGAGATATCATTGTATTCACCATCACAAACAGAGATTCACTGTAAAATTGGTGAGTTCTAGTTAGGTCGCTGCATATGTGATCCCTGTAAGAGCTAAAGGAAACCAATCTGGGTGCCCTTTAGTCTGTTTCCACCCTGAACCTCCTTTCTGCAGCACTTACAGCCAGATCTGAAGCTATAAGGACTTTCCACTGAATTAGAGAGGGGAACACATCTCATTATAGGCTGTAGGAGAACCATGGTAGGGACTGCAGAAGGAAGGGACAGAAGGTAAAGTATGTGCAGCCCACTGAGGAGAGACTGACACATAGGAAGAGACTTCACAATTTAAGACTACACTGAGAACACCAGTGCTGAGATTGATCTCGCCTCCCTAAGGTATCTAATCATCGATCCTGATTCAGAGTTTTAGTTTGGGGTGAGACAAATCATAGTCTAGAAGCATCCCTTTCTCTTCACTGCCTGCAGCCAGTGTCTGGTGCAGATGAAGTTGTCTGAGCGGGAGCTGTCTGTGGCTGGTGAGCTGGATCTGGCCCCATACGAATGAGAGCAAATTCGCCTGTGCAGATCCCACTTTGAGCATTTGGGTATTGCTTCCTCCTTCAGTGCAAGCTGCCTGCACAGCCATTTCTGCACTCCCAGCAGACTAATTATTACAAAGATTCTCTGTCATTGCTTTGCAACGGTCCATAGCTTAACTAATTTAAAAATGCAAATGAATGCCAAATTGCGGTTGAATCTCAACAATCTCCTTCCCCTCCTTTCTCTCTTTTCCTCCATTTCTTTTCTTCTTTTTTTTCTCCCTGGCTGTGCTGGGAAAAGAGAGATACAGCAGACATTCAATGCTGATGGTGAAAATCAATCTTTCGGATTTGAGGTAATTTTGAATTAAGTCCTGGTGCCAGGGGTAGTGATGTCATCAGAGTTGCTCAACTGATCCATGATTTGAGGAGAAACAGCTTGGAATTGGTCCTTCCTCTGTCCTTACGAGAGACATAAATGCTGCAGCCTTCAGCTCTTTAAACTTTCATACTCAAATGATCTCAAATGTTAGAAGAAGCATTTGGAAAGGACAAAAGCAGATTCATGAGTACAAACCCGTCCCCTCACACTGCTGCTGTCCCAGTGTGTGAAGCCAGGGCTCTGTTTTGCAGTCATGTGTGGATGGTGTGCCCAGGTAGTTAGGAAGAACTGAAGGTGTGTTAAACAAGTCTCTGTAACTAGCTGGTTGATACTAGCTAGTTAAGTTGCAGATTCATGAGTACAAACCCGTCCCCTCACACTGCTGCTGTCCCAGTGTGTGAAGCCAGGGCTCTGTTTTGCAGTCATGTGTGGATGGTGTGCCCAGGTAGTTAGGAAGAACTGAAGGTGTGTTAAACAAGTCTCTGTAACTAGCTGGTTGATACTAGCTAGTTAAGTTGCTGATACACTCAGTTGCTTTACTTACTGACATTAGTTTTTCTCTGGGGTAGTAACTCCTTCGAGCAAGGGGCTATTGCCACGGCTACATGCTTGAGTGGAACATGACCAGCATTTAGCACCATGGTTTGTGTTCTTCAGCTACAGGATCGTGTAGACAATTGTAGTAGCCCTTCACAGACAGTCTTCTTGGTTGGGTTGACAGTTGGACTTGATGATCTTGGAGATCTCTTCCAACCTTAATGATTCTATGACCCTTGCTACCCCAATGCCAGCACTGCAGCACCATCATCACTGAGACTGCACATTCAGGAACGGGGCTTGAGTATTTAGAGAGCTACTGATAGGCTCAAAGTTAGATACTGAGAAGGGCATGCTTATGGCATAAGAGTTTGGTGATCCAAGCAGTTGACCACTCTCTTAACCATAGATACCCTTGTGGTGTAGTTGAATTAGGCACCCAGAGCACACCCAAAACTCCAGTCCCCACTGTTTCCATCAGTCTTGGACAATCCCATGATTTTTACGGAGCTGGTCTGTAATGGGAGGTGAATGTGGCTCTTTGGTGGTGTGAACCCCCTTGTCACAGCACAGCAGGTGCTCAGACACACACATCTCCCCTCCCAGATCCCAGACAAGCACAATGTATGTGGAAGGGACTAGTTTTCAATTAGGATTCAAACATCATGATGATAGAGTTCTCCTAATCCTTCTACAAAGGTGCACGTGGTTAATCAAACGGTCGTGCCTCAGGCTTGGGGTGGTTTTGTTTGCCATCAGCTTACGGGCGGCTCTCCTGGGACAGTTCAGCAGTTCAGGATGTGCAGAGTGTTTCCAGCCCTCGCAGGGCTGCTCTTGGCTGTGAGGTGGATGTAGCTCTTGTGCTGCCTGTTGTGGCCTCTCAGTTACTGGGAGGAAGAGGACTCCTTGGCTTTTCTCCTGTGTGGAAAAGCACTAAGAGTATTGGGTGCAGATGTGCTTGTGGGGAAGCACAGATCATGGGCTTCATGTAAGTGTAGAGTCTTGCATCTGGACAAGAACAACCCCAGGTACCAGTATAGGCTGGGGACTGACCTGTTGGAGAGTAATTTAGGAGAAAGGGACCTGGGGGTCCTGGTGAACAGCAGGATGACAATGAGCCAGCAATGTGCTCTTGTGGCCAAGAGGGCCAACAGCATCCTGGGGTGGATTAGAAGGGGGGCTGGTTAGCAGATCAAGAGAGGTTCTTCTCCCCCTGTACTCTGCCCTGGTGAGATCACATCTGGAGTATTGTGTCCAGTTCTGGGCTCCTCAGTTCAAGAGGGATGTGGAGCTGCTGGAGGGAGTCCAGCGTAGAGCAACAAGGATGATGAAGGAGGTGGTCTCCCTTATGAGGAGAGGCTGAGGTAGTTGGGTCTCTTTAGCTTGAAAAAGTGGAGACTGAGTGATGACCTCATTAATGTCTATAAATATTTGAAGGATGGGTGTCTGGCAGATAGAGCCAGACTCTTCTCAGTGTCATATAGTGATAGGAGGAGGGGCAATGGTTCTAAGCTGGAACATAGGAGGTTCTGCATCAATATGAGAAGGAACTTCTTCACAGTGAGGGCGATGGAGCACTGGAACGGGTTGCCCAGAGAGGCTGTGGAGTTTCCTTCACTGGAGACGTTTAAGACCCACCTGGCTGTTTTCCTGTGTGACTTGGTCTAGGTGATCCTGCTGTGTCAGGGGGATCGGACTAGATGATCTTGGAGGTCCCTTCCAATCCCTAATGATTCTGTGATTCTATGAGTCCATGATCATTCTCTGTGTGGAGCAACTGCAGCCAAAGGAGTGAGGTGGAAAGGGTAACAAGAAGGAGGACAAGTTTTTGCCTGTGAGGGTGGTTCTTCTACCCTGGGTTACCCCAGGGGTTGTAGCTGGGCATTAGCTGTGGCAGCCCAAAGTTTTCTGGCTCTTTGTTTCCTGGGAGCACGGCAGGAACGATTGCCTGGGCAGGTTCTGCTTTGGTGGTGCCCCACTGTCTGTGCTCTTGAGGGAGAGAAGTAATGGTTGAAAAACCTGGGGCGCTCTCACAACAGTCTGGCAGGTTTTGTAAACTGGCTCAGAACTTTTTTGATGTTTTTCTGTGCATATTTCAGCCTTAAGAAGTGCTGTGGTAACTGAGGACTGCAGCACGCAGCGCAGGAGTGCGCTTCGGAATTTTCCCAGTCACTCCTCTGACCTCCTGCCCAGACATGAGCTGAAGAGAGCTGTCACCCCAGCTGCAGAAGCCCTAACAGCCAGTCCTGCTTCTGGCACTTTATGGGAGCCTCTACAGCCACACATGCATGAAAGTCTTTAATTTTGGGTGCACAGACAAGGTCAAATGTTGGTTCTGATGACAACAGCGTAAACCTGAGATTTATTATTGTCGTTATTTCAGCGTAAGCTCTGGGTTGTAGTGATGGAAACAGAATCTGACCCAAGGTCCCTGTCTGGATGAAGATGAAAAATGTACTGTGGAAGGGATGAGGAGGAAAATCTTGTATCCTTCATGTATGGCCAGAGGAATCCCATCTATACGTATGTATTTGAGTGAACACACACAGGTTTTAATATTTTTGTGTTTCCATATGATCAGAGGGTGATTTTTTCCCATGACTCTGTTCAAGCAGGTCCAAAAGCAATGTTGAAGATTAAATCCATTTAATTTCACCTACAAAGAACATTTCAGCCACAAGAGGTTTGCCATCAGTGTTGGAGGACATTAAGCATTGGGGGTTTTTTTAGATGCAAGTTAATAATAGTCTGGTGTAAATGTTTTATAATTACCTCATGAATTATTCACAATTAACTTGGTAGCCAGGCATTTTATGGGACCCAGTCTCTAGAGTGCAAGGAGAGAGGGAAAATTTAAAAAGGAATTAATATGAAGACAGGACCCAGCTGCAGCAATGTGAAAGCACTGATTTATGTTCTGTCTGCTCTGAAGTGTGGTTGCAATTCTTTTATTTATGTTTTTGTGACTATGAGCCACAGAATGTGAGTAAGTGGATGAGGTTATTTGCTATATATATATAGAAGGAGAAAAAAAACCTCGACTGGGAAAGAAATCAAACTCCTTTCACTGTTGTTTTTTAATCTGAAAGTGGTGTCTGAATTCTTTCACCTATTGTTCTGGAGCTCAGAGGTTCTGTTATTGCTGATACCATTTCCAGCTGGTCAAGCATTAGTGAAAACCAGCATGGACTTTTCTCTATACATATTTCTGGGCCTTTTTTCTACCTTTCTCTTTCCTTCCCCTTTCCCTATCCCCCCCTTTCCTTTTCCCCTTTCCTTTCCCCCCTTCCTTTTCCCCTTTCCTTTCCCCTTATCCACTCTTCTTTCCTATTTCCTGATATAGGATGTCTGTACTGATTTTCTGGGTTTATTCCTTTCCTTTTCAGTTCATGTGTGTCTCTGGGCTGCCTTTTTCCCCCCCACCTCACCTTTATCTGATACTTTCACCACATCCATCTTTCAATGTCTTCTTATGTCTACAACTCCTTCTCTGTTCTCTCTGTGGCTAACAGGATCTCGATGTTCTCTGCTGAAGTCCAGGAGCCTTAACCCAAATCAGCTGAAGAAATATTCAGACTCAAAGAAGAGTTCCTGCAATTTAGTGAAACTTGGCGACAGCTTCTGGAATAAAAAACTCACAGCTGGACACCCATCTGAGTGTCTGTCAGGCCTTGATAACCAAACAAATGGAAAAGAAATGCAGTAGATGAGTGGCACAAAACACATAACACCCAGCAAGGGACTGGAGAAATCTCCCAAGCTGCCCTATCCATGAATATAAAGGGGAAAGAGAATGTGGCTCCTGATCCAAGTATGAGCAGAGGCTGCTCTTGCATCCAAACGACTGAGAGCTCACGTAGAGGTGGGACCTCTGAGGAGCTATGCAGGAGCAACATCTCCTCTGTGGAAGATGAGCTTTGACAAACTCCAAAGCCTTCTCTATATGGGCAGTGGGAAGGGAGCAGTGTGATGTCTGGGAGCACCTGAGCTAGCTGGCACCAGGGGCTTAGCTGTGCAGAGGTTTACTGCACTGGAGTTTCCATAAAGAGTTTCCATCAGTCAGGACTGCAGGTACATTTTGTGAGAAGCTCAGGGGGTCTGCAGAGCCTGATGGATATGCTTATAAATTTCAAAGTGGCAATTTGGAGGGTAGCTGGCAAGACATGAGCCATTGTCGAAAAATGAGTTCGCAGGCAGGATGTTTTAGGGAATGAATCTGAGCGATTCCACCAACCTGCCGCATTCATTTATTTCAATTTATGCTATGAAATGAGCAGCAGAGAAAAGCCAAAAACTTGCACTGATTATTTTCCTTCTTTTTCCCAACCTTCTTTTATTTATTATACTGCTCAAAGGACTGGGGTTTGGGGTTTTTTTTTTTGGCTCACTGTTTATTATAGCTTCATCAGCCTTGAAATGGGAACTTCAGGCAGCTTGATAAATGGATTGAGAAGCTGCTTTTGCCAGGATCAAACTAACAAAACCCCCTCTCTATCCATAAACCCTTTTGTTCGAGCACTTCTAAAACAAGCAGTCTTTCCCTCAGAGCGTCACTGAGGAGTGACACAGCAGCAGCCCTCACTGCTTCAGCAAAGGGATTTCTCTACCCAGGGCAGAAGTTCGTCACTGGGTCACGAACAAGTTCAAGCCTCTGGCACTGGAGAGAGAGGCCAGCTGGGCTGTGGCAGAGGGAGACAGCCCTAGGAAGGTCGAACAAACATTGATTCCAAAACGTGCTGGAGTAAATAAGCCAAGATGTATGAAGCTGTGTCCTGCTCAGAGAGCCCAGTAGCTGTCCTGTACCCACACAGCTACTCCTTTACCTAGATATTTTCTAGACTCTCCTAAACTTTTCAACAGAGTACTAAGTACTAACTTTTCAACTAAGTACATCCCTAGGTGAAACCTTTTGCCTTCAGTGCACTTACTAAGTCCCACAGTTGGTTCAGCCTGGTAGCAAATCAGTGCTTTAGCTACTGTGGTTTGTTGACAGAGGTAAGTGATTCAGTCCCACCCATGCAAGTATGAAACATTAATAAGAAAATAACTAGCCCACGGGCACGTGGTAATGGACCACCAGCTGCAAAGCTCCCAAACAGCCAGGGGAAGACACATGACATTTCCTGCTGTAGTTAATGTCACAGGTGTCACAGGAACGGATGAGGAAGAAAAAACCCAAACTACAGCAACCCAGCCCAAAAGAATGCCTTCTGAGAGGAAGGGTCAGTAGTGGGTCCTGAGGGCAAGATGGCAGAAGTTTGTGTTTTCTCTCCTCACTAACCTTCTATCTTCTCTGCAGAAGAAGCTGATTAATAGGCAAAACAAAGGAAGTGAATGTCCCCTTGGCCTAAGCTCATTGCTGTGTGATTTGGCACTACAGATCATCCTGAGAACAGAGCATCCTGTGCTCCTGACACAGTTTCCAATGTACAGCAAGGTCATAGAATCATAGAATCATTAGGGGATTGGAAGGCACCTCAAAAGATCATCTAGTCCAATCCCCCTGCCACAGCAGGACCACCCAAAGATGGCAGCACCCAAGGGATCGCTATAAAAATGGGCTCTGCCAAAAGCCCTTTGCCTCTCTGGTTTCTGACTGTGTCATCACCAGACTGCCAAGGTACCCAACTGGTTAGGGTTGTGTCTTCCAAGTGCTGTGCTGTGGGCTTGTTTCCAGGTTATGAAGAGCCGATATCACTGAGTTACTGCAGTGGCCCCACCCTGCATCTATTCCTCCATCAACTGCAGCCCCTCCTGAGAAGTGTCTGGTTCTGAAAGAGCTTTCCTGTTCCTTGAGGCAGGAGGTGTGAGCAGAGAAGGATGGAGAGAGAGCCACTGGCTTTCTCTTGATGCAGACATGTGGCATGCACACGGCCAAGCTGATGGGAGCAACAATTGGAGTCAGAGGTAAGAGATCAGCAGGTACCCTGACCCTTGGGCTCGCAGTTGTTCAGAATGCATAACTGCAGATACCTGCTCATTCACAGGAAAGGAGCCAGTAGTGGGCATCCATATTGCTATTGCTGTGCTGGAAAAATTAGCAGAAAAGGGCTCTTTGTCTGTTACAGCAAAACAGAAGCAAAATGTGCCTAAGGCTTCCTGCAGAAGGGACCAGCAGAGGGTTTGCTGAATGCTGGCTGTCATCTCGGTCTGTAGCTTTGGTGACTGTGTGTGGATGATGTGTATTCTGCACTTCAGATGTGGCTCTGCCACCTGTGATCTAGGGAGAGAAGACACCATGAAGGTGAAATAAGTAATAAGTGGGCTACAGGATGATGTTTGGGCTATTAACCTGAGGAGATCTCACCTGAGATCTCATCTGTCTCCACTGTCTATGTGGCCATATTGATGCATATTTTTTAATGGAGACTTAAGAGTTACCAAGTCACTCGGTATCACTAGGGCTGACTTTGCACTGGAATCTGTGGGAATCCTATACAAAAGTGCAGGTTTTTCTTTTTTTGGGGAGAAAAATCTGTTTTATTGAATGTTCAGCTGAAGGATTTTTCTTTTCCCATCAAATATTTATTGAGCCAGTCTCAGGGGGCTCCTTCACAAAAGGAGTAGGACAAGGTGAGTCTTTGGATGAGGTTCAGTATGGAAATTCATAGTTACTGTAGGGGCAGGACCATGGCTCTGAATCAGGTATAGCTGGACTTGGGTTTGTGTTGGTTGTGCATCAGTGTCTTGATCTCTCACCTGCGGGGTGCAGCCTGTATAGAATTATGATGCCACCCCCCGGTGAAACAAAACAAAACCACTTGAAACAAGAATACTTTTCAGGTCAGCCTGACTGACCAGCCAGGTGGTGCCACTGCACCAGCTGGGTTGGACCTGAGAAGGTTTTCTGTGACACTGCACTGTGCTGGTGGAACAGCACAAGCACCTCACCTGCTGAGCTTAGCCAGCAACAGACTGCTGCCAAAAATTAACTGAAGCTATGAACAACCTCTGTAATCATAAGTCAAGACTGAAGGAGCTGGACCAGGTTGTCTCTTCGCGTGCCTTGTGCACCACACAGGCAGGATGGGTCCAAGGCTACTGGAAATCCCAGGACACCAGCCCCTCGCTCCCCACACAGGGTTTCATGGCTCAAGACTGACCTCCAGTGGGCACCGACCAGGCTCCTTATCCTGTGACTCTGCAAGATGTGAGGATGATCCTTAGAGGCCACAGGTTCAGATTTTAGGACAGGTATTTGCTCTTCAGTTTCTTCACCGCTTTGTAGCCTAAAAACAGACCAGAAAAACAATCTCCCTCTGAGCTGTTAAGGTGAGGCAGAGCTGAGAATATGTAGTGAAGCTGAGAATCACAGAATCACAGAGCATTAGGGATTGGAAGGGACCTCGAAAGATCATCTAGTCCAATCCCCCTGCCACAGCAGGATCACCTAGACCAAGTCACACAGGAACATTATGTGTTCCCCCCAGAGCAGAGAGGGACGCAGCAAAGGAATGAGCAAGCAACGGGTGACAGAGAAAGGGAAGAGCCTGATTAGTTTGGGACAGAAAGAGTTTCATTCTGAATTAGGTTCTATCCCTCAAGAAGTCCAGAACTAATGACTGCTGTTCATGAGTCATTCCCATTGACTGCAGGGGTCAGTCACCAGGGTCTTAGGAAGTCTTGTCCTCTATCAGTGTCCCAGTTAAATCACTCAAGCACACAGGCATGATTTAACCCTACCTTTGTATGATGAGGGGGCACACATCCCAGTTTAACCTGTAGTTCCTCTTTCCAGGGCAGCAATGAGCTGGACAGGAGTGCTCATCTAAATGAGGAGGAACCACCTGCATAAAGAATCACTGGGGCTTTCATGCAATCACAGACTGGTTTGGGTTAGAAGGGACCTTAAAGACCATCTAGTTCCACTCCTCTGTCATGGGCAGGGACATCTTCCACTCAACAAGGCTGTTCAAAGCCCAATCCTTCCTTTTTAGAGAAAAAAGATGTCTTCTTCTAATGGCAGAAATACACCTATCTCCATCCTCCTGTAACTGCTACAGAACTCTTCCTGCCTTTTACATCTCTGCTGGGACCCTCCACTAGGTCTTCTGCTGTGTTCCATATGCCCTCAGCACAAGTCTGTTGGTTGCTGCTGTCTCACAACTCCTCAACCTGTGTCCCANTGTGAATACAAATCTCTTCTCGTTCTTCTCAGAGCAGCTTTCTGCTTCTACCAGTCACTGACTCCAGGATGAAACTTGGAGGACTTAGGAAGAGGATGTCCTGGTTGGGTACATGACCTCCAGCAGAAGGAAGAAGATATTTTCTCTGCCAGTGGAGAACATCTATGAGAGGTAAGTCACAGCAGTGCAACCTCTATGGGAAACCCACCAGCTACTAGAGACAGATCATGCTCCTTATTTCCCAAGGAAACCTGTCACCATCAGTTAAGGAGAGGAGGAGATATGAAGGGCTGCTCTGGATCTAGTCCAGTTAGAGCGTTTTTGATTCAGAGGGGATTTTCAAAGAGAGAGCTATCAGCCAGAGCTGCATTAATCAGGAGAGGTCTTTGGTCTACAAAATGTGCCAGTAATAGAAGGTTCTAGAATCATAGAACGCTTTAGGTTGGAAAGGACCCTCAAAGGTCATCTAGTCTACCCTCTTGCAATGAGCACAGTCATCTTCAATTAGACTGGGTTGCCCAGAGCACCATCCAACCTGACCTTCAAAATTGAGGTCATCGTGCCCTGAGTATTTCCAGGGTGCAGAGTCAGATTTGCACCTGGGGCAGATTCCAACGGCACAGAGTTTGAGCCCATCAATCAGTTCTCCACCTACCTGAACGTGCTGGAAAGATTGCAGTGCCCTTGGCATCTGCATAAGAGAAGAACCCACCTGGCAGTTACACAGGTGTCTGCCACAGACCTCAGTGATTGTGATGAACTTGGGTGGGCTGCAAAGTGGAGAGATGAAATGCCTCACTTAAAAGCAACCTGGGGGAACAGCAGAAGCTAGGAGGAATGGGAAGAGATCTCTGGAGGGAACAGGGCAGACACAGCTGAGTTGCCTTTCCCAGAACCTACTTAGCATAGGCCAAGGTCCTCATTAACTATTGACTGGAGGGATGTTTTACAAGTGCCCCTTCTGGTTTAGAGAGATATGAAATCTGTCTGTAATTAAGTTAATTTGGAGTTGAACATGGGCAAAGATAATGAGCTGGAAATGACAAAAGAAGAGTGGGAAAGAGAGGAAGGAGTTGCTAAGAAACAGATCTACTGCACTAAATCCTCCCCTCTGCCCCGATCGAAACATTTAGGATGCCTGAGTGATGGGCAGATAGAGCAGCACAGGCATGGAAGAGGTTGCTGCATTGAGAGCTGAAAATAATGGAGGAGTCAGGAACATTTATGACTTGGAGGACTGAGGAAGACAAAAAAAGGGCAGGGAAATCAGTGGGGTTTTTTTGCAGGTGACATAGGAACATAGGAGGTTCCACATCAATATGAGAAGGAACTTCTTCCCAGTGAGGGTGACAGAGCACTGGAACAGGCTGCCCAGGGAGGTTGTGGAGTCTCCTTCTCTGGAGATGTTTAAAACCCGCCTGGATGTGTTCCTGTGTGACTTGGACTATGTGATCCTGCTGTGGCAGGGGGATTGGACTGGATGATCTTTCGAGATCCCTTCCAATCCCAAATGATTCTATGATTCTATGACAGCTGGGGCCAGTGCAGTTTAGTGGCTGTGGCTTTGGGATCATCAGGGTGGTGTTCTGTGCCTGAGGCAGTCTGAGGGAGCCCCTCCAATGCTCTGAACCTCTTCTGAAAAGTGCTCCGGGAGCACCTACCACCACATCTTGCTTATCAAAGATCAGCAAATAGCCCCTTTTGAAGCACAAGTCTTTTATTTACTCCAGTATTTGGCCCTGGTGAAGGTTCTCACTGGAGTCAAGCACCAGACTTGACTGTTTCTCCATAACTTTTAGGAATTATATCAAAAATAGCACATTCAAGCCAAAGAAAAGGATGGAATAGAGGTCTGCAGAAAGGACCAGAATACTTAACAGTCAGCAAAGCATAAGCAAATAGACAAGTTATGATCAATGAGTTTGTTTGAATTTGACAGAGCTTTCCTGCAAACATCAGGGATGGAAGGGGGGATGAAATATTCCCTGCCAGTGTGAGCTGTAATAAAGGACCCGCTGTTTTCTGATTCTCACTCTCTGTGAAAATTGAAAAGGTTAGCCAGGTAATTGAAATCGGGACTGGAATACAAAAAACCCCTACAGCTGGCAAATAAAGTTGCAGGGAAAAGGCTCGGTCCTCAGTGGAATTTCTTAGTGGAGAAAAGACAGGGGTGGATGGATGAGAGAGATGATTCTTCAATACACCTGAACCTCATGGGAGGGGTGGGAAGGGAAGGAGTGAGAACTGAAGAGACCAGATTAAGGCTAACACTTACATGAGTGCTCCCTGCTGTTGATGCAAGAGACACTGTAAAAAAAGTGGAGTGTGCTAAGGATGGATCCTGCACAGCAGCCTCTTGGGGTAATGCAGTAGGTTAACTGGGAATTGGTAAGCTGACATCTCAGACCCAACGTAGGGACTATTTCTTGTTGTATGCAGAAGAGAGAGAGCACCACATGACCCAGCTCCTTGTCTTGGGGCTAAGATACATTAGAAAACTAGATGCAGCAGGACTGATGTCAACTGCCTCTTCATCTTAGTTGTATGCAGGAACACAAACTGATTTGCATTACTTTAGGCTAAGAGCATGAAGATAGATGTTTGATGGTTCCTTGTTACCCCACTGTGTGCTGTGACTAAGTCCCAGCAGAGGGTCGTGTCACTGCAACTGTAATGTGAATTTGTATGTGCTGCTGTATCTGTGGTCTGGCTTTCTGCAGGAGCTGGTAACCCGACCTGGCAGGAAACAGTGATGCAGAGCTTGGGGGAAGCTGAGGTTTGTGGTATTAACCAAACTCATTCACGTTCAGAAACCCCTCTGTAGGTAGTGTTCCCCTAGCATCAAGCCAACTAACAGAGTCTCCTCTGTAGAAAACCCCTCTGTATGCAGAAAACCCCTCTGTCTGTAGTGTTTCCCTAGCATCAGGTCAACAGAAACTCCAGTCTGTATGTGGTTAAATAAACAACAACTATACCTCCAAGTGCGTGCATTGGTGTTTGATTTCCTTCTATCCGGAAAGAATGGGAGATTCTTCTGTTTCCCAAACCTTTGGTGTGTGTAGTTTTCTGCTGCAGTTGCTCAGTGCTGCCCAGCTCACTTGCACTGCAGTCAACAGCAGCCTGGAAAAGCTTCCCCTTGGAGCCTTTCCATGGGCAGTTACTTAGCAGGTTGTGTGGCAGGACAGACCTCCTTCCAAACCTCTCCAGCTCCTATAGAGGAGAAGGAAGACTGCAAGCTGGCAAACAAATGCTGCAAACCCTACATGTGGTAAAGCCTTGTTGAATTGCCCCAGCTTATGAAAGCATGGTCCAGAGACACCAGACCCAAAGCAACAAGCAAAATGGTAAGTGAGCCCTTGAGGATGCTGTTCTCGCAGAGTTTTGCAGTGAGTTGGTTGTTAGCCATTTGTTTTGCTCATCTGGAGTGTGATTTTCCTAGTGAGTAATTTCAAAGGGTGTCTCTTGGGTTCTAAATGAAAGATTCAAAGTGGAAGTGACTGACCAACACACCTGCTCTGCCACAGAGAACGTGAGGCATTTCAAGGTGACCTCTACCTGGCTGCCTACCTTTGGTTTTCAGCTGTAGAAGATAAACGTAAGAATTAAATAGCTGAAGTAAATGACTGGAGCAGGTCAGATAAATTGATTTTAGCACAATCTTTTCCTCCTTTGATTGTAAAAGGAATCCAGATTTCCTCTGATGGAGGTCTTTGTGTTGTAGACCTTTGAGTCTGCGGATCTTCTAGAAAACCAATTTCCAGCCAGAAAAAGCAAACAAAACCCTGTTCCTCTGGGAGGGCACTTTACTGCCTTTCACAACATAATATAAACTGATTTTGTAACTGAAAATAAGTTATTTGAGCTTTGACAATAAAGACTACAACATTTCTTTCATTAATTAGAGATCCTACTGGAAAACAATTTATTCTAACAGCTCCCATACTCCTAAAATTAATCCTTCTTTAAAAATTAAGTTGATTTAAGATAATTGGGCTTAAAACCAACAGCAGCTCTTCAGGCCTTGACTATTCTAGACAGCAACAGAAAGTCTTCCACTGCTGGTGGCAAATGAGCTCAGCTCCCTGCCTCTCTATCGGTGGTGACCCAAGCAGGCTGTTGAGTAGCCCAAATGTGAAATGGAAAGAAATGTGGGTGTAAATCAGCTGCCCTTGACTGTCCAGGTGAGGTTCTGACATTACAGTCCATGTTTTATTTTACACATGGACAATTCACTTCTACAAGTCAAGGAAACCGCTCCTGGATCATGAACAGGATGGTCACCATCTTCTGGTGTATGAGCTCTTACGGCTTGGGATCTACCCTTACAACCCAAAAAGTGTTTGACTTGCCCAGGCAGGGAAACCTGCAAACCCAAACTGGGCAATTCTCTGCAGTTTCTTTTTGAACTCTTGTACTGCCCAACCTGCTCTGAGGGACATTTGCTGTTACTGCATCAGCTTGGGCTAACACCAGCTTTTAATCTTGGCAAGAGTTCCTGCTTGTTTGAGTTCTTATCCTTTCCCTTTATTCCTTCTTAGTTTAGTATAAAAAGAAAAAGTCCAGATTTTGATTCTGTTTTCATCACCATGTTTTTTCCTTCCTTTAATATTCACTTGATGTGGAAATGCCACAGCTCAGCAATTTGCTGTAGATTTGCTGGTCTGTGGAACAAGAAACCTCGGTGGAGAAAAACTTAACGAGTGTCTTAATGAGTAGCAGCCTAAATGAGGCAAACAACTGCTGAAAAACAGAGAGGGAGAGCACACCTGTCTGGTTTATGCCACATTGTTTGCTTCAGGAATTTCTCCTGCCTATGATGACTGTGCTGACCACCTTTTAACCTCCTCCCCTGAAGAAGTCGTGTAGAGCACTTGGGTCCGACGCACCACACTGGGGTTGGTGCTGTGTGTTCATGCAACCACACAGGCATTGAAGCACGGGAGGTGCTGGAGAGGGACCAGACAAAGGAACAGAGAATCTAGAGAATTTATTTTCATGTTACAGATACTTACAACCAGCTCTTCAGCTGAAGTGCACCTTCAGTTTTACTGATAAGCCATGGCCTAAACACTTCAAAACACAGTAGCATCCAAAAGGTCTTCCTACAAATCCGAGAGAATTGCTGCTGTCGTGATGGTTTTTTCCAGTGCTGGCCCTGGCATTAGATCTGAGTGTAGCTCACTGGCAGTACAAGCAGTTCTTCTCTCCTTCAGGTGTCTCTTTGCAACCCATGTCAGACTGTCCATGTTCTGTTCACCGTGCTGGAGCATCGCCCCTGCTCTCCACACTCGCTGCTCACCCATGTGCTTGTTTCCCAGGGGGAAACAGAAGCAGAGAAGTAAATCAATAGACAGACTGTCTAGGAAGTCATGCTTGATCTCAGTTAAATATATTTAGATCACGTTAGACCAGTTTGAGGCAAAGTAAGTTGTTCTCTGTTTTCTTGCAAGGGTTTTTCTCAGCCGGTTGCCAACATTTTTCTGCACTTGGCTATGAAAGCTGCTACATGTACAAATAGGGGAGCATCATTGGCTTTCATGACATCTCTATCCATCTTCCCACTACATCCAGGTTTGGATCCAGCTTCCAAAATCCAGCCAGGTAAATGTCAGGACAGAGTGATGAATAGTACAGGCCCTGACCTTTTGGGAGGAAAAGCCTTAGTGGACATTGATTACTGTCTAGTGATGCCCCCTCAGGAATGAGGGGGTGCTGAGCTGAGCTGCCACAGGGAACTTGGAGCACTCGACCTCAAGCCAGACCACTTCGGTTCTTTTTTCCCCACTGCATTTGTTGCAGAATCATGGAATTCTAGGGGTTGGAAGGGACCTTGAAAGATCATCCAGTTCAATCCCCCCGCCACAGCAGGATCCCCATGATCAAGTCACACAAGAACATGTCCAGGTGGGTTTTAAACCTCTCCAGAGAAGGAGACTCCACAAGTCCCCTGGGCAAGCTATTCCAGGGCTCTGACACCCTCACTGTGAAGAGGTTTCTTCTTACATTTACGTGGAATCTCCTGTGTTCCAGCTGACACTCATCTCTTCCTACCATTGGGTGCCCCTGAGCAGAGCCCAGCTCCATTCTCCTGACACCCTTATTGAGGTCAACAATCAGTCTCCTTTTTTCCAAGCTAAAGAGACCCAGCTCCCTCATCCTTTCCTCACCAGGGAGATGTTCCACTCCCTTCATCATCTTTGTGTTTTATTTTTAGCAGAATTTGGAAGCATTTTTACATGTTTCCTCCAATAGCACCTTCTCAGAAGGGCTGGCTTGGTGGAGGGCTAAATGTTTTCAGCTTTGTTTTTGATGCTTGGAGAAAAAGCTCAGCAAGGTTTGGTCATGAGTGTCCCCTCTTTTGACTGGTGCCAAATGAATTGTGAGAAACACTGGTTTTAGCACAAAACTAAACAAAACAAATCAGTTCAGACCTGGAGGTGAGTTCCTGCCATTTTCTTACTGTTCATGTTTTACCATTTTTCCAATCATCCACAGTTCCCACCCTTTCCTCTCCCAACAAACCACTTTGTCTTCCCTAACAACACAACTTGACCATCTTTTTTAATCCCACACAAGAATCTTCACCCTACAGCTTCACATCCTGACACAGGGTGTGGGTCAGTGTCTCATTCCCAAGCCAAGAGATGCATTTGAGCACCCTGAGCTTTGCAACCAAGGTCACAATTTCCCATGAAAGGAGGAGAAGGGAGCAGCATCACTCCTTGGTGGCTCTGTGCACTAACACAAGACACTGGCTGGTTCTGAATGGGTGAGATGGACTCAAAGAGCTGAAAAATCTTGCAAGGGAATGTCTCCACCATATGGTGGACACGTGAGGATGTCAAACTCTGTCTCTTCACTGCTTTGCCTGGGTGCCTTGGTTAGGGGAGAAAATATGCACACAGCTGGGACAGAGAGTTAAGGAGCCTGGAGAGTGGCACAGGCGAGGCACAGGGTGAGGGAGGAAATCATTAATGGTCCCCAGCCTGTTACTGGGAGCACAGTGCCGTGCACAGGGCAGGAGAGCAAGGTGCTGGGCAGCTCACAGACAGCAAGACATGACCAGCACAGCAAATCCTTTAGGGAAATACACTTTAATGTCTAGTGGAGGGACAAATGATGATGCAAAACTGGTTAGAAATGTAAATGTCACTGATAAAACTCGTGTCCACTTGGGGGTGGCAAAGTATTTCAGTTGTGTCTTCAGGGAGCAGGAGTTGCTTTTTCTCTCCAGGGCCTTGGATCTGCTCCCCTCTCTGTGGCTGGTTTCTGCAGCTAGTAAGTGAAGCGAGTAAGTTTCTGCAGCTGTGCTGCAGGAAAAGGGGACTATCAGCTGCTATCAGCTCCCCAGGTGTCACCTCACTTGCAAGTCCCACAGCAACATGGGAAACAGAAGACTTTGAGCCAAACAAGGCAAGAGCCCGTTGCAGCAGGACCGTAAGTCATCCCTCCTGTGGTAGGAGTTGTCATCTGGATCCCTGGTGACCAGCCTGGAACGAGCCTTTATGCATATAGTGCATAATCTTTCAGGAGCCCACGTTCTAATTCCTTGCGACAAGTCTGCGTACTGCAGGTAAGCCCCAGGCCCCTGGTGACACGTGGGATGGTTTGGTGTGGCAAGCCTGAGCCCAGCGTGGTGGCAAAGCCTAGCTCTGTGTCGCGATGCACAAGGGAGGCATCTCCCTGAAACACAAGCAGGCTGTGGAACTTGGGGCAGAGTGTTTATAAACATTCCCTATCGTGCAATGGGTTCCCCCTTACAAAACTGTGCAGGGTCCTGACCAGGTTAGCAGAGCTCAGGAAACTCACCAGTTTGGCTGCAATGTACTGCCTTTGGGATCTGTTTGCACAACTGGGGTGCAGGAGGCTTTCCCAGACCTTATTCTGTGCTTTGTGGCAAAACCTGAATCCAGTAGATGCAAAACTCCCTTATTGATTGCCTTGGGATGAGCTTCTTTGATTCTGCATGTTTGTTCTGGTTCCTTTGTGGATGATTTCCAGTCTGTTTCCTGGGGGTTGCTAGTCCGTGCAGACCTCTGGCTCCTGCAGTCCGCCTGCGGTGGGTAGGTGAGATGTTTGCTGAAGTGTGGCCACAGGGCTTCACTAGCAAAGACAACACTGAGTGTCTGCAGCTCAAGCAATTATAAGAAGCTGCTGCAAACTGCAGGACAGGGGGAGCAGCAAGGACCCACCACAGTCTGTTTACTCATGGTGAGGCTTCATTCAGGCACATGGGCACAATACACAGGATCAACCTGCAGAGACTGCAGCCACGTCACAGTATCACAGTACATTAGGGATTGGAAGGGACCTCGAAAGATTATCTAGTCCAATGCCCCTGCCACAGTAGGACCACCTAGACCCAGTCACCCAGGAACATATCCAGGGGGGTTTTAAACATCTCCAGAGAAGGAGACTCCACAGCTCCCCTGGGCAGCCCATGTCACAATCCCTGGGCAGATACCCCCCACTAGCTGCAGTCTGGGCAAAGGAGTCCCACCAGGAACATCCCCAGCTCCCAGCAGTGGCTGTTTCCCAGGTACTGCAGATGAGTCTGTGCTGTGCACACGCCATTCCAGCACTGTGGAGACCCTGGCAAACATAGCATGAGGAGATAAGCTGGTGATGTTGAGGTTTGTTAAAAATAACTTACTAAAGGGTGATATTTTTCACAAGGTGGTTCAAAACATTAATCACTTCACCCTGCTCAGAAAGCAAAAGTTTGCTTTTCGTAATTATTGGTTTCCTGGTTCTTCTGGCACAGAAATAGCTGTTGCTGGTACCTGGTTTTTATCAGCCCAGTGTAGTGTTGCTCTTGTTGATGCCTGCTTGGTCTTGTCTCTAAGAGAGCCTTGCAGCAGCTACACCTTGAGAAGAACACAAGGGAGAGCAGTGAGACTGGGTACCCAAATCTTGAAGTGTTCAAACTCAGTAAACTGGTGTTTAGGCTGGTACTCAAATAGCCATTCGGTGAGACTTGGGTGAGTTGTGTCTCCATCCCATGCTGGTGACGTCGGGATGTGTCTGACTCTTGCAGAGCAGCTTTGTGCTGGCACAGCTTGCAGCCAGCAAGCTGAGATTTTCAGCCCTCCTGTTAGCTTGAGGGTGATACAGTGATTCTCAGCCACCTGCTTGTTACAGTCTCCTAGTTCATTCATTCAATGAGACACATCTCTGAGCTCTTCTTGCTGAAGTCGGTCTTTCAGTAGGGTCTCTACTCTTTTCTCTGCTTAATGAAATCGTCTTTAGTTTCCATCTCACCTGGATCACACCATGGAAAGTCACAGACCAGTGGAGAGCTGGGAACTGCTGACCGATGTCCTGTGGGTGCCAGGGAGACTTGTGTCTTCAGCAGAGTCTACCAGATTGTGGTCCTCAACCACAAAGATGCTCTGCTGGGCACAAATCCTGCTGGTGGGGTGGTCAGGTGCCCAGTGCTTGTGGCAAGGAGAGATCACGCTGAGGAAAGCCATCCTGAAGCGCTGGGACAACAGGTTGTAAATGATGGGGTTCACAGCAGAGCTCAGATAGAAGAAAACACCTAGGAGGACAAGGGAAAAAAAGAGAGACCTAATTTTTGTGTTTAACAGTATCAGAAGAGGAAAACTTATTGCCTGTACTGCTCCACCAAGCTTGGGGGCAAGGGTAGAGGCAGCAAGAGGATATCTCTGTGTGCTGCCATCCAGGCAGAGGCACTGCAGCACACAGGGAAAGCCAAGTGGAAGAGGCTATTAAGTGGATCTCACTGTCTCCAGCTGTTCACGAACCCACTCTCTCTTGAGCTGTGCTGACCTGCCTCCAGCACAGCCCTCCTCCCCACAGCAGGATCAGCACAGCTGGTGCCCCCATCAAAGCTGTCAGAGGAGAACTTCCAGCAGAGGAGAGTTCATTTCTCACCACACACCAGCACGACTGAGTTAGATTGGATTTGTCTGAGCTGCCTAATGACCACATTCATTGTTTTCTCGGGGCAGGCTGGAAACAATAGTCCTTTTTTTTTTCTTAAAGCCTTCATTTGATGGTTGGCAGGGCCGTAAACATTTGGTTGCATCACCTGGTTCGGAGCCGTGTTTGCAACAGCTCATCTTGCCGTTTGGTAAGATGCTGTGTTTGCCTCACAGACCCTCTGGAGGAGGATGCCTGCTGCTGGGTGTTTGTTAGGAGCAACTGAATGACAGCAGAGTTCATTTCTGAACATTCTCAAGAAGAAAAACAGCTGGTAATGATGTATGATATTCTGGTTTTCTTCTCATTCTTTGTGAATGTTCACTTAACTCCCTCCACATGGCCAGATCTTGAATGCTGCAGGAACCTGAACGCCCTTTTTATTTAAGGCACGGTTCTTCTCACTATCAGATCACAGAAGATTAGGGATTGGAAGGGACCTTAAAAGATCATCCAGTTCAATCCCCCTGCCACAGCAGGATCACTTAGATCGAGTCACACAGGAACATGTCCAAGTGGGTTTTAAACATCTCCAGAAAAGGAGACTCCACAATCCCCTTTGGCAGCCCCTTCCAGTGCTCTGTCACCCTCACGGTGAAGAAGTTCCTTCTCATATTGATGTGGAACTGCCTGTGTTCCAGCTCTGTGCTGGACTCTCTCCAGCAGTTCTGTGTCCTTCTGGAATTGAGGGGCCCAGAACTGGACACAATACTCCAGATGCAGCCTCACCAGGGTAGAGTAGAGGGGGAGAAGAACTTCTCTCGATGTGCTAACCCAGAAAGCTTTTCCTGACATGCTCATGTCATCTACGAAACCAAAGACTACGCATTTCAAGCAAACTATTCTCAGTAGGTTTTTTTCCCCAGCCCTGTGCAAATGAAAGAAGAGAGCTTTAGCTTTACCTGAAACCACATGAATTAAGTTGAAGATATTAGCCAGAGGCTCCGTCCATTCCACAACGAAGCTGAAGAAAAGTCGATCTATATGGAATGGAGCCCAGCAGATAGCAAAAACCATCACAAGGACAACTAGCATGGAGAAAGGGGAGAAGAAAAACAAGTCAGTGATGGAAGGATGTGGTTCACTAACTGCGCAGAGCAGAGAGAGTCCAGAAAGCTGGATGAAGAACTAAATATAAAGATTTTAGTCATTGTTTTGAAATGTTTGCCATCCTTTCTGTCTGATTGTTTTCAGCTAAAAGATCACAGTTTCCACTGATTTCTGTGTTGAAGTGCATGCTCATTCAGAGCAAGCAACCTCCAGGTCATGTGGCATCTACAGAGGAACAACCAGTGAGACATCTGGATCCATCTGTGGTACCAGGGACACACGGACTCTGTGGTGCCTTGGAGTTCATTTCCCCTGCACCCTACTTGTACATCGCGTCCCTGGATGGGCCATGGGAAACACCCACTGATGTGTGATGCGTGTGACTGCTGCTCGGGAGGGAAGACTCCACACTCAGCCTGGCCTGTGTTGGCTCTGGTAAGGACTCTTGTACACCCATTCCAGTCTTGGGCCCTGTGGCCATCTGTGGTGCCAGTCATGGGGCACAGAAAATGGGTGATTCAATGTACTGTTCCCTGGTTTAGAAGGTGACCTGAAGTGCCTAAAAGAATAATGTTGAAAGCAGTATTGAGGGTAATTTCTGTTTCTTCTGTAAATATTGTCTCAGTAGCAGGGTGATTTTTGCCTTAAAGTGACCCCTAAATTAGGAAGTCATGTGAGAGCTTTTGGGGTGCTTGGAGCGCAGATTCCCCTAAATGCTCTGCAATGAGCTACTCTGAAGCACAGAATCACAGAACATTAGGGATTGGAAGGGACCTTAAAAGATCATCCAGTCCAATCCCCCTGACACAGCAGGATCACCTAGATCCACTTGCACAGGAACATGTTCAGGTGGGTTTTAAACATCTCCAGAGAAGGAGATTCCACAACCCCTCTGGGCAGCCTCTTCCAGTGCTCTGTCACCCTCACTGTGGAGAAGTTCCTTCTCATATTTATGTGGAACCTCTGCCTAGGTCTTTCTTTTTCTTGGGAAAGTCTAAGGGGTTAGGTCAGCAATAGGTGATATCTGTGGCTTGGCAGGACATTGCTGTTCATGAGCAAAGCTCATGATGTGATGCAAAACAGATGTAGGTACTTCTTTAGAAATGTAGGAGGCAGATATTTGTACTATGAAAGAGAGGGATCCTCCCTAGAGGGCTGCAAGAGGCATGTTTGGAGTGAGAGATGTTAAAGGGTTCACAGAATCACAGAATATTAGAGATTGGAAGGGACCTTGAAAGATCAGCTAGTCCAATCCCCCTGCCAGAGCAGGATCACCTAGACCAAGTCGCACAGGAACGTATCCAGGTGGGTCTTAAATGTCTCCAGAGAAGGCAACTCTGTGCAAGCGTCGACCACACAGATTTGCTCAACATCCTCTTGGTGTGGAGACAAAAATGTACTCAGAGAGTCTTTGCCATGGTGTTTCACTCTCATTCCCTCTAGGTCTGGACAAAGCAGCAATAAGTTTTTGGGGTTTGTTTTTGTTTTTTATTGAATCTCTGCTACTCATCTCATTACTACTGTTTCCAATGAATCATTCCAACAGCCTTCAGGACCTGGTCACCCTCTTGTCCATGGTAAATAAAACACAGAAGGTTTTACTACTTACACAACATCTTGGTGACGGATTTCCTGGATGGTCTCTGAACACTCATAGTAACCTCCTCCACTTCCAAAGATTTGTCTCCTTTCAACTGGCAAAGGGAGAGAAGCCAAAGGAGAGGTTAGACGGGAGGTGACATCCCCACTAAACGTAGCCTGTTTGAGACTTTGACAGCTGCAGTTTGAGAAGGCAAAACTTGGGACAATTCACAACTCACCTAAAAAAAGTCATCTATGTTTAAAATTCAGTTTCAGCCTAGGGAAACACTGAAGCTTTTAGGATCAAAACAATCTGCAGATCTGAAAACTGCATATTTACAGCAAATTTGTATTTCAGTTCCTCGCTTGCCCTGTCTCAGTGAGTCAATATTTGGCTCACAGTTTGTGCTCAATTTCCACAGTGTTTCGCCAGGCTTGATGTTCTCTTCTAGCACAATGTTGTTTGTTTGTTTTCCCAAAAAAGGTTCCCCACAATTAAGCACAACCCAATGATCCAAAAAATACCCAGAGAGGCCCCAGTGAAACGCAGCTGTAATCACTGGAAAGAATCCTGTAGGATTCAAGGGAGTCCATTTCATGCCCCGAGTGTCTGCAGTAATTGATATTCCATCCCTCTAACAAACAGACCCCACAGATTCTCTCTTGCAGCCAGCCAGCGTGCGTGATGCTCACACTGCTCTGTTCCAAGGTGGGGGTTTGGTTTTCTCCTGTAGCTTTCCCTGGGTTTGTAAAATTGGCATCAAGCATAATCAACACAGAATCACAGGACATTAGGGATTGGAAGGGGCCTCGAAAGGTCGTCTAGTCCAGTCCCCAGATCACCTAGTCCAATGCTCTGATCCTCTGAAATGCTTCCCCAACATGCTTATGGTGAGAGCACTGGGGCTTTGGTTGGTGATGAGGAGACTAGATCTTGTTTTGATTATAGAATAAATAATCTATGGACAATGCAGAGCTGGACCCACTTTCTGATGTGCTGATGTCTGATTAGGCCACAGACTTGGAGCCACTGTTTTTCGGCTGAGAGGAGCTTGAAACAGAACTTTCAGTGGCATGGGAAAGAATATTAGGGATGAGGGAAAAAGAAAGAAATCCATCTGGATTTGGTAAAATCTTGTGAAAGCATCACAGTTGTGTCAATTTCTTTTGCCTTTTGCACTGTGACTTTGCTTCCTGACTTTTCATTAACAGTTCTTTTCTGTAAGGATGATCAAATGAGACCTTCTTTCAATCACAGAATCATTAGGGATTGGAAGGGACCTTGAAAGATCATCCAGTCCAATCCCCCTACAACGGCAGGATCACCTAGACCAAGTCACACAGGAAGACATCCAGGTGGGTTTTAAATGTGTCCACAGAAGGAGACTCCACAACCCCCCCAGGCAGCCCCTTCCAGCACTCTGTCACCCTCACTATGAAGAAGTTTCTTCTCATATTATATGGAACCTCCTCTGTTCCAGCTCACACCCATTGCCCTTTGTCCTATCACTAGATGGCATTGAGAAGAGCCTGGTCCCATCCTTCTATCACCCACCCCTCACATATTTATATTTCAATATTCTATGTATTCATAAAACCTATAAAAGGGAAACATGTCTAAATCCAACAATATTCAATCACAGTGGGATTCAGCTGCCCATATTTTATGTGGTTCCCTCTGGGACTTTTAGTCTCAGCCACAGTTGCTCAAGGAAGAGGCTCAGTTGGTTTGAAACACATCTGATGATAAATGTCTGCTCAGATCGATTAAAATCCCTAGTTTCCCTTCAGTAGTTTTAAGTCTCGACAGTAATCTATTCCAGGTGTGTTTCAAAGCCTCAGAGAATAGAGTCCTCTGATGCTGGAATAAACCAGAGACACATTTATCTTTATTTTTCACCTTCCTTCTGTCATTGTGATGATGCTGTAAGGTGCCTCTTTAGCCTGAAGTGATGATAGATAGAGGTGTAACTAGTAAGAATAATTCAGCCACTGCAGTTTCATAAAACAATTCCTAATGGCAAAGAGTAAGGAGGGGGAAAGAAGGAAAGAAAGAAGTAAATAAATCCATGGTAAAAGTTGTAGCTAGTGTTTGACAGAGGGGAGCTCCAACTAAGCTAGGAAGTGACTTTCACATTGCTGTGGGTGTCTGAGGCTGCGGAGGGTTGCCTGGAGATAAGTGTTACCCACTCACTGCAAGGGAATTACAAGTGTCAGGAGCAAGAAGCTGAAAATTGGATTTCACCCCCCCGCCCCAACCCCACATCTTTATTAACTGCAGCACTTTGTGCTGGAAATCAAAAGGCAGAGTGAAATTAGAGTCTCACCTATCTCCAGGCAGACCCAAGGAGGCCACTCAGCAAAAGCAGGAGAGCTGTTTCCTGCAAGCGACTCGGTCTGTCTGACATGAGTGGTGACCAAACTTTTCCTCCAGCTGATGGAAGAACTGGTGTTTGGAGACCACGTGGCCTGTGCTGAAGCGTGCAGTCCTTTGGCTGAAGAAGTTAGCACTGGTCCTCTGGATTGCAGCCTGGCTGTACTCTTAGCCCACCCTCTTTGCATGGGAAAATGTGCTGGGGGGTTCAAGTTTGCTGAGCAACCTCCATGGAAGGGGAACAGACTCTTCCACGAGTGTGCTGTGCTCAGCAAAAATTAGCTAAAGGAGGTCACTGTCCACAGATGATTCTGCTCTTCACAACTGAGCATTTAGGACACAAGAGAGATTTTTGATGCTGAAATCTGGACCAGTTTTGTCAAGGCTAAGCAGCCCTCACCTGGTACCTGTCTTCTCATCAGAGATGGGGATTAGGAATATCTGCTGCCATAAATAGAAGTTACTGTGATCTTCAAGACTTCTTTTCATTAATTTGGGGAATTGAACTCTTTCCTTCAGGTCTCATTTTGCAAAATTTTCCGTGAAACTATGTGAAGACTCCACGACAGCCATGGTGGGGATAATTTAATCTCTTCCTTGCTTCAACGATCTGCTCTGCGCTATGGACCTCTGGCTGTTCATCCTTGTGGCTTTTCCCAGGTAATTGAAAAATTGCTTCTGTCTATTTTCACTACCAGTGACCGCCAGCCAGCACTGCAGACTGATGGATGCACCAGCAGAGACCCGGCTCAATTTCTCGCTGGTAAGTTCATACATCTCTAGCAGCACATTGCACCCTTTTCCTGCTGTATGATCAGAAATGTGTTTTTTTAAACTTTAAGTCATGTTCAGAACAATCAGACTGGATTTATATTTTCAAAACACATATGATGGACGAGAAGAAAAAGGTGATGGACTCACTGTGACTAGCAGTACGTTTCAGTGCTTTATCCTGCTGTGATGCTGATTAGTTTATGCGTGTATTTAAATGATGAGTAGTTGGTAAAGCTAGTCTCACTTTCAGCACAAGGGGTAAATACGAGCTCCAGAGTAGCATTAATTGATAGTGAAGCTGTGCCACAGCTGTATGAAGAAGTGACTGCTGAGTTTGCTAGCTGCAGCAATGAGAGCGTGTTTCAGTCTCTGACAGCTTTGTGAGTTTTAACAACTGAATATTATCACCACCTCCAGGGAAGGAGGAAAATAAAGTAATGCAATGTAAACTCCACAGCCACAAGAAGAAGGAAAGCACATAATATGCAGGAATCAATCACTAGCCTGCTCCATTTTATTCTGTTCACATTTTCCCTTTCGGTCTCTTTCCTTCCAGTCCCTACTGCAAAGGTGCAAATCTCTTGAGATGCTGGAATCAGTCTGCAGACTCGAATGTTTAAGTAACATTCAAACTGTTGCATGTGATGATAAGTTTTTAAAAGAAGATTGGGGTAAATTATTTCCCAGCACAGCTGTATGAATTTCACACAAAAGAAGGAGTGGGAGCCACTTTTTTCTGAGGTTTGAAATGCTTTTGGTTTTTTTGGAGGGGGGGAACCACGGGCAAGAAAAAGGTGCAGTGAGTTAAAAGACACATACAGACACAAACACGCATGAATAGACTGAGGAAACACTGAGCACAGCGGGAGGAGGACTTACTCTTAGCCCCATCAGATAGTAAAGCACACTTATTACCCCCATAGGCAGCACATAGAAGAGGAAAGAAGTAATCTGGACAATACAGTTGTAGATCCACATGGGCATGACCACCGTGCAGGTAGCAGAGTCAGGGACCAGGGTACCGTTAGGAAAATACTGCAGCATGATGCCATGGGTGCCTGTGTTTGGGAGGGCGAAGAGGACAGAGAGGACCCAGAGCACCACGATGGTCCTCAGGGCACGCTTGCGAGTGCTCTCCAACTTGGCACGGAAGGGATGGAGGATGGCAATGTATCTCTCCACGCTGACTGTGGTCACGCTGAGGATGGAGGCAAAACAAACTGTCTCAAAGAGTGCTGTCTTCAAATAGCAGCCAACAGGCCCAAACAAGAAGGGGTAGTTGCTCCACATCTCGTAGACTTCCAGCGGCATCCCAAAAAGCAGCACCAGCAGGTCTGAGACAGCAAGACTGAAGAGATAGTAGTTGGTGGGGGTCTTCATGTTCCGGTGCTTGAGGATTACCAGGCAAACTAAGAAGTTCCCCACCACCCCAACAATGAAGATCAGAGTGTACACCAAAGCCATGGGCAAGAATAGATGGCTCCGTCTGGGGCCACATAAGAAGGCCAAGTAATCCTCAGTGCTGTTCAAGTACCTCCTGAAGTGTTCCTCATGTAGAGCAAGGTGATGAAACCAGGAGATATTGCTGACCCAGGCCATCACTGGATCTGCTGCAGTGCTTCACAACTGAGAGCTGGTCTTCTGTAAGTTTCTCCGTGGGAGTTTGCTCACTTTTTGCAGGGAGAGGAAGAGGGAGGGAGTTATCGTGCCCAACCTAGATGCACAGAGCCACTGAGAGATGTCGGTGTGTCTGCCTGGCTCCAGTTAAGGTTTCACTGTTGTGGCAGCTGTTTGCCTGCAAGAAGTCCCTTAGCCAGAAAGCCCCTCCTTTCACACATATTCATTGGCTCGCTAAGTGCATTAGATTACAGAGTAAGCAAAGAGGTTCCAGCTACTTGTGTCAGCTCCCGCAGCAGATGCATTTACAGAATCAGAAATGTGGGATTTAGAGAGCTGGGACTGAGGCAAGCTGAATGATGTTTGCGTTTGTCAGAGGGTGGGAAACAAGACACGAAAAGCCCCTGCAAACTCACTCCAAAAAGCTTTTACAGAATTATACTGATGCTGCATCCAGCTACCAGCCACAAGCAGAATAAACCCCAAAGCCTGGCAGGATTTATTTTTCAGATTCCAGTGGGTTTTTATTTTCTATTGTCTACAGGAGCAACTCCTTGGAAGGAGAGTTTGATCCTTTGTCATTCATGTGGGATGAGGTTGCTGTAGTGTTTCAGCCTTTTTTTTTTTTTAATCCCCTCGTTTGGTTTGTTTGTTTGTTTTCTCCCCAAACCCAACTCAATGGGTTTACTTGCTCTTCTTACCAATACCAAGTTGTTTTCCCAGTTCCCTGCTGTGCTGGGATCTGATCACACATTCTTAGACAGCCTTGCTTTTGGAGTCTTTCGGAGGCTCGTGTTATTCCAAAGAGATATTTATTGCCTCTGGGACTCAATTTAAATGATTTTTTACAAACCCTTATTGAATGACAGCGATGCTGTAAATAGACTTTCTGAGCCAGAGTGTGTTCTACAAGGATGATGGCTGTGTCTAAATAAATCATTAGCTCCTTGTGAATGCCTGAGCTCCTATTGAATCCTCTGAAAAGGAAAAAGGCATGAAAGTACGCGGAGGTCATAGTCAGGAAAAGCGTATCTGTTTGGAACTAAATGGAACTAAATCAGCTGAGGGCTGATTTAGGGGACTTTGTCGGCTGGATGTGCACATTTTTCTGTCCAGTACTTCTTTCTGGCTCTCGCTGTTGAGTCCCTGTCCAGTCCCCCTCCATGAAGCCATACAGACTTTTTACATCCCTAAAATCCTTTGGCAAGTAATGCCTTGCGTCTACTATTTATGTGTAAAGAACTGCCTTCTTTTGACTGCTTTGACCCTTTAGCTGAGACTCCCTGGCTGCTCACCTAAGACTTTGAATCACCCAGGACCAGAAGCTCACCCTTTTGGCTAGTGTGTTTTCCACCCTCCTAACTTTTTCCGAGGAAGATGCCAACTACTCCACAGTAAGTGGCTACACAGTAAATTCTTCCCACAAAACTTGTTTCCTACTCTTAGGATCTTGTTGTCTTTATCATAGAATCATTAGGGATTGGAAGGGACCTCGAAGGATCATCTAGTCCAGTCCCCCTGCCAGAGCAGGATCACCTCGACCAAGTCACACAGGAACATGTCCAGGTGGGTTTTAAACATCTTCTGAGAAAGATGTTTAAGATCTCTCCACCAGAAAGACCCTACTCACTTCTTTTAGCGGTGCACAGAGGTATTTCACTCAGCAGATGGAAGGCTTTTATTATTGCATTGGTGACACAAGTGTGCTCTTTAGACCTGTTTCTCCCTTTGTCAAGAATTCCTCTTAGATTACTGGCCCTTCAACAGCGCTGGAAGAATGTGAACTTGATTTTGATCTACTGTTGGTGTAAGAGGTAGGAACAGAATAATCAGTAGCAGGGTGCCTAGTTGAAAGAGTATTAACTGCTTCAGAGCACAGCAGGAGAGAAGTGTTGGAGAACTTGTGCAGGACTAACCATGTGCTGCAACCTTAACTTTCAGGGTTTTTTTTTTCCCCTTTAATCTCTCAACACAATTTCATTTAGTTCCATTTCTTCTCGTTCCCAGCAGGTTCCGCCGGTGTCTACTGCGCATCATTAACTGAGGTGAGTGAACACTTCTAAAGTAGCTGCCACACTGCTCCTAATTTTTCTTCTTGCACATTAACCTCTGGGAGGAAACTGAAACGGAAAATTGAGGTCTGTTCAGTTTGAACTCAGTCTTACAGAACTGGAGAGGAAACAGAACTTAATAGAGTTATTTACTAAAAAACCCAAAAGGGCAGCCACAAGCATCATGATCTCCATGACAGGGAAGCAATCTGCTGTGGAAACACCTCAGGTCACTTGAAAGCATAGATGTGCCTGTCCCAGCTTGTGTCTACTTTTGCTTGATCTCCCTCCCCACCCTTCTTGTCTTGCTGGGTGCAGGCACAAGCTGTGAGAAGTGAAGCGCAGAACAAAACCAGGTCGGTCTGTCTGTCTAGCAGGTCACTGCTGGAACCACGTTGCTACAACCATGATTAAGTGGCAGATGGAGAGGACAAGGAGAGCGGAAAATACATTTCAGTTCATTTCTTGAAGCTTTATTCAATGTTCTTTATCACATCTGCTTCAATAAGGACGGGAGAGGGTATCTAACCGAGAACTGGCTCTGGCTCTGCGTGACTGGGAATATTTTGTGTTTGCAGTAGATACAGAAAAGAAAAAGCAGGTTTTCCGTTGGAAAGTGATATTAAAACATTTGCTGTTTTTCATTACATTATTACTGGCACTTGCTGTAATAAACTCAGAGGAAGATGGTGTGCTGCACGCCAGCCTTGGGGCCGTGCAGGTTCGTGTCAGAGTAGTGCAATTAACGCAGTTAATCCTTACACTGGTGTCACCTTCACGATGTGCTGGGTGTTAATGTACTGTGGCTCAAATACTGCACCCAGTTCTGGTGTCATCAACATCACAAGGACATAGAACTGTTGGAGTAAGTCCAGAGGAGGCCACAAAGATGATCCAAGGGATGGAACAGCTTTGCTGTGAGAACAGGCTGAGTTAGCTGGGGTTGTTCAGAAGACTCCAAGAGGACCTTATATCTGCGTCTGAGAACCTGAAGAGAACCTGCAGGAAGGCTGGAGAGGATCTTTTCCCAAGGGGATCTAGCAATAGAACAAGGGGAAATGGTTTTAAACTGAAGGAGAGTAGACTAGATTTTAGGAAGAAGTTATTCAGCACAAGGGCTGTGAGACTGTGGAATAGGCTGCTCAGAGAGGTTATGGCTGCCCCGTCCCTGGAGGTGTTCAAGGCCAGGCTGGATGAGGCTCTGAACAACCAAGTCCAGTGGAGAGGCATTGTTGCCTGTGGCAGGGAGGTTTGAGTAGATGATCTCTAAGGTCCCTTTCAACCTAAGGCATTCTATGATTAAGCCAGACAAGGGCTTCTTGTCACAGTGTCCCTACGAGTCAGAGTGTGGCGTTATCTCCTTGGGCACCGACTCCTTGTGCTGGTGGTACCACACTGAAGTTGTGGACTCTTTCCCTTAGCTGACAAATTGTGCTACAGCACATTCCCGTGGTCCATTGAGAGCAGCAAAGTGCACATTTAAGATGAAGTAAATTCAGATGGCTTCATGTTCCCACAGACCTTGTGAGCACACTCGGTAGCAGCTATATGTAAGGTCAGTAAGCGGTGAATTGTTTTCTATTTTAGGGAAAATTGGACTCATTCATCAGAAGAGACAGAGACTGGTGGCAACGCAGAGTACAGCAAGCAGAAAATCCTTCACTGGTCACACTTGCAGAAGAATGTACTTTGAGGAACTGGGGGCTATTGTGATGGTCTGCTCTGAATTCTCTGACATGTCAGACTGGAAAATGTTATTCAAGCAAAATAAGATCTTTTCGCTATTTACATGCATCTAGTGAGACAGGGATGACTCTCTTCCAGCTCCATTTGCTTTGGTTCTGGAACTGTAAGTAATAGGGGCAAGAACAACCCCAGATACCGGTATAGGTTGGGGACTGACCTGTTGGAGAGCAGTTTAGGAGAAAGGGACCTGGGGGTCCTGGTGGACAGCAGGATGAGCCAGCAATGTGCTCTTGTGGCCAAGAAGGCCAATGGCATCCTGGGGTGGATCAGAACAGGGGTGGTTAGCAGATCAAGAGGTTCTTCTTCCCCTCTACTGTACCCTGGTGAGACCACATCTGGAGTATCATGTCCAGTTCTGGGCCCTTCAGTTCATGAAGGACATGGAGCTGCTGGAGGGAGTCCAGTGTAGAGCAACAAGGATGATGAAGAGAGTGGAACATCTCCTTGAGGAGGAAAGCTGAGGGAGCTGAGTCTTAGAAAAAAAAGGAGACCGAGGGGTGATCTCCTTAATGTCTGTAAGTATGCAAAGTGTTGGTGTCAGGAGGATGGAGCCAGGCTCTTCTCAATGCATTCTAGTGACAGGACAAAGGTCAATGGGTGTAAGCTGGAACATAGGAGGTTCCACACTAATACGAGAAGGAACTTCTTCCCAGTGTGAGTGACACAGCACTGAAACAGACTGCCCAGGAAGGTTGTGGAGTCTCCTTCTTCTGGAGATGTTTAAAACCTACCTGGATGTGTTCCTATGCAACTTGGTCTAGGTGATCCTGCTGTGACAGGGGGATTGGACTAGATGATATTTTGAGGTCCCTTCCAATCCCTAATGTTCTGTGATTCTGTAATATAGCCATGCTAATGCTGTGGTGTGCCATGCTAATTAAATCTGCTGATTAGCTGAGAGGCAATACTGCCCTGACATGTCCACTGGGCATCTCAGACTGGAGTTGCCATTTCTGAGCAGGCCTGCATGAGATGCTGCTCAGGGACTGTAAGAAAGGGCTGTAACACTTATGTGCACACGACTTCAGAAAGACACTCTGCTTCAATGAAAGGCTGGAAGAGCTGTTGGATTAGTCATAACCCTTGTCACAGAATCACAGAAAATTAGGGATTGGAAGGAACCTCGAAAGATCATCTAGTCCAATCCCCCTGCTACTGCAGCATCACATAGATCCAGTCACGCAGGAACATATCTATGTGGGTTTTAAATGTCTGCAGAGAAGGAGACTTCACAACCTTCCTGAGCAGCCCGTTCCAGTGCAATGTCACTCTCACCATGAAGAAGTTCCTTCACTAACTTTTATCTTCAGCAATTACCACCTGGCCTTTCATTTCTAATTTCCATTTGCAGCCACCAGATTCTGTTGTTTCGGGGGTTTCACCCTTACTCCAATTTGTAGGAACTGAAGGTAGGTACAAAATCCTTTACAAGTTCTCTGTGAAGGCACTTCCACGCAGCTGCTGGAGTCTGCTTGGAGCCTTTCACAGCTGCCTGTGGAACCACAGTTCAAACTCACTGTTTTGATCCCCTGGGAACTTGGCAGCACTGAGCAGCGCTGTCCTGTGGGGCTGCAAAGACAGTGGCACAGTGCAGGCAGGCTAAGCCACGCTACCCTGAATATGTTAACACAACTGCTAATAAAATATAGCCCCACTCCCCTATGATTATAAACTGTGGGTTTGACTTTTCTTTCTCCTTTGAAAACTTGCTTGGTTCCAGCAGCTTGAGTGCCAGTCCTTGTTTTTCTATTTGCTATACAGTTCGACTTGCCAACAAAAGCACAATAACTCTGTGATCCCGTGAAGTGCACAGATAGGTTCTGTGTGTTTTGCCTCCCTCCAGGCTGGAAGAGCGAGCTGCACTGTGATAAGAGCAGGATCTGCAGTGGCCTTCCCGTGCCTTATGGTAGGTCATGCTGCAGTTATCCAGGCTCTGCACAGGCAGCTTTTCCATGGCTGTGTGTGATCGCTGAAGTTCCCAGGATGTCAATCAACACCCGTAAGAAGTGGATGTCATGACTACTCTGCAAAATACCAACGAGGGTCCCTCTCTGCACAGAGCAGCTGGCATCCTACACAGAGAGTGCAGAGAGGCCACGGAGCAGTGGAACCCATTTTGCCTAACTATAGTCATTAAAAACAGCAAGTGAGTCCACAGGTTCCTGTTTCAGTCAATAATGGATAGAATAACCCACAGAAAGAGCATTGTCCTAAACACAGCACAGGGTTCCTGTTGTCTGCAGAGGGAAAGCAGTTAACAAGGCCTAATAATGAGCTTGTTAAGCAGCTGAGATGAATTTAGAACCCAGTTTTGTGCTCATCCTTGTCCCACCAGGACCAGTCTTCAGAGGGAGCTCTGGGCAGGCTAAGTCTTTGAGAAGCAGCTGGAATCAGAGAATCTCACACAGAATCACAGAACATTAGGGATTGGAAGGGACCTTGAAAGATCATCTAGTCCAATCCCCCTGCCACAGCAAGATCACCTAGACCAAGGCACACAGGAATATGTCCAGGTGGGTTTCAAACGTCTCCAGAGAAGGAGACTCCATCACCTCCCTGTGCAGCCTGTTCAGTGCTCCCCTAACCCTCACTGTGAAGAATTTCCTTCTCTTATTTATATCGAACCTCCTATGTTCCAGCTTACACCCACTGACCATTGTCCTATCATTAGATGCCATTAAGAAGAGCCTGGCTCCATCCTCCTGACACTCACCCTTCACATATTTATATACATTAATGAGGTCACCCCTCGGTCTCCTCTCCTCCAAGCTCAAGAGACCCAACTACCTCAGCCTTTCTTCACCAGGGAGACATTACATGCCCTTCACCATCCTTCTTTCTCTACATTGGACTCTCTCCAGCAGGTCTGCATCCTTCTTGAACTGAGGGGCCCAGAAAAAGACACAAGACTCCAGATATGGTCTCACCAGGGTATAGTAGAGAGGGAGAAAAACCTCTTGATCTGCTAACCACCCCTGTTCTAATCCAGCCCAGGATGCCATTGTCTTGGCCACAAGAGCACACTGCTGGCTCATGGTCATCCTGCTGTCCACCAGGACCCCCAGGTCTCTCTCTCCTACACTGCTCTTTAACAGGTCAGTTCCCAACCTATACCGGTCGCTGGGATTATTTTTGCCCATAAGCAGGACTTTACACTTACCCTTGTTATAGTCCTTTAAATTTCTCCCTGCCCAGCTCTCCAGCCTGTCCAGATCTCGCTGAATAGCAGCACAGTCTGCAGGGGTGTCGGCAACACCACCCAGCTTTGTGTTATCAGCAAACTTGCTGACAGTGCATGCCAATCCCTCATCCAAGTCATCAATGAATAGATTGAACAGGACTGGTCCCAGCACCGATCCCTGGGGCACTCCACTAGATACAGGCCTCCAACTAGACTCTGTCCCCTTGACCACTACTCTGTGGCTTCTCACCTGCAGCCATTTCATGATCCACCTTGCCACCCGATCATCTAGACCACACTGCCTCTGTGGCTGTGAGGATGCTGTGGGAGACCGTGTCAAATGCCTTACTCAAGTCGAGATAGACCACATCCACTGCTCTGCCATCATCTATCCACCTGGTTATGCCCTCATAAAAAGCTCTCAGGTTGGTCAAGCATGACTTCCCTTTTGTGAAGCCATGCTGACTGTCCAGAGAGACAGCCCACAGGTGAGAACAAGCCAGTGCTAAAAATCACTCCCCAGTTCTCCCTTAACTAGCAGGGTGATGGTACCCACTGACCCAGCTTTCAGCAAGGGATTGCTTTGCTAGTGTTGATTCTGGAAACTGGTGGGAAGGACATCTTCCCTTCTTGGGAAGAGGGGGGCTGTTGGATGCTCTTGCTCAGAAGAGGCAGTGGGTGGCAGGTGGGGATGAGCTTCAGGCTTGACATGCAGGAAGCAATGAAAAGAGCTGAAAAAGAGCTGTGGGATGCAATATCTTGTCACACTGAACATGTCCATCATGACAAAGGGACCCAAATTTACATGGGGAAGATGAAAAGACTGTCACAGTAGAAAATGTATTGAAATTACAAGCACACTGCAGCGAGTCAGATTGTCTGAGTCAGGAGGGAACTGGTGCTACGGGGAAGCAAGACGAGTCAGACCGTTCGGCAGCTCTCTGTGGCTTTCTGCATATTATTACAGCACTGATAGCCCACTGCAGTCTCCTCCCCTTGTGGTGTACATGTTCCTCTGGAGAGCCTGACTCACTTGGTGGTCTGACCCAAAAGAGACTGAACTGCTTTCCCTGACATGACTCATCAGGACTAATTTTCAGCTTGCATCTATTTGGCTTCTGTTTGGCACCGTGAGATTTGGGTAAGGAGTTTTTTCTCCACTGGAAAAAAAGACCCCGTCCACGCAATAGAGTCTGTGTCGTGCCCAGATGTGGGTTAGACACGTGCACTGATGAGATGGAAGGGACCAGTGGCAAGTCTTAACACATTTGAAGAAAGGCAGCGATGCATTACTGGGGGTGGTACAAAGTTGTCAACTTGTAATAGGAGAAACGAATCTATCAATGAAAATGATAAATGGGATATATGGAATCTCTATAGTGTGTTTCATACACAGAGCTAACAGTAAGAGAAACACTAAGAGAATCCCTTTTCTAGCATTTCTTTCTCTAAGGGTTGTTGTGGAGGTGCCTTGCTGAAAGAATAAAGCTGATTTGAGAAGTTTTGCTCTTATAAAGCATAACCACCCTCTTCCCCTACAAACGCAGTGATTTGTTAACTCATACCCTACAAACCAGTTTGTTTGGAGTTAATTGTCTGACAATCATAGAGTCATTAAGGATTGGAAGGGACCTCGAAAGATCATCCAGTCCAATCCCCCCACCACAGCAGGATCCCCTAAACCAAGTCACACAGGAACATGTCCAGGTGGGTTTTAAACGTCTCCAGAGAATGAGACTCCACAACCTCCCTGTGCAGCCTGCTCCAGTGCTCTGTCACCCCAACTGTGAAGAAGTTCCTTCAGGAAATGTTGGTTTAAATGACCTACACATGTTTGTATTTGGCTCCAGTAAAAGTACTGTTCTACTTCTCACAAGGGTGACTCTTTGGCAAAGACATTTGCTCAGAGTTTTCATTCCCTCCTACCTTAACTGCTGCTTTGCAAGTTGGATCACAGCAATCAGTGACAGTCTTTGTGTCACACTGAGAATCGATATTATTTGACTTGGAATTAATGAAAACATCTTTATGAAGAAGGATGTGCATAAATTGGAGCATTAATATGCTGGCAGATGATGTTCTCTTCCTCCTCTTTTCCCCATTAGACTGTCCCCAGGAGTCACATCTTGGTTTAGTTCAATGTAACTGTTCTTTTGAATGTCTCCTGCTGCTGAAAGGAAGAGAACTCTAGACAAAAGGGTGATGAAAAAGATACGTTCCAGAGGGATCATTTATCATAGTTTCCCAATAATGGGCCTTAGATGTGCAAAACTATTTACTTATTAAAAAAACTAGTTTCAAACTGTGGCGTGCACCTCTAAAACATTTATGTACTTTACAGCGCACTCAGCAGTGAGAAGATTCCAGGTAGAACTGCAAAATAAGGTGACATAACCCATCCATGACCTCCAGAGCTGGGGAGACAAACAAGGAAGCGTCCTCATGCAGTGAGAACAGCTCTCCTAGGCAGCACTGGGGTGGAGGAAGGACCCCTGTGATGTGGTAGTTCTGGATTCAGTGGCTTACTAGGTCAGTTCTTCATCAGGATTTTGATCAGTCAGCCAGTTTAGGAGCTTTATTGCCCTCATGATTTCTGAAGGTGAGTGTGAGGCTCAGGAGCTTCCTGCACAGACACCCTACACACAAAGAAGAGGATGCAGTCTCTGCCCTCCTCATTGCAGATCCAAAAGAGATGCTCTTTGGAGATTTTCCTACACCATGGTTACTGAGGCCATGGCTGCTGCAATGCGTCTTTATTCTTCATGTATGAATTTGGCTTAGCCCACCCCTCTTTACTGGGAGACCAGTTTCGCACCTACGCTGATAGATACTTCACTTAGCCAAGACATCTTCATTATCCGCTCCTTTGCAAACTCTGATCCACAATTAGATCTAAACTCCCAAACTCTTGTGATTTGGCCTGATTCTTACTAAACATCTTGTTGACAGACATCAGGACACATTCTACAACACCTTTAGTAAAACGAATCTCTGCATCAGAGAGAAATGACTCAAATCTGAGTCAAGTTGTTTTTCTCTCAGTGCAGGAAGCTGTATTTAAATGGGCAGCAATATTAACTCTGAAACGGCATCAGAAATAGATTAGGTAAAGAGAAAGCTTGAGGTTCTGTTGTTCAGTTCTATTTAAAGGCAAATGGGGCTAAAGATTAATGTTGCTAAAGATTAATGTTGCTTGAAACAGGAAAGATTTGATGGCTGGCAGGACAAAGGAGGGAAATAAAATGGAGGAAGAGAAGATCATAGAATCTTTAGGGATCGGAAGGGACCTCGAAAGATCATCTAGTTCAATCCCCCTGCCACAGCAGGATCACCTGGACCAAGTCACACAGGAACATCTCCAGGTGGGTTTTAAACATCTCCAGAGAAGGAGACTCCACAACCTCCCTGGGCAGCCTGTTCCAGTGCTCCATCACCCTCACTATCAAGAAGTTCCTTAAGATCTAATAACCCTGAAACAATAACTTGTTAGCAAGATAAGAAAGAGGATCACAGGCTAATGCAGCCTGGAAGGGCTCTCTGAAATCCAAATTTCTGCTCAGAGCAGGAGATTCTGATCACAGTGTGGAACAGGGGGTGACCTCCTCCTAGGTGCTGTGGAGGCTGCTATAAGGTCTCCTGGATACTTCTCTTTCTCAGGTGAATCCAGACCCATTCTCTCAGCATGTCTTCATGGGGCAAGTGTTCCAGCTCCTGAAGTCTTGGTGACATTTCCCAAACTTGCTAGAGTTGATCAGTGTCATTCCTGCACTCGGGGAACCAGGACTGGATGTGCTATTATAAATACAGGCTACTGAGTGCTGATCTGGGGGAGATAAACACCTCCCTCAGTCTGCTGGCTGTGACTCAACTAATACATCCTGCTGCTGTTGCCCGGCGTGCAGCTGGTCTAGGTTCAGACTATCTGCCCACACCCCCAGGTCCTTTTCAGCAGAGCAGCTCCCCATGCAGCTTTCCTTCAGCATGCACTAGTCTGCCTTTCCTGGCACTGCTTTTCATGGAAGCCACTAACACCAACGTTTGAGGAATGGCTCTTCAGCATCCCTGCTTCCAGGATAACACTGTGTATAAACCTGATTAGTCCCACATTACTATTCATTGTTCTGTCTTCTGCTGTTTGAAATGGTTCAATCATCTGGGAGGAGAAAAGAAACAGTATCCACAGCCCAAATTTACGAGGTGTCTGGGAGCTCAAGTCACTCTGGTACTCTCAAGACTTTGAATCTTAAAGGCTGTTCAGAGCTCAGGTTCCTAGCCTTATGTGAGCAGTAACAGAAGAGAAACACTATCACACCAATCTTCCCAGCACTGAGAATGTCCTCCTCCAGTACCTACCTCACCATTCCCTGGAGGACGGTTGGTACTGGATAGTCTGCTACCACTAATAAAGCACCTTTAGGAAAGACTCGGGATGTTTTCTCAAGACTTAAAAAAGTTTTTCAAAGTTAGAACTGAAGATTTCTAGGCTCCTCACGTCAGGTGTCATTGATTGCCCTTTCTTTGCCAGATTGTAGATCACTAAGTCTCCTGAAACGTAGAGGTTCTCACAGCTGTCAACCCCCCCAGCATCACCGCAGCAGTCCCTCATTTCATCAGCAGATGCTCTGCTTGCTTCTTCCCGCTGACAACAGTGATATTTTAAAATGCCTGGTCTTACACAACACTCATTTGAATTGAAGTTCTCCGGGCTGACATGCAAGTGATTTAATACAAACCAGAGCTGGAAGGGAAGATGTGCAGGTAGCGCTTTGTGTGCCTCTCATATTTGCTAATAGGTTTATCGGGTCCCTAGAAGGGCGGAGGCGATCAGTCAGGCTGGCAGCGCTGTGCCTCCAGCTAATGGAAAACCAGAGAATTTGCTCCTATGTGTGAAAGTACAAGGTTTAAACGATACCAAATCATCAGGCAGAAAAGCAGCAGCTCCTCTTCCACTGGCTGGGTGGGAAAAAGTTCAAGCCAGATGACAGGGCAGCACTCTGCACAGCCTCATCCTTTTTGAGGAACATTTATTCGCAGACCCAAAAGTGACTTTCTGTGGTGAGTGAGTGGCTCACGCTCTGCCTCTGTGGTGCAGAGAAACTTTTCAGATGAAGTGTGCATACCAGGATTTTGTCTTCAAATGTGGGAATCAAGCCCTAGACATTTTGTCGATGATTCTTAAAAGAAGTGTTCTACAATGAGATGCAGATGGTACTTCACAGTCTTGAAAAGGCTGTGCTCAGTGGGGAAAAAGCTCATCTTCCTGAGCACATCTACCCCTGCTTTGCCACAAAATTTCTCCTGAGATTTTCAGGCGCATTATGGACATGAATAGCCCAGCCCTGCACAGCAAGATTGTCCCTTTCTGCTAGACTGATTCAGGGGAAGGAAGAGGTTCTACAAGTTTGAATAGCCCAGCCCTGCACAGCAAGATTGTTCCCTTCTCCTGGACTGATATGGGGGAAGGAAGAGGTTCTACAAGTTTGAATAGCCCAGCCCTGCACAGCAAGATTGTTCCCTTCTCCTGGACTGATATGGGGGAAGGAAGAGGTTCTACAAGTTTGAATAGCCCAGCCCTGCACAGCAAGATTGTTCCCTTCTCCTGGACTGATATGGGGGAAGGAAGAGGTTCTACAAGTTTGAATAGCCCAGCCCTGCACAGCAAGATTGTCCTCTTCTCCTGGACTGATACAGGGGAAGGAAGAAGTTCTGCAAAACATGAAGTGATTTAAACTTCTCAGCGTTTGCCCCTGTGTTCTAGCAGTAACCTGTTCCAGAAAGGTCATGAGACATCTCTGTCTTGTTCCAAAATAAATGTTGTCTGCCCTTCCACACCTTCAGGAGCAGCACGCAGATTCTACTTGAGAGGTAGCGTGTCTTCCCTGACAACAGCTGCGGTAATGTCAAGAGCCCTGGAGTACTTTAAAGCCCATTTGAGCCTGCAGCATGATATTTTGAAAATTTTTAGGTTGCTGCCAGGGTGTGAACACATTAACTTGAAGGCTTTTTCTTCAGACCTCATACATATTTATGGTGAGCAGGGTGCTTTTCCTAACTGCTCTTGGCATTTTTAAAATACTGGCTGGGGAGCTGTTCTCTTCCCCTTTTCTTTAATGTGAGATAGAATAAAGACAAGAAAATATGTCCTTTCCATGCAATAGCCATGATGTTGTAGAGAAGAAAGCGATGGATTGCTCTGCTGCAGTTAGACTTCTGAGATCTGAAGTCAACTGTAAGATGAAAGGTGGGCCCAAAAGACCATGATTAAAACTAACTATGCTCTTTGATCAGAAAAGCTCCTTTGAATAGGGCTGTATTTCACTACAAAGAGGTATTATCTTGAGTACCTTGAGGTACCTACCCCACATCGTTCAAACAGCAAGTGCCCAAATTTTGAAGCATAAAAAGCTCAGTATCATGGAAATGTGTGAAAGCAACTGAAGAGCAGAATGAAACAAAAACAACCCACACAAATCCTATCAAGTGAACAGCTAAATGTGTTTTTGAAGCCACGCTATTTTCTGACATACATTACTTCTGGTGAAAAGCTGTTTACCCAGGTAACTCAGAAAAACAAGTTTGTTTCTGCTTCTCCACTTTAATTTCAAAGATTTGCTGCTGAGTTCGATGTGCTGTAAATCTGTGCTGGAACAATCAAGATAAAGACAGCACCAAAGATGCCTCAAAGCACCTCAGACAATTGAACCTACTGTGTCACAAAAGAGCAGTAAAGTCTCATATACCCTTCCCACTTGTTGGGGAGGGGTCCCCAGCTATGGAGACTATGCTGCAGCCTATAAGATCTGCTCCCATTTCTAGATTCAGGACTGGAATGAGAGTCCACTGGACACTGCCTCTCGATGGATAATGTCACCATAACTTCACATCTCGTGAAGTCCAAACTGCTGGCGACTATGTTCCTATGAGTTTCTGCATGTCTCATGACTCCTCACAGGATCACTCTGCTTGGAAAAGACCCCTGGGATCACTGAGCCCAACCATCTCCCCTACCTTACAAGTTCACCCCTAAACCAGATCCCTCAACTCTTGAGCAGCATGAGCTCAAACCCTGGTATAATCTCATCCTTTTTCAATGCAACACAGACATTTGCTTCTGTTTGCTTTGTCTTCCTCTGCTGTTTTCTTGCCAAACCTTCCCAGCAGCATGGAAACTCTTTGCTCCTGATCCTGTCTTGAGACAATTTGTTATGAACTAGTTGGCCCTGATCCTTGTGACTCCATCCTAGGCTCACAAATGGTTAGAGAGAAATTAAAGCAACAAAGTTCTTGGCAGGAATAAACTTATATACCTATATAAGCTTGTGGGTAGAACAGCTTTCTTTGGGGACATAATGTCTTGAAGACCAAGTGGTTTTGTGCCTCATGAGATGGTACTGATTTTGATGACATTACCTGCCTCCAGAAACTTCTGAAAAGAAAATGTGATTTGCTTTGGAAGTGTCAAAATTAAGGTTTTGGTACACAAGTATTGTTTATGCTTTATAAATTATATCACTTTGGATAATTCTGTGATTTTTTTTGTCTTTTGTAAATATTACTCAATATACTTTAAGAAAACAGTCAGTTACAGTGTGAATTACAGCCAGATGTAGCCTTTACATATTTCTAATCTTTTAAAGGAAATTTTAAGGGCATGTACTACTGAGATTGAGCTGGAAAAGCAACATGAAGTTTTTCAGTGTTTCTCATTTAATCAAGATTATGAGTATCACTGAAAATATTACCCAGGGAAGACTTGTTTTCAATAGCCCAGTGTTAACTTGGAACAGTTTAAAAAACTTACATAAAGTTGTTTTATTTTATAAAAACTACTGGAATTATAGACAGTTTCATTCAGCAAACTTGGTTGGGATTTCAGCTGCTTCTCCTAATTCAGAAAGAAAAGTCTTCAACTGCTACCGTTTCAAATTAACCCCGAGTTGTGACTAATGCTAAGAGCCCTAAATTTTCTTAGTCTCAGATTTGTTCTCTGCAGAATGAACCTGAATAGTTCCGCAGTCACCTTTGCAAATAGGATCTGGAGACGCTGGGTAGGGATTTACATAGAGGGCAGACACACTTCTAAGGGGCACTTCGGTCATCTGACACTTCATTTTCATGCAAAACAGATGAGTTGTGCGGCAAAGGGTCAATTATATCCAGAAGGGAGGGCAGGGAAGGGAGGGCTCTGTTCAGAGAGAACTTGTTAAGCTGATCACAAGAAAAATTAAAGGCATTCTGAACCTCTACGTGTGTGCATGTCTGTGTGTGTGTGGAGGGTTCCTATAAAGGTCCATAAAGGGTGGTTATGAAACTACATACATGGCTAATTTTCCCTTCCATGTGGTTTGCCCTAGGTCAGTTCATAAGACTTTAAATCATCATTTAAAAAAAAAAAAATCGGATAATCTGACCACTAGAACGAGAAATACTGTTCTAAATTTACAAAGTCAAGAATATAACTGATGCTTCTGACTCTTGTTTTTAAATCTTTTGGATTACTCACAGCAGGTCAAAGTATTGGTGTTGCTTGAGAGCAAATCAATGCTGTTTATTTACTGTCTGCAACTCCACTGCATTTTTAAGTGTGTGAGAAGATGTGCAGTTCTCTGGGGATTTATTTGCTTGGAATACGCAGAACCACAGAACATTAGGGATTGGAAGGGATCTCAAAAGATCATCTAGTCCAATCCCCCTGCCACAGCAGGATCAGCTACATCAAGCAGCACAGGAACACATCCAGGTGGGTTTTAAATATCTCCAAAGAACATGTCTCCACAACCTCCCTGGGCAGCCCCTTCCAGTGCTCTGTCACCCTCACTATGAAGAAGTTCCTTCTCAGATTTATGTGGAAACTCCTATGTTCCAGTTTACACCCATTGCCTCTTGTCCTATCATTGGATGCCACTGAGCAGAGCCTGGCTCCATCCTCCTGACACCCACCCTTTCACGTATTTATAAACATTAATAAGATCACCCCTCAGTCTCCTTTTCTCCAAGCTAAAGAGACCCAGCTCATTCAGCCTTTCCTCATCAAGGAGATGTTCCACTCCCTTCATCATCTTTGTGGGTCTGCACTGGACTCTCTCCAGCAGTTCTGTGTCCTTCTGGAACTGAAGGGCGTGTAACTGGACACAATATTCCACATGTGGTCTCACCAGGGCAGAGTAGAGGGAGAGGAGAACCTTCCTCCAGCTGATAACCACCCTCACTCTGATCCACTCCAGGATGCCATTTACCTTCTTGGCCCCAAGGGCCCATTGCTGGCTCATGGTTATCCTGCTGTCCACCAGGACCCCAGATCCCTTTCTCCTACACTGCTTTCCAATAGGTCAGTCCCCAACCTACACTGGCCAACTGTAAGGATTTTGGGAGTAGCAATGTAAGTTTTTACAGACCTGACTATTTATTGCTTAACATTGTGGTCTTAACCCTATTCCTTGCAAGGAAAACCCAAACCAATCCTCTCTTTTGCTGCTTGAAGGCAGGTAAATACAAACACTTTCCCTCTTGCTGGAACCTTCCAGTTCAGTGGGATTCTGTCTGAATATCTTGGAATAATTTTGCAGCTTTATACAGATAATAACTGGGGACAGTAGGTTACAGTAGGTTACCTTATCCTAAAATAGGAGAGTTATTAGTCATAATTAGATAATTTATTCAGCCAGTAATTTTTTTCAGCACAAAGACAACTGTTATCAGAAAATGTCAAGTGGCTGAACTCAAAACCTTCCATGTGAAGACACTCATTTTAAACACTGACTTAGCAAAGATTTTCATTTCAGGTTGGGTTTCCAAGAAGCATGCTGAAGGACTTTGCTCTTTTCCAAGAAAAGTGCTCTGGGTATTACCTCAACCAGCATTACATCAGGTTCAGTTCCCCAGCCTACACAGTTTTTAAATCAACCACAAATTAGCCAAAAGTCTGGCACTTAAACTTTCTGTGGTAAACAGATCCAGATGCCTCATCTACACCTTTCAGAGGAGAGGTCTGAGCCTGACCAGGACTCCCCATTGTGTTGTGGAAGCCCCTTCCCACAGGGTAGTGCTCACATATGCTCTAGATTTTCCCGGGGTACCACAGAACATAGAGACAAACACAGTGATGTGCTAGCTCATACACTACAAACCAGTTTGTTTGGAGTTAATTGTCTAACAATAATGAAATTCAACAAACTGGAAATTAGACAACCATTTTTCCTCTTCTTCTAATTTCAGAATCAAGAACCACAGAACATTAGGGATTGGAAGGGACCTCGAAAGATCATCCAGTCCAATCCCCTTGCCACAGCAGGATCACCTAGACCAAGTTGCACAGGAACATATCCAACTGGGTTTTAAATGTCTCCAGAGAAGGAGACTCCACAACCTCCCTGGGCAGCCTGTTCCAGTGCTCTGTCACCCTCATCATGAAGAAGTTCCTTCTCATCTTAATGTGGAACCTTCTGTGTTCCAGCTCACACCCATTGCCCCTTGTCCTACTATTAGGTGACACAGAGTTTATATCCAGGGTAAGGTTCACATAGTCTTTACTTCAACTAAAGCTGACTCCACACTAATACTGTGGTAGAGGAGGCATTTCTTCTCGAGGTCTGAAACTGATTTCAGAAGGTAGCTAAGGTTCCTTGATGTGAGGCTACGTACCCACATGCACAAGCAAATACAGAAAATAGAAACAGCTCTGCAAAATTTTCCAAGAACAAGTAAAAATATTGTTTCTTCTTTCTTCGCCTTCATATGACAAACAAAAGCCAATGATAATGATAAACGAGATGTAAAACTTCAGTGACTTGCCTAGGGCTGGAAACCAGGTCAGTAATTCAGCCTCTGTGAGAAAGCAGTATTTTATGCTTCCTGGCTGCCTCATTGCCTTCCTAGACGACGTTATTTGTTTCCCTCGTAGCCAAAAATGCCCTAAAGAGGAACCTTCGAGACCCACACGCAGTTAGCTAATGACAAAAGTGGGATTGTTTGGAATAATTTGGAGATTACTAACTGAGCAGTAGGTACAAAGTTTCTCCTAATTTGTTGATAAATGTGAGAGTTCAGCAATGAAGCTGAAGCGAGGCAATTCAAAGCAAATGGAAAAGCGGTGCCATATAATTTACATCTGATTTGCACACAAACCAACCAAAATGTTGTGTGTGGTGGGTTTTTTTGCATATTTAGAAATGTGTTCCAGCAATCTGCCTTGGAAATATTGTCAAAGCAATTAAATATTGTGCTAATACCTGGTATTACATACTTCTCAACACAGCTTCTCCCACTTCTAAAAGCAATCATCAGCAAAGCTTGAACGCGGCAGAAAACCAAAAGGGCCAGTTTGTGAAAATAGATTGTGAGTGTTTCAAAGTGGTTAGATCAAAGTCAGACTCGTGTTCAAGACCCTCTCTTGACCAGACCTTTTCTATCTATAGCTCAAGATGCAAATTTCTAGAAGGAGCAAAATAAGTCTAACAAGAGAAGCCCAGCAAAATGGAAGTGATCAATAAACCCCTCTGCAGGTTTGACTCTGACTTGGGTTTCCCTCTAACCGTACTCAGGAAGTGATTACTCCTGCTTTTCCTCTGAACTCAGTGACAAGCACCTTGTTTAAATGAATCTATTTACCTACTGAAAACAGCAAAAATGACAACAAAATCAAACGAGGGTGCACTTACGACAAATTACAAAGTAGTTAACTATGGTGTTAATGGGTTAACCACTGGGCTGCTCACAGAAAACAGAGGGGAAGACTCACCAGAATGAAGAGAGCTTCACAGAATGTTAATAAATGTCCTGGTAGAGAGATGCACGTAGGATCATACAAATGGAATCCATTTGCTATTCTAACACTGATAGTCTTCATGGTGAGGGTGACAGAGCACCAGAATGGGCTGCCCTAGGGAGGTTGTGGAATTTTCTTCTCTGGAGATGTTTAAAACCCACTTGGACATGTTACAGTATCACAATAATGATAAGGTTGGAAAAGACCTTAAACATCATCCAGTCCAACCTAAATAAAAAAAAACCCCAGTAATCCTAACATCTAGATCATGCCACTCAGAACCTCAGCCAGCCTAACCTTGAACACCTCCAGGGATGGTGACTCAACCACCTCTGTGGGCAGCCCATTCCAAAACCAGATCACTCTTTCAGTGTTTCTGTTCTACTTGGTTTAGGTGATCCTGCTCTGGCAGGAGGATTGGACTAGATGATCTTCCTAGGTCCCTTCCAATCCCTAATGCACTGTGAGACTGTGGTACTCATCTCCCATCAGCCTGACCTCACATACATGAGTGTGTAAACATGCTATAAACCCAAGGGGGCTAGAACTAATAATTTCTCTATTATGAAACTAAGATAGTGGCACTAAAGGACTAAAGATGCTGATCCAGCATTCCTAGAACATAATATTCCAACCCTTCTTCCCTCAGAGCTGACCTTCTCCTCACCTTCTGAGCACTTATCGCTGCTTACTTCTGTGCAGATGTCTTCCACGATGTAATTTATTTAACGGAACGCGTGCAGCATCTATTACTGCCGTGTGCCTTAGAAATGCAGATCAGGACACCCAGAGCAGATGATGTTTGTTTACTACTTAATGGCAAAGTGGTTGAATTCTAAAAAGGCCACTGATGTTGTTGTTATTATAAGACAAGCAGAAAGCAGCAGCCTATTCAGAATTCTGCACTGTCTACAAGATAGTAATAACCTTGTGCTGTGGTAGAGAAAGAGAGATAATTAATGACTTTATACTCTTGTTAGAAGCAGCATCTATTTCTTTCCATTCCTGCTGGCTGGCAGCACCTGAGGTGATACCTGAGCAGGGAGAATGTTAAGTCTTGGGACAATTTCCCAGGAAAGGTGGTGGAATAGTGAGGCAAAGCAAAGTGCCAACCCATCCTGAGAACACACTGGTTGATTTAAAGGCTCCTCAGCTTCGTGATTCTTCTGAAGGAATCACAGAACATTAGGGATTGGCAGGGACCTCGAAAGATCATCTAGTCCAATCCCCCTGACACAGCAGGAAATTGAATGGTGCAGCACATACAGGGTTGAGGCAATGCGAGAGCTTTTTGGAAATTATTTCTTTGCAAAAGCTCTGCCTGCAATATCTATTAGTTTCTCCTTGCAGAAAATACTCTTAGGACTTGTGTCTCAAACCCATGAAATCCTATACAGGAGGACCCATTACTGCTCAATGAATTTCTCCCTCCGGTGGAGGCTGTGCTAAGCAAAAGATAATACTTCTATCATCAGGCAATCTTTCAATAACCAGAAAAATAAGGCTTGGGAAATCCCATTACTCAGACTTGAGTTTCTCTGAGCTACCCAATGGGAGACTGGGAGCTTCCTAGCTGGGGGGCAGCGAGGTCTACAGCATCTGTGCAAGCAAACACTGCAAATCCCAACGGTCTTTCCTAACCATCCGGCCAACGTAGGTCTCACTTTCCCACCCTGACTGCTGCCAAAAAGGAGAAACACCTCTCTTCTTAGGAAAAAAAGATACCAGTATTCTCTCCTTCTTAAAGTTTTCTTTAGTTTGGTCTGAACAAAGTCATGCTTCACTTAGGTTTTGGGCCAAATCTTCAATTCTACCAGATTGCCATTTAAGCTGCAAGAAGGGCAACGCATGGATTGATGGTAACCAATACAAAAAGGCTTCTTCCATAAAACCTCCACAAATGAATAATTAGTGACTCCTAGGTGTCATTACAATTATTAGTTGAATTCCTACCCTACAAATGACACCTAATTACAGAGACAAGGAAAAGGGAAAAGAAGAAAAAAAAACAGATAGTGAAGTTCAGTAAGAAAAGTGTTCCAGCAATTTCAGAAGGCACATCAGAAAAGGAAAAGGGAATACAGGTTCTAATTGCGTTTTGGCCCTCCCAATTCTCTGTCCAGGTCAGTCTAGGTAATCAGCTCTCACAGCATCCATAAGATCTCTGGGAATGAATTTCAGCCCTGTGAATGCATACCAAGAGAAAAACACCGTAAATAGTCTCACAGAAGACTGATTTGTTTCCGCAGAGGTCTGGACTGTGGGGAATGTCATAGGAGGAGATGAAGATGGGGCCAAACCCAGGTAACTCTCCCCAACTGGCTCTCTGTGGCCCCAAACAATAACTTCAGATGCTGTTTAAATATGACAGTATTGATCTGGCCTGCACTAACCACCCAAAACCCTTCTTCAGTTGCCTATAGCTTGACAGCTTAGTAGGTCCGAGTCATTCTTCAACAAGGGAGACTCGTCAAATAATTGCTTCATGGCAGCAAGGAGAAAAATTCTGAATTATTCATGGATTAGTTTATCTGAAACCAGCTCAGCTGTGGCAGTTACAGAGTACCTGTGAGACCACCCTGGCACCCGTGCCTTCCCTTCATTTGCACGCTTCTTCTCCAGTGCCATGCTAATAGTCCCTGCTGCTGTAGGTTTGGGGGATGTTCCATTGTTTGCCAGTAAACCTTGTGAGAGTGGTGAGAGCCTGGAATGGGTTGCCCAGGAAGGTGGTGGAGGCCCCATCCTTGGAGGTGTGTAAGGCTGGGCTGGATGAGGCTCTGGCCAGCTGGGTCTAGGGTGGGGTGTTCCTGCCCATGGTAGGGGAGTTGGAACTGGATGATCCTGTGGTCCCTTCTAACCCAGACTGTCTGTATGACTTGGTCTGGGTGATCCTGCTGTGGCAGGGGGATCAGGGGGGTTGGACTCGATGATCTCTTGGGTCCCTTCCAACCCCTAACATCCTATGATCCTATGATCTTTCGAGGTCCCTTCCAATCCCTAATGATTCTAGGAGTGTACCTGAATGGACAGGGAAAAGCTGGCTCTGAGCTTCACCTGGCATGTGGGAGCCTTCTGTAAAAGGGACCCAGAGTCTTCAGATGGGGCTGCACGCAGAGGAAAGAGGATCTCAGAAGGAAGAGTGACAAGAAGCTAGATTAGTGCTTAATAACCTTTCTTCAGGGTAGATTTAGATTAGACATTAGAAGGAAATTCTTTATAGTGAGGGTAGTGAGGCACTGGAACAGGTTGCCCAGGGAAGGTGTGGATGCTCCATTCCTGGAGTGCTCAAGGCCAGATCGGTTGGGGCTCTGGCAACATGGTCTGGCGAGAGGCATTGCTGCCCATGGTGGGGAGCTGGAACTAGATGATCTTTAATGTCCCTTCCAACCCAAACCATTCTATGAGTCACACGCAGCAAGAGGAGCAGTGCAGGCTCAAACTGAGACAAACCCTTATCCTCCCTCCACAGCTGACTTGCTTTCTGATACAGATATTGTTCTTGTTTGCTTGTGGAGGTCATTAGCGTCTTTTCTTGCAACGCTCTCTGTCTTGATCAGTAAATACATAGAAAGCCTTGTTGCTCTCTGACTGCCTAGAAAAACAAAGACTATTTCTGATGATTATTTAGCAGTGTAGTGTCCCAGGGCATGAAGAATGTCACTGGGACAGGTGCATTCAACATCTCCTCTCTCTTCCTTCTTCAGCACTCAACTGGCTTGTCATCATATGGACAAGCACATGAAGCACTTCATACTTTCATGAAGGGAAGTAATTTTTGTCTGCTCCTGAAAAGCTGTTAAAGAGACCTTCAAAACACAATAAATACCTGTGTAGCTCTGTAGTTAATTATGAATCATCCCAATTTATCATCCAAGTAGTTCTAAGCAACAAGACCCTGTTTTGGTCACTTCAAGGTGTGTTGTTTGCACTTCTATTGGGTTTCATAAGAACTTTTCATAAAGGATCCTCTCTGCAGGCATGATAAATCAGAATTATCTACAGTGTTGGATCTTCTATTCAAGGAGCTTTTTGACTTCATGCAGCATCCAATAATAGCTGGAGGGAGATACTAGAGCAGGAATGTAGTGTTCTTTTGTTTCCAGTTCAACAGGCAGAGAACTTCAGATTCACCTAATGGGACAGCTGTAGATTTATCTATTTGTTGGTTGTTCTGATAATATTACCATGAGAGGCAGGGGCTCTTCCAATGAATTTGTACCCCACATGCCAGAGAAAAATCAAGGCTTTCCCAGGAATATTTACTCCACTCTATATGAATTGCTTAAGTCCATCTCAAGGGTCTTTCATTCCACTTAGCCTCAGTCTACTACCAGTGTGTTAAGCTCTCTTCAAGCACACACTTAACCTCTTTGGGTTAGGTTTTAATTGGCCCATTTCAAAAAAATCACTGGTGACCTTCTCCTTCTGTAGCAACCTCTGCAGTGGGAGTTGGTCTGATAGAGCTCATTGTTTTTATGGTAAAAGCTAGATGGGACAAGTTAGAATTCAGGTTATGGAGAGAATGTATTTTATAACAATTCAGGCACAAGAAGCCACTTCGACTATGTGCTCTGTAAGATGCCTGCTAGCTCTGATGCTTTTATTCCACACACAATGTGTAATATTGAACTGTTTTCAACAAGATCTAAGTGTTATTGCTGAAGTAGAGGTGGGTGGGAAAGAGAGAAACCATCTCACAAGTAAGCAATGATTTCCCAATCTTTACCTACCAAACGTTTCTTAGCTTTCAGACCTGTTCCTGCTCTACAGGGAGGGAAAGTCCAAGTCTCAAAAAGGAGGTCAGAGTGAATTTTAGACCACATGTACCTTGGTTTTGAGAGCCAAAGGGGTTGCTGCTGCTTTGTTAGTTCCCCGAGTGCCACAGAGGTGGCAGGTACCCCATGTTCTCACAGGAGATGGGATGCAGCTGAGAAACGGTTAAGATGTGGGCATCCTCAGAGGCCTAGAGAGCACAAAGTGTGTGGCTGTGATCGTGGTCAGACAAGAGGCCACGCGAGTAGGCAGGTTCTGTTGCCAAGCCTTGGTTAACTGACATGGAAAATGTAGATGGCAGACAATCATTTCAGCTGACAACATAATTCGCTCGCTCCTCCAGGGTACGTTCTCCACGGCTCTGCCTTCTGATAGCAGGAGAAAAATATTTAAATGAGAAAAAATCGTGCCAGCACAAACGAAGCTGCATTGGTAGCTCCGCTGGTGTGGGAAGGTATAGAGGAGCTGGCAGCTCCTGTGAGGGATCCTGCACAGCTACAGTGACTGCCGCGCGGGTAAACACAGAGGAGCAGAAATGAAGGTCATCAGTTTGATATCTTCCAGCAAAGCTAATTTCCTAGAGAAATGCCAATCTTGTTGCCTTGGTGAATTGTCCAGTGTATTAAATTTCATAAATCCTTCATCATTTCAAATGTTGGCAATTTGCTCCTTGCTCAGCCACCTATCGGAGAGATTTCGTTCCTGTGGATATTTTTCAAAAGCTCTGCTGCAGCTGCCTGCTCTGTTCTGCCCTGAAACACAATTACCCACTCTCACAAGTCTTCTGCAGATTCATCTGCACTGCCCATGTCCTCACTACAGGGCAGAAATTGCTGCTTCTCTCAGTGTCCAGTGTGACTAGATCTCAGGAGAAAAGAATTTAAGGCCAGGCTGGATGAGGCTCTGGCCAGCCTGGTCTAGGATGGGGTGTCCCAGTCCATGGCATGGGGGGGGCTGGAACTGGATGATCCTGTGCTCCCTTCCAACCTTGATTGATTCTATTATTCTACAACTTCTTCCCAGTGAGGGTGACAGAGCACTGGAAGGGGCTGCCCAAGGGGTTTGTGGAGTCTCCTTCTCTGGAGAGGTTTGGAGCCTGCCTGGACACGTTCCTGTGCAGCTTGATCTGGGGCATCCTGCTGTGGCAGGGGGATTGGACTGGATGATCTTTTGAGGTCCCTTCCAATTAGGGATGTTCTGTGATTCTGTGAATCTGGGGGAACACTCAGTACAGTCACCCAAAGACAAAAGCAATATGACTATTACTTTGATGAAATCCAAGTACAAAATACTGTATGAAAAGGTCTGTAGAGATATAGCTGTCCAGAAAAACAAAAAAAAACCATATAAAATGCAAAGCTTAGCTCTTAAACTGACATTCTTACTATAAACAGGTCAGCTGAGATCACAATCACACAGATCACAGTGTTAGGGGTTGGAAGGGACCTTGAAAGATCATCCAGTCCAACCTCCTGCCAGAGCAGGATCACCGAGATCAGGCCACACGGGAACACACCCAGGTGGGTTTTGAATGTCTCCAGAGCAGGAGACTCCACAGCCTCTCTGGGCAGCCTGTTCCAGTGCTCTGTTACCCTCACAGTGAAAGAGTTTTTCCCTTTGTTTAGATGGAATCTCCTCTGCTCCAGCTTGTACCTGTTGCCCCTTGTGCTATCATTGGACATCAGTGAGCAGAACCTGGCTCCAATCTCCTGACACCCACCCTTTCCACATTTATCAACATTAATGAGGTCACCCCTCAGTCTCCTTTTCTCCAAGCTAGAGAGACCCAGCTCCTTCAGTCTTTCCTCATCAGTGAGATGTTTTACTCCATCATCTTTGTGGCCCTGCACTGGACTACCTCAAGCTGTTCCCTGCCCTTCTGGAACTGAAGGGCTCAGAACTGGTCACAATATTCTAGACACAGCCTGGCTAGGGCAGAGTAGATTGGCAGGTCCTTTACAGACTCCCTTCAACAGGTGCCTTATCCTACTGCATCTCTTAATGGAGATGTTTTCACAGAAGAAAACTTTGCCTTGCAAGACTCTCTTCTGTTCCTGTGTGGGAATCCCTCCAGACACATACTCCAGTACTTCATTCCTCCTAAGGATTGACTGATCTCAGTCCAACCTAGAATTTATTCATGTCCTGCAAGAGACACACTAGCATGAAAGAATGGCCTCGTGTCTCCTGCCAACCTAAAGCATCTCCAGGAACAGCTGTCAGAAATAACTGAAGCATTCCCCAGACCCTCCAATGCTGAGGAAGCCCAACTGTCCCTTGGCATTGCCCAAAGCTTGACTTCCCTCAGTCAGATTAAGGTGTTTTAACTCTCGGTTAAATCTCTTTGGCTTCATATTAACCTGACATTAGTTAACACTAGTGAGCCTGTGTTAGCGGCCGCGGTGAAGCACAGATAGCTGCCCAGGTGAAAAAGTCCTTTCACAGAGCTGGAAGCTCATCAGCTTTCCCCATCACTTTCCTTTTGTGGAAGAAACAAACCAATTCCTTTCAGTGTAACCCTGGAGCTTGTCTTTCCATCATTTTCATAGCCTGTAGCTGTTAATAGCTCTTTGATAATTATTGTAATTTAAAAACTGCTCCATGGTAATCACCCCCCGACGTATTAACAGAGGGCAGTTATATGCACTCAATTAAAATGTTAATCATATTTCAGACCACCTTCTGAGGGCAGCGACATCAGAGCAGAAAACACTGTCATTTCAGTTAATATTTTAAGAAGCCACTCTCATGTCTAAACGCTGAACCACAGTACGAGTTCGATATGTTTTACACCTAGTAAGTTAAGGGATTTTGAGCTTAACAGCAACACTTTCTAGAACAGCAGAGGTCTGTGGAAGCAGAGGTTTGATCTCCTCCAGTGGAAATGACAATTTTACCAAGCCACTGACAGACTTGGAATCTCCAGGTTGCTGGAAAGTCAAGTGGCTGCAGCACGAAAAACGCTACAGTTGTTTTTGTCGAGTTGATCTAGTTACTGCCCTCACTCTGCAGCTGAAGAGTCCTCTCTCTCTCTCTCACTCGATGGTGACTCCGTTTGGTAGGACAGGACACAAAGCAGACTGAAGCCATCTGAACCCTGCCCACTGCCACTCGATCAGAAAGCCTAGGGTCAGCCTTGCTATTCTGTCCAATTTCGACTCAAATTCAGCTCATTCGCCAAACACTGTTCAAAGTCTTGAGGTGTAAAGGACTGGCTCTACAGGCACAACAAAAAGAAAAAAAATGAGTTCTGTGATAAAATGAAAAGTGCCTGAAGTTGCAGCTAAATTGATCATTCAAAAAACAAAATCCAAACTATAGAAAGTTCAGGCAATGACTCAGCCCCAGAGAGTGGGGCTGGGAAGGACCAGGCAGGGGCTGTACCCCAGCACAGTAACCGCTGCCAGGCCACCTGCTCTGGAAACTGACTGCATTGCTGCTGCTGGAGTCACACTGGGGTGAGGCATGAGCAAGCAAAGGAGAGATGAAATGCTAATGAGCAGAGCACCCTAAACCACTCTGCTTCCAACAGACTGTCAATCAGGCCAGGTGATTCCTCCCAGGAGCATGAGGCCATTTCTCCCAGTGGGGAGAAAGAGCAAGACTGAGCTTGTGGTGCAGAGAAATGTGGCTGGAAGAGGCTTTAGGGCACCACTTCCAACCTGGAATGTCGACACCACATGATTGACAATAGGTTGGACCAATTTGAGAGGAAGGAAATTGTATTTAAAACAAAAAAAAAATTGAAATACTCCAGAGTTTTCTGGGAATGTGTCTGTTAATTGCATAACTACTGTGAAGCTGGCTTTTCTAGATGAGATGGTGTCCTACAGCCAACACAAGAAGTCTGGTCATAGTGTAACAGCATTGCCAGGAAACACTAGCCTGCCTGCCACTGTGAAGTTCGGGATTTTTATCAGCAAATCAATTTCTCGCCGTAGTTTGATCTTCTGCCAAATTGTGGTGTTGAGGCTGAAGAAAGTTCTCTTGGCCCTACACATATGAATTGGAAATTCAAGGCTTCTGGTCTCAGTAATTTCTTGATCTGTCTGTGGTGCTTCTGGCAGAACGAAACCAGGTTATCCTGGTGACTCAGAAGCCATGGCGATTTAGAACCAGTTCAAAGTGAGCATGGCTCCTCTTCCCCGGATACAACACCCTCACTCTCACCCATCCAATGCAGGGAGGGTTGTTGCAGGTATTGCTGCTGACCACTGCCCTGTCACAGAGATTGATATCGATACCTACTGTTAGAGCTTAAACTTTCTTGCTGAAAGTTTAATTGCAGTCATCTGGCTACTCTTCTCAGCATTACTGGACTTGCAGCTGAGAGATTAGTGTTTATCCAGTGATTTCTGCTCTAAAACAGGTACAATTTGGTTCAGCCTGGAATGTGTATTTTGTTCTCACTAGAAACCACAATGAAAAGCTTTTCATATTTTCTAAAATTCACAACAAAACAGAGTGGGAACTAAAAGCTGGACACAGCTTCATCCTAAATCCGGCAGGAGCAGCAGCTCTTCTAATCAACAGCTCAACACAGCAGAGGGTGTCTTAGCCCAGTTGAATTCCTGCATTTTCCTGAGAAAGACTGGGGAATAGTGTGTAGTGACCCTTCCCATTCTAAACTGCTAAAACCTCCTTTCTACCACAACATTTTTTGTAGCAGAAGCTACAAAATTTGTTGTGTTTGACAACAAAGAGACAAGTGGCTTTAAGACAAAGTTTTTCTGGTGTGGGTTTTTCTTAGCCAGGCAGTATCAACACGGTGACAACTGCCAGCAGAGAAAGCTACTTCTTAGGAGAAATATCTATTTGCTAAAGCTTCCCCCAAAGGCACACAAGTTGCTCGTGGAGAAAGATCTTAAGTGTTTTGTCCTAGGAAAGGGGAAATCATCCAATGTCTTCGTAAGTCATAAATCCAGAACTGCAGCAGGGTCATCCACCACATCTCAGCAAACCTCCTACCTACACCTGAGGAGTGTGAATTCATTTCAGGTTGCTGCTGAATGTGAGGATACAGCTAGGACTGATGATGGAGGAAGGACAGAGGCTGGTGCCCAGCTTTTGTGCAGATAAATGTTGAGTTCAGGCGCTGCATCCACAAAGCAGCTGAAATGAGCCTCCCTTTCCCACGAAACCTGATGTAACTGATTGCAGAGGAGGAAACACCACAGTGAGCAGCTCAGTGCCTCCAGCTTGGTTTGACATAAGCACAGAAAAAACATAAATAAATTCAACCCACGGAGCTACTCGTGGCTTTTCTTTCTCCAGCAGCAGTCCAGTGGGTTGTCTGTGCTTTCTGATGGTTTCTCACCATTCCTGATAATTCTTTTACTCCTACTCCCTTCCTTTTGGACATGACTTGAAAAGCATGTCCAAAAATTGGTTTTTAAAAGATGTATTTGAAGCAATTGACTTAATGGAAAGTTGGGAACAGCAAGGCTCTCGTGCAACAGCAGCACCAGGGAGCAGATGGTGACACTGAAGCTAGTTACTGAGATGGATGAAGCTCTCAGTAACTGTTGTTATCCGTGGAGACAAGTGATTTAACACACAAAAAAATCTCCATATACAATATGTCTCACCCTTCTGCATATTAATCTAATTCTATCCAAAGCCCAACCCCTTTTCCTGGATCTTCCTGAATCTTTTTGCTATTATAAAAATTTCATTTAATAGTTTCCAATGTCTGTCACTCTCTGTGTGCATCTGCCTGGTGCAAGAAACCTAACACACTGCCAGAAAACACCACCATGGTACCTGGTGCTGCAGAAGTGAACATGTGCTAAGCCCTCAGCAGTCCCAAATCCTCTCCAGGATGAGATGGGAGCTGGTCTGCAGCCAGATGAGTTGAATGTCCAGAGGTGACACACAGCAGGCTCTGCCACCTCCTAGACAGATGTAACCTCTAGCAGAGGGACACGTGGGAAGGCTGCTATAAGGTGACAAGGCTGAGCTGTCAGAGCCCTAGTTCTGCTTTGGTCTCTTAGCACATCAGGAGGTGAATCAGAATCATTAGGGATTGGAAGGGACCTCAAAAGATCATCTAGTCCAATCCCCCTGACACAGCAGGATCATCTACACCAAGTCACACAGGAACACATCCAGGAGGGTCTTAAACATCTCCAGAGAAGGAGACTCAACTCCCCTGGGCAGCCTGTTCCAGTGCTCTGTCACCCTCACTGTGAAGATGTTCCTTCTGATATTTACGTGGAACCTCCTATGTTCCTCCTATGTTACAACCATTGCCCCTCATCTTATCACTAGATGCCATTGAGAAGAGCCTGGCTCCATCTTCCTGACACCCACCCTTCAAATATTTATAGACATTCATGAGATCACCCCTCAGTCTCCTCCAAGCTCAAGAGACCCAGCTCCCTCAGCCTCTCCTCATAAAAGAGGTGCTCCTCTTCCTTCATCATCCTCATTGCTCTACACTGGACTCCCTCCAACAGCTCCATGTCCTTCTTGAACTGAAGGGTGCAGAAATGGCCACAAGACTCCAGATGTGGTCTCATCAGGGTACAGTAGAGGGGGAGAACAACCTTTCTTGATCTGTTAACCACCCCTGTTCTGATCCACCCCACGATGCTGTGAAAAGCCAAGCAAGAGATACTGCCTGTGAGACAAGCAGGGCCAGACAAACACCACTCTTCCCAATTAACTGCATTCCAAGTCATGCACCATCAAAGCGGGGAGGAGGACAAGTAAGTTCAACAAAGCCAACTCCAAGAAAAAAGACACTAACAGAATTTTAGCTCAATTAAACACTTTTCACTGGACTGGAAATATTTCCTTTCACAGAATCACTGAAGCTGGAGAAGACCTCTAATATCATCCAGCCCAGCCTATGACCTAACAACTAGCCAGACCATGGCACTAAGTGCCACATCCAGTTAAATGCCTCCAGGGATGGGGACTCCACCACTGCCCTGGGCAGTTCATTCTTGTCTAACTACCTTTTCCATGAGGAAGGGCTTCTGCTTAACTGTCTAATCAGATCATATCTGAAAGGAGGACAGTGCTCTGAAGCAATTTGTTTTTAAAAAGCAAAAGAAAACAGAGTCAACAGATTTTGATATTGAAACAAAACGTGGTGGCTTTTGCCAGTGACACATCCCAGAGCTTTGCTCTCCAAGCAGCTGGGAGAGCTGGGTTATGGAATCTGAAGCATGGTGGTGCAAGATGTTCACACTTAGGATGTTAAGCCATGAAAGAAACTACTTCAGATCCTGGTAGCTCAGTGGCAACTGCAGATAAAGACCAAATCATTAAAGTAAGAACAAAGACTTTAAAGATCTTAGGATACTGAGCAGTGGAGTCACAGTTCATCCTGAATAGCCAGGGTTTTCAGCAGAGATCACGGATGTCTTTTTGGTGTCAGTAATGAGAAGAAGCAGTAGATTAGAAAGTACAGAGATATTGAGAGATTATTTTTTATGTGCAAGTCAACAAGGCATGGAGTATTAACCATGTATGATCCTCATGGGCTGACTTTGGGCTTCCTTTCTAAGGGGAGGAATGAGAAACACGAAATCACTGGTCCCAGCAGGGAAGCAAACAGAAAAAAGAGCTGGAGCAGCAGCAGAGCTACAGGGGGCCCAAATATATGAGCTGCTGTGCATGTACCTTCTCTGGGGGAGACTGAGCAATCCTAGAGTGTAAATAGCAACAGCTGTTTGTATCTTCCTCTTGCTCCTAGTAAAGAGAAAAGTCTTTCTTACTCCTTAGAAAAACGTTTATATAATCCAACTTGCCCCCCTCAAGATTCTGAAGTTTTCATAAGTCACAGGGGAAAAAAACCCCAACACCCTAAATCAACAGAACCATGACAACACAATTCCGTACTGACTTTTACAAAAACATGTGTTTTACAAAATTCTATAGGTCTTTTGTAAAATGTTGAAGTGCAAAACCCCACTTGTTGGTAGAAAACAAAAGCCAGTAGTAGTGACCATCAGCAATTCCCAGCATTAACCAGTGACATTCCAAAACAGCAACACAAGAATATCAAGAGAAAAGACATGATAATCACAGAATAGTCGCAGCTGGAAAGGACCTTGTAGATCACTAAGTCCAAACACACCCACAACAACAAAAATCCTAAATACCTGACTACCTAAAAATCCGATTGATTGACCAACACAAACTAACCCCCTACCTGCCTGCCACTACAGCAGGGCATGAAGCACCACGTCTACACGTTTGTTAGATACCTCCAGGGATGGTGACTCAACCACCTCCCTGGGAAGGTGGTTCCAGTGTCTCACCACTCTGTCTGTAAAGAATTCCTTCCTAATATCCAATCTAATGAAGAATTCAGTTTGAATTCTTGAACATAAAGCAACATGAAGTTTAAATCATTAATGATGTTGGGCTTGAATGTGCTGAGCATCAGACAGAAATTCAGCCCGGGCTAGCTGGATTCTGACTTTGACTGAGGATCTTATAATCCAAGCCGAGCCGTGCTCTGCTCTTTTTCCCAGGCAGCGATGCAGCGTTTGGCACCGAGAGCTGCCGGAGCTTAATTGTCACTTTCCCACATGACTTCAGTCCTGGCCAAACACCGCTAAATTCATTCATGCTGCTCCTTCCCCACCGCAGCCACTGTGTGTTCAGGTTCCTCTGATCTGTTCACACCGTGCTCCTGTCTGCGTAAGCGTCCCCTTGGAAAGTTCCCCCGTGCACCACCGAGCCGATGCCTTGAGGAAGGGGACAGCAATTGTCCCTGCAGCCTGCCCAGTATAAACTACCCCGAAAAGTGTAAAACTCACAGAGGAGTGCTGACTTACACGCAAATTTCTGAGATGAGCTGCTGGCAGAGCAGACAGGAATGGCTTGGGTTCCACCTGGTGGCTAGGGGATGGCCCGTGATAGCCACAGGCTCCGAAGCGTCCTACTCAGGGACTACAAAGACTTAGACGAGCATCCAGAGATGACAGATCATACTGTAACCATGAGGATCTGAACAGCACCGAGGAGGTGGGGGAAGCATCTAAGTCTGTAGCCTGTCTGGATTAGGGCATTGCCAACACCTGGGCGAGTACATCGCTGCAGCTGGGAGCAGAGACTGGTTGCATTTTTCAGTATTAAAGAGACACCTGGGGATTGTTTGTACCTTTCACTCTCTTTCAGGGCTTCATTATGGGCTGTGTAGGGGAGAGAATCCCCTCTGCTGCTGTTGCATGGATTACAAGCCTGTGGAACACCCTCTGCAGAGCACCCAACACAGCGATGCTCAGTGGCTGCAGCAGAGACATGCACCCACCCCTGAGCACCCTCATAACTTCTGTGGCCAAATGCGCATGAGGATGCTCTGATCACCTATAAATCATAGCACATTCTTGGGCTAAATTGTGTTTGCTTTCAGTATGATCCAGTTAATCTTTGAGATGCAGCAGTGGCTCCTCTGCTGGATACTCAGCCATTACATCACTCCCCACAAGACAATTAGCTGCAGCGCCTGGCCCCGAGGAGGGACTCTGTGCTGTCTCTTCACTGAAAAATATTCAGTCTTGCTAATATATTCTCACTCCCCGCACAAGCAGAACCCCAGCGGATTACTGTCGTGGGACACTTCACCCTCGGGCAGCTGTTGGCAGGATACTTCTGCAAGGATGTCCTGTCAACCACCAGATGTCATTGTAGGACAAATTGTTTAAAAAAAGAGCTCTTCAAAAAGATTCGCTCAGACTATTTCGCTGGTTTTTCAGCAACCCCACGCAGGGCATCACTAGGGCCATATATCCTGTTTTCCTTTGCTTGTAATGAGAGGAACTGGGGAATTTAGATTACATTTGTAGGCTGGATTTCACAGTAAATTACTGTCAGAGCAACTAGCCGCACACTGTACTTGGTTCAAACTGTACTGCTACTTCATCAGTATAATATGTGTTTTCAATTTACTCTTTCCCACTTGCACCAGCTGCTCTATTAAACACGACCCCTGTGCGTAGAAATGTTGATTCTCATCTTGGTGCTGCCTTGTTTTCAGCACTACTGTGACTCTCAGGAAAACCTACCTTGGTGAAAATCCACCAGATCAATCCTTTAATCCATTACAAAATCTTGGCCAAACCCCCACTTCTGCATTTCTCTCTTGTTCCTCTCATTTAAAGACACCCTTTTGCTGCTGTCAGATCTGTTGCTCTGTGCTGCAAACAACCATAAAGGTTTATGTACTGTCAATGACCTCTTCATCATCGTGCAAACAGTCATTCATAAGTCTGGGTGACATGAAGAAGCACAGCTGTAAAATACGAGTGGGAAGCACCTCTGCTCTCTAAGTGCTTCCTTTATTGGCTTTGCTGGCAACATCCCTGCCTCGGATGGGAGCTGAATCATTGACCACCAGAGGTCCTTTCCAGACAACAATCCTCTAGTTCTAGTTGTCCACTTGCTCCTCACTTTGTTCAGGGAAAGAAGTGGGAAGCTAGCAGTACTGTGCTTTTGCAGACAGTGAGAAATTGACTGTTTGTGATGGTGTATCTATATGTACATAAGATTTGGGATCCTTTTTCAAGTTGAAGTGGAGCATCAGAGACAGCAGCTGTCAATATTCATGTCCAGTTCAGTAAGTGAATGTGAAGTGCTACAGAAGACTGGCTGCCATGTCCAACAACATTCTCTGTGTGTTAGTGAGGGGAGAAGAGTGAGTAGGATTTTTATAATGGTACCACAGCGACAGGAAGAGAAGAAAAGAACAGTAAATAATTTCATTCTGTATTTAAAAAATATTTTACATTTATTTTTGAGCTATTTTTATGACTTACATTGGGGCTTAGGCCAGATACTACATGTTGAGGAACTCTGTTAGATGTTGCTCAGGTGTCACTTAGGCTGCATGTGATGATCTTTTCAGTTTGGTGTTGACCTGTAAGACATAACCATAGCACAGGGTTATTCTCAGAATCACAGAGCATTTGGGATTGGAAGGGACCTTGAAAGATCATCCAGTTCAATCCCCCTGCTGCAGTAGGATCATCTAGACCAAGTCACACAGGAACATGTCCAGGTGGGTTTTAAATGTCTCCAGTGAAGGAGACTCCACAACCTTCCTGGGCAGCCCCTTACAGTGCTCTGTTACCCTCACTGAGAAGAAGTTCCTTCTCATATTGATGAAGAACCTCCTGTGTTCCAGGTGACACCCATTTTCCCTTGTCCTCTTACTACATGAGATTGAGAAGAGCTGGCTTCATCTTCCTGGTACCCACCCTTCACATATTTATAAACATTAGTGAGGTCAGCCCTCAGTCTCCTTATTATCAAGTCAACATGTTGTTTCCCAATGAAACTAAACAAATTAATGTTGCAGACACACCACTTTCTCTCCCAAAGCATCTCCCACAAGCCCTGGGGCTAGCCTGCAGTTCTCTGAATCACATTCTCACTTTGTGTATGGAGACTTCAACAGAGCATTGCAGATATGAGCAGAGCATCTGTCTCTTGAACTCCAAATCTAGACCTAATGGTGACATGTTGTACTTGTGTTGATGCGTGTTGGTTCCTTCCCTCGGGAGGCAATATGTTATATACAGATCCTCCTCGGTGACAGTTCCCTTGCAGCTCATCACATCTACTGGGGATATGGGATGAGGGAATAGCACCTTGTCTGAAATTTCACAGATGGTAACATGCCACGACGTTCAAGGAATAGAAATCTGTCCTCTTCATTTGAGCTGCCTTGGATCTGGCGTGATCTTACAACACTCATGTCGGCGCACCTGCGGTGGAAACAGCTCAGAAATCAACACTGTGATAGATGGATAATGCAGCTGTGATATCATTGCACACACAGTCAAAGAAAATTGGAGTGCCACATTAACACTGCCAAGTTAGGAGAGGTGGCCCTAAATCACCTCTTTTGGATCGTACTGCTGATGTTCTTCATTATTAATTGCACGTTCTTATGGTGTTTCTTCCACTGTCTCATCAGCTCCCGGGATGGATGATGTTCACTTAGTAATCAGCTGTTCCGCACTGTGTTTTCTCTTCTTTCTTTGTTTATTAATTACTCCAATGCCTTCCTGATTTGAAGGTCATTCCTTTCTCACCTGAGATCATACAGGGAAAGGACCCGAAGAAATCAAGCGACTCTCTTCTTTCCTACCTTCCCTCTAAAAGCAGATAACCCAGCAGCTTTGCTTCCATGCTGGGAGACTGCACTGTCTCATGTCTCCCAGAATGGTTCCAGGATTTCCTTATCTGCATGTGTCCATCTATACTCTGTCTCCTGGGTCAGGCTGGAAATGGCTCAGGATGAAATACCCCTGTGCATTGAGCTTGCCAAAACCAAGCTGTCCTTCAGCAGCATTTGATGCTTATAGGTTTTTTTCTTTTTCTGCTAGCAAATATTTTGTCTTCCTTCTTCCAGGATATTCTTGAGTCTTTTCAGTGAGCAAAGAGGAGCACAGAGCTGTCGGCAGGGTGGATAATTTAGAACACTCCAAGCCTGCTCAGCTTTAATGGAGTCATGCTAAGGTGCAGCAGGCGCGGGGAGCCCACATCATTCAGCATCAAACAGAACCTCTCAAAGGACACCATCACCAAGCTCAGAATCCACAGCCTCACAGCCTGGTGCTGTTTCCATCGTTTTCTGTCTCTGATTCCTGCAGTCATTATGTTTATCCAAACCAGAAACACTATAAAACCCAAAAGCTCCAAATCCCCCTCCCAAACCACACCATCCTCCTGTGAATAAGGCAGTCTGGGGAGCAGAGCTAATAAGCAGCTAGACTACCCTGTAGTGCCCGTCTGTAGGGACACATCCCCGTAAACCTGCTGCTGCAAACTAATTGCTGGTGCTGACTCATTCACAGAACCAGGCAGGCCACAGACCGTAATTATCATGTCATAATTATCACTTCAATAGCACAAAGAGTGCGCTCTTATCCGATGTGATAAAATAGTTCAATTAATTTTAAACAGAGGGAAACACTAGTACATCCTTACAGCCTGGCCACAGAGACAAAGCAAGCTGTCAGAATTAGGTTATTGATTTCGTGTTCTCTCCTGGCTTTATTAATTTTCCTTCTGTCACCATTTTTCATGCACTTAGGAGATTTTAATTCAGCATAATAGGGGAGACAAAGATTAAGATTAGATGCGCATTCAGGAGAGACAGAATGGAAGGAGGAGTAAACGATGGGTAATATTTACATGGAGGTACCAGTAAGAAGGAACCCATTCCCACTGGGAGGAAAGTGTCCTGTTAAAACCCCACAGCTGATGCACAGGAGGATGAGAAGGAGCTTCTTCCAAGTGAGGGTGACAGAGCACTGGAAGGGGCTGCCCAGGGGGTTGTGGAGTCTCCTTCTGTGGAGATGTTTAAAACCTGCTGGATATGTTCCTGTGTGACTTGGTCTAGGTGGTCTTGCTCTGGCAAAGAGATTGGACTAGATGATCTTTCGAGGTCCCTTCCAATCCCTAATCATAGAATCATTAGGGATTGGAAGAGACCTCAAAAGATCGTCCAATCCCCCTGCCACAGCAGGATCACCTAGACCAAGTCACACAGGAACACATCCAGGCAGGTCCTAAACATCTCCAATGTTCTGTGATTCTGTGAAAAGGTGGCAAGGTGAACAGAGGAGAGGGGTTGCTTATTGTCATCAGCAGCAGGGTTCCAGTTTCTCTTTACAAATCAAAGCAGTTGGCTGCAAAATTAAAGCTGTTATCTGAAGCAAGGGAATTCTACAGCAGAATAGAACAAAACTACCCTTCAACGACAATGCTCCCAATTTTTCCAGCTTGATAGCTTTGGTAAGTAGTTTCCTTTAGGCTTGTTCCTGTCACGTACTCCAGGGGCAAATGCTGTGTAGCATTTCAGATTAATTCTCTGCAATGCTACCTGATCAGTCAACGAGCTCTGGGCTTCTAAACAACGCGGTGAGCTTGGGAATCTCACAGGAAAGCTAACGTACCTGGCTGTGGTAAACTATTTAGTATCAGAAAACTTTCCAGTGAGTGCATTGTGTTGCCATGGTTGCAAGACATTTCACTGTTCCAGAACTGTCTGTGTCTGTCAGTGCTGCTCAAAAACACAATAGAAAAGTCTGAAATAAATAGTTCAGAAAGAATTTGAGGTTAAAGAGTTAAGATTAGGGTTAAATTTAGGGTCATTGATTCTCCTGTTTCGTGATGAGAAAGGTGGAAAAAGCCTTGTGGGTGGGGAGCTGTATTTAAGAACAACAGCCACCAGTGGATCTCAGGATGTATCTGCAGTGCAGATCTCGCCAGCTCCAGGAGGGAAACACCATGCAGCTGCGCAGCAATGTCTGCTCAAGCCTGTGTTGTGCTGACACTGGTGCTGTAGTTGCCTTGTTGGGCTCCAGGACTTGTGACAGCACAGAAAGTGAGAAGTTGTGGGAAAGAGGTGGAGGATTGTGATCTTCCCAGGTTAAAATCATAGAATCATTAGGGATCGGAAGGGACCTTGAAAGACCATCTAGTCCAATCCCCCTGCTGTGATCACCTAGACCAAGTTGCACAGGAACATATCCAGGCAGGTTTTAAATGCTATAACTGGGGCTAGCTAACAGCCCCTTTGCAGGGTAAACTGTGTTGCTGCAAACCTCAAGCTACGGCTGCCCTCCTCTACTGACTGGAAGGAACTTCTTCCCAGTGAGGGTGACAGAGCACGGGAACGGGCTGCCCAGGGAGTCTGTGGAATCTTCTTCCTGCTCTGGCAGGAGGATTGGACTAGATAATCTTTCACAGTCCCTTCCAACCCTTAATGTTCTGTGATTCTCTGGAGACATTTAAAACCCGCCTGGAGATGTTCATGTGAGACTCGATCTAAGTGATCCTGCTGTGGCAGGGGGATTGTACTGGATGATCTTCCGAGGTCCCTTCCAACCCCTAATATCCTGTGATTCTGTTACTTGATGCATGGATGAAAAGCTTGTTTGTGGGGTAGGTTTGGGATTTTAGATGTATAATCCCAGGAGATTTCTCTAGTGACTGCACTTAGAAGAGGACTTGCAACAGAGCAGAGTTAAATTATAAGAGAACTTGGTGTTGATTACAAAATCAGAAGTCAGTTCTATCCCTATTCTGCAGTTTCTTTCCTTAAGTATCTCAGAAGACCAGACAAATCCATCCAAATGCTTGTGGCAATTTCTGCTAATCAAGGTCTCAGCAAGTCCTCAGACAATGACCTCCAGGAACTTTCAGGGCATAATGAGCGTCGCAGTGGCATTTTCCCTCAGCACCCCCTCAGTCTCCATCCCAGTGCCTCACAGTCTTTACTACAATAACCTTCGTAGTGCCCTAAGTGGGCTAAATCTTGTTGTCACGGGCTTCTTCCTATCCACAGTTTGTGGCAAGAACATACAGCAACTGGCCTCTTAGATATCCAGGACAAATATCTCAAGGTTTCTAGGGCAGGAGTGACCTAGCAGAGCATACCTGACCTTGTGTCATACAGGGACTTTAACTGGATTTCCCAAAGGTCTAGCAGGTTACTATCACTTCTGTCCTAGAGATTTACTGAGAGATCTGGTGCTGTTCAAAAGAAACACATAGATAAGACACACGTTCCCTTTTGAATTGGAAGTAAGCTTTGGGGTGAGGCAGTCAAAAAAGACTTGTGATTTATCTTCTGAGAAGCTCTTGCTGCTGATAGAGAGATGTGTTCTGCAATATTACACACAGAATTATAGAAAGGTTTGGGTTGGAAGTGACCTTAAATATCGTCTAAATCCAAGCCCAACCTAGGGTCACGTCCTTCTGGACCAGGCTGCTCAGAGCTCCATCCAACCTGGCCATGAAGACTTCTGGAGATTGAGCATTAACAACCTGTCTGGGTAACCCATTCCTGTGCCTCAGCACCCTCACAGTGAAGAATTTTTTCCTTACATCTAACCTAAAGCCACCCTCTTCCAATTTAAAGCCAGTACCCCTTTTCCTATCACTATATGCCGGCAGTAGCTCTTCACTGTTCTTGCTTGAAAGGGGAAGCCAACAAACAGCGAGGCCAAGAGCTGCCTTCAACTAGACCACAAGTGTGAAGTTTGAGGCTGCCGTGGATGCCTGCCAGGCGTTTAGCCAATGGCACTGAAGCCCTCTGCGACTCATTCTCAGCTCATAAGACTTCTGGGTTGCCAGAAGGGTGACATTACTCCAGGGCCTTTCAGTTTGTACTAGGACTTCTCCATATTTAGGCTATAAGGCAGTATCTAGTAGGATTCAGGAAAACAGATTGTTCCAAAAGCAGGTGGGAGATTGTGTCCTTTGCCAACCTCAACAGCCAGGCTTTGCATCTAGTAGCTGACTTCACATGCAAACCCTTCCCTTGCAATACAATCTCTGAAAAACTGAGCTCTGCCCTCAATCAGTTGACATTTTTGTACAGCATATCCTGTACTAAAGGCAGAGAACAGAGGTCATGTGTTGTAACACAGTACAACAGGGCTCAGTGTAGCTCCTGAAGGTAAAAAGAGTCAGTAATGTTCACCATCATCCAGATTGATGTCAAACAGTTATCCCCAACGAAATCTTATGCAGCCTTTGTGCACAGGGTGAAGAGGCAGATATTGATTGGATCCTTCTTTGACCAGCTGCAGAAACAGATGCTACAGAAAACTGGGAATGTGTACTCAGATAAGAGGATGCTGGAGCTGTCAGTCAGTGAGATCATGGAACAGTTTGCCCTAACAAAACTTCTGGGCAGTCACAGAGGACCCACCTAGGTCCCATTCCTTACTACTGTTCTCCACCATACGGCGCACAGCTTCCAGGTCCCTTTTGCAGGGTGCAACATCTCTGGGACCAGCGAATCTCATTTGTAGTGGCCAGGCAATTACTACTATTACTACTATTAAAAACATTACTATGGGAACAAAAAATGTAGGAAATTCAACACACTACTGCATCCCAATTCTCTTCTTGTGCCAACTACTTGCTTGAAGGGTAAGAGAAAGGGCAGCTTCTATCACAGAATCACAGAACATTAGGGATTGGAAGGTACCTCAAAAGATCATCCAGTGCAGAACATCCCCCTGACACAGCAGGATCACCTAGACCAAGTTGGACATAAAAATGCTCTGGCAGGTTTTAAATGTCTCCAGAGAAGGAGACTCCAACCTGTCCAGGTCCCTCTGGCCAGCCTGCTGGAGTGTCAGCCACTCCTCCCAGCTTGGAGGTGCCCCCTTGTTAAACAGGTACAACGAATGAAGCACACACCCCTGCCCAGGAGGTTACGGCATTCACTTCACCTGCAGTCACTTGCCAGCGGATGTAACAGGACAACATGACCAGAGTGTCCACGCTGAGGAGAGAGAGCACATCACGTCTTACCTGGTTGTGTCATACCCTGCAAAGTGGGTGATTCTCACTGTAAGTTTTGATTACTGAGATTGACAACTTCTCAAAGACAACATCAAAACTTAGCAGAGAAATCTAAATCAAGCTGCCAATCTGCTCGAACTCTCTTAGGGAAAACCTCGTAACTGGAAGCAGCGAGCAGAGGTAATAAGCATCGTTGCTGTCTAGATGGAAGTGCCCACCCAGTCACTTACTCCTTGGTACATCACTGCTTAAGTGCATCACTTAATTTGTATTGTAAGTGCAGTTACAAGGGTCTCTACATATATATGCATAAGAAAAACGACTCTTTGAGAGCAGGCATGTAAAATGCAGCAGTGTGTTTCTGCACACCTTGCTTCCACAGAAAGGGCTTAGCGAGCTGGCTGATGTTAATGGCAGCTTCCACTGACTACACTGCTGCGTGAGTTTCTGACACGTGTGCACAAATCAGGTGGTGTCTTTGCATACTGAGCAGGGAGCTTGAGTTCTGGCTTTCTGGGGCAGAGACTGCTGTTAATTGTGTGTGATGCACAGCACAGGGAGGGTGACAGCGCTAGTCAAAATTAACAAGCAGGAAGGATATGTTCTTTGAAAACTGAAATTGCCAAGTAATCCTTTACATCTAATCCAGCTTCAGATGAGGAGTGGGAGAAGGATTGCAGCTGGACAGTTGTGGTTCCTTGAAAGGGTTGTCAGTTGAGTTCCTGCTCTTCCATAGGTAGCTCTGGCCTGGATGGGGGAATAAACAAAGGGGAAAAAGTTGGCAGAAAAGCAAACTGGGAAAAGAAGTTTCATCACATATCTGTAAGCTGACGTTTTCTTGGGTGCCTGCCACACGCATGCCAATGCTTCTCTGCTTATTGTTTGGGATTCGCTGGTTTCAGCACTAAAATGAACTGCAGTGGAAGCTTTCAGCGTGTTTGAAGATTAATTTCACATAATCGCAACAAAGCTGAAGTCAACATGCTGCATTTAATTACTGCCCTGACAGCTGGGAGGCTATTAATGCCCTCAAATTTCCAAGCACTCTCTCACTTGTATTTTTCCCCTTACCTTGTTCCTAGTAATTAGAAACACGCTTTGGGGTAAGGCTGACCATGGTGTTCAATTACCACCTTGTCATAAGAGCCACTGAAACTTCCCAGTTAGATATCAACTCTAGCACCAGAACAAGAATCAAGGTCATCTCTGAATGGTGTGAGCCACAGAGAACTGCTAACTTGTCTCTGTCTTGCACTCCCACTGTATTCATCCTCTGGGGTCTGGAACTAAAGGGAAATCCCACACTGGCTCTGGCATGTATTTCTATCACCTTATGACCTCTCAGATTTCCATATCGGGTAATAAAGTGTAAGACAAGCTTTGCAAAAGGACATTAGTGTGGAAGGAATTTAAAGAACACCACTTATGAGGCATAATGTCCCCCATCTGAGAGGAGTGAGGGTTGCACATCTCCAGGGAAGGTAAGCACTGAACAATTCCTTGTTGCAATGGCATCATTAAGAGTGACATCTGCACCACATGCAGAATCAGGACCACATGCAGAATCAAAAAGTGGAAAAATTCCACCAATTCAGTGGAGTGCAATTAGGAATGTCATCCCCAGGTACATTTCCAGTGTTTAGGTTCATTGTGATTCAGGCCAAAGACGAACTTCCCAAAGAATCAGAGATTTTTGTGGGTGTGTCAGCATCTTCACTACTCTAAAACAGAAAACACAGAATCACACAGAATCACAGAACATTGGAAGTGACCTCAAAAGATCATCCAGTTCAGTCCCCCCACCACAGCAGGATCCCCTAGACCAAGTCAATCAGGAACATTTCCAGGCAGATTTTAAATGTCTCCAGAGAAGAAGACTCTACAACTTCCCTGGGCAGCCCATTCCAATGCTCTGTCACCCTCACTGGGAAGAAGTTTATTCTCATATTGATGAAGAACCTCCTATATTCCTGCTCACACCCACTGCCTCTTGTCTTCTTATTAGATGACACTGAGAAGAGCCTGGCTCCATCCTCCTGACACCCACACTTTCCATGTTTATAAGCAATAATGTGGTCACCTCTCACTCTCCCTTTTTTCCAGCTAAGGAGACCCAGCTTTTCCTCATAAGGCAGATTCTCCACTCCCTGCATCTTCTGGACCGATGATAAACTCTTTTATTTCTGTCAATATTAAACTGCATTTTCCTACTCAAAAAGCTTTCTCAATAGTCTTAAACTTGTCTGTCTGCTTATAAGCCAGCCACAGAGGAATTCCTAGCATACAGCTGTATATACTGAGAAGAGAGATGATCTTTCGAGGTCCCTTCCAGTCCCTAATGATTCTATGATTCTATGATTCTATGCCCGTGATAGGACAGGACGATGCAGCTTAACACTGTATTGGAGAGGTTACCTCAGCTGAATGAGGCATTTGGTTTTGTTCACCCTCTATGGAAAAATTACACATCCCAGAACAAAGACATTTCTGAAATCCTTGGGTGGTGCCAACCACGCATCTTGAAGGGTTCAGGTCAGGATTCACTTGGCTTTTTTGGAAAGCTACCTACATCATACCAAGATGACAGCAGAGCGCTGCTGGGACTGGAACCTCTGTGGCTTCTGTCCCGTCCTGTTCAGAGGAGAGCCAAGCCTTCCTACTGGCAAATCATCGTTACTTCCATTGTGCTCAGTCTCACCACCCTCAGCAGAACTGAGTCTGGAGAAGAAATGCTACCCAATAGTTTTGCTTTATGTCTACATTTCAGCGAGTACCGGCAATTAATGATCTGTTGGCAAATTAACACTGCACATGGCAAATTGACTGTGGTAATGAAGTTATAGAGTCATCTTTATGGTTTATTAGTACAATAATAAACCACACTCAGCATGTAATAATGGCGCACAGTTAAATTAAAGACTTGCTGATGCCTTATAAACCATTTTGAGAAGCATTCTTGTAGCAATCGGTAATCGTCTTCCCCACAAGCGCGGGCAGGCTTTGCTCTGTGTTCTGCAGACTCGGTTCTGTCAATACATTTTTTCTATTACTCTTGCATTGCTAACAAAGCTGGGCAGATAGTGGAAAAACAAATTGACTGGAACATTTACTTCTAGTAGTCCTAATTTTTAAGCATTTTGGGTGAAAAATAAGTCTTGGCTTCTTCAGAGTGAGTCCATTTCTTCTGCTGTGGGGAAATACAACAGCAGAGCTGTTCATCAGTTCCCTCTCAGACACAGCCACCAGCTGAATTTTGTAGTATTTCTCAACACCTGGCAACCAGAATGGACACAGAGGCTAAATCTATCCTCACAAGTCAGACAGAACACTTGTGACTCAGGTTTCATAATGAGCTTCACTCAAACTTCTTACTTCATGTGTGTGACCAAGGTCCTCCCTGTTTAGAGATGAGACCTTATTTCAGACTATGTGCCCACTCATTGTTTGATCCTGAAACTGGAGCAGCGTTCACACTGAGCCAGAGCTCTGTGCCAGTGCATCTACTGAGCTCAAACACCCCAGAGAAGCCTGGCACCAAAGTACTTTCGGATCTGTTTTACAGCCTCTGCTGTAATGTTGGAGCATTTTTTCTCCCCTTCTACTTGCAGGAATGGCAAGTACTTTGCTTTGTTCCGTGTTGCAATCTAGGATTCGTGCTGTGAATGATCAGCCTCTCAGGGGGGCTGTAATGGCAGCTGTACGCTGAATTTAACAACAGACAGAAATATCTGGAACTCTCCAGACTTCTCTCAGCAGGACGCCGAGGCAATGCTTAGCGCAGCTATTATCTGACTCCCTCCAGAAGAGCTGCATTTCTCAGCTCCAGCTCCCATCGCGCAGTGATGGCCACTAGAGGACATCCCAGACCTCCCAACCGCGTTGATGTCCATGTCCCAGTCTCCCTCCGTCTTGATGGGGTTTTAGGTCACTGAGGTTTTCTTTTTAATGTCTGAAAAAATGAATACGGGAGGAAAAACAGTCTTCCCCTACCCTTTTCCTGTCTTGTCTGCTTGAACTGGAACCTCGTTAGGCAGTGGCTCAGTCTGATGTGACTTTCGACGGAAGGTTTAAGTGTTGTCAGTAATCTGAGATTTATTAACCAAATGACTGAGCTGATGCTGTTGGCAGCGCAGGCAGTGCACTGCCCCAACCACAGTAAAGCATTCATAGCAGAGGACAACTCTTAAATCAGCATTCGAGGCATTTGCCTGCAGTTCAAGAAGGTGCCAGTTCATGCTACTGAGATGAAAAAGAACAGTCTTTGCTGTGATGACATAATTGTGGTTATAGGGGTTATCTTCCACCTGTGTTCATGAAGGCTGTGATACCAACATGAGAGACAACATGAGTCCATCAGAATCCCCTGAATCTTTTGTGAAAGTTTTACTTTGTTAGAGTAAAAAAGCTAGAGTACAGACAAGTACAGACAAGACCAAGGCGACCACTGCTGTCTCCAAGCAGTCGTCTCAGGATGTGGCCAACCCGTAAGAATATGAGAATACCTTGGGGAATGTCCATAAAACTTCATTTCAGCCAATGCAAGTGGGATCCACAGGGGCTCTGAGGACCTCTTAAAAGTTCTCTCCATTGACCGCAGCGGGACACTCATCTTCCTAAGAGAAGGCAGGGATAACTCACACTACTGCCATCCCAGGACAGTGTTCAGCACGTCTTTTTGTGCCTACATGGAACCACCAGAATCTAAAACATCCTTTGAGATAAGCATGTGTAAATCCTGCATCTCTTCCTGCTCACCAACATTTTCAGGTTCTCCACCAGGACGTAATGGCTTGCAGGAGTTCCATTTTGTTGCTGACTTTGTTTATACTTCAGATCTCAGCATTATACAAGCTCAGATCTCAGCATTATACAAGTTCCATGCAAGAGGAAGGTTTTTCTCCTTGTGAACACTTTTGTAATATCACTTTCATTGAGACTGCTCCCATTAAGGAGCCTAAAATCTTCTTGAGAACTTCAGGCTGACACAGTCTTAAAACTGACAGTGTTTTCTAGCCACCTTTGACACTGTCATTTCCTTGAATTGCCAAATTCCCCTCTCTACCCTGACCTTGCAGGATCTACAAGGAGTTTCTCAAGAAAAGTGAAGACTATCTGACAGATTCTGCTGGAGCTGAATATCCTCAGGGGAGGAGTGGAGAACTCAGCAGGGAAATGGAGAGCATGGAGACCATGGCTACCTGCTGTCACAAGGCAGCCCAGTTTAATTTTTGTTCAGCTGCTCCTAGCTGGTCACTTCCACACCGAGCTTCAAAATGCTAATCCAGAGCTTCTCATTAATTAATGAGCTTTGCCCAGTGGGAATCTGCTTACTGGGGGATATCTGTGCATGAGATGAGCAGCTTCTCTAGAAGTCTAATATCCTCAGCAGAAGATGTTCAGTAAACTCAAAGGCGTGTGTGTGCACTAATTAATATGCAATAAATACATCTAGTAAAGCCAGTGTTTAAAGACTGACTCATAAATGCTGACTGGACTCAAAGAGCTGTAACAGTTTGTAATGAGCAATTATGAAAGATAACTTCCTTCTTCTTTAATGCTTTGGAAAATGTCTGTCTGGTGACAGCATGAAGTAAAGACTTGCAGGAAAGGATGGAGCAGCTCCAATGATGGCTCCTTTTCACCAGTCACTCTATAAATGGAAAGGTTTCTGTTGTAGCCATTTTCATTCTTGTGGCTTGTCCTTGTCCTAGTCCCATAAACACTGATGGGATGATATTACACAGGCTAGTTAGTCACCACTAGGTAACAGCATCCTTCTTCCTATGGCAAGGTAGGAGGAATTTCAGCTGCGTTGTTATTGTTCAAACCACATTGTCACTGCCCTAAGGTGTGGTCTGAGTGGAAACCAGCCACACTTTCTGACCCTGACAAGGACAGGAGGCCATGGATAATATTCTCTGTTCATTTCAGAAGACCCCAAACACACATACTAAAGTAACATGGAAAACATCTGTTCCCCATATTCTTAGAGCAGAGCCCTTGAGGTGTTCAGTGACATCAAACTGGAGAGATTTGCAGTGTCTGCTCAGAAGAGAGAATGCAGTCTGTGTCCCAGGGCAGGCAGATGGATTAGAGGGTCTCTTGAGATCCTTTTAAGTACGAGTCTACAGGGCCATGGCCAGAGCAGATCTGAGTACTTGGAGGGAGTGAATTTAGAGGGTGTTTGGGGTCAGTAATGCAGCCTGAATAAGCCTGTAAGATGCTGCTTTGGAGATTATCTATCAGGATTAGGTCTGGGATGTTCAGATTTCAAAGCACATCACTTGCTGTAGGAAAACAGACATTTGTAACTCCCGTTCCTGCTTGAAGGCAGAAGGTAACCAGCCTCGCTCTCTTAACATAAGTTGTGCAGTGGAATGAAGACAGCTCAAATTTGATTTCAGAAATACCCTTATGGTTTAGGTGCAGTTATCTGAGGCACCACAAAGGTTTTCTGGTTATTGATTGTTGTGTTTAACAAATGCAGATGCTCAGTACTGAGACCTGTCCCTGCCAAAGGGATAGAATGAAAAAAAATGATTTGGATGTCAGAAGGGTCACATCAGAAGCATCAGCTCCTCTGGGAGTTCTCAAATCCCAGACTGCCCTCACCTATCACTGCAAAATCTTGACCTGGAGCATCTTGGACAATAAGTTAAAACACTGGCTTGTTCTCACTGATCACGTGCCAATACATATGTCCTCTCTTTACCTCTGAATGCTTTCACTTCCATTGTTCTCTCTCAAACTGGAAAGAAGAGTAGGAAAGGAAAGTAGGAAAGTGGGAAAGGAGGGAACATATGATGTGGTGTGTTTGTGGGTTAGTTTGCAATCTGTAGACTGGGAGTTTCACAAGGTTTCATCTCAGAAGCATTACAGTATGCATACATACATTTACGTACGTACAGGTGAGGTGATGCTGGCCTGCTCCTGACCAACATTTAAAGAAGAAAAAATCACCAGCTTGGAAGTCACTCCTCATCTCCAACCAGCTGAGACTCCAACAGTGGCAGCTAGACCTACCTCAGACTGCAAATTGATTCTTGATTACCATATCCAGTGAGAGCATTACTATTCAGGTTACTGAAGGTGATAAAGTAGGTCGTTAACAATGAGCCAGGGCAAAGCAAGTGAGTTTAATAGTTGAATGTTATCCTCTCTAAAGAAGTCATAACAGTAATGCAATATTATTGAGCCTTTCTAGTCTGAGCACATCTGTCATCTGTCTGCCTAAAACTGATAGAGTGCATTTGAATTTCTTCTGCAGGAAAGAAATGATAATGCTTTATCACTGTTCTCTTTTTTACCTCTCCTTGGCTGCCTGAACGTGCCAATAACTGCATTTTGCCCCTTTTCTTCTTTTGTTGGTATTTCGTCTGATCCTGCTGCACACAGGAGCTCATTGCTACGCAGGACAATACCGACGTGTTACTGCGGATTTACTGGCTAAGTTGACACAAATGGAGGATAACAATGATTGCATGAAGATGTTCTCCTAGCAGAAGTCTTAGCAAAGACAAATCTTACAAATCTTTTATTCCTGCTTTGGCTTCCACACCAGAAAGTCCTATTCCCAATGCGTGTGAAGGCATTGCCCAGGGAGGTTGCGGAGTCTCCTTCTCTGGAGATGTTGAAGATCCACCTGCATAAGTTTCTGTGTGACTGGATCTAGGTGATCCTGCTGTGGCAGGGGGATTGGACTAGATGATCTTTCAAGGTCCTTTCCAATCCCTAGTGTTTTGTGATTCTGTGATCCTACTGACAGCTACTCAGATGAGTGGCCCATGATGAAAGTGCCAAAATCCTCTCCTTTCTTCTTCAAAAGTGCAGAAGACATGCAGCTCCCTCTGATTCCAGTAGAATCCTTGAATGTTCAGCACATCAGAAACAGTAGAGAAAACACTGGCAAATAGTACTTATGTATATGGGCTACCTGGATGTGTTCCTGTGCAACAGGGTCTAAGTGATCCTACTGTGGCAGAGGGGTTGGACTAGATGATCTTTCAAGGTCCTTTCCAAACCCTAGTGTTCTGTGGTTCTGTGAACAGCACCTGAGCTGGGACAACAGGTTTTCGTGACGCTGGGATCTGCAGTGACACACTCCAAGATTTGATAACCCATGCTCTGGAGTGCAGCAGCACTGGTACTAAATCCATTACTCAGATACACAGCGGGTTTTGATGACTAAGGACACTGAACACATCTAATCTCTAGGTCATTTGATTGAGATCTCAGTGACTCCTGAACCTGGCAGCAACAAAATTGTAGCTCTAGCTGTCCCAAGCCTGTTGATTTAGAAGGAACAACCTGCCCATCAAGCTTTACGCCTACCTAATATATATTTATTCATGATTTTATAAAGTGGTGTCATCCGCTGCCTTGCAGCCACAGACCTTCAGAATTAGAAACGTAAGTGAACCATTCATGTGAGAACATGATTAAAATGCTGATTTGGGCTGCACTCAGGAAGATGTTGCCTGGATCTTTGCAAAAGCAAGGGCTAGTTAATGTTAATGTATGCAAATACTTATCCAGCCATCTAATTTGATCTGTGTTGGAACTTAACACAACCTCCATCATCAGGCTCTCTGAGTGACTTTTGTTTAATCAGCTCTTACTGCTTAATTAGTGGGGTGATTAACACAAGCAGAGGATTTGCTGTGCAATGTGTCCAGTTTTAGTGGAGGACAAGACCTAATAGGATTTCTCCTCTCTGCTTTCCTCCCTTTCCCATAGCATGAGGTTTCTCATATGCTGAGCATAACCTCTAACCCATTAGTTAGCTTTCTCTCAGTCATGGATGATGGGCTGCTGTACCTATCAACCCATGGGAACAGGCCAATTCTGGAACATGACCATGTGTGATCATAAGATGGATGTATATTCCTCCCTCCACGATAACAAGTGAAGCATCCCCATAAGTTCTTATTAACAGGCTCAGCCCAGTGAGATGCCCCAGAGTGGCAGGACCTGAACTGTTTATTTTCTCTCTTCTGCAGGTAGCTACTTTCCTCTGAACAGCTATGATGTAGGAAAGTGCTGGTCGGTAAAACAGCAGCTTGCAGGAGATACTGCAGGCAGCCCACCACACACAACTGCTCAGTAATCACCTGCATGACTGCGATTGGGTGCAGCAGGCAACACCCAGGGACTCTTCAAAGCCAGCACTGTGCACTCAGAAGAGGGGTAGCTGGCTGGGTAGATGATACTGAGGAAAAACGAGCTGGTGTACCAGCTGTGCCAGGAGAATGTTAGACCAGTCTGCTCTTCTTGTCTAGTCTAAGTATTAGAGAGGAGCTGACTGAATTGCAGAGTGAGAGCATAAGCATTGTCTGGGCAAGCAAGCTTTCAAGAACCCGTCATCAAATCGTGTTCTTTAAGGATGACTCATACTTAATGCAGCCTTCTGAAACAGTCCTGGGTTTGGAAGATCAAATCCACAAAGGTGTGAAATTCTGCAAACTGTCTGTCATGTCGTCTGACGTTGCAAGTGATCAGCAGGTGTTCAGCACGTCTCAGCCTCCTTATGTGTGATCTGACTATCAATTCAGCCATTAATAACCACTTGCCAAAGAACTGCCCGCACCACCTCTTACATCCCCTAAATGTAAATCGGTGTTGGTCCTGTGTCAGCTAACAACTGAGGTCCTTCTTGGAGGAACTCACACTCTCTGAGACAAAACACACTTTTCAAAACCTTCTGTGGTTTCTAATCCGAAAAACAACCAACCAGAAAACCAATGTCATTATCTTGTCTTATTGTTGACTTCCTCATATATCCTGCTTTTTCATTTATGCTACGTAATGGCCTGAATTCATTGCCTGACAAAAGCAGTTACCTGGCAGAGGTCAGATCTAGTGGCTTGAAGAACTGAGATTTGCTCTCCATTGATAAGAAACATGGAAGTTAGAGTTGCTGTTTCTCCTCCACTCATGAAACTCAAGACCTTTCAGGTCCACTAATAGTTGTCATGGAACTCTGTAACACAGAATCTCTGGCACCTATCTTAAATGGAACATTTTTGTTAGGGATAACCTCAATTACTGTTTAGTTTGTATCAGTAGTGCCACATCCATCGCTGCTCTTAAACCAAGTGGGGTTCTTCTGATCTTTGTATGTTTTCTGTGATCAGTGTGTCCCAGGACAAATTTGACTGTAATTGCTGGACTTGAATAAAACCAAACACGTTTTACCAAAGGCTCTTTAAAACCCCTTTTCCTATCAGGTAATACCTAAACTACATGCTATTTCCAAAGCCTGGAGGCAGCTGTTTGCATCTGAAGAAATGTTCTCAAAGTAAGTTTGACAGCTGCACTTCTTGTGGAAGAAATCACTCATGCAGTTATTCCTGCTCATGGATGCTTCTCTTCCTAGACCCGAGCAGAACTGACTTTGGACTGAGATCACCTTTCCTGCCAGGCTTGTGTCAATGTCTCTCCCACATGACAGCTTTTTGGAGATGCTCTTAAACTCCTTCAACTGAAGAGTGTATTTTAAAGCTGTGTTATTGTTACTCCTCATTTCCCCCTCCTACACAGCATGAAATCCTAACATGCAATCAAGCAGCCAACCCCAGGACCACTATGTTTAATGTTCTCCTAATGCCTGTCATTAGGAAGTATAAATGCCAGCGAGCTGTCTGGGTGCCTTATAAAATGAACATATCCATCTTTGGGGACAAATTATGCCAGCTCTCCAAAAGCAGAAGAGGCTGCGCAGCAGGGACACGCAAGGGGAAGCTTTGGCCAACGGCAGCACGATGCTCTGCGCTACCTGAAATGCCTGCACAGAGGACAGCTTTCATGCCACAGCGGCACCGAAACCCTCCCATGTGGTGAGCTGCTCAATACGTCATTTATCTAGCGCGTCTTGTGGGGGTACAGGACTGAGTTAACTCTGCTTAGATTTTCAGTACAGGAGGTTAATACAAACCCAACACATTTCTTCCGAGCCCTATTGTAGTCTGCAAGTAGAAATAACGGCTTGTCTGCTTCCTGTACAGTGGGAGCAAAGAAAGAGTAGGGCCTTTAGAAGGAGCACCTGAATGCAAGCCAATCATCTTCCTTCTGGTTCCTGCTGGCTCTTCTATCCAATTACAAAGGAACAATTCCCTATCCAGGCTATTTCTACAGCATTTCACACTGGGCGCTGAAGTACCAAGAGTTATTGTTAGCCTGCCATGCTCCTGAGAAGGGGAATAAGAAGGAGATAATAGAAAGGCAGAAATAACCCAGATCAGTGAGATGTTCTGTATGGTTTATCACAAAGGAGTTTCCCAAGAGACCTTAAGGTCATGCCCCATACACACACACACACACACCCCAACTCCAGAAAGATAACAAGGGAGGGAAAACTGCTGTTGGCATCAGTAAAGACACTAGTTTAATCCAGGACAGCCATTCCCACATAAATATATATTCCCTTTCTATCTCAATGTGCATGGACTTACTTTCTCCTCTAGATGACACTGTGTCTGCTTGGAATCCAGAGTTGGAATACCAGAAGCCCTTCAGCACTGGCAAAGTCATGTGGAAGAAAATTGCACCAGCATCTGCACAGCCTATTCCTGTCTCCAGCGATTTCTGTACAATGCAGATTTGCTTGCTTAAGGACTCAGAGCCACTGAATCGCAATATATCATCAGCAGCTAATATTATAGATCTGCAACTCAAGGTGTGGGCAAAATGGTTTGTTTATATTTATATTTAATATTGATATATAAAAACATCTGTATATGCAGAGTTAGTTTTTATTTGTCTGTCCCTGTTTATGAATGTCATGAGGCCAAAGGCTGCAACACCATCTGCAGACCCAGGCAAATCTATTTACTACTCACTCAAATTCCAGGCAGGATTTGACTTACAGTATGGACAATCCAGAAAAGTGAAACAGATGATCCAGACACTGTAGAGTCCAACACCCAGATGTTAAGCTGACTGCTTTACTCGCTGGATCCATATGAGGGAGAGAAATTCCACTGGACAGAGTGTTTTTGGAAGTTAGACCTGCAACTGAACTTCCCTGGAAGTGTCTGATTTTCCCAAGATTACTCCCTATTTATTGGGAAGTAAATTGGATTCAGTTCAAATGCTCACGTGGCACAAACATTCAATAGCAACAAAGCTAAAGGAAACAAATGCAGATGGCTGTAAGGGAATTAATAGAAATGCCATCCTTTTTGTGCCTTGAAAGTTTACAGTAAGACTCAGAAGTTACTAACTTTCCTGACAAAATAAAGATGACTTTTTTTCCTTTTTCAGCAGTTGCAGGATAATTTTACACACTCCTCTGCATAAAATGGCTCCAAAGGTTCAGGTAAAAATCTGGATGACAGGTGCCTAATGCAATGACAGCCAGGTTTGGGGAGGTTTTCCTCTTCCTCTGGCTGGAAAAGACCCCTGGGATCATCAAGTCCATCCATCTACCCTATCTTACAAGTTCACCCCTAAATCACATCTGTGAACATCCTGTCCAAATGATCTTCAAACACATCCAGGGATGGCGACTCAACCACTTCCCTGGGAAGCCCATTCTAGTGCCTGACCACCCTTTCTGTGAAAAAATTCTTCCTAGTGTCAAGTCTAAACCTACCCTGTTGTAGCTTGAACCCATTTCCTCTTGTTCTATCACTAATTGCTTGTGAGAAGAGACCAACACCAACCTCTCCACAACATCCTTCCAGGTAGTTGTAGAGAGTGATGAGGTCTCCTCTCACCTCCTCTTCTTCAAACTAAAGAGCCCCAGGTCTTTCAATCTTTCCTCATAAGCTTTATTCTCCAGGCCCTTCACCAGCTTTGTTGCCCTCCTCTGCACCTGCTCTGGCACCTCCACATCTCTCTTGTATTGAGGTGCCCAAAACTGGACACAGGACTAGCACAGATAAGGATGAGGATGTTGAGACAAACCTGGGCTTCAGATACAGAAAGGCTTCAAAGCCTGTCTTCAGTAAACTGGAAGAGGCTTCACCAGAAGTGGGATGGAGAAGGTGTGCTCTGAAGAGGGTGTCTTGATGACTCATCATACCCCAAAAAAGAAAAAGACACCTTAACAGTGATTATTGCTGTCTTCTTTGTCTGGGAGATGGAAGAGAGAGAGATTTCTCAGCTTGCTCGAAACGTGGGCTGGCAGTTTCACATTGCGGTGATACCAGCCCAGGTGTCTACAGATTGACTCACAATTGTACTCTGTGTAATGAATAAACAAACCTTCCTTTGTAAGATCGAGTTAATTTGGATTTATTTGCCTAGGTATAGACTTTGCAGATGTTTTAATTTAGGCAGTTTGCACTATCAAAGTGGATGGGCTGGCTTAGCCTTCAATTTCTGTCTGTGCAAGCAGAATTCTGAGTGGCTGTTACAGGCTTTTTGACCATGGGAAGGACAAATCTGGCTGAATATCATCAGAGGAAAAGAAGTTCAGTGAAGTTTAAGTAAAGTGCATGGAGTGGTTGCCATAGCAAAAGTGGCTTTAGCTGTCGAGAGCAGGACTGATAAACACATGTGATACTATACTCCCAGGGACGTTTCCGCAGCTGAGATGAGTGTCTTCTCTAATTTTTGCTTTCCTTATCAAGAAATGAATTGAGAGAGAAAGAGAGAACTGAGGAAGAAAACTTTACCCTGCTATAAAGGGACAGCAACTGTGTAGAGCTCAAGGGAAAGGGAAGAGGCTATGGATCCGAGGGGAGAAGCTACATCTTCCAAGTGAGATCAGAGTGCAGTGACCCAGTTAATCACTCCTGGTTGTGGCCTCCAGTTCTCATTGCTTTCCAATGGATGTGTTGACCCAACGTCTCTTGGGTTCTGTCTTTAGTTTCTTTTCTCAGTGAGGACTCAGATTCCAGGAGCAAACATTGATGATTGTTTACAATTCCCAGTTGAATGCCGAGTTTGGCCCATTGAAGTCTAATTTCATTCTGATCCAGACGAGGCTTTGGTCTCTCATTTCTTCCTGTCCGTTGGAGGAAAAAGAGGAAAAAAAGGGAAATGTTTTCTTCAGCAAGAAAAAATGTTTATTTTCCATCTTTTCAATGTTCAGTTTTGATAATCCTTCAGTCCCTCAAGGATTTTTTCTCAGATCACACCCCATCAAAGACTCTAGTTTGTGGGTGAGTAATAGGTTGTTCTCTGCCCTCTCATCATCCACCCACATGAATACTCCTGCCTGGATCCCAGTGCCATTCCATCCACACGACTGTGGGTGGCTATGCTAGTGCTTCTCCGTATCAGTACTAATTGGAAAAACAAAGCTGTGGTCTTGCCTTGTTAGTGGAATGCTAGAAGCTTGGGGAGAGCACTCTGCACATGAGGCAGAGGGTCAAAGAAGGGACTCCTAAGTCAGAGGGTATCAGCTACAGGTAACCATGTCACATAATGCTTTTGCAAATCATTTAAGCTTCTCCTGACAAATTAATACACATCTTGTGTGTTCCCTCTTTTCCTAATAAATATTGCAGTGTGTTGCTGCCCTGAGAGAGCTTTCCAGTAAACAAACAGTTTATTTCCTCCTTCCCTTGCTAAAGCTGGTTTTCAAGGCTAGCACATTCTGGGCTCCCAGTGATGCTCTCAGTATGGCATCCCCACTAAATAATACATTTTGGAGGAAAGTAAGTTAGAAGACTGTCTGAAGACAGGTCTCTTGTAAAACCTCTCCTTATTGGTAACTCCTCCAGGTGCCACTAACCTTTGCCTCTTGGCAAACTATCATCAGTCTGAAATCTGCATCTGAGCTCTCATTGTGTTTCAGTCCATCGCCACAGAGAACTAGAAACTAAGAGGTGGCCTCAAGTTTTCTTCTTTCAAAGTCTTTCCTCACCCTCCACTGATTTCTCTCTTGCCATTTTAATTCTGTTACTACAGCAACCTTGTATTTCTTGCTTTGGCAAAGTTGACATGTTAGCACGGGGACACACACAAGGCCTCTCTAATCAGCACTTATGTGGTCTAAAACATTTAGCTCATCTGCTTGGAAGACTTATTAAAATGTTGAACCCATCTGCTGTGGGAGGCTCAAGTGAAGACTGGAGCCAACATTTTCCCACTCGGTTTCCTGTCACGCAGCCTGACCAAAGCCTCTCGTTTCAGCAACACGCAGCAATGGTGCGTCTCTACCAGGAGGCAGAACGCTCACTTGCACGTGGTCTTTGGACGCACTTAAAAGGATGTCAGCTCCATCTTCCACGATGACTGTTGGATAAAATGCTGTGCTGACATTTGCCTTTTGGAGTGTTAAATGCTAGAAGAAAATAATTTGACTGCAGCACAAGAAATTCAGAGCAACATCTTTCAGAAAGCTTCCCTCCCTCAGATGCTCAGAGGGAGATGTTCATAGAATCAAAGAACCGTTAGGAATTGGAAGGGACCTTGAAAGATCATCCAGTCCAATCCCCATGCCACAGCAGGATCACTTAGACCAAGTCGGACAGGAACACATCCAGGTGGGTCTTAAATGTCTCCAGTGAAGGAAACTCCACAACCTCCCTGGGCAGCCTGTTCCAGCGCTCTGTCACCCTCACTGTGAAGAAGGTCCTTCTCAGATTGATGTGGAACCTCCTATGTTCCAGTTCACACCCATTGCCCCTCATCCTATCACTGGATGACATCGAGAAGAGCCTGGCTACATCCTCCTGACACCCACCCTTCACATATTTATAGACATTAATGAGGTCACCCCTCAGTCTCCTCTTCTCCAAGCTAAAGAGACCCAGCTCCCTCAGCCTTTCCTTCTAAGGAAGGTGCTCTACATCCTTAATCATCCTCATTGCCCTACGCTTGACTCACTCCAGCAGCTCCACATCCCTCTTGAACTGAGTGGCCTACAACTGGACAGAATACTCCAGATGTGGTCTCACCAGGGCAGAGTAGAGGGGGAGAAGAACCTCTCTTGATCTGCTAACCACCTGCCTTCTGATCCACCTCAGGATGCTGTTGGCCCTCTTGGCCACAAGAACACACTGTTGACTCATGGTCATCCTGCTGTCCACCACGACCACCAGGTCCCTTTCTCCTACACTACTCTCCAACAGGTCAGTCCCCAGCCTATACTGGTACCTGGGGTTGTTCTTGTCTAGATGCAAGACTCTACACTTACCCTTGTTCTACTTCATTACATTCCTCTCAGCCCAGCTCTCCAGCATGTCCAGATCTCGCTGAAATGGCAGCACAGTCTGCTGGGGTGTCGAGGACACCACCCAGCTTTGTGTCATCAGCAAAGCTGCTCACACTGAACCCTAATGCCTCATCCAAGTCATCAATGAAGAGATTGAACAGGACTGGTCCCAGCACTGATCCCTGGGGCACTCCACTAGATACAGGCCTCCAACTAGACTCTGTCCCATTGACCACTACTCTCTGACTTCTACCCCGAGGCCAGATCATGATCCACCTTACCACCTGATCATCCAGTCCACACTGCCTCAGTTTGGCTGCCTCACTCAAGTCAAGATAGACCACATCCACTGCTTTGCCATCATCTATCCACCTGGTTATGCCCTCATAAAAAGCTAACAGGTTGGTGAAGCACGACTTTCCCTTTGTAAAGTCATGGCAGCGGTTCCCACAGAGCTGTCTGAAAACACGGGACCAGCCCTGAGGGGGTCATTCAAAAGAGCTGTGCAACCTGGCTGGCAAGCTGGCGTCCCCTTTTCCTACTTTTTAGCATCTAGTTGTCTGCAGAGCTGTGTAGCTCGCTCCGTTCAGCTGTGATCTACTCTGTGGCTCTTGTCACCCCCAGAGGAAACATCGCAATTTCCTATAATGCCCTCTCCATCATCTGATACCATTCAGTCTGCCTGTAGGTGATCAGTGTTATGTTGCTGAAGTCTACTCATTTTCCTGAGAGAGCTGGAGGCAGCAGTGATTTTGTGAGATGTATAGCTACCATCATCTGACTAGTTATGGCCATATCCATATCTATAATCATTCATCCACAAAACTATTCCTCTCCAGATTGCTATGAGCATTGGACTACTAGCAAAATGTGAAGTTTTCCATTATCTTAACTCAGCAGTTCTTCAATACCTCCTGGTCACAGCCATGGACCATGTTAGGGAGCAGAAGGTAGTTTGATAACTATTTGCCCCAAGACTTGTCTGCAACACAGATGCCCTTGAAGGGAATGGCAGCAAGGATACAGCCTGTGGAGGAGGTTTGGCCAGAGGAAGATGGATGAGTCCAATCTGCAAAGGAAACTGCAGCATGAGGATGAACAGCAAACAAAAGCACCTTCAGTCAACCACCTGGGCAGTCACTGCAAATTGACTGTGGCATCTCTGAGAGAAGGTTTAATCACACAAAGCTCTGCTTGCTGGTCTCAGCTAATGTATCTGATGGGTGCTTGTGGTTAAATCCCCTTCACAATGATCCTGTTTAGAAATCAAGTGGCATGGAGGGAAATCTGCTAAACAGTCAGTTCTTCTTCCATTACTGGTAGAATTTACTCCTGTAACTAGGTCTAGGCATTACTGAGGTATTAAGGAAAGTGCTGTGACATTGACCTGTATTTCCTCTGCATGAGGATGTCAGCATGTAGTTGTCCTTTGTGGAGATCACAAGGAGTTTGTGAAGGACTTTTTCATGACCGTATGTGATGCTCTTTTGCTTTAGATTTTTAATGAAGAAAGAAAGAATTCCAACATTGCTGTCTATGTTAGGGGCTTTAAAAAAAGCTCTAAGAATGCCTTTAAAATGCAGACTTCATGCTAGAGATAAAGTGTCCACCCAGAGAAGAGATGCTTCCACACCTTAGATGTATTTGTTTGCTTGTTTTAGATGAGAGGAAAGACTGGTATGTTATACTGATACAGCTATTAACCATCAAGATTGCCCAAAGGCATCAGCAGGTTCATTTAAAATGTAAATGAGCTTTTCTGGTGTTTGGTTGCTCAGATTCTACAGGCTGCTATTATGCAAAATTGGATGGGGCCTTCACACCGCACAGCTGAATAGTTAGGCTGGCCTTCCTCTTCCACCCAGTTATGACCAAGGCATATAGACACTCCTGTGGGCCTGAGAGCTGTCTCCAAATTAGGAGAGTTGCTTTATTATAAAAGACAGGGGCAATTAACTAGGTCCCTGTGCTGCTACCAAATGGTCTCCTTGGGAAATACCACTTAGCATTGCTAACAGCAAGTGAGCATTTATTCATGGCCTTTCTGCACCCTTTTGGGGAGGACCATTCTCCTGAATTAATGTTTCAAGTCTCCTGGCTAAAAGCAAACATAAACCACAAAATGCAGTTGGACTGAAGAAGGGTTTAATTTTTAATGCTCAGTCACTAAGTGCCTTAAGCTTACATGGAAGGATGCTCACCAGTGGGATCCATTCCCGAAGAGCGTCCTGGAGGACCACTTGGAATAACAGCTGAAGGAATTCTCTTGTGCCTTGGAGTGATGCTGCGTCAGGGACATGTTAAAGATATGTACTGAGACTGTGAAGGTTTTAATCCATAAACGAAGACTTGGGAGACATGTTCCTCACTTAATGGGCAACTTGTGCCTGATCATCCTGATCTCCCAGAGGAAGCTGGTTAAAACCCATGAATTCCATTCTGGGAAGGACATCAGTGTTTTGCCATTTGGATTTGTTTTGATGAGGAGCAAAACAAGTAACATCACTGCTGATTTGAAGCTTGGTGATGGCAGAACTATCGACACACAAGAAGGGGTTCAGCTGCGGCATAAAAAGGGGGCAAAGCCCAGGGCAGGGGGTTGGAACTAGATCATCTCTGAGGTCACTTCCAACCCAACCCATTGTGTGATTCTGTGATTCTATGATTCTGTGACCCACATCCTAAATTCATTGATTTTTAGCAGAGAAACATTAGCTGGATATTGAATAACTCATTATTTTTAAAAGTGTTGAAGCTACTCAAGATTAATTGTCCTGTCGAAGAGAAAAATTGTTTCTTATCTAGAAATGAGTTTCCCAACAGCACTGGATTTTGTATGAGTAGGGTTAAATAAATCAAAGCAAACAGAACCACTAAAGATCTTAATTTCTGCTTCTATATCAGTCCTTGCACTACTTCTGCATATTATGGTTTGCATTCCAGCCTCCGGATAGGACTTGCATGCCCCTGTTAAATATAATCAAGCACTTGGAGAACTTGCTTCCACGTATCTAAAATGGAACCATGATTTGCATGCAATTAAAATTAAAAAGAACTAACATGAATCTTTTCCGCTGGTGTTGAACCCGCTGCATCCGAAGGAAACTAGCCATGCTCTTTGAAACCGACTGCCCGCTATCATAAATGATACAAACTGTATTTTCATTTCAAATTTCCAATTACATTTAAGAAACCCAAGTGCTCCTGGGACACATTCAAAACTTGAAAGAGAAAGAAAACAGCATGATGGGTAAGAAAAATTAATTTCCCTTATGGTGAAAGATTTTAAGGGAGAGAGAGAGAGCAAGGAATTTCTCTTAGTGATTTACAAGGATCTCGAGGTGTATTGCTATTTGCCAGCTCTGCTTCTTACCAAATAGGAAGCTGGCTGGGATGAAGTTATTTTGATGTCGATAGCGAGCTGTAAAAGGTTACTGGAGCTCTAGCATCACCCATACAATGATACAAAGATTTATTGCTGTCAAAACCTGCTACATGAGAGATAGAACAAGCTAAGCTTCAGCATTGCTCTTGTGGCCAAGAGGGCCAACAGCATCCTGGGGTGGATCACAATGGGGGTGGTTAGCAGATCAAGAGAGGTTCTTCTCCCCCTCTACTCTGCCCTGGTGAGACCACATCTGGAGTATTCTGTCCAGTTGTGGGCCCCTCAGTTCAAGAAAGATGCGGAGCTGCTGGAGTGAGTCCAGCATAGGGCAACGAGGATGATGAAGGAGGTGGAGCACCTCCTTTATGAGAAAAGGGTGAGGGAGCTGGGTCTCTTTAGCTTGGAGAAGAGGAGACTGAGGGTTGACCTCATTAATGTCTGTAAGTATTTGAAGGGTGGGTGTCAGGAGGATGTAGCCAGGCTCTTCTCGATGTCATCCAGTGATAGGATGAGGGGCAATGGGTGTGAGCTGGAACATAGGAGGTTCCACATCAATCTGAGAAGGGACTTCTTCACAGTGAGGGTGACAGAGCACTGGAACAGGCTGCCCAAGTAGGTTGTGGAGTTTCCTTCACTGGAGACATTTAAGACCCGCCTGGATGTGTTCCTGTGTGACTTGGTCTAGGTGATCCTGCTGTGTCAGGGGGATTGGATCTTTTTGGTCCCTTCCAATCCCTGTGGTGCTATGATTCAATACAGACACGTTATGTTCATTTAAAAAATAAATAAACACAGGCAATGCTGCAGCTGCCTGAAACAGCTGATCTTATGACATCAGCCTTAGGACTGCAAAACAATCCGTGGCAATGCTTTGTGTCTCTGCATTGCTGAATAGAGAAGTAAAAGAAATTTTGTAGGAGCGAGGCTTGTGGCAAAAGAGCAGGGAGGATGCAAATTGTACACTTGCAAAAAAAAAGTGTCTGTCAGAGCAGGGCAAAATGTGCTGAATGACACTTGAAATCCACCCAGAACTTCTGCTGCTCCACATTTCTATTATGAGCCAAGTTCTCCTGGAATTTCCTATCCTGAATTTTGTACTGGTCCTAGGTAGGTGTCTAGACCTAGACAGTTCATCCCTTTATGTACTGATGGGCTTATTGGAAAATGCCTTCCTCTAACTTGCCCTCAAGATTACATTAGAGAGGAAGAGAGTCTGGGACAACCTGAAGCACAAGTGACTTTCGCATGACATCCCAGCTCCAGGAACCTTGCCAGTAGGGTAGTTATCCTTAGTCTGGCGTGATGGTGCCATACAGCCATTGCAGTGGGGATTTCCTCCCACTAGGAAGCTATTACCTGGAACATAGGAGATTCCACACAAATATGAGAAAGAACCTCTTCCCAGTGAGGGTGACAGAGCACTGGAAGGGGCTGCCCAGGGGGTTGTGGAGTCTCCTTCTCTGGAGACGTTTAAAACCTACCTGGATGTGTTCCTGTGTGACTTGGTCAAGGTGAAACTGTTCTGGCAGGGAGGTTGGACTAGATGATCTTTCAAGGCTCTCTAATGTTCTCTGATTCTGTGAAATCAATGTATCTTCACTATCTTCCACCTTTTTCCCAGTGGGATGATATGTTTGTGCAAGTAAGGTAGAGTTCTCTTTTTAAGCGGTAATGAAGCCACCTTTGGTTGGGATATCTTTGCTTGATTTTGGAAAAATGCATCTTTTTTGCTGATATTCATGAGGGAGGCCAAGCTCTTCACATCTTATATCCATATGGATATAGCACCTAGTAGAAAGTTCTGTCCATACTTGCCTTTTGCACAGCCTACCCAATTCCTGTGAGCTTGCAGATAATGTAAAGCAGCTTCCTCTGTCCTGTTACCCCTACTTCCACCTCTCTTCCTTACCTGAGCACCCGGAGAATTTGCAAATTTATCTATTTACTTCTCTGGGTAGTGGGGGAACCGTCTGCACGGAGCAGAGGCAGCTTAAGCAGTACAGATGTCTGGTACTCTATGAAATACAACTACTACTCGACTGGCTGCTTTATAGCAGGATATCTTCCAGCATGTTCTCCTCATGGCAAGGCTGACATTTGATTTTATTAACAAAACAGAGAAACTAGTGCAGAATTAACAGGGGGAGAGAGCAGCTTAGTAGAGCTTTAGACTTGATATTAGGAAAAATGTTTTCACAGAAAGGGTGGTCAGGCACTGGAATGGGCTTCCCAGAGAGGTGGTTAGAAACATAGAATCATTAGGGATTGGAAGGGACCTTGAAAGATCTTCTAGTCCAATCCCCCTGCCACAGCAGGATCACCTAGACCAAGTCACAGAATCAGTCAGGGTTAGTTGAGTTGCTATCCCTGGATGTGTTTAAAGATCCTTTGGATGAGGTGTTGAGGGATCTGCTTTAGGGGTGAACTTGTAAGGTAGAGTAGATGGTTGGACTTGATGATCCCAGGGGTCTTTTCCAACCAGAGTGATTCTGTGATTCTGACCGAATGGGCTTTGGCAGTGGGAGCACAGGTCCATAAAACGGGGAGCCAGGCTCTGCATGTCTGTACAGACTGGAACAGATTATTCCTCCTCACCTCTGTTTTCCAGCTTATATCACCAGGAGTATTAACAGCCTTCAGATGAGGATGCACTGATATTCATGCAGTAGGTTTAGGAAATAGCACCGAGACCTTAATTAAGGCAGAGAGCGCTAATGACACATAGAACCAACTTCCACTTGTTTTTCTTCTGCAGTAAGTGGATACCTCTAAAACTGAAAGTATTTGATACTTGCCCAAGCTTCAGGGGGAACATGTACAGGAACCCGCTGTAGACAAACTGCTGGCTGGCTTTGTCCTTTGGCTGGGGAGGGTGAGCCCTTGCTGGGAAATCACCAGATGGCACTCAGAGAAATAATGTGCAAGGGCTCCTTTTTCTTTAGGCAATTAAAGCTGGAAAAAGGTTTATTTGTGAAATTGTGACTCAGTTCCTTCAGCAAGAAGTATTTGCATCAGCCAGAGTTTGTTGAGTGGCTGAACAGAATAATTCCTCTAATTCAGGGCTGGTATTCAGAGTCCTACCCGCACACCAGCCAAAGGGAAAACATAGCGTTGTGTAATAAATCACTTGCATTAGGCAGTCAGCTTTTACTGTTCCTCTTAGCTTCATTTCAGTTTTGATCAATATTTGCTAGGATTTGTTAGGCTATACAGACAAATCCTGAGGCCTGTACTCAATTCCTATCAAAGCACAATGGTTATCAAAGAGAATGAGAGGTCTGCCTGAGTGGCAACCATGTAATAAAGTGGCGATTTTGAAATCTGGATTTATCACACTTCTTCTGTGCTCTACAAACAGATTGACTTCCCTTTGCAACCCTTCTTGCAGAGAAGTTTGCTCATTTTGGAATCTGGAGAAGTTCATTTTCAAGTAGGTTAAGCCAAAAGGTGCCAAAAATGCATTTTCCCCCCAGTCTATTATTGTATCTTACACTGTAAGTGAGAAGTAGCTTCACCAAGGAATTGATTTCCTGCAAAAGGAACTGAAGGCATGGCTGGGAGATGATTTTCATAACAGATGCAGCCCTTCAGCAGGGATTCTCAGCTTCTTTCACTGCTGGATAGAAGCAGGTCTTGAGTTCAATCCTTCTGTTTAAATATTTCATTAAGGGCAGGCATGGTTCTCAGCCACCTCTTAGAGCTCCAATTTTCAATTTCTAACTTGCTCAAAATCCATCCTCCTTTGTTTTCAAGACAGCTCTTAGATTGTTTTCCATTTCACCTATCAATTCCCAGAAATGCTCAACACCACTGTAAACCCCAATAAAATGATCTGAGCGTCACTGCAGATTCCAGCCCTCAAGCTGAAGTTACAGCTAAGTGGGAAATGCAAAAATTAAAACCAAGTCCCTGTTCTGAATGGAAGTTTAGTTACAGCAGGGATCCCTTGTGCCATTTCTCTAAAGTTTTGAGACATCCGTACCGGGTACTTTACAGCAGAAAAGGTACCTTATTTCCACTCCACTACTGCACTTTGTGTGTTTGTGCCCAGGAGATTGTCTTAAATTTACTTCTCAGGCTGGAGAAACTATATGGCTACCATTTCAATTTAATTTGATGGCCCACAAGAAAACTCAAGAGAAATGTCTCTCAGTTCTAGGCTGGTCACAGTAATTTATACGTATTTTATTTTTTCCCCAACAAAATGAAAAGACTTTCCTTTTTTTCAAGTCACTCCAAGCTGAAAGGGAAGCCAAAACAAAACAAGAGCCAAAAAGGATACCCCAGCAATCTGCTAAGTTGCACTCCTCTTACTTTGTTTTTCACAACCTCTTTTAACAAGCCTAGTCCTCATTCTGTTCTGGAAGGGAGATAAATACTGAAACCTCCATGCTCACTCCCAAAAGACTTTTGTCCCCATCTCTGAGATATTTTTTCTGGACAAAGCAGAAAAAGTAGTTGCCCTCAAACAGATGCAAACACCCTTGACTCGATTTGTGAAATGCATTGCAATTGGTATTTGGCTCCAGGTGTCAGTTCAATTTTAGGTGTGAACCAGGGAACATTTGCTACTACTACTTGACCTTGACCTCACCCCTGTTAATTCACATCTTAAGAGAGCAGGAAAAAGCATCTCATGTTATAGTCATAGAATCATAGAATCATTAGGGATTGGAAAGGACCTTGAAGGATCATCTAGTCCAACCCTCCTGCCACAGCAGGATCACCTAGACCAAGTCAGTCATTCCCTTTTGCTAAAGAAAGAGTACTGGACCACCCTTTTTCACAGAGAGGGCTTTATCTTTGGTGTCTGCCATGCCTGATTACAGAGAAGCAAACCTTACGCTAGAGAAAGAGCAAGAAGAAACTGCAACAAAACCAGCAGTGTCACTGCATGGATCCAAACTCATCAGAACAGCAACAGCATAATGCAAATAAAGAGTTTCTTGTAGCTCTAACCAGTCCTGCTCTTTGTTATTGCCATTTGTTTGGGTACTTTAGCTGCATTAGCCATTATCAATTTGCTTTAAAACTATTAGCCCTGGAAAAAATCCAGGTGATGGTCAGAATGAGCCTCAGTTCTATGCAGTCTACAACAACATCTTGACTAGTCAGTGGACTCTACAACTCAGAATGAGTGTGCAGTTACTGAGTCGGGATTGCTGCATCAAGAAAATTAATCCATTTTGCCCTGTGGAATTCCATTGAAAGGCTTTAATTTAGAAAAACAAAACTGATTCATGTAGAAATTAAATTAAAACCCTACATTTTATGCATTGGCCACAGTCCCAGGCCACTTGCTTATAGGCTAAGAAATCCTTGTTGTCATATAAGCTAACTTGGATGCAAATATGTGCAAACCTATAAAAAATAGTTATTTCCCAGACTTCTGCACAGATGGAAATATCTTCACATTATACCCCCTTTCCGAAGTAGCAGAGAAGGCATGAGCTTAGCAGGTATGAAAAGCACTTCAACACTTGAGAAGGATCAAACACTCCTGCAATATCACAGAAACATAGAATTATTTAGGCTGGAAAAGATCTCTAAGATCACCCAGCCCAGCCTATGATCTAACATCATCGTCACAACCTAGACCAGGGCACTAAGTGCCACATCCTGTCTGTCCTTAGACACCTCCCAGGATAGGGACTCTGCCAGCTCCCTGGGCAGTCCATTCGTGTCTGATCTCCCTTTCCATGGGGAAGGTCTTCCTAACATCCAACCTAACCCTCCTCTGGAACAGCTTCAGGCTCTGCCCTCTAGTCCTGTTGCTAGTTGCCTGGGAGAATAGCCCAACCCTGATCTGTCTACAAGTTCTCTTCAGGTAGTTACAGAGACTGATAAAGTCCTCCCTGAATTTCCTCTTCTCCAAGCTAAACACCCCCAGCTCCCTCAGCGTCTCCTCATCAGACTTTCCCTCCAGGTCCTTCCCCAGCCTCATTGCTCCTCAACATCCTTCCAACACCTCAATATCTTCCTTGAAGTGAGTGGCCCAGAAAACACAGCTTTGCTTAGTACAACAGTGACAGAGTTCTACAGAGCTGCAGCGTTGCAGCCAGGTACGGGGACTACATCCAGGACCTCCTGGGAGGAGAAAGCAGAGCTCTTCCTACTGATATGCACAGTCAAAGAAAAGCATTTCACAGCCCGGCTTAGTGGAAACCCAGGGGAATTGAAGGGGCTGGGTTGGGTTATTTTTTTTGTAGTTTGGTTTGAGATCCAAATCTGTCAGTATAATCCCGCAAGCTCCCTAAGTTGGTGATGGTAACAGTCATTGCTCAGTCAAGGGGTGATCTGACCCCGAGTTGATGCACAAACATTCTTGCCAAATTTCAAAGATAGGTGGCAAGGGAATAGTGTCTTTTTGTAATTTGGCTTGAGCCAAATTAGCATAAAGCTAGCGAAACAACATCTTTGTCAGCAGTGACTAGCCAGGGAGGCTGGTACTTGCAGTTCATCTACAAGGTCCTCAGACCTTCTGTTCCCCAGTTGTTGGATCACCAGCATTTCCAGAGCAGCAGGCTCCATTCCAGGACAGTTCTTGTGTGAGAATGACTGAATACTGGGGTCAGCTATGTGCAGCTGCCTGTGTCCAGACCATCTGCTGGAATCCAGGAGGAACTCACTGAAAGTTCAACAGCTAAATGCACCAAATAAGCCTCTTCTTTTTTTTACTTGTAATTAAAAAAAAACTATTTTGAGGTGAACCTGTTTTCCTGGAACATCATGAGCACGTTTACAGTACCCATACCCCATGTTGTACCTGGTAGCTACCTTCCTTCTCCCTCCTCCTCAGAGGCCTTTGCTTTCTGGTTCTCCCACTTGCATGGGAATTGTCAAGTATCTGAAATGTGACCTGCCGCGTATCCCCCTCCCCAGTCAATAATCACATTAGCACATCCGTGTGACAGAAATAATAGCCTTTGTCTCCCAAAGCTGCCGAGTCCTGTTGCCAGGCAACTCCAACCCGAGGCAACAAAACAGTGAGGAACGGGTGTGTGGGAGGACCAAGCCCGAGTGCAAGCACTGCTGCTTGTGCTGCTCGTAACTATAATTGGGGAAAAGCTTGGAATATACTGTTTCCACAAGAGATTCGGGATAACAGAGCCTGTCAAACTCAGAAACTTCCAATTAGGTGGCTACAGTCTGTGGCTCCTTCATCTTGTTTCATTCTGATGTTACAGCAAAGCTTTGGGGATGCTGCAGAGAACTGAGCTGCAGATCTGGGGTGACTGGTATCAGAGGTGCTAAGCTCACTGCAGCAAAAGGGTAAACAGAGTCATCTTTTCAAATGCGTGCCAGAGCCCTTGCTTTGGTGGTTGATCCTCCTCAGGGGCCAGACTCTTTTCACTCCCTACCATCAGGGATTGCAGCAGCTCAGCTACTTTGGTGTTATTTGTGTCCCATTTTGATGCCAGCCTAACAGTCCCAGCATGATGTGGTTAGAAATTGGCAGTTTGCTTCATATCTTCACATGTTGGTTTATCAAATATAATCCAGGTCATCCCAGGGAAGTCCTTAAAATAATATAGGTGTCTGTTGAAATAGATGGGATGGGAATTTGTCTCTTCCCAGATAAAAGAGAAAAATCTGCATTGTGAAAAACTTTGGAGAGGCCATTTCTTTTACATAAAAAGAGATTACACCAAAGACACCCAAGGAATCCCCCTCAAGATTAAAATTAGGCTGGAATTAATTTCTTATCCTGTCCTGCATTTCCAGAAATGTGTTTTCCTCACCACAGGTCCCAGCAGATAACCCTGCAGGGTGCAGTCAGGAGGAGTATTAGAAAAAAATAAAATAAAGGGTGCCTGAAAATCCCACAAAGGCAAAAATCATCCAAATTGTTTGCACAAGATAAAACGAAGCTAGAAGCAAACACAGACTGGAGATTGACATTAGAGAATATCTTGAGGAGGAAGATTGGAAATATTAAATGCCAGGGTCTTCTTTTGGTCATCTCGTATTTGCATGAAGTGCAATCTCCTATTTACACAAGACATCCTTTCCACTTCCCTGTCCTGTGCTCTTTTATCATAGTTAAATGTGGACAAACACCAAAGCAAACATAGCTGCTGTAAACACTCAGTCCTGCCAGGAAAGGACTGTACTGCCCATATGTATTTGGGATTCAGTGCATGAAAACCAGCCTCAGCCTGCTGAGAGCTTCTCTCAGCTGTACAGTTCTACAAGCCAACGGTCTCATCCACAAAACAGATGTATATACAGCATGTCTGGCTGCTGTATTTGTTCTGCCAGAAGGAAACAGTGCTTTCTACAGCTAGGATACAGCCCTGAACAGTAGCTTAGTTGCCACTGACACTGTTTACTGATATTGATAAATCTGATTTCAGCCACAGGACGCGTAGAGACACTCACACATTGTGTATGTGGGGAACATCCTGAATGCAGTGCTTCGGTCTCACCTTCACTGAGAGGAAGTGAAACTTTTCCAGATACCTAAATGACCTGAAATCAATAGTAATTGAGATCCAAAATGCCATCAGAGGATCCTAACTGCATTGCAACAGCCAGGCACAAAGGAGCTGCTGTGCATACAGTTGTTCCTCAAACAAGGGCTACACAGAAGAAAACAAGAAGAGATCCCTTGCATAAATTATTTAGAGGTTGTTATTCAACCTTCTCCATTTACATGTAAGTCTCAGTTACCGACTGTGTAAAGAACCATCTTCATAAGCTGTGTTCTACAATAAAGCATCTTTGATACTTTCCACAGAGACATTTGCAGTGTATTTAGGATGGCAGAAGTACACAGCCTTAGATCAGAAAGCTTTTGCTTCCACATGAATATTTGTTTTGCTGGTGTTCAGCTGAATTGTTGGATGCACCATGTTCTGGTTCCTCAGTTGATTCCTGCTGTAGGAGCATTTAAGGTTATTTCTTCCTCTAGACTGTATATATTAATAGGGGAGTCATTGTGCTGAGCTCAGCCATAGTTGAAGGAACTAAATCTTGGACCTTAGGCAAGTGTGAGCAGTGTTTTGTTAGATTCATGTTCTCAACAACACAATTGCAGCTGGCCATAAATCTGACTTTTCTTTCCTTTTGGCTTTCCCTTGAATTTTGTCTCACCTGTAACACAGGCAAGAAAAGTGGTGGTCCTCTGTCTTGCAAGATACTGCATTTTGAAGAGTAAATCACAGAATCACAGAAGATTAGGGATTGAAAGGGACCTCGAAAGATCATCTAGTCCAATCCCCCTGACACAGCAGAATCACCTAGATCAAGTCACACAGGAACATAGCCAGATGAGTTTTAAACATCACTAGAGAAGGAGATTCCACAACTCCCCTGGGCAGCCCATTCCAGTGCTCTGTCACCCTCACTGTGAAGAAGTTCCTTCTCATACTGATGTGGAACCTCCTATGTTCCAGTTTACACTCATTGACCCTTGTCCTATCACTAGATGACACAGAGCAGAGCCTGGCTCCATCCTCCTGACTCCCACCCTTCACACATTTATAAACATTAATGAGGTCACCCCTCAGTCTCCTTTTTTCTAAGCTCAAGAGACCCAGCTCCCTCAGCCTTTCCTCATAAGGCAGATGTTCCCCTCCCTTCATCATCTTCGTGGCTCTGCACTGGACTCTCTCCAGCAGTTCTGTGTCCTTCTTGAACTGAGTGGCCCAGAACTGGACACAATATTCCACATGTGGTCTCAGATGGTACAGGTTACCTAGCCTTGGCACTGCCTGCTGGAAAGACAAGCAAACACATAAGAAAGCAAAGTGAAAGCTGGGGAGAATGTCAGGAAGCACAGAGATAGCATGTGTGCGGCACAAAACTTCAGAGGTGGCAGACACCTTAACTTCTCAGTGCTTCTAAAGTAGATGGAAAGGAATCTACTGTGACAGGCCAGTGTCTTCAGTGACTCTGAAGACAATTCTTGAGACTCTACTCAATCTTTCAAAAAGGTTTAAGAGAACAACTTCATTCCATACTAACCACTATTTGTGCCTTCATCATCCTGGAAAAACAACCCAGTCAGTTAGTTGTTAGCTCTCATTATAGTAATGCTGTGGTTATTTGTTAGCATGAAATGCCTCTCCACTGCAATGGGGGGGATTCACTGAAGTACCTAATTTAATCTTTCAGTTAGTACGTTCTCTTGAATGCAGTGTATTTTGTTTGACATTTCTTAAATGCTTGGATGAATCTAAACATCGCAAAACTGGAGTGCACACATTTTTCCACAGATTCATTTAGCCATCCAGAGCTAACATCCAGGTTATTAATAATGAACTAAATAAGAGACTGTTCTAAGGGTTGATGGGCATTTGAAGTCAGAAAAAGTAATGTATGACATTTGCTACTCAGCTTCCTTCTGGGATGTACTTGAAAAGCACCCAGATACCCTTTTAGGAAAGACTATTTCTTCTCATGGTTATAGTTGCATTGAGGAAACCAGTTGCAAGGGAGAAATGTGAAAGTGATGCTGCTAACTTCCCTAACATATGCTTTGCAAAGGCACAGGGCTATAGTTACAGTAGAATTTTGGCTGATAAAATGGCTAAATTTTCCCAACCTCTTGGCTGCATTTGTTGAAAACCAACAGCAGTTCTGCAGTGTGTTGTGGATGCAATGACTGGCAACAAGCTCATCCAGATGTACCTAAATTAGCTCACAGATTAGCTTTATAACTCAGCTACCAGTGACAGCCTGCTTGGGGAAGCAAATCCCTCTTTACGAAAAGAGATTATATTGTGGTCTTATGGCTCAACTTTTGGTGTTGGCATTAAAAATTATTGGTCTGTCCTTTCTATCCCAGTAGGAAATGCAGGCTCTGTGGTGGTTTGAAGCCTATAGCGTTACACCCCCGATACAGAAAAAGATGGTCCCTTTCCTTAAACAGTTTTGTTCTGGAAAAGGACCCAAACAAATAAAAACCTAAAAGCAACAGTTTAGTTGTGATTGCATCTGTTAACACAGACTGAAAATAATAGACAAGATAGTGAATGCAGAAACCTTTCTGCAAGATCAAAGCACACTTCAAGATAAGGACAGCAGTCATTGCTCTGAATAATTCATTTGCAATTGATGCCTGTAGAATTTGAGTGAGAATAACTCATATGTATGTGGCTGGGCAGCTCAGGGGTCTCAGGTGCAGATAGGTACAGCTCCCCACCCAATTTCAAAAGGAACAAGAGGCAGTGATTGTGAGCTGGAACATAGGAGGTTCCACAGAAATATGAGAAGAAACTTCTTCCTGGTGAGGCTGACAGAACACTAGGGTGTTGTGGAGTCTCCTTCTCTGGAGATGTTTAAAACTTGGCTGGACACGTACCTGTGTGACTTGATCTAGGGGATCCCGCTCTGGTAGGGAAACTGAACTAGATGATATTTCAAGGTCCTTTCCAATCCCTAATGTTCTGTGATTCTGTGAGAACAGGATTTAGAGAGTAGAAAAAAAGTAGTATCTTCTGTAACTAACAATTCTATCAAACTGTGAATCTACCATTAATGTCTATACAGCTGCAAATGGTAGAAGAGAGCAGACGAACACAGCAGCTCACCAGCTATGCTGCTGGTCCTTGAAGTCATGTACAGGCAGCCTAGCAGGCAGAAGGCAGGTTTGCTCAGACCTGGCATACTTTGCACAGCAATGCCAGTATTGTCTGGGTTTCCTGGATATTTTCATTTCCTTTGCCCCTAGAAATTCCCTCAGTCAGATTTAGAGGATTTGCTGCATTTGTGCTCAGACACAGAAGAGATAAGAAATTCCTGGCGACACACACTGTGTCTGCTGTGGAAAGCAGGCACCAAGCCTGAAGCTTCCTAGTCTGGTTTATAGCACACAGAGAGATCAGCTACACTGCGTACCTGGTGTAGGGGAGAGATTACCGTGACACCCACTGCACACAAACAGCCCCATACATGAGGACACAAATCGAGCAAAACCATCTGTTCCACTAAACCCTTTAGGTTTAGGACCCAGTAAGTCTCCTAAGTAGAGAGTTGAGAAATTCACCTCCACACACCCCAGATTCCAAAACACAGGACTCCTTGCTGCTGTCTCCTCCCACACATGGCCTTTTATACCATGTTCACCCCAACATGGCTCATCGGGACAGACTTTCTCCAAAGAGCATCCTTTGTCAGGATTTAGGGCTGCCCCTCAATTTGATAGCCTTGTCAGGAGTGTTTGCACCAGTTCTCTCATACTCGGCGGCTCCCCATCTTTGCTGAAGATTTATTCTTGTCAGTACAGGACACAATAAGCAGAAGGTTTCATTCACTATTGACTGGGAGGAAAAAACATCCTGCATTAAACAAAGCTACTAGCAAAGCAGAGAGCAAATGAGAGTGAGGGCAGGAGATACTGTGCCTGGAGGGAAAGTAGCTTAAGGAGAAGTGTAGGAGGAATACTGATTCTAGACTTGCGGCAGGACTGTTTTCCATAAAGATAATAATAAAGAATAATATAGTGTAATTAGGGGACAAAGTCACACTAAACTGCTGAGTGCTTGTCTGCAGCCTTCACCAAGAGAGAAAACAACAAGGGGCTGAATGGTTTCTCCTGGAGTGAGCACTGAGACGTGTTTTCCTCAAACTTACCTAAAGGGTCTTGCTGCTCAGAGTTAGAAATGTGCACTGGAATTTCAGGATCTTTTTTGGTTTGTTTATTTCTTTCATTAGAAATTCCCCTGAGCTGGATGTGAGAAGGCTGGCGTGGGTGTACCAGACAGTACAGCACCACAAAGACCTACTTGTGTCCTCAAAAGCAAGGATGCACAAACTGTGTTGTTTCCAGGGTTAGAATGAGCTTTGGAAACTGGTACCCCCGCACCTTGCCCTCACGGTAAATATTGTCTTGTGTTCTGCACTCAGTCTGCAATGGAGAGACCCTTTGCCCTTGCATTGCTGTGGGCTCTGCTCCCTGCATCCTTCTCGGGTCTTCTGCAGCCAGCATGACACAAGAGCAAGTTCCTTATTTAAAGAGGCAATCATCTGGCGAATACACCCTTCTTTCATGTAGATAGGAAGGGAACTATTGCTGATCCAGAGTGGTTGGTACTGGGTTGAGTAGCTTTCCAGAGAACTGCATGAAACAGACCTGCTCTGATCTCATTCATGTCCTGAACAACCAGCTGTCACCAAATTCCATTTGTTCTTTGCTGTTTCTTAATCTCTGTCACAAGCTACTTTTACTTTAATTCTCTACACCCTTTTCTTAAATAAGGACATCAGTCTACCTGAAAGAAAATCTTTGATTCAAAGTTCACAGTGTTGGTTTCTAACACATGTATTCCTGTAGTTCTGCTCAGAAGAAAGTGTGTTTGGAGTCTCCTAACACATTCTGAATCAAAACAAGGACATTTTCCCCACAGTCGAATAAACAGTCTACTTGAAGACATTATTGTGCAGTCTGTTCCCTAGGGATGCAACTGTAAACCTCTTTCAATTTTAGATGGTGATTTTTCAGAGATTTTAACAATTTTTAGCTTTTATGCTACAAAATCAATGCTAAGTATTTACAAGTATGAGCTGTAACTTAAGAGGGAAATTGAGTTGGAGTTAGAACCATGGAAGCTGTAAGGAAGGGATGCAGACAAAACCCACCAGCACAAACTTCTGCAGACTAAGACAGGCATGTTGGAGGGAAGAAGACTGCCCTGGTCAGGAATCATGGAGCAAAGAGCCTTTATACAGTGTTTACAGAGTTTACACAGTTTATTAGTGTTGGAAGGGGTCTTCAAAGGCCACAGGACCTCAAGCAGGATACAAATTACAGAAAATCATAACTGCCTAAAAACCCTAAACCAACTACACAAAACCACATCTGGATGGGTCTGAAACATCTCCAGAGAAGGGGACTACACAACCTCCCTGGGCAACCCCTTCCAATAGTTAATAACCCTGATCATAAAGATGTTTTTCCTCATACTGAGGTGAAACTTCTTGTGTTCAAGCCTGCATCCCTTACCCCCTGTCCTGTCTGACGCAAGGCAAGCCAGCCCTCGTTTTAAACAGGAGAGATGAGGCTTTGCTGTGAGATCTCTCCCTCCAGTCTGCTCTCACAGACCAGCCATGCCAAGTATCTGAAGGACCAAACCACTCTTAATCCCTAAATAATCACTTTCTTTGGCTTTGGACTGAAGGGTACTGGTGATAGAGGTGTGTGTTCCTACACACAGATGTGTTCTTCCTCACCTGGGTTACTGGAGTTCTGCATTGCTCAGAACTAGTTAGCAGCTACCTGGGATGTTCTGGCATTCCCGTAGTCCTGCAACACCTCAAAAGCCCAGTAATAAGTCAAAATTTAATATGCAAACACCATTTTATTTGCTGCTGGCCCTAACTGGCACGAAAGTGCAGGCAGTGCAAGGTATGAGGTCCAGAGCTGAATGAAAAGGCACGTGCGTAAGAGGAGTTTAAAAGAGTCTCATCATTCTGTGTCATCCAGCTCACCATCTGTCAAGATCCTTACGCTGCCTTGCAGCTTGGATCCTGTCCATGAGCAGTGGTTCACCTTGAACACAGCTTCCACTGGGGAGGATTATGCTTTGTGTCTATCCTATTGCTGTAGAAGCAAACCCTCTATGGTGATGGTATCACCTTCAAGCATTCTCTCTAAGGGTTTCTTATGAGTCATCATTTAATCAGGGGTCTCACTCCCTGCTCCAGGACTGCTGACTGCATCTGCCTACTTAATAACAGAGATGCTCTTTGAACACAATGATGCTCTTTGAAGGTAGCGATGCTCTTTGAAGACGACTAGGTGGAATTATCTGCTAGCTAGAACACACTAATGAATGTTTCAGTGTTTAATTGTAAGCACACATTAATCCATCACAAAGTAAATGTACTTTTTCCAGCTGGGGGAGCAATATTTAAACCTCAGTGCCTTGCTTTTTAATAGCAGCAAACTATAAATTACATAAGAGAGCAAATTCATAAAGGAATAATGTATGCTGCTCATTACTAGGTTTTGATTGTTATGAGATTGAACAGTTTGGGGGTAGGTGTGCTTGGGACAAAACCTGGTCTAAGTGTGGCTTTGAAGGACATTGTGGTGGAAGTTCATATGTTTCATACTTTAAAAATTGCTGAAGAGGTGCTTTGCTTCTGTTGGGTCATTACTAACAAATCTCATATAAATAAGTAATAACTACTGTGTAATGATGTTTGTGTAGACAAGCCAGTGAAAAATAATGGGCTGTGTCTTCTCAACAGTCTTTCTTAGCTTGCATTCATGTTTCTAGAAATCCATGGAAAATCACCAGATTAAAAAAAAGGATGAAATGTTTCCATTTTAAACAAACTGCAGTAATGATAGCTTTCTTACTAGCCAGTGTGTTGCTGAAATGGAATTGTGGGACAGTTCAAGAAGACTCCCCAGGGAGGTCATGGAGTCTCCTTCTCTGGGGACTTTCAAGGCCCGCCTGGATGTGTTCCTCTGTGATCTGTGTTAGATAGTTTTGTCCTGCTCCGGCAGGGGGGTTGGACTTGATGATCTCTTGGGTCCCTTCCAACCCCTAACATCCTATGATCCTATGATCCTATGAACACAGAACCCCTAGAGAAAGTCAAGCGCAGAGCCATGAAGATAATGTTCCCCTCCCTGATGAGGAAAGGCTGAGGCAGCTGGGTTTCTTGAGTTTGGAAAAAGGAGACTGAGGGCTGAGCTCATTAAAGTTTATGAATATATGAAGGACAGGTGTCAGGAGGATGGACCCAGGCTCTTCTCAGTGTCATCTAGTGATAGGACAAGGGGCAATGGGTGTCAGCTGGATGTTCTGTGATTCTATGATTCTGTGATTCTGTGACAATGTTTTGAGGCAGTTTCAAGCTTGGTCATATTCTTGGTCTTAAAAATCTGTAAATCAATATAGCTGCAGTATATGTCCACGTCTTCACATCTTAACAGTAGCTGCACAATCATTGATTGCTCAGTTTCAAAGTTTCAGAAGATCCCTCTCAGCCCCAAATCTGTCTTGTGTATAGATCTATGCTGCAAGGAACCCTGCCCAGGGGTATTTGTAGAAAATCTTTCATTGTCACTTTACAGATGATGAATGAAAGAAGAGAGAGATTAAGTGCTTTCTAGCAAAAGCAAATCTTTTGCAGAGCCAGAACTAAACCCAGATTTCTTGATTTCCTTTTTTGGTACCTGACCCATGAGCTCCTGTGCTGACATTAATGAAATAATTGGAAGTGGGACAATGACAAAACTGTGAAGTTTCCGTGTCTTGAAGATCACCTGGAGGTGAATGCCATGACCTCACGTCAGTGTTCCTTCCTTCCAGTCCATTTTAACAAGAAAGTAAGTATGAACCAATTAATCATTTCTGAAGTTTAATCAAGGGCTAAAGTTGTAATCAATCAGCAACCCAATGCAACACAAGGATGTTTGTCTGGCTGCCTGCTGGCCCCTCTGTACTTAATTAGCAATTATCTCTGTTGAGTGACCCCTTGATCCTGAACAATTTCGCTGAAAGAAGCATATCCAAGTGGTAATTTCACCTTTTGCCTCCATCACTTGATATTATTCTAACTGTTTATTAAATTCCCAGCCTCTCCAGAGGTTGCACAATGGGAAAATCTTTAGTTAAACCTGCAATTACTGTAATGAGAAGATATAATGAAGTTATCATTAAAGAAGATGAAATATTCTCTTACTTTCCCCTTCCCACCTTATAACAATCTTGTTCTCCTTCCCCTCAAACTCCAGTGAAGTGTCATTTCTAGTAGAACCCACCAAGAAGAATGTGTGATAAAATTAGTTGCAGAAAGAACCACAGGGAAAGAATCTCATGTCACAATGACAGGACAAGGGGAAATGAGTGTAACCTGGAACATAGAAGGTTCCACATCAATATGAAAATGAACTTCTTCACAGAGAGGGTGACATGGAACAGGCTGCCCAAGGGGGTTGTGGTGTCTCCTTCTCTGGAGACGTTTAAAACCCTCCTGAATATGTTCCTGTGTGACTTGGTCTAGGTGATCCTGCTGTGTCGGGGGATTGGACTAGATGATCTTTCGAAGTCCCTTCCAGTCTCTAATGTTCTGTGATTCTGTGACTGGAGGTTTGCTGGTGCAGCTCAATTCCTTGCAGTTTTGCAAAGGTATATCACTAATCCTGTACCTCACTGCCGTGTTATTATGTGATGGCATTGCCTGTGGAAAGCAGGGGGCATAGCTGCAAAATGTTTTGTTCTAGTGTATTTAACTGTTGCATATTTTTCTCATTAATAATCCTGTTTCCCTGTCTCTCTTTCTGAAACACCTCCACAAGCAGAAAATAGATTGTCAAAAGCTGAAAGTGAATTACTGGAAAATCAACTTTAGTTTGAGATGAAAACATCTAGAAAGAGCGAGAAAACACTATTTTCTAAAACATAGAGAGAGCACATTTTAGCATTGGGTAAGGACTCTCATAGTTGTCTAAATAGTTTCAAAGGCCAATACAAACATAGCAAAAGGAATGAAAACCCCATTGTTCCCAAACCACTGTTAGACTGTTGGAGAGCTCACTTTTGCTTTCCAGTGGAGGCTGAGTGCTCTTCCCAAACACCGACATCAGTCAAAGATGTTTAGCAACTTTTGCAATTACATCTTCACAAACTCAGACTACTTCTACAAGCACAAATATCCATATTTAATACTTCTTGCACAAGTACTTGAATAACTGATAAGTTAAACTCAAAGGGACTCAGCTGCAAGTCTCAGTCAGGTGATAGCCTGTCTGGGACCTGGGTCACTCCACTGTAGCTGAACTAGTGCTGTGGAAAATATGCACAAGGTAGCAGAGATATCTTCTGAAGTGTCTTATCTCACCTTCTACGTGTTGACTGAAAGACAGTCTCACCCAAGTCACAGGTTTTACCTCCCCCCTCTCTATTTGAAGGAATGGAAGTAGAGGCCAAGACTGCTTATGCACAGGGCATCACAAGGACACGCCGTCATCTGAAGGGTTTGAAGATAAATAGCAGTAATACCACTGCTGCGTAAAGCTGTCATAAGCAATATTCCCAAGTGAACAAAGCGAGTAAAATACTGGCTTTGCACAGAGCAGTATTCCTGGGAGCAGACCCCTAAATTATTCCTTGGGGTATCTCGCTGTTACAGAGGTGTGATGGATGTCCGTGCATTAGCGGTGCCATCTGAAGCCATCGGAAGTGTTGACACAGATGAAACATTTTGATTAAGTGCTACTGTTCAACTTTATATATTAAAAACTGTGTTGGATGGAGAAGCAGAACTCTCACCTTTGCTCTGTCTTTATTTGTATTCTTACCATGCAACAAAAATAGAGTAAAATAGCTGGAAAGATAAAACTGGTCTCTGCACTTTCATCCTTACTGGAGGCAGGGCCTTATTTGGCGGCTGCAGATCCATCCAAGTCTGTGAGTTTCTATCTATCTAAGCAACTATCTGTCAATGCTCTCTTTAAGGTGTGCACCTGCAGTAGATGGTGTGTCTGTGCAGCACCTGGCACAATAGATGCTGCTCATGTGGAGGTCTCCTAAGTGAATAGGTATTTCTTTGATGTTCATACTGGATAGATGAAGATGATTCCTCTTTTCTTTTGCCTATTCTTCTTGTGTGACATCCTAGGAGAAAAGACTCCTAACTAGGAGAGTCTCTTGTTGGTTCTTCATTTGCTCCAGAAATTACTGAAGCTCTAATGAAAAGTTTATGAGGGACAGTTGATTCTCACAGTTTTGGGAACTGAACCACAGAACATTACAGATGTCAGAGCATTGGGATGTGCTAATATCTGTTGTCTTTGACAGAACTGTTGTGCCACGTTTATAGAAGGCATTTGCTACTGATAATGGCTTAAGAAGAGGAGAGGAAATGTCCCAGCACAGCATAAATTAATACACAAGGCAACAGCTGTAATGAGGCTGTAAAACTAAACTCAATGCCCTCAATCAGAGCTGTATGTTCTGACTTTCCATTTTCAGGGATCTGATTGTACTTTGTTTTGATGGCACTTGAATTAGGAAAAATGATGGGAAATTGGAGCTGCTAGTATTTTGTAAGTTGATACTCTGTGCTGACTTCACCTGGAGAAGGACAAAGATGATGTAAATGTTGGAAAGCATAATGTAGTAATTGCACTATTTTGAATGGAAACAATAGGTCTATCTATTACAGCAATTAAATACGGATATGTGAAAAGGAAAGAGTACAGACTTATTCAGTCAAATATATTACTCATTGGCTCTGTTCCCCTGATCATAAACTATATGATAAAGACAAATCTCAGTTTCAGTGAGTGTATGAAAGTTCACCAAAAGTATTTCAAGAAAAACGCTGAAGAATTTGGTTTTTAAACACCCCATGGACTAGATATTGGATTGAATTTCAGCACCTGAGTAGTGTCGATACAAGGGCTAGCTGAATACTTGATAAACCAGAAGAGCCAAGCCAAATCTCTAATGGACATCATAAGCAATAGAGGCTGTCTGGAAAACTGTACTTGTAGGCCAAGGAGAGGAGCTTAAGGACTTTGAGCTTACAGATCAAGGAATGGAAGTTGCAGTTTGAAGTATGGAAAGTTAAACTCAAATAGAAGACGACCAAGGTATCTCTCAGGTGTTTCTGTGAAGCTATGTGACGTGTGACAGCATGTTGACAGACATGGCTGCCAACCCACGTTTGACAATATGTGTTCTCTCTGTTCTCTGTGTGATCACATGTGTTCATGTCTTCTCCATGTTATAGAAAATATTCAGTGTGTTCTTGCTCCTCCTATATTACATGTCTGAAATTAAGGCTGATCTTCCAGTGATTCACTTCCATCTCTTGACAATCTCCATGTAGCCACTCCTCATGCTTGAGGGATGCGGATGCTCGTTACTGCAAGCTGTTCAGCCTCCAGGGCTCCTGTCTGTGTTACCTGGCAGTGGTCCCACTTCATTCCAAGGCAACCACAGGCGAAAGCAGGTGTCACTTTTCTTCTTTGAATTCTGTCTTTACAATGGTTATCATAAAACAAAAACACTAATGAGAACAAATTTCTTTGCCATCTGTATCTCTCTTGACATGGCTTGTGCGCCCCTGTTAGGCTTTAAGAGCTGAGTGGAATCTGTGAGTTTAATTTGTGTGTTTTCTACAGAAGAGTTTAGGCTTGAAAAGTTTGGATTCGTAAGTGGTTTTGTTAAACCTTCCTTTTAGCTACACATTCTTGGTTAAAATATAGTCAGGGTCTCTAACCTGCAACGTTAATGATTCCCATATGGGAAGGATAGGGGACCCAGGTGGACTGTCTACGTAATAGTGACCCAGGTGGAGGGCATGAGGATCCAGACAGGGACCCACAACAGTCCCCACTGCGACTGGACCCCAGCCAGCAACTAAGTACCACAGAGACACTCGCACATTCCCCCCACTCACTGGGATGGGGAAGAGAATTGAAATAAAAGAAAAACTTGAAGTTTTTATAAAGATAATTTAGTAGGACAGAAAATAAAAATAATAATAATCGTGATAATGATACTAGTATTAATAATGTAACACAAATAACTCTAATACACCATACAAGGGATGCACAATGCCATTGCTCACCACACACTGACAGATGCCCAGGAGTGTCCCCTATCCAATTCCATCCAGTTTAACTGCACATGATGTTAGAGCCACAAAGATGGTGAAAGGAGTGAAACATCTCTCTGATGAGGAAAGGGAACTGGGTCTCTTGAGCTTGGAGAAAAGGTGACTGAGGGGTGACTTCATCAGTATTTATAAATATTTGAAGGGTGGGTGTCAGGAGGATGGAGCCAGGCTCTTCCCAGTGTCATCTTATAATAGGACATGGGGCAATGGGTGTGAGCTGGAACACAGGAAGTTCCTCATCAGTATGAGAGGGAACTTCTTCATAGTGAGGGTCATAGAGCCCTTGAAGGGGCTACCCAGTGTGGGGTTGTGGAGTCTCCTTCTCTGGAGATGTTTATAACCCACCTGGATATGTTCCTGTGTGACTTGATCTAGGGGATCCTGCTGTGGCAGATGATCTTTCAAGGTCCCTTCCAATCCCTAATGTTCTGTGATTCTGTGCTCTATGATGTTATGACCCTTTGGCTCATTCAGGTCAGGTGTCCTTGCTGTGTCCCTTCCTGGATTTTTGTGCACCCCCAGCCTTCTGTGGCAGGGCAGGATGAGAAGCTGAAAAGTCCTTGACTTAGTGATAACACTGCTCAGCAACAACTAATCCATCAGCATATTATCAACAGTATTCTAATTCTAAATCCAAATCACAGCACTGCACCAGCTACTAGGAAGAAAATTAACTTTATTCAAGCCAAAATCAGGACAGTCCCTGGAGACCGGAAAGATATTTGGATCATTCTCTCAATTATTTTTCCAGTCTATTGAACCATCTAAACTACAGTTTCTCAAAAATATATAAATAAAATTAAAACCAGAGAGAATAAATGAAAATTGAGGCCTCTGCTCATCTCATCAAACATCATGGCTGATCATGCCCAGGAGAAGCATGGCTTTAGGACCATGGGAGAAAATAATGATGTGCTGAAAAACTTGTGCATGTACAGCCCTGTTGCACACAAAATGGATCCCCTAAGTGATATATCATTACCATTAGCAAAATAAATAGAGGTAGGAGCAAGGGAAGAGATGGATCTCTTCAGCTTGGTGTCTTTACACAGCATGGAGGAGCTACCACTAGGCATGAAGGCAAGGGATAAAGACAGGGTGGATAGGGGGGAGAACAAATTATTCTCCTCACAAAAGCTGTATCACAGCTGAAGACTGTTCTTGTTCATCTAACCAGTTGAGAGAAAGTGCACTCCCATTATGTAGTGATGTAAACATATATCATCTGTCAGCAAGTTTGCTGATGACACAAAGCTGGATGGTGTTGCTGACACTCTGCAGACTGTGCTGCCATTCAGCAAGACCTGGACAGGCTGGAGAGCTGGGCAGAGAGAAGTGTAGTGAAGTGTGGAGACTTACATCTGGGCAAGAACAACCCCAGGTACCAGTATAGGCTGGGGACTGACCTGTTGGAGAGTAGTGTAGGAGAAAGGGACCTGGGGGTCCTGGTGGACATGAGGATGACCCTGAGCCAGCAGTGTGCTCTTGTGGCCAAGAGGGCCAACAGCATCCTGGGGTGGATCAGAAGGCAGGTGGTTAGCAGATCACCCCTCTACTCTGCCCTGGTGAGACCACATCTGGAGTACTGTGTCCAGTTCTGGGCCCCTCAGTTCAAGAGGGATGTGGAGCTGCTGGAAGGAGTCCAGTGTAGGGCAACAAGGATAATGAAGGAAGTGGAGCACCTCCTTTATGAGGAGAGGCTGAGTCAGCTGCGTCTCTTCAGCTTGGAGGAGACTGAGGGGTGACCTCATGAATGTCTATAAATATTTGAAGGGTGAGTGTCTCGAGGATGGAGCCAGGCTCTTCTGAGTGTCATCTAGTGATAGGACGAGGGACAATGGTTGTAAGCTGGAACACAGGAGGTTCCACATCAATCTGAGAAGGAACTTCTTCACAGTGAGGGTGATGAAGCACTGGAACGGGTTGCCCAGGGAGGTTGTGGAGTCTCCTTCTCTGGAGAAGTTTAAAATCCCCCTGGTGTGTTCCTGTGCAACTTGGTCTAGATGATCTCGCTGTGTCAGGGGGATTGGACTAGATGATCTTTCGAGGTCCCTTCCAAACCCTGATGATTCTATGATCAGATGGAGGTTCAGCTATCCCAGCCTGAATCCTCTTAACTTGCTATCAGTGCTTTGAAAAAAAATCCCTGTCTGTTCCTGAGCCTCTGAGAGGAGACAAGATTGCATGCTGCTCTATACAGCCCTTCTCAGACTCTGCAGACCATATCCATTACATTGTGGATCCTATAAAGCAGTTAAGTACCTGACTTTTCTAGCATATATTTACTTGCCCATCATTAATGAGATTTGGTTTTCCAGCTCCTGTTCTAAGTGACTTTTTAAGGAAAATAAGGCAAAGAGACAAGGTACAGTTCTACACATTTGCCTTAAATACCAAGATTATTTATTCTGAAGAAGAAATAACAGATTCATGTGGTCAGGGCTAAAGGCAGAAATGCAACTGTAGGTGAGATGTCCTATTCTTCTATTCTACTCTCTTCACTCACTAGCATGTGTCCACATGAGACCAGGACACCTCTGTTCCTTTACAACCAGTAAGGACTGGAAATAAATTCTGGCATGGCTCAAATAAAATTCCTCCTGGACCCTTCAACCTCCGCTCTGTAGAGTGTGCTTGCTTGCAAAGGTGACTCATTAAATAAGAAGCAGAAAGCAGCAATTTGGTGTTCTGAACTTGTGCCCTACCTCCTGACAAACACCTGTGCAAGTCACATCTTGCACCATGTCACACAGATGGCTGGCAGGCCAGCTCCTGCATCTGCACAGCACCAGGTTGACAACTCTATCACACACTGAAATGAGATGCCTGGAGAGCTATATCTTCAGCTACACCTTCCCATGGGTTAAAGAATCAGATTATATTTTCATAGCTTTGAAATAAACTACCACATGGAGCTTGCAAAGCAAATAATACATGTAATGCACTTTTTATTCAATCACATAACTGAGGAGGACTATAGTTTAACTTGAAACTATTGAAGAGGGACGTGCCATGAGCAAATGCATAGGCTGGCTACCTAATTTTGGAGGAAAAAGATGTGAAAACAGTTTCGTCCTCAAACATTGCTCATGTAGAGATGTTTCCATGATCTGCTAAAGCAGACCTACAGCAGGGTGCTGCTGTGCAGGAAAGATGCTAGACAGAGCAGACTGAGAGCAGCAAGAGCAGCCCAGAGAGCCAAGGGAATTTCTGCCCATATAGGTACCTGGACTTAGCTGGAAAAGGTGCTGGGCTGTGCTTTTCCTGGATGGAAACGGCCTAATAACTTCTCAAGGAAAGATAACCTTGAATTTGGCCCCTGCTTTGAGTCAGGGCTTGATCAGATGACCTGTAGATGTCCTTCATGACTTTAATTATTCCATGATCCCATGAATCCAGACAAGGTCAGCAGCAAAGCTACTTTCTATTTCTGTGCTTCTATTTTCCTCCCTAACAGCCTAATCACTCCATTTTGCTTGGTGCAGGATGTCTCTCACTGCCCACCTTTATTATGCCCAACATGATGAAGGTCTCGGTCAAACCCTCAAGGTGCTATAACAGCAGTTACACCCCTATGGAAAGTAGAGGAAATCTTCAGCTGGTGCACAGCTGGCTTTATAAATCTAAACAAAACTATGAAAGCAAATACAACGAGCATACATTCAGCTTTTCCCCTTCTTATATAGTTCAAAGTTATCTAGTGATCTGTGCTCACACACAAGGATGAAAAATGCATCAGCTCTGAGAACAGTGTGGTGGTACCCACATAGGCACGTCAGGTATGAAACAGGTGCACAGCATGAAGATGCAGCTCCAGTTCAAAGACTGCAGTACGAGTAGCTGTGTTGAGGTTTCTTAGAACAGGTTTGGCACATTTTGCTGAATCAGTCCTGGCTCCAGCACTCTCCCAAATGTCTCACAGCCCTCCCATGTCATTAAGGCTTTTACACTGGGTGTTGACTGCACCTGCATGTTTTCCTGCAACAAGAAAAACTGTGTGTTTAAAGTAGATTTTTACTTCCTCAGAATTTCAAAGAACACAAGAATAAAATAACAATAATAATTAAAAAAGAGATCTGGAACTAGGTTGGCAAACATAATCACAAGGTATATTAACAAGTGAAACCCGGCTTGGCGCTTTGGAAGCGAAGCACCGCGGGAAGCCGAGGATGCGTTGTCCCTTGGCTTTATGTCACTTTTTGAAAAGGAATGCTGTAATTGAGTAATCAGCTTGTGGGTTGCCATGGCAATGGCTGCGGCTGCTGCAGGGAAGCAGCCCTGGCACTTTGTCTGTTCCACCCACCGCCGCTGCCCCCCACACCCCTGAGCTCGCAGGTGGCAGAGCCTGAGCGGTCACCAGAGCCCAGGACTCTGGCATCCAGCAGCAAAGAGGAATGAACGTAACAGAGTGAGGCCATGTCCCAGAGGAGTGTTTGAGTCACAAATCTGATGACACTTTCTGCTGTCAGTTGGTGACTTGGGGTGCTCTGTGAAGTCATTTAGCAGATGGCAGAGCTTGTGTGGTTTGGTTCTTTTGCTAGTGGGGGGTCCGGGGGGTTAATTCCAAATGCAAATGCTGTATGTGAAGGGAAAAGTATGTACAGGACCCATACTGGGAAAGCTGCTTGTCAGTGGCCTTTACCTGGTGCTTAACATCAACTCATGCTGATCAGCATTTAAACTTTTAACCAAAGGGCAGATCTGCAAGCAATAGAACGTGTGTGAATGGAGGAAAGAAGGAAAACAGGTAAAGTTGAGGTTTCTAGAAAGCACAAAGGAAAATAATTTCTTTTATCCACTGTCGGAAATTCCCCTGCTGTTTCTCCCAGGGAATCTTCTCATTGGGAGCTTGAGAAAAGGCTTTTGAAGAGTAAAATAACTGTATTTTCTAGAGAGAATGGCACATGAGACTAAATCACACGGTAAATGACAGATCTATTCAATTGAGAATAACTCGAAATCTTCCATTTTGTTGGCTCTCTTCATTCTTGCTTCTAAATTGGCATTCCCACACCAACCTCAAGCTCTCACACTCTCAAGTGCAGCCTCCAACCTCTGCACAGGGCTTCCTTCATCATACAGGGTGGAAACATCTTAACTGTCCACATGCAAAATGGGAGAAATTGTGGACAGGGTGATGCAACATTGCCAGTGAAAGGAGTTTCTGACCTGGGATCACCTCCTGAACCACATCCTTAGGACAATATTCTATTTCCATCTGTTGAGGTTTTGGCCTTCAATCCCTAGATGCAAACTGAACATCTTCTTGATAGAAAAGCAGATAATTCATCTTGATAGGAAGACAGATAATATACTTAGATTTACCCTCCTTCAGGCACTGGGATATGGTGGCTATGGCACACACAAAGAACCAAAGCACAAACAAAGCTCTCTAAACAGAGATCAGACAAACCATGTTGATAATCACAATGCTGTCACACCACAAGAGCTCATTTGTATAAAAAAATCCAAATACACATCAAGTAAACAACCCATGAGAGACCAACACCAGCTTCCTCAGATTCAGGTTCTTTTAGATTGGTTTTAAGTCATGCAGCATCCTGGAGTTTCATATATAAGACATAAAGTAAGTGACCAATGAAAGACTCTTGTCTCCCTAGTGTGTCCCTAAATTAATCTCAAATTAATATTGAATAACCTCAAATTAATATTAGTTCATTCATTTGCTGTCTTCTGCATAGCCACAGCATATTAACCTAATCCTGGAAATCAGTTCTCATTTCTTATCTGCTCCTACAAGAGCTAGTGGAGACTCCATGATGCTCTACTGTTTCTTCTCAGAGTTTTCCTAAATATTGCTTCTGTTCCTGCTCCTTTTTTAAAGGGTACAATGGTGTGTGGTTAAAAGCTCTCTGAAGCTCAGAGACATCTGCCAGCACAGCATAAGAGAGTGAATACTGAAGCATTTAAGTAGACTGTAATTCCTGACAGTGTCCTTTAAAAATTGGTCTTTGCATACTGAATAAAAATGTTCCCCCGTTTGTAATAATCACATTTCCCTTTCCTTCTCTAAGTTCAGCACACTTTGTTTTGCACTCGGTAATGTCCTTAGCAGAATATGCCTTGCTCAAGTTGGAACAGTGATAGCAATTTTAATTAATCACTGTAAGGTTCTATTTTGCATGAAGAAGGTTCAGCCTCTTTGACCCATTAATTAAATTGTGGCATTTACAGTTCCTTGAAAATGTTGAAGAAGCAAAAGATTAGACAGATCAGAGCTGCATTTGAAATGGAAATTGACACACATTGGACTGTGGATAGGGAAGAGCTAAGTGATGTGTTACAAAATGTTTTAAGTTCAACAGCTGTCCATGAAGCCAAACTGGAAATGTGATTTTTCCTGACAAAAATAATTTGGTAGCATGGGACAACAGGATAGATCTTCAGGGGTAAATTGGCCAAGCCCCAGTAATCCCAACAGGAACTCCAGAAACCAAGAATTTGTTTCAACACATCTCTGAGTGAAACAATCTAAATTATTCCTCTTCATTAAGAAACTAAACCCTGATGTGTTTGGGCAGTGACCTGGAGAAGAGAAGGCCAGATGATTAAGAAGATGAAGCAAAGACTGTGGGTTCTTCTGGTCCCAGCTGAGCTCCTGCCTCCTGGTATGGCTGCAGGCAAGTCACTCCCACAGCTTGTGCTTCGAAGGAAACTGCAGAGGTGGGCGTAAGCGCCAAGGTCTTATTGTAATTCAAAATCTCTTACAGTGCTGAGGTAGGGAAAGAAAATATTTCATCAAAAAAGTTGTTGCTTTTAATGTTAAATTCATTGATATGGTGGCTCAAATTCCTTTAAATTCTTTCTGTTGGTAACTAGCAAAGAACCAGCTTAGTAAAACTGGTAGGTATTCCTTCTGGGACATTCTTGCGGAGTGGAGAATCATATGTACTTCTCTGTTCTGCCTTGTAATATTGAATTAATTAACACAGGGGTCTGCTGCAGATCCCACTCAGACAACTGGAACTCTGACTTACGTAAAGCACATCAGCGATGGAGATACATCTCTCATATCACTACTACTTGTTTGTACTCTCAAAGAATTCAAAACCTCTCTAATAAATGCACCACAGACACTGAGTAAGAGATGCTGCCTGTCTCACAGCCTGCAAGCACTGACACCTCTTGACTCCAGAAACACATCTCAGCTCTGAGCGAAGTTCACATGTTTGGATTCACTTGGATTTGGGTTTGCAGTTTGTGCCTGGCTGTGAGTGGAACTGGAAAGGAGGATCAAGCAGATCTGGGCTTTTGGGAAGAGAGATATATAGCAGGATTGCAAATCACACAATTCCAATGCTGTGATTTTGGCTTTCTGTTGATTTCTTGTGTCCTCAGGGCTTGTATCAATGAAAATAGGCTGTAAGTTAATTACATTTCTTTAATTTACTAGGGTTTTACACTCCTCTTTTCCCCAAAAGAGGCCATGAGAAACCTGAACTCAAATTGCAGCTGAGAAACTTCATATCAGCAAAAGTAATTTCTTCACAAAATTTAAATTATTTCCAGCATTTCATTTTAATCTATTTGCTTTTCACCTCCACAGACCTCTGTGGATTTATTTCTGTACCAGACACACGTACGTGACCTCCTACTTCCATTCCTAATATCCCCTATTGCCACCCTGCAGGCAGACCAGGGCAGGCACATACTTCTCTTGGGCAGTGTCCAGGCAGATTAGAGGTGCAAATATTTGGCTTTGTGTTATTTGGAGGCTGAAACTACAGATAGATTGGGACAATCATTCAAGAAACTTGATTTTGTGTATGGATTAAAAATTATTAGAGTGAAGGTCCGTTCTGCATGATTAAACATTTGTTTTCCTAAAATCTTTCCTAAATATCCCCCCTCCCTCAGGTAGTGATGCTTCCAGGATTTATTCAGCCAGTGATTATGTCTAGGACAAGCCTTTGGCCTCCCTATTCTTGGCATGGCAGTATTAGCAATCCTTACGAAAACATTTATTCACATCTTAAACCCTGACAGCACTAAATCATCTACCATCCCACATATGCAAGCTGGCTGATGGATGTATGCAAATGCACAGCAGTAGGGAGAGATGTTTTAATATACAACATCAGTAAATTACTGAGATTACTACAAGAGGAGAGAAGGCATGATGAGTTGTTCTGTTGTTGACTATAAATACCCAGGATAGAGCAGTGATAGGCAGTCAGGTAGGTGTTTGGAGTGCCTATCTGAGAATCAAAACTATCAATAAGGTTCTGTATTAGCCAAATATTTTTCTTTGTAGATTCTCCAGCTACGTGAATCCTGCCCTGCGGTGAGAGATCAGGGTCCTGCCGGCGAGGGAAGACAATCAGCCACACAATATGAGTGATAAAGATTGCTTCGTTTATTCAGCCCAAATAGCTCGCTTATATACAGTTACAAATAATTATGCCTACTAGTCACTTATTGATTGGCTAAGCCTAAAAGATCATATTTTCATATCGCCTCCTACCAAGTTCCCGAAAGTTGTTTACCGAAACTGCTCAAAAACAAAGTGTCCTTGAGTGTTGCAAGACATGCTCGCCTCAGCAGCGTTCATCCTGTCACAAGTTGCTCTCGCACAGTTGCTCCAAAGAACCGTGGCCTTGGCTCTCCAGCCATCCTGCAACACTGCCCTCTTTTCCAGTCTTCTTGGTTTCTAATTTAAGTGAATAAAGAAATAAACCTTTCTATTGGTACACTTAGGTGAACAGTTAGGCTTGGTGATCTTGAAGATCTTTTCCAACCTAGATGATTCTATGTGATTTATATGTCCTTCCTACAAATCACGCTGAATCACACAGAACATTAGGGATTGGAAGGGACCTTGAATGATCATCTAGTCCAGTCCCCCCACCACAGCAGGATCACCTAGATCAAGCAGCACAGGAATATGTCCAAGAGGGTTTTAAGCGTCTCCAGAGAAGGAGACTCCACAATCCCCCTAGGCAGCCACTTCCAGAGCTCTGTCACCCTCAAGGAGTTCCTTCTCCTATTGATGTGGAACCTCCTATGTTCCAGCTTACACCCATTGCCCCTTGTCCTATCATTAGACGCCACTGAGCAGAGCCCAGCTCCAACCTCCTGACACTCACCCGTCACACAAACGCTTGTACTGTGTCTTGCGCTGAGATAAACACGAGTGTCCGTGTGTGGATGCGATACTGACAAACTCAAGCCCTTCTGTTGCCCCGCAAGCCAGAGCTGCGAGGTGGGAGCCTGCTGCAGCACTGCCCGAGAGATAGGGGATATCGGCGACGGAGGAGGCAGCTCACTCCTGTGCTCTCCAAGAGCGGCTCCGGAGCGGTGGCAGCTCGGGCTGTACGCGGAGAGGGACAGCAGGTGGCGCTGAGGAGCGCAAGGAGTGGCCGCGGTGACACGGCCCGGGGTCTGCGCGGCTGCTGCTGTCCCGGCGGGGCTGAGCTGCAGCCCACTGAGCCTTGGGATGTGTGAGTGCAGGTAGGAAGCAGCAGCCAGCGTCACCTTCCTAATCGCTCCTCAGGTATTAGTACAGTTTAAGGAAAGGGGATAGAGGAGGAGAGGGGTCTCCTCTCACTTGAAGTGCAGTTTCAGCTTTAACCCTGAATTGTTCAAGAAATTGGAAAAAAAATCCCCACCCTGAACGTCAACAGTCCTACAGAAACCCTACAGTTCTGGAATAGATTATAGCAGCTTGCAGAAAACTGTCTATTTAATTCTCCCTGTGAAATCCTTTTGGACTTCTCCACAGAGGAAACACTTGCATGATAGAGCTGAAAAATAAATTCCCAGAGTTGGATCTGAGCAGGACAGAATTCATTTTCAATACCTTTTTTTTGCCCTCAGTTTGTTTTTCTTCTTATTATTTTCCATTCAGTGGGGGACTCTTTTCCCCATCCCACTCAAGATGCTTTTCTGCTGTTATTTCTATTTCATTGTCTGCTTTCTGAACCAATATCCAAGCACTTATGGGAAAAGATTTATGGATCTGGAAGCAGAAGGTTTGCTGTCAATTGGGTTGCTTTACAAACAGGGACCTGTGCCTGAATAGGTCAGCAAAATGGATTGTATAGAAGAAAGAAATATCTAGCAGTTTTGAGGATAAAAGTATAAAAGGAAAGGGAGATAGGAGGCTGCGTACATCTGCTATTTATTTCTACAATTAGTGGCTGACTGTGCTCTGCATTTCAAGCAGATTAAGGTCTTCCTTCTCCTTTTTAACAGTAAAAAATCTGTTCAGTAGCAGCACTAGATATTGTACCAGGAGTTGGAGGTTTATTACACTTTATGTCAGTGAGTGCACTTTATAAAGTAGAATGAAATCTCTGAAGTGACTACCAGAACCCAGCCTCCTATGCACAACAATAATAAAAATGCTCAGCATTCATGCTGCTTTTGACTCGGCAAAGCTTTCTGCAAACTGTAAGTACGTTGCCACAGGAGACTTTTCCATGCTACATATGTTAAGGGCACCATAGCTAGCAGTAGTCTTTTCCCAGCACTCGTGTTTACTGGTTGCAGGCAGCTGGCACAGGCTGTGGGAAGGGGCAGGTGCTGTGAGAAGGGGCTTCGCTCCAGAGCAAGGGCACAGCTGCTGACTGCGCACCATCCCAATGCAGATGGCACTGCTGGCTGCTGGCCCAGCCTTTGTCTACCTAAACCTGAGCTGCTGGCTTCCAGAAGTGGTCTGAAACCTCCTACACTTGTATTTTAGACAAATCTTATTTACCCCTGCATTACACGACAAGGGACAGTCTTGAAATGGCTTGTGGGCTTGGCATCAGGTCAGAGTTCCTGCTATGGAGCAAATTTGGCATAGAAATGAAGCCTACATCTGGGGCTTAGGCCATATGTGAGGTTTTCTCTATGTAGCACACCAGCTGCTGGCCCTACCTGTAGCCCCAGCTGCAATGAGATGTGCAGGGGCAGTGTGTTTGGCTTCAGTATTGCTACTGGAACCCAACGCCAGCACAGCTCCGCTGTCAGGGCTCATTGTCTGTTTGAGAAATAACTGGGGGCCAAAGAGAGTTAAAGTGAGTAAGATAATTGGAGAAAGTATTAGATCAATACTTCAGAAAGCCAGCTGAGGTGAGACAGCTATAACTGGGACCAGGCAGTTGAGCAGAAGGGCGAGTGGAGAAGTAGCTCTGTGTTTGCTGAGGTGACATTATTGCCAGACAGTCCCTGGGTTGAGTGACAGTTTTTAGAGATGTACGTGTACTTCCTCCAAATAGAAGTTTGTAACAGACCTTGAACTGGGGAAAGCCTTTAGACCCTTTTCTGTTGACATTCTTTCAACATCAAGCACAAAACAACAGGTTTCAGCTTTGGCATGCATTCCGTTCAGAGGGAGACTTGGAACCTCAGGTACCTCTTGCTCACACTAAGAAGAGCCTCAGCAAAGGTTTTCCCAGAGCACCTCCAAAGCAGCAGCCCAGAGTTGGCACGTTTCATGGAAACTTTCACAAATCTTGTTCTTCTCTCTGTGGAGCAGGGTTGACTTTGCCTGACATCTGCTCACCCTGCAATGAGACCCGTTACTAGTGTGGAAAATCAATTAGAAACTTAGCACTCAGAACCAAAAAAGCAAAAAAAGAGAAAATTAAAAGCTGCTTGTGTACTTCTGACAATGTGTTAAACAATTTTTCAGCTAAAGGCTTTATTGCTGAGGTGACCTCCCATCCTGTGAGGAGAGGAGAGTCTGAGATAGGAAACATATGCTATAGATTTCTACTGTCAGTATTAATAAGATCAGGCATAGAGCAGTATCTGCATAAGAGTAAAACCACAACTATGTAGCTGCAAAGCTGCTCAACCTCCAATTAGGGTGAAAGGGTTTTCCTGTATGACCAGATAACTTTGAATTTCTTATTCACTGACAATGTTTCCTGCAATTATCTGGCACTTGGGAAGTCTCCTCCATATATCCTCTTTACCATCAGCATCTATTGAAGTGAGCCTTCAAAAAACTAAATTTACAGCAGTAAAGCTCTTCTTGGTTCCTGTTGGTGATCATGGATAGGTCTGTTTTCAGCCTGTTTTTCCAGCTGTGATTGACTTTCGTATTTCTTTTGCCTGCGCTCATGTGTGCTCACACATGTGCAGCTGTGTGAGTTCTCAGAAGGCAAAAGAAACCTCTTATTTATTTCTGCTTGCCAGCTAACCTTTTAAATCAGAAGAGATTGCTTAATGACAGCATCAGGCTTGAAGGCACTACTCGTTCTGCACCCACCAGTTTGACTCATGGCCAGCCTGACTCAATCTTTTCAGGAAGACAGGAGTTCCCAGGAGTGTGCTGGCCTCCAGCTTTCAGATGAATCCTTAAAAAGAAACAAAAAAGAACAAGGTCTCCTGACACTTTCAGTTTGCCTCGACCCCAGCTTTGGTGAGCAGCACCTTATCCTTGTGTTGTCTGAAGACTATTTCTCCTAAAACAGTCTAAGATGAAAACTGTGAGAAGCATTTACATGAGTTAGTAGCATAACAGGGAAGGTCAGGGTGTACTCAAGATTGGTTTCTGCATAGAGCAGAAACAACCATGCAAGCCTCAAACTAATGCATTTGGATGCCAACAGCAGTGTAGATGTAGCAGCAGCGCAGAGATCACTGCCAAACTCACTGATGAGGCGGGGTAAATGAGCTGCATGTGGGGTTTCATGTGGCTGTAGCTTGACTGACTCTGCTCCCCGAGCTAGGCATCATATTTTCACACATTCCAGAAGTTCCTCTGATAACCAGCCTGCCAGAGAAGCCTCATGATGTGAAGATGTTCAGACAACCCACAGAAAAATAGGAAAGAGGTCTTGGGAACCAGGAGTCACTGCAGGAAATCAGCAGCAGAGCGCTGGTAGGTGAAGGTTTCTGGCACAAATATTCCTGCACATAATTCACAGTGTACACTTGTGGAAAATACAGGTGGCCTAGGACATCAGCTAGTGTGAATCCCCAGCACATGGAGCAGCTCTGTGGTACTGCACAGTGGAAAATACAGCTTTGGGCTGTATTTTCAGGAAAAGTTCTGTCTTTGTGGTGGTTGAAGAGATTTCTGCAGACACTTGTTTACAAAATGTGCAGGGATGAGGTATCCCGCTGTGATGTGATACTGCTTCCTTTTGTGTCATTTAATTTCCTTTACTCAGTCTTGCCCCATATTTTTTTCATTTGTGTGCTTCAGGTCCAATTTCCATTGACTTTTCATTTCCTGTGAGTTTAACTACAAAGTCATCAGTCTTGGAAATTTCTCTGGAGAGGGAGGCTTTATATTCCCCTCCAGGTTGTTTTATTATTTAAATAAAAGCAATTAGTTGGTGAAAAATCTCTCTTTCTTGATACTGAAGGCTTTATTTGAAACAAATATTTGCTATATATGTGAGGTGTTATCATCTATTCCATTCCTATATCTTTCCATAGCTATTAATAGAAGAAAACTTCATATTTGGATTTTTTTTTAATTCTCAGAGACATCTGTCATACAATTTCTATCACCAGTGTGCAGGAGGATCGCTACTTTTCCCCCCATCACATTAACAATGTCAGTTGTTAGACTTCAAAAAACAAAACACACATGGCAGCTGGGTGCCAGGAATTTTTAAAGTCTGCCCCAGTGTCTTTTGCATCTAAACTCTGCTGTCAGGTTTCATTGAAGGAATTTTTCACTGATCCATTTTGTTGTCTTTATTGCTTTCTTTTCTGATTTTTCTTCCCCATCCCTGCCTTTTCCTGAGGTACATTTTAAGCCTCATGCTGCATTTGCCTTCATAAATGCAATAAAGCAGGTTAAAAAAACCATACCTTTATCTACTAACACACTAATTTTATTTCCATCCACATTTCAAAAGAGCAAACTCATTTTCAGACAGAAAATGTCTATGATGCCATTTTGTTAAACTGTGGGGAGCATGCTTCAGCCTTTGACAGCGCTGTTAAAAAGATAAACCTATTCTGAAGCATTAATCTTTACCCTTCACACACAAAAGAGTCTGCATTAGTACCCTGAATGCATGACATGTCCAGACACTGGTGAAATCGCCAGCATGTTTTCCAGGTTACTCAAAGACTACTCTTTAAGATTTTTGGGAACTTTAATGGGAGAGAACCATGCTGGGCTGATGAATACTTGGCTGCTGCAAGATACAAGAAGAAATTCAGTCTCTCTCTTTTCTTTTGGTAGCAGAAAATTTCTCTACCAATTATCCAGGATGGGATGTGGAAGAGTACAAGGCTCTTGGGTGCAACTGAAGGTAGAGGCTACCTGCTTCATGCTGACAATTTCTCTGGCCAGACCAGCCAAACAAGTTGCTTCAACATTGCCCTGATCTGCACCAGCATACAAAGCCAAAGGTGTTCCTGGAGCTATTCTGGTGTTGCCCTGAGACTGTCTGCTCATGTGCCAGGCAGGAACATTTCTCATGCTTCACTGGGACCCTCCAAGGAACCCACTATAGTGATCACAATAGCAGGTGTGGGAAGGTGAGAAGGGGGTACCATGGCACATTTGTGGCCCCTAAGATCCGCCATTCCTAAGTTTTCAAAAAAGCTGCTGCAGTGCTAAGGGCATCTCAACCATCTTGAGACCCAACCATAATGGTTTAGTCATTCCTTCTCTCTTATTATTCTCCCCTCATCTACAAAAAAATATTATGGCATTTCATTTTTATTTGTACTTTCTGAGGACTAACGCATTTCCCAGAAAAGGATTAAATCTCTCAAAGGGAGGTAATAAAACTGAAGCTGTAATGAAACTCACTGGATATACAGGGAGATATTTCATTTAGGTATTGGAATAAAAATCTTGTTACATTCCTGATCAAAATAATTCATGACCAAAATGCCTCATCCCGTTTTTAATTGTCCTTGCTTTTCAAATACAAGTTATAGATGGTTTGGATAAATCATTGCCTGTCAAGCTTAGGTTGTGAATGGTTCTGTGATTCTCAAGGGACACTTCTAGTTTTTAAGGGAAATTCATTTATTTATTTGGCTATACTAATAAAACACAGACCCAGAGATTTACATTCTTATTCTGCTATTTAAAATGTGTGAACTAGACAGAAGTGACAGCAAGGAACAACGAGAAAGAGCTTGTACAGAAGCTCTGAACAATATTCCTACTTTTTGACCAAGATTTGAAAAGAAAGAGCTTTTCCTTAAAGTTCTAGGGAAGAATACAATAGTTACATAACTAAGACACACTCCTGCTTTTCAAAAAATATCTGAAGTGCTTCATTAGACTAAGAATTGAAGCATCATGGCACATTTAACCTGATTAGCTAATGATGGTCTCTGTAAATACACTGTATTTTGGGTTCTGACACAACATACTTGGTTGTACACCGAAAGGAGGAGAAGATAGAGCTTGCTTTTTTCAGAGAAACGTTAAAGTGTAATAGGCAAAGCAACTGTGGCTTACTATGTACTTTTCAAGCTAACACAGTTACGTTAGTTCTAGAAAACGTTGTCCCCCTTAAATAGAAAGGTTTGTAGTAGGAAGGGTGTTACTGACTTCTTAACGAAAACAAAAGGGTGATTTCCCCCCGTCTGTGCATGCTGAAAGAAACCCCTTTCCATCAGAAAGTGTCAGGAAATGTTATACAGATGCATGACTCTCTACCTCCATAAGAGGCACCCAGCGCAAGCTAAGATTAGGTCAATTTGTTTTGCAGCTGCTCCTTCCAAGCCAGGATTCACCTCCCGTCACCTTTACTACAAGGACTTGGCTTTTGTTCTTCGTGTTCTCCAAACTAGCTCCTTACCCATTAACCAATACTAATGTAAAGAACTGCAGCAGCTCAGCCATCAGCCCCTGTTTGTCTCTGTTCCCACCAACAGCCACAGTTCAAGTCCAAATTCACCACTCAGTTCAATAAGTAATGAATTCAGCTATTCACCAGAGAATTAACTCCAAACATTACAAGACACCCAGGTCAAAATTATTAGAGACATCAATTCACTCACAGACAAATAATCAGTTTCTCAGATGTCAGATAATGCATTTTCCTATTGATTATTCTATCATTTCTCTATCAAATGCTTCTTCATTAGTTCATTGTCTATGTCAGGTACGCACATAAGCCCAAACTATTCCTACATTATTCTATCTGGTATCTTCCAATCTCCTGTTCTCATCTCTATTGTCCTTTCTTCTGTCCTTTCACAAACCACAGATTCTGCTCCTTAGTTTACTTTCTAACTTATCCATCACACTTTTAAACACCCTGTCTCTTTAGATGTGTAATTAGAATAATGAGATTTACTGTTGTTCGAGCTTGTTTGGCATTGACTTAGCTTCCAGACCTGATCAATATGGTCTTTCTCTGCCCCTAAACATTGACAATGTTTTAGTGTTACCTTTAATAAATTACCAATTACTTCAGCACACAAGGTCGCATACTAAGCTGAAGGAAGAAGGGAAATCTTCCTCTACAGCTCCAGCATCTTTGAACCAGGAACTCTATTCACTCTATGTATACTATGTATGTCTGATATCTATGTATATCTCATATAAATATATGATAAATTGATATACTATGTATATCTGATATCAATATATGGTATATTGATATGCTATGTATATCTGATATACGTGTAATACTACAAGTATCTGAAATACTAGGTATATCTGATATCAAGATGTAAGAAAAAAATCCTTGTTCTTGGTATTTGTTGTGAGAGGGACCACTGCTTACCCACACAAACATAAGGAATCTTGTGCTGGGAAGAAATGTGCCACTGACCCTGGTGTGAGAACTACATTCGCTTATCTGGCTACATCTGATAAAATGGAAAAGGCCATCAAAGAGGCACTGCTGCTGAGTGAAAGCTTTCTATTTCTGCTCTGCTTTCTTTTGCATCTGGACTGTTGCATAGCTGTTGAAAAATTTTATAGCAGCTTCCATGTAGTTGTGGTGATGAGAGTCCATTTGCTCTTCATTACCCAATACATCTTAAATTGCTTCCTGCGCTGGGTAGCTCTGACAGACCATTGTTCACTACCCTGTTGTTGTGTAAAAGCTGTCAGCTTGGATAGGGAGAAACTCACAATGAGACATTTCATAACACAACGAAAACAAACTCCAAACCAAAACACACCACGCAGCAGAAAGTAGGGACAAGAACTTGAGCTGACTAATCATTTCAGATGCTAAACATCTTGCCAAACATCTGTTTTTCTCAGACTGAAGAGGAAAGATGTCTAAAACCCGCCTGGATATGTTCCTGTGTGACTTGATCTAGGTGATCCTGCTGTGGCCAGCGGATTGGACTCAATGACCTTTTGGGGTCCCTTCCAATCCCTAATGTTCTGTGATTCTGTGAAAGCAGGGGAGGTTTGCACAAGGCATGGCTACACCACCGAGTGTGGAAAGGCAACACACCAGCGCAAGGCAAACAAAAAGCTGCTGCCGTTTGCAAGACTGAATCAAGCCCATCTAATCTTCTACCTCTCTGAAGATAAGACTGTCAGGTGGATTGAAGTTAGTGATGACAAACATAGAGGAGAAATACCTGGTGAACATAAGGATGTATCCAAAATTAATATGGTTAGGAATGGGAGTTCAGCAAAGGAAAAATTCTATCCCAGTTTAATACTCTCAGCAAGAAATGTGCCCTTTTCAGGTAATGCCAACTATAAAAACATGAAAAGAGAAGAAAATCACTGCACAGCTGGATATCTGCTTTACAACATTTACTGACACCAAATGCTTGTCTTCTTCTCAGAAAGCAATGAAAAACAACAACAACAACAACAAAATTAATTCAAATACAGAAAAGTGGTTGAGTTTGATTGCAGGTTCACGCACACAAAAATAAAAAGTAAGCTTGCTGACCACTCTCTGAAGACATACAAAGCCCAGGTAAAATAAAACAAAAGACCAGAAGGTTTTTCATTTGGTTTTAATTAATTTTTAGCTAGTTTGGTTATAACTTAGGTATACTTTCATTGCTAAGAAGTAAGGAGCTATACTTAGCAAAGGGGGAAAATAATAACCCCTTCCAACTGTTCAACCCCTTCCAGTGTTCAAAATCCAGCAAAACAGAAATAAAAGTATGACGTGATTTCCAAGATAAAGGCTGTGAGAGTATTTAAGACTGTAAAAGAAAATAGAAATGCACAGCAAAGAGGCTCACTGAGCTATCTCCAGCTCTGTTATCTGGAGAATGATCAGGCAGGTGCACTCCACGGCATCTGTCATTGCAATTGGATTGTGGTGAGCTCATATAAAAACACAGGCTGCCTGCACAGCCAGCCACTGCCTCGGCTGACCTCAGCCTGGTTGTGTTTGGCTATAAAGCCAAATTAAACTCACAGAGTTTAAGCTGAGGCTAACCAGCCCAGCCATTCCTGACTCTGGAGTCGGATGAGTTATTTTGCTATTTATGTTTGGGAGATGGCCAAATGCCAAAACAGACTTCTTACAGCTGCTGTAGCCTCACCTCCCTGCCATTTGTACACGGGTTTCAAATATTCCTGCAATGCTCAGGCAATTGAGCTTTCAGTACATGCAGATTGCAGCAGATAGAAAAAACTGCTCTGTTCCCAGGAACTTCTCATTTAGGATACACAAAACATCACACACTCTTTTTTCAGAGCTGAGTCATGGCAGTACAGGTGACACGGGACAGGAGTGATGCCCACTTATATATGGTGCTTTATTTTCTAAAACATCCATTGAAGTGTCAACGTGCAGCAGAGAAAGCGACTTTTAGTTTCTTGGGAACATTTCTAAATGCCTTAAAGTGACTCCATAACTCTTTCTCCACAGTTAATGTTGCTAAGAGGAAGTAGATTTTATCATAACTTAGAATTAAGCTAATCTAACAAGTAGGTGTTAATTGTAGACATGAAGCTCTATTTCCCTATAAACTTTACATGAAGAGTTTGCACTGTGTGAACCCTGGGCAAGGGGCCATGCAGGAGTTTTACCCACTTGGAGTGTTTTAACAAACAAAGCACAAAACAGATTGAAAGGACAACTTGCCTGCATTATTATTTATCACATTGAAAGGCAATACTGCCATTTGCTGTCCCCCCTTACCACAGGCTGTGGCTGTATGTTGTGAGATACACATCCTGAATATTTCCCTGCTTTTATGATAACTTCAATATTAGCATTGCTAGTGCTGCTCTAAATTGGCTTTTCTCCCCCTTGTTGCCCATATAACATTTCCTTTAGTCGCCATTTCCTGCAACAAATACTTGGCTAGAAAAGTCTTATAAACCGAAGAAGCAAAGTGTCAAAGAGGTAGACTAGAAGAAGTGAAGCCAAATTTGCTGTGCTGTTCTCTACGGAAGCCCAAATTGCAGGAAAAATTACTACCAGGCCCTGAGAAATCACCACTGGGCCAGGACAACCAGTTTCTGGCAGGGAGGTAATGGTGTAGAAAGGAGCAACCTGGGCTGAAACAGTGAAAATCTCTCAGTGCAGCAGGGCCACTGGAATGACTAAACACCCTGAGCAATACCTGGGTAGAGTTGCTTAATTTGTGTGGCACGTGGCTGATCAGCCAGTGCCAAGAAATTAAAAACCAATCAGCTTTATTGGGCTGTCGATGCCAAGGCAATCAGCATTCATTTCTGACAGCATATGCCCATGCACTGCTCTGACTCACACCAGCATGTCTCCCCTATCCCCAACTGCTGGTCTGCTCCCTAGGGGAATGGTAAGAGCCACAAACAGCAGAGGTGGTTGCCACATCTGGAAATTCTCTGTACCCTCACTTCTTCAATGCCATAGGAACAATGAGATTAAAAGCAGCAGCATCCTCCATCCTTGCAGAGGGAGATTAAAATGTCTGGGTCATTAGTTCTCCTTGGATCACTAAAATCAGTAGCACTAAAATACTTTCTCTGTTATGTGGAGAAATAAGTTTCAAAAGCAGGAAGCATTAAGGAGGAAAAATGCAGAGGAACCTTGTTTGCAGTCTGTGAGGAGTTTCCCTGATGCTTTAATTAAGTGTGTATATTTGGAAGTGCTTAATAATTAAGGTAAAGCCTAGATATTAGTTCTTTAGGAGGAGCTGTGTTTTTATGTCAGATTTCTGCATTTATAATTGAGTAGGTCACACCACAACAACATGTATTTAAATCAGACTGCACTTCTAAATATACCTAACCTCCACACATAAAAACTCCCAGCAGGTGCCTTGTTAAACAATGAGGAACATAGGAGGTAGATTGCTGTTGTGGAGCCTTCGGTGAAAACTAACTCTAATTGTGTGCTTGCATTTTTTTTTCTTTATCAGTCAAAATAGTAAATCTCTCTATGGTACAAAAAGAGACTTTTGAGCTTCAAGCTAGGAAGCTAAGTAGTGTGATTTGAAGATATCATCTGCCTTAGTATTTAGGACCCAAAAGCTCAGAGCATTAATATTTGATTCCATGAGCACCAAAGTATCTTTGAGAATATAAGCCTAGTCCCAAAGACTTTAAATGCCATGTTTTTTCTTCCATGTACCGTATTCAAATGCAGAGAAAAAAGCCTTTTTTCAGAAGGAAACCCCCATCTTCACTCTCCAGAAGAAAAAGATAGGATAAATGAAGTGGACATAATCTAAACATTACTGGAACATTCAAAACAAGCTCCTTCCACATACATTATGGAGATGACAATACTCTAATGTTAATTAAAACCCTCTCAGCTTAGCTGCTGTTTTCCTCCTCCTTTTATTAGACCATTCAATGAATCTGCTAGGGTTTTTCAAATGCAGATGCCAACTATATTTACAAGTAGGCTCTGACAAATACATGAGCCTCAGAATCCTTAGCTAACCCTGACCATAATTTGTTCAGCAGCCTGAAGCAAGAGGCACGTGTACTGGTTTGTAAACAGCTTGGAGAGTTTTCGTCTTGGAGTGTTTTGCTGCTTGGCTCCTCCATTCCCCATCACAAGTGCCAATTTCAGCACAATCATAACCCTAAACTGCTAAAGGCAGTTTCAGCCTAGAGAAAGGGAGACTTGGGGGGGGCCTTATTACTACCTGAAGGGAAATTGTAGACAAGTGAGGGTCAGGCTCTTCTCTCAGGCACTAGCGCCAGGACCAGAAGGCAGAGCCTGAAGCTATCAAAGGAAGGTTAGGTTGGATCTTAAGATGCCCTTCCTCAAGGAAAGTGTGATCAGACACTGGAATGGACTGCTGAGGAGGTGGTAGAGATCCCATCCCGGGAGGTGTTTAATGACAGACTGCATGTGACACTTAGTGCCCTGGTCTATGTTGTGGTGATGTTAGGTCCTGGCTGGGCTGGGTGATCTTAGAGGTCTTTTCCAGCCTCAGTAATCCTGTGATTCTGTGACAGAAAATTTTAGTCATGCTAAAGATTTAACTTTACATCACCTTCTTATAAAGATGAATAGCAGGTTTTTAAAAGAAAAGGTTTTAAATTCTCATGTCCTGAAAAAGCAAGAAAACTAAAGACAATTATGGGCCCTTAAAGAAATAAAAAAATTCATAATTTTTTAAATTCACCTAAGGAGTAAGATCAATCTACAAAATCACCACTCTCCTAAGGAAGATTTATGTGGCCACAAAGCCTTTTATATCAGGAAATTCAAGAGGGTAACTTGATGTGAAAACTGTGGCCCCTTGGGAATTGTAGTTGAGAGACTGGGTGCCCATTTTGCTTCAGGCCTTGTCTTCATCTCTGAACATATGAAAAGACATATTTTTACTAGGAGTTTAATTTGTTTCATTTTTAGGTCTCTAAGTAGTCTCTGTTTAGTGGCAACCTGTCTGAGCCCTTTCTAAGGGAAAGAGCATTTGAATTCCTGGGGAGGGCCTGTGTGTAACCGAATTCCTGGGGAAGGCCTGTGTGTAACCGAATTCCTGCAGAGGGCCTCTGAGGCAGCAGCTTCCTGGTTCAGTGTGGAGAAAGAAATGGTGCTGTTGGTATTTGGGTTAGAAAGATGGATATTTTTTTTGTTAAAAGAGAATTTGTAGATCGAATCTGTCACTGTGATTCTTCTTTGAGCCCAACAGTCTGTAGACATAAGAAATCTGGCTACAAATAGCCACTAGGCCCAAACAGTGGGAGCAGCCAGAGGCCAGGAAGGAGGGAACAAGTAGTGAGTTAGAGGGTTAGTGAGTTTTTTGAGGGGTTGGTTTTGTTTTTTTTCTTTATAAGCTAGTCAGAAATGTTCTCTGGCCCTCTTCTGGACAGCTCCTAAATGTGAGACTCACAAATGCTCTCTGCTGATACAAGTCTCCTGCAAAGAGGTAAGTTATTAGGCCGTAGCTGGTGGTCCTCGTGTATATGTTGCCCTGGCTCAGACCTTCACTTTTCCATTGCAAAAGCACACTCAGGACAAGCTGGAGGGATCCCCATGCTCCTTCCTCACCTGAAAATGCTTTTGGTGTTTCTGGTGTTAATACTGTGTCATGAATTTCTCAGGTAACCTAGTTTATCTGTAGAGGCAGAAGATTAACACCTTTGGAAAGGCCTTGCGTAGGCGTTTTCTTTACTCTGTATTGACTCTGCTGAAGAACAATTAAGTGTGAGAAATCTTGCCTCATCAACTTCTCCTTTAGGAGGTCTAAAGAGGTTTGAACTCTGATTGTATTAACTGACAGGCAGTTTAATTAGTTCCCCTTCACCTGAGTTTTGATGTAATGATGGGCTATGTACAGCCCTGAGTAGGTGTAATGTAAGAACAACCTTACTCTCAGCTGCTTCTTCACTCTATTTGTTGGCACGTGACACTACAGAGTTGAGGGTAAAAATCAGCATTCTCAAGGCCTATGTGTCCCTAGAGCAGAGGGTTGTTCAGGGACTTCACACTGCTCACCAGTGCATCTGTAGGTCAGCCAAATTTTTGAGCAGGAATGTCCCACGGGTCTAAGCCTCTCAATTATTTTTGCTCAGTATTTCTCAGCTTTTAATTGTTACTGAATGGGGAAAAAGGATACAGGTATGGATTATGCTTAAATCAAATAGTTGTCTCAATTCCCTCTTCCCCTGCAGTATCTTCTGGGAGGTGGAATAAGCAGCACCACCCAGTAGTCTCATTTATTAGAAGACACTAATGAGCACGTTCCATCTGAAGTAAAGACCTTGTTGTGCATAGGTCAGCTTCATCAGAAATCTAAGGAGACCCAGGGAACTGGTTTACTGCAAGATGTTAATTAGCTTTATTGAGAGCAACAGCAGTTTAAAAGCACAATAAAAATTACATTTTCTATGAGAAGATAAACTCAGCCAGTGACTGAGAGGGAGAGAGCGGAGCAAAAAGATAACCACTTGATTGAAAAAGACGGAAAAGTATTACCATGGGCTTTAACAACTTATAATAATAGCCAATGATATCATCTTGATTTCACAGTGAAACTCAATTTTATGTGTCAGCAAAGCAATCTAAAACTGCTGAGCAGATGTCAGCTGCATATCTGCCATGTCAGTATCAGGAAAGATTTTTTTTCCTGAGCTGTAGCAGAGTCATTGCAATGAACATTATTTTTTCATATGCTTTGCGATGAATGTGGAGGGTTATGAGGCTTTAAAAAAGTAATTCCTAATCTCTGCAAGTCGTGATGATTCTGTCTATTTATGCACTTTTTCTACAAAATGTTTTCGGCAGGTATTGGGAGAAAAGTAAGAACCCTAGAGGAAGCTGTTGGATAAGGGGCTTTTGGATAACATTTTAGGCACAGCTGATATTTCAGTTCATTATTTTCCAAATAAATTCTACTGCAAGTCTTCACAATCTTAGTATGAGTCTGGATAAGCTCATGAAACTGTTCCCTAAAATACCTGGTCAGCCTTTTAAAAATTCATTTAATTCTGCACCTGAGCGTCCTTCAGCTTCCTCTTGGCTAGCACTCTTATGACTTGAGTTTTTACAAACACATACAGCTGTTTAAAAATTGCTTTAAATTCTTATGCATAAGTAAAGATATAAAAAGAAGTTTCACTCACTTCTCACTATTACTACTGATATATTGTTGCTGGTAGCTAGGCAAGGCTTTGAAACACCTAGAGTAAAAGTAGAGAGGTGCATTACGGAAGAAATAGAAAACACTACTTTTGAGAACCTGGGGAAATTCCACTCCTGGTGGTTTGATATTTTGAACATTTAAAAATCTGTTAGTCTTCCAGGGTGCCAAGATGGGATTAGCAATTGTCCACGAGCTCAGCTGTGACATAGGTTGATATACTTTGATTCAGCTCTTGACACTGCCTTGAAATTTGAAGTCTACAAACCTTACTATAATTCAGTTCTTTGCAGATCAGATTAGATAATACGGCTTCCCTATATCAAAGAAATGGTCTGAGGTTTAAAGAAATAAGGCAGGTGCTTAACTAGACAAGAGATCCCAGTTAACATGAACAACACAGACTTCAATAGAGTTCTGAAGTCTATGCTCAGAAAATCTATTCCAGTATCTAAAGTACCAGCAGCCTTATTTTTGCGTTTTGTGATTCTGCCCTTTTTCAGGAATGCTTGTGCTGCTGTTAGGTGGGTTTTCAAAGCACAGGGGTTTTTCTTGTATTTTTTTTTTTACTTCAGCTCAGACACTGCTGAAGCAGACAGAGCTTATTGAGCTGTGCTTTTGTCCAGTGTTTCATCAGGATCAGTATTACACTCCCACCAATGTAAAAGATTTCTCAATATTTTAAGTACAGAAGAAATTAGTCCCATTTTCAGGTTATGACTTCAATCACTATGACTTCATAGTGATTCTTTAATTTTCCATGTTCAAGTCTGTACCCCAGAGTACACAGACTAAAAGGAGAAATTTTGATTTTCAGTTCCAGTGCAATAAATGAAAAGCACTAGCAGCACTGATTTTGACAGAACAGCATGCCCAATGAGAGGAGAAAAGTAACCTCCGATATCTCATTATTTATAAATAAGGCAAATGAATATTTGAATGGGAAGAGGTGAAACTACCTGATCCTTTCCTCATTTTCCCAAGCGATTTGATTTAGAAGGATTGCTGTGAAGGGATCTGTAAATGTCTGGGCACGTCAAATGGAGGTCAAGATTGATGCTGGAGGAGTACAGCCACCCGCAGTATTGCTTTCTGGCCATGAAGATAGAATGTATATTTGGCCTACTGTAACTTATCTCTATGTCTTAATTGCTATTTCTCATAAAGTAGCCACTTCAGCTAGATTTTTTTGTTAGTGGAAATGAGCAGGAGCTGTAAGTTGAAGCTCAGTTCCTGAAATTCAGCTTTCTAGCAATGGTTCCCCAGGCCCAGCAGCAGAGGATTCCCCAACCTTTTCTTATAGTAGTTACTGTCCAAAAGAATCTCACAGCATCTGGGAAAACACTCCTCCCATTTTTTAATCTATTTCCTGTTATTTATCAAGTCCTGCTGGCTGTAGAGTTCAAAGGGGCCAGCACTGATCTTCCAGTTACCCAAATTTACTGAATTTTGGAGTGAGCAGACAGACAAGTTTAGTAGATTTGAAGGTGAGTTTCTGCCTATTTCTGGGCATTATTATTACTGGGAACCCTAGAGCTTTCTCTGCTTATTTTAGAGCTTTCTCTGCTGGTTTCATAACAGAAAGAAGGGCAGGAAGGTGTGTCAGGAAAGTACCACAAGCCCATCGCATTGGCCCAAGGCAGGAACAGGGCCTCCTAAGCTATTGCTGCTGGATGTTAGTCCGATCAGTCCTTATTAATCTCTACAAAGGTGATTGCTACAAGTTCCCCAGTCTGCCTATGCCAGCAGTTTTCCCTTGTGCTCATTAAATAATTAGTATCTTACTTTAATTTGAAGCAATTTGAAGCAGTTGGGCTTCATCTTTCATCCAGTGGTTGTAACCGTGCCTTTATGTTATGTTGAAGAGTCATTTACCATTTGATATCTTCCTCTGAATATATTTCTGCATTGTAGTCAAGTCACTTCTGGGTAGCCTAAATAGATTGTGATAAGTCATTTTTTTGCTGACACCAATTGTACAGGTTGGATTTGAAGTACAATGGTATCATTCTAATCAGCCCACGAAGAAGAGAGCACAACTTTTTCTTCAGAGACAGAGTTAAACTTAGGATTGCACATCCAGTCCTTGCAATATCATCAGATATTCCACAGAGACAATGTTTGTCTGGAATTTTTATAGCTGCCCTTAAAAACCCCTTCAAAAAACCCCAAACAAAAAAAATCAGACCCCAAACCAAAAATAGGAAACTTTGTTTCCTGTGTTTGAACCCAAGAGTTGTGAATAAATTGCTCTTCCTCGACCTTGATGATGTGTCCCACCCAACTCAGCTGCCAGGCCATTGAATGGCCTGTCAGTTCATGAATGAACTCTCTTCATTACTAAATACACTTTTAAGGAGAGCAGGTGACTTAAGACAATTTTTCAGTCAGTTTTGTGTATATATGGGCCCTCTCTTCTCCATTGGAGGAAGTTGATCTGTTCATGGCGTAATTTCTGAGTTGCTACAAGACAGTCTCTCAAGGTTCTCCATTCGAAACGCCTGAAATCTGATTTAGGAAATTTGTTGCATTGCAGCTCGGGATGCAAAGGTAATCTCTTGTGAAATGTGTGTAACCTCTCGTGAAATTTGTGTATAGCTGAACACCTTGTGCTTTTCTTAAAAGGAAAAGATGTATTTTTAAAAATCATGATTTTAGTACTCTTTACTGCTCATGCTTAGTTGAGTTTCAGGAAAAGATGAGGGGAACTACAGTTCTTCCAACCTTACATTTTTATTTTCCCTTTTGGATGGCTATCGGATGACTGTATTATGCGAAACAGAACTCATTTGTGATGTTCACAACACAGAGACCCACCCCGGATGATTTACAAATAAATTATGCCCTAAAAGAGAAATCACTTCCATGGAGTGATGCATTTCAATGGATTGAAATAATTGCAGTTCCTGAGGGCACTGCTGCTGATTGCTGCAATGGGTCAGCATTCACATTGCAATAACACTGAGAAAGGAAGCTTCAATTACATCTCCAATCTACAACCCACTTCAAATAATTGAAATATTTCCCTTGACTTGAGTGGACTTCACTGTGCAAACAAGCTTCATGCTAATCATCCAGGAGCTGAACTCTGCAGAGGAAGGCAGAGATTTTCTTGCCTTTTTTGCTGATTTTATTGGATTGCCTTGGAAGATCAGTGAAGTGCTGGTCTCAACAGAGTCTGCTGTCCTCTACAAGTACCTGAAGGGAAGTTGTAGACAGGTGGGGGTTGGGGTCTTCTCCCAGGCAAATATTGACAGGAATAGCAGGGCCTGAAGCTGTGCCATGGGAAGGTTAGGTTGGATGTTAGGAAGCCCTTCCTCAGGGAAAGGGTGATCAGGCACTGGAATGAATTGCCAGGGAGGTCGTGGAGTCCCCAACTGTGGAGGTGTTTAAAAAATGCAGGAACCTCTTCACAGTGAGGGTGACAGAGCACTGAAATGGGCTACCCAGGGGATTTGTGGAGTCTCCTTCTCTGGGGATGCTTAAAACTCTCCTGGATATGTACCTGTGCGACCTGGTCTAAGTGATCCTGCTGTGGCAGGGGGATTGGACTAGATGATCTTTCGAGGTCCCTTCCAATCCCTAATGTACTGCAATACTGTGGATGTGGCACTTAGTGCCATGGTCTAGATTGTGATTCTGTGAAGACTTGGGAACTGCTGCTGCCAGTGTGCGCATTTCTTCTGATCACATAATGTCTTGTATGTTCTTCAACTGGCCATTTATGTAGTGGCACTTCATGTTAGTGGTAGGGACAATATTGGGAGGGAGACAAGTTTCAAGAAACAGTTTGAGCTCACTGAGATTTCCATGCAAGAAAAAAGACTGAAGACTTGTAATTGGCAATGCTAGAATTGCTGAACCTTTTGAGGGAATTGCACAGACTGAGTAAAAGGAAATAAGCTGGGGTGAATTCCCAAGGAGATTGCCAAATAAACTGTGGCTGAAACCTTAAGATCTGCAGGAAGCTGCCGCATTCCTGATTTCTCCTTGCTCCTTCTAAAACATGGACTTATTGTAGGCTCAAACATCATGCACCATTTTCTTGACTCCCAGTTAATGGAAAAACATTTTTTCATATTCTTGATGGGATCTATGTAACTTCAGCTGAAGTCTGGGAAAGTATAGGAAATCAATAGGGTTCTGTTTTGCATAAAATTAACAGCATGGCATTTAAGTGACTGCCTTCTGTACACAATTTAATTATTGGAAGTACAACCTCCTCTGAAACTGAGCCCAGGAAACGCATTTCTCTGTAAATGGATGAGCATTCTATTACAGTGTAATGCACTGGAAAAGACTCCAATAAAATCAACTTGCTCACCCTAAATTCCTTTTTCTTAGAGTAGTTCCTGTAAGTGAGGAGCACTGGAAATCTTCTTCCAGTAAAGTTTGCACTGAATATTGAGTACAGTATTGTCAGGATATTCTTCTCCTCGTTATGCCTTCCCCTCCCAAATACTCAAAGAAACTGGGAGTTTGAATCACTTTACAGAAAGCTTGTGATTTTTATGGAAATAAAAAGAATGGAAAGTAAGGAAATGCACCAATGAGGTCAGGAGAAAATGTTATTAACTATAATACTGTTTCAATTCCTCGCCATTATTTCATTAGAGAAATTAATGTTCCATTTCAAGTAAATTTTCATATTCAAACAGGGAGTCGTGATTCAGTTAACATCATCCAAAGAATGGGACTGTACTTTGTATCTTATATCTTTATTTTTCAAAGACTTACCAGGGTATAGAGGTCTCCGTAGGGTTTTCTTTTTTCGCTTTACTTGCATTTAGGAATTAATAACTTTGAATTCTCATTTTTCCCATTCTCATTTGTTTTGCCTGCTGAACTTGTTGTTATTTATGATAATTTTATGCTTGTTTGAGTTATCCTTAAAACTGAAGTATACAGGGAAGGAATTGTTTGGGCAATTTCCAAACAACCCCACCAAGCCAGAACAAAAGAACAACAACACAGCCCAAAACTCAAAAGACCAAATACGATGGAAGTTCCAGCATTGAGAATTTTTAATCATGATCATTTTTAGCACACTGAAGACACAAAATTCATAGGTTGCTTTTAAAATTCTAGTAATAGTGCTGGTGGCTCTGCCTTTCCCCAGTCTTTAAGGCTTTTAATACAGTCCTAGATAGTGTTAACACATTTCTACTGTAATTTCCTGGCATAAAATATTGTGTGTGGTGATTCACTGATAGCCTATCCTAAAATCATGGTGACTGTAACACTGAAGAGAACATAATTGTTTTAGGTGATGACACTGGTTGGATGTTTTCATGATGAAAAGCCTTTGTTCAAGTGTAGGTGATGCTCTTGTGATCCGGTGTCTCCTTTTAGTGATATGATTAAAGCTCAAAATACTCCACAGATTTAAAAAAGAAAACGACCAAACCAAATGCTAGCCATTTTAAGCTGACTTGTTGAATTCCCTTGGGTTTGCAGAGACAGAACATAAATTTCTGAAATACACATCTCCCCTGCCATTAGCTTTTTTTCTTTTCTTTTTTCCATTTTCTTCAAATAGAAGAGGGGGAAAGCATATGACAACTTTTAGAATGTATGTTTAGAATACATCTCTTGGAGCATTTTAGCTGAAGCAGGGAAATATATTTTCTCTGAAGGAGTAAAATTATGAGTTAAGTGAAAGAATTTGGATCAGAATGAGATGAATGCTTGCTTTGTGCATTCTTTTGCTCTGCTTTGTTTTTCTAATAGGAATAAATCAGAGCTCACAAACTGACTGACTGATATGGGAGAAAAGAATAAGGTTAGGATTCAAGGGACAAACTTCAGTTCCCTGCTGTGATTTTACCCTTTTGAAAAATCTACCCTTCAGCATCCACAGTCTTGGGTTTCTCATTTGCCAAGTGTCAGTAGCAATTTCTTGGAAGTGGTGAGGATATGCACAGTGTGGACTCTGGCATATTTAGCTCTTATGGAAGATGCAAGTAAGGAATGTTACAGATATTCAATCACTTCAGTGATATGTTTGTGCATGCTGTCTCCTTAGGACATCCTTCATTAACAGTCTTGCCCTTTCCAGTGGCTTAGCATCCATATGTTTTACTGTGTCTCTGCAAGAAGCAGATATGCTCATGAAAAAACATGGTCGTTTTTTATATAAGACTGGCTGCCATGCTAATACTGGCACTTTAAAAGCTTTATCTGCCCAGCAAAGGCAGGAATGAGACTTCAAACAGCATCATAAACTGTTTGTTTCTCACCACTAGACCTCTTCTATCTTTTGAAAGCTTCACCAAAGCATTTATGTGTTTGCGTTGCCAATCTTCCTACTTGAGGGAAAGGAAGAAGGTAAAAGGTTGCTGGAGCAAAGTGTTTAAAGTAAACCTTTCAATTTTCTTGCAAATGTGTGAATCAACTACCTGGAAGGAAGATCCAAACACAAGAAATTTTAATCCTATTTCCTCTTTCCCCCTTCCTCAGTATGAAGGAGGGAAAGGGAAAAGGAAGGTAGAACTCTAATTTTCTTTCTCAAATTTGCTGGGTCTGCCAAGATGGACAGAGGTGGCTTTACATTTCTGAGCCTTTTGATATTTGAAATATTTGATATTTGATATTTGAAATGCTCAACTGAGATCTCAAAAACACTGAAGAACTGAGGAACTTTTGACATGAACAGCAAGTAGATACAAATAAAAATATTCAAGACATTACTGCAATAAACCCAGAGTGTAGGCAGGATTATACATTACCAGGCTTCAGGCAGAGACTTCCACAGCTTTGAGGAATCAGTGGAAACCTCTGGAGGAAGGGCTCAAAAGAGCTTGTGACTGAGGTTTTGCATCTTCCTCTGTTTCCTACTCTGTTGGATTACAGCCTAACACTGTGCTGGATGCTAATTCTTTTAGATTTGTGATTCAGAAGTGAAAATGAAATAATCAAAGGTAATATGCTGACAAAACAGGGGCCAAAGCTTTTGTGGTTTCATGTAATATCACTTGATGTGAGAATGTAATTCATCCTTATTAGGAATGATGAACAAACTTCTATCATTAATCTGCACTTCATGGTATATCAGCAGTGTCTTTGTGTTTGGATAGACAAATAAAAACAGGAGATCTGAGAGTGGGTCTTAGAAAAAGAAAACCATTTTCTTGTTCAAAACATCTTCACTTTCTGCTGCTGCAAGTACATTTATTAACGGATTGGTTTTACCAATCTGGCTACACCAGGTCTGCTACTGGCTCCTCATACTCCTCTTAGTCTGGGTTCTGGGGGCTTGCTCTCTGTTCACCCTTGTCTGTTCATTTTCTGGGGTGGGAGATCCCAGTGGGCTGGAGTGTCCTGTGAGATGGGAGTAAAACAGGAATATGTTCATCTGCATTTCAGATGTATCACAACCATGTGGCTTGTTGAGAGGGCAAAGCAATTCATTAGCCACCTCTGCAGTCTATCAGAATTTTGGACACCCTTGCCTTGACACTTTAAAATTGCACTAGGTGTGAATTTCAGAGATGTACTTCTTGTGTGAAGTAACAATTAGGGAGAGGGTTTTAAAATGTGAGATCCATTCAAAAAATATTGTTGTTCTAGAGGGACAAGAGAAGTGCATCGTTTCCAAACCTGGTGTGATATGGGATGACAGTATAATAAAAGCCCTTCTTTCTATGATTTCATTGTGAGCTCTCGGAAAACACATTTCATTTCCTAAACCTCTCAAAGATCTGAAAACATCTGCCACTGGAGAACTGGAGTCTGGTTTAGTCCTGCTGCTGTTATCACAGCCTCAGAGGGTGCTTAGCAGATGAGCAGAATGCATGACTATCCATCTCCTCTCCACTGGTAGCAGCTTTGCTCAGTTAATTATTTTTGGTACAGCTGCCCCAGAGAACACTTTAACTATGAGGTTTGTATCCAGCTGAGACAAGATAACAAACAAATAAATAAATAAAAGTCAAATCCAGTGAATCTGGAGGAGCTGACTTGTGAAGGAACTCATCTCACTTTGTGTTCATGGTTGACAGGGTAACATTTTAAAGTCTTTTCTCACTTTTATGGTTATACAGGTGTCTGGTGACTGAAGAAAGGTTTGATTTGTGTTCTCCCAAAGGTCCCTTACAATGGCTGCAGTACCTTATCATCCCTTGCCCCTTGCAATTTTGAGAGAGCAGCTTCTGCAAGAAATGCTCTGGGATTCTAGAAATGGTTCATGCAGCAAAATCTTACCAACATCTTACCACTGGAAAGAATCTTTAAAGCCAGTGGATTAGGGATTATATCCCTTTCAGGAAATATCTTCTTGTGTACGAAATCAGGTTAAATTCACTTTAACTTCCAAAATCTGTTTGGGGATGGCATAACCCATGAGGATGATACATAATCTCTGCTATGAAAATGCTTGCTCCTACCATTTGTGGTTGTTTGATGGTGCTAGGCAAACAGCTTTTTAGTCATCCAAACCTAGAAATAGGTATGTTCTTGTAGCAATATGAGAGCTCTGCAGTTTTTAGATGTTATTTTACAAAATAATTGAAAAAGTGTGTTGGTTGGAGGTAGGACCTTGCTTACGTCCTAGGATCAGATAAATGTAAGAAAGGAGGGATGGAAAATATGCTGCTGTGGAAGCTCATGATTGTTTGAATTATATTTCCTGATAAAATATAGTTTGCACATTGATTGTCTGTTCATTACAGGTATTACTTGGTATACTTAGTAACTGATGATACGATGTATCTGTAATCACCTTGCCCCTTGTTAAAAAGACAGATTAGAGATTAGAGTGTTGTTTTCACATTAAAAACTTGATTCTTTCCATAGTGTCCAGCACAGATGATCCCTGTCAGGCAGAGTCCTAGAAAGGAGATGCTTTAGCATTGTCCACAGGAAAGGAGAAATCAGAAGGAAATAAGAGCTTTGTTCTTGTGCAAATTTTATGTCTCTTAGGAAGTAGAATGCAAAAATACTTAACTCTTTCTAGATGCAGAGGAAAATATCTCAGAATTAGAAAGTAAAAGAATTTCCTTGTTCATTTTGTATATGGTACAGATTTGAATCTGGCCCCAAGGTAGGTTAAGTGTGTGATGGGGGTGTTTGAACTGCTGGACACTGAGAATAGACCACAAATCTGTGTAGGCTTCCAAAGTAGAAAGGTTCTCCTTCTCATACAATTGAAAAGGATTTGAGTCCCTGACTACATTCTGCATCATCCTGGCCTGTGATACAGGATTTTTGCATTTTTTTTCAGGACATCAGTGATTGCTTGGCAGCAAAGAGACATTGGCCTCATGAGAAGTTAGGAGATGAATGAAGAAGGTGGGAGTAAGTGCAGAAGGTAGGTGTAAAGCCACATGGTTAATTTGCTTGAGCTAATTGATTTCTCAAGACAAATTTCAGGATGTGAAAAGATTTATGCAAGAGGAAGCACTGCAAAAGGTGACTTAATATATGGCCTTCGAACAGATGGAGACATGGAGACACCAAAGAGTGGTATGGAAAGAAGGAGGTGGCACATTATATCAACTTTTGTTCAGACTCTGTCTCCCCAGGAGAGAGGATGTGAGCGTGTAATCCTATAATCCATGTGTTTTGGTTGTACATTACCATGAATAATGCACTAAAAATAGAGATCTGCTATAGCCTTTAGTCTGAGAACTTAGTTCTTAATTCCTCTGTAGAGGTCCATGTGTTTGGTTCTGGGGACTGATTGTTCAGTCACATTTGCCAAATGAAATGCCAACTGCTCCATGTTAAGAGCATCTGAGAGAAGACAGACTCATAGTTTGGAAGAATTATTTCATTCTCCATTTTTCTCCAAGAGAGTTGCTTCTGTTTTTAAAATACTAATGAAAATATTAATTAAAATGTTTAATGCTAGCTTTGGCTTCTGTATCCAGGCAGACTCATGCCTTTGATTTTTTGGAGCGTGTGTATGTCAAATGATGCTTCTGTGCTGGTTTTCTAATAACTCTATCAGTGAAGTTCTGACAAACTAGCTGCTTCAAGTCTGTGAAGTTTAATGGGTGTGGGTTTCCTTCTTTTCCTGGGAGATTCCTTTCCCTGCTGAAGATTGGCAATAGGTGATGTGAACAGGACATCATATTTGCCTTTTCACTTCAAAATGTACCCTTGCCAACATCTCTCAATGTTTCTTCAGTTGGACTTTATCAGTAGAAAAAGGAGTTTGTTTCCCTTAAAATGTTCCAGGCTATCAAACTTCTATTGATCAGAGCAGCACTTCAAGTTTTTATCGCACATGTGTGATAATTCCTGTGGACTTAACCTCAGTTCCAGACTGGCATATGGAGAGTGACGGTCCTTTCTCAGACATACTCCTAATCTATCTTCCCCGAGATCATTATTGATTCGAGAGACTATTTCACTGTCATCTCAAATAAAGATGATTAAGCCTCTCAATCTTTAGTCTAAAAGAACTGATATGAACTGCCCTGACAGGACAACGTCTTCCCTCTTCACCTTTCCCGCAATTTGAAAGACTCCTGAAATAAGCTGATAAAGGGATTTCACATGATGGAGAAGGCAGTCAGCAAAGTCTATCATGCCAGACCTCCTCAATCTCAAAGGCTGCAAAGATGCTGACTTCTAGCAAAGTATTATGACCTTGCATGACTAAGCAAGCCTCATTAACTCAGATTTGACTAACTGCTCATTTAAGGAAAACAAACATAAACAGAAAAACTCAGAGCCAGCAAGCCAAATGCTGTGAATAGGAGACAGTAAAAATTACATGAAAGCCAGCTTTGGGGCATATATGAAACCCTTTTATTGGCTGCTGTTTGCATCTCTCTAGCTACTGAATTTTTGTGAATACTGAAGCTGGTGTATTTGCCATCATTTTTGCTTCTATTCTTTTGTTATTCACTGACTGTAGACTTTTCACCTTTCTTCCTTCTCGTAGACTTCAGTAAAAAAGAATACAACAGAATCATCTCACACCCCCTGTGAGCAACCCCATACTGGAATATTCAAAAAGTCTGGAGGATGGATATCACATAGGCAGTGTAATCTAGCTGCAAACTGATTTTCTGTTCAGTGCTGGTCCTCAAACCATCATCTCTGTACTTTTTTCTTGCCTCCCTAACTTACTTACCATCCCTAATTTGTTCCTTGCTGCTAGTCCAGCAACTTCTTGAAGACGTGAACCTAGTTTTGATTTAGTCAGCAAGTCAAGCAAAAGTATTGCTCATCTTACAGTTCCCACCCTAACATGATTTTTGTCTTGTAAATGTATAGGTTTGATGAAGCAGCCTCAAATTACACCAGTAGTACACCTTGAAAAAAATTCTTGTGGGCTACTTAGTCAATGAGAATTAGCAAATTCACTGGAATTACTTTTAGCACATGAGCAAACAATGTAAACAGTACAAAAAAAGAAAAGAGATGGAGAGAAAAGGAGACTATTCATCTGGTAATTTATACATGATGAATAATTTGACGTTGTCTTACACTCCAGCTTGACTGTCAGGAGTGCTCAGATGGTTTTGTAATGAACTTGTTTCAAAGGTGGTTTTTTTAAAGAAAGACAATTTTTTATGGGCAAGCATCACTTTTCAATGGGAAAATAAACATGGTGCTTAACATCATTAGGATCTTATTATTCATGTTCCCCTGGGCAGCAGAAGGCATCCTGGTTTAGTCTTTGCCCTTGTGAACTGCATGGCAAACTGCCTGATTTCTCTTTTCTTATGAGGTGATTTTCAGAGAAAAATTGCTGATTGTTTGCTTTATAGTACTGCACTAACCTTAGAGAAATGTGGTGGGTTTGTACTCACCAGAATGGGTTGAAACAGAACATCACAGAACATTAGGGGCTGCCCCAGGTGGGGTTGTGGAGTCTCCTTCTCTGGAGAAGTTTAAAACCCACCTGGACATGTTCCTGTGTGACTGGATCTAAGGGATCCTGCTGTGGTGGGGAGATTGGACTCAATGATCTTTCAAGGTCCCTTCCAATCCCTAATGCTCTGTGATTCTGTGACTGGAAGGGACCTTGAAAGATCATCTAGTCAAATTGACCCTGCCAGAGCAGGATCACCTACATCAAGCTGCACAGGAACATATCCAAATGGGTTTTAAATGTCTCCAGAGAAGGAGATTCCACAACCTCCTTGGGAAGCTTGTTCCAGTGCTCCATCACTCTCACCGAAGGACTTTGTCATCTGAATGTGTCCAGACTCATTAGTAGTATATGTGTGTTAGGGCATGGGCCCTCTGATAAATCTCATCTATACTAGCCAAACTCCAGTAAATGCCAAATGCTTTTTCTGAGCAGTTTGCAGGTAAATAATTTGTGTCCATATATTGCCAAAAGTTGGGTTATTTACTCTTCCAAAATTGTAGATTAAGGAGACACTTGGGTAGCTTGATTTCAGTGAGAACTAAGCCTCTGAAAGCATGTTTAGCATCAGCAAATTGTTCGTTAAGCATTAGATATCAATAGCAGTTTTCTTAATTTTTGCTTTAAGCTGGAAAATGGGAGTTGTTGCTTTGCCAACTCAAGACACAGTTTCCTTTTAAACATCCCCACGGGCTTGCATGACACAACAGACACAAATCACTTTTAATTTTCGTGATTTCCTTCTTTTTGGAGGCAGCGCTCACACTCTGAACTGCTAGTGTTTTCATTAAATTCAGTATTATTTTTACTCTTAACTAATGCTCTGGCATTAGTTATGGCTCTAGATGGATGGTCTTTTTCTGTTTCTGTTCTGTTAACAGCAAAATTCAACTGTTGTTCTGCCTTGTTATGGAGTCCTTAATGCTGCTGTGCACCTGTCTGCACGCTTCTATGTTTTGCTCCTCATAATGAAGTCCAACAGCTGCCAAGCCAGTAGAGGAAGGAGAACACTTTGGTTTGACACCAACATGTTGAACCATTTGTTCAAACCTGCAACTCCTTTAATCGTGCATGCTGCATCTTAATTGAGAGCCTTGTTGAAGTTAATTATTTCTGTTGGCATGCCCCAGCACTCAAGATGTTCCAGAGTGAATCATGATGGTACCTCTCCTAGGCTTGATATAATTTATTAAAAGCTACATTCATTTGAAGGTGAAACATGGGCAACAACCTTTAATTTAAATCCAGTGATGGTTTTGTCAGTTTTATACATTGTGTAGGGATAAAAAATATACTTGATGAGGAGAGGGGGGAAAGATAAAGGTGATAAGTTGTAATTGCCGTAGGAAGTTCATCAGCAGGAATAGAGATAAATAGCCCTTCTGAGCTGGAATGAGAATACATGCTGCTGCTTGTGGCCATGTGGGCTGCCTTAGAAAGCTGCACAACTCAGAATTACCTGAATTCATCCCAAATTCATGCTAGAAAGCTATAATTCATGCTATAAAATTCTGACAAGGCCAGATTTCTGAGTAGCACTGCAACAATGAAAACAAAGTTAAGTGAATGCAGAGCGATTCAAATTAGAAAGGACAATTTGTTAAATAACAGTGGAAACAGCAAGCAGTTGTATAACACAGTAGTGTAGTTAAGATGGAGATTTGTATTGGATCTCATTACTTACAGGAAACTGTAAAATAGTCCTCGAGAGGAATGAAAGGAAAAACTATTCAATTAAATGGCTCTGAAGTTTATTTTACCTCGACTGCAACAGTATATTTTACCTGGTTTTGACTTCTGAAAGTGGTGAACAACCTGAGCTGAAACTTTGTGTGAAAGCCACAGTGGATCAGAGATTTTTTTTTCTCAATTTTTGTTTGATGATTGAAAATGAAGTTTTAACAGGAAAAATGCCAGTCAACTTTCTCTTTATGGGGCTTTGTTCAGTTCCCCTGGTCTGCTGTGCTGAAGACAGTTTTAGTTGGGTTTAATTGACAAATATCAAAGTGCAAAGGCTTGCATGAGGAAGAATGTGTGCCATACCAAGGCATAAAAAGACCAAGGAAATACTGATTTATGTAGGCCGAAATTAAAATATTTGCCAATTCCCACTTAGGCAGGTCCCAGATGGCTTGAAGTCACATTCCTTCTTCTGGTCCCAGCTGGCTTGAAGTCACATTCTTCCTTATGAAGTGGTTCAAGATGACGATGTTACTGGGGATGTCATCTTCCCCTACTCCAAATTAAAACAATCAATTATTGAAAGGAATAAAAAGTTATATAAGAATAAGCAGTGAAAGGGCAAAGTGCCAGAAAGAGAGAAGGCTTGGTTTCGTTTTGCTTTTCTGTTCCCATAAGACACATCAAATTATAGTCACACCATAACATATAGCCCTACTAATGGTGCTAATAGCAGCAATATCTCTTATTACATCCAATACCTGTAAGCAGATGATGTTCTTGGAGCTTCACGGTGAAATACAGTGATTTAAAAGGCTATAGTTCCTGCAAGATTAAAACAAAGGACATTAATTAGAACAAATTTAGTACACAAATAAAATCAGTGTGCCATTATGGGAGCCATAAAAAAAATTGAAAGTGTAATAATAGTGATATATGATTCCAACTGTTTTTGCAGCTCTTTGTAGATATGCCACTCAAATCACAGGTAATTGTTTGAGAAGGTATATGTCAGTTCTAATGCTGTTTTCCACTTAAACATGTAAACAAATGGAAAGCAGTTCCTACTGCAGTGATACTAGGGAGCCGCATCTTGATTTTAAGAAACCTGATGCAATTTAAAACTTAGGGATTCCCTTAACTTCCACAACCCTGGTTCTGCAAACCACAATTCTGAGGAATAGTGAAGTCTGGGAGCAGATTTCCACTGACCTTCTCCACCTGCTTGAAGATGTGAGTTATAGCCAACTGCTGACAGGGCAGGAGCAAGGACTTCCCAAGCCATCAACATCAAAATGCCCAAGAGAGGCAAAGCAGCATAAAACCCCAGATTAGTCTTCACATAACCAGCAGCTTCATCAGACAGAGTGGCACAGCCATGCTTTATTTCAGACAGATGCCACCACCCTGGACTTTTGCTGACTTGAGAGGGTTTTTTTAGATATGCTGTTGTGGAGATTTTATTCACATAGGTTATAGAAATGAGCTTTCTCTTGAGCAGATAGATTAACTATTTTAAGATGATTTGTTTGTAATGAGTGCAAGTACTCATCCATATTTAATTTATTGTAAGAGCATCATACTCATAATTGACTATGACATCCTTTCTAGATCTTCCACCTAATTCTCAGGGTTTCATTAAATATGTAAAACTCACTCTGAACTCAGAAATTATGTGTAAATTAGCACTACAGGTACATCAGCTTGTGAAATGCTCTTTACAGAGTATTTATTTGTAGAAATCCATGTCCTTTAAATAATAAACAACAAAATTAACAATCCAAAGAAAACTCCCCTGGGCACTGGCTTGGTTCCTGTGGGTTAGAAATGTATATTTCCCTAGATTTTACCTACTCATTTTTACGCAAGGAGGACTAGAGGATGTGGTTTGGTTGGACACTGTGGGCTGCTGCTGTGTTCTCAGATTGAGCTACGACCTGTCCGTGAGCTTTGGGGAGCAGAGCAGCAGAGTACCTCATAGCTGTGTGTCCCTGCAGAGTACTTTTCCAGCCCATTTGATAAGCTTTCAGGATCAAATCCCACAATTTGTGTTCAGGCAAACCTCCCATGTAGATTGGCAGGTTTTCTCTCTGAGAGAGAGAGAGGAGTAAAGACCTGACTTTCCGACAACAGCCAAAGGAAAATTTCTTCTGCTTTTCCCTCTTGTTTCCCTGAAAGATAGTTGCTTTGACTTTTTCTGGACTCCAGCCACCAAAGCAAAATTCAGGAGACAGACGCAATATCCTGGAGAAAATAAGTGCCAACAGATAGAAGGCTTACAAAAGTCATTATAATAGCTGATGGTTTCTCATAATTTTTTGTCTTCTCATTAATTACCAGGAACAACTGTAATTGCCATCACTTTGTATCCTTCTAAATTCCTCCATCTAGTCATGGCAATCCCAAACAAAACCCAGTAAATCCCACGGGGGACAGAAGTCTTTTCCTTATCCATCATGCAAAGTCACCAAATCTTCCTGTCCTTATCACACTCAAAATACATCACCAGGTAAAGGAAGCACATCCAAATCCAGAAAGTATCACTTCTTCCTTCCTCGTTTGTTTTCTTCATGAATGATTTATTTCTCGTGGAAAAAGCAAGTTGTTAGCTATGGCATGCCAGGAGCATCATGCAGCCAAGCAGATAGCTTTGTAGGATCTTCAGAATTAGATTCACCCCACATTCGGTGTGTGTGCAATCTGCTAGTGAATGTAAATCATGTTCTTGGGACACTTTGAACTTTGATAGACTATGTATACTCCCTTTTCTGGACGTTAAAAACACGCCTGGATATGTTTGTGTGTGACTGGATCTAGGTGATCCTGCTGTGGTGGGGGGATTGGACTAGATGACCTTTTGAAGTCCCTTCCAATCCCTAATGTTCTGTGATTCTGTAAAGTATATAGAAATCCAGTCAAGTTCATTATTAGTGTCAATATGATAATAGTAGAACAGCTTAGGCAAAATACCTGTGTTAATCCACACTTGGGAACTATTTGAGTTCTGCCCTACCGTTTGGTTGCTCTGAGTATATGGCTGGATTTTTCACTGTCTTGCAGCTGTAAGAGCTGCAGGTACTGTCCACATGACAGTGCAGACATGCTTTTGCACTCATCTCCTGTGCTTTAAATGCTGCAGCTATTCCATTTTAACGTAATGAGATGGGTACGGTGCATCTCCCTGATGTCAGCTGATTGCAGAAAGAGTGTTCAGTTGAAGTTTAATTAGCATGTAACTGATAAGTCCAATTACTCTATAATGATTTGGAAATTACATGAGCTACATATTTTGTGATTGTGGCCTTATATAAAACACAAAACTTGTGAGGAAATTTTAGCTATTTAATGAACACTTTAAGAAACCTATTCTGGGTTTAATCAGATATCAATTAGATGGAAAAGGGAAATCTTAAATTAACATGTATTAACAGTGTTAATTGGCAGCAGCTTTCCCATTGAGTCAACTGCCACACGGAAGCCCGTTTCCACCACAGTGTGCGATGAAGCACAGAGTGTACAGGCCATACAATGCCTTATTTGGCCCAGATTTTGTAAGAAATTCAATTGTCCCCTTATTCTTGCTAGGAGTACGACTCACACTCTGATGCATAATTAATTCTGGCTTGTTTTAAAAGATGCCTACGTAATTAGCAATTCATGGAATACATTATCTCTGGCATATTTTTAAAACCTTAGTAGTTCCCCTTTGAAACTAACCCTGGCTCTTTAATTAACAGATAACGTATTGCAATATTTAATTTGAGATGTTGCCATTTTGGCAGCATTTGAAGTGATGTTGTTCATTACGGTTGCTATGGAGCATACTTCATTTAATTTATGATCACGTGTCCTTATTGATGGAAGAATATTGTGGGGACAGCACCCACCGTGTTACTTCAGAAATGCCTGGTTATATTTAAACATGTGCTTTGGAAATCAGAGTGATGTGGGCAGTGCAAGTGTTTTCACTGCATGTCATTGCATGGTTGTTTCCCAATAAACTGTGCAAGAATGTTTTTAGTCATTCTGGTACAGAGGGGAACTTCTAGGAAGGCATTGGAGCCCAGTCTTCAAAAACAACAGAGAATAAAGAGTTGTCTGAGAGGATGAAAGACACTTATTAGGTGTTTTTGGTCAACTGCCATCTGAAGGAGGCCAATTCTTTTCCAATTAAACCCTGCAGGAATCCTAGCTAGGCATTCAACTTAGAAGCTACGTTGCTTAAAGTCAGTGGTTCCTAATAATCAATATGCTTGAAATTGTCCAAATATAACAATAATCTGCAAGGGAAATGACCTGACATGCCTTTCGTTAAGTAAATTGGTATGAAACACAAAAAACTGCAGGGAAAAAAATCATGATTGTTAAATAAAATAATAATAATAAGGCTTTTATTTTTTTCTGCTAGATTTCTTGTAGTCTTTTAGCATGACATGTGACTCCTACTGCTTCTGGTCCACCAAAACACTACTAAAATATAATAATAACAGATACTGCATTTCACAGTATCACAGTATCACAGTATTACCAAGGTTGGAAGAGACCTCATAGATCATCAAGTCCAACCTGTCACCACAGATCTCAAGGCTAGACCATGGCACCAAGTGCCACGTCCAATCCTGCCTTGAACAGCTCCAGAGTTGGCGACTCCACCACCTCCCTGGGCAGGCCATTCCAGTGGCCAATGACTCTCTCAGTGAAGAACTTTCTCCTCACCTCAAGCCTAAATTTCCCCTGGCGCAGCTTGAGGCTGTGTCCTCTTGTTCTGGTGCTGGCTGCCTGAGAGAAGAGAGCAACCTCCTCCTGGCCACAACCACCCCTCAGGTAGTTGTAGACAGCAATAAGGTCTCCCCTGAGCCTCCTCTTCTCAAGGCTAAACAATCCCAGCTCCCTCAGCCTCTCCTCATAGGGCTTGTGCTCAAGGCCTCTCACCAGCCTCGTTGCCCTTCTCTGGACACGTTCAAGCACCTCAATGTCCTTCCTAAACTGAGGGGCCCAGAACTGGACACAGTACTCAAGGTGCGGCCTAACCAGTGCAGAGTACAGGGGCAGAATGACCTCCCTGCTCCTGCTGGCCACACCATTCCTGATGCAGGCCAGGATGCCATTGGCCCTCTTGGGCACACTGCTGGCTCATGTTCAGGCGGGTATCGATCAGCACCCCCAGATCCCTTTCTGTTTGGCTGCTCTCCAGCCACTCCGACCCCAGCCTGTAGCTCTGCATGGGATTGTTGTGAAATCCCATTGTTGCCTTATTAAAGGCAGGAGGAAAAAAGTGGAAGGCTACAGGCCTATTGTTTTTTTCTTTAGTCATAGCCAAAGGATTTTTTATTCTCTGAATATATTCAGGTGCCAGATGGCAGATTGATTTCAAAGCAAATTAACTCAAGATCCTAAATCCGTTTGGGGTTCTGATGATCTTGCTTAGCAAAAATGCCAATGGTTTCACCCACAGTTAGGCATTTGTTGCTTCAGAAAATAAAACAAGATTGTAAATCCAAACTTTAACTCAGTTTTAAAACTTTATTCTGGAACAGATATGTTAGACTCTTCTGAAACAAAAGAGAGGTGAAATACTTTGTCCTCTGCTGAAATATTTTGTCTGGTTTTCTGTGAAAAAGAATTTTGATCTCATATCTAGGAATTCAAAATATCTTCCTCATTGCCTTTTCTCTCTGAGCTTCCTAGAGAAGAAGATTCTTCTGTAATGTGAATAGAGGGTGCCAATTTCACAGGGTCCCAATCTAAACTAGTCCATGACAGTAGAAATAATGAATCATGGAAGTATGGGAAAGATGAAACAATTTGTACGAAAGAAGTGTAAAAGACAAACTGCCTCCACCCACTGCCTCCACTGCAATTAGTGCTGCTGATCTTGCCCAAAATTCATGTGTGACTGAGTGATCACAGCGGTTGAATAGTGCTGAAAGCTCAAAGTAGCAGAAAGTCTTATGCTGGGGTGATACCAGTATGGTTATTAGAAAGCAAGGTAATTCCAGTTGGCTTTTTGGCTGCCTTTAGCATAGTAGAATTGTTTCATGAAGACAGCTGGTGATGTTAATAGAGTTCAGATACATTTCTTTCTTACTGTCTAACCCTGGCCGTAATGGAGCAACACTGTGTGATCAGAAAATGCTGCCTTATGGTTGCTGTAATGCCCACTTGGCTGATAATAATTTATGGCTATGCACAGAGCTGGCATAAAAGAGGCTGTGGGGAACATTAGTTCTGCACAGAAAGGGATTGTCTAGTGGTTTTGTGTTTGGGTCAGTATTCCTCAAGAGGTAACACTCTTTTGTGGCCTTGATTATTTTCAGTTATTTTTTCTATTTCTCCGGTATAATTTCCCATGATGTTAGAACAGAGTAGAAACAAATGGAAAAAAATTCAGGCTGAATTCTATTTTTCCAAAGTGGCAATATGTTCAGATATGTTCTATGTAATTCTTATTTCAGCACAGACTAACCAAAAAAACCTACCAAAAAAAATCTGTCTAAATGGTTTATGCTGTAGAAACATTTTGCATAATTCTAATGATAGGACAAGGGGCAATGGGTATAAGCTGGAACATAGGAGGCTCCACATAAATATGAGAAGAAACTTCTTCACAGCGAGGGTGACAAAGCATTGAAATGGGCTTCCCATGGAGTTGTGGAGTCTCCTTCTCTGGAGACATTTAAAAACTGCCTGGATATGTTCCTGTGTGACTTGATCTAGGTGATTGTGCTGTTTCAGGGGGATTGGACTAGATGGCTTTTCGAGGTCCCTTCCAATCCCTGATGTTCTGTGGTTCTGTGATCTGCTTGGTCTTCAAGAAACAGGACAAGGACTGAGCAGCCTAATGCTTTGAAACTTTTGTCCCACTCCCCAAGCTTCCTCCAGCATTACAGTCAGAAGCTGAGTAAGAGCCCTTGCTTCATGTGTGGTGGATGGGTTTGCATACAACCTGCAGCACTGACAACGTCATGTCACCTCAAGCAATTCAGGAGGTACTGCAGAAGCCTGGAGAAGAATAATTTCTCCCATTTCATTACTGAAAACAAGGCAAAGTCGTGAGAGATCTGTGAGCGTGGCTTTAATGATCTGCAAACAGGGCACAATGATTCAATAAGAGCTAGAAATTAGTGAAGCTGAGTAGCAAGATGCTCTCCCTTTTAAAAACACCACAAAAGCATACTGTAATTTGGTATAATTACTGATCAGTTGCCATTGATTTGTGCCTCTCATTTTCCACCAAAGGACCAGCTAGAATTTACCCTGAGCATCAAGCACTGACTGGATATCTCTCTAATAGGATGTACTAAATAATTATGTAAGATGCAACTGAACTTCAGGATCATGGAGGCTTCTATCATGGGAAATTGTAAAGTAAGAGCATGAGTTTGTAGAAAAATCATTTATCCTGAAAACATTTTCTCCCATGAAGCAAGTCTTGTCTTTTGCGAAACATGGTGACTCATATTTACGTTGTTAGAAAGACAAGGGTCCCGTTAACTCAACAAAGTTTTGCCATTTAACCAAAAAGCCTTCACTCAGACACTGGGTGTTGTGGGCTCCTTCATTTTCTAGAAAGAGGGGACAAGTCTCCACTACTGGTCCAGTGCCTTATGAATGCAAATCTATTCTTTCCTGACTGTCATCACAGGAATTGATCTTTTTAGTTCAACTTCTTGCTGCCTTTATGAATGGTAGTTGAATCAACAGAACCACAGAACCACAGAATCACAGAACATCAGGGACTGGAAGGGACCTTGAAAGATCATCTAGTCCAATCCCCCTGCCACTGCAGGATCACCTAGACCAAGTCACACAGAAATATATCAAGGTGGGTTTTAAACGGCTCCAGAGAAGAGACTCCACAACTCCCCTGGGCAGCCTCTTCCAGTGCTTCCTCACTGGGAAGAAGTTCCTTCTGATATTTATGTGGAACCTTCTATGTTACAGTTTACAACCATTGTCCCTTGTCCTATCACTATATAACATTAAGAAGAGCCTGGCTCCATCCCCCTGACACCCATCCTTTACATATGTATAAACATTAAAGAGATCACCAGTCAGTCTCCTTTTCTCCAAGCTAAAGACACCAAGCTTACTCAGCCTTTTCTCATCAGGGAGGTGTTCTAATTCCTTCATCATCTTAATGGCTCTGCGCTGGACTCTCTCCAGCAGCTCCGCATCCTTCTTGAACGGAGTGGCCCAGAACTGGACAAAATACTTCAGATGTGGTCTCACCAGGGCAGAGCAGAGGGGGAGAAAAACATCTCTCAGTCTGCTAACCACCCCCATTCTGATCCACTCCATGACGCTGTTGGGCCTCTGGCTGAAGGGGCCCGTTGCTAGCTCATGGTCATCTTGCTGTCCACTAGGACCCTCATGTCCCTTTCTCCTACATAGCTCTCCAACAGGTCAGTCCCCAACCTATACTGATACCTGGGGTTATTCTTGCCCAAATGTGAGACTCTACACTGCCCTTGTTATATTTCATTAAATTTCTCTCTGCTCAGCTCTCCAGCCTGTTCAGGTCCCACTGAATGGCAGCACAGCCTGCTGGAGTGTTGGCCACTCCTCCCAGCTTTGTGTCATCAGCAAACTTGCTGACAATGTACCCTAATCCCTCATCCAAGTCATTAATGAATAGAGTGAATAGTACTGGTCCCAGTACTGACCCTTGGAGAACTCCACTAGATGCAGGTGTCCAGCTAGACTCTGTCCCATTGATGACTACTCTCTGGCTTCTCTCCTGCACCCAGTTCACAATCCACCTCATCACCTGATCATCTAGACCACTGCCTCAATTTGGCTGCAAGGATGCTGTGGGAGACTGTGTCAGCTGCCTTACTGAAGGCGAGATAGACCACATCCACTGCTTTGCCATCACCCAAATCCAAACACTATCCAGACTGTATTTGTATAATAGTCAGGAGCATGCTGCAAGGGTTAGGGTGAAGTTCCTATGAAGTTGATGGTAATTGCTGGATCCTGCTGATCCCACAGCAAGTTGGGTGTGTTGGCTCCATTGCTGAGCTGCTGCTGCAGGCTCCAGCCATAGCAGGACTGTAGGTCTGTTTAGGGGGAAAATCCTTTCCTTGGACAAAATAAAAGCTCTGTCTGGCACTCCTATGGCCAAATGTGTCTAGCAATGAGGATATAAGTAATATGTTCAGAGCCTGACCTTTCAGTAGTTTTGTGGAAGAATTTAAATCAATATTGCTGTGTGACAAATTATAATTTCTGTCATCTGACAGTGTTCTGCAGGAAAAAAATTGCCTCTCTGAGGCGCATAAAATGTGAAATGGAAACAGCAAAAGCTTCCTTTTCCTTTCTGCTCACTCCCTTGGCAGTGCAAGGAGACTAAAACATCAAGAGGGATGACTGTGATTTCTGACGAACTACCTGTGTTCTCACATGACACTGGACTCTGTGTGTCTGGACGTGTACAGGCACTGGAGGTCTGTCTATGCCTCTGCCCTCACACAGCATGTGAAGAAAATGCTTGAGTGCACTTTTGCTCCCTTCCAGCGGAGATAGTGGAGTTTTTAATTGATTCTTACGAGGGCGGAATTTAAATAAAATGAAAAAGGCAGCAGTTCCACAGTGTGTACTATTGATTTTTCGTTTCCTTTTTGAGCAGAAAGTGGCAGGTTACAGGGCAGAGAAGTGCTATGAGAGAAGGCAAAAGGATAAAAAGAGTTTGAGAGGAAGGAGGACAAAGAAGGTTAAAAAGAGCATGGATAGAAGAGGGAGAGACGCTGCAGAGAACAGGGCATGCATCTCCAGGAATGCTTGGGAAAAATGTGTGGGTGGGGTAGCAAAAAGAAAAGGAAACATCAATCTAAGGAGAGGGTAAGCAAGTCAAATAAAAGAAGGAGCAAAAAAAGGAGGTAAAGAACAGGAGATGAGCCACATTTTCTTAGCAATAAACTCTTGAATCCCTCTCTGCTTCCCTACACTATATTGGGCTGGTAGAGGCTGCTCTCAATATAGAACCAGCTGGGTGCACTGGGCTGCTTAGTTGGACCAATTATGTGTCCTACCAATTTTCTTGATGCTTTGGGTCAGTGTTTTCCAGGGCCGTGAAAGTTAAATCTCTAAGGGTGATCAAAGAAACAAAGTGAGTGGTGAGGAATATTGAATGGCAAATGCACAGCTCATTACTGTATAGGCCAAATAGACTAATTAATAAAATGTCCTGCAACTTAAAAGCAAAAGCCTGTGATACCTGTTTACACTTTTAGTCCAGGGTATTTTCTTTGGAAAAACAGCACTTGTGAGATATTTTTTGCTAAAAGATGATGGACGGCCAGGGTTAAGACAACTGAACTTTTTTCAAGGCGTATCGGAAGTTAGAGAGGCGGAGAGTGATTCATCGTTCAGAATAGATTTGCTAAATTTACAAATTCCAAGTTAATTCCGATTCTCTTCTCCAGCCTTGACTGGCAACAGCTGTTTACTTTGTTCTACTTTACTCCTTGGTTTCATAATTTTCTCATCATAACGTACCCGTTTGTGTGCTGTGAGATCCTGAATTGGTTTGGAAGATGATGGCAGGAAGGGGATCAGTCAGTACACTAGGGAAGAAAAGAAAGGGAGCAGTTTGCAATTTGTTTCATTTTCTACTGCCCTTTTCCTCTAATCACTCTAGCAAAGAGTGTTTGTAGGCACGTTTGTGGAAAGAACAAAGTTTGATGATTGCAGGATATTTGGGCAAAGCAAACTTGCATTTCTTTGAGAAGCTGGTTCTTTGCCCTCTTTCAAACACAAAGCCACTGAGCGCTGTGACCTCGTTGATCAATCAAGCAAAACAAATTGAATTTGAAGTAATTAATACTTGCTACAATGTGCTTGGGAATATGCTAACAACCGAGGACTATTTGCAAAGAATTACTTCTATTAATTAAACAGACAAAGATCAAACTAATCAGGTAAATCACTCCTTTTGTTCAGGTCTAATAATAAATAGCACTGACAGGTTTCTTTTGGCAGTTGCATGGCTGATGCCTTCTTTGAAAGGTCTTTTCTCTTCCAGTAAGTAAACAAAAGCACAAATTATGCCATTCTCACAGTAATTTTATTGTGGTTTGATTTGGAAGTTGTGGTCTTGAATTTCTACATTTTAGAAGGAATGAGGAGTAACTAGTGTCAAGTTATTGGAGTTGTAGTAACGAGAATGATGAGAAGAACTGGAGCTGAAGAAGGAACCATTAGGGATTGAAAGGGACCTCAAAATATCATCTAGTCCAATCCCCCTGTCATAGCAGGATCACCTAGACCACAAGTGCACAAAAAATACAAAAAAGAAAGTGAAGGGGGATGCACTGTTTCATATATTTGCTTGGGCTAGAACAAATTACCATGGAATAAAATATCATTGAGAAATTCTGAACAAATGAATCTAACTGGAAGTTTAATTAAACCTGGAGGGTTAGTCTCCATCCTTAGGTTTTTTTAAGAACAGCCTAGGTATGACTTTAAGGGTAATATATTCCACCCTGAGATATGGACGATAGGCAATATGACCTTTATCCGTATGACTGCTCTGTCTGTGATTCAGTATAAGTTTTGTGGAAACTAAGAAATTACACGGTGAGAATGTTTGGTTATGCTCATAATTTCTGGGGATTGGATGCCATCTGGGCATCACCTACTCAAAAATAATGTAAAGAAGACAGGGACTTTTGGGCTTTTGAGAGGAGAAGGAGGTAGCTGCATTGTGCTTTGTACACATGGTCTGTATAGACATGTCCCAGTTTCAGCAGGGTAACGTATTTTCTATCCATGACGAGTTTAGCTGTCTCAAAATCCCCCTCTGTTAATGCTGCTCACCTGTAAAGAGAGAAAGAGGCAAGTGGAGACAGAGATGGAGGCTGTTCATTCCAGTACAAATTGCTACAATAATCCATGACCTTGAAAACAAAACCATGAAGTTTTGGACGGTGGGATCTGCCGTGGTTCCTTCACCATGGATTACAGATTACCTTATTGGTAGAGGTGAAGTGTCTCTGTCAGTCATGCCACCAGTCTCAAGTGAATTTTCCCTTCTGCAAAATCCTTCTTAGTTGACAGTACGCACCTTGACCTTTTTGGTTATTTCAAAGAGCTGTTCATTATCCAGGAGGTTCTTTGGTTACATGGATGTCTCTGGTGGTGTTTGAGGCTGTCTCTAGGACCATTCTTGCTTAGGCTGCAAGATAGTGGCGCAAAGCTGAATGGTACCATAATGAACCTACAAAAAGTTTTTGAGATACCATGCTATCACAACCAGAACTAACTCCAGAAACCATTATATGCATTTATTATACAGTACTAAAGCATGAAAGACTCAATTAACGTTTATTTGATATAAAATTAACGTTCCTTTCTTCCTCTTCACTGTGCTGATTACGTTAGAACAGAACAATGAGACAGCTGCAGTGGAACAGTATCAGAGAGATTTCTGTCAGCATTTACTATAGGCAAAATTATAAGGCTAGGATTTCTCAGCCAGTTCAGCCAGCCAACTGGCTGCACATGTTGCAAATGCTTTTATGTACTATCATGAACTGCAGACAGAATACATGAAATTTTCCTTCTTTCTGAAAAGTAAGAGAATGGTGCAAACCCAGGAAGAATTACCATATTCAACTCTTGCATTGTACTTCTCCTCCACAGCTTTCCAGGGCTCTGATCAAGTGAAGTCTTTAGTGCTCGTAGGACTGTAAGCACCTACGCAGCCCCTTTGAAGTTACCGTGACTCTCGTTTGAAAAGTGCATTGAAACACCTTGATCTTGAACTTTAGTTTGACTTGAATGCCGCAATTTTCCCAAGGAAAATAGTGTACTTTCCAGTTAGTTCAGTTCATGTGATTTTAGTAAATAGGGAAAAACTGAATACGAATTGTCACCTTTGTAAATCAGTCAATGAAAATCAACCACAGGGGCTGCATTCCTTTCACTTTTTAAATACTAAAATAAAACTTCTCTAGACTGGCTTGCTTTTTCAGGGTCTTTTAGTATAATTTCTCTGGAAGCTTTTGGATTTGCTTCTATTAAATTTTATACACTTGTGTTCCATGAGAGTGAAAAACAGTATTCCAAATGACAAGTCTGTTGAAACCCTCATTTTTTTAATCATAAAGGTTTAAAAAAAAATAGTTCCTTCAAGCTATGTTTTTTTGCTCTGTGATGGAGTTGGAATAGGAGTAGTAATTTGGCAGTGCAAATTTGCATAGAAATATGCTGCCTAAGAACCCATTTATTACACCAGTTATAACTCAAGCAGATATGAAATGGCCTAAAGGTAAAGTGGAGTTGATGGCAGAATAAAAATGTGCGCCTAACTTTCTATGGGTTTCAGTTTGTTGACTTTGTGATTATTTTCATTTCATATATCTCCAGATGAATATTAACTTTTTTTGCTGGATGTTTAGTTGGCTCACTCATACTGAAATAAGAAAAGTGGGTGCTTTGATTAACAATTGGTTTAATTTAACTGTAACCATTCTCTTCCTTTGTGATATACAACTTTATTGGGGTTTTTAAGGGTGATTTGGTTTTTCTATTTTCCAGTGACTCAGGAGGGATATTCATACACCAAAAGCAATCACACTTTGTGGCTTGCTACAGTAATTTTTCTTCCTTTGGAATAGTGGACATGTACAACTTCCCATACGTTCAGATTCATTGAACATGGTATCAAAAGAACAGAGTTCTATTCCTAGCTCAGTTTTTTTTGGGTTTTTTGGGTTTGTTTATTATTTTCTCTCCATATTTCTTCCTGGCTTGCAGCTAAGAAATCTAATTTAATATGAATTTTATTCAACGTATGGAAAACAGCAAGTGAGTTAGGGTTCAATTAGAGAGAGCAGCAAAACATACTTCCAAAACTCATAGACCCTACTTCCACTCTGCTGAAATACATTGGGAATCATAGAATCATAGAACCATTAGGGATTGGAAGGGACCTCGAAAGATTGTCTAGTCCAATCCCCCTGCCACAGCAGGATCACCTAGATCAAGTCACACATGAAGCTTTTGTGTTCTCGGTTGGCTCAGCTAGTACTTTCTGGACAAAGATGACTTTTCCTGGAGTGGAGACAGTCTTTAAAAAAACCAAAAAGAACGACTTTTTTTCCCTCTTATGATGTAGTTAAAGTTTTGAGACATAGTTCTAAACACTGAGGCCTATTTAATGCTGATTCTGTGTTTCTTGAGCTGCCAGTCAAATCTGATGTTGCGTTTCTTCAGTAGAGTCTTGTTATTCCTACTATTCTCAAGAATCACCAGGCTATAAAAATCCAACTTTGAAATTCAAAATTAAACTGAAATATCATGTGATATAGCAAGAGTTAAGTGGTCAATTTTTGGTCTCTTATTCTGTTAACGACAAGTGGAAAACAAAAAAGAAGCCAAAATAACTTAAGCTTCTATACTGCAGACAATAATGACCATCCTACGGGTTGTTATAATCATAACAGACGTGATATTTTTCAGCTGAAGTAGTTTAATGTTATTTTTATTCCTGAGCAGTGTTGCTTGTTGCTTTAGAGATTAGCTTTGTAATTTTAAATATCTTTTTCTCCAATGCATTATGACCATATGAATTGGGTAATATTCTTCTCCCATTGCTTTTGTTTGGTTTTCTGACACCTTCCATATTGATTTGTCTCAGTGCTGTCTGAAATTGATTGCATTTGTTTCTGAGGCTTCTGGAATTCCGCATCATATTTACCACTCAAGAGAAAAAATTGACAACAAAGAAATGAGTTTCTTTTAGAAATGAAACAGAAGCCTCATTCAGATGAGATCCCTATCCTGAAGCAAGAAGTTATGGCACTTCTCCATTTTAAGCTCCCCTTGCCATGTTTATTCTGAAAAATTCTCAGTTTACTGGTAGAAATGAATTTTTATTCTGTTAGGCCTGCTGAGATTATGCTGCTCTGTGACAAGGAGCTTTAGTCCTCCTTTCTGGTTTGACTGTCATCAGCAGACTGAAGTAACTGGCTTGTTATAGTATGCTCACTTACATTTAATACTGCTTGTCACAACAATTCCCATTCCTTTCTGCATGACCAGAAGAAATGGAGGGGAAGATGGCAATTGCTTTCATGGTGAATTTGTGTTCCAGAGGGCTTCACTTATGCCCTGATCTGACCACTAAGGATTGCTGTACCTGGCATGATGATGCTTTTAATGCAACATCACCGTTAGCAAGCAAACCTCTTCCTACCAGCTCAGGAAAGGGCCGTGGGTCCACAAGTCACACTCAGGAGAGCTACAGCTGACTGGCACCCTGGGATGAGCTATGTCTGGCATGCCTGGACCTTGGCTAGCAGGTTTTGTTTCTCACGTGGCGCTCCCTGATCATAGGATCATAGGATGTTAGGGGTTGGAAGGGACCCAAGAGATCATCAAGTCCACCCCCCCTGCCGCAGCAGGACAAAACTATCTAACACAGATCACAGAGGAACGCATCCAGGCAGCCTTGAAAGTCCCCAGAGAAGGAGACTCCACGACCTCCCTGGGGAGTCTGTTCCAGTGCTCTGTGACCCTCACAGCAAAGAAGTTCCCCCTTGTGTTGAGGCGGAACCTCCTTTGCTGCAACTTACACGCATTGCTCCTTGTCCTATCACAGGGAGTAAGTGAAAAGAGCCTGTCCCCCCGCTCCTGGCCAGCCTTCAGATACTTATAAACATTTATCAAATCTCCCCTAAGTCTTCTCTTCTCCAGACTAAAAAGCCCCAAGTCCCTCAGCCTCTCCTCATCCTCCTGATGTCTACCAGCTCAGGATGCTGACAATTGTAGGGCTCAATGAGGTGCTTTAAAAAGAGAAATAGGTTTGTAGTTATGCATTACAGTTCAATTTAACTTCTAATTTGCTGCTGTATAAAAAAAATGTAATGAAATACATTTTCATGGTATAAAAAAATACATTTTACATGAACCTAAGGTTCAGAAGCTTCATATCATATGTCATTTTTTTTCCCCCCACAGAATAACTGTATCAGGCCTTTTACATACTGTGAGAGGCCATAGGGAGAGAGGTGTTAGTAAGACAGAAAGACAGAAGGACTTGCTCCCTGTGTTGGCTATTTGTTTAGAGATTTGAAGGTTGAAGAGGAAACTAAATCATCTCTCAGTGTAAAATGTATCTTATAGTGGTGTTAAGAAATTCCACAAAAGAAAAATGACCACAAGTCTGGATATTCTGTTTTCTTTCTCCTACTTCCTGCCATGTTTTTATGGCTGTTATTGAACAAAATTCATGTCACAACAGATTAATCTCTTGAATGATGCTCCCGAAATCAGCGAAAAGCCTCAGGCCATACGTGACTGTGATCTACAAGGTGCTACAAAAACCTGTTTATGGGTGGCTGCTAGGGAGGATCAGATATAGGGGCTGCTTTGAAAGCACTTTATCCCAGAGGGCACTTCCCAGGGAGTCACTGAAAGAACCAAGAGACTTAAGACAAGAGACCATTTCTTTGTAGTGTAGTCAGTCCCAGACAGTTTCAGTCACCTGTTCATGATGGGAGAGAGGTCAGGGAGCCAAGGAAGAAAAGATGTAACAAGCATCATCAGAGTGGTTGGGTACCAGTCCTTGTGTCTTGAGCCTTCAGTTTGGACAGCTGCAAATAAAGCATCTCTTATGCAGGTCAGCATGACTGCAAAGGCAAGAGCTCAATGGAGACAGATGGACATGTCTTGCATAGTGATCTGCTTGTGTCAGAGACTGATAATACTTCGTTGTTTGGGCAGGGGTCATCAGTCAATTTTTGTTGACTTTCCATCTGCTGGACTGCATTTCAAGTAGGGATGGGACCCAGAAATGTTTTTAAACACCTTAAGATATCTTAACCCTTTATTTTTTTCTCTATTGCTTAGACTTAGACTCCAGTTACAGACTCAGAGCATTGGGGGAAATATCACAGACCCTGTCAACTAGTCAGAATGCTTGTCATTAGTGATTGCCACATTCATTTTGTGGCAATCACTTGTGACTCCCACCATGGTCTGTTTAAGATAATAACTAAAAACCCAAAAGTACCTGGTTAAAGGAAATGCTAATCTGTCTGTGGGGAGAAGTTTTGTAGCCCCCTGTCCTGATGAGCAAACCATAAAATTTTGAGTATTAAAAAAATAGAGTCAACCTCTTCATTTCAAGCAATAAGATTACTTTGGTCAGTCCTTCAGGATCTTTTAAAATCTGTATTAAGAGATATAACCAAGTCACCGGGAAATCTTTTTCAGTGCAATGTTATTGACAGGAGAAACATATCTTCTTAAATCATTACTGCCTTGAGATATAAATCCTTAAGGATACTGTAGATGCCAAGCCTGTAGATTATTTAGACAGCTATAGCAGTTCTGACGTTCCAGTGAACTTGCTCTGAACAGGAGCTCCTGGATTATTCACTACATAATTACTCAGATTTTCAGTTAATATAACATGAGCAAGATTTTTAAACTAAAAAAAATCAGTTTATAGCAAATTATAACAGTTGACAGGGTGAAAACACACTCCTCTTCAAGTAACTCTCTTCAGATGAACTACACCTTCAGAATATTCTTATGGAGTAGGGAAAATTCATAAATGCTGTTTCGTAGATAAGGAAATGTGGTTGCAGACAGCATAATGACTTCCTTAATGTTGTGGCAGATTTCTTCCTATCTGCTTCTCTCCATGGATCTAGGTCATGGTAACATAATTATACTACGTCACCTTTTCCTTGCTGCAGCTTGATGGCTGTGGGAGTGTTGCTGGTGGAAGCTCCTACTTTGTCTTCAGGCTAGGCTTTGGCTAGGCTTAGCCTCAGCCTCCTGTTTTGTGCTCTGTATGCAGGAAGTGACTGGAATAACCTTAGAGTAAATCAGTCTGGTAGCAGTATTTCTGAAATGCAAGTCTAGCTAACAGAGACAAAAAGAGCATTAAACATGGCTAAAATTTCTTCACAGTTTACTTTCTTCATGTGGTTTACTTCTTCACAGTGAGGGTGACACAGCCCTGGAACAGGCTGCCCAGGGGGTGTTGTGGAGTCTCCTCCTCTGGGGATGCTTAAAACCCACCTGGACATGTTCCTGTGTGACTTGGTCTAGGTCATCCTGCTGTGGCAGGAGGATTGGACTGGATGATCTTTTGAGGTCCCTCCCAATCCCTAATGTTCTGTGATTCGGTGATTCTATGATTTCGCTTTGCATCACCCTTCTGTGCTGAGGAAGGAGCTGCTAGCTCCAGTGAGTCTGGTGGCCCCAATTCTGAGGGACACAGTCCTGTGATTGTGCTGGTGAGTGGCTCATTCATGCCAGCTTTTGAGTCCTGCACTGCTCACCAGCATGGATCATCTTAATATGCAACACATTTGCACTCCAGCTGCCTCACTTGTTTGATCATGTGGTGGTGGTATGTTTTGTAACCCTATGCGAAGTCAGTGCTCCAGAAAAATTCTCCTCCGATGTTGCTTCTCTTTCCTGGTTGCTTGTGAAAGTACGTATTTAAATAGGTTCTTCAGCATCATCATGAGAGAGATTTCAAGAGTTTCGCTGGGGAAGAAGAAATTGCAAACACAGGAAACTGAATTTTATATTCCCCATCCTTGAGTTGCTTTCCTGTGAGAAGAGTGAAATGATCTGCGCATCCTTCTCATTTCCCTTCTCAACCTTCATTTGTCTTGCATCCTTTTGGTTTATCTCCTCTCTCATCTCACCTGCCCTGAAACATCTCTCTTCTAGAAGTGCTGCCTGCTGCATCCCTTTATCTGATTTCTTCTTGAAAACCAGAAAGTCTCAGGCTAATCTGGATAGAAAGATGACCCTTCTTGACTGGCTTGATGGGTGACTAATGTCTTTTCTTTTGCCTCCACCCAAATATGGCAGCTTGAGTCATTCATCACATCCCTTGCTCATTCTTGCTTCCTTCCCCTGATGAGAAATTCTCAGCCAATGTGTGCATGATAAACCCAACCTGCTAGACAGTCCCAGGGCACTGATGTGACCCACAAACTCACATCATGCTTTGTCTCCACTGTTCTGCTGCTCCATTCAGGGACAAACTGTCTCATTCCACATCTTCTAGAGCTAGCGTGCTGATGAGTCTGAGAGTTTGGTTCTTTGATCACTTCCGGACATTATCATTGGCACTAATCATCTAGTTAATCAAACTGTCTCCAATTTATGTGAATCTTGGGCCTTGGCCCAGATCTTTGATTTACATTTCTGACCAGCCCAAACTCTTCATCTGGCAATTTATCAAATTGTACAGATGCATCAAAAAGCTCATCATTTCCCAGTAAAATATGATTCTTTGTAAATAGTAACCCAGCCTGTCACAGCTGCTATTCACAGGACTTGAATTATACATGGGCAATCTGGAAGCGTTTTGAAAACTCAGCCAGCCAGAACAGACGTGGGACTACACAGAATGTTTCTCCACTCCTGTCCTACCTGCTGGCCCCAAGATGTCCCCTGTGGATGTGGATGGGAAGAGTTCCATTCTTCAAGCAAGCTGTGCTGGCATCCTACAGAGATCAACCCATGAAACTGCCACTGTCAGGGAGCTACTCACCACAACCTGATGGATACTGTACACTCATTTGAATGTCTGACATTCAGATATTCAAATATGTATATATTAGAGGAAACATTAGTCTTCAGCAAGCAGAAAGCCTCTAATTTGCTCTGATAAATTATTCATTGTAAATAATTTGTTCAGCTCCAATCCCCAGCAACAAAATTTTTCATTTTTCCTTCTTTCCATGTTATTAGGGATTTTCTATCAACAGTGATACCCAGAACAATCACAGTAATATTTAGTTGGGGTTTTTTTTTGTCTTGCTTAAGAACCTACATGTTCTGTAGAAATGGATAGAATGTAAAAGTGTAGGTGTATGGGTGTTTGGTTCTAGCTCGGGTTCTAGCAAATCTCTCCTGGGCAGGCACAGAGGCACACATTCCAATGAGAATGCATTTCACAGTCCAGTTAGTATTATAAATGATTTTTTTTTTTAGGTATAGCATTTTCATGTAAGTGACACCTTTAGCTGTGTTAGGAAATCTCTTCTCTACTCCTCTAGTTAAAAACATAACCGTTTTTAGCATTGAAGAAGAGGTGAGACAGAAGCTCCAAGTAGTCAGGTGCACTGTCCTGCAGCAAGGGAGCCTGCTCAGAAAAGAGTAAAAATTCAAGGCAGTGCTTGTCCCAGCTTCCAGAAAAATGTGGTTTGGGATCGTTATGAGCCATGAGTGTGTCTTGAGGCTTTGTAATCTCTAAGAAATGCATAGCTGTCCTGTCTCAGTCAGAGCATTTGAAAAAGAATCTGTGATTTATAAGAGAATATGCAACAAATACCAAGGGCAAATAACTGACCTTTATTGTTTTTTTTCCCTGTTGGTGCCTGGTTATCTCAGGGGCTCTTCTCTCTCTCCAGGTAGAAATGCATATCTTCTTGTAAATCAATCATTACATTTTTGCATTCTGTATTCCTCTGCTATCATTACCTTCTCTCTTTCCTTGTTCTCATTGCTACTCTTGTGGTCTCAGTGTTACTATTCTTCTGGCAGCCCCATCCCAAAGGCAGACATGATTTCAGAAGACTTCTGGATGACTTCAGAAGAGATGTGGATGAATAATATCACACTGAGGCTGTATAAACAGAGCTGAACTTTGGTCCATTCTTTCCTCTTTGCAGTCTTCCAACCAGACAAGCAGAGAAGAAGGAACTGTAAGTTCAGCCACCTCAGGCTATCCCTTCCTTACTGAATGATTTGCTCCAAAAGTTACTTAGAAGGAGAGAGAAGAAAATCTGTATTTGTAAATAAACAGCAGGCAAAGTAGAAAGATAAACATCAGAGGATGCTTGTTAAGGATGAATAGCAGAACAGTTAGTAACAGAGAGATAACTTCTTATACACTAAAAAAATCCCCATGGTAACTAATTTGTCTGTGGCAAGAAAGACTAATGAACAAATGCTGAGGATTTAAGTGCAAAAGACCTCATTGCTCTTTTGATTTCTGAAGGCCTTCCTTCTTTCAACCCATAGATGGCCTGTTTTCGCTAAAGAGCTGACAGCAAAGTTCTACAGGATTTAGTATGAATAGGGAGTCAATTGTTGAGCTTTCCACTCCGTTTGGGAGTCTCAACAAACTGGAAACAGCATATTTGCCATCCCCAAACACTTAATAAAGTCACAAATAAATTGGGATAGGTTAGCTCCTTCTGGTCATGTGGATAAGGAGTACACAGTTAGTTGTCTGTAGCTGAATGGGGTGGATTTATGGATAAAGAAAATCTGAGAACTGCTGGTGTTCTGTGGTGTTTTGATTCACTGTGGTCGTACTTGATTCTTTACAGCCAAACGTTGTACCAGTTCAGTTGGGTTATGAACCCTCAGAGGTGGTTTCAGCCTGGGCCTCTTGCTCTTAATTTCTATAAAAAATACAAATCTATTTCCTATTAATTTATCCAGTCCTGACCTTGCCACTGCCTTTGAGCTAGGCTATGTTTTCCAAATGCATTACCTGCAGAGATTAATATTTACTGAAATCAGCATTTCTGCAAAGAATTTTGCATTTGCTGTGTGTCTGTGATGTTACCGCCTGTGTTAGCTCTCTTCTCTGGGCCAGATTTACTTTGTTTTCTGTGAAGCAGTTGAGATTTATGGTTCGTGTCACTTGGTTTTATGAGTTTATTGTATGGTGTGACTGATCTTACTGCAAGCAAAGCTTTTGCTCATATTTCCATTTCTTTTTTCTCATCCTATACTCAAGGAAATTGACCACTTTGAAAACTGTAGCTGAGCTGATATTCTGTTTTAAAGCCTTAAAGTACTTAATTCCCCAAAATGATCCTGTGGCAGTGAATTCTTCATTAAGTTGTGATGTGTATATGCAGATGCTCATTCAGCTATTTATAGTGCCTGCAGTGAAGTCATGTCCAGGCATTTGCTTCCTCAAAGAAATAGAAATAATAAAAAAACCTGAACACAACCCAAACCAAAAATTGTTCTCTGAGCTATTTTAGCTACTTATGCAGGAAGTAATACAGGGTAATCCAAGAAAAAAGGTCACAAGCTGTTTTCTCCATGAAAACTGCAAACACACAATGCTTTTGAAAGAAGAATACCAAGTTAGAACTTTGGTTGCAAAGCTGCTTTGTAGCCTCCTATGGCAAGTGTAATGGTAATGGCTGGTACTTCAAGACCTGGAAAGTTGTAATTAGCACTCAAAGCCTTTTTATTGAAACATCATAGAATAGCACACTCCCTAGTGCTTCACTTTCCAAAAGAGAGGATAACTACCATTTTCTTCATTTAAGACACATTTCCTGCCAAGAGTAACTATTAGTTGATGTTTTAATGCTGCAGAAGTCATCAAATGAGAAAATAGGTTTGAGAAAGGAAGTCAGCAGGGCAAAACAGAGTTAGCTTTGCTTTACAGACACGAAATGGACAGCAAAGGACAAGAGCTTTTGTTAAGACTTTCCAGAGAAAAATGATGATGTCAGCTGTGCGTCAATGTATCCGAGTCTGTCATCAGAGACAGTGAGGGAAAGATGAGGTTATTAGATTCAGCAAGGGTACAACTAAAATTACTTTAAAATGAATACATGCCTTTGGATCAACTGAGAAGAATCCATTTTTATTTCTAGTGATTCAGTCAGTGACTGGGGCTGAAGATTTCACCTCACAGACCTCTGTCTTGTTTTGAATCCCTACGGATCTCAGTGCACAGCATATCTCAGGACTATTCCAGTATTCGTATGCAATTATAACAAGTTACACATTCAAAATCATGGATTTGAACTGAAGAGCACCTTGAAGCTTAATTTCTACCAGACTAGTGGCTCAATCATTTTCACCCCAAATTGTTCCCCAACTGGCTACTCCCAGTGTTCTGCAATGCAAACATCTCTGTGGAGCCATCACTGCCTTGCTTCCTGCAAGTCATTCTCTGCATGTGGGAGTGGCAGGAGTGCATCATATTTGAAATTAACTTTTTCATGTGGCTTTTACAACTCTTGTGTTCAAACCCTGCCCAGATTGTTCCTCCATGTCAGAATCCATCAGGTATTTTCTATTCCATCACTCATGAAAAGGATTTGGGTTGTCTGGACACATGGCACTGTCAGAAAAAGAGCAAATGCAAAGTACAGAAATCTGTCTTTCTTCCTTAATTTATCTTTTTTTCCTATTATTTTCTTTTGATTGCAGGTATTGGTCTCATGGGGTGGTTCTGTGGGTGGCTCAGAAGTAACCATATATTTACAAGTTTTCATTAAAATAGCTGAAATCCATTAAAAACCCCCACTTGTATCCGAGGCATTTCAGCGCCGAGCAGCATGAAAGGATGAGATCAATAATCACATTGCAAAACTCAACTTCTTGCTGTGCCTGGCTAATGTAAACTAGCTGAGCTCTAATACTGAATCCAGCTCTCCCTATTTGTCCCTCAAATATAGTGTCCCACCTTCTTCCTTTTCACCTAGTTATCCTCTAGGGCTATTTCCCAATCCAGCCATCAGAACATTGTTTTATTTCTTTGCAGTTTATTCCCATGTCTTTCATTCTTCTCCTTGGTCTGTCATTTAGGAATGATTACAGAATGGCCTCATGTTCACACAGTTAACTTTGTGCAGCCTTTATTTTAATGTCACTTTCAGTCATTATTTGCCCTCAATCCCTGCTGCATTCCTTCAAGAACAGGTTTATATCAGCAAGAAGGAAAGAATTGTTTAACCAGCAAATGCATATCATGAGGGAAAAGATGGTGGGAGATCTATCATGACATCTTGTGAGCTGACAGTGTGGCAGAACTATTGCTTCCTAAAAAAACCCTGCAAAAATAGCAACTAGAATGGGCTATTTATATCCTTTGGTCTTCAGTGTTTTCACAACTTGTGTAATTCTTTACATAAGCAAAGCTTATCATCATTAACTCAAGTCCCNAGGTTTAATTCCAAGGAGGCCTTGGCTTTTCTAGGTTTCTAGAACCTGGAGGATAAATCTCATGAGGAAAAACTGAAAGTATTGGGGGTCTTTAGTCTGAGGAAGAGGAAGCTGAGAGGAGACCTCATCACTCTGTACAACTACATGATGCTGGTCTCTTCTCACAAGCAATTACTGATAGGACAAAAGGGACTGGGTTCAAGTTACAACAGGGTAGGTTTAGACTTGATAAAGTCTAAACTGGGCTTGAAGGGAGTCCAGTGTAGATCAACGAGGATGCTGGAGGAAGTGGGGTACCTCCCTTATGAGGAGACGCTGAAGGAGCTGGTCTCTTTAGCTTGGAGGAGACTGAGGGGTGACCTCATTAATGTCTATAAATATTTGAAGAATGGGTGTCAGGAGGATGGAATCAGGCTCTTTTGAGTGTCATCTAGTGATAGGACGAGGGCCAATGGCTGTAAGCTGGAACATAGGAGGTTCCATATAAATGTTAGAAGGAACTTCTTCCCAGTGAGGGTGACAGAGCACTGGAACAGGCTGTCCAGGGTGGTTGTGGAGTCTCCTTTACTGGAGATGTTTAAAACCTGCCTGGACATGTTCCTATGCAACTTGGTCTAGGTGATTGTGCTGTGTCAGGGGGATTGGACTGAATGAACTTTCAAGGTCCCATCCAATCCCTAATGATTCTATGATTCTGTGATATTAGGAAGAATTTTTTTCACAGAAAGGGTGAAAGGCACTGGAATGGGCTTCCCAGGGAGGTAATTGGGTTGCCATCCCTGGACGTGTTTAAAGATGGTTTGGATGAGGAGTTAAGGGATATGGTTTAGGGGTGAACTTGTAAGGCAGGGTAGATGGTTGGACTTGATGATTCCAGGGGTCTTTTCCAACCAGAGTGATTCTGTGATTCCTTGGTTGCCTAAAAAGATTTAATGTGCATTTCATGTTTCTTGTTGTTGTTTTAAAACCACCCAAATTTTCTCTCAAATTAGGTCTTGACATTATTGATGTGCCTTCCAGCAAAAGAACAGTAGCCCACAGAACCACCTTTTAGTGTTTCAAGATGGGAGAAACACAAAGTAGGCACATAGTCAGAGCACATAGGGGAGATGTTGTGAGAGGATGGAAAGAGAGAGAAAAACTGAATGTGAAATTGATGCCAAGAAGTGATGAGTGCTGCAGAAGCACTAAGTGGCCGAAGCAAGATGCCCTTCGGTGTGACCCCATGCCAAGTCGGGGAGATGGAACACAAGGATGTGTTGGTGTTCTATTCACTGCTGGTTTTGTGGCAGTCACTGCTGAATCTGGTAGTCACACAGTTTCTGCTGTGTATCACAAAACTCCTGTGGTGAGAAACTACATTACAAATATTCTGGAGTGGAAAAACTGGCACAAGAACTTCAGGTTGTCAGTCCCCAAAATGAAATCTTGCTTTAGGTAGAGTATCAAATCCCTCTAGTCTACCCTTACTTTCACCTTATTTAGGACTGAGTCTCACTTCCCGCAGCTTCCAATTGCGCAGACATAAAAAAAGCTCTGAAAACTGCCATGTGAGTAGAAAGGTCCTGTTTTCACAGCATATCTTGCTTAGACAGCTTTTGCTTTATGTGCATCTGAATATATAAGTTAAGCTTAAGCCAAAAGATAGTGTGGAGTGTTTGTCAAAAAGTGGAGCAAGGTCTATGTATCCAGGCTTCTCTCAGGGCTGGAGTCTCACAGGTTCAAGGTACTGAAATTGTTGGATCATATTGTCTGTCTGAGCTCACAGAATCTGAGACAAAAATTCAGAGGTCTGAGCCATCTTTCTTGTGCTGTGTTCTCAATATCACCCATCAAATTGAGCAGGCTTTTTAATCTAGTTCAAAAAGCAGGCTAAGGGATGCAGGCAATAACTGAAACATGATTCAAAATTTTGCAAGGCACCCAGACAGAAACAGCTGCCCATTGCTGTGGGTGCTCCACAATTTTTAGCACACACCAAAACCTGGAGTAGTTGTCAAAGAACTGAGTAATTTCTTCTACAGTGTTTGTTTTGCTTCTTTTGCTGATGCAGTTTTGGGTTGGCTCAAAGTACAGGAACTAAAATGCTGTTATGGGAAAACAGTTGTTGTAATGTGATTTGAAGGTTAAACATCAAGATATCTTTGAACGTACAAAAGGGGATGTGTGGTGGTGTTCTCCTGAGATGTGTCAAATTAGGTTTTATCTTCTAGCACAGAAGTAAATGGAATCCACATCCAGACTTCCCTTGGCCTCTTCTCTTACCAAGCACTGATTCTTTTAAGTTTGATTCAGGTCTTGTCCTTCAACAATCTTCAAGTTTGACACTGAATCTTAACTCACAAGAAAACTTGGATGCTTCAGGTACTTTCAATATTAGCAGCAATATTAGGATGTAGCCAGAATTTCACAGAATCACAGAACATTAGGGATTGGAAGTGACCTTAAAAGATCACCTAGTCCAATCCCCCCCACCCAGCAGGATCACCTAGATCATTTCATGCTGTTCTTCACAACACCCTCTTGATCATCCAGAGAATGGAATTTTGGTAGTAAATTACCAGAGTGTTCTAGAGTGAAATTTCAATCAGTTAAAATGAGGCTCTTATTTTTTTTTATTTTGTAGCAAAATGGGAAATTTGCTTTCTCGGAGCAAACTGAACATATGTTTAGCCCATGTGCAAATCTGCCACTCGCGCCTACAAGACTCTAGTTTACACAACATCTATTTTCTTTTGCAGTGGGTAATGAAAGAAGTGTCAGCGGTACCTAGACTCTTCTATAGCCTCACAGACCCACGAGAAAAGACCACATCATCCATTGCAAATGTTGTGCACAAAAAATAAGATATTACATATATATATATACATGTTAAAAATTAGCTTCCTTAATTTCTTTGTCCTGGTGTGTTTATTGAGTGTTGCATTATAAGAAGAGGAAAGTCTTCTGTTGGATTTTGCTGCAAAGTTTTGGTTGGTGCTGTTAATTGTTTTCTTTGTTTTAATGAAACAATTTACCGTGGGCTGAAGCTAAATCTCTCGTAAACCACACAAGATTAACTTCTTGTTCTTCATCTTCTGTGAAGCTGTCAGAAAAGTGGCGCTTTTACTCTTTACTGGTTGGGTTTTTTATTCCTTCCTTAGAATGTGGTACCCACCCGTGCTCAGCATCCTTCTTATTCCTCTGCTAGAGACACGTAGCTGCTTCCCCACTTGATTTGACTGTACCAGTGCACAAGGCCAGTGCACTCCCACTGCATTTGAAGCAGGATTGCTCTCCAGGTTCACATACCAAGTAGAAAACCCTTGGTCCTTTCCAGATGCTAGACAGCAGCCAAGTACTTGATGAGTTGATATTAGAAAGTGGTAGCAGTGCCACTGGCTGATGCTACCGTAGCACAGCCTGGGAAATGCAAGCATTTGCTTTTTTAAAGCTCCTTCCTACACAACAGCAGAGTCCTTCAGGCTTTTTGCTCAATAGTCCGTTGTAAGCTAATTGAATAAAAGAGGAACGAAAAGCTCTGCAGCACAAGAGCTAGGAGTCTCTTAGACAAGGCTGCTTCCAGGCAGCTGCCATGAAGTGATCAGGCTGGGATCAACAACTAACTTGTGACTTCCAGGACAGCGCTACTAAAATCCCACTCTTCTTGATCTGCCCAGTGCTTGGAAGGTGATGACCCAGAGCTGCTCTTACATAGCTTTATTGGGTTTTGTTTTCAAAGGAAAAGATGTTCTAAGACTTTTTCCTGCATGTTTGATGTGATGAGGTCCATGATTTAATAACAAGTAAATTACCACAATGAATATGTCTTAATGCATCAGTCCTCAGAATTGTAATAAGATTTTAGATCAGCAGATTTAAGAGAGTAGAAGGAGAGAATATCAAACCCTTGTGAATTTGAAAGACTCAAAATCCAAGAACACAGACTGAAAATAAGAAAAGTGTGGAGTAGTATGTTCTAAGGGCAAGCTGAGGATGCTTTTATCAGAACAACCTAAAACTGAATGTACCTGGAGAAAAATCAAAGAAAACTAATCAACTCCCTTCAGAACTCAGGTAGAATTATTTGGTTTGAAATTCAGCTGCAATTTCTAGTATGTTGTGCATGTATTTCCCAGTGATTCAGCAGCATTTCTAGCACAAAGCTTTTCAAGCTGACAGAAAAACGTAACTGGAAGGAGGGGAGGTGAAAAAACATTGGACTTGTGGGGTTTTTTCTTTTTTTTCCATCAAGCTCTTTATTTTGATCTAGAAAACTTGGCCATTCTTTTTAGAGAAGCATGTTTTGGGGGGAATAACAACCCCTCTCCAGCTAGTACTTTCATAGTTCCTACCTGCTAATTATGTGAAGGGATCTGCAGAGAGCCTGATAGACACATCCATAATACCTGCTTGATAGCATTTCAGCAGAACTTTGTCTCTCTTCTAATCACACACACATACGCACAATGGCTCCATAGTGTATTGACAGTCATGTCAGAGATGTCTGGGAGGAAGGAGATGGAGAAGAAAGATATTCTAGGCTTCCATGTTGCCACCCTCTTGATGAGTAATTCAGACAGTTTGGAGCCTCCTCATGGTCCTTTCTGTCATCCCCATCCCTCCATTCACAGCAGCACATTCTGTCTTGCTCAAGAGTCATGCCAGCCTCTCAAACCTAAATGGTACGTGATGTTAGATTAAATGGCTAAGAAACATCCACAGAGTGAGGGGAGGTGGGGGAAGAGGAAGGTTTGCTTGTCAGAAGTGTCAGTTTGTCACTGTGAAGATCACAGAAATGGGGAAAAGAAGGATCCATGATGTAAATCAAAACAAATTCATTCTGCGAGGGCTTCTTGCCCGGAAGTGACAGGCAGTAACTTGGAGGAAAGGGGGAACAGAAGAGGAATGAGAGAAGGAGGAAAAGAGAGAGCTGCAAAGTCCCACTTGGTATGTGATGGCTGTCACACATCCTCAGCTGTCTCTGCTGGAGTAGGTAGCCCTTCTCTACCAATGAAGAGAGACTAAATGGTCTCTGGGGCTGCAGGGTCTCACATGAGGATTGTACTGAAAGTGAGGAATGAAGATCTACAGCACCCTGAGAACTAATCCTGAGCTTCAGCAGACATCTTTTGGTGAATTTGTCCCTGGATAAACTAACCTGCTACTTCTCACAGTTGGCTGTAGTGCAACCCATAGAATAATTTCTTGCTCTTCTCTTGTGGACACTGCCAGAATAGCTCTGGTCTACTTGAAGTTGAGTTGAAGATGTCTAATTCCTGTCTTGCAACATCTGTTCATAGTCACTGGAATTATTTGATGGGCTCCTAGCTAACTCAGTCCAAACTCTTCTGTGAAGCTGGAATTCAGTTGCTGCTTTTCACTACAGGTTTGGCAGTCCAAAATATTCCTGAAGTTTTTGACTCTACTTTTTCTTTTCCTTTCTTCCCTTCCTGTTAAACACTTCCTATCACTGTATTCTCTGTGTGCTGGAACCTCCCTTATCTTGCCAATTCCTGATTCCTCATTCCTCTGCTTTTCACCCACATGGTTTTCTCGTGAGTGCTCAAAAGGAATCCATAACACTACTATTTTAATTTTGGGGTTTTTACACTTAGATTTCTGATACTCTTTACATACACAGAATTATTTTGGTATAACCCACTGCAAGGACTATTTTGGTTACTGATTTTCAAGAGAGAATTGAACACCTGTGGTAACAAAACTCTGAGATGCCCCACATGAGAATTCTGGGCTCTTTTTGCTGTTTGCAGTGCCAAAACTCTATAGAAAGATATCTCGATCACTCTGTGACCCTGGCAGACATGAAGCTGCTATGCAATAATTAGAAGTATTTTTATATGTGAGCTAATTTTTCTCATACCCTGCACACCATGCTCTTGGTGTGCAAAAAAAAAGTAAATTAAAAATTAAAAAGATCTTCCTTTCATGCCAAGAGTTTTGTGCTGAAAAGCAACAGATGAAGCAAAATAACTCCTTTCACTTGGCTTAGGTGTTGATTTGCTTCCTACATGAGGACCAGGTGCTGATTTCATAGGTAGTAACATCCAGTAATGTCAAGTACTAAGAGCTGGGTACTGGAAAGGAAAAATTAAGCCAAAAACATTCTGGTGGGAAGAACAGAGATAGACTGAATGCCTGGCTAAGTGTTGAAGATGCATCGCTGGAGGTTCTCAAAAACAGGTTAAATAAATATTTAGTATCATTAGAGTTTGTGTAGGGGCCTCATGCTCTCATTTTTTTACACCTCAAAGGTTAAGGATCACGAGCACAGGAGAAGGATAAATTAGCTTCTCCCGGGATATGAGATCAAGATGAAGTTCTCTCTCCTACCTTTGGTAGAGCTGTAGACATGAGGGTGATGTTAGCCATCCATAGGACACAAGTCTTTCTTGCTTTCATATCCAACTGAGACATGCAGAGACCCACACCTCCCCTCTCACGGCTTGCTGTGGTGTGTTGCAGAATCACCTCCTTCACTGAGCTTTGCCAGTGATACTGCTTGCCAACTTGCAGGATGCCTCTTTGTTCTGTCACATTGCTGTAACATCTCACAAGGAGATCTGTTGTTTCAAAAAAAGACAAATAAGCAAGCAGTGTTTGCAAACCGCGATGGCATGTTAAAGCATCTTTGAAATAGATTTCTCCCTGTACTTTTGTTGACCATTTGTTCCCTTCAGTTACAGCATATCCAATGCAACTTCCTTGTGCTAAGTACCACCTGCCAGGCAAACAAATCTATCAGTCACTTTTCCTTTGAGATGGTACGATTTCAGGAAGAGATGCTGGCACACATCCATGCTCACTCCTCCCTCACTGTGTTCCCATCATATCCAGACTGCAGTGTGATTAGGAACAGGAACAACATGGAAATTCCATCTATATCAATAGTATTCCAAATCTAAAAGCTTGACCTTCAAAGTAGTAACTTACCCCTGACACTTCCATAGCAACCGGACTCAATTTTAGATCCCTTTCTGTAGTAACACCTGAGCAAAAGGGCAGTAGCTATAAAAAATTAGATGGAAGATATTATTAGAAAGACAAAGGTAGATTAAGTGGAGGGGAGGAAAAAATACCAGCCCAGCCACTCCAGCATAAACAAAATAGAGTATAATTAGAGCTGGCTCTAGGCAGAGCTTTGAATGACTGAAGAGTGCATTTGCAGCCTGCTGAGCAAAGGCAATTCTGCCCCCACACTGACGCACAGAAGATTTGGATTGATTTCAGTCCAGACAGGTAGTACAGCTGCAGTTTGGGGTTGATAGCTTGGTAGGAAGGCAAACCAGAGGACTGATGTGGCCCTAAGTACACTACACCTGCTGGGTAACAGAGATATAAATGCTAAGAGAGGGGCAGCTAAAATGCATCTCTTAAGCAGTGCACAGCTTCTGAACAGTTTTAGCACAGCTTCCACAACAGAGAGGAGTGACACGAAGCTGCTGTGAGAACCAAGGCAGTAATCAGTTTTCTTTGTCTTTGAGATGCCAAAGGAAGCAGCAGAATTGTCTGGAGAGGCTCCAGGAACAGCTGGATAAATGTGTCTCAAGGAGAGTCAGCTTGGGTCCATTGTCCCTTAGCCATGGCCAGGGTGATGTTCTCAAGGCGTCTCCTGGCGTGACTTTTCTATGCTGAAACAGAGCTACCAGACATCCTGGTCTCTCCCTGCTAAAGGAAGGTAGACACCATGACCTACTGGAGGGTGCCATTGGGCTGTGGGCTTTGAGGTCAGTGTGGGTGAGCACCATGTTGCCTATCATTTAAAGTGAATTTTTTTAACAAAGAAAGTCTTCCATTTTCTTTAAAGCCTCTTCCCACAAAAACACATTTTGGGTAGCAGTTTGTACCATATGGGTCAATTGCTAAAAATATATATCTTAAAGATGAACTTTCCTTTCAGTTTTATACAGTGGCTCAACCAATCACAGCAAATGTTAACCATAAAGTACTCAGGCCCACATAGCCCAGCCAGCTCTGTGCAGTGTTGTGCTTTGTGAAGCAAGAGAAAGAGAATTGCTCGAGCCCATTGGCCACAAAACTTTTTTAACCTTCCTTGTGTATTCTTCTTAGGACATGGGCATTGTTCCATGCCTTTCTGACCTTTAAAATCTGTAGGAAATACAAAAGAAGGAAGAGGGATGGCTGATGTGGTGACCAGTGTTTCTTACTCCATCACCTCTTTGCTTATTTATGTCCTTGTCAAAAACAGTTTTGCAAAGCAACCAAATAGCACTATTTTGTGAAGAGATTCACAAGTATTTTTTTAAAAGGAATTCATCAGAGCTCTGAGACTATATGTGTCTTCAAGGGAAATAAGCACATGGGCAGGGTGATGGAAAACACCTTTAATTACCTCAATAACTTCTGTATCAGCATCATTCACACAGGTAGTTTGAATCGCAACAAAGGAGGTGTTAACTTAGGAATATATATATATGTTTTAAAGTGTAGAATTTATTTTTATACTTTGAATTTCTAATTGTAAAGATGCTTTTCTTTAAGTATTAATTGTATTGCTTTTTAAGTGTTTTGATAATCAATAGCTTCCATGGAATATTCTCAGTAATGGTTTTCTCATTAGTCAGTCCAGCTTAGTTGGTATCCCAGTATGAACTGAGTCAAATCTGTGTGAGAGGCTGCCCTTCAGGAATTTGGAAGGTTATTTCTAGTGCTTTTGCTTCATGACTCCTGAGGATGGGACTTGTCCACAGCAATAGCTGTGCATGAAGCTGCAGGACTGGTTTTAGCCATGTCCTTTCAGACACCTCATGGACACAGCATACACAGGATGCTGCTGCCAAAACAGCTTTCATTTAATCTGGCACAAATCAGGCCTAGTACAGAAGTCTGTCACAGGCTTAAACCAAAAGAAAAGCAGAGAGGATAGAGCTCCATATAAGCCTGGGTCACAGGCTGGTAATGCGTAAGGAAATTGTCACAGTGCTGCTAATAAATCCATTATACACAGTCATGCAGAGCAGCAGTTGGATTCACATGCAGGCACAGTCTCTGTCAGGAATGTCTAAATATTCTCTGCACATGGGCTAAGAAGCCTTTGCAGAACTGTTGGACATGAGAGAATATAATACTTTCTCTTTCAATCTCTATTTTGGCCACTTCTGTTAACCTTGTATTTATTCTCAAGGCTCTCTCATGTATAGTGGAGTCTGAGAGAAGGGTAAATAGATTTATACAGCGTTCATATCCAGAGAAATCTTCATATTAACCTATACATGAACTTGTTTATCTAAGTGAAGTAAATAGACATTTTTGCAGCAGAAGAAAAGAGAACATAAAGGCATCTAGACAGCTGACTTCATGAATGAGCCACCTATAGTCCTTTTTAAACTACGGGGAAGAAAACTGCTGCAAATAAGAGACTGCAAATAAGAGATTCCTAGCTTTTGATTGTAAAGGCACCCTAGCAATGAGGGGAGATAACTGAAGATGATAAACTCAGCCACACTTAGCAAATAGTTCAAAATTGTGTAGAGCTGTGTAATTATGACATTTAGACCTAAAATCAGCTTATGGAAATTTTGAGTTTGAAAGCATAGTCTTACAGACTTGGGCATCGGATATTTTTCCTGGGAGAATGAGGCTTCTTCTATTAGAGTTATGGGCATTAATTGGAGTAGCAAGTTGAAATGTTCACAAACTACCATGCAGGTTGAACATTTAAGGTGTTTACAGAGGATAAAAGAAGTAGGGAAGAAATATCATGCGTATCATGTATGTATATGGACAGTGAAATGATCTTCTGCTTATGCAGAATGTGACTCCAGTCTTCAAAAGGGAAGAAGGAGGACCCAGGTAACTATAGACTGGTCAGCCTCACCTCCATCCCAGTAAAAGTGATGGAACAATTTGTTCTAGAGGCACATCAAGGACAGGAGCATCATTAGGGACAGTCAGCATGGCTTCACAAAAGGAAAGTTGTGCTTGACCAACCTGATAGCCTTTTATGAGGGCATAACCAGGTGGATAGATCATGGCACAGTGGTGGATGTGGTCTATCTTGACTTCAGTATGGCACTTGTTGGAGAGCAGTGTAGGATAAAGGGACCTGGGGGTCCTGGTGGACAGCAGGATCACCATGAGCCAGCAATGTGCTCTTGTGGCCAAGAGGGCCAACAGCATCGTGGGATGGATCAGAACAGGGGTGGTTAGCAGATCAAGAGTGGTTTTTCTCCCCCTCTACTCTGCCCTGGTGAGACCACATCTGGAGTATTGTGTCCAGTTCTGGGCTCCTCAGTTAAAAAGGAATGCGGAGCTGCTGGAGGGAGTCCAGTGTAGGGCAACAAGGATGATGAAGGAAGTGGAGTGCCTCCATTATGAGGAGAGACTGAGGGAGCTGGTTTCTTTAGCTTGGAGAAGAGGAGACTGAGGGGTGACCTCATTAATAAATATGTGAAGGGTGGGTGTCAGGAGGGCAGAGCCAGGCTCTTCTCAGTGTCATCTAGTGATAGGAAGAGGGCCAATGGGTGTGAGCTGGAACATAGAAGGTTCCACATCAACCTGAGGAGGAACTTCTTCCCAGTGAGGGTGACGGAGTACTGGAACAGGTTGCACAGGGAGGTTGTGGAGTCTCCTTCACTGGAGATGTTCAAGACCCACCTGAATGTGTTCCTGTGTGACTGGATCTAGGTGATCCTGCTGTGGCAGGGGGATTGGACTAGATGATTTTTTGAGGTCCCTTCTAATCCCTAATGATTCTATGATCCTATGGTTTTGCTTTGTTCTGCCAAGTGACAAATAATGGTTATCTGTTTTTACTACCTCCACACTGAGGATACCAAAATTCCCCAAAGCATGCTTTTATCTTCAATGTATGTGTTATTCCCATCACCAAAACATGCCAATTCAATTAATTGATGGAGATTTCTTCAAATATGATGCAGTACTTTATTTATTGATTAGGTTTCTCTCACACAAAAGCTCTTCATGGTTTTTGCTGCTTAATTTGAGCACTGGGTACACAAAAACCTGAAAAGTTTTTGGGCCATCTCTTCTGAGAACTAGATTGACCAAGAGAAGTTTTTGGCCTCATTGCTAGATGTCAGCATTAGAAGTTCTGTGACTTTAAGCACTACTGTTTGGGATAGAATAAAAACACTGAAAAGGCTGTGGGTTTTTTTCTGGAAGGTTTAAACATAATCATGTTTTCCTCTGAGACTTTGGCTGGCTGCAAAGAAGAGTTGAGGTATACTTTTGTTCTATCCCATTCCTGCTATGCAGGGAAGGACACTCTAGCTGTGCTTGGAATCAGCACTGAAGAGAGCACTGGAAAGTGTTCAGAAGAGCCAAAGGGAACAGCACAGCTCGTCTGGTGAAGGACACCACACACAGTTGCTGAGAGAAGGGCTGTTTGCTGAACCCTTTTATCTGGTTCCAAGCGCCTGCTTTAAAGCAGTAAACAAGAATACCATGTGTGCTTCACTTCCCACCAAGTGTTACTCGTGTCACCCATCTTGAATTTTGCAAGGTTTACTGATGTCCCTGAGCTCTAGATGCAGGAACACAAACACAGACACGTCTCTTACCTCATATGAACCACATTGTACCCCTCTGTGATGTTCAAGCTCATTCAGAGAAGACAATCACATCATAAATTCCCATATACCATGGCAGCAGTTTCTTGATCTCGTTTAAATTACAGAGTCACTTCCTGTTTTGATAGAAAACTGGAATGGAGGTTATTCTGGAGGTGGATTGGTCTGGTTTAGCTTGTTAAAACCACAGCTTTGAGAGTGGGCTGCTCAAACCCCCTTCCAGGCAGCTCCAGTTGACTGCAAAGTACTGTCGGCCCAAGTTCTGTCTTCCTTTTGCCTGTCCCACTTAGGCTTGACCCCAGTGCCTGTCCCAGGACCAAGCTCTATGTGTTCTAGTAATATTTGTATTTACACTGTACGGTAAAGGGTCATGAATTCAGAATTGGACAATGGATGGGAAAATTGGCCAGGCTGTCATCATTAGTCATAGGATGAGTACGTAAGACAGTAGATTCAGTTCAGGACAAAACAGGATACTGAGTGACTACACAAAAACATTATGTCTACTGTCTGTCAAGCAGCAAATCTAGCCCTAAAAATTGGAATGGAAATCTACTAGTCCAAGCTCAAAATCCACGGAAACAGTCTTATAATTGAGTGATGAGCATTTTTCTTTAGTATGCTGAATTAAGAAATATATCCTGTGCCAGTAAGTGGAATATTGAAGGTTGAAATACAAATTTGGAACCTGTCTGAGCCTTTTTAGAAGATTAGGGCTGATGGAAATGGTGCTTTGTGTTTATCCAGGGATAAGAAAATACAAGAGATATTTCAACATCATAGTTACTTTGTCACAGATTATTTACAGATATAAACTGTGGGATCTCTAGTGCTGTTTTCATCATTGCTGGGATGTAGTGAAATCCATCAGTGCTTTAACACAAAGAGAATTACTGCAGAACTTATTGGCTTCAGTTCATCCCTACCAGACTTGCACTCTGTAGCTTAAATTTTTGGTCCACACCTTCAGTAGCATTTGAGGGTCTCAGATCATCATGTAATGAGGACAGTTCCTTTCACAGAGTTGTGGTCGTCTCACCAGTTATTCACAAACAGGATTCTCAGCCCCACATATCATACACCTGTAGATGCAAATTATATATTTATGTATCTAGACCAGCAATCAACATCCTCTTAAAAAATAAATTAAAACTCCAGCTGGGAGGGCAAGAAGGGAAGCAGAATTAATTGAATAATTTTATTTCAATCATGTTGTATTTTTTCTCTAGCTCAGACAGGGTCATGGTTTAGGGGTGAACTTGTAAAGTAAGATTGATGGTTGGACTCGATGATCCAAAGGGTCTTTTCTGACCTGAATGATTCTATGATTCTATGATTCTAGTTTTTCACCCATGGTTACCTTAGAGAATATGGTAACCCTTGTTCACCCCAAAGAAATATCACTTTCCAGATTCATTCTTGAAAATCATATTCTGCTTTGCAGCATGATCATGGAAAAGAGGAGAGCACCATCTCTCTAACAAGGGCTTGTAGATGGCTTCACATAACATCACATCATTTATAGGACACGAAGGCAGAAATTAGTTCAAGAAGTGATGTTGTATATGGGTGTGGTGTCACAATGCCACAGGCTAGAGTTAGTCACTGATGTAAAGCTGCATATGCTAATCCAGGATTACTGACCTGGGAAATAAAGGATGAGCTCTGTAACATGACCAGCTAGGTGGAAACAATGCAGTGAGGACTGAAGGGGAATAAGAGGTGAAGTGTTTCAGCTTATCCTATAGAGAACAAATGTGTTTGAATACACTATTGACACTGTGTCATGTGAAAGTTTAATGTCTGGGGGGTGCCAGCTCTGTACAACTCTGTGACTCACTGTAATCAAGCCACAAGCCATGAATATGCGAAGGATCTTGGAAAAGTTTCTTGGCATCTCCAATGGATGTGTTGCAAAGCAATGACCCATTTTTCAGTCACTGGTTTGTGTTTGATAACCATGAAGCCCTACAGAGGAAAAGAAATGAGGTTGCTTGAGCTGAAAGAAATGGCTGTGTGAACCAAACCATTGCAAGGTTTTATATCCTGATTGCTTCTCTCTGAAAAACTCTGCCAAGTCTAAAATAATTTCCATGATAGCATGCATTGCTGATGCAAACCAGATAGAAAATGCAGTGCTTCTTTTCAGCTTGCAGCTACAACACATCCAATTCCTTACAGGATGTAACTAGAGCCAGTTCATCAGTGGAGAAAAGTGCCTGTCTGGGCTTCTTCCTGTCAGCACCCAAGGCCGAGATAAGTTTTCTAAGGAACCATTCGGTACAACCACTTTGAAACGACTCGTGAGCTGACGGATTTCACCTGCAACAGATCTGAGTAAATTCTTCACTAGCTGTTCTTAATTTTTTTTGCCTATTCTTAATATGCCTTTAGTGGCATCTCTTGACTCTTGTTGGCAGGAGTGGAGATATTTTCCATCTGCTCAAATGTGCTTTGGCCATGGCAAACAGTTCAGACAATTCCCAAGCAACGGACACAGAGAGCCAACAAGTAATAATTTGCTGCCTCCTCATGCAACTCTGGTGCCGGCAGAGGACAACATGTTCGGGTGGGTTGCTGGCACTGAAGTGAAGACAACATCTCTCCAGACTGCTTCCAGCAGAAATGGAGTTATCAAAGTATTAATGATGAGATCAGAAGATATTTGGCTTTTGCTTAAATGAGAGGATTGTGTTTTCTGTGTGTGGTGTCTCAGCACATATTCCTGGGGAAGTATAGCATAGGCTGAAAATGAAGGGAGATAGATAAACCTGCTCCTTACTCTAGTCTTCTGGCTATAGACTTTGTTTATGAAGGGAAACACTGTTTGGATTGTGGTCCCAGTAGGTGATCCCTAGACAAACCTGTCACTGTTGGTCGCCGAGTGAGGATCTGCTGGTAAAGATGCCTGTGCTGTTAAGAATTGTGTTTGCATGTGAGTTTAGGTGGAGAACTGCATTTGGAAGGAGTGACTGTCTCTCCAGAAGAAGTTATTGCAGTGTCCATTTGTGTAGCAGTGTCTCACCTTAAGTCTCTGCCACTCATTGTGTATTTACTTTATATTTTGCAAAACTTTCCAGTGGAGTCACACAATATGCTTGCCCCCCCCCATAGCACGAAAGCCTGACATCGTACTGCTTTTCCCTGGAGCAGAGTAGGACATTCATTTTTAATTGCTGACCACTGTATCAGAAATCCTATTTCCCAGAGTTTAATTGTTTTGCATGATGCTTAATTCATGGCTTCCCTACAGAAATCAGCTGTTAACTTTTTTTAAAAATTAATGTACTATTTAGTATTTATTTATTATTTAACAATAACATTTTTAATTGTACAGGATTACATAATTTATTTATATTTTCATTCTAAAATTCCATGTCTCATTGCTTGCTCTCTCTCCCTCACCCTCCTTTCTTTTCCTTGCAATCACAAAGAGCAACAAGAGCTATAGAAATGCTACTGTAAAGGTTTTAACAACATGTTTTTGAGACAGGATGGTACTTATGCAGGACAACATTAAAGACACATTTCAGTCCTCCTGAAAACTCTAAGCCAGTGCTGGACAACGATTTGAATTCAGGCCTTCATGAATACACTTTTCTTTCTGAACTTTCTTCCAAGTCCTTGTGAATGAGTTGCCTTGTGGAAAAGTTTGGTGGGATGGCAAATCTCAAGCCAAACTTGCAGAGGATTTGTTAGAACCAAGAACTCAGAGTTCAGAGTTTCTGCCAGAGACCTGATGTGACGAGTGATATTCAGCCAGCCAGACACTGTGCCATCCAGAAAGTGTCTAGCTGAATTTCACACACAGCAAAGTGCTCTTGGAAACGTTCCAGGACAATAATTATTGGATGCCAGAGAGCTGCAAATAAGTGCTAAGGAATGACGAAGCAGAGCATTTGCACAAATAACATCCTGCTTTGGGCTGCCCAGAGTTCCCTCTCCGCTTTGGCTGCCATGGCAAATTCTCCATCTTCTCTTTCCAGCTACTAACTGATGCAGAGCAAGATGAAAGGGTTGGGTGCTGGGAGATATTTTGTAGTATGCACCAAGTGCTAAAGCTCCTTCCAGACCCAGCCACTAGGCAGAGGCTTTAGGAGTCCCCAGACATCTCTCATCAGACCAGAGCTTTCCCATGATGATCAAGGCTGCATCTCAAATTCAGCAGCCCAAATGGCAATGCTGAGCATCAGAGCCAAGGTCTGGCTGCAGAGACGCCAGACATGAGTAGCAGCACAGGGGGTGCATTTGCAAGTTCCCTATTAGCAGTGCATTCCCTACATATTTGGGTAGGAGACATTAATATGTATCAGAATACTTGCAAAAACTCAACTTTTTTTAGTGGTTTCTTTTTTTTTGTGGGGAAAGTAAACAGTGAAATAAGCACAGAAAGGTGAAAAATAAGACAACACTTGAGTTTGGGGCTGTCATGGCTGTCAGATCAGTGTTTGGTCTAACATCAGTCTGGAAAAGCACTGGAACACAGATTTCCTTTTTTTCAAGTGTAAAGGAAAATCCAACCAAGTCAGGATTGAAAAACGCTGCTGCACCTGAGCCTGCCTTGCAGCTCCATTTCATTTGATGGAAGCCTGACCCCTAAAGCAAATCTCCCCATTTTCTTTCTTTTCCAAGGCAAGTAGTAAGCTCAAGAAAGCAAACCATTGTGTCTTTCCCTGTAATCACTAAAATTCTCCTGAGGCTGATCCCTTGCCCTTCAGGCTCCTTAATTTAAGAACTATCACCTCTGCTATCGTCCCTCCCACAGGAGCACATAGCTGTCTCACTGCTTCAGTTGAGTGCTTTCATGTCAGTGCATCATTGAGGGAGGAAGTGCTACAGCTGGGTAAAAATCAGTTTACAGTGGAAGAATCACAAAGCTTTTAATGATGAAACTGGGGGGGGGGGAATAGTTCTAAAGCTTTTTGCTGAGTGTGTTTAGTTTAAAAACAAAATTTCTATCAGATCCTGAGGGAGCAGAGCAGCACTTCCTGTCCTAATTTTTAACACAACACTTGGCAGAGTTCAAGAGTGGATGGTTAATGAAATTACAGGAAAATTCTAATCGAGTAGGAAACAGGAAAAAACCCAACCACATCAAAACACTTGGTCATTTCTAAGACACACGATATCTGATACAGCTTCTGTTCTTTCAAGAAGTACTTAAAAGCATTTTTGACTACTTTCCTCTGCAAACTATTTCATTGAGCATATATCAAAAAAACCTATCTTCTCTCTTTCACTTTCTTCCTTCTTTCTTTCTTCTACCACAATGTAAGTTCTAATGCAAAAGATAGAGGAAAAAATCTGTATAGCACAAGTGGGTCTCACTTCAACCAGATATTGCCATAAGTAATTGTGCTTTTCTCTGTTCTTGTTTCAGACATACTGATGTTAGCGAATAAATTAACCAACGAACATAGTGCTTCCCTGCCAACTGAGAGCTGATCCTTGAAGTTTAGTGCAATTACACTTCACGTATTTCACTTGGATCTCAAACCACGGTGTGCAGAAAAATTGATACTGCTGAGGAGCCAGATTTCTTGTCAAGAAAGTCTCACGATTTCTTTGCTCCAAGGAAATTTGAATGAAGAAACATTCAGTTTGGACGTTTGCGTATTCTACTTGGGAGAAGTTAAAAATGGGTTGAGGAGCACAGAAGGAGCTAGAAACTACTAAAAAGAAGAATTAACATTTTTTACTCAAAGTGTAAGTTTATACATTTTTCCATGGGACTTTTTAAGAGTTATCTGCCCATCCACTTTGGGAGATTTCTTCTGGAGTTCACACATGAAACACTCTCAAATCTTTTTAGCCAGCACAGAAGAGGGATTTTCTTCTGGTTGAATAGTCTAGATCTGCCTACACTTTCCAGTGGACTGCTTTGGCAACTACTGACGTGGTTTCTAATGATGGAGCACATGTGCAACGCTGATTTACTTCTCAACTGGACCTCACTGAGGTGCTGACACAGGTTTTGGATGTGCCATTGCTTTCAAGGCATCAGGTTCATGCCACTTCGTTTTTAAGCAGTTGCTGAGACAGCAAAGGAGGGAGCTTCACTGCCCTAGACTGTCTTCTATAGCAAAAAAGGTGAGCAGGGTATCACCAGAACATGAAGTGCCCTGTGGTGCCCTCAATTGACTTGCTTCCTCATTCAGATGCCTCCATTGGATACAAATTCATGCTTGGAGCATCAGCCTAGTCATGTGCGCCCACAAAGGGACCTGGCATCACAAACTCAGTTCAGCAGCCCAGTTCAGAGGCTTTTGGAACTGTGCATGTGGTCCCTGTGGAGTTCTGTGGGTAACGGTTGTTTTGCTGTGAGCAATGGGAATGGGAACAGTGCCATGTAGCAAAATGCTGCAGAGCAGACCAGGACCCAGCTGACAATTCATGGTCCAAGAAAAGGCTAGTGTTCCTTGCATGAGCTGTCTGTGGTGGCCACTCTCATCTTCTTCTACCTGTAGCAGGTAAGTAAATACCAAAATGTGCCTTCAATACCCACAGTCTGCATCAGTTGCGCTTAGAGTTATACAGTTATTCAATTATTGTGTGCATTTGTACTCAGACTATTAGAAATCTATTACTTCCCTGAGGCCACAGGAAATGGTTTTACAATGTGGAGCTTTTCTACAGGGAATTGAGAGACAAAAAATATGAAAGGAATGTACTTGCTTTGCACAGATCAATGTAGTCCAATAACTGGGAAGATGAACGAAGCTTAAAACATTACAAATGTGATTGGAGAAAAGCTTAACATGACATTGAGCAATTATTGCTAGAAAACTCTCTTAAGCCACCTTAAGAAAAAAACCCCACAAACTAGTAAGAGTCCAACAGTAAATTGTAAAAGAGAAATGAGAATGTTTGCACTTGGAACTAAAACCTAAGTAATGCAATTGCACTGTAGTGAGGCAAACTTCAAATATGGCACTTTCCTTTTCAATGCCATAGAGAGGTGTAGGTGAGAAGTCTTGGGAAGGGAGGTACCAAGAGCTTTTGAAAATTATTTCTCCACTAAAACTTTCATAAAGATTTTTCCTTCCTCAGTAACTTTGTTTCTCTGTCAGATTAAAAACACAATTCCTAGCCAGAAAATAACTATTTGGGAAGGGAATAACGAAGAAAAGAGAAAGAAAGCAATCTTTTAAACAAGACACAAAAATAGTCATTAAAGTTCTGCCAAGATCAGAAGTCGGTGCTGGGTTGAACTGCAGCACAAACATTATCCAGTGAGCAATGAGGTTTCCTACATTTTCAGGGTAATGAGTTAATATTTCATCCCAGCACAGACAGGCATGATGTATATGTTAGTGAGCCTTCCCATTCTTTTTTCAAGAATTCATATTAAGCTGAAAATAAATACTAATGAAGAGAAATGTTTCCCTTTCTGAAGCACTGAGCTACTTATAGGAATAATTTGGCAGGGGGCGGAGTAGGAAGGGAGTTTATATCTCAGACTCCTGTCACTATAGCACTTGAACAGATGGAAGCTCAGACACTTATGATTAAATCACCAAAATGAGCGGACATCACTGAAAGGGTGGTCACTCACTCATTTGCTCAATTCCAAGTGTAAAAGATTAGCAATGGTTAATGATGGATGTGGATTTCCTGTAAAGGAGCAAAAGCAGCCCAGTACCTCAGGATTGCATTCCCACATCACATGCATTCATGGCCAGGGAGCAATGATTCTTCATCTCCATTTGGGATACATTCAGGATCCATCCAGTATCCAGTACACTTGAGCTCCCTCATTCACCACAGGTTGTGCACACACAGCCTTTCTTTCTGTAGCTACCTAACACAGAGTTTTGCGAGGCAAGGGTTCCTTTAGATTTCTCCAAATACTACTGGTATAAGAGACCTTCAGCAATGGGACCCCAAACACATTCATATGCTCAGCCTAGAAATCATGTTACTGGGTTTGGAACACATCAGTAGCTGCATAAATCCACGTGGAATCTAAAACTGTTGGTTTCAGGTCACATCTTAGAGTGGAGTCTGAAACTCACAGTCTGAAAGTGTCCAGTTCTCTTTGCTATTAATTAATGCCAGTTATTTCAGATCTTGTCTGACTGGATCACACCTCCACTGTCCCTGGGTGAGGAAGAATGCAGATGCTTTGCAAAGCACAAAAAAACCTGTTAAAAAAATAAAAGCAGTCAAATCAATAAATATTATCCACTCATCAGATCTTCAGTCAGTTTCTCAGTTCTCCATTTCTAGTTAATTGCCATCTGGTGCAGCCCCTTCTCTCCCAGGGCAACAGGGAATATTCCTCTGGAGCAGGCACACACAGCAGTGCTACTTGTAACCTAACTGCTGCTGACTGGTGATCCTAGGGAGCCTCATTGTTTGAGGCAAATCATCTCCTCAGGGACTGCATGATTTAGTCCCTTCATTCCCTGATTTATTTGGGTTGCAAGATTTTTTTATAGGGGATAAAAAAAGCTTCTTGTCATTTATAATGGATCTCACTTAAGTAAACGGTCATCTGCTGGCATAATGTGGCTGTGGCTTATCAAATAATAAACCCCTGCCACTCTGAATTGCTGAGAATGGGACCAATCCAGCTAACATTTGTTCCTCTGTGCACTGTGTCATCCATGAAATACGCAGTGGTTTGTGTGTGTGTGTAGGAGTCACGGCTGTTGGCAGGAAAGAACCTCAGTGTGCCATAGGGAAGCTGCAGAGACAAGTGAGTGTGGTTTCTCATATTCTGGTCCTTAATACACTACCCAATTTTAAGTGCTACCTAATGTTCATTAGGGACCATCAGAAAGCCATATGACCTAACAAATGTAACGTGTAGCTCGGCACATTGGCAGAATGACTCCTTGTTAATCCTGTCTCCTATTCCACCCTCTGCCTAGTGGAGAAGATAGTGAGTTGGCTGGTTTTGCCACACTGAAGAGATGACAGACTCGATAACTTTAGTGTGGAGCATTTCCGGAGCTTAACTATGGATGGCACAAGCTTTCTCAGGAGAGAAAAAAATTGGCACAGATTTTCACATGCATCAGCGGGTTGCAAAATGTGATGATTAGCCACTTGTATATTTGACTTGGGACAGTTGGGACTTGGGAGATCTCAATCTATTTTTCATTCCTGCTGTGTTTTCCCTGTGTGACCTTCACGTGCCCTTTAATATCTCTGTCCTTGAATTCTCCTGCTTTCTCTCTAGTGTAAGAAGTGGGTCTTGCTACACAAGTGTTTATACAGAGAAGATCTGATCTTGCTCAAAACTTTTCAGAGCATTTCAAAACGTTGTGACATCCCAGGCTTTTTATGGTTACTAGTATTTCCTCAGTGGAGATCATGTTACTCATTTGATATATTTTCCTTGTTTTTGACAACTACTGAATAAGATTTGTGTTATGAATTGTGGAATGTTCAGAAAATTCAGATATTTCAAGACTGATGCTTGCTTGGACATCTAGAGTTGATAAAAGCAGGTTTTTTAATGACCTGGGTGGGAGCGGGACCATCCATCAGTGTTGGACATGTCTGTAGATGGTGCTGGACATGTCTGTCCATGGTGCTGGATATGGCTTCCTCCCATAGCAAGACTTGCCCTGTAGCCCTCCTGTCATCACGCCCTCCTAGCCAATGGCAAGTATAGTGTTTCTTTCCGTAGCTTAAGGTGATGGAATGCCCATAACATTTTTCTATGATAATTTGTAAAATTCAATTTTCAGATGCATTGGTGAATTTGAAATAACTTAGTTATTTCTGCCATTATTCTTGGCATACTAAATGAAAAGCTGTTCTAACTTGGAACGATTCTTGCTCTGCTGAAACCACTGTCCTCTCATCTGTTACCATGCCCAGGACTTGAATGTGTGCTCTCCACAGCCACCAGGAGTCAATGGGACTGCACCTTTCACACTGCTGCATCTCCTCAGCAGAAGCACAGATGAGTAAGTTTGAGGAAATGGCTTTTTTGAAACATAGCCCACAGAAGGGAGTGAAAATGACATCAGCAACAGTAAACTACTGTTGCAAATAGCAGCAACCAAGTCTTAAAGCAAAGGTTGACTGTGTCTGCGTAGAGGCAATACTTAGTGTCTGTGTGATATACAAGGCAGCTTATCTCTTTGAGAGCAGGAGACTATAAAAATACAATTGCCAGAACGAAAGAAAATTGAAGCTGATTGCCATAGCAACAAAAGAATTACATTGATGAAACAGAAGAACATAAAATCCTTGTATGCTACATTAAGGACAAAGCAATCAAAAGTAAACAAGAGTGGATTGGAATTTGCTTGGCTAAAGTTGGAAATGACAAACGTTTCCAGCTGATGGAAGCAGAAATGAGCCCAAAAGAAATCAAGGGGTGCTAGCCCTATGGAGCTGGAAATTTATCCCTCATTTCCTCTGGGAGCAGGATCTGGGACTGCTGGCATGGGCTTTTCCCAGGCTCTGAAGGCTGCTGGTAGAAGCAAATTTCTGATCAGATGTTCGATAACATCAAATAGTTTCATTTGAGCTTTCGCACAGATCTCCATTACTTTCTTCCTGAGACTGGTTTCTGTCTTCTGTTGAAATTCTCCTTAGCAGCTGGGCAAAACAAGCTGCTGCTGTAAAAAGATTTTGCAGCTGCATCTCTTGAAGCATCTTGCTCAGACCAGCACCTACCTGTCCGTGAAAATATAAATATCCCCTCCTCTATGGTGATTCACTTCAGCCCTTTCAGATCTGCATGGCAGGAGAACACTGCAGATGCTGCAGCAGAGCCTGCAGCTTTCCAGAGTACACCGATGAAATGACAGTTTCAAACCTATACATAAATCTGCCAGTTTTCTGATGTGAGGGGTGAGGGGGCTTGAAGACTCAGACATCAGCATCTTCTGCAGCATCACAATTGTAGTGACAGATGCAGCACAGCACTGCGCTTCCTTGTGAAGCACAAACCTTCCTCCACAAACCTTACTGGGGATGGTTTCTTGTGTAGCTATGGGCTACTCTCACCTGGTGGATCATGCCCACAGCCAGTTGCCTGGGTGAATTTATCTGTATCATAAGCAGAACAAACTTCAGTGGTGTTTTGCCAGCAAAGGAGGATGCTTCTTTGGGAACCCTTGTCCACTTGAGCTTAAGTGCAGCTATTGTGGCTCTTTGGAGAAGGGGCTTCTGTAGTCCATGGCTTGGTCTGGAAGACTAAAAAACATTCGTATGTATTAAATGAAAGATATTTCTTGACTTCAGCTATAATTAAAGCCTTAGTATTCCTTATAATAACAAAGCCTTGAAGTCAGTCCAAATGTGGTAGTTAAGCGCAATGAAAGTATTACAAGTGGTGGACTGACATGTCCTTAAGATCCAAGAACATTTAATCCACTACATCTTAGACTGCAATAATGACCAAACCTTTCAAAGTTACCACAAAAATTTCTTAAGACTAAAATAAAGTTGACAGTTCCTTTAATTAAACTCATCTTCCTTTCAAAGGAAGTGACAGAAAGAGTTAAGGAAGATTAATTAAGACTTAAATGCGCAGAAATGACTCAAGGCATATTTGAGAAAGACTTAAATTAGTCTTTCGTTTGGACATGGGAGATTCCATTAACAATAATGAAAGACAGATCTTAAAGCCTTCACTCTGCTTGGAGACTGTTTCTCGAGTTCTAACCATCTCTCAGATCTTAAGGCAATCCTGATTGTTGTTTCTTTAATATTCTTTCATCCCTTCTTTCATCCTCCGCTGGGCAGCCTGTTCCAGTCCTCCCGTCATCCTCATCATGAAGAAGTTAAATCTCATTCTCCATCTGGTAAAACAAAAGACATTCATACAGATCTGGACTCTCTGGTGCTCCCTAAAAACGTGGTCCTTAGTAGATATCTGCATTGTGCAGCAGCACCAGGTCCTGCATAGAGGTGCCGTTAAGCCAAGAGCAGAAAAACAGCAAACCATTCTTCTGGTTTGCACGGAAGGTTTGCCATGCGCAGATGGGCATGAAAGTCATCCTGGTCACCATGGTAATAAGATAATCAAAACCAACCCTTGAATTTTTAACTCTGGATGATGAATGGCGGAGACAGAAAGTGTGAAGGCACAGGCAGAGAAAGAAAGGGTTGAATGGGAAAAGCCATCTCTGAAGGAGAGTAAAGCTGCATCTACAGAGCACAGGCAGAGTCTCAGATGCTTCCTACCCCCAAGATGAGGAAAAAGAAATAGTTTCTTTAAGAGATTCCTGCTGATGCAGGTGGGTAGTAAAGTTGGGAGCTTCACCCAGCCCAGGTTCTCATGCCTGACAAATGTGTGAACTCATGCCCAGGGCACCTACAGTGGGGTTTCCTTTTTCTCTCCAGGGTGGTCCTCAGGTTTCTGACATTGTTGTCTTCACCTCTGCAGACCCTTTTCTCATGATGTCTCTCTTAAACCCACCTTACTGTAGTGTAAGCCCATCATTTATGGTTGTCTAGTGTGGGTATTAGGAGGGGACTACTCTCTGTCTCTTTAAAGGACAACTGCTCCTATGAAATGCCTGTCTATTTTCTCTTCCTCAGGTGAAAACTCAGCTCATTCAGTCTTTCCATAGGGTCATGTTGTGTAGACCTTTCATCGCTGTTGTCATTCTCATTTATTTTCCATTACTCACAAGAAATGCATCCTCCTTTCCAGACTTACTCTTGCAATAGGAGGGCTCCTCTGGCATTTGTCTTCTTTACATCATATCTTCTGGCTCCCATTGATTTTGTAATTTTTTTTTATCTCCATGAAACCAGACTGTAAAAAACAGGGGGGCTGGGGGAGGAATTAACTTTTATTCAGTTTTGTTGGGGTTGTAAATTGAATCCATCCATTTCTCTAAGCAGGAAAACAAACAAAATGCCAATACTCTGGGGAGCACACGTAGCAAAACTATGCAACGAGAAAATCTGTAAACTGAGTTTCTCTCTGTGGGTGGCTAAATGGCTGTTCAAAGCCATTTAGCATCACATACACAGTTGAAGAAACAGGATAATAAAAGAAAAAAAACCCTGCATCTTCCTATTAAGGAAGCCCTTTGTTTTATCCGAATGTGCTGGATTGCTGATTTAGGATTGCAGGGCTGAAGCTCTTTATGAAAGGGAATAGAGTTTCATTTGGGCTTGTAATTGCATTAACACGCGCTCGTGAATACACACTCAAGGCAGTGCTGCGTGTCCCTTGAATTGCTGCTCCTGTTGGCCAGAGTCCAAATACAATTTGGGCACTGAAAGGAGACAAATGGGTGCCATTTTCATGGTTAATGATCACAGGCATTAGCAGACATGGCAGCAGGAGTGGGAAAGAAAAGATGATGGAAAACTTGCTCAGGAAATAAAACTCCATTGCCCTCCTTTCTGCACAGCAAGCTGGAGTGATGCTGCACTTGTCCTTCTGTTTCTGTTTGGGAACCTGTGTTCTTTTTATTGCAGCCATTCCTAAATTTCAGCAACAGACATACTGCAGGTGTCTGCAAAAGCCTAGAGGTGTCCTAGGGTTTGCTGGGTTTTTAATACCTCGGGTAGGGGTAGCATCAGGTCACAGCAGTAGAAAGGGATCATTTACTCTGCTAAATTCCATCCTGTCTTAATTTCTCTCTCCTACTAAATCCCAGGCCAGTTAGTTGAAAACCAACTTAGATATCACTGCAGTAAGCTGCTGTGACAGCGGGGTGAATAGACATGCATGCCCTTTATCTTGCAATGCTTAGAGCCAGGAGACCTTCCCACACAATTTGGCAGCATTTCCAGGTCCCACAAGAAGACACAGACAGAGGTGCAGCTGGGATTTGCACTTTAGGCAGCTTACAGATGACTCTGCCATGAAACGTCCCCAGGACAGAAGCCACAATCTGCCTTGTAGCTGGATAAACCAAGAAGAAGAAATTAGGATTTTTTGCTTCATTGATGTCCTGGCTAATCATGATGGGGCTGAGACTTGTGTGTTCTGCTTCACTTTTTAACCCCTCGATGCTAAGTCTGGGAGAGTAAGTACAAGGCAGAGCACTAGAGCCAAGGAACACTTTACCTTAAGCTGTGACAGACACTTTGGGAATTTAAACTGATTTAGACTCAGACAGGAAAAAAAACCCACCCAAAATTGATAAAAGCCTTCAAATAGTGAAGTTCTCATACATAATCTAGTTAAAAATAAAGCACTTCTAATCCAGCTTCCAGGACCCAGCCACAGCTGCACTCTGCTTTTAAGCCTGGACCACTGTAGTGCCCAGCTGCGGCTATGGACCTGTTGGCCATGCTACCCTGGTGTTACCATTGCTTTGCTATTAACCTCTTCCCTAAAGGGAAGAGCTTGGTTCCAAAGTAGTTTGTGATCAAATAGCAGCAGTAGGCTCAAGTCTGTGATTGCATAGATTGCCGTTGGTGGTTTAGAGCTGTCTGGGTTGATGCAGCCTTCTTCCTGAGGGAGCAGCCAATACATGTGTTCCAGTTAAAACATACCCACACTGGCTCCATTTGGTTTGGCTTTTACATTACACAGGTCTTTGATATTTACTCTAGACCAAAACAAACCCTCCAGAGTTGTCATGAGAACCATCCTCCAGCCAACTCAACATACCCCATCCTACACCTGTGGGTTTAGTATTCATGCTCCTCTTCAGCATCTCAGGAATTCCCTTTTGGAGCCTGAAATAGAAATCAAATCCCCACACAATGTTGGAAGACTGCCATTTGAAAAAAAATACTTTTAAAGGTTAGGAGGAAGGAATCAGGAAGGATGCTGTGTTTGGGTTGGAAATAAAAGTGATGTGCCTATTTGTTGACAATCCTTTGTGCCTACAAGCACCATTGCAGAAACTGGCAATACAACCTGTTTAAATTTAAACACTATAGATCAAGTTTACACCTGCACACAAGGTGTAAAAGCAATGAGCCAACCAACCTAAAATTAATCTGTGTGGGAATGTGAGATACTGTAGGTGTACTGGGTAATGGATTCTAGCTCTTTAGTGCAGCAGACTGGAAAAGGCAGGGGGTGCCCTCAATTTGTCTTCACTCCCTTACCACGTTGCAGAGAAGCAACAATTTTCTTTTACATAAATTAAGGGGACAAACACATCTTCTGTGATGCTTCTAGCTTGCCAGTGATCTTGGGATTGTGGAAAGGATTTGAAAAACAGAGGAAGCTAAACTGACAGAGGAGCTAATTAGGGGTTGGCAATGGATGACGGGGCTCTGGGAGTCTTCTGCTGCCTCAGGAAATCCCAGGATTTCTAAATGCTACTCAGACCCCCAAATCTTCTGAATGAGTCAGCTGTATGCACACTACAATGTTACAGCAGAGTTGAACAGAACGTCTGGTATTCTGAGGCTCTGATGATTGAGGTGCATTTTAGATTTAGTCTCTGGGTACAAACTAAAAAACAGTGGCAGTCACCTTCACCTCCTCTTTTCCTCTACTCTTCTCCTCCTCTTCTTTTTTCTCCAGGACAACTGCCTTTGGCTCCATCTCTCCAGCTAAACATCACAACCACCATCATTGCTGCTTCTGTTGGTGAGACCTTCCAGGAACCTCACCAATACACTCAGCTGACCCTGGCCACATCCTCCCTGCAGGGAGCCCACAGAGACCACTTTGGCCTCTGCTTCTTGTAGGGCTGCACTGTAGACATGTGAGACCCACAAACATCTGGACTCAGTCTTTTCTTCACACACACAGCTGCTTAGTGTAAAGCTCTGCAGTTCCCTTATTTAGATTTTAGTCCCTAAAGGGTTGCAGAAATCTCCATTCTCACAGGCCTCTTGCAGCTTCCTCTCTTCATGGAGATACTCTCACAAAGTCGTGCTTTTCTGCGCACTCAGCAGTGTTGTGCTTGACCTTGGAGAAGCCAAGGGGGTAATTCCATCAGCCTGTAGGAGAGCTCAAAGCGTATATAAAGGCCTGATCGCACAGGGATGGGGAAACAAGAACACGATGGCTCTTGTTCCCAGAGCTAAACCTATAGCCACCCTTCCCCACAAAGGTATTTTATGCTCTGCAGAAAGTAAATGGTCACTTTGTGGACGATGACACAAACTTGACATATCATTGAGCACAGCTCAAAGGAGAAACTCAGGACTGAGACAACATCTGCCTTTCAGGGAAGTTCTTCCTGCTTTGTGGCATTGTTCTGGATGGGTTTATATAGTCAGACAGGCCAAAGGATTTGCAAATTCTCACAGTTGGGTGAGCCATGAGTGGCTTGAACCTAATGAAGACACCACCACACATATCCTTTCCTGCTCAGAACTGGCACAGCATCATTTGTTTTTTCTTGTTCTAGTACAGGAAAGTGAGACCCATGCTGACGTGCTGTGACACAGAGACTATGGCTCCTCACTCAGGCTCTGGTATGACCTGGGCAGAAGCCACATACCAGGTTTAGTCCTCCCTCCCTCCTTCCTATCAGCTTTTCATTTTCATAGGAGATTTGACAAGCAATTTATTAACTCCACAAGCCTTCGCACAGTCAAGACTAAATTTAGAATTAATATTCATGGACATAAAAGCTAACAGAGTGTCTCCATTACCTCTTGAAATAAGGGTTCCATTAAGAACCAGTGAGGAGACTGCTTCCAGAGGTGCCACCTGCTCATAGGCACACACAATCTTTCATTTCCAGTTATCCTCAGAGATCTCATTTGTTTCTCCAAACCATGGGTTGGTTCAAACATGAAAACTTGTGACCACTCATTCTTTCACCAATTCCAGTAACTCTTTGGATCATATTCTTTTTGGAAATGTGACTTCTTTATTCAGTACATCTGTCTTTTGTGGCTTGAAATTCTCCCTGAGAGTCCCCAGGCTGGTGGAAACCTAGGCAAAATGTATCCCTTGATGTCTAAAGAGCATGATTTATTGCTAAACTGAATAATAGCCACAGTATTTATTTGTGGAGTTGCTGTGCCACTGCTACCTTTTCCTAAGTTATTACTCTGTAAAGCTCTTTGGGATACCTGGAATCTGAAAGGTGGTATATTAAACTGAATTCCATTATACTTTCTATTGCTGTCATCAACTTTCCCTTCATCTCTGTGTGTTTCATGAAATGCATCCTTACTCCTGTGCTGCAGTCTCCCAGGTGTCCACTTTAGGTAGTAAAGACTGAATATTAGTAGGTGCTACAACAAACATCCTTTCAGAGCACCAGTTTTTACTCCTGTCAAAAGGACTAAGTAAGAAGCCTGAAATGAAAGGGCAGAGACTGGAGCAGTGCATTCCTCATTCATCACTCCACTGCTTGGATAAAATAATATTGAACTCAGTAAAATAATCAGTCTCCCTACCCTGAAGAAAGATTTTATTTTTCCTGTTTCTCAGAAGACATTTCTTTGTCACCAGCTAAAATCTCTGAAACTGTCCCCTCTTAAGAAACTCACAGAACTGGGTTTTCCATCTTTAACATCATCATAATCATTTGGATTGATATCTGCTACACTGCACATCAGAAATGGTGGCAGCTATTGATAGGATAATGTATAAATAGCTTAAATGTACTTTTCTCCATGAAATAAGGAGCACAAGTTAGACTGGCATCTAGACACCTGAGGAGAGATTAAATCCCGCTGACTTATGCCAATTCAATATGCAGAATATGAACCGCTTAGAAATAGGTGGATGTTTTGCTCCAAGGGAGCAAGTCTGCTATTATTGATGGCTTTGAAATGACAAAAAGTCAGAAGCCACCTAAGTCATGACATCTCTGTAGTAAACTTGGGTAATTTGCTGAGATATGTTAGCTACTTACACAAGCTTTCTGAACGTACCCGTGGTGTAAGGACATACAGAAGCCCCTAGGACAATGAGTATTACCCTAAAAGTAAAGATGTCCTTGCTAATAGCTGGGAGATCAACCTTCCCTCCCTGATTCATTTTTTGAAAGTAAGTGTTTCATCTTATAAAGATTTCCTTTGCACCTTTTATTCTGGGAGATCATCTTCTTAACAGTCTAAGCACTCAGATCAAAGCGTCTGATCTCAGAAGGATTTGATGGCTGTTGCTGTTTTTCATTTGTTTTTCAAACCATTCTTAATGTATCCTGCAGAAAGAAAAAAGAATCTCTCTGTGGGCGAGTAAGCTGAACCTACATTTCCAATCCCACCTGGAAGATGCTGCAGTCAGGCACGTCCTATCAGTTCCAACACACTGATGAATCCAGCTGAGTTACTCGTAATAGTATCTAAGAAAACAGACGAGCAGTTGTATACAAATACTCAAAATAATAAGTTTCCACGGGGAAGGTGCATCATTCTTTTTACAGATGGACATCCCTGGAGATGGGAGCACATTTGACTAGTATCAGAAGGGAGAAAATGAGAAGAGAATTTCTTAATGTTTAGGATTTTGCATTTCTCTGACTGAATTGCTGCTCTGGGAACATTTTTTTTTCTTTTTCAGTGAAGATTTTAAGGGCTTATGAACCCTTTTTTAATTAAAAATATACATTCTCCATCTCCTCTTCTTTGCAACTTCCATTCTTGTTAAATTGCTGGGTTTCAGGAGGGATACTGGGACTAGAGTAGAACAAGGAAGTGGGTGGATGGGGTGCTGCTACTAAGTCAGAGATATTAAAATTCAAAGGCAGCTGAGACATTGCTTTATCCTACTCAATCCTGGACTCTAAAGCCCGTGCTCTGACAGTAGGCATTTGGGCTGCCACTTTCAAAAAGCTTTTAAGATCAAAGATGAGTGAAATCTTTCCAATTAGACATGGTTAATTCCAGAGACTGCTGAATCCGGTGAATCCTGTACCTTCTGCCACTGGCTCACACGCACACAGGCGTATGCTCCCACACTGAGGTTTTATGCAACAACCATTGGCTAGCCTGAAATTTTGGAGCTAAACATCAGGTGATTTGAGGGCAAAGAAGACAGATAGGTGGAACAGGTAAGGGTCCATCATGTTCATCCTTAATTCATCCCTGCCTTCTGCAGTTGGGAAATTCCCAGGTACACTGCTGAGGATCAGCATTCAGATTTCCACCTTTCCATGAATATCTGGAATGGTCATTGTGCTAATGTTTAAGACTCTGTGTGAGTTACAAGGAAAATGCTCTTTCTGTTTCTTTTCCAATTTCTCACTGAGATACATTTCTGAATAGCCACCATTTATATACCTCAAACTAGTACTGAGTAAATGAGGACTCCAAATTATTTGCAAAATTAATTTGATTTTTAAAATTAGGTCATTTTGGCTTCATTCCCTTTTAATCTTGTGCTTTTTTCAAATGATAAAATAATTAATTTAACCGCCTGGCTGCTCTGCTCTGCCACAACATGAAGATTTATTTAAGAGATTCAGGAAAATACACTCAGAGTGACTCTTGTCTAATGCAGTTAACATGTTCAGAGCAGTGACTCCCACCCTGTAGACCAGAACCAAGCCATGGATTTAGCAATCCCGTGACATATACCTAGTGCTTCCTTCTTATACAACTTCTTCACTTCGAGCAGAAATCCATGCAATAAAGGAGAAACATCTGGTCACAGGCAGTTGCACCTCAGGCACAGAAGGTTGCAGAAACTGACTGCTGTGAAAACAGCACAGTCTGCAGAGACTCATGGGCTGCTCCTCTGACAATATATCTGGAAAAGTTTCAAAGGCAGCAGGGGAAGGATAAGAAGTCATAGAACCTCAGTGACTCCAGACTCTCTTCTTCTGAGTAAGGATACTCATAGTTACACCTCAGCAGATCTAGAGTTGAATTTTGATATCCTTCTAGAAATCACCAAAACATTTTGAAGCCTTTCAAAGCCCAAGGTCTGAAGCAGAAGCTGTTGCTGTTGCTCTTTTTCATGGATGCTTTGTGCTCACAGCAGGCTGCCATGCTCGCCTGGCCGGTTCTGCAGGCCAGCTGTGATTGAAAGAAGTTGCTTTGCACCATCAGAGAGCATTGCACCATCTCAACAGACCTCTGGCATGAATAAGGTCCCTTCCTCGGGATTGTTTTGTGGAGGAAAACTGTGCTGAATGTTTACAAAAGGGAAGGAAACTAGTATAAAAGATATAAAATATATATGCTATCAAAACATCAGGAAATGATTGAAGCCTCTAACTAGGAAGGATAGCATGACACTGTGTGTAATGAGCAAGAGCTCGCTCACGGGCCACATGCTGGGTGAATCTAATGGAAAAAAATTTAGAAACATCCTTAAAATTGTGAGAAAATATTGCTGTGGGACTAACAAAATGTACCATTGCAATAAAAATCAAACTGTCACTTGGATTTTTATTTAATTTTAGTATTATAATTGTCTCCTGATTGATAATATACAATATATTTCCAAAATGAAGTGTCATTTCTAACGCCCAAAAATCAAAATGTTCATATAAAATCAAAATGGAATATTTTGACACTGTCATATTTTTCCTCCAGAAAATCTAATAAAAATCAACACAATTGCCTACAAATGTACAATTGAATTAGAACAGAATTTTCTAACAGATGTTCTGCCAAAAAAAGGAGAAGAATTTAAGTGTCTTCAGCATTGACTGTCTGGGTGAAAAGATTACCTTAATTATTGATTCAATTCAGTTCCTTCCATTGACTGCTGCAATTCTTTTAGTGTAATGGCAGTATTTAAATCCTGTATTTACAAAAAAAGGAGGTTCCTCCAGAGAGGAGATTCCTCCAGCTGTGTCTTCCATCTCTCACAAGAGCACTAGGACACACTGGCAAAAAGAAAGTAAGGAAAAAAAGGAAAGAAATTACTTCCACTTTACACTTCTCCCTTCTTGTGGCAACTAGAGAAAAATCAACATTTCTAATTCTGGCACCAAGCCTGGTGTCTTTACCAGATATTTTCACATTCATTTTCAGTCTATTAAAATCTTATTAGGTCCCCTCATACCTTTTGTTCTGCAGCACATTAAGGACCATCTCTTTTCCTTGTATTTCTTCCCTGCTTTCATTTAAGTTTCTTGGGCATCTCACAAAATCAAGCAAAGGGGAAATGAAGTTCTGCTTGCTTTGGTCCCATGGCACAAGCTTGACACCAACAGCCTTCTGAGCAGAGAGTTCACACATGGACTTTCACACTTCCCTTTCTCTTGCACCCCTAAAGCATTGACAGGAAGGTGAATATAAGCCAGCAGTGTGCTCAGGTGGCCAAAAAGACCACTGGCATCCTGGATTGTATTAAGAAATAGTGTGGCCAGCAGGAGTAGGGAGGTTATCATCCCCCTGTATTCGCCACTGGTGAGGCCATATCTGACTATTGTGTCTAGTTTTGGGCACCTCAATACAAGAGGGATGTGGAGGTGCTGAAGCAGGTGCAGACGGGGGCAACTAAGCTGATGAAGGGACTGGAAAACAAATCTTATGAGGAAAGACTGAAAGAGCTGGGACTCTTTAGTTTGAAGAAGAGGAAGCTGAAAATAGACCTTACAACTCTCTACAACTACCTGAAGGGACATTATGAAGAGGCTGGTGCTGGTATCTTCTCACAAGCAATTAGCGATAGAACAAGAGGGAATGGGTTCAAGTTACAACAGGGTAGGTTCAGACTTGGTATCAGGAAGAAATTTTTCACAGAAAGGGTGGTCAGGCTCTGGAATGGGCTTCCCAGTTTGGTGGTTGAGTCGCCATCCCTGGATATGTTTAAAGATGCTTTGGATGAGGTGTTGAGGGATATGGTTTAGGGATGAATTTGTATGGTAAGGGTAGCTGGTTGGACTTGATGATCTCAGGGGTCTTTTTCAACCAGAATGATCTTGTGATTCTGTGAATCTGCAATTAATCAGGACGATGGATGCTTCAGGTTTATTAAATGTAGAGTTTTGTGGATATTCTGCTTTGCAGAGCCACAGTGTTAACATCATCATAGACTTTGGCAATTTTCCCTGTTCAATGTCTCATGCAAATAAATATTGACAATCTGTTTCATTCAATTTATTAGTCATTTCTCACCCTCCCTTCCACTTTTTACATCTGTTAAAACTATTCATTGTTAAGAAGTGCTAGGGGATTAATTCTCAATCAACGTTTTTTCTGTTGCTCAGCCTCTCTGTTTGCAGAATGGCTGACATCAGACCCGAATATCCCCAGTGCTACATGCATTTAACTGGAGGGAACAGACAGCCTCCAACCACTGAGTCACTCTTCCCTGCAAATTCTGATTCAACAGTGCACTTAGCATGTGCAGAATGAACAAAATTCATCCTTATTCATCCCAACTTCCATATGATATAAAAATACCTTACTAAGGACAAGCCTTAGGTTCACTACTGTGGCTGCATAGACGAGTTGTATTTCTTTATCTGGATGAATATGCAAATTTTTCCAGGTCAGATACAATCATAAGCAAACCTAAAAATGGGTACTTTCAAACTGCAGGTCACTTTGAAATTAGCTCTCTCCAAACACTCCTGACAGTAAAACTCAATTGTTAGAGTGTTTGCAGAGAGCTAACAGATGAGAGGATGGATAGCGCTAGACTGAACTAATTTAAATATTCAAGCAAATAGTTGCAGAAGTTTTCCATTAGTGCAGTTTGATTTGAAAACATTTTGAAAGATATGGATCTAGCACCTTCTTAAACTGCAGAGAACAACCAGGATAACAGGAATCTCTAGGGGCCATTCTCATCCTTAATGCACGTATTTCCTTAAGATGTTCTAGAAGATGATGCTCTCAGATGACTGTAAAAAAGGTCATTAAAACTCCATCCATACCCATTAGCTCTTCTCTTCCACTCATAATTCATGGAATGTCTTCCTACATGTGGGAGTAGCCATCAGTGAGCACCTTCTGCATTAAGCCAGAAATCTGTCCACGCAACAAGCCATACACAGCCATTTACTACATCACTGTGGCATCCTTCAGGAAAATGTCCACTGTACCTAGGCAACGGAAAAAAGTGTCCAGGCACTCAGCAGCTACTGCCTGATTTTGGCTGGAGCTCTGTAAAGCACCAGTCTTCTTTTGATGTCAGTCTCCACATATCCCTCAACTCCATTCTGGGTAAAACTGAGGTATAGGGAGAATATCTTTGTTGCCCAGAGAGCTAACAAGTAACTTGTGTTGTTCTGTTGTTCTGTTGTCTCCAGTGCAAGGCTTCTGGCAGGGCTGGAGTTCCCACATATGGAAACCCCAGAAGTGTTACAGCTCTTTCACAATCCCTGGAGTGAAGCAATTAGGGATTCTGCTGGTTCCAACTGTGAGTCACTAATGGAGGAACAAGCAGAAATGTACTCAGCAACTGGTTTGAACCATGTCTTGCACCAGAGTTATCAACTCTTCCCATGTGGTAGATAAACAGCAGAATAAAACCACTTCATCAAAAAACCCACAGTGGTTCCAAATAAGCATATCTGGTCCAACAATTTCTGTGGCCATTTTTTCAGCTACAATCAGATATTTCCAATTATCTTTCAACAGACAGATTCTTTGGCTGTTGCTAAACACATCTTTCTATTTTGTTCTCCCTTTTCCTCTACCTTGTTCCAATAAACAGAAAGGATCACCATAAAATCATTTGGATGCATTACGCTTCAGAGATACAGCTTCAGCTTTGAAGCAGCAACACTCAAATAAGAATAAATGAAAGGTTTAAAATAAATACATTAATTAAGTTTAGATTAATATCTTCACAGCTAAGAACATGAAGTGGCTTTGATTTCTAAGTCACATAATTTTAAACTAATTAGTAGCAGTGTTTCTTCATATATCAGCTAGACTGATTGCAGGAGGCAGAAAAGGTGCCTTGAGTAAGAGCATCTTCACAGGAGTTTAATACGGTTTAACTAATATGCTTTCACTCCAGACATTCAGGTAATCCATCTTAACTTGCTTAGGTGCCCTTGCACACACAGTTTTTGGATTGGATACCGCTGGATATTAGAGGAGGGGTGACCTCCAACTGACAAGTACATACCTGTAGCACTGGGATGAACAGACGGTAGCTACCAAAAAACCGATGTTAAGTCTGCTCTGAATTTATGGCACCACCAGATGTTCTGTGCCTCTGTTGCCTGCAGCCATCATGTAGGAATTATGTTCTTTGATGGACAAGTTATCATTTAGCAGGTCCTTGCCTGGTGGCATGGGGCAGAGGGAAGGAGCGTGTTGCTCACCAGAGTGATACCAAATGGGTAGGAAGGACAGATGCCGCAGAGTCTTCTCAGATGTGCTGGATCCCATGGATCCCTATGTTCAGAGCCTGAAAGTGGTTTTCTCTCTAAACTGACCAGTTAGTCATTTTCTTTTCCTTTAAAAAATGATTTTTTGTTCTTTTTTTAAAATGAGTTTATGTTGCTATTTTCTATTCCACTAGCTCTCCTAGTAGATAAATTAACAAAAGAGAGCTCTAAACTCTCTGAGATGGCTTCAATGGATTTGTGCTTAGGTTATTGGAAGGGAAATACTTTCATGGTGAGCAACTGTGCTCTATTTTTACACTCCAAGTGTCATGATAATTTCTCTTGTTTTTCCTGATAATGATGAAAACATGGCCTTGCTATTTTGCTAGGACAACAGGAGAAAATGTTTTCAGGTAACCACAAACTTAGTCAAGCATCCTTGTGTAGAAACTCTGCCCATGTTTGTTAAAGAATTTGCCCATTGTGTGATGTGTGTGAATGGAGAGGGAATGGAAAAGAGAAGCTAAAAGAGAGACATGGACTAAAGAGAATAGGAAATTCCAAGGACATTTTTCAGCAAGGAGACTTAATATAGAAAAAAAACCAACCCCTGTATTTTACAGAGAAAGCATCTTTTAGTGTCAGCCTGCAAGCTTTCCTTTAGGTATGATAAGGTATTTCTTCAGTGACAAAAGATAAAAATGAGTCTTCTTTGGAAGAAAAATCCTCCTGGCTCAATTATAGGGGAAAGGTCCATGAACTCACTCTCTTTTTTGTTAACTCAAAATAAATAATTTGACTGGTTATCAAATACATCCAAGTTCCTCTGGGTTTGCCCAATCCTAGTCCTTCTCTGGACACTTCTGTACTTCTGTTTGCTTCTGAAATACATCAAAGATATGCCTCAGATAAAACACATCAAACAGCAGTAATGTCTGGAACCAGAGAAAATGTAAGTGAGGAATGCAAAGAACAGTTTGATAACACACTGAGTGCAGAGGGATAAGACTTCTAAAGAATGATGCCCAGTGGACCTCTTGGTTTACCATAATGATGATGCTGTCATGCATGTGTCTTGCCTTTTCTCCCTAGAAATGACTATAATTTATTTCTGTGAATCTCGGCTGAAGCTGGTGATAGTCACAGGTGCCCCATCTCTCATAATCTCTCAGGAAATCTGCTTTTCCCAAACAGAGCACATTAGGTGGGTAGTTGTGAGGATAATGGATTGGTTCCTTTACTGCATTGGATTCCATGGTGAGAGGATGTTTGGAAGCAGCAATTGTTTTGCCAGTTTCTCCTGGAGCATTTAGCTAAGCCTGTGGCTTCTGTTCGTGGTGGTAGAGGAGAAAGCTGGGATGGGCAACCCTTCAGGTCACAGATGTCAATCACACTAATTTTTACATCCAATTTAATTCAAGTTTCCTACTTGGGAGGAGGGAAAGTAGCAACTTGGTAGCCCATGTGAAAGAGAGGAAAGATGGCAGCCACACTCCTTCAGCTCAGATAAAGGCAGAATGTGGATACGAAGTCACTGTGAAATGTCAACCACTGTGTGGCTTTCTTTGTGATCATTTTTCATTCATGAGCTGCTTTGGCTTCTGGCCACAAGAAGAATTGGCCAAAACCAGTAATCCAAAGTGTAAAGCACTTCATTTTTGAGCCATTTGATTCAATCTCTCTTCTTGGGATGTTTTTACCATGTGTTTACATGGTTTTTATATAGTAAGAAGTTGTACCACCAAGTAGAAGTTGTGACTGTTCTGTGACCTATAAGCTACACACGTAACGGGAACCCTTCCAGCTCCTGCCAACCTGCAGGCTGGTGTGTGAACACCAGTTTCACGCTGAAACCCCAAAGTTTAGCAGCATATCTGCTTCCACACTGACAGACCATACCGGCCATCTCCAACAGTTTAAGCATGCCAAGATGAGGAGGAGTAAGGCTGAATCAGAACAGCAACCACTATAAAACAGATCTAAAAACACAGAGTATGCGTCTGCCTGTGGAGACAGAGCCACAGAACAAATAGGACTGCAGCTAATGAAACTGGTGTCAAGGGAGGGAGCATATAGTCCTATTACCTTCTGCCACCCCTTCCCTGTAAATGTAAATACTATAGAACAGCAAGGTTCCACTGAGTTTGCAGTCACAGAATGAACATCATTGATTCTTAATCCATGGGGAAAAGAGGCAGGGAGATCCATGCGTAAGCAGAGGGTATAATTAATCCAGAACTCCAAGCAGGGTCTGCTCCTTTGGGGACACATCCAATTCAGCTGACTCATACATTTTAAAAATAAAATTTTCTATCTTTGCTTCAAAAACTTTGTCCTCTTTTAAATTTTTTCCGTAAGCAAGCATTTCTCACAATCTGACCTGGCTTCACTTTCACAGTTTTAACTTGCAATTCATTGAAATAATTCAAAGAAAAGGTTTCTGATGTTTCCACATCTAATGCCTTTCCCAGTTTCTGCGCCACTATCTCTTTTTAAAGACCCTTTTTGTCCCAAACCAGAACAAAACAAAATGCCAGCTGAAAGGTTTCTTTCTCTCTCTGGGGCAGAAATGTGTTTTTCCAATCACCTTCAGCAGTGTGTGGTACCAGGACAGTGCAAATGATTGGCAGCCACCAGCTCATGCCAAGGAGCTACCCCTTACCTGAGAACATAATTAGCTGGCTGGGATCTTGACTGCTCTTTAATGTTCCTTTTCCAGTTAACCCCTGCTCACATTTAGAGAAGTAGTTCTTGGCAGTACAGTAAAATACTTGTGCAGCAAAGGTTGGGAAAATCCCAGTGTAGCTCTGTCAAACTTTAGTATTTCACATATGAGACATCACAGAATCACACAGAATCACAGAACATTAGGGACTGGAAAGGATCTAGAAAGATCATCTAGTCACAGTATCACAGTATTGCCAAGGTTGGAAGAGACCTCATAGATCATCAAGTCCAACCTGTTATCACAGAGCTCAAGGCTAGACCATGGCACCAAGTGCCATGTCCACTCCCCTGCCAGAGAGAGATGAGCAAAACTCAGACATTTATCAATAAGAAAGGGATTGGCATAAATAAAAATCTCTTCTGAGTTCTCTTGAAAATGTTTTTGACTGTCAGGTCTGTAGATCTCATATCTCTCCCCCAGGCTCCAGCACTGGTGACAAGTGTAAGAACAATGTTTAAGCAATATTGACTGGATAAATGAGCAGCATGTTATTCTGCTTTTATAGATTCAGAATTCTACTGAATCCTGCTTCTGACTTTTAATCAGCTTTTAATGAATCTTACAAACTGTGTGAGATGCTGTGATGGCTCTCCTATAACATGTCACTCATTTTCTCCTTTGCAAAACACTTTCCCAAATTCAAGTGACTTTATTCTAAAAAGAGTGTAGAAAAATGTGTCTATACTTCCATGCCTAAGGAGATCGTTTGCTCTCATCAAGGGCTATACTTTCCCAGAGATATTTCAGACTTCCCTTCAGACTTTACTGGGTGAGGATGATCCTCTAGGTTGTAAAGCGGGCTCTCTTCAGCCACACAGAACACAATACTCTGAATGGCTGAAAGGAGTAAAAAAGAACAAGTGTTCTCTATGGTCACCAAAGATCAATTTATTTTGTCTCTTTTTGTGCTCAGAATTGTTCGTAGACCAACGCAGGCAGTATGCACAGGTCTTATCTCTCTGTAGAAGCAATTTGGCAGGCTCTGTGTCAGCAGAGATGTGGATTTGCTGAGCTTTTCCCTTTTGCTATGTGTTCTCCCTTCGCTACACTGTGGACACCAAAGTTGTTCTAAGTGGTCAAGTACAAAAGCCAGGAAAAGTGGGATGTGAAGGACACAGCAGCATGAAGCAGTTAGCAGTCCAGCATCACAGGAAAAACGTGGAGATGGGAGCGGCTCTGATCCCTGGGCAGGTCCCTGTACAAAGGTAACCAGCTGGACATTAAAGTCCAGAGACAGCTCCAGGTTCCAGTTGTATGGGCTGTGCTGGATCCTCTGTCCACATCTCACAGAACCTAACTAGGCTACTTGGCTTAAGCACAAACTCTTCTCTCTACCTTCTGCAGGCAGGATCCTTGGAGATGAAGGAAGTTCCTTTCTGTAGTTCACCAAAGAAGTGGTGTGTTGCAGAGTTCCTTATAGAAAGAGTCTCCTGCTGACCACAGAGAACAAAAGCAGCTAAACACACTGCTAATTAATTTTGCATGGCCAGATAATCTCCCCACCCCCATCTGAATCCATTTGTGCCTTGGGCTGTAACAGCTCTGCACGTTCAGGAATTTTCAGCCTGTAGAGCTATGATAAATAGAGGCAGGCAATGGCAGTGCAGACAGATTGCTTTAGTGGAAGTCCACTTTCTATTAGCTGCAGGATAATTCCTGGTGAACCCCAGGTTTAATGGCAAATAATCTCTCTTCAGCAGCTGTTTCCCCAGACAACTCAAGTACATGCACCTTGAACTGAATTGCTGGTTTTGTCCTGCCTGTGAAGAAGGCTCTGAATCACATTTGAAAATGGATAACTAGCAGGGGCTTTGACTACTGCTTCTGAGGGCCAAACTCTGACAAATTTGAACACTGACCTCAATTCTATTACTACTAAAAAAATTGGAGCTGGAGCCAGATCCAAAGGCTTCAGATAAATTTCATTATTTGTAAACATTTCCAAAGCTGAACTATTCAAGCTTTGGGATTCAGGGAACTTCTGATGGCTAAAGAGGAACTTGAATTTTAATTTAGCAATTATAGCTGGAGCCGGCGTTCCAGCTTAGAGCAGCTCAGAACTTCCTATTACAATATCTGCTTTCAGTTGTTTACACCTTGGAGAAGTTTTGAGAACTTGAATTGCAGATGTTTGGAATTAATTTGGTGTTCCTAGAAAATAATCTGCTAAAATGGTGTAAAATTCAGTCTGAGAATGAGATAAGAGAAAAAGTACAAGGTTCAGAAACCTGTTTTCTTCCAAATTCAAAAGCAAGGAAGGGTTCTAGGGCAGGAGTTGGCAGGGCTCATTCAGAGGGCTTTAAACTATATTCGAAGTGGGGTAGGATTGCTGCTGGGTGGGCACCAGTGGGGCAGTGCTCTGGTATTGGTGAAGACCAAAAATGCTCCCACTTTCCTAGGGTGAAATCAGAGAGCTCAATTCACTCCCTGAAATGCCTGTACACCAATGCACGCAGCATGGGGAATAAACAGGGAAAGTTAGAAATCTGTGTTCAGTCAGGAGATTATGATCTGGTGGTAAGTGCAGAGATGTGGTGGGACAGCTTGCTTGACAGGAATGTGGTCAGAACAGCTCTGTGTTCTTTTCAAAAGGTGAGGTAGTGGACTAGCCCTTTATGTGAAAGACCACAGAGTCACAGAATGACAGAACATTAGGGTTTGGAAGGGACCTTGAAAGATCATCTAGTCCAATCCCCCTGCCCCAGCAGGATCACCTAGATCAAGACACACAGGAACACATCCATGCGGGTCTTAAACTTCTCCAGTGAAAGAGACTCAACTCCAAAACTCCCCTGTGCAGCCTTTTCCAGTGCTCTGTCAACCTCACTGGGAAGAATTTCCTTCTCACATTTATGTAAAACCTCCTATGTTCCAGCTTACAACCATTGCCCCTCATTCTATCACTAGATGACAGTGAGAAGAGCCTGGCTCCATCCTCCTGATACACATCCTTCACATATTTATGAACATTTATGAGGTCACCTCTCAGTCTCCTCCAAGCTAGAGAGACCCAGGTGCCTCAGCCTTCCATCACAAGGGAGATGTTCCACTCCCATCATCTTCGTGGGTCTGCGCTGGCCTCTTTCAAGCATCTCTATGTTCTTCTGGAACTGAGGAGCCCAGAACTGGACATAATATTCCATATTGCAGTCTCACCAGGGCAGAGTAGAGGGAGAGAAGAATCTCTCTTGATCTGCTAACCACTCCTGAGCTGATCCACTCCATGATGCTGTGGCCTGTAACAGACACCCACAACAGTGTCACCCATGCCTGAAATGTATTGAATTCTGTCCAAGAGCAGATGAAGAGAAAGTTAAGGGTGTGTGGATTAAGGGGCAAGTTGGCATGGGTGACACTGTTCTTTGGACAGGATGAGGAGTCACGGGATTGTTCTCTTTGCCAGGATATCATGTGCAAAACAGCCCCAATTTGGGAATTTTTAACCTAAATTATTTTATTCCAAACCCTTTTTTTTTAGTTGCTCACACAGAACAGAGATATATTGAATCTTTACATTACTTCAAAGATGAGATCCACTTTGCCCTTGGCTTTAAACAGCCTGCTGTCTACTCTGATTCTTGTTTCTAAAGAGACACAATTCCTGATGCAGAGAAGACTCACAGGCAGTCACGCACAGTTTCTTTGCCACCTGCACAGTCTCAAAGCAGAATTGAGAGAAAAAAGCAGGAATAAAGGGAGACTTTCCATCCTGGAAAAAGAAAGTATCTCAGGACTCCACTCTGCAGTAAAGTCTAATGATTTTGGAATCAAACTATGCCTCATTTTAAGAGTGACAGTGCTTACAGAAAGGTCCTATCAGTGCTGATTTGCAGCTCTGCTCAAACTCTCACAGCAGCACCTATTGGGGGGAATCCTGTGAAATGCAATGCCTGTGCAACGGGGACGTGACAGGCTGTACGTCTGTGGGCGAGTCCCTCAGGGCTTGTTACAAGACTCAGCATCATGTTTTTTAAAGTGCCTGAGAGAGACAATAATCATTTTGCAGTGCCGAGTGCTGCATTTTCCTGCTACTATAAAATGCAATTTACAAGGAAAAATATAAGAAAAGGGATTTTGGATGCTCTGGGCACTGTCCAGGGCCAGTTGGAAAGCACCATTCTTTCTGCTGTACAGCTGTGAGTACAGTTTATAATAATTCGCTGTATGTTGCTAAAAAGAAATTATTCTTTATACATCTGCTTTTCATGGGCACTTACTGGCCTGTGGAAAATGTAATTAAGCACAATTCCTGCCTGTTCTTTTCTTACACAAGACCTTTCTGTTCCAGTGCTGCTAACTTCATCAAGAGGCAGGCACCAAATATAATCCCAAACCAGGATTTGTCTTCAAGGGTGGCCATGCAGTCAGCAAAGTTTCTTCTTTTGTCTTGCTCCATCCTCTCACTTTACATGCCCCTTCTCACTACAGCTGCCTCCCACCCCAGCTTGTGGACAGGGTGGTTGGTGTGAGTCAGGATTTAACAAAACTCCACTATTAGGTAAAGAGGGTGGGATGGAGAGACTCTTGGAGTCAATAATGCCGTGCACAGACTTTCATCTCTAGGTTTCTAGGCTGAATTTGCTGTAGTGACGCAAAGTCCTTTGAAATATTGCAGGCCTCATTTTTACTTTAATTTGTGATAAATAAGAAGACAATGTGACCTGATTTTTTTCAAAGGGTTAAGTGTTAAGAAACTCCCCTCTTGGGAGTTTCTCTGTAAATCAACAGCTTGTCTATGAGGAAAAGAGAGGCAGGTCTCCTCCACAGCTGTCTTTGTTGTTTCCCAGGTAGCCTCATCTGCAGCCAGGGCATCCCTCCTCTGAAAGCATCAGGAGCTGGGATGCCTTGGCCCTGGCCAGCCATCTATATCCTCTTCTCATTTTCTCCACTGTCCTGTTGACCCATTTCAGCAAGTCTTCTAAAGAGGAGATGTTCCCAAATATTGACTGACATCAAGAGTCCATTTACAGGAGCAATATTTGTAATATCTTGTCATCTAAGCAGGTTCATCAAGAGTCACACAGCAAATGTGAACAGACGGTTTTCTCCCTCCCAGAAAAAGCCTGGAAGTAACTTTGAAATTTATCATGTAAACAGCTATTCACTGGTTGCAAAACCCCAGTGTTACTCAGCTGTACAAAAAAAATCATCATGCAGTTACATCTGTTTGTAACAGCATAAGGCAGTCCTGGCTGATGAGGTGCCATGTGGTATTTTCAGCCATTTACCCCCTCACTGTTTTCACTTTCAGTGTCAACATCACTTTTTTTTACTTCTCAGAGGCTGCTCTTAGAAGCACCCCTTCTAAGAGGTGATTGGGAAAAAGCTCAATTTGCTCTCCAGGCTATGTTGAATATAGAGAAATATGGAATTTATAGACAAGATGTTTAAAAAAATAACTTATTTTTCCCCAGAGGCAGATTGCCAGGATTTCCTTTCCACCTGTCCTACAGCAAGGCAGAGTTCTTATCTCAGCAGTTTTGCTGTTGATAGTCAACAGGAACCATCACCACAGTATTAATGTAGCCTGACAATAATAGGACATCTGGTATTAACAGAAACTGTTAACCATATTCCAAAACTAACTATAGCATGACAGCCAGCAACTTATGTAAGATCACTTGTCACTTTGAGTTGCCAGTGTAGCAGGTATACACTTACAGAGTGCTGGCACATGCACATGTGAGTGGGGTCTTCAGGATTTACACTTCTCAGTGTCATCTAGTGATAGGACAAGCTGGAACATAGGAGGTTCCACATAAATATGAGAAGGAGCTTCTTCCCAGTGAGGGTGACAGAGCACTGGAATGGGCTTTCCAGGGTGGTTGTGGAATATCCTTTTCTGGAGAAGTTTAAAAACCACCTGGACATGTTTCTGTGTGACTTGGTCTAGGTGATCCTGAAGGAGGATTGGACTAGATGGTCTTTTGAGGTCCCTTCCAATCCCTAATGTTCTGTGATTCTGTGATTCTGTGCTCTCTTCCTCCAGCCATCACCCCTTCCTATCTTGTGCACGCAGAAGTGTGGTCCTGGTGCAAGGCAATATTTTAAATTCCAGGGATCTTGAGTTATCTGTGTATTTATAAAATGAGAATAATTCTTTAATATTTCTACTAATAATTCTTTAGTACCAAAATTGAAAAGTGCTCTGAACAATTTAAGGATACAGACTAGTAGTATTAAAAGGACCAACAGGGCCAAATTATCTTCTGGGCTCTGTTTGTACAGTATTAATGACTTCCATAACTGAAGGCATAGTATGAGCCTATGTGTCTGAAGTATTTAGGTACAAATCCTCCTCTTCTCACCCACAGAATTAGTTCTACTTAAAGCTGTAAGGACAGAGAGGCAAATGGGCAATCTTGGAAATGAAGAGAACTACACTAGAAGTGAAGAGGCATAGAGAAAGAAACCTCCAAATCCCATTATCTGAACTAATTTTATTAAGGGCATATTTGTACTGTATTTGTAATTCCCTTCGAATCGCCTACCCATCGCCGAGGAATGTCTGCAGAGCAATTATGTTATTGCAGATGCTAATGCGACTGTGAGGAGAGAGGAAACTAAAAACCGTGCAGTCGTGAAGACAAGAATGTCAGATTTTAACGATGGTTAATAAATGCTGAAGCTTGGCATGGCACCTTTGTGCTTCCACCTTTTTTATCATGGACTTTGTTCCACGCAGAACTGGAAAATCAGTGGGGCTATAAGTTTACCTGCTGGTGAGCTGTAAAGTGCAGCTGCTAACAAACGAGTTGTTCTCTACCTAGTTAAATTAGTCCTAATCCTTCTTTGCTCTGTCTGTGCCAGGACTTTCTTTTATTGGATCTCAGTTGAGGCTGAGACAAAGGAGACTTGAGGTATTTATACGTTTTTCCCTCTCAAAGCTCTGACAATTAAAAATGAGTTGTCACTGGCCCAAGCCCCATGAAAGCTGAGAATTTCAATCAATATTTCTGCCCCATTTCACTGCAGAGAGTGGGATGTAATTATTACAAATGTCATGGTAACAAGTTGGTAGTTTTCACAGTGACAGTTGCCACTGCAGAAATAGCACAACACAGAACAAAAATTACCTGTCAAGCAACTCATTATGTTCATCCAAATCCTGCTTGTTCAATTCACCATTGGGCTGCACCTGACACAATAATTCCAAATGTTCTTACAGATTACCTCTGTCTTTCTGTCTCAGGCCATAGACATCCTCCCATAGCCCACCCGAGCTACTGGCAGCAAGGTCCCCAGGGTCTAGAAGGGTTTAAGTGCTTTCACAGAAAACGTTTCACCCTCAGTGTGAGCCCATACCCTTGATATAGGGTATGGAGAGAGTAACTACTTCAGAGAGCTCGTAGGGTTGAGTGGGGCATCATGTGGAGGCGGCTGAGAGGAGACACATTGAATCATTACATTGTCTGCAGCTGAAGAGTCCTAGGTTATGACCTGTTCTTCACAGTGTAGGAGATGTGACTGTTCTGCTAAAACTGTCACCCAAAAGTGAGTGTGTTCATTCAGGAAGCAGGAAATGTGGATTGAATTTGCCTGTTTCCTCTACTCCAGTGCTTTTCAGCACCCTGGTAAGTGTCCCAGACTTGTTCCAGGCTGGGGAAATGGGAAAGCAGATGGGCATGCAGGCAGGCAAGCAGCCACTCGGTCTCTCTACTGGTGAAGTTCAGTTATTGTACAAAAGATAATTCAGGATTCCTTGGACCAGGGAGAATAAGGCATTTGAGCACATTTGGGACTTTTAAGATCACAGTGAGTTGACCTTGGACTGTGGTGTCACAAGGGGATGGCTGAACATCTTCTTTTGAGCTAAAATGGAACCGAGGTGCCTTAAACCACTGGAGGGACACAGTGGCATTGAACCTACTGGTGACAAAATGTGACTGGCACATGGTGTTCCCTGAGTGACACCACACTCACCAGAGCTGCTGCCAGGACTAACCTCATTTTCTCTCCTTTGTGATTTTGGTCCTAATGCAGAAAGCAACATTTCTCTGCCTTTTGGACTTTAAGTTCATGAGATAATTCACTCTGTACTTCTTGCTTCAAAATAATGCAATAAATACATTAGTGGATAGAGGTTTTCTCTGATAATGGATGGGATCCTGATTAGATCACAAAATGCAATCAAAACATCGCTCGCATCCTTTAGTGCTTCTCCTGAAGGGAAGGGTCTGATGTACACAAATGCTGGGCTTGTAAGCAAGCTTTTTTCCAAACCATAACTCACAAGGGGGAGTCATATGTCTACTCTTTGGATCTTATACAGTAAGTTGCCTAATACTGTGAGCTTTAGCACCTCAAGCGAAGAACTGCTGAATATTTGCATCGTTTGCAACCCACAAAATCAGGAGGGTGGAGGAAGCAGCAAAGTTTGTTAAGGTAACAGCTCCAAATTCACAAGGACAGTCTTCACTGAAAAGAATTAAATATGATGTCTTTCACGGGTTTGCTCGGAAAAATACCTCTGAGGAGAGGAATATCAGTATGATCAAGTGTTGGGGTTTGATCCAAACCGTTGCTGATTTGGACCATTTTTTCTTTGAATACAAGAAAATTACTCCAAATAGAATAAGATCTTTCACCATGCCAAAAATTTAACTCTTTCCATCTCCCATTTTCACTGGAAAGGACAGATCAGGGAAATGCAGCAATGAGGATGCCCTGTTTCATTCACTAGCAAGAAAGTCTCTGCGACTTTCCCAAATGACGTGTGGACCTGAAGTCAATAGCTCCTATGTGTAACAGACTGATCTGTGTAGTGTGCTCTAGCCTATGAGAGTTTTGCTCAAGATATGATTCAAGCAGCTAAGAATGAACAAAGTAACCTACAAAACGGCTATTGATTTCCCCAAGGGGTGCTTGCAATAGGAAATCAGTTGGCAGCATACAGAATTAGGGCTTTAATTGCTCCTAAACCAAAACAAGGTGCAACTGTATTTTAGCCTTTGTCAGTGCTGTTCACGACTGGAGAAACACTGGGGTGGGAGGCTGTAATTGATACAGCAGATCCTTTTGGCCCGAGTTACCAAGGCACTGACCGTACTTCGAGAAAGGGCATTTCAGAACCGGATGTGTATTGCTTCTATTTTGGATTTGTTGATTCAATATTTTGCCAAGGCTGAACCTGAAAAGAGTAAAATTCCTCCCACTCTCCAAAAAGGAGCAGCTTGGGGCGGGTTGCTTCACAGTTTTAAAAAAAGGAATGTTCTTTCATTTGCCTAACACTTTTATTGGTGTTTTTATGGACATCTGGAGGTATGAGATTCTCCCTGATTTCCACCTTATGTCTCCAACTTTTTTTTTTTTTTTTTTTTTGCATTTAATTAAATACAAGGGGCTGAAAAGATAAAATACCAAACCAGGGATTTTTTTTTAGTCTATTACTTTGATCTTTCCTTCTCTTCAAAACAAAATTTCACAAATTAAAAAACAAAATTATTATCATTATTATTATAAATCTTGTCTCTGCTAAATGACAATGAGTATTTTTGAGTCTGTTTTGCCTGCCAGGCTAATGCCATGGCAGCTGAAAAATGCATGATGGTTAGGGGCAGGCCAGTCTGCAGATGAAAAATAATTTTAATAAATAGAATAAACTATAGGCAGCAGGAAAATAGTTTTGGTGTTTTGCCCTGCCACTAAATAAGTTTCAGCCTTTGACCTTTCAGATCAGAAAACTCTGAGAAGCAGTCAAAAGTAGTTTGTTTGCAGCCTTTTCCATCATTTATACCCAATTTCTTATCCACCCACAAGTTCACCCACTCCACTGCTAATTAAAACAGAACTCAGTATCTTTGTCTCTTAGCCATGTCTCAGTGAAACCAACAGGCTCCCTGTTCCCTTGAAGCTGGAACACTTCCTCATATCGACAAAGATGGGCAAATGGAATTATTATGCAATGTTGCACTGCTAAAGCAGAGAAGGAGAACGCTTTGCCTGAGCTGAAGCAGAGTGAGAAGGTGGAGATTAATGAGTCTAAGGGGGCTGTAGTCATCTCCTTGTGTGCTACCAGCATGGGGTACATGCCCTTAGAAAAGGAATGTGGTAACAGCCATGGAGCTGTGGGCTCTTGCTGTCATGATCTCTAGAAATTCTGATTTTTCTACAGATATGAAATTCAAGCAGAGATACATGAAGTGTCCTTGGACTGGGTTAATATAAAAAAACATGGGGAAGGTTAGAGCATGGAAGCTGGTTGAGTTCTCTGAAGGCAAAATCAGGTTTTTTAGTGGCTAAGTTAAGGCATTATCTCTATGTCCTTGAAGCCCTGCATTGGCTCGAGTCACTGCTGGCTGCAGGGCTTTGTCCTCTGAACTCTTCATGGGGTTTCTGTGGCACAGCATGAATTAAAGGTTAAGAACAAAACAGACGAACCAACATCTTTTCAGGTTCTTGTGGCTTTGACCACAAAGAGAAGAACATCCAGAGTCACGATCCAACTGGCATTGTGCTCCTCCCCATGTCCTGAAGTCTTTTCTGGGACATTTAGGCCAGGCTTCCACAGTGATGAGATTCACAAGTAACTTCACAAAGCTCAAAAGCCTCCCAGGAGGAAGGATCTTTTTCTTTCATTGTTACAAAGCCCTCTGATTGCTTTCCAGCAGACCCAACTTCCAAAGCCTCCCTCCAAGCAGAGAGGGGCGTTTTTTCATCCAACTGTCCTCTTGTGTTGGAGAAAGCTTTGAAAAAAAGCCACTTGTAGAGCGTGTTAGGTAATAGGATGTGTCTCTGTCACTCTGTAGTATGTGCTCAGTAAGTGGCTTTGCTATGGCACTTAATCAATTGTTTCAGCTGTTTATTACCTTGTGTATCACAATGCAATGGAGAGAGTTGCTTAAGTTACCTTTACTGAATCTGAAGTAAATACACAGGATGCATTTAGGCTCCTCTTGGAAGGATACACTTCAAACATGTCGGATCGAGACAGAGGGGGTGAACCTCTCTGTACAGCAACGGAATGAATTTGTGTAGAAAATGAAGCAACTGCCTCTGTTCTTTGAACACCCTGAACCACCACCTCAGTGCACTGTGAGTTGCATGAACATGTCTCAGCAGAGAAAGTCTTTGCCTTTGCTGTTCATTTGTAGATGGCTTCTCTAAAGCAGATTTACCCAGGACAGTGCTAGGGACTGTGGCTTCATCCTTCTGTAATGCATGGAGTAAACAAAAATGGATGCCCAAGAGCTCTTGGAATACGGTCAGAGAAGTCCCAGTAGCAAGGATCAGTGTGCTCCAGCATGTTAATTGGTTAAAATGTATTTGGGGTTTTAACCCACAACACAGCATCAACAGCCTCACAGGAGGCAGAGAGTGGAATAATTCAGAAGGCTCCACTGATTTATCCTGTGTTTTGGTCATATTTGACAGACACACAGATGGCCTGTGGCCAGTGGATAGCAAAGTCTCTCCACAGCTTGACATAGGAAGGGATTGGGTAATGCACAGGATATTCCTGGATATAAAACTCTATTTGTTTTCTGGGTAGCCTTGACTAGTTGTTTATCCTTACATGAGTATTTACCCTTAAAGGAGTGTTGACCCCACTTGGAGAGGGTATTTTCCTCAAGGTGAACCAAATTAACCAGAGCCAACAACTCATGGCATCTCTGCAAGACTGGCTCCAGATGTAACCAGAATCTGATTCCTTGCAGGCAAACAAAAAAATCAGGAGCTGACAACTCATCATACAGAGATGCAGCATCAGACTGAGGAGACACAGGAGCCAGCAGTGCATCTGGTTCCTTTGCAAGATTCTATGTAGCTTCATATTAAGGATATAGTAGATAACCTGCCTTCTTCTGTGTTTTGAGCTAGGACCATAATGCTCAGTTGTCTGTACATCTTGTCCCCAGCAAATTTTTATCCATATATATTAGATAGAATATCTGCTTCAGCTCTTCCCTGGCACAGAATTGCCTCATATCTTGCTCCAACTCCTGTGCCACAGATATTTCTGTACCCTGAGAGCAAGGTATGGATCATTACAGAACATGGTAGAAAGGGTAGCCTGGTGAAGGGGAGATTTCATGCCCCTTACAGACCTGAGGTAAAACTGTCCTCTGGGAGTCTCTAGAACAGCACATAGCCTGGCACACTAACAGTTTGTTTCTCTGAGTAAAACAAACCTCTAAAATCAGGTAATTGGGATGTACCTACTCTGTCTTAAGGAACCAGACCCGAGCATCCTCCACACTGATCAAACAATAGGGTTTTCACTATCCTCAAGGAACGTGCTGAATACCATGATGATGATTTTATGTTCACAGCAGTGGTTATGTAGGTGAAGTGCAAGCCTGAAGAAATTTTGTGAATTAATCTGTTCCAGGCAATGAGCAGAAGACATGGGTTGCTCTCCCCTGCTGCTTGCAAAGCCTCTGAAGGCAGCACAGCAGGCAGAGCAGTTCTGCTGTCGACCACCCAGCCTCTCCTCAGCAGCTCTGCAGAGAGCTGCTGTCATACTTAGTGGAGCATCTAATACTTCCCAGCCAGCCGGTAAGGCACTGGAGACAGAAATTCTGAGACGCCTCGAACTCTGGGGAACACTAGTCAGCAAGCTGCTGTCCAACAAGCGGCAGTAATCTGAAATAAATCACACAAGCCCAGCTTTTTCCAGCAGAGGCTTATTATTCAAAAGGAAGGACACATCCAGGCAATGAGGCATGGTGTTGCTGAACAGTTGGCTCAACATGGGTGTGAGTAAATACAGTAAATCAAGTCCTGCTTCCCCTCAGATTGAAGGCAGCCAAGTTCTTAAGAGGTGAGAGCACAGGCACTGTGGGCAGAAGCAGAGAAATTTGTTTTCTTTTCACTGTTTAAAAGAGAGAAGATGGCCTCTGCCTGATCCACTCGCAAAGCACTTGAGTTGTGGTTTTAAATGGCAGACAAGAACTTTTAGGACTCAAAATCCTACAAGATCCCCATTTGTTTCCTCAGAATATAAACCTCTCCTCCAGTATTGGTTTTGTTCAAAATTCAGGTCATGGAAACTACAGCCCTGCAAGGACAAAGGACCAGGAGTTATTCAGCAACATTCCACACCTCTGCGGGGCCCCTGCTACAAAGAAACTTGCCTGAGGCAGGGTATTCTCATGGGACATACACCATGCCTGGTCAAATATGAGCTTAATCATATCATTGCATATCCCTTCCCATGAGAAGTGCACTAGCACCCTCCTTGCAATAAAAGCGAGAGTCTGATGAGAAAAGCATATTCCTTGATCTCCCCAGTTTGTCTTCTCAAGAGGCATTTGTCAGGTTGCTTGTTCTGATCATCCATCTTTACCGTGTCGTTAACCAATCATTATCATCTGCATTCACAAATAGGAAGACACAAGGGCATTATCGAAAGGTGGGGTTTAATTTTTCATGTTTATTGTGTTCATAGTTCTCCATGGCAGCAGGATGATTTCTTTCTGTTCATAAAAGACAATTGGGAAAATTAGTTGGTTTCAGCTTAACAAGGTAATGATCCAATTTAGCGGAGATCAAAGCAAGCAGTGTGGCAAATGCAGAATGGTGAAATTAAGTTACTTTATTAAAACACAATGCACTGTTCCATCTTGCAGTGGAATGATTGACTATCCATTACATTTACTAAGCTGCAATTAGTAATTATCAGCAATAGCCTCCTCTCTATAGGCAAATAGAGGGCTGGATCATGTTCCTGCTTTCAGACAGCAGCTGTTTCTACCTTATAAAATCGTGTGCCATGTAGGAGGACCGCATAGTGTCCAGTTATAGGAAGGGTCTCTTTCATTCTGCCTTCTTTTTCTGATTGATGCATCAAAATACAAGGAAGAATTATGCATGTGCTAATGGGTAACTTGATGACTGGTGCTACTCTCAAATTTAGATAAAATCAGAAAAAAATACATTTATCTCATCCATTTTGGTAATTTTTCTATCAGCCAGCAACCCCTCCTCATCAGACTTTACTAGCAAAATCAGTGGTACATTCTGTAAACAAAATGATCGACAGAAGAGGTGGAGTCTTTTGCAAGCTTTTACTGCTGTCTGATAGTGTGAGGAGCATTTAGATTCAGATTAGTGCCTTATCTGTGTACATCTTGCTGCATTTTGAGATGATTCTACGATCATTAAATTCTCTGATGACAATTATGTCACTTTATTCATGTTTTCACTCCTTTGATCTTCATAAATGTAGGAGAATAGGATCTTTATTTATGTAGTATTCATCTGTTCTTGTTTCTTATTCCTTGCAGTCATCTGAAACATGCCAAAGTATTTTTGTTTCAACAGAGGCTCCATGAATTTTATTCTGCTCGGTGGTTTGTGCATGTGCATATGTCTGTTTGGTTTTTGCCTGTTCTCTCTTAATGACTTTTGATCTTGCTGTCCAACTTAAAGCAAACTTGACAGCTGGGAAAATTCTTAAATATATCAAGTTCTTGCAAGTCTTTTGAAAGTAGGTTTTCAGAGAGAGTAACAAGAAGCTATTAGCAGAAGGAAGCTGCTGTTTCAACTCCTACCAGACATCAAACAATCTACAAGAAACAACAATGTAAGAAAAAGTTTAATTTGGCATTTCTATCTTGTTAGACATCAGAGAATCTAGAAGACCCACAACAAACCAGGCTTCCTGCATTGCTTCACTTTGACTACGTGACTCTTACAATTGATCTTTGCTGATGCGATAGGAAATGGTGACAAGGGTCACAAGGAGGAAAACATAATTTCTGGGAGATTCACGCAGCAATTGGTGCTTGCTGTGTGGGCTTTGGGCAAGGGTGACGCTAGCTGACACCTTTGTGCTTGGGCTTGAGTCCATGTCTCTCATAATCACTGCCACCACTCTGGGTGCATAAAGAGTAGGTCAACTGGCACTACTTATCCTAGATGCTGTCTCCAGGCACATCAAGGACGGAAGGGTCATTAGGGTCACCAACAGGAAGTCATACTTGACTAACAAGATAGACTTTTATGAGGACATAACCAGGTGGACAGATGATGGCAGAGCAGTGGATGTGGTCTGTCTTGACTTCAGTAAAGCATTTGACACAGTCTCCCACAGCATCCTCACAGCCAAACTGAGGCAGTGTGGACTGGATGATTGGGTAGCAAGGTGGATCATGTACTGCCTTTAGGGTAGAAACCAGAGAGTAGTGGTCAATGGGACAGAGTCTAGTTGGAGGGCTCTATCTAGTGGAGTCCCCCAAGGATCAGTACTGGGACCAGTCCTATTCAATCTATTCATTAATGGCTTGGATGAGGGATTAGGGTGCACTGTCACCAAGTTTGCTGATGACAAAAAGCTGGGTGGTGTCGCTGACACCCCTGCAGACTGTGCTGCCATTAAGTGAGACCTGGGTATAACAAGGGTAAGTCTTGCATCTGGGCAAGAACAACCCCCAGTACTAGTATAGATTGGGGACTGACCTGTTGGAGAGCAGTGTAGGAGAAAGGGACCTGGGCATCCTAGTGGAAAGCAATGTGCTCTTGTGGCCAAGAGGGCCATTCTTGGTGGATCAGAAGGGGGGTGGTTAGCAGATCAAGAGAGGTTCTTCTCCCTCTCTACTCTCCACTGGTGAGACCACATCTGGAGTCTTGTGTCCAGTTTTGGGCCCCTCAGTTCAAGAAGGACACAGAGCTGCTGGAGGGAGTCCAGCGTAGAACAACAAGGATAATGAAAGAAGTGGAGCACTTCCCTTATGAGGAAAGGCTGAGGGAGCTGGGTGTCTCTAACTTGGAAAAAAGGAGACTGAGAGGTGACCTCATTAATGTCTATAAATATGTGAAGGATGGGTATCAGGAGGATGGAGCCAGGCTCTTCACAGTGTCTTCTAGTGATAGGATGAGGGGCAATGGGTGTAAGCTGGAAAATAGGTGACTCCGTATAAATATGAGAAGAAACTTCTTCCCAGTGAGGGTGACAGTGCACTGGAATGGGCTGCCCAGGGGGCGTTTGGAGTCTCCTTCTCGGGAGACATTTAAAACCCACCTGGATATGTTCCTGTGTGACTTGATCTAGGTGATCCTGCTGTGTCAGGGGGGTTGGACTAGATGATCTTTGGGGGTCCCTTCCAATCCCTAATGTTCTATGATTCTATGATACTTCCTACCTTGGAGTTGTTTTTTCCAAGTCTTCTGTAACAAAAGATAATAACCCCTCTACAGTTCTCATTAGAAAATAGAGTGCATATCTGGGTTACTTATTTCTAAAACCATAAATACCTTTAGACAAACTCTTTTGAGGTGTTGTTAAATAATAAGTTATATATTCAATATCTTTTGTACCTGTACTCTCACAAGTAGCTGTGCCCATCTCAAGTCTGTCATTATTATTCTCCATTTTACCTACGTATAGTACGCACAGACTTACACAGTTACACTTACTGGAGAAACATTTTGGGCTGGTTTTTTTGTACTTGTATTTGCCATTTTGGTTTTAACATCTGAAGTTATACCTTTGTACATATGCTGATATGCTTATGAATTCCTGTATAGTCCTTCTAGAGACATCCTCCTTCAATATGAAATTAGGTATGAGCACAAGTATCTATGGAACCTTCCTGTAGACACATCGCACATTCCTTTTTGAATAAGAATAGTGTGAAAAAATAACTAAACTACTAAATAACAACTACTAAAAAAATAACTAAGCTACTAATGCTACTAAACATTAAGCTACAAGCAAACCTTGCAAGGAGAGAGTCTTAGAGTTTGTTAAACTTGATTTTCCATGCTTGATGACCATATTGTTTAGTATTTAAAGCATTGCATTTGACACTGAGAATGCTATTTAGATTTAGTCAAACAGTTTGACAGGAACTAAATTGGCCACAAGTTTAAAAAATGTGCATAACTTCTCCCTACACCTTTCCATCTTAGTGAATCTGGTATCAGATCAGTCATTAGGTTTATCTGCACCAAGGAGCTGTCAGCAACAGAGTCCTGGTACACAATCTATTTACTCTGCTGAGATACAATGACTGATGTCCCTATGCAGTGGGAACTCATATTTCCTCCGGACAGGGCAATTTAGGAAAGATTTGAGTTTCTCCTTCAAACTTGAGCTTCTCCTCTTGCCATGCTTCATTGCTTTCTTGCAGAGTCACTGGTTAAAATCTCTGCACTACCTTCTTTGAGAACTCTGTCTGTCCTGATCATCACGGCATGAGTCGTATGTAGGACGCTGGTGACACCAGTGAGGCTACAATAAGTGCGCATCCAGGCAGTGGGGTTTCATTCCAACCCAAAAGCTATGTGTCACAATGGGAAATGTACTAGCACTCCCATTTGCCATATCCTAACAGCATACATCCCTAAATACACGTGATGAATAGTATAGGTTCCTGCAATGTTTGGGTGGTGGAGACATCCAGGAAGATGTTTTGCACTGCTGTGCCCTCTCAAAGCAGGCAACCTGCAAGATCTGAGTGAATGATGAAGAACTGTGTTTATTAGAGTTAATGGTCCCAGTTCTAAGAGATACTTTATGAAATTAACATCATAATAGATGGTGACAGAAGAAAAATACTCAGGAGAACCTTCCTTCCTCTTACAGTTATTATCACGTAAGTGAGATAAGCAGGACTCGGTTCCCTTCTGGGAGATACAATAAGATAGATGACATTCCTGACACTGAGGCTGTGACTAAATGTCTCTCCCAAGGGGCTCCTTCTCTCATTGAATCACAGATCATCTATAGCAATGCCCAATTTACTCTCTGACGTCAGGGCTTGGGTTTAGGCATGTTCCAGCCGAACAGGACATTGCTTTTGTCATGTTAATAAAGAACATTTGTAGTTGGCTCTCAATTCACTTCCCCCTTTTTTTTCTGCATTCAAAGACAGTTACAAGGGATTCATTTATCTCACTAAAATTCCTCTAAGAGAATATTTCTTTGAATCGGATTATATCAAACGCTTTATCATCTTTTGCAGAAGATCCCAGTCTTCCTCCCCTCTGGAGAGATGGCAGCTCAGCTCCAGGTGAGGCAATTAAAGAGTTGATTGCAGGGGATGGAAACTGCAGCATCAACTCCCTGATTAAGAGCTGGATGTGTGTTTATTTATATTTGATACGTGTTTGGTTTAGCTTTTCCATAACTAAACGCAATTGACATTCCTTTGGGAAGTTTCGCACAAACAAACCCTCTTTCATTGTTCTCCTGGGTAGATGTCATTGATGGGAAATGTTAGAACCTTTCATGTTTTGATTGGGAACTGGAGTGTGAATTTTAGTGCTGCCTCATACCACAACCACTGCATTCGTTCTTGGACATGGAAAGAATTTGGATGCAGGCAGTATATGCATTGCAAGGAACACAAAGGAAGCTTTCCAGTGCTTCTGAAATCTTAGGTATTTTTCCACTCACAACGTTGTAGCACTGTTATGGCCATCTATCACTTACTCCTTGTATAGTCCTTCCAATTGCTTTGCTAGCTAAACTTTTTCTGTATTAACTGCGAATGTCATGAAGGTGAGGTAAAATATCTCTTCTTTACTGCCGACCTCTTGAATCTGCAAAGGAGAATCTGCTTATTAGAATTTACCCCATCTGAACAGGTATTTTTGTTCTGGCTTTCCTTGCCTTGAGTCAGTGCATTTTGAAGTTTCCTCACCCTAAACACCAGAAAGATGGTGCACATTTGCTTCTATGTGATCTCCTGTGAGATGGGCACCCAAGGTGGTCACCCCCTCTACTCTACTTGTTGTGTTACAAAAATGAGTAGCTCTAAAAATTTCACAATGACAAACCTAAAAATTCAGTTCAAATGTATAATAAATGTGTTCATTCCACAAATCTGCATATTTTGTGAGGAAAATTTAGCTGTTGAAGGCATTCTATCAGGATGGAGTCCTGTGGAAGCTGCTCTCAGTCTCGGTCATCAGGCAAGTTGCAGAGCCAATGGCAGCATGGGTGAGAAACTGCTCCAGATTAGAAGACTACAGGAGCAACACCGCATCACAGTGATGCCTCATAGAGACCCTCATCTGATCCCAGACTAGCTGAGAAGAAAGCATATGTGCTGTGCAGAGTATGTGTGGTTCATGCATGTAAATAGACTGGTATGATTAGAGTAATGATACGAGTAGGGATTGTCAAGATGTCCATCAGCAACTTCCATAGCTGTAGCTGCTAGTGATTAAGTGAATTAATTAGCGTTCCTTGCAAATATTGGGACTTTAGAGCTCTGCACTTTCAGAGTGGATAGTTGTTGGGGGAGTGGTTTGTCCTGCAACGGCTCTGGTGAGCTGTGTGCTCACTGTGGTGCAAGGACTGATGCAGTCTTTGAGGGCAGGCACAAACCTCTGACCATTGGGTAGCACACAGGTTTTACCCTTCAGGGGTAGAGCTGTATAATTAGAAATGCTAATTAGTGGGGCTTCAGGCTGGTCCTGACTGACCAATTTTGCAGCAAATACAACAGACAGCCTCAGCTTTTCATCTAGGGGTGAAAGAGGTACAAAATGCATTTAGAAGATGATGATGCCAAGATATTTTGTAAGAAAAATGTACAGAGCACAGGATATTACTTACATTTTTCATGATCACAGATGCCTCAACATCATTAGCTCCAAAGAGCTGAGCTGCTTTGAAGCCATCTCTCCTTACTGTCACAGCTCCTTCTCCATCACTCTGTCCATTACATTGTCAGTGCTTTGGGATGTTTTTCCCTCAATACTATCATTCCACTAATTCAAACTGTTTCTGTTTTTGTCCCTCATCCCCTTTTCTGACTTCTGCAGATCTTTTGCAATATTTCTGTCATCTCTACAGTTTGACTGGCTTCCAAGGCAGCACCATCTGCCTACTTAACTATTGTGCTTCTCATGCCTCCCTCCTGATCACTGAAGGTGATGTTAAATAAGAACAATCTTAAGACAGATTCCTCTGCTGTATTTTTAAGCTACATCTGACAATTTTATGCTTCAAAAATCTATCGCTACCCTTTGTTTACCATCAGTCAACCCATTTTCTGGCCAGGTATGGTCCTCATATCCAGTCCTGTAGAAATTATTCTTTTCAGGGCAATTTATATTCAGTACAGAAAAAAATTAATCCTGTGGTGAGATAGGTGTGATGAATTGTTCTTTGCTCATGCTTATCCTCTCCACCAATAATGGAACATGGTCACCTTAACTCCATAAAACCTTGTTAGATTAATATAAATATCTATTTCTCTCCTACTTAAGTACTCCATGGCCAGTTTTCTTTCTGATTTACGTGGAGTAGTGCAAAGAGATGTTATCAATCAAATGAATTCTTACCACATTTTACATTAGCAGTGATTTGTCTGAAACACTAGAGAGTTAATGAAGACAAAACACACTGAAAGCACAAATAATGTTGGTTCCAAAATTGTTACATCACCAGCAGACATTAGCAAAGTTTGAAAGCAATTTCTGACCTAGATAACAATCTGCGTGTTCAATCGAAACGTTTATTATTCACTTAGTAATCTTTTAGGAACCGTTAAGAAAATAAATGGAATATGAAATGTGACAGCGAGTTTCTCAAAAACATTTACACTAAAAGGACAAAAAAAAAGCCCAACTCTAATCTCTGCCTCAGGTTGTACATAAAGTCTATTGAAACAGCACCAATGTATTATTATCCTCAGCAGAGCACGTGAACCCAACACGTGAATGGTTTACATGCCTAGCTAGACAAGGGAGTGATGTTTTCTTTGTAAGCCCTGGGGCTGGAAGGGTCCAGTGAAGACCCTGTAGTCACCATGCAGTGAAATAGAAATGAAGAGAGAGAAAAAAACAACAGAAACCTCCTCTAATACTTCTTGTTTACTTTTCACTCTAGCCTGTTTGAATTAGAATTGTCTTAAAGGTCACATATAAGAGAAGAAGACCCAAATATTTTTTCAGCAAGTGTGATTTGAAGTAGCCTTTGCTGTCTTCATGCCAGCTGGTAGAAAGCATACTAAACCCTTCACTCACACTGAATCCTTCACTCACACAAAAGATAAAAGAAGAAAAATGTACAAAGCACAGAATCACATAACATAAGGGATTGGAAGGGAGATCAAAAGATCATCTAGTCCAGCCCCCCTGCCACAGCAACCTAGATCAAGTCGCACAGGAACATATTCAGGTGGGTTTTAAATGTCTCCAGAAAAGGAGATTCCACAAGCACCCTGGGCAGCCCCTGCTAGTGTTCTGCCACCCTCACCATGAAGAAGTTCCTTCTCACATTTATGTGGAACCTCCTATATTCCAGCTTACACCCATTGACCCTTGTCCTATCACTAGATGACACCAAGAAGAGCCTGACTCCATCCTCCTGACACCCACCCTTCACTTATTTATAAACATTAATGAGGTCACCTCTCAGTCTCCCTTTTTCTAAGCTAAAGACACTCAGGTCCCTCAGCCTTTCCTCATCAAGGAGATGTTCCACTCCCTTCATCATCTTCGTGGCTCTGCAATGGACTCTTTCCAGCAGTTCTGTGTTGTTGTTGAACTGAGGAGCCCAGGACTGGACACAATATTCCAGACGCAGTCAAAGCACGTTGGTTTTCTTTTCAGAGCTCACCATGGTGTTTGTGATTATCCAATTATTTCCTCTGGTTTTGCAGAGGACTATGTGTAAAGGCAAGAAATTTGTCAGTGTAAATAAAGGACCTCCATGTTAAAAAAATAACCAACCAAACAGACAACCACAAAAACAACAACAAATCACAGCAAACCCAGATACTGGGATCAGGCAGCAGTGATTTTGTTATTTGTAACATTAAGTCACAATGAAAACAATGATAATGAACTCAAACATGGGAGGAACATATGCTCTGAAAAACTAAAAATGTATCCTGTTTGTTGCTGAATTTAATATATCTACAATACCAACCCCTTACTTCTGTGACTGATACAACCTGATGGCTATTATTAGGGACAGTAGCCAAAACCCGAGACCTAAACTTGTGCGTGGAGCTTGATTTTCATGTGCTGTAGAACATTCAAACCTTCTAAGAACCATTAAGCAAATTATGCATGTTGATTGTATGAGTTGTCTTATAAGAAGAGGACTGCAGCATTCAGTGCTGCTGTTTAAGTGTTTTCCATTCATTTAGAAATGACAATGAGAAATTGCTTCTTGAAAATCATCTGAGCTTGATTAGTTGCCAGCTCTTGGCATCATGGTCAGGAGCTTCATGGCAGCATTATCCAGCACTTCCTCGAGAGCAGGGTGAGAGCAGACTCTGCTGCCTGCTATAGAATCAGTGGAGTTTACAGCAGCAAGGAGACTCCTTTTGAATCCTTCTGCAGCAGTAATGAGGGGATGAAACACCACTGGCATGATGCTAAAGGATAGGAATCCATTCCTGCTGGGAGAATGGCTTCTCAACCAGCAGAGCCAGGCTGCTGTTGAAGAGAATAATCATGTAATCTAACTCCTTCACAAAGACCTCCAGCTCCATTTTAAAATTGCTCTTCATTCATTTGATAGTTAAAAAGCTTCAGTTAATTTCCAGCTTAAATCCATTCATGATCAATTTATGCTTCTTTGCTCCTGTGCCAATGGCACCGTTAGCTCGCAGAGTCCTTTTCATCAGTTTATTTATAAAGGGAAATCAGCTTTCCTCTTTCAAAAGCTTCTTGTAGACAAATTTCTAAGTCTACAAGTTATCTGACCTGCACATCTCCAACTTGAATGAATCATCACTGAACATGAGTGAGCAGAGCTACACCTGGCAATCCAGCACCTCACAAAATAATACTGATCCCTCTTTATCTCTTGGAGGATATACGTGCTCTGTTATCTCCAGAGATTAGGTTTGCCTTTTGATATCTGCACCGGTGACTTCGAGTCCACTTGCAGTTTGATTGATGTGTCAGGCTGGTATTTTCCCTCAGCTGAACTCCTGCATCTCAGCAGGAACTCTTGTTATATACCCTTAAATGTGTACAACGGCTTCACAAAGTTTAGATGTTGTAACAAATAGGATGACTTTGCAGTTTAACTGTTGCATTTATTTCCATTTCCATTAATCCTATGCCCAAAACCATGTAGTTCTTAATCTGTACCATGCTGAGCATCTTCTGCGAGGAGCATGGTTTCTCAGCTCTGTGCTATTAGGAAATTAATTTGTACACCAAAACTTTTTTTATTTGCAGATATTAATGAAGATATTAAATAAGATCAGCCTTAAGGATGATCTTCAGTTTTGCTGATGGAGTAAAATTATTCCAAATAGTAAAAACTAAAACTGATCTTAGACTTCTGAGGGAGCAATAAACTGACACATTAAATTCAATGTTGATAAATGCAAAGCAATGCACACGGGGAAAACAACACTAAATACACATATACAATGATAAGCTCTAAATTAGCTATTATCATTCTGCAAAGAGATCATAGAGTTGCTGCAGATTGCTCTACAGGAACATCTGTTCATTGCCCTGCAGCAGTCTGAAAAGGTAAATAGAATGTAAGGTATTAAAGCAGCCAAGAGCAGCAGGGGAAGCAGCACTGTGCTGCTGAATAAGCCTGAGATTTGCCCACATCTTGAACAGTGACACGTATCGCAGGTCACTGTGCCTCAAAATGGCACAGAAAACAGCTAGTGAAGGTGCAGAGAAGGACAACAAAGACAATCAAAGACATGGGATGGTTTCTACACTAGGAGAGATTAGGCAGATTAGAATTCTGCAGCTCTGAAAAGAAATGACTGGAGGGATAAGTGATAGAGCTGTATAAAATAGTGGCTGGCAGGAAAAGTTGAATAAGGAATGATTATTCTCTCTTCCCCTGTGAGAGAAACTCAGGAGCATCAAATGAAATCACAAGGCAGAATTTCTGTAGCAGACAAGGACAGACAGAGTATGTTCTCCCTGCTATCTTGCATGAATTGCCTGTAAGCATGCACACACAAAGCAAGTGCCATGACAGCATTTCCCAGTTTTCTTTAGATAAATAGAATTCATTAAAGGGGTAAGTGCTGTGTCTTGCAAGCAGAACTTCCTCGGACACTAGTAGTACTGCAGTTACCTTAAACAATTAGATAAAATTTGCTTTGTCTTTCTCAAGGGGCACTATTCCATACAGCTTTCATAGGTAACCATTGGATTTTAAGTGGAATGCATTCTTTCATACTCCTACTATCCCTTGTATTTGGAATACATCCAGCAAACTCTCAGCAAGTGGCTGTCAATCTGGTCTGTGTCTTTGCTACAGTACCCATCAAATTAGCAGAATACAAATCAGTATTAGCAGGACATCCCCTGATCTTCAGGAGATCAGTTGTCACTCTTGATGACACTTACTGCCACCCTGAACCTTTTAATTGTCCTACAGGGAAGAAAGAAAATGTCTGGTCAGGTCAGCACAGAAAGAGATTGGCAGGGATCCTTCATTCTGCTTTTTTCCCCCCAATTAGCAGAAACAGCTGATCCTTCCAGAATCCCTCAGGGATGTCTTAAACCAGATTAAGTCACCATTTTCACTGACAGTGTATGTGGGTGCTGGGGATCAGAGCACCTTGTGTGGGTCCCACTGTACAGGTGAAGACCTCCAAAGATCAGTCAAACATGTGCCACAGCAAAAAGCACAGTCTGCCCTGCTGTCAGCAGGCATCCAGACATTCCCAGAAAGAAGCACAACACACACTCTCCCCAGTTTGTTTGTCAAATGAAGGGATGCCTCTGTGCCTAGGCTCTAAGCAAAGGAAGATTAGGAATCCTAAGTAGAGTTGTTACCTACATGTAGCTTTGTCTGAGCAGAGGCTCTAAGCAAAGGAAGATTAGGAAACCTAAGTAGAGATGTTACCTACATGTAGCTTTGTCTGAGAAGAGGCCATAACAGAAAACACTCACACTTCTTTTCCAGCCCATCCCACTTGAATTCAAAGAGAACATTTTTTGGGGAAAAAGAGTTTCTGCAAGTTTTAGTAAAACTTGCTCAGTGTGTTGGAAATTCTGGCACGGTAGCTGCGTAGCTTACTTAAAAGGTCAATGAGAATCTCATGAATAAAACCTAACACTATAATGAAAACACAGTATTTAAAATTTCCCTGGCTCTCCTTGCTCAAAACTGATTAAGAACAGAACTGCTGCTACCCTGTAAAATGCTTGTAAATGAGTCATCCTTTCAGCAGCAAAGCCCCAAAAGTTCAGATGCAGTTGCCTAAGAAGGAACATTTTCAGAGCTGTGCTGTATTGGTTGGGAGATGCAGATAACTTCCCTTTCGCAGGAGGGCCCTGCTAAAAAAAACCCCACAGATAACTCCTCTTTTAAGATTTCCCAGGCTGACTGATTTGAAAAGTCACAACAGAAAATTTAAAGGTCACGTTTGCTCAAGTGTCGCTGAGAGCCCGCTATCTGAGCAATTACATGAGATAAAGATGCAAAAAGTGAAAGCACAATGAGATCCTTCTTTTTATTTGCTTAAAAAAATAAGCAAGGGGAGGTGCCTTCTCTTTTTTTTTTATATTTCATTTGCATTTTAGGAAAAAACCTTTCTGGAAAGACACGTACCACTGCTGGAGGGGGAAATATATTTTCACTGTATTTTGTTATTTTGCTTGAGGAGCTGGCCTAATTTAAAGCAGCTAAAACCTTTTTTTAAGATGAACAGAAAACAGAAAGATTTACCTGAGTTTATGCTCTCATGAATCTTTCAGATATCTCTGAAGGACAAAATTCAAGGTTGGTTTTACCGTCTCTAGAAGCCAACCAGAACACTTCAAAATGACAAATCCTGCTCCATGTGATAACTAAGAAAAGATTGAAGATTTTGTTCCACGCTTAGCAAAGCCTTTCTTTGTCTGTAACAAGGTAATATGGTCAGCTTCTCCCAGATGCAGCAGCTGAGAGTTGGACTAGTGGTTTGTTACAGCAAATAGAATATTTTATGGACAAAAACAAAGCTCCAAGGGGAAAACTTTTTGAAATATCATGTGTGAGGTGTCTATTCTCAGCGAATCACAGAACATTTAGAGATTGGAAGGGATCTCAAAAGATCATCTAGTTCAATCCCCCTGACACAGCAGGATCACCTAGACCAAGTCACACAGGAACATATTCAGGCAGGTTTTAAATGTCTCCAGAGAAGGAGACTAAACGCCTCTGGGCAGCCTGTTCCACTGCTCCATCACCCTTCACCATGAAGAAGTTCCTTCTCAGATTGATGTGGAACCTCCTCTGTTCCAGCTCACACCCATTGCTCCTTGTCCTGTCACTGGGTGCCACTGAGCAGAGCCTGGCTCCATCCTCCTGACACCCACCCTTCCCTTATTTATAAACATTAATGAGGTCACCCCTCAGTCTCCTTTTTTCCAAGCTGAAGAGCCCCAGCTCCCCCAGCCTTTCCTCATTAGGGAGATGTTCCACTTCCTTCATCATCTTCGTCGCTCTGTGCTGGACTCTTTCCTGCAGTTCTGTGTCGTTGTTGAACTCAGGGGCCCGGAACTGGACACAATATTCCAGATGTGGTCTCACCACAGCAGAGTAGTTGCCTCAGCTGCTTCTCCCTGCTTGGCTGTAATCAGAGGGGTTTAGTTTTCCTTTCTCATGGGTTATACCTGTAGGCTGTGAGTAGCTGACATAGGAGTATATTGGATATGAGAAGTTAAGAATCCTGCAAGACAAGCACAGGATGAGTGTCAAAGGGAAAAGTGAAAAGCTTGCTAAGACAGATGTTAAACTGACAAGAATATAATTTGTGCTCCCCCTCCTACAATACTGTGTTTTGCTGTGCTGTACTCATGACAGATGGGGAGAGCCCCAGGTGAGAAGTTCATCTGGTAGGTGAACTTCTGGGACTGAATTGAGCATTAACCTGAGGCAGAGGCAAGTCTCCTGAGGAGACATGAGCTTCCCTTTGGAAATAGTCCCATTCAAAGGGAGGTTACTGCACATCCTTGAGCAGTAACTGGTACCCAGTGACTTAATTAGTGCCAACTCCACCAGGCACATCTTGGGAAAAGAAGGAAAAAGGGCAGAGGCAGGTGGGTATAGGAAGAAAGAATTGTGTGCAACAAAAGGAAAAGCAATTCACTATAAAGAAATAAAAACCCAAAAACCCTAGAAAAAGAATAGAAAGACTAATAAAGAAATTAATAAGACCTCCCAAGGGTTGGTTTTGGGTCAGTTTGGCCCACTCCCGCAGTGGGCTACAACAGTGCAATTGTTTGTATTGATCCTCACACCTGGATGAAAGAAGAAACCTGCAGAGTCCAAAACTCTTGTAAGAAGATGAGAAAAGCTTTTTGGCATGCAGTGGGCTCAAACAGACTTGCAATAAGGGCAGCCCATCTTACCAGAACAAAAGATTTGCAGAAGATCCTGCTGTGTCGGGGGGATTGGACTAGATGATCTTTCCAGGTCCTTTCCAATCCCTAATGATTCTATGATTCTAAGAAGAAAAAAATTATGTTCTAACTTCTTCTAAGTTTTATTTTTCATTTTCAGATTCTAAAAAGCAAACAAGCAAACAGAAAATCCCCACCAATATCTTACCTGGCTGCTCTGCCTTCACTGGAGTACAAAGATACACACTGGCTGAATCAGAATGTAGATATAAGACCCTTTATTAAAACAGCATCAGAATTACCTGCCACTGGTTTAATATATCTGGTTCCTCCTCTTTTGAGCAGTGCTATCTCAAGCCTGCAGCATGCATTTCACAGCAGGAGAACATCTCATGAGAAATCCACTCTGGGATATCTTAAAGTCTGCTAGAACTGAGAGAAAGCAGTTTCAAAGACAGTTTGCTTCTGTGATTTTGGGGTGTTTGTTTTCTTTTAGTCCCTATTTTTATTCTCCAGTTTGGAAAACCAGTTCAATCAGTTTAGATTAATCAGGCAATTGAAGTGGAAGTGGTCAGTAAGTTATTCAGAAACTGATGGCCAGTTCCTAAGGAAGTGTGAACACTTCTCTGTTTGCAGAAGTGCCAGAGATCTTTGCAGGAAAGAAAAGCCTTTGTCAGAGTGTTGGAGCCTGGAAGCAGTGGGACTGCCCTCATTGAGACAGGAAGATCGGTACCTAGCCAAGAAAAAACCACCCCACTAGGAACTTGCTGAACATCTGTGGGATCAACCACTACTTCCTTGGCTGTTGAGATTCTAAGAAAGGCTGTGAACATGAATGAGACACAGATATCTGAATACTTAGGTCTGAATGGATTGGAAACTCCATGATGACTACCTGCATAGCTCTAGAAAGCTCAGAACGTCATCAGCACTTGCTTAACACAAGTAATTGATAGTCCTAAACATCATATAGACATGTCCAGAGGACAGTGATCTGAACCAAATCAGAAGCCCTGCCTAGATGCCAGCTGTCACCACCACTCACCACGACTTACTCAAGTAAGAGCAAGGCTTGAAAAATTGCCTCCAGATTACAGGACTGGACTCCTTCCTACTAAAACCTTCACCTAGTGAAAAAACACATCAGGAGGGCAGCCCATAGGCATCATAAATATAAGGTACAACACTGCCAGCTTAAGTGCTTTGAGATTCCCCACCTAGTAAGGGAGATATCTCTGTAAAGAATTACTGAGCTTTTATTTTTTCATGTAATATTTTCAGATGCTAACAAATCCTGCAGTGGTTTGGTACTCCTTGTGATATGAGGTGATTAAGATCTTTTCTATCACAGAGTGCTCAGCTTTTCCTTCATGCCATGGTCTTTATTCCCTCTGTGGTAGCATGCTGCAGTACCACTTGACTTGTCAGGAATACTTTTTATTTTGTTTTATGAAATAATTCCTATCTTCTAAACATTCTAATCCTCCTGGAACAATCTCTGCTTCAATTATTAAAAGTAGCTTCTTAGACTCATGCAATTAAAAATGAAATTATTTGAAAAGCCAGCTTGCTGGCTGGAGCAGACCAGTTTTGTGATGGGTTTTCATTCCTAAAGCAGTGACATTTCAATCAATTAGTGCATATGGACTTGGCCTTTATTCTTCAACATGTCTGAACCATAGACGACATAACCCCCAGAGAAGAGTTTGTATTGATAGGATGAGGAGTAATGGCTTTAAGCTAGAAGAGGGTAGATTTAGATTAGATATTATAAGGAAATTCTTTACAGTGAGGGTGCTGAGGCACTGGAACAGGTTGCCCAGAGTGGTTGTGGATGCTCCATCTCTGGAAGTGTTCAAGGCCAGGTTAGATGGGGGCCTGGGCAACCTCGTCTGTGAGGGGTGTCCCTGGCTGCGGGAGGGAGTTGGAACTAGATGATCTTTAATGTCCCTTCCAGCTCAAACCCTTCTATGATTCTTGATGATTCTCTGACAAGAAGTTGGACAGATAGATGAGGAGAGGATGAGCTACACCAAGAAGTGGTGCACATACAAGAATTTCATGAAACATAACAGGCTTGACAAAAATCTATCACTCTTTCCCTATGCCCACACATGTTTGTATGTACTGCTGCTGAAGTCAGTTTCTTTGAACGTGATGGGGGTTCCATAATTTCTGTCAATTTCACAGGATTAACCTTCTGTCTTTAGCAATAGAGTGACTTCTTGAGATGACTAGATAAAAAACCTCAAACTTCTTCCTCGTCATGATAAAATGTTGAGATATGGAAATCTCTACTTTCTGAGGGCAGAGACAGCTGGTCTATTTACTAGATAATTAACTATTAATAAATGGGACACACTTCTTCCTCATCTAATAATGACAACTCCCCACACAGTTTCTTTATTCTTTCCTTTCACTCTCCTATGTTCAAGCTCATCTGTAGCCTTTCTCCTTGTTACACTTCCTTCTTTTCAAAGCTGGATGCTTCTCCCTACAGAACAGTCTAATGTCTCCAGGAGTGATAGTCCCAGAAGAAATCTGCCTCCTGTTCCTTAGTCACAGTTTCGATGTAAAGCCTTTGTCTTCTTGCACTGCTTTACTGTGGAAGAAGAACCTCGATGCTTAGCAGGACCCAATGGTCCTGAACAAAGCTGAAGCAGTTCCCTTCCTACTCCAGACACATTTCATATTCTCTCAATCCATCTGCCGTCTCAGGACTGCCTTAGCCACACTTGATCACCATCTGCAAATAATTCCACATAGAAAGACAAAGTACAAAATTTTACTGTTCTTCAAGCAGAACCTTCAGAAGTTTTAATTCCAAGCAATGTTTTAGACTGAAGAAGAGGGTTAACAGTAACTGAAAAGGAGGTATTTAGTTTTCCTTCAAACCAAGGAAAACATCTCCTTTATTTATTTATCCAGGAGAAAAAGTTAAATTAAAAACATAAATTTGCTTCAGTGTTTTTTCTTTGTTTTGAATTTTGACTTTTCCATCCAGCACAGCACAAAAATCAAATATCTGTTGAGTTCTGAAGTTGAGTGTTCTCTAATTCAGTGCTGCCAGCCTCAGGGTTTTATGGAAATTCCTACCCAGTTTACTAAATATCATTACATTTCCGTTTCTTGTAGCATGCAGCCAGGTAAGGATTCCAGCTTGTTCCTTCAAAAGTCTTTCTCAAGGTCTTTCAGACTTGTTGGAAAGACTGAAAGCATGGCCCAAAAGCCCACTATTGGTTCAGTATGTAAAAAGGCAAACTGAAATATAAATTGTGCTTCCAACAGCAGCTTTGATAGGGAGGTTGGATCAGCACGCCTCTAGAAATCTTTTCCAAATTAATATTTACTTTGATTCTCCAGTATGTTCACTTTGGAGCATAGTTTGGGGGTATTTTGGAGTCAGTCTCAGTGGATTTTAAGATCTCATCATTGATATTGCAGCTCCCACAGTTTTAAGTTTAAGTAAGCTTAAGTTTAAACCCAGTTCTCTGGGTCTCTCTGGTCATTCAGAGTAAGGACATGTCTGACTTCATGCAAGGTTTGGGAAGAGCATAATTACAACAATCATAGACTAGAATCATCATGGCTGTAAAGGACCTCCAGGATCAAGTCCGGCCCTCATCCCAACATCTCCCTAATCCCTAGACCATAGATTTAAGTCCTCTATCTATTCATTTTTTAAACACCTCTTGGGCCAGCCCCTCAACCACTTCACTGGGAAGCCTGTTCCAGTGCCTAACCACTCTCTCAGTAAAGAAATCTTCCTAACATCCAATCTAAACCTCCTCTGATGCAACTTGAGGACAATTAGCCTTATTAGCCGACTGAAGGGGTTTGCTGTTCAAGTCGGATATGCTGATGGTGGAGTTTTTGTGGGGGTTCTTTTGTAGAGAAAATCTTGAAATCCTCTTAAACACTAAAAGGACTGAAGTCAACAATGTGGGGCTTTTGTAAGTCTCTTTAACCCTGGGGCAAGAGCAGTAGTTAGTCTTTTGTTTTCATCAAGGCTGAGCTTCAGCTGTGAGCAATCTACTGACAAGTAGCAAGTATTAATATAAGAAAGAAATGCACCTTTAAAATTCCCCACAACCTAGGCCAAGAGTTAAGGACACCAAATGAAATTGGACAAAGGAACAAATCAAAGAGAAAACAGGCTGAGGTTATAGAACAAGCTCAAATGGATTATTCATCAGGGAACAGGTTCAAACTAAATGAATGGAAATGTTTGTAAGTCTGAAAACCACAAATCCTAGCACGTATCCTTCCCACGGTCACCAAACGAGTGAAGACCTTTGAGTCTTTTTTCATATGCCTGAAGCAGAATAGATGTGCAATGGCCAGTGTTGTGACTGCACAGTTGACTTCAACTTCTGGTGTAGGTTATGGGGGTGTTTGCACCATTGCACAGCTCCATCTGCCACACCACAGGAGTTTGCTTGCTTTTAAATTTCTCTCCACTCCACTGGTCTGTATGGTACCAAAACCCATTGCAGGCAGTACTTAAGTTTTGATTTAACAAAGACCCTAAGGAGAGACAGGCAAGGAGCTGAAACAGAAGTGGTCCATGATTCCTGATAACCTGATCTCCTCCACACACAAGGACAGTTAGGCAGCTTTCAGCCCAGTAGATGACCTCTGAAAGCCTATCTCCATCCACAACAGGGACATAAAGGAAGGACATATAAAGAATGATGCTTTCCAAAATATACTTAATGTGCAGTTTAGTTGCTCCACTATCATTGTGTTTAATCATTCTCAGTGAAATATATCCAACAGCTTTTCTTTTTACTCAATTGAGTAATTATAGTAATAGTAATAATAATTATATCAAGGTCTTTAAAACAGCAGAAAATGAAAAAGCCATTTCCCATGCAAGGAGTTGAAATAAAGTGACTACTAGGATGAAAAATGCTCCTTTTCTGTATGAAAAAGAGGAATAATAGCAGCTAGGCTGACACAGCTGCTGACTGGTGTAAGTCACCGGGTAAATGTGTTCGCTGGTAGGTGAACTAACGCTCAGCTGCATCATTCCCCCAGTATAAACTGAAATAAAGGGTTTGAGAAGTTTTCTGCTGATAGTATACACATTTCAATATGGCTACATGCATATTCATGAGTCAAAACCGCTCTACTACTTAACAGCGGCTTATAGCCAAATGGCAACATCCTTATCCAGAAAAATCTCTCATTTAGCTGGGTGGGAGATCTGCCCAAGCTCAGGCGTTCAGGAACTGATTTTAAATGCAAGCCACGGAAAACAGTTTCCTGTTCCTCTTCGCCTCCAGCACTAGATTAGCACTTGGAAAAACCAAAATTCAATAGTGGCAAGTGTATTTTTAATACCTCGGGGAGCTGCAAATAATCTGGCCCACAACAATAAAAGCTCTTCCTCCAGAAAAATCCTCTGTGGTAATGCACAGCTTCTCCAAAGCCTTCATGTCTTCTAGCCTTCCAGCATGCTGGGCTTGCTGGCTGCCCAGGTCAGAGCCTTGAGGGGCTGACAAGTGGGAAAGTTGCAGAAGAGCAAAGTATGCACTTTCTCCAAGTCCACGCTCGCTGGTTTGCAAAGTACTTGGTGATACCTCTGTAAGGAAAGGGCATTGGAGACGGGAGTCATTGGGAGTGCAGGATTTTGCAGCTGTTCTGAAGCAGCGTTTCCAAAGCAAGCAGCCTTTCTCAGCTCACTGCTTTTCTTTGTCAGGCCGGGAGAAAGAGAGCCCTTCTTAATCACCTCAAAGTCAATGAGGGGCACTGGCGCACTGTCATTTGATGATTAATTACCACATCTGCAGCCGGGGCTGCCAGCAAACAAGTCGGCATCATCCATGACGCACATGCAGCCATGGATTTAAAGGGAAATCTGTACAGGCACTGCTGCTAGCATGGGCTCAGGAGAGGAAGGGAGGGCCTTGCACCACTAAACCCACATCTGCCACCCAGCAGCTGCAAGACCAACAAAGATCCTTCAGAAGAAAACGAGTAAAGTCTGAAGGCACTGGAGGAAATGGTGTTATTATTCATCTTCTTCTCAGTGCAAATATTCCACCTCTCCCCACCCAAATTTTCTCGAAAATGTTTTCCATGGGTACTGCTAAAGTCACTGGTGCTGGAGGTTCATGAAAGAAACACAGTGGGAATCTTATTGTTTCACTGGAGTCAAAGAGATCAGGTTTAAAGGGAAACCCTTTAAAATCACTAGAGCAGTGAATTCTGATTTTATACAACTTTTGATTTATTTCCCTAGTTGTAAGCACGGGCAGAACTGGGATGTGAGTGATTTGTTGTGAAGATGTAGCAAGTGCATGGCCTCACAAACACAGCCCTGTCGCAAAGAGGTGCGTGAGAGATCCACAGGAAGGGTCACTTTAGGATTTTTCTTCTGAGCTACTGTAGAACTGCTTGTGCTTTTAAACCTTTTTAAAGAAGAAAGACTTGGAATTAAACAAAGGAGGGTCTTTAAAGATTACTTTCTCATGATTGTATCCTCTCCCAGCTGGTACATGCTGGAGGGTGACATTTCAATTGCATCCTCTCCCCTGGGCCTGTCCCCTGTCTTACAGCACGCATGGCACAAGTGGGTGGTGTTCAGATTTCATTGCTCCTTTACCCCAGAGCTGGAGGCATCTTTTTGTTTCAACAGCACATTCTGTTCCCTGACATGACAGAGATGATGCCCTGAGCAGGATTCCATTCACACAGCAGCAGTGGATTAGAGATTTGATTTTCCTTTCTGACAAATCAGTAGAGCAGATGGCACCGGGAGAAGCAAACTCATGCACTGTGGGGATGTGGCAGAGCTTCCCAGATCCCTGCCACACAGGGGACAGATCAGCAAAGGGCAGCTACATGCAGGCCAAGAAATGATGAGTGCCTCTAACTTTTTAGTTCCCATTTCAGAGCAGAGAGAACCCCAACGGCTCCTGCCCTCCATAGTATCAGAGACAAGTTCAGTGTCATTCTGGCTTTAATGCCTGATGGGTTCCAAATGGTGTTACTGCCTACTATATCAAAAATGAAGTTACCACATTGCAAGGGTGCAACGGCTGCTTTTATTCTGCCCAGAATTTCCTGACACAGTCCAATCTACACCTATACAACACTGTGAACGAATATTGAACCTACCTCTGGAACTCACCTTGTAACAGCTCTGCACATCTGCTACACCCTTCTGCTGAGAGCTTCAGGGGGACCAAGGATCTGACACAGGAGAGAGATGCCCTTCCATGCTAGGAGGATGTGGGACTGGACATTTAGTGAAGGAAACTTAGGATGCAGCTGTCACCAACCAGAAAAGTCACCAATTTGTGTGAAAACAAATTAGTTTAGTGAACCTCTCTAGATCTCTGAGGGATCGATTGAAAGGGACAGAATGTAGACTCAGGTTCCCTTCTTTCTCCATTAAGCTACAATATTCCTCCCCACTTGCACAAAAAAATTGATCCCTGTATAGAACAGCATCACATATTGACAATATTTGCACTCCTTGGTCCTTGCCATGCACTCACTGTTATGCACTACTTACAACTCAAGAGAAAGGGAGATGCTGCAGTTCTCTTTATAAAAGCTGCATCTTCTCTTCATCCTGATCAGCTTCTAAGGCTTCTTTCTCACAGCTAAGTAGTATCAAGAGGGCATTATCAGCAGCAGCCCCCTTACCTGACAAAGCTGCAAACCCAACCAAAAGTCACTGGTTTGGTTTTCTTTACCCAGCACAATATATCCCACTGCAGTTATTTTTATTAGTGCATCCTGAATTCTTTCTGTGCAGTGTGCTTGACACTTACTCGGGTGCCTTTGCGCTGACTGCTGTTCTAAGTTACTTCCTCCAGAAAAAAAAAGGTCTCTTTCAGAGAAATAATTGGAAGAGGAAGACAGAGGGTGACCTTAAAACTGCAAATTCCCTGTGTTTTGTGCAACAGCACAGGGGTTGCCACTCCAAGATTTCAGACAGGGAGCAAAGTACCCCTCTTCATTTATAGCAGCATCTAAGGGACAATGACATGTTAAATTTTATCTGTGAAATTTTGCAAACTAAAATAAAGGAATACACTTCTCCCAGAACAGTGATCCTGCGGTGCTGTAGCCAACATGGTGGCACTTCACCATCCAGTCCTGGACCACCACGAGCTTCTCTCCAAACAAGAGGCAAGATGTAAACCTGGGAGAGTTCTTGCTCTTTCCCTGCTGGCAGTGAGCAGCTGCCAGCTCCTTTCTGCAGCACAGCCCTTCTCTCTATGCTGTGCTGCAGTGGTGAGTGTGGAGGGGACACTCCATACTTTTTCTGCTCCATACACACCTCGCTCTCCCCTCGGAGGTATGGGAAGCAGCAGTCATGCACATAAACTTGCTCATGAGCAAACCAAACAACGGACTCCACAATTCATCCAGCAAGGGGACAGGGACTGCTTTATGATCTTTTATTTCATTGCCAGACCAGTGAGGAGGATGTGCTACACCATGAATTTTTGTACAGACAGAAGAAGAAAACTCAGAGCAGCATTCAGTTTTTGTCTCTCCTGTCTCTCTCCCCTTTCCTATTACTTTTCTGCTGGAGACTGAGTTTTGTTCCAGACAAGAAATCTATGGCAGCAGAGTCAGCCAAGAGGACACTCGGTTGGAGTGTACTGTACAGATAATGAGTTTGGTGGGGGAAGACTTGCAGAGAACTACTGCAACAAGGCAAAGAGACGTCCAGAAATACAACTCAAATATTTCAGCTCTGTTTCAGTAGCTGTCCCAGCAGACTCTGTTATAGCAAGAACTTTTGTGCTGTGACTTGTTACCTGAAAAATAAATAGGGAACAAGAACAGGCAGCAAAGTGCTCAGGCTGGTTTATCTGAATGAGACAGCAACTTTTGTATGGAAACAGAATTTCAGATTAACAAGGAGATGCTCCTGACATGTTTCAGGAGTGGCTCTGGGGACTTCCCGGACACAAGGATTCTCAGAGCTGTTTGTGTTTAAGTGCAGCCCCATCAGGTTGTATACAGAGATGTGCCGTTTCTGCTCTTGCTTCGTGCATTGGCCTGTCCTTGCTGATGCCTGTAGTTCTCCAGAGCTCGACTGAAAGTGCTTATTCAAAACAATATAGGCACTGTGATGGATAGCCATTTGCAGTACTTGCACAAACACTTCCTTACCTCAGTATATCCAACAGGTTATGCTGGAGGAAATAACCATGACAGGTCTTAATGGAACAATGTTAAGAGACAAGCAACTTTGGGGAGAGTGTCTTTGCCTAGAAGTACAGGAATTTTCACATGGCCAAAAATAACTCAGACAATGGTCTCCTTAATTTCAGACTGGAAGAAACTAAGGTTGCTGTAGTATATTGTGACTAGAAGTCTCAGGCTGAGTTTCCCAAGCAGTTTTCTTTCCCCTTCGTTTCTGAGAATTAAAGGGAAAATTAAGAAAAATTTCAGTGGTGGGACAATGCAGATACTGGTTGCATTGCAGAGTAAAATATACACTTGCTGGAAAATGTCAGCTCTGTACTGTGAGAAGGAATGGAGTATATACCAGAGATGAAAAGACTGTACCACCCCTCTCATCTTCTTGCTGTAAATAGCCACCAATTATGATTATCTCAGACCTTCAGCCCAGCTCTCTTATGAAAAGGTTTTGCTTTTACAATTCAGAGAGGCCTCAGAAGAGTTTTTATTATGAAAATCTTCAGGAGCAAAGAAAGGATTTGGCAAAGGACCTGCTTGGGTTAGAATTGATTTATGCAATTCCCATGCCAGTGAGCGTAACACAGAGCCAGTGCAAACCTCAGTCTTACAGATGCTTTCGCTGCCTCTGTTTGGGGAATACTAGAGTCATCGGTGAGGGGTAAAGCAGCTGCAGAACTCTGGCTCCTTCTGCCCTAGGGAGCTGCAGATGTCTTCAAGGAGTTGAAGACGGTGGCTGGTGCTTTCACAGGAAGGCATCTGCTAATCGGAAAAGGGAAGGCAGCTCGGAGGCCGTGATAATCACAGCCCATCACTAATGCAGATAACAACCTTTCTCAGTCATCTCCCTGGCAGTGTATCTTTTTCTGCCTCATTGGAAGCTGGGGCAGGGAAGCGGGACTGTTACTCATACACCCAACCTGGGTTCTTTTTTCAAACTGGATTCCAGATGGTCAACAATTTTGATTCAGGTGAACAGCTCATTTAGCAGTATCAGGCTGACGATCCAATGACTTCAAGAGCAAACAGCATTTCAGAAGCAGGAAAAACATAGGAGGGGAAGCCATAAAATATTGAAAGAGTGATGGATGAGCACCTGAGTTTTACCTCAGAAAATGGCTCATGAATTTTAAGAGTCTTCAGACTTCCTTTGAGGAAACCTTTACTCACCACACAACTGCACGTACATATGAATTAAAAAAGAAGTGGAACAGGCTTTCTAGACTATTTCAGGACAATGAAATGGGTTTTTTTTTCGTAATACATCCATCATGCAAAATGTCAAATACAGTTTACAGAGAAAATCAAGCAGGAGCCAAAGAGGAAGACAAGGTCTGAAGGTGAAGGAGTGAGTACTGCTGAAGAGTGACAGAATGTCAGAGAGCAGGGCTCCTCCATGCCCCTGGCTGTTTATTTATTTTTTTTATAGTTGGTAACCGTATATTACAGTAGTGAATTTTTTATACATTTTTGTTTCAAACCTGAGATTTATGGAGAAATAAACAACATTGAAGTTGTTTATTGGAAACTTACCTCTTCCTCCTCAAGTTGGAGATTTCTATGTGTGTCTTGGGTGGAGCAGAAAGAAGCATGTAAAGAACACCTTGCTCAGAGGCACTTTTCTTTTGGTAGTTACTGTTCGTTCACATAAAGATTTGCAGATTCAAGGACTTAATTTGTTTCTTGGAATTCATGGCACAAATCTACTCACTTGCTTTTGTTCTCCTGCAAGCAATTTAGACAATGGGAGCAGGATTTGCTGAGGACATCTGTCCAGACCACTATGTTCCGTCCCAGCAGGACTTGCTAGGCAGGATAAACCCACTGCTGCAGAGCCACAAACACTTGTCCTGGTTTCCATGGCTGGATATATTTACTCACTGAATAACCACAGTGGGGTTCAGACTCTTTCCCCACTATAAAGTTATGTCAGTAAATATGCAGATTCCCTCTTCTGATGTCATTACACTTAATTAAAACCTATGTGGGAACAGAATGCAACCCAGTATGATCATTTCCAGGAAGAGGAAGTATAAGCTAAGCTCCTAACTCTTGGATGAACTCTTCTTTGTGAACTATTGTGTTATGAATTAGGGTCTCTGAAAAGGTTGATTAGCCGAAATTTAGACCCAGCTGGTTTCACAGTGATGGGCCTCTCTTCACATCAGCTGTCTTTGCAGAGGGCAAAGGCAATTAGAAAGCCTTGGAAAAGAAACACTACTGTATTTACATTCTTAATAGCATTGGCACAGTGCCCTGACTTCCTGTTAAATCAGCTCTGAGGATGGCTATAAAAATGCACGAGTGATTGACAAAAGCATGAAGACTCTCACTTCCAGGTTAAGAGTTTGCCCTCACACCAGCATGTGATCAAAGCTCGTCGCCTAGCAGGCTGGGCTGGTCCCTGCAGTCATGTTGCCATTGAAGGTTTTCTTCTGGGTCCCCAAGTGACACACGGCAGTGGGGCAGCTGTCCCAGGGCCAGAAGCAGCAGTGATTTGGCATCAGTCCTAGAGATACTCATAAACGGAGGAACAAAGGTCTTCCCCCGACCCTGAAATAGGCATTTTTATGTACCAGCTCACCAGCTGGCAAAGAAAATTCTCAGGAATTTGTTTAAGATCTTGGTTTAATAGTCACAAATAATTCAGTATGGCTCCTGGTTTCAATATGGTTTTGAATAATTTCTGACAAGTATTTCCATCACAAATAATGCCTGAGGAGTGGGAGTAGAATTTATTTGGCACAGAGGGAATTAGTTCAATCAGTCATTTCCATAGCATGAAGTTAGAACATGTCTGAAAGGAAAAAAAGATAACAACGTCCCGCTAAATAATACTAATCTCATAATTAAACAGAACAAATTAATCCCTAGGACAAAGAAATTTTCAAAGGTCAGTCCATTGTTACTTGTGCCCAGGAAATTTGCTCTTATTCTGATAAAAACAAGAAACACACCTTTTATAAAATATCTGCTCCTTTTCAGAAGAAAAAAGAAGAAAATGTGGATATTTTTTCTCCTTTATTTCTGTCTCCATTATTTTGGTTTTGACTTACGGGCAAAACATAACGCAGTGAAAATTGCGGCAAATGCAAGGCAATCTGAAAAGATCGATAAACAGTTCAGTGGATCTGAGAAAGAGCAGTCTCGCCAGCTCCCAAAATGGCATCCTCATGTTCCATATTAATTAAATACAGATTTTCAAAAGAGAGTTAACAGAGCAAATACGACCCAGCAGGTTGGGAATGTTGATTTCTCTTCCTTAATTGTGTTGTGAAGCCACCTCCACACATAATAGAATAACAAATTAGCATGGAGGACAAAAGAACATAGAAATGACACAAATGAATAACAAAGAATGAGATAGGGGAATACGAAAGCAATGGGGACTAAGCCACTGACTTCATGTCCTTTCCCTCATCCACTTGCGCAGACTTGTCCCAAAAGCCCTCCAGGGTCCCAGTGACATCCAGCAGCCGTTTGCCCTGTGCCGCTGCATCACCCCAGAGCTCATGGTGCCCACAAACACTTTCATTTAGCCATTGGTTATTACAAAGCAAAACACCTGCTCCTTGTCCACCCACACCTTGCCATTTTCTCCCAGCTAACACATGGAACACACATTCTCAGAGTTCCTTGGCTTAAATTTAATTTTTGAGGCAATCAACTTCAACAGAGCTGCTGATTGCAGCAGGACAGGGATTAGCTCCTCTGTGAACACCTAAAATAGCATTCTCCACCTTCACAGTCCCAGTCCACACGTGCTGCATTCACTGCGGCTGCTGGGGGGAAGAGGGACTGCTATTTTCTTTTACAAAGTACCTCAACAAACAGGCTTTGTAAAGGGCATTTTCCCCCCACAAACTTAATTTTCTCTGAAATGTCTTGCAGAAGCCAACATTCAATACCCATCACAGATCTTTGATGACTTTTATAATCATCAGTCAAGCAGGAAGATGGCAACAGGTCGCGCTGTGCTGTGTTAGCGCCATTATCATGTGAGGCTTCAAGGATGTGCATAAACTACCTAAAAGTTTTCAGATTTAATTTGGAGAAGCACTTTAAAGTCATATCACTGTGCAGCTCAAATCTTCCTAGTTGGACATGTTTCAGGCACAGCCTTTGCCACAGGATTTCTATTTCAGACTAGCTGAAAGCACCTTGAGGAATGATAACTTCACAACTTTCTTCTTTGAGCTGCTTGACATGGGAAGCGCATGAAAATGAAAATTGGTGGGAAAGGAATCAAAGTTTTACAGCACTTATCACAGTGTACATCATCTCAAGGCACAGTAGAATTTTTAGGAGATTTCTTATTTTACTAGAATAATTTTAACCCTCCCTGACACTGAGAATAAGCAGTGATTGCCTGGAGATTTCCAAAATAGCTGAAAAAAAAAAGCATCTAAAGTTCTTAAAATATTTTGATTAGACCTGAAAATTGCAGCCCTCTCTTCACTGTAGCGCTCCAGATTAATTCTGATGTCACATCCATTTGTCTCCAGGCTGCAAGTGACAGTGAAACTGATTCACTATTCAGCTTCTGTGATGTCCAAGTCACATATGAAAGGTAGAAATATGCAAAGGAAAAATAGGGAAAAGACACTGCTGCCTTTGCTTTCTAGGAGAAGATGGCTAGGAGAATTGGCCAGTTGTGAGAGCTCAGTCATTCTTACAGCCAGTCCCCTGTGGTCTAGCCAGAGTCTCCACCAGCTGATCTAACCCAGAGTTTGATGCAGGCTTTTCCATATTCTAAATCTTGTCATGATATAAAAATTAGGTCTACACAGTCTTTCACAATTGTGCGCTGGACCCTCTGGGTCCCTAATTGCTGGATATCCACATTAACCTTTCAGCTGCTCACTGTGGCCTATGTTTTCTACTTCCCCCCAGTCTGCCGTGTTTGCTGGTGAAGCCAGCCTGGTGTGCAGGTGCTGCTGGTCCTACTGGATCAGTGCAGAGCAGCTGGCAAATCCTTTCAAACTGCTCAGCTGTGAATTTCATGTCCACCTGCCCTTCTGTCTTCTTCAGGCGTCTGGTCTTTGAGTTTTTTAGTTGTTCATGGGGTTTGGTATTTTACTGACAGGAAACCCACTGTCAGGAACAGTGCTGGTCAAACCTGACTCTCCAAACCAGTGTGCTGGACAAGGAATTGTGAGATTCAGACTGAGCCTCAGGTTATGAGGACAGGAGGCAGAGGGAACGATAATTTTTGGTTGGCTAGGCAGGACACTCTTTTCATTAGCGTATTGGCAGCCCCCCCAAAGAAACATTGCACACATCCAACTCATCAATTCATATTCAAGCAGTAATTAAAGAAGATAAATGAGCAAAGAGGGGAATATAGGCAAAAAAACTTATTCCTACAGCAGTATCCTTCTGACCTAAGATTCCAGCAGATGCCAGCAGGTACTGTCCTCTCTCCTTTCCCATAAACCTGTGAAGCATGTAAAAGGAAAGCTCTCTTTGAAAGAGTTTATCAGAAGTGCTGAGCATTTTGGAATGCTCTGCTAATAATTTTGAGGATTTTGGTCTTGTGGCACTAGATCAGATACAAGGAGTAATGACTCTGTGGAATTATGCCATGTGAGAGGCTAGTAAGGACACGGTAGTCCCCATTTCCCAGATAATTAGAGTATTGCTCTCAAAAAATTGCCATATGGAAATGCCTGGTACAACTCAGCCAGGACACAGTGGAGTGAATTGATGGGGAGGTCAGTGAGAAGACTCTAAAGGCAAGAAAACTGCCAGGGAGGAGCAAACCTTCATTGCTGAAGGTCTCCGAGTTACTCACGCACACACCCACGTGCTCTTCATAGTTCTTTGTCAGCATCTCTCCATTCTGAGACTGTAGCAATGGTCTCATGTATAGGGCAGAGCACTGTTGTGTTAATGTAACACATAAAGTACTCAGGAGAATTCAAAGACACATGTGGAGAGTCACCTTTCTGAGAGTCACTTCCATAGTGAGCACTGAGCAGCAATGGAAAAATGCCTTCTTTAAAATTCCACGACTGTGGAAACAAGAACTTACACAAAGGTAAAGCTCAAAGCCAGATTGATTTGACTGACTGAGCAGATCTTGGATGGGAAGCCACCAGTCTCAGTTCGTGGTTATGGTTCAAGTGCTAAGCAATGAACTGAAAATGTGCATCCAGGCTTTTAATCTCCTCCTAAGCTAAGGCATGAGAAGTGATTTTGGATAGTTATCCAGCTCCTACACCTCATCCTGAAGAGCTGGCTGCTGAACTCTCCCCACAGCAGAAGAGAACCAAAAGAGAGCCCTGAGAGACCTTTTCTGCAAAGCTCATGTGGGGAGATCAGCTTGAAGATTAAACTTCCTCCAGGCAAAACCATCCATAATTTCTTCTCAAATGCCTGAACCAAAGAATACAATTTGCAAAATCAACAGAGGCATCTCTTTTCCCCAAGGCAATGCACAGGAGCTGACCTAGCTAAAGCTTGCCTTTGTTTTGCTGCTACGCATTTTTTGTTGTGCTTTGTTTTTGTTTTGCTTCTAATGGCACCAATCTAGCTGTCCAAACTGTTTCTGTTCCCAGAGAATAATAATCAACTTCCTAGTTCAACAGCTTAATGTCATGAATATTAAAAAGAATAGCTGAATAACAGCTCACCAGCACTGTGTCTTACCCAGCCTCACCTCAGGAAAAGATTTAGAAAAGTTAAGGCATCATCAAAATATTTTAAAGCAGGAGGAGTGATGACTGAATGTGATGACACATGAACATATGACCAAAGGGGATACAAATCTACAAACATTAATATTCTTCTTTGGGCCTAATTTCTTAACTTTTCCTGGAACCACAGAGTCTATACAAAAACTCAGAAAAATACATGTTGTAGCACTTTTCTTTCTGTCCTCTTGGAGCTGCATTGACAAGAACTTTTAATCTCTGGATTCTGTGCCATTTTAGTGAAAATCTTAAATTAGCTTCTGTCTACCTGACAGGAAGTTATTTATCCTCCTGTAGGTGTCATTTCTACATTTAGAATAAATTGTTTCATGCAAAAAATGTTATATGCTGGGGACCACAGATGATGTAGTACTGGAAGTAGAAGTGGTTGTCATGACTGTACCGAAGTGCATCAGGAAATGTGGGGGTCAGAACAGCTGGTGGTGCATGTGGCCTTGAGAAGGCTCTTAAACATTATTTGCAGAGCAAATTATTATTCAGACTTCTTCATGGGTAGGTTACACTGTATTATATCAGCAGTTTAGCTGTTGTCGTCGTGTCTGTGAGGCAGGTCTGCCTAACTGTTGTTTAGAGGGAGTCAAGGGAACAGCAACAAGGGTAAGAGGGTTTGGACTGAAGGGATGATACAGCAGCACCTGGAATATTATCTCCCAAAGCTGAAGCAAGCTATACCCACCGTACATGTGCTGTTTCACTAATTCTGGAAGGAAAGAAGGGAAAGAATGGGAGCAGAGCAAAGAAGGAGGCAGAGCTAGCCCAGTTGGGAACATGGGACAAGGCCCTCAGGAGAGAAGGAGTACAGTGGAACTCTCCCTACCCTTGCGTGTTCTGTATCTTCCAAAAGGCACAAACCTCTTGCTAGCCTGGCTAGTACTCCCTAACCTGGTTATTACCCCCTTGCCTGGAGGAGAGTAGACACAGCTGAGTAGTGAGGGTGGTTGTCTGTACCAAAACTACTCAGACAATAAATACACCAGGTGGTTTTCTTTGTGTAAGGTGTGAGATGGTAGGAAGAAAGGAGGAGAGTTTACCAGTAGTGAAGCTCATTTAAATGGAGAACCAGACCATAACATTTGCCTAAGTTTTCCCACTAAAGAGAGTCAGCAAAATCCACCCTTCCCACCCACTGGGCTTGTGCATCTCTCTTACATACTCTGCATCATTCTGCTTTCCTTTCTCTAAGCCCTTGTGCTGTTGGTTTTGCTACTGCCAACATGAAACCGTGACCCTAGAATTGGAGCTGCTGCTCATTCTTTGCTGAAGTTAAGGCTCAGGGCAGGCTGCAGACTACATACAGCAGAGCCTGTCAAGCCTTCATTTAACATGATGGAGAGCCTTGCTAAGGAGAAACACTCCCAATCCATCACCATGTTACTAACACCCTGCACAGAGACCCAAAATGGCTGCTTGGTGAAAGATAAAGTCTTGCCAGCATTTAACCTCTGCTGCTGGGCTGCAGAAGAGGGAGGCTGATTAACAGCCACCACCTTGTTATGTTCTGGGGACTAAGCTCTGCCCTGAAAAGATGTCCATGGAGCTGAGATACCAGAAGTTAATTGTGGCTTTGGTGCCCTTTGTAACAGCATTAGAAAAAAATTTATGTTGTGTTTTGCAAGTGTCTTCTATTTTCTGCCTGCACTACAGAGCAGGTTGCTTTTCCAGTGGATAAATTGCTGCTCTGGGGATGGACAGAAGCTGAGCACGAAGGGTTAAGTGAAGTGCTTGTTATTCTTGAGCTCAACGCGGGTGTGGAGGTGAGAAGTGTGCTGGAAAGGGTTTATAAGGCCCCAAAGTAGTAGAGTTCTATAGGTCCTAGAGTTGCTAGTTCTTCTGTGTTCTGACCCACTGCAGACTGAGAACCACCTCAGATGGAATAAGGTCAACCTTGCTTGAAACTGCACGGCAGGACATTAGGGGGTAATTATGGCAAGTCTGGCCAATGATGCCTGGTACTCTGAGGTGGTTCAAGGTTAAATAAGCCCTCTGCAAAGAAATGTGTTGGAGTGTTTGTGAAGACTGTAAGGAAGGACTAGAAGGACTGGGCAGCTGGGCTGTCTCCTGGGGAATGTTAGATGTGGAGGTATCGACTTTAGTGCTTGGTGGGTTAACCAGAGATAGCAAGGGCCATCTGAGGACATGGAGCAAAGAAGTTTAAGTCTGAGTTCTCAGCTGCTGTGTGGATGAGTGGTAGTAATAGTGTCTGTGTTGTAATTAGCAGAACTGGGAGGCAGGTGGCTTTGCAGGGACCTGACTGGTTTGTTCCGTGTAACTGTCTAGCAGTCGTATGGCATGAGCCATCCTGGTTTTTCCAGCACTGCTGAAAAAAACCCTCTTCATTATCTTTTGTATTGGATTAACCTTAAATACCTGATGCTCTCACTTTTAGAGAAGCCAATAATTTAGTATGAGTTGGCAATAATTGTAGAGCTCTGTAATGAGTCTCAAACGACAATGTAAGTATTGTCAGCTAATCGCCAGTGAAAGCCCTTTCTGTGTAATGCTGTGGATACCTTGGAGAGATGAAATAGATATTTTGTTCCTCATTAAAGTTTTATGGTAAGAGGTTTGTTCTTTGGCTCAAAGCCTAAAAGCCTGGGTTTTCTTGTCATTCTGGGGAAAATTTTTCAAAACAGACACTAAGATTTTTAAGCTATTTTGTGCATCTTAAAAAGCAAAATATTTATGTTAACTTGCAGCCCTTGAAAATGAGTCCATTTGTCCCTTCTGTGGACCAGAAGAGGGTGGCCAAAGAGAGCTTTCAGTATCCTGCTCATAATTCCATCAGGGATGTCCTGCCTCAGTCGCATTTTCACTTAAGGCTTTGTTGTTGTCATACTGCAGTATCATACTGGTGGTCTCCCAGTGTTGTCTGGGAGCACATACTGGCTCAGGGCAAGAGCTGAACCAGGTCAAAGCCATGTTGTGTTAGGATGATGACGCTTATTGGTACTAGAACTTGCTGAGTACCAGCTGGGAGCTGTGGTAATTTCACATGATTTTGACTTGTCCCGTACCCACTCCTGAGCTGGTAGACATCCCACACCTGCCTGTAAATCTACCTGTGACATATAAATGCCATTTAAGAACTTTGCTGCTCTTGAAATAAGAAATCACATCAGCAAAAGGCAGTTCTGCCACACAAGCTTGGACCACTCTGATCCTGCTCTGGTAGGGGGATTGGACTAGATGAGCTTTTGAGGTCCCTTCCTATCCTAATGTTCTGTGATGACTCTATTTGTGACAAAACTCTCCACTGCGTAACTCCTTGAGCTGGCACCAACTAAGCTGGCTAAAATCTGTAGTAAAGACCAGCTGAAAAGTTATTTAATTAGTGGAGTTGGGCTCAGAAATGAGAAGTTGGACAAGAGCTTTGAACAGATCTTGGCTCCCAGAGCTCTGGGTGAGTGAGATCTCTCTACCAAGGCTCCTCTGATGCAGAGTTGATTTTTCAGGTGATGCCTCAGAGTGATTTCCTTGACAGGTTGCAATGAATTGACAGCCTAAAAGGGCTCTTTGCAGAAAAAAGTGACAAGTAGAAATGCTCTCTGACTAATGGAGATAGAATTGGTGTCACTGAAGTAGACAGTGGATTCTCCAGGTGAATCTCTTACTTTGAGTTTGTGTAGAGAAACTGCCTGAGGACTGTTCTGGGCTATGCACTGTGCCTGAGCTGGGGGACGAGGGGTGGTTAGTAGGTGAGACTGGAGGAAATGATCTCATTTACTTATGGAATGGATAATCAGAACAGTTGCTTGGGAGGTTTTTCATGTTTGCATGTCCAAAATGTTGTCACAAGTTGATTGCTTACTAATTTTCTTGAGCTTTTCTCATTCTGGACCTGTGTTCCCTGCCTTGAAAGTTGAGGCATGTCACTTTATGTTCGGTACTTGGAAAATAGTCTCTCATTCTCTGGGATTCTCTGCTAAGGTTCAGCTCTATGGCACTGTTCATGTTAAGAATCCCTCTGGCTATTTGAACCTGCCTCCCCAATTGCTGTCAAAAGCAATTGGCAAGAGGGTTTTATCTACAGCTGTAATCTTTACCTCCTCACTGGACCATTAGTAGACAGAGGGTTTATCAATTCCTCTTTTGCATAAAGAGTTTCTCAGAACTCTGGAAAGTGTTTTTCTACTTCTCAGTATTATTTTGGTGAAACAGCTTTGCCTGCCTTTCTGTGGAGGCTGGAGCACTGATCTCTGCTGGGTTTCTCATAGGCTGTGGTGGTAGGTAAGTGTAATAAAAGCCCTAGAGCTTCCTAAAGAAAACTTGTCTGCATGTTGGAGAGTAAATAGAAAGAAATTGATTCAAATTTCTTTCAGCTGAGAGCTATTTGCAATGTCTTTCCAGCTTTGACCTCTGAAAAGAATTCTTTTATTTCCCTCCTTCTCCCCTGCTTGCTGTGGAGCACTGCACAGCAAAAGGAGCGCTGCCGGAGAGGGCTTTCCAGTGCCTTGAACTGTAACAGAGAAATCGGATCTCACCAGTGTTGTGCCTTAAGTTCCCATAGTGCATACTCTGAAACTAAATAATTTGCTCTTGTATTTTTGAATGGCATGAAAACCAATCCTATTTCTAGGAATAGGAACAGAGATGCTCCTGCAAACAGTTCTGTAATGTCTCTGGACAGAAGTCAAGAGCAGAGTAAGGCTCACTGAACAGAGCTTGACCACATGGGATATTTTTCATTTACTTCATTGTGAAATACATATCTGAGGCTGCATCAGGACTTCTGTGCTACACATAGCATATTTTTTTCTCAGTGCAGTGATTGAACAGCAATAGCAAAAAGAAGCAAGGCAGATGGCAGTACAGAAATATCCTTGGTTTATTCAGATGAGCCCAGAAGAATGAATAGCCTGATGATTGGATGGTATCTGTTATTAAGTGTATAAGTTAGTCACCACTCTGAGTATTTCGTCTGCTCAACAGTATGGAAACCTTTAAACATAGACCACTACTGTTGCAGTTATTTGTGTGAAAAATGTCCTGTTATAAATGGTTTAGTAGCATCCATTAATAGGACTGAAATTCATGGGCGATTCTGTTGATGACTATTATTTAAAAGAAGCTGCGTTTAATAGAGCTGCCGTAAAGCAATCCCTGCTGCTTGCTTAGTCTTTTCCTCAAAGAGGAAAACAATCATCACTTCTATTTGTACATATGCCCAGACTCTCATGAGGCAGAGTGAGCACCTTCTGCAGCTTTAAAATACCTATAAAAACCTGCTTGTCTGCTACTGGTACTTCTGAATAGCAAGGGTTGGAAAGAGGAGCTGTTCTATTACAGAAAAAAACTACTGCTGCTAATGGGAGGGAAGTGTTCCAAGGTCAACGTTTTCTAGCAAAAACAGCATCTGAATGAATGTTACTGTGCACACAAGGTATTTATCAGTTATCTCTGACACTACATAGATGATTTACTCCAAGCAACCCTGGGGTCCTTGGAGATCTTGCACGAAAGACATGAATGTAAGTCCTCTAGTAGGAATGGATTTTGTGGATGAAACTGAAAATAGAAAAAGCTTTAATAGCAGGATTTGGGGGTAGGACTTTTACTAATTTGATCATCACAAGTACTGTGCTTTGTAAACCCTATACGAAACCAGCTGCTGCCATGGTTAAGTTTCAGAGCTGTCACCCATGGGGTGTTAAACCCCATTCTAGATTGTAGTTTCTCCAGTCAAAATATTCATGGTGGAATCGATTTTCATGTTTCTCATGCACATCAGGGCTTCACATTGCATCAATGCATTCACATTCACATCACTGCTTAGCTGGGAATCCCTTCTGTGAGCTCAGGTGTGACAAATGCCTGTGCAGCAGCATTCTAAACCAGGAAAATCCCTGATCTTTAAGTGGGGGGGAATGGAGTTAGTGTCTTCTTTTATAATCTGGGTCACAGTATAATTCTGTCAGTAATACCAGCCCAGCTGGACGGGTTAGCGTGCTGGAATGATGTTGTAAAGAATGCACAATGGGTACTAAGGCAGCAGGTCTGACTTAAATCACTGATACAGTCTGAGGTTTTAATTTTTAATAGTGAAACCTATAACTTCAGCCGCTTTAAATAATACAAAACAAGTTGTCTGAAATGTAGATGTTGCTCCAGCAGAACCTGTCACTACGCAGTGCAGACATTGCTGTCAGGGTTCCTAGTTAACAGATGAAATCACCTCTGTAATGGGCAACCACAATACACCCATACAATGGAGGCTGCAAGAGGGAGGGGAAAGGCTTGCTTCTTGTCTCTGTGCAAACTGCAAAATCCACTTGTAGGATAATGTTGAGTCTGTGCCTCTGCACCACTGTTTTCCTCATCTGGAACATCATAGTGTCTTGTTTTTTTAGTATGGATGTTCCCCTACTAACTCTGCCAGCCTTTGCACTCTGAAACAACTAAGAAACGTTAGGAATTATTTGTCCTTCAGTAGGACTAATATCAGCTGAAGAGAATGGTTTGTTATTCACATTCTTAGGAGTAAAACACTGAGCAATGTGATAAGGCAATTCCTGGGGGGAATGAAGAGCTGAATACTAGAGTTTTTGGAACTGAATTTGATTTTATAATGTGATTTCTTTACTGAGAAGTAGAGATCCAAGGTACAGACTGTTTTGCTCAATGATCTCAGATTAGACTTCTGTCCTAATGCAACATCATAACGATACTACAGGTCGTAAAGATCCAGTCAGATCTCAGTCACACCCACATTGCCATTATCTCCAAATAACTCCTCAGAACCCAATGAGTCTGGTCAAGAGGAAAGAGCTTCCTTTCTAGAATTCTGTCCCCTCCCCCTGTCTTGGGAGCGTTGCTTTTCTGCAGAGGTTGCCTTGATTCAGTGTTCAGCCTAGGAGAAAGTAGCTTCCCCTAAGGGATAGTGGGGACACACTGGTGGACTATCATGGCTTGGTCCTCTTGTAAATGTTCCATGAGTGATGCATTTTCCTTTAAGAATGGGAAAAGAACATTAAAATGCTTTAGAAATTTAAATTAGATTGAAAGGACCTCTGTGTTGGAGCATGGGTGTTCTGGGATTCACAGTTCTGAAGTGTGTGTAACTTTGTATGAAAATTTGTATGCTGGAGTGAAAAGAAATCAAACTTTCCTATATTAATATTTTCAATATAGATACTGAGCATATGGGGCATGAATTTGATTAGTGTTTCTTTAGTTGATTCATAGCTTAATCTTAGTGAAATAGCAATTAGACTTCCCTGAAGCTAAGGCAACCTCACAGTAGGTTTCATGGGTGCTGATGAGATGGGGTCAGCAGCTTTGTGGCTGCACTTAGCTCTCTTTTGTGCCCTATCCATAGGTCTAGAAGCCACCTGCCACTGGAATGAAGTTGGGTAACTGAATGTCTCTAAACCTGTCTGTATCTCAAGGAGATACAAGCTATCACCACTGATGTAAACATTTAATCTTGCATTGGCATTTCAGGTTGGAATCAGCGTTGAAGTTTCCAGTGAAGTCACTGGTGCAAGTTTATATTTAGACTGTATTTACAGAGAAAGCCCTAAGGCTGCCCTCAATTCCAAACTTGCTGCCTCCACAGCCAAGGAACCTGTAAGCATGTCCCTTGGCATAGCTGCAGGCCTCTCAAAGCAGGAAAGACCCCAAGGATCTAAAACATTCACTGCCGTTTTATGTTGCTGATAGTTTCCCTTCTGGCTGCTCCAACCTCAGTATAAACAGAGGAGCTAATCTGCGACTATCAGGCTCATTAGGAGTCATCCCTAACTCTCAAGTGCTTTTGCTTGCTCTAACTTCAGGCTATGCCCATACCAGCAGTTTTGCTCCTGTATTTCCATCCCCTTGTGTTGTCAGAAAGTCTTGGTCAAACAAGAAAAGAGTTTACACAGCAGAGCTCAACTAGGGGAATTTTGTTTAATCAGAGCCTCTGGGGAGTGTTCACACACAAGGATCTTGTCCAGGCATGGAGTGTGCATGGCTCTGTGTGGTGCTTTGGAAGGGAAACTGAGCTTTGCTGTGTAAATGGCTGCAACAAGTGCTGCCAAGGCGCTGTATTGTGAGCAGCCACTGGAGGACTTCACTCTGCTGCCATCCAGCTCATTAGCTTTCCATAGCTCACATGTTTATTTATATAAACTAAACCTGTGAAAACGAGACAGTATGTCAAAGTCAAATTATTTGGTGTGACTCTCCTCCTTCAACAGGAAAAGATGGGGCTACTGTACTCATTCATCTCCTTCTCGTTCACTGCAAAGTAACACAATTAGCAGTGAGAACAGGCTGCCAATCCAGTGAATAATCTTAGAGATCTCTGAGCAGTTAAGAAGGTTAATTAAATTGGCATTGCAGCAGGAGTTTGAGTTAGCAGGCTACCAGAATTCTTTTGGAGGAGCATTTCTTTCCCTACATATCATTTGAAGACTTCCCAAGTCTAGATGGGGTTTGCCCAGATTCTTTGCTGCTCTCCAGAGACTCTTCATTTCAGGGGAGCTGCTCCTGATCTACACAACTCTGCAGTCTCAGGCAGAGACTTCACTGTATTTTTATGTTTTGAAGCACATATTATATGCTTGTTACCCAGAGAGGTGATTGAAGCTCCATCTCTAGAGGTAATCAAGGTCAGGCTTGATGGGGCTCTGAGCAGCCTGATGTAGTTAAAGATGTCCCTGCTCACGGTAAGGGGGTTGGACTAGATGACCTTTAAAGGTCAGTTCCAGCCCAGTATATTCTCTATGACACTGTTTGGGGTTTACTCAACAATGTTCCACTACTGCAATCTGTTCTTTCTGTTGCGTTTCCCTCTGTTCTGGTTAACTATGGACTTAATAGGCACAAGTCACCCTTGGCTGACCTTTTCACACCAATCTTGAGGCCCACCATCGTAATTCCTTATCCCTGCATTAATAGCAACAAAAATGGTGCCATATGATGCTGAAGAGTTTATGTGCTGCCATTACAACAAAGTTCAACTCATTTTACCTCCAGCTAAATAACATACCTTTGGGGGCTGTTGCTTTCAAAATATTAGTACTTGTTCTGTGTTTGCAGAAACTTGTGTCGTTTACTCTGCGTCTTGAACAATTCAGAGCATCTCATTTGAACGTGAGGCTGTGTTCTGGCTTATGAGTAGTGTACAGGTAACTGTAACTCAGCAGCATGAATTGGAAATAGCTGTGTGGGGTCAAAAGTACAGTACAGTAACAAAGGAAAGCAGTGAACTTTATTCCCTGTGTCTGATGTGATGCTTTCTGTGGTTATTGACTTCAGTGAGATTTAATTGCACTAGTTAAGATTGGTCAGCTAGGAAAGGAATATCAGCTAAGGCTTCATTTGCAAAGCTAAATCCTTAAAGCCAGCAATGCACCCTGGCTCCTCTGCCTCAGTATCATCACATTTGCAACCAGATTGATCATGTCGCCTCTGGCCACCTGGTTATGAGGAAAGAAAAGGTGGGGCTAACCCCTGCACCCTAGGATGTAAGGCCCAAACCCTTTGAAGACAGACATAACCTGCATGTGCACTTAAGAAATTGCCTCATCTACAGGTGTCTTGTCTGAGATGTCACATGAATTCTTGGTATTTGATAGTAGAACAGAGCTGGGCACACTCTGCCTTCAGTTCCCATGTAGGGGCCTGTCCCAGCCCTTCAGTGTCCAAGGGCACCCCTTCTGCCCTATTTTGAATACTTTGCTTTAAAAGCTGCTGGAACTGGTTCACAGGGGGAAAATCATTGTGCGTCTTTTCCTCTAAAATGGATCTGTAGGAGGCTGGATGTGCTGAACTAGTACATTTCTAAGGACAAAAACTCCTAATGTTTTTGAAATTTTTTTCCCCTGTTACCATGTTGCCAAGCAACATTTTTACAGTATCAGCAGCTGGGGAAACTTAAACTCTGAATGTCTGAAAATGGATTAAAGAAGAAGAATGAAGGCACCTATGTTGTCTTCTGGTCTTTACCCTTCCACTGCTGAGAAAGGGGTACACCTCACTCCACCTGTAGACTCACAGATTATTAGAGATTGGATTTATTCATCTTAATCTGTCTTTAAATGTCTTAACACTTTAAAGTGATGATAGATGGACATGAAAGTATTTGCTCACTAGCTAGTAGACTTAAATAAAAAGGCAGTGACAGAATTGTAAGGTCCTCCAGTCCTTTTTTGCTACGGGAGGTCACTTGCTGTTGTCCTATCCCTTGCAGTGGAATGGTGGGATGACATGAGTCAAAGCTTCTGCTTACATACCTAGAGTATGTTTGAGCCTCCTTGCACCACAGCAGGTAAGACTGTTTACTCTTCCTATGGAATTAAAGGAGGTTAAAAATGATGCAATGCCACCAGCAGCAGAACCTGGTCTGACTTAATTATGATAGCCTGAGACATGTGGCAGACTCCTGACAGTGCTTTGGCATTTCTAGGGAAGTCTGTCTGTCTTGTACCACTTGTATGGATAGGACACTGGGGACCCTGGTGTACTGAATGCTGTTCGAACACACAGCAACAGACTTCTTGCTCTGCAGAGTTTAGTCAGCCTGATTTCCAGACTCCTAAAGAGCATGTATTACCATAATATCCAGAGGTCAACGAAGTTCAGTCCCATTGGGCTATCAGTGTGCCATCATATAGTAAAAGGTGATTTCTTCTCCGAGGAATTATATTCAAAGGTGTTCTGCAGTCACTCTGACTCTCCTTAGCTTCTGCTTAGCTTTAACGCTAGAATATTTTCTAATCAAGGTCTGAAATCCATACTGAGACTCCATCCCAGGTGACCTTCTAACCATTCAAACACTAATGAGGATGAAGAAAAGTGAGCTTCATATTTTGTTTTAGAGTCTGAGTGACCTATGTTGGCTCCATGCAGGGCAAAAGGGATTCTGTCCCCTTTTGAGCAGATAAATTGAAAGTAATAGACTTAGAAAAATCTTGCTTTTAAGTCAACATGGATGAGGAGTCCTTTTAGTCTCCCAGTTAATAGGATGCAGTAGACAGCCAAATAACCTGTAACAGATGGGAAGTAAGAAAAATGTTAACTGAATGAAACATTTTTAATGTAGAAAAACCCTGCTTTTAAGTCAATGCTGAAAAGATTTCTACCTGAAGGTGTCTAAATTCCAAAGCCATTGGGAAAAATAAACTCAAGACACTGTGCAGGGGCTCCTTGGTGAAGTTTGACTGGATGGTACTGCATAAGTTAAATCATACACTAAATATTTCCAGCGGTTAAAGTCACTTCTCAGCCACTAAAACACAGGAATTTTTTCAGCTGGTGATAAGCGAAAATATCATCATTACTTCTAGGAGCAACATTGTGCATAGTAAAGAGCAGAAATAACTACTCTCCTAGGAGAGTTGCTTGAAGAGTGTCCTAGAAAATGGCAAACAACACTTGTGTCTGATTTCCCAAGATTTGAATCCAGCCCTAGACAAACCGTCATATGAGAATCTGTATCATTAAGTGCCACATACCTGTAAAGCTGGCACTGCTGCTTCAGTGTCACAGAATCACAGAACATTAGGGACTGGAAGAGACCTCAAAAGATAATCTAGTCCAATCCCCCTGCCACAGTAGGACCACCTAGACCAAGTTGCACAGGAACACATCCAGGCAGGCTTCTCTAGTGAAGGAGACTCCACAACTCCCCTGGGCAGCCTGTTCCAGTGCTCTGTCACCCTCAACGTAAAGAAGTTCCTTCTTATATTTATGGAGAACCTCCTATTTTCCAGCTTACACCCACTGCCCCTTGTCCTATCATCAGATGACATTGCAAAGAGCCTGGCTCCATCCTTCTGACACCAACCTGTTCTAAATCACTAATACACGCTAAAATATTAGTATTTTGGTTAGTTCTCTGGGGGAGCCTCTTACTCCAAATGTTAATTTGCTGATTTATTTCAAATCAATGACAATTAATCTTCAACATATATCTGATGCATAACTGAGGACTTTATCCAAAACCCTTTAACATTAGTGGAACAATTCCTGCAGGATTTGACATGGGCTGAATAATCCTGAGAAAGAAAAGCGTGAGAAAGGCTCCCATTTTGGAGATGTGACTTTCTGCAATAATTGCTTCGAAGAAGAATTCGGCATAGATATAAGTTTTTTGTTAGACCTGCACTGAAAACTTCATTCATTACCCACAGTATTTGCACATGTAATAGCTGTGTGTTCCACAGTGACAACAGCTCTAAACTTGGAAAGTAAAGTTCTATATTCAGAAATATAGCTGTGGGCACTGCAGAAACAGCTTCAAAATATCTCGTGACGTAACAGTGATGCTACATCTTCTAGACCCATGAAACCTGGTGACAACTGGGCCAAGGTCTCATGTGTTCCTTGGTGACTCACCAGCTTTAGGATGTGATGTTTCTGTTCTACCCTTGAGTTCTACATTCGACCTAGACTAGAACAGAAATATACCCCCCTCCTCCTTAGCCAGCTTGAGCTGGAAGTCAAAATGCTGCTGCTAGAGCATGAGAACCTGAATAAGGCATGGATGCAGGACAGGTACCAGCGTGTGGGGTCATGGCTGTGGGTACAGACATAATGCTTGAGCAGGAGTTTCCCCAGGTTCACTTGCTAATCATAAGGCAGCAGATCTTCATGTGTAGCATTTTGGGGGCCAGTGTGGTATATTGACAGAGTAAAACCACTCCAGACCTCTTAGGGTAGAGACAGCTATACTTCAGTGTAAGCGACACTGTTTGCTTGGAGTGTTTCCTTGGTACATGAATGCTGGTGTGACATGGCATCAATAAATGCTTCTGTAGCTGCTCAGGAAACAAACACATGATGAGAAACAAAGTTATACCATGGATTAGAAACTGGGATCAATGCTAGGATTGGTGGAAGATTTTAGTTGTGAGAGTTTTAAACTGTTTATCAACAGTCTGGAAAGGTGGTGAGGGATGAAGTGGCAAAATCTGCAGAGTGTGTGAAGAACAACTGGAAAATAAATCAGCTTTCCATCAGGGTAGCAAATGCTGTCTCACGGTGGCTGAGCCCACTGCTACACACACCAGCCGATCTCCAGGCTAAAGTCTGTTCAAAGCTGTCTTAGTGTTCAGATGCTGCAGGGCCAGAGAGAAAACAGAGATAACTGAAAGCAGAATTAAGACTTCATAGGAGGAATAAGGGTGATGAGAGAGGGAAAGGCTAGAGCAACCCTTGTGCTGGATAAAATTAAATTTGATTGCTGCATTTTTGGTTTATTTGTCAGAACATCACGAAGTGCATCTTGGGGTTCTCTGTATGGAAAAGCAATTTATGTTAAAGTCACTTTAGGGCCACTGTGGTTTTTTCTCCTCTGACCCATATGGCTCTGATTAATAATGGTCACAAATTATAACACTGATTATCACAGAAGTGGCATAAAGACCTTTAATGAAAGCAAATCAACATTTAAGAAGACTAGCTAAGATGGGGTGATACAGCTTATGTAGATATGAACTGCAGCAAAGGATTCCAAGACTTGTTTGCTGAGACTTAATTCTGTGACAGATGCAAAGGCCAAAACTGTGGATGTAAACTGGAGATGAGCTGGCTCAGAGCATCTGGCACAGTTTTGCTGTGTGCTCTGGGCTGAGCCTCACCTATGCCTAGCCTCCTCCTGTCTGCACACCAGCAGCTGTCTGCAGGCAGATTTGTACAAGTGTAGCCACTTGCCAGTGCACATCATGGAGTTTAGACATCTGCCTGAAGTCCTGGAGCTGGCTGGTTCAGGGGATTTTGGCATCTGAGTTAATTTCATGCTTGTGGTGAAGGATGAAATAATCAAACTGCTGCTAAAGCTCTCGAATGAGGATGTGACAGGACAGACTCCTGCAGATCCTGTTTGCTCCCCTGTGCCCATATGTGGAACATGGGCAATGTGGTGTGGTGACCTGTGTATCACTACAGATGGCTGGTTGTGACTTCCTGCTGCGGACAGCACCATTGCTCCCAGTGTGGCCAGCACAGATGGGTACAGAGCCATATGGGGAACTCCCTGTTCAACCATTCCCACTCATGGCTAAGGTGGTTGCTGCTGAAGCATCCCCAGTTCTCATCAGCTCAGCAAGCAGAACTCTAATGGATTTCAGGAAATGCAGACATACTTAATACTGACTCATCTGGCTACCTTGTTACATGATCCTTGTGACTCCAGGCCATGTACTGTCAATAACAAACAAATTACCAAAGACATGTCAATAGGAAAACTTTAATCACTATATGATCAACAGGCAAAACCAGACTTCTCTAGGCAAGGCTTTCATATTGTGAGCAGTGATGTAGTGAGATTCTATCACTTTTCAGGCACATTAGGAAGTCCCTATGAGATCCACAGTCGATCAGATTTCCCAGTAGCTTCAATATAATTTTTGCAGTACTTTAGGAAGCACTGGGAAATTCTTTAGGAAGTACTATTAAGTTCATTTTGCAGATGAAGAACTAAGGCAATTAGAGTGAAGACCAGAACTTCTCTTGTCCAGAGGTCTAATCCCTTTTCCCCAGCCCTTATCTAATTTCCTACTGGAACTGTTTCTATCTGAATAGGAGTTACATCTAGCTACACTCTCATAAAAACGGCTGCTGCCTTACTGGAGTGACAGGGACCAGATAGCTTTGCACCTTGCACAGAAAGATTTCCATTTGGGATTGAATTTTCAATCAAGTTTGGATTTTACTGTTACGGTAATAAGCACCTTATTCAACACCAATTGTCTCCTGTGAGTACTCACTTGTACCTGCTCTGTTCCTTGAGGTCATGAGCACATGTTCGAGTCCCTCATGCCTGTGTACCACTGTGCAGTAAGCACCAACCTGGTGGTACTGGGTTTTTTGGCTTACAGTGCTGTATGGTTTGGTTTGTCGTCCAGTTTAGATTCCTTACACTTTCCATTAAGTCCAGCAGGAAACCAAGAGCGACAGGATATGTGGGTTTCAAGACAGGAGATCCAGGCCACACAACAGATGTTCTACTCCCTTCATCATGTTTATGGCTCTGCACTGGACTCCAAGCTTTCCTTTAAGGAAAAGAAACAACATGTTTCTTTAATTGTAAATGGACCATGAAAATGTCAATGGGGTGCAGAGATTAATGCAGCAGCATCTACTGATGTCTTTTTGAGACAGAAGAAATAGCACCAAAACCCCCTGTTGAATTCAATACAAAGTAAGTTTGGTAGCTGCATCTAAACCTTAAGGCTACTGCTGTTTAATCAGAAATGTACTGTTTGCTGCACATCCTACCGACCCTTGATGCTGTGATTACCAGCAGTCTGGTTCTTTTCTGTTGTCCAAATCAGCTTCTTGCAGACAACATAAGTGTGTAGTATTATGTGGCATTGTTTTTGCAGAGCATCCTTGTCTATGAAAAGTCTGTATCTTTAGTCCAGTGATTATAGTCCTAAAAAATGTGCAAGGTTTTGGCTGTGCAAGTACTTCATTTATTCTAGTATAGATAAAAATACCTATTAAGCTTAACTGACTTGAGAAAAATGGTTGAAGGCATGACCCAATTATATTAATCAATTAGAAACATTGAGCGGAAGAGGTAGCCGGCACCTCTGGAGTATCATCGATAAAGGTCTTGTTTGAAAACCAGTCTCTCTTTTCCCACTTACATCACTCGGCTTATTAAAAGGTATATCTTCTCCCTACACGTTTTACCTCCCTTGTCCTTAGGCTATAATGATAGCACACGTTTCCAACATTTATATTGCTGAAAGTATTCACTATGCAGAGAACACAAGAGAAGATGTCACTGAACAAAATGAACTGACTATTGGAAACAAGACCGGGCTGCTGATGGATTTTAAAGTATATTTCCTTTATTAAATCTCCCTATTGTAAATTTGCATTAAATGACTACATATTTTTCCATCTGCTGTAACGGTGTCACAGATTCCAAAGCTAGGAGCAATTCCGCTGCGTTCTGGAGTTCTGCTGTTAGTAATGGCATCTACCTGACACGCCTGCTCTTGGCCCATTTCTGTTTAGTGCAGCTGAATTGTTATTGCCATCGACTATTTTGAATGCCAGACAAAACTGATGCCTTGTTTCAATGAATAAAAGAATTTTCTGCTCCATACTGCAGCAATGACACCTGTATTAGCTGCCTTTAATATACGGCGGTGGGATTAAAGTTGCCTGCCTAGGCAATGAAGTGCCATCTGTGTAAGTGACACCATGGCTAAGTGCAGAAGGCAAGGGATTGGTTTTACTTGGTTTGCACTTGGTTTAGCAGGGAGAATGCACTGATTTAGGCTATACTCATAAAGAGGCAGCTGCATAATTTCATTTGTTTTGTGTATTTGGGTGGCTGTAGTGATTTCTACAGCAACCTGTATATACAAGTGAATATGCTGATTTTATTTTTTGGATAGCTAACCTTATTTTCTGTACCTAAAGGCAAAAAGGCTTTCTTCATACTTGTAGGAGACTGTTCATATTCCTGAATGCATATTAAACAAGCAGTTTTCTGGCCTGTAAAAAATCATGAGGCTTACTACTTCAAGGTGCAGATATTTCTTGGAGGAAATATCCTGGGGAGAATATTCAGATAGAAAATGCAAAGGCAATGCATTACAATCAGCACTATCTGATTTGCCCACAAATTTGGGTGTCAGGAGGAGCAAAACAGGATAATTTTATTCATTCCATTAGCTGATATGATAAGTTTTGAAGTGGGGTCATTCCACCTAACCAGCTGGTGGTAGATTTGAAGGGATCAAACATAATGATCACAACAGGAATACAATGGAGTGGAGACTTTTGCAGTGTAACATGACTTCCTACCTGGTACAACTCTTCAACACCTGCAGCAGCTGAAGCAGCAGCAGACATACATGTGTAGCACCTGAGCAACAGAACTGTGGAAACAAGCTTTGCATTGAGATTTCACACTTCCATTTTGACTACTACAAGTGCTTTCAAAAAGCCTGCATTCAAGAACAACAAGAAGCAACCCTGAGGATTTTGACTGAGTTAGTCAAAAAAAACCAACCCCACTAAAGCCACAGGCAATGCTTGGCTCAGCTTGGGAAAAACATTCAATAGGATCTAAGTGCTTATGGAGCTTTTCAAATGTGTAAAGGCTTAGTCAGCACCCTAGTAAAAAATAAGCTCCATGAATTTTTCCACTCTGTGTGAAAAATACCTTTACTAAAAATCATGGAAACAACATTTTTTGCAAACATAAGTGACCCTCTCCTCTTTACAACTGTTCCTCAATGGTGCAGTCGGGCCAGGTGACTGCTTTAGCTGGGCTGTGCTGCTTTAGCATCATTCCTGGAGTAATTGATTGCCCCGTCCCCATCCAGTCTTTGCTGCTATAGACTCACATTTTGATACTATTTCTTTAACACAAAGCAAGTTGGACCTCTCTGCCTCTTTCAGTATGGCTAGGCAAGGCATAATTCATTTAAGGCTTCTGCAAGCTTGTGGCAGCAGATTAAAATTAGATGTTTGGAACTGTCACCACCCTTATCCATCTGCCTTGCTTCCCTACCAGATGCCACTGCCCCTGGTGACAATGAGCATCTCATGAATCAACTCCTGAACCACTGCAGTTCTCAGGCTGGTGCATTAAAGTGAAACAGTTTTAACTCCACATATCACAATGCGACGACAATAATTCTAACTGCAGAATTACAAGCAAATATTTCACAGAACTCAGAAATTCAACACAAAATTTAAGACTGATTAAAAATACGCCACAAAAAAACCCCAAAGAAACTACTTGTTCAGATTCATGACACATCACTATCTGCTTTTTTAAAAGCAATGCATAAATCCCTGTTATCCTGTGAGCTCCCATTCCCTGCTGCTCCAGACAAGCTTTGAGTACTGATGTTGTGTTTATGCAGGATAACAAAATACATTCTCTAGTGAATAATAAATTTACTTTTTTCTTGTCCTTTTAGATCGCTATGAATTTTTTAAAGGTGGAACAGTTTTCTTTTCACTGCTCCTGCTGCAGCAATTTGCTGTCACTTCATGGGACTGAAGGGTAATGAAAATAGCTTTTTAACAGACAGTACAATAATTAACACCACCAAGAGAAAATTACCTAGAGCATCTGGGTTGCACAAAGTGAGCTGATAGGGTGAAGTTTGGGAAGTTACCTAAACAGCTTTAGCGCAGCCGTTCTGCTGTCAGAAGTGACACCAGAGCAGCCTTTAACAAACGTTATCACTCTGCTCTTAACCTTCAAAAAATTTCAGCAAGTGCTTAGCAAAGTGCTTACATTTTATGCTGTTCCCCAGATGCTTCTGTGCAGAATTTGTGATGGAATGAGTGATGAGCAGAGATGTCTGCAGTGTTCACCTCTCCTAATGGGCAAATCACCTCTTAATTCTCAATGCAAAAAGGCGAAGACAAAAAAACCCCCAAATCACTCCAATTTTGAGGATCAGTGTGACCCCATTGTGGGGGTGAGGGCTCCTGAAGACAATCTGCTGCACATGTTTCAGCAGCTGTAGGTTAGGTCTGTCATCTTTGACTGGCTGTTAACATCTCTCTGTAGCCTGTGCTAGTTGATTCATGGGGAGCAGCATAGAACTTGCTTTTGAGTTAATGTCTTCAGTTATGTTCAGCTTTGCAAACTTCCTACATGTGGATCAGTCAGAAGCTTTAAAGTTCTTTAAAACTCCTATTTTTGTTTCATAACTGGAATTCCCTGGAATGAAGAGGATAATACAGGATTACTTTTATCGATTAAGACTTTTATTATTTTAGCTCCAAACTCACCCCAGAGATGCACAAACCTGCCTGGCAACTTCCTTCAGAGCAGAAGTGCTGCTTGTACCAGATGTTCAGAGCTCCTGAGTTAGAATCCCAGAAACAGTGAGATTGCTTTAAATGCACATTAATGATAAACTTTGGTCTTGTGAGTTCTGAAGCTCGGTATGACCATGCCTGTTTGATACCCCTCCCCAACTTCAGGACTAAAAAATGCCATTTTGTTTTTATGAGCAGATGCTGAGCTTGCATTTGAGATTCTGTATGAGTTTGCAAGATGGAGCTTTGAAGGAAAAGCTCAGCTATCACGAAGCTGATGATGTGGTTTAGATTTGGTGTGTACAGAAGGCCAAATTGTAACAGGGTGGAGGAGCTCACTGTCCAAGCTTTGGTAAATTAGAGCCTGTAATAAATATTATGTGGTGAAACAGGCTTAAGACTCAGATGTTTGCAACACTTATGCCTCATATTAAGGATTACACAGACAGAAATAGGACAAGGATCAGCTCTTCAGCTCTCAGCCTAGTCCAGGTCACATCTGAGTCTTTCAGTTTCTTTCAGTCATCTTTGCCTACTTGAATAGGAAAGATGGACAGTTGCTGAGATGATCCCAGGACACTAATCCTGTCAAAACATTTGCTGATCTACAGCTAAACATCCCAGGTTTTCTGAAGCACTATCCACTACAGCCCCGGGAGAATCACAAGTTATGAAGAAACTACTCCAGAAAGACACAAGGACATAGCTGAGGAAATAATCTCTACAATGCAGGACTGCTACATCCTGCTGTGAAAGGGCTATTTCAGGAATCCACCTTACAAGCCCTTGAAAAAAGTCTGTCCACTTCCCAAGCAAGTGGTGTTGTTAGAGGTTGCTGATGTTCCAGTGTCTCAGGGAGGATGGTGGTGACCCTGGGGGAGCCTTCTGTCCTTTGGAACAGGTCCTGGAAAATGCTCCAGTGAAGGATAGCTTTCTGCTCACATTCCCCAGCATCTCATATTTTTCCCAGCAGTAGACAGCCTGTGCAGTCATTTACAGAAAGCCATGCTTCTCTATTTGCTGCTGCCTGTCAAAGGGCAGAGAGAGAGAGTACCCAAAAGGAAAGATATTCTGAGCAGCCTCCCTCCACGCTACACCTGGTGCTTGTGCTGCTGTTACCACAAATGTGTATTGTTTTCAGCTTGAGGTCTGTTGTCAGTGCCTCTGTGATGCATGTGAATTTAGCTCCTGGATCGTGTCTGAAGCCACAAGAATAAAACCTCACCATCAGTTATGTTACACTGAGTTAATTTTGGGGAGAGGGAGTTATGTTTGAGCTCTTTGCCTGTAGCAGTGTTAGTACTGGTTTCCACAAGCTGGAAGCAGGGATGTACCATGTTAGGATGTCTGTGGCTTGTGATGGATGTAGTCTGTGAGGACTGGCTCCAGGTTCGCAAAAAAGGAGAGTGAGTGTTACATAGGCGAGTTATTTTGACATCTCTTGTTTACACTACTTTGGATAGGCACAGATGGAAAAGCCTTTGGCTGGGCCTGCCAAGTTTATTCCAGTCCAAAGGAGGGGGAGGCAGAGGGAGTAGGTAGCTCATTTCTGTTGAGATGTCACAGGGGAAGCTCTTGAGGGTTTTTGTGGCACGGTCTGGCCAGGCAGGGCGTTAAAAGAAGGGACAGGACCAAGGTGTGCTGGGTGTGATTTGAAGCCAGCAGAGGAAATGGAAACAACTTGCCCACTCTTCCTCATGTGAGTGCAGATCAGAGCAGAGAAAATTTGTTCTTTCCTCCTGATTCTCTTTGTGGAACAAGCTGCTCCAAAAACATGGGATTATTTAGAAAATGTCTTACCCATGGAAAGGGACAAATGAGGACAGCTAGACAGGCAGTGGCTGAAGCATCACCTGGCTCCAAGGCCAGGCCAGTTATGACTTGTGCTATGCTGGAGTCCCCATTTGCCTGGGCTTCACAGGTGAAGCTTCACAGAGTCCACATTGGACATTACCACATTCATTCCCCTTTCAGAGAGTTGTTTGTATTGGGGTGGGTTTCTTTTAAAACACTAAAAGGTTGTGAAGGACTCACAACTGTAACTCCCAAGCCTATCACCTCCTGCAGATTATCTTTTTGTAATGAAAATACCCACCAAGGACAAAATATAGTGGTGGACAGCAAAATATAGTGGTGGGTCAAACTTGCCATCCACGTGGATGCATGTATGGGTGTAGGGAAGATGCATGGAGACACTGTAGTCACTGGTACAAGCAGCTGGTGTAACAACTGGGGAGAAGTAACGTCTGTGAGGCAGGTAGGTCTGCTTTGCTGTGCAGATTCGCTGTGCCATACCCATCCACTCTCCTCAGCCCTCTGCCAGCTTAATTAAACTGGCTCTGAGAGCAAAAGGCACTGGGGATAGATGAAGGGAGTAGAACACCTCTCTGATGAGAAAAGGCTGAGGGAGCTGGGTCTCTTGAGCTTGGAGGAATGAAGACTTCAGGGGTGACCTCATTAATGTCTATAAATATGTGAAGGGTGGGTGTCAGGAGGATGGAGCCAGGCTCTTCTCAGTGTCATCTAATGATAGGACAAGGGACAATGAGTGTAAACTGGAACATAAGAGGTTCCCCATAAATATGAGAAGGAACTTCTTTACGTTGAGGGTGACAGAGCACTGGAACGGGCTGCCCAGAGGGGTTATGGAGTCGCCTTCTCTGGAGACATTTAAAACCCATCTGGACATGTTCCTGTGCAACTTGATCTAGGTGATCTTGTTCTGGCAGAGGGATTGGACTAGATGATCTTTCGAGGTCCCTTCTAACCTCTAATGTTCTGTGGTTCTGTGTGCAAGAACCTGAGGATGACTCTCAGTTACCAAACAGGGAGTCTGGCAGCCAAGTGTGACTGAGGTAATTCATATCCTATTTCACATTCTTCCCAGGTGCTGGTCTTGTGCTCTGTGGTCCTGGCATCTCAGAAGTGCTCTGCAGTCCGAGTACCTTCTATTGCACATTGTCTCTTTTCTTGCTTCGTCTATGGGTAGCAGAAAAAACAGTTTTATGTGGCTCCCTCTTACAGATTTCAAGACTGTTTCCCATTAATCATATTTCTTCGTTAAGCAGCCTCAGACTCAGGTTTCCTGCTCAGCTGTGTTTGCCAGGCTGTGTGATAGACATTCAACTGCCAGATGAGTCCTGTGTGTGTGTGATAGCTGAGCTGTAGAGAGCTGCTGTGTAAGAGTAGTACCCATATACCACCAAAGCCTTTTGTGACAGCAAGTGAAGGTGCTACAGAGATTGGGGCAGATATTAAGATAATTCAGCACTGTCACTTGTGTGAGCTCTGCACTTGGCACCAGCTGCAGAGCCAGTGCTCTAAGGCTCAGGGCTGACAAATGCAAGGTAGGAATTGGGGTGCTGAATATATCATTTAGATGATGGGGATTACCTGGGAGAGCTGGTAACAAAAATACTCGAAACAGGGAAAGGAATGGACCAAGAAAGTCTAGCCAAAGTTCAGTGAAAACACATTTAGAGATAAGCATCTTCCCCAGGGCCCTAATTGGAGATTAAGGTAAAGACAATATGGTAAATATCTAAGTGGATGTATTGGAATGGGAATAAGTCAGCCAGAACAGATGACTGAGCTGTTAATGTCCTTCTCTGATTTAGATTGATTCTAATTGCAAGCATAAGTCAGCTGATTGTATTTTGTCTTTATTTATGATCAGTTCTGATTACACAAATTATGAGAAATATGAATTAGGTTGTAAGGAGCCCAGCAATAAGCTCTGTGTTGCTAGGTAACAAGCCAACATTATTTCAAACAACCCAATCAAGGGGAAGCAACTGAGTTATTGTTCTCTGTTCTTGCTCCTGGTTTTTTACTCTGGTTGTTAAGAGCCTTCTAAATGTCTTCTCCTTAATATCTGATTTTTCTGGGAGGGCAGGGTAAAAGTTTTTTGGTTTTTAAGCAGACACTTCTGCATGGATCCAGTTGACAAACAGTTTTGGAGCAGTGTCTGTGGGAGCAGATGCCTTTGTGCTGTGAAGTGATGCACTCCTGGATGCTGAAGTCATTGCAGAGCTGAACCAGTGAGCACTGGGGTCATCCATTTCCACTAGAATCATAGAATCATAGAATCTTTAGGGATTGGAAGGTGTCTTGAAAGATCATCCAGTTCAATCCCCCTGCCACAGCAGGATCACCTAGACCAAGTTGCACAAGAATATATCCAGGCGGGTTTTAAATGTCTCCAGAGAAGGAGACTCCAAAACCTCCCTGGGCAGCCTGTTCCAGTGCTCTGTCATCCTCACTGTGAAGAAGTTCCTTCTAATATTTGTATGGAACCTCTTATGTTCCAGCTCACACCCATTGCCCCTTGCCCTATCACCAGATGACATTGAGAAGACCCTGGCTCCACCCTCCTGACACCAACCCCTCATTTATAGACATTAATGAGGTCACCCCTCAGTCTCCTTTTCTCCAAACTGAAGACACCCAGATCCCTCAGCCTCTCCTCATCAGGGAGGTGTCCTACTTCCTTCATCATCTTCGTGGCTCTGCACTGGACACCCTCCAGCAGCATTGTGTCCTTCTTGAACTGAGGGGCCCAGAACTGGACACTTGCAAAGCTTTGCTCTACCTTCCCTGCTGTCAGTTTGTCTGTTGTCCTTGTGGCACTAGAATAGAAATGGTATGATGGATCTTAACCTGACCCAGTTCTTGGTGACTTTAGGTTAATCCCAAGGACTCTAGAGAGCAACATTGGGGAAGTTGAGTGAGATTAGATTCAACTCAAGTGTCCAGCTCTGCTAAGTTTTTGTATGAATGAGCTTGGCATAAGGCTCTTGCTTGATACCAAGCTGCATTTTGTCTGTGATGCGCCAAATAAAATTGGTGGAGAACAGAGAGACCAGAACGGCAAAGCCATTGATAAGATGGGTTTAGCACAGCATTTCCCTACCTGTCATCCTAACCAAAAATCTCCAGGCTTACTTGGATCAGGGTCCTGGAGGTGATCAAACCAACAGGCAAACTCCACGTGGCCTGTTCCCTACAGAGGACTGGAGCAGGCAGCTTTTAATCAACCTGAAAATAACCTGAGCAGTGCACTGAAGCATCTTTACTTTGGAGATATGTCAGGAACACTTTCAATCTTTTATCTTTCCTGGAACAGCAGGAGAAATGCCACTGAAATAAGCCCTGTAATTTCTCCTCTGTAATTATACCTGTCACCACTTCCGATGGAGCCGATATAAATAGCCAGTTCTGCCTTCTGTTTGCATTGTGCTTTTTTAACACAAAACAAAAAGGAGAGAAGCAAACTGCCCCTTTCTTTGATGATAAGACCGGCCAAAGATGTATAAAATAAATGAAGCATTCCTACACTGCTGATTTGTTCTGTATCTCTAAGCTTGACACTGCTTACTGTTGTAACTAACCTTGTTTGTTAAGAGTAATTGCCTGTAGGGTTTATGTCTCATGATAAGGTCAGATGATGAAACCAAAAGGCATGTATGTCATTGTATGCTTTTATTTTTCCATGCCCAGTGTCTCCTGTTAAACCCAAACCTGTCTGGAAACAAATGACAGGTCTGTGCCAATGGGATATGCAAATCACTCTGCTTTAGTCAGTATTTGCTTGAAATCCTCAAGCAAGCCAAGGGGAATTCCTAGCTCTTTCCTAAAGTTGTAGGATTTGATGCATTCCAGCAGAGAAGAAACTGCAATATGTTTTGAATTGTCCCAGTTTGATTCTACTGGGTAAAATTCACTAGCGGTGCAAACTAATGCAGCCTAATTGATGTCAGTGGAGCAGTAGCAAGTAAGTCAGGTGAAGATCTTAAAAGTTTACCCCATGATCTAATAACTATGACTTACCCTGGGATGAAAGAGCCCAGTGGCTTGGCTCATCACTGACTCTTACTCAATGCCAGCAGCTTTACAGGACAGCTAGCTTGGCGAATTTAAGAACCACTGTACAGTGGAATCCATGAACATACTTCATCTCACCAGTTTCAGTGCTTAACACTGTATAGTTCTCTGACCTTGCCTTTAATAAGCAGTAAGCTGTCGTAAAATACACAAACACTTTAATCCCTCATGTAATTTCAACTCCATTCTCGTTTCCAAGAGAGGAAAAACAATTGTACTGGGGAAAAATTAATTCATACACTCATGGAGGCTGTTCAGGTAATGTGATGAGTTTTCACAACCAGAAATTACTAGAAAGAAGAGAAATTAATATGAAAGGGAGGAAAAGTTTGCTTATCCTTATGATGGAAGTTTGTGTTCTGAAGATCAAGGTGTTTTTTTAGATTTTCCAGTTGGTAAAGAGAACTTTACCTATTGCAGATCCCTACCTAGGGAGGGGATAATGTCAACACAGCAATCAGATGGATATGGGATTAAACCACAGGTTCAATTTATGCTGATAAACACCTTTTTTATTTGTTAGAGATCTCTAAATTAAATTATTTGTTATAATCATTAAAAAGCCACTAGAGAAGTTCCCACCCTGTTTACACAACATAAGATGAGGACACTCGAATCCCCAGTCTCTTTACTACACCCACTTCCATGCTGAAGTGAGCAGCACTGTCTCATCCAGATGTTTTCTGCTCTCTGAAGCAAAGATGTCATTCTTCCATTCATGGCTGAGTTGCAGATTGCTGAAATTCAGCTAAGACATGTTAATTACTTGTTCCTTTACGTACACTGGTGTATTCAAAGCCCTGCCAGTGACTCTGCTAGGTGCCTGCAAATGGGAACCCCCTCACCTCTAAAGAAGCCACTTGCATGGCCAGGTCCATTGGTCCAAAACAATGGACACTGCAAACCTTTCAGCACTGCTGCCTTGTTTGAATAGTCTCAGAAAGAAATGGCATCAGAGCTCAAAGCTTGATTTGCCTGAACAGCTCAGTATCCAGAAACTCATTACAAGGATCAAGGTACATTTGTTACTCTATAAATAGCAAGAGACAGGAAGAAAACAGGGCCATTGTGTAAAGCATCAATTAGGGCTCTTAGTGAGCTGTAGAAGTAAAACTCCTCAAAACAAAACTGCATTTGCAATGCACTGAATCATGAATGGTGTCGTACCAGGTGTCAGGGAATAAAAGCAGAAAGCAGAAGATTTTTGCCGTGCTTTGCACTGAAGTAGTTTAATGTCATCATTTTGAAGTAATTGAAGCAGCCCCAGTGACTCTTCCGCAGTTTTGTGTAGCAAAACTGTGCATCCCAGAAGCAGATTGTACTGCTGCTGGTGGAATTGAAGGTGATAAACATGTGCTAATAAGCTTGGACTCGATTTAAGTTTGGAGAGACTCCTCCAGGAACCCTGCTGCCTGATGTGTGTGGTGGGGCAGCTGAAACTCATGGCCAAGAAGGGAGACTTCTGGATGCTGTGAAGGGTCAAAATGCCTGCCAGGTCACACTAATAGTTACACGAATTTTATTTGTGAAATAAGCCATTGTGGTTCAGAGATTCATTTTTGAATGTGCATTTAGGTTGCCCCAGCATCTCCACCTTCATTTTCTCCTTCACTGGAGACTTTTAAGACCCGCCTAGATGTGTTCCTGTGTGAGTTGGTCTAGGTGATCTTGCTGTGGCAGGGGGATTGGACTAGATGATCTTTCGAGGTCCCTTCCAATCCCTAATGATCCTGTGATTCTGTGAATGTCTCTGACTGCCCCATCACCTTTAGCTCTTCAGCAACTCTTTTTCTGGGATTCTTCCTCAATTTTCACCAGGTGCCAGCAAAGAAGCATCCTGGGAGCAGGGGGTCTATTCTTTATTTTAATTTTATTTTCTGTAGTGTTTGCCCTGAGAGCACTGCAGATCCGTCTCTTTTCAGTGCTTAAAGCTTGAGGGTACTTTTTCAGGGCTCTAGTCATCCGCAATCACAGGAACAATGCTGACATATCCCAGCTCTGGATTCTTGAAGTAGTAGCATCTGCTCAACAAAGACTTGTTACATCTGAGAGCTTGTTGTGGCAAGTATCCTCACAGTCTTTCCCTGCTCTCAGCACTGGGTATGTTCCTTGAGCCTGTCTTCTCTCTTGGGATAAGCTTCAATAACATCATATTGAGCTCTTAGCCTGCTTCTGAAGAATAACAATCCCATGTTGACTGATAGGGACATGAATCAGAGAGCCATCTCCTCACAGCAGCAAACAAAACCCTCCATCCAGTCTTGGTACTCCCTTCCTACTTGAGATGCTTTTCGTTATCACTTGGCAGTGAGCTCAGCTAATAAAGGAGGCAGCAAGTCTGAGACATTCAAATGCCACCGGCTGTGAAGAAGGTAATAGCGTATTGCTGTATTGACACCCTCCTTCAGAAGCAGGTGCCCTTCCACATTTTCTTATGCAGCCCTCCAGTGCTTTCTGCTTTCTTCTGAGGTCCAAAATAATACAGTCAATGGGTTTGTGTAAAAGATTTTATAGTCCTACCAAACGCTACAAGTGCATTTCCCTGAGCACTTTCTGTTGTGGAATTGAACTTGCACAGGTTACAAAGCTTTAGAAACACTGAGGAAGCCCTGGTGGGTTTGTAGAGCAGAAGAGTCATTGTAAGTGATAAACAGTTGATGTGGATGTTCACTATTTTCTGCAGGAGTTAATTGATACAAATGTACTGAGCGTGAACACGCCTGCTGTGTCACTGCATCCACAAGCTTGGACCGAGCTTGGACCACGCTTGGACCATGAGGTGCATGGCAAAAGCTCCCTGGTGCTGCAGCCTTTTCAGGGTTGATGGAGAAGGATAATCTACTTAGGACAAACTCATGATATTTGCAGGTTCTGGGAACATTTTGCAAAAAAGCTAAACAGCCACTTAAATATGCATGAAAAAGGAGCACAGCATGACCCTCATGAATAGCAGCAAATCAAATCCAGGCAGTGTTTTTCTAAGAACAGAGCCAAGAAAAGTGTTTTTCCTTATTTTTACCAGCTCTGATATTTAGTGACTCTGAGAAGTCATCTGTGCAAGTTTCCTTTGTAGAGCGTTGATGGGAAAAGCAGAGTCATGTGCATTTTATTTATTACATCAGAGGATTATGAGAAAGGATTCTCTTGCCTAAGTAGCCATGTAAAGTCTCTCCAGTTGCTGTAAATTGTCTCAGCACTGTAGGTAACTATCCATGGAGCAGCATATTCTACCTGTGGGAGGAAGGGTTTGTGTTACGCTGAGAAGAGAATTGTGGTTTGAAATCAAGGTAACTAACATCTTCGACTTGGGTTGTCTGCCATCACGCACCAGAACTCTGATGGAGTAGCGATATGAACTCAGACTTCTGGTCCCTGCTGTGTTGGTAGGAAAATAAAATCAGATAAACTGCTGGTGTGTTGCTGAGTGGAAGGGCCAAGCAAAGTCAACCCAATGACACTAAGTTAGTTTTACTTTATTTAAGGAAGGAACAGTATAAAATGTAAATATAGTGTTAACTGGCTTCCAAGGAAGAGGGAGGGTTGTGGAGTGTCCTTCTCTGAAGATGTGTAAAACCTGCCTGGACATGTTCCTGTGTGACTTGATCTAGGTGATCCTGCTCTGGCAGGTGTATTGGACTGGATGATCTTTTGAGGTCTTTTCCAAACCCTAATGTTCTGTGAATCTGTGATTCTTACCAATAAGACATTAGAAAAGTGACATGAAATAATTCTTTATGAAGCGAAGAAGCTTTCCTGAAAAGAGATTCAGATACATCCACAGGGATTGAGCTGTGCTTTAGGCCATCCTTGATATCCAGTTAGTAAAATTAAACTGTTAGCCTTTCCACTACTATCAAGTGGCCAGATCCCTACACTTCTAAAATGAAGAAAACACTCCCTTTTGTCTGTGAGAATCTTGTCTAGCCAAGACTCAGCCTTGGCTATTTGGAGCTTTGGAGTAAGGGCAAAACCTGCAATAATGAAGAGATCAAGATTGCTAATGACAAATCTCCTGGGTCTTCAACAGGAAAAACCTGAACATCAAAAAAAAGTGCTCTGTTAGTTGCATGTTGGAATAACAAACTAGTGAAGCTTATTTGCCCTTAGGATGCTATGGAGACAGCTTTTACACTCCACTATTTGTCCCTTTTATAAAGACTGAATTTTGAAGAGCTGTACTCTTACAGCTTTCCTGAACTCCCAAGAGTAGGTCTAAATAGTGGGTGTAGAAGCTCTGGAAAGGACAAAACACCTCTTGAAAACAGCTTGTTCTTCACCACAAAAGATGTTTCTATTAAAAACTGTCAGATAAAATAAAAGGAGCAGAGCATATCAGAAGGAAAATGATACTATATAGGAAAGGATCTAAAACTGTCAGTGAAGCAACAGTCTTTTTCATTTTGTGTTCTGAAACTGGTTTGGATCATTGTCACTTTAGTCTTGGCAGAGCTGCTTGACTAAACTGAGCATCTTCTGGGCTGGAAAGCTCTGGAATGAATTGTCTTGTATTAGCTTTTCCCTGTTCTCTGTGCTTCCAGCACTCCTGAATCTGTTTGCCTTTTATGTCCTTTGGATGTTTCGCTTTTCCCAGAAGTGTCTACTCCACTGAATAAGTGAAATGCAGTTATTTTTCAAAATACCTATATTTGCATGTGGCTGATTTGAGAGCTGTTTACTTTCTTACAAAACTGTGCAGCAGTGACCTAGCAGTTAACTAGCAGAGGAAACGTTCTGGGTGACAGGTCAATTCTGTAGGTGTTCACTGAATTTTTAAATGCTGTTAGGATTACAGCTCCTCATGATGTAGTTGTTAGCTGAGTAGGCCATGTTTGTTCCTGTTTTATAAATAAAGAGGCAATGAAGGAGAGAAATAAGTTTCCATGAAGCCGGTGCAGATAGAAGGAGAGGGGGGAAAAAGGAAAATTGCAGAGAAAGGATGATCCATTGTTCTGGCATATTTTTAGCACTTCTAACCTTTCTCACAGTTTGCTTCTTGCTTTTCTTGCCAGCAGAAACACTTTCCATTCACTTTTTAACTTCTTCCTTCCCTCCTAATGACCTTTTTTTAAATGAATCTCAATTAATTCAGTAATGAAAGTTGACAGAAAGAAAACAAACTGTTTTGTCTTAGTGCTAAAAAGATTTTGATAGCACTTGTCCTCCATTAACGCAGCATTGGAGGAGCCCAGATGTCTTGCCACAAGTCCTCTCTTTGAATCTATTAATGACATTAAAGAACAGAAAATAACACAATGAGAAGGAATCTCTTTTTGTCCAGAACATGGAGTGTTTCAGTTCGGAGAGATCTGTGTCAGTGTTCTTTGAACTAATCTTTCAAAATACAGGCATATTTGATCAACTGGAGAAGATGTGACTAACGGCACAGCCGGGGTTATAAATGGTGGGCACACAGAGGATCCCATCTACTTGGCATGAAGTCTCTTCTGTTTTATTTACAGTTTTCCTTACAGTAATCAAGGTGTCATTTGGTCATGGCCTTTTGAGATCCTTTCTAGCACCATTTGCCATGCATCAAGTTTTCTTGATGCATGGTGCACTGCTGGTCTAAATATTTTTATGACCCTCTTCAAAACTGTCTGCTGTTGTTCCTGTTGTGGTCAATTCAACAAAAAGAACTGTATTAATTTGCATCTTCTCTAAGTATTTGGGATTTGCCTCGTTGCTAGCTCTTTGCTTTCCTGAGAGCTTCTCCAGATTGTCCCATCGTGCTGTCAGAAGGTGGAGAAAAGTAGAAGAAACACCTGTTTATCAGAGATGCTGCTTTTTCCTCTGTGACTGAAAAATTGGGAAAGCATCTAGGACCCAATCCAAAAAGACCTTACTCTGAGTCTGTCTGTTGACATTCCCAGCTAGGGAACAGGCTCCTCTAGCTGGACTGAATTCACTTTAGGTCTTGCACTTGAGGTCTGAAAGGTGCCACTTTCTGAAGTACATACTTATGTATCTGACAACATATTTGTGTATTGAAAACTTAATCATCCAAGGTAGCTCACAGATTGCTGCCTAAGAACAGCCGTGAAACTGGTTTTCATGGTCATGCCAGGAGGAGTTTAATCGGTGTAGATAAAGCCAGCTATGGAGTAAGCTTTTAAGGTTTTTCTCTTGTGTTCTTCAGATCTGTTCTTGCAAACTCCAGCTATTCTTGGTGCAATGTGGGGCAGCTTTCAAGACTGTTTTGAAGGATGACATCTGGTGGACACCTTGCAGATTTTGCGGGGGGATGTGGGGGGCAACTCCAAACATCTAGTTTTTTTAAATCGGCTTTGGTTCCTAACACAGGTCTCCATATAACTCTCCTCATTTCATTCCTGTGTTTCTCCATCGAGAAAGTTGTCTGTACTTTCTTGCATCCTTCAAGCCCTTTAATGTTAGCAGGAGGTCATTCACACTGAGCATCATTTGTTCCTTTGCCTGCAGTGGCAGGCTTGGATCAATTGTAGGGGCACCTTCCAGCTCAAATAACAGATGACATTGCTACTAGCTTGTTTGCTTCTTGATGTAATTTAGGTAAATCTTCACATTTCAGTTTCTCAGGCTACACACACCACAACAGCAGCTAACAGCAGCAGTGCTGTGATTCAAGTTTGCATAATGTAAGCGGATGGAGGATTTTTACAAGCCCAGCTTGGTCCAGGAACACACTCTGTGTGAACATGGCAGACGAGTTATTTGTTGACTGTTGAATTTGGGTTTCTAGAGGACTTTATACCTCTAGAACAGCAGAAGAGGAACTCTTGGTTCACTGGCATCTCTAGATAATACTAAGCCACAGTTTAAAAAAAGGGGAGGAGAAAACTCTTGAGATATTTACACTTTGACCTCCAGAAGTTTTACTGCTGTGACAGGACAGCTCTATTCAACCTCTAATACCATTGCCTCTGAGCTGGGAGGTCAAGAGTTTGCCTGGCATTGTGGTTGGGGCACATAACTACTGCACTGCAGTGTCATCCTTAATAAGGAGGCTGCTCTTCTATTAAAGGTGACGTTCTTTAGATGGGATGTGAAATCTAGTTCCTTTCAGTTGATTCTTCTTGACTGGGCAGGCAGAAGTTAAACTGTTCCCAAAAGATAATCCTAATATCTTGGCTAATGTTTCATCCATTGATAGAAACTGGTTTGATACCATATACAGAGCTAGCACATCGTGACTACGTGCTCCAGTGGCTTTGCACTACAGGTGTTTTCTTCCTCGGATTTCCTGCCTTGAACACAGCAGGGGATCTCAAAGTATAAGACGTGCTAGGAAGAAGTCAAATTCTATGATGCTTTGTCCTGTGAAGGACACAATTATTAACTCTGCCATTCACTGACTTTTTCAATATTTTGGACTGGTTATATTGCTTGAAAAGTTCAGCCTTTAGAGTCTGTCTCAGAGTGTCTTGGATATTTCAGGCAACACTTAATGTACTGTGGACATTAGTTCTTCATGTGTAAAATAAAGATATATTTTCCTGTCTCTTAAGCACGTTACAGGAACAAACTCTCCTAATGCTTGTGACATACATGGAGACTGTAAATCTAAGACTATAAAAGCCTGTTTGGAGCCTGACAGAAGTGCAGCACAGCAGAAGACAATAGTTGTGTTTTCTTGGTGTACTGCCAGGCCAAACAACTCTTTAAAAACACCACAAGCACTGAGCACACAAGGTGTGTCTTTGTCCTACTGACACTAAACCAAACACCAAAAAACACACTGCTTTCAGAGTAGATGGTCTTATACTGAAACTCCCTATGCGTGCTTTAAAATGAACTTTAAAATGCCTTTTTCTTTCAGCTTAAAGACTCTGATTAATTAAACATAAATAAGTGAATTGCTTCAGTTGTTCCAAATGTCTTTTTACTGTTAAATTAACTTTCCTGTTTGTTTCATCATGATTGTAATACTAATATTGTATTTTGAAGTAAGAAGTGGCCGGGGAGTTAGAGGTGCTTTCCTTTAAAGCCAAACTCTTATTTAGAATTTATTTACTTATTTTCATGGGGAATCTAGTGTTGTTTTTAAAAAAAAAAATTTAAGAGGAGTTTGCAGGAAGAAAGCTCACGTTCCGCTGCAGAGAGCATTGAGTGCTGCTGAATGGGAGCAGGAGGCATCCTGATGCTCTGTCACTTTTCAGCAGAAGAGTTCAAGCACAGGATTCGGTAGTGAGCACATGATGGTGGGGGGAAACATGTAGGTGGATGAATAGGTGCACAGGAACAGAAAGTGCTCTGTGTTGCTCTTAGAGCAATCATTTCATCACTCTGGATGCAGCACTTTTTGTGTTCTTCATCTCCACATTCATTTCAAATAACACACTGCTGAAGCGTGCAAAGGTGCAGATTTTGAGATATTTGCACCCTGAACAGAGCGTGCTGGACCGAGTGTTCTTGTTCTGTACCATCTTTCACTCTTTTTCTTGACTGTTCAACAGTGTCGGTGCCAGTCTGAGCTGCAGATCCCATCCAGTGTGCAGGCACATGCAGGGGAAGCACATGATGGAGTGCAGGATGGGTGCCTGCAGGATGTTGGAAGCATTGCAAAAGGAACTGCCAGGCTTTGGGTATTTTTGAAATTCAGGCCCACTTTTGGGTGCTAAGTACTTGAATGTCTAGCCAAGAATTCCTTTGAAAATCTGGCCCAGAGATTGCTGTCTAGGAGTAGGGAGTGAGTGCTACATCTGCGATTCCCAGCTGGGGAGGCAGACCACACCAGTAAGGTGAAGCATGGGGGCCTGGAAAATGAGATGTGATTTGTCTTGAGTCCTGCAGGTGCAGGCAGCCAGTCTGCCTCTGAGCTATGTTCTTAAAGCCCAGATTTTGGAGCAGGAACGGGTGGGTGGATGGGGTTAATTGTGTCTATCCACACCTGACTGTGTAGACACACTCACAGTGAAGAGAGAATTTTGTTGGGATTTTCTTGTTTTATTCTTCTTGGACAAGTAGAGCCTACAAAACATGGTTTCAGTAGTGATGGGAATGATAATGCTGGCTGTCAGAAAGTAAGTGCTGTAATTCCATGAAGTTATGGAAGTGCTATTTGTGAGATGGGGAGCATTTCTTGCTTGCTGTAGTGGAAGTACTGGCAAGAGCTCCTAACCCAACCAGAGCCCTCTGCAAGCTGGCAGTGCCAGCACTGGATACCAAAGTGATGTGAGTGAAACTGAATCACTGCAGGGATTGTGCATTTGCAGCATGCAAAATTCAGGCTTTAATGCCATCCTACGAGTGGGAATTTTCTTCTTAGATCCATCAGAAAGCCACTATGCTGCATTTTACTGTGTTAAACTCTACCAGAATGCTCCAATGACAAATAAGGGATCATTCAGGGATCAGGACTAATGAGTGATGCCGGGCGAGCTTCATCGTCCTCACGTTACATACCAAATCATGCTGTGTAATGCTAATACATTGAGTGTGATAAATGCAGGTTCTGTTAGCCCAGGAAGGAGCAGAATAGAACCAGAAGAGACAGAGAAGCTTGTTTTTGATCAAGACCACCCAACCTAAATTTACCACATTATTGCCGTATTTGCCTTTTCTCATTTAAATGTGTGATGGCAGCTGTTTATACCAGAAAACAAAGGTGATAATTTTTCCAAAGAGTGGTCAAGCAGGGCATAAAGCCTCCTGCTACTGCTGCCCTGGCAAATGCATTTATTACCATCAAAGTCACCAGTAAAATGAAGTGTTTTCCCCTGTAAACAAGAGAAGCTGTATAAAAGGAAAAAGCTTTTGGTCATTGTAGTATTTAGGTGGCGTCTGCTGGGATGATGCCATTGCAGGGATTAGATTTACTATTCCAAGTAGGTGCTAATTTATCTGTGCAGGCACAGTATGGTTATACATGTGACAACAAGGTACCTCTGACTAAACTGGCTTGTTTTAACTAGTGGCTACTAACAAGAAACTATTGGAAATATCCTGGTTTGTAGGAGTAGGGTAGAAGACCAAGGCTGTCTCCATTACATGTGATACCCAGGGAAAAAACCGTGCTAGGACATGGGTGCTTCATTTTATATGATCTGCTAACTTCCATGCTATAAGGAAAGGCTGGAATGGAGATAAGCCCAGAGATTGAACTGGAACAGCGCTGTGAAACCCACAGCACTTCAGCCAGATTCAGGGTGTGTCTTCAGATTGTACATCCAGCAGCAATGTGGGGTTAGGATTCTTTCTGCAGGGTTTATTACTGAAAACTCTCAGTGTGTGGTGATACATCCACCAGAGGTGAAATGAAGGCTTCTTCTACAAGCAAATCCTTACCTTGTGAATCCAGGGTCTTTGCAGCACAGTTCAAACTGAAAGGAGAGAGCAGGAAAACAGCAGCTTCTCATCCACCCTGGTGATAAAGCTGTGGTGTGCTCAGACCAGGTGAGGTGAAAGGATTTCAATTCTGCAATGCAGCCATGTACTTCCTCTGCAGAAACCTGCCTGATTACACAGGCAAAGTGAATCTTACTCCAAATCTCAGAGGAAGGAGAGAAGCTCATGAAAACATATTTGAAAGAAACAGAACTCTTGGGGATTGCACACTTTGTGTCTGGATGATCCATACAGATATGTCAATTCAGCAGACTTCTAGAAGAGTGACACTTTGCACCACTTAAAATTTGCCCTAAAGTACAGAAAGTATTCCAGAGACTTGAGTCTGTTGCTGTCTTACCTAGATAGTAAACCACACCATCAGGGATTTGGAGGTGTGACCCTAAATTTATGGGCAACACTGAAACAGTTTCAGGACCAGATTCTGATATTTGCAGGTGGTTTTCACCCTGAGAGACTCTGGTTCTTTGTGTCCAAAGGCAGAAGAATTGATGTCCAAGACTGGTAAATCAGATGAGGGGCAGCAGAACTAAATATTACCTAGGATGCTGTGAGTACTCTTAGCAATTATCCCTCTCTGGAAGGAGAGAAGGCACGTTCAGGGAAGAGTAACCCCTCAGTTCCTGCATAACCACTGCAGACACATGGTTCAATGGCCCATAGAGGGAGTCTGGGGTAAGTGGGTGTTGAAATCCTAAAGCAGGGCAGTGTATTCTTCCTTCAGCCTTGCCTTTGCAGCATGCAAGGTCTTGGGGAGGATTTGCTGCCTTGCAAACTGAGGTTTGAAAGAACAGGAAAGAAGTGGAAATAAGTTTTATAAGCCTGCCCCAAGTGTTCTTCCTCATCTTAACTAAAGACTGCCAGTCTCAGTCTCTATTAGCACTCCGCAGTATACATTAGTGTTTTGTTTAACAACTTGCTGGCAGCTGTAAGGAACTAAACTTCATAGAATCAAGCCAGTTTCTGGTTTTATTTCTTTTACTGCACATAGAACAACAAGGCTTGTAAAAGGTTTTGTGTGTTCCTGTCAGATGCACTCACCTCTTCTATTAGGCTGGGGGATTTTATCTCAGGCAGTCAGAAGTCTATTAAAACACAGGGTGGACAAGGACACAATTTGCTTAGTCTTGCAGTGAATAGTGCTGCTATGAAGGCTCTGGCTTTGGTGATGAATGTTTCATGACCCAGTCTCTGGAGAATGGGATAGTGACGACGTAGCAAGTGGTGGAAAAGACAATTGTCCGGATTTTCCTGGTTGCTTGCCTCAAGCTATATGTTACAAAACACTGACAAGTAGAACTGTGAGATATAGGGATGTTCTCTGCTTAAAGTGCCTCCTCTGACAAGGCTATTCCTCCTCCCAGAAATGTGTGGTGTGCAGCCAAACTCCACTCCATTGCACCAGAATTATAACACAAGTTCTTACAAAGAAGTGCTACTAGAAATTCCTGCTTCTGCAGACTGCTGACCATTCAAAGAAGTGGTCGAGGAGGTTACTGCCAAGGGCTGGTGGACATGGAGATCCTCTAGCTCTGTTTTCAGTGTGGATGCTGGGAGAACTAGCTGAAAAGTGTATCCAGCTTCATGTATAGGAGGAACATTGATGCAAATGTTAAAGGAGGAGTTTCTTGCCGGGAAGGATGTGAGCAAAAACAGTGTAAATCTCACAATCCAGATGAGGTATCTTCTGTCAGCAAAATGCTGCACAAAAAGTCTATACACATAGCTCAGTGCAACAGCAAGGGAAACCCAAGCTGGCTCTGAACATCTAGAAGTGTCTGCAGTGTTAGCTGGGGCACCGCTGAGACTCTTACAGTCTGTTTTCCAGTAGAAGCAACAAAACTCTACAAAACATCTTGCAAACCCAGGGACACTGCTTTGAGAGAGTCCGGGAGCAAGTGTGTTTGTATCTAGTAGAGGTTCTCCTACCTGATGCTGTGTTTTGCTGTGTAAGCAGAACTCAAGTTCTAGCCCTTCTTCCACTTGTTGTGGAATGTAACGTGTCTGCCTTTCCGCACTGCAACTGTCAACTGTCTGGACAGTGCTGAGCACTCAAACATTCTGAGAGGTCTCTGTGAGAGGGATTGTTGTGGAGCTCTGGGCATGACGTATGGGGAGAATATGTCATCATCTCCCCTTTACCAGGGAGAAAGCTGAGGTTTAAGAGAAATCTCATTTATTAAGGTCAGGTTGAGACCCAGTGTCCTCATTTTCTGGGCAGTCCTACCTTCTGCTGAGCAGCTGGTGACGAAACATACTGTGGGGGACCCAGCAGATGGTATTGAGGAATGGTGCATAATGAGGCATGCGAGGAAGTGTGGGAAGGAGGTGCAATGGAGAATGCTGCCCAGATACCACTGTGATACTCTCCAAAGTGCTAATATCAAACACATAGCAAAAAGGCTCCATGTGTTTCTCCCCAGTCTTACGTGCAACATCATTTTGCTGTTCAAAGGAGCCTCAGTTCTTCACTCTATTCTTCTAAAGCTTACTGGAACAATGGTTTTAACTGGCCCTAGTGGGGCGCAGATTTGCCACTGGCCTGAGATGTCAGCATCAAGCAGGGCCCACATCATCCTCACTAAGACAAGATAAATAAAAACTTAGAGATTTCATCATCTACTCAGCACGTGAGCACAGCTGTATCACATCTGTCTTGTCACTGCCTGGGTGATTAGTGACATATCATTTGTTTGCTGCAAAAGGCGCTGAAGTCGCGGGAACAAAGCTGGTAATTAGAGCAACACAGCTCAGATGAGATACGTTCTGCCCGAGCATCCAAAGCAAACACTTGCCTCTGCTCTCTGGATGGCATTTCTCCTACGCCTACCCCAGAGCCACAACCAACTCGATTCCAGGCCAAAGAAGAAGAGTTAGAGGGTTAGCAAAGGGATGTCCTCCTGCTTCACACTGCTACTCAATGGTTTACATTTATATCTAGACTGTTAAGCTTGCAGGTATTTTGTGAAATGAAAACATACAGCTATTTCAACTGCTTATCCTTAGCATCTGGTGTGCACCAAGATTTAAGAACTCCTCATGAAGATGTTCCTGACCCAAGAACATAGTGTGTGCACGGAGTTGTGAAACAACTGTAAGCCCTGCAGCAAGCTCTGAGAAATACCATCTCTGGACTTGCTTGAGCCAGTAGAGAAATGAACTGTAAAGAGCAGGAGGACTAGAGCAAGATTTCCACATCAGCCTGCTCCACTTCAAAACAAATGCCCCTTATTCCAGTTCTCTCAGATGGTGCTCATCTACCACAGGAAGCTGTAAAACAGCCTAAATTTCATCTATGCAGGCAGATGTTAATCAGCAATAAGAGCTGAACTTTTTCCAGAAGTTATATGGCCACCACTACTGTGATCTAAGGAGCATCAAATGCTTTTTCATTGCCTTTATGCATTAGCTCCATCTTTCTTGCTAATGTATATCTGTGTATTAGACATCTATTTTGGGAAAATGTTTTCATTTATATGACGTATCCCAGAATAAAAGACAAAACGTTCTGTCTATTGCTGCTTTTAAGAGTCTTCTTCTCATGGATCAGAGAATGTTTAAATTTAGGTCAAAACAAAAATATCATCTGCATTTAAAGACCTTGAACAAGTCAGAAGGTACTAGGCAGTAAACTTGAGCATATCAGGGCAGCTGATTGTTTAAAATTCTTAATGAACATGGTGGATGAAGCTCTTTGTCAATTAGTATCCCTGCACGGTTCACCAGAAGATCTGGGTGATAGTATGAGACCCAGCGTGAACTCACAGAAGTTCCTTCGTAGCCACCCAAAGTGTTGCCATAGCAAACTCGGCAGCACTCTGCTAATTCACACAAGCTGGGGCAGGGTGAGCTGCAGTAGGTTTATTTGTGCATGCTTTAAGAAGCTATTTGTGCAGCATCAAAAACGTTGAGACAAAGATCTATGTGAAAGCATAACCAGTAAAGCAACCAAACACCACATTGCAAGCTGAGAGACCTGCAGCTCAGGCCAGGGGAAAGACAGAAAAGTAAGAATGAGTCTCAAGGGACAACCAGTAGCAAGGGAACACAGATATTGCCAAAATAGGGCAATTTACATGGGCTAAGATGATAATTAGCAGGGTTATGCCAACTTGTGGGTTTCTGTGGATTTAGTAGTTTTATAGTAACAACACAGAAGTGTAATAGAATCTGAATCTACAGGCGTTGTGCTGCTCTTTGCAGAGACTGCTGAGGGGATGTTAGAGCAAGCTGGTGCCAGCAAGGATAAAGATTTGAGTGTTGAACAAGCAAACTTACCAATACTACGTTGTAGCTACATGCAAGGTGAAGTGGTCACCTTGACTAGAGACTGGACATTGCCAGAACAGAACTGGAAGGTTCTATTTCAGTAAATGTGCTTTGCTACAGGCAGATAGCAGTACTTCCCTTCCTTCCATCTGCTGTCAAAGGAAAATAAATGAAATCAGGAAAATGTTTAAAAATCTCCCCACAGCAGTATATCTAAATGAGGTTCTCAGAAACGTGCCTTGACCTTCAACCATTCTCAGTGATTGAAAACATTGGTTTCCAATATTTCTTATTTGCACCAAGTGAATGAGAATATTCTCTCAGTCTGAAAGTTCTCCACCTTTGCTGAATTTTTTAGCTTAGTTGTAAGGACAGACCCATTCTCTGCTAAAGTAATGCATCTTGCCACCCAAGAAATGACAGGCAGCTGAAGTACCCTTCTCTTGCTGACTGCGTGCCAGGGGTTTGCAGAGGCAAGAGCAGCACTCTGGGCAACGGGCAAAGCCACATCTACTTTTCTCCTGTGTGTCTTTAAGGACATGAGTTGGCACTGATGCAGTTATCACCACCTTCTTCACTGGGCATAATCTGCTGCATCAAAACCTGCTGATCTGCCTGTGAGGCTTCATCTTATATTTATTGTTGTTCTGCTCTGGGGTTTGGCTACACTGGAGTGAAAATAAAACCTCTAGAATTGCTGACAGCCCTGTTTGTTCCCTACCTAACACTTTTCAGGAAGAATGTATTAGTAAGAAGAGGGAAGGAAGTGATTCTCTCCCTCTCCTCTGCACTTGTGAGACCCCACCTGGAGTACTGGGTCCAGTTCTGGACTCCTCAACATCACTCGGTCCAGGTGATTCTGCTGTTGCAGGGGGATTGGACTAGATGATCTTTCGAGGTCCCTTCCAATCCCTAATGATTCTATGATTCTATGAGAAGACTATACAGCACCTGGAATGCATCCAAAGAAGAGCAACTGAAATGATCAGAAGGCTGGAGCGCCTTCCCTATGAGGACAGGCTGAGTAAGTTGGGGTTGTTCAGCCAGGAGAAGAGAAGGCTCTGAGCTGAGCTTCTAGCAGCTTTCCAATATCTGAAGGGGCTACAAGAAAGCTGGTGCGAGGGCTTCTGGCAGGAGTGGTAGTGGGAGGACAAGGGGAAAGGGTTACAGACTTGAAGAGGGGAGATTTAGGTTGGGCATTAGGAAGGCATTCTTTGCTGTGAGGGTGCTGAGATGCTGGAACAGGTTACCCAAGGAAGTTGTGGCTGCCCCATCCCTGGAAGTGTTGAAGGTCAGGCTGGCTGAGGCCCTGAGTAACCTCATCTAATGAAGGTGTCCCCCTATGCAGGGGGCTTGGAACTAGATGCTTTTTAAGATCCCTTCCAACCCTGGCCATTCTATGATTTCCATAAAGAACTTTCCAAACTCTAAATGACTGATGTACAGTCTTCACCTGTTTTAGCCATGGGAAAAGCTGATGCAAAGAGCTGAGGACTTCTTTATTCCCTGAATGAAAGACCAGCTCAAATGCATGGACAATGCTGTAGTTCTGTAAACTGAGACCAAAACATCAAACGTCTGCATTGCTTTGTGGCTCTGGTGTGAAGTAACTGAGCAAATCATCACTTTAACACCAGAGAAGAAATGCAGTCAGTCTGAGTGTGCTTGAGTGGGCCACAGGAGATTCAGTGAGGGTAGCCAACATGCGCCTAAGCAGTTAATTAGTACTAATCTCTTCTAAGAGCTAAAGAACCTAGAAACTAACTGCAATTATTATTTTTCAGTGCCTATAAAAAAGATGTATTAGCTGGATTATCAGTTACAACATACATCTCAGGCTGGCATCTAGACCTCTGAAATGTCAGTTCTCCTTACAGGCTGGGGAGACCAAGGTTTTATACAAAGATTTCTCAAAATGCCAGAGGAGCTCGTAGTGTTTGCTGGCCGGAAGTCTCCATTTTGAGCCCAGCGGGCCCCTATCAAACATGATTCACTTGGCTAGTGACAAATTGGATCTGAACTCAACAAAATGTAATCATAAATGGAATAATGTCTGCAGTTTCAGTTCAGGGTCTTGCATGGATTTAGGGTGAACCTTTGCTTCCCTAAGCTCTGAAGTGTCACTTCTCTCCCTTTTTCCACGTTGAAATTCCTCCTGGGCATGTGTTATTGCTGCAGTTTGCTTCAGCTCCTTTCACAGAGGGGATGGTTTGTCTTCAAGAGTCCACTGTGAGTGACTCTAGCTGTTTTGTTAAGTAATTGTTGAAAAAGAAGAGGTATTTAATTACCTGTCTTTTCGTATCTTATTTCTTTTTCTTCCTCTGTAAATTATTTGAGGGTGTTTTCTTTTCAAATTCAAATCTGGGAAAAAAAACATTTTCCCAGCAGTGATTCTTTTAGGTCATTTTCTCTACTATTATTTCCCACATCCTTTCCCATTTGCTTTTTCCCCTCATTCCAAAGACGAGGAGGAATCTGGTTGGATCATGCCTGAGCTGTTGTGTAGCTGCTTTTCAGTGAACCCTTAATGCTCACTAAGGAAAAACCCCAGTTCTCCATCCCTGAAGGTGAAGAGAACGGTGGGAGAGACTCCAAGTCTTAGAGTTGGTTACTGGGAGAAAAGATGGACCAGGCATCAAGTAAGACAACAGAATAGTGCTGGGGTTTGCATTGCCCACAGTTGGTCCTATGTGTTCCCGTTCTTGCTTGAAAGCCCGTGGACGTCTTGTCCTTCCAGATGTTGTTATTTGGTTTGAGCTTGGGCTGAATTTGCCACAAAGGTGAGCTGCTCGCTGGGCTCTTTGTTTCTTGTTAAGTGTGTTTTCTTGAAAGAAACAAAAGCACACAGTGCTCTGCCAGGTTTCTATGGCTCCCATGTTCACACTGTGCCGCAGCTGCCTCTCAGGAACAAACATCCCAATACGGATCCCAAAGTCTTTCTGGCATTATGTTTTCCCACCCTTTCCTGCTCCACTTCTCTACTTTTAGTCTTCTGCTTTTCAGTCCTTTTTTCTTTGATTGGGTCAGGAAATGGAACAGTCTTCTACAGCCCATTGTGAAAATGAGAGTTTAGGTTATACAGTCTTTAATTAGAAGATCCCTAATAGGTTTTTAAGTAAAATGTCAATTTGTGTCCTCCAGTCTGATGTAAAGCTATTCAAATCGTTGAATGGTTGCTGTATGAAGAAGTAGCTGATCTAGAGCTGCACTGTAAATAATCATTCTCTAATACACACATTACTTCATTGGAAGCCTTAGCCTATTTTAGTTGAAAGATAGCATGGATATATCTTCAATACTGTAATAAAGGACTAGAAAATAAGCTAGCTTTTCAGCTCACAGCCCCTGTGACAGCCCACATCTAGAGCCAAACATTATAGTTCCTCTCCAGGAATCTACACCATGACTGCTATGTGATCATGCAAATAGCTGTAGGCTAAGCTCAGTCAGATTACATTCAGTATTTAAACTTCCTCTTGGAGCTCTGGGAAGCTTTGTCTGAGATATGGTAAGACTTCACTTCTCAGCTTACAAGGGAAAGTAAAGTTTTATTTAAGAGATCAGAGAAGCACTAACCATAACGAAGGAGGGCCCATTTGGGGTACAGACTCAGGCTGGCTTTGTCTTGGGTTTGCTGTGGTCACTGGATGGTTTTAATTTCACACGAACACCCACCACGTTGCACTACTAATTCCAGTGCCATTGAAATGATTTCCAGCACCACTTATTACTAACTGATCACTAAACTAAAGCCAAACCAGTTTAAAAATGAGATTCCTGTGCATGATGTGAAATGCAACCATCCTGATGTGTACTGAATGAAAACCAGTGCAGGGGAAATAACAGTGATAGATGTTGGCTGAGAAAGCTGCTGCTGCACTTTTGCCACTTCGTGTATGGAAACAACGTTTTCACAAGCATCAGGCCCACACATGAGCAGTTGCTGCCTTTGCTCATGAAACGACCTGGCCTCAGTAGTATTTGAGCACAAACAAGTTGCAGCAGTGCAAAATCTGTGAAACCCCACGTTCACACTGATCTGCTGCTAAAATCAGGTGAGTGATACAACTCCCACCCACTTTCCCTGAAGGTTTTACTGCTACCAGATTCCCAAAATGCAGTTTTGAGTGGTAAATGGCCTTTTATAAATCTGAGAATCAAAACCAGCCATGGCTGGAAGATGGAATAGGTGGCGATGTGCCCATCTGGTCCACTTTGCAGTGGGAGAAGGGCTGTTACCAGCCAAGCTTGCAAAGAACTCCCAAAAGGCAAGGAGCTAGGTCCAGGCTATCTGTGCTATATATCACCATGTAAAGGCACACCAAGAGAAGCATCAGGAAAAACAGTAAAACCAACAACTATATGAAAACACTCCCAGAAAAGCAGAAGAGTGAAAGGGGATAATCCACTAAGAGTGAAGATGTTTCATTTATTGGTTGCAAAAGCCAGAGAAATCCATCAGAGGGCTTTTCAAATAAATCCCTGATAAAAAAAGCTTGACCAGTGGAACAATAAAGTCTGATAAATGAAAGCACTTCTTGTGCATGGGTCCAAAACTTATTGCATAGCAGAGCACCTCCATGTTTTCGTGGTTATCTCTTACAGGACTAGATGGATGTGCAGCGAAAATCAGGATGTGACAGGTTTTAGCTGTGCAACAGACAATTCTCTGTTGTGGAAGGATTAAAGAGTATTTCTCTGACTTAATTTTAACTACTTGAAGTCTAAAGAAACTCTATACCAGCCTTTTTTCTTCTTTCTTGGTCTGAAAGAACTTTTGGAGAAAATCTTCTCTTCAGATATTTGAAACCCACCTGTGCTCTAGGCAATCCTGCTTTAAGCAGTGGGGTTGGACTGGATGTTCTCTAGAGGTCCCTTCCAACTCCAGTAATTCTGTGATTGTGTGAAATTACGAATTTGATCAGGTTAGTTTGATGTAATAGATCCTTGTTGCACATCATGCTATTTTCCGCTTGTCTGTGGCTGTAACTCTGCTCCCCTTTGAGGTTTGTTTTGCAGACTGGACTATTACCGAGACCACACAAACACGTCTCTTGGTGAGAAACCATGTTTCCATCTTTAGTCTATACACAAACAAGGTATTTCCCATTCTCTCAGCAGGCATCTTAAACGTCCACAAGCCAAGACCAGTGATTTAAAAAGGCAGTTGTATTACCCTTCTGGCTAAGAAGTATCTCATCTACTGCTGAGACTTTTACATCCATCTGAAGTCAACAGCAAGGCCTTGTCTTCATGTTAAGCTCCTTTTTGTTCTCAGAATGATAATTTTTTTAAGTCACACTCGTGTGGTCTCTACCTTAGACCTCACAGGTTCCATGCAACGCCCTTGATTCATCTATTTTTGTCCTGTTTACTCCTATGTCAGGGAAATGTCTACTCTTTGGTTTCCCCTGTGTGACAGATCTCAGTCTCACTATGTCAGTCCTGACCTTCACCTTACCCAGCAGGGCACAGCTGGCTTTTTGCTGATGCTTTTCAGCAGAAACAGACAGGTTTGTCCTCTTCACTCCTTTGTAGCCAAATACTGTAATGAAAGGGGTTTGTCCTTCTCTGCTCATTGGGCTGTCCCACACCTCTGGCTGTAGTAGAAACAAGAGTGAATTGAAGAGACACAGGTGGCCAAGTAGCAGCGAGAGAACAGGAGTGTTCACACTTTTTCTCCAGGACCTGATAAGAGCAGTCAGCAGTCTTCCCACTGCAGTGGGCTTGTTTTGACATTTTTTGTGAGTCATGACATGGGAGAAAGGATTCTCAGTTCACATTCAACCTCTAGAGCAACATATTTCCTCACCAGTCATTGCTTAAAACAAAACCCTACTAAACACAACAGCAACAACATTCTGCAATGAATGCACAGAATTCTTTCTTACAAGAGCAGCCTTTCCATGGTTTAAACAACAGCCCTGTGAAATCAACAGCTTTGGATTCATTTAATTTGAACTTCAGGCATTGCATCTTAAGTAGGAATTGATTATTGAAAAATAGTTGGCATAGTGTGTTACGTGACATGACAAATTTTTCATAAAGTACTTTGCTGTTACTTAACGATTCTTAAATCAATTACTAATTAACAAAAAAATAGCTACCTTATGGAATCCAAGCAACTTCATGATGCAGCATTTCAAAACAGTCACAGTACCTGCAGTGTTCCTGTCACCAGTCTAGAAACCCAAGCCTCTGCATTTTCCAGTGTTAAGCTGTGCAACACTGTGGCCTTGACATTAAAATTTTGTGCCCAAGAAGGCCAATGGCATCCTGAGGTGGATCAGAACGGGGGTGGTTATCAGCTCAAGAGAGGTTTTCCTCCCCCTCTACTCTGCCCTGGTGAGACCACATCTGAAATATTATGCCCATATCTGGGCCCCTCAGTTCCAGATGGACACAGAGCTGCTGGAGAGACTCCAGTACAGAGCCACAAAGATAGTGAAGAGGGAACACCTCCCTTATGAGGAAAGGCTGAGGGAGCTGGGTCTCTGGAGCTTGGAGAAAAGAAGACTGAGGGGTGACCTCATTAATGTTTATAAATATGGAAAGGGCTGGTGTCAGGAGGATGAAGCCAGGCTCTGCTCAGTGTCATCTAGTTATAGGACAAGGGGTAATGGGTAAAAGCTGGAACAGAGGAGGTTCCACATCAATATGAGAAGGAATTTCTTCCCAGTTACAGTGACAGAGCACTGGAACGGGCTGCCCAGGGCATTTGTGGAGTCTCCTTCTCTGGAGATGTTTAAAACCTGCCTGGACATGTTCCTGTGCAACTTGATCTAGGTGATCCTTTTCTGGCAGAGGGACTGGACTAGATGATCTTTTGCGGTGCCTTCCAATCCCTAATGTTCTGTGATTTTGCAACTCTGTGACATTAAGTGGATAGTTTACTGATAAAGTTCCTTTCCTTCTAGCAAACAGTAATGTCTTTGGGGTTTCACTAACTTGTATCACCTGCACAAAACATAAGTAACTTCTTCCTTGCAGAATCCAAGTAAAATCAGAAAGACCTGACCCATGCAGCTGTTTAACTAGCTGATGCCCTCACGTGTGATTGGTGTATAAAGCAGGCTTAGTTGCCAGACAGAGATCAGGGGCTACAGTTCCCATTGTAGGGCTGGACGGTGGTGCGTGCTGTAGGCAACACACAGCGGTGCCCGATTCTTAGCGTACAAGGAACAGTGGAAAGCATCCAAAGTCCTCGCTAACATTAAAGTACAAAAGCTGAGAGTCTTTTACTCCTGCAAAGACTTGTCAGTACCATACAAGCTCTTGCAAGATTTCCAGCTTCAGCAAAGTGCGTTCTAATCCTCTACAATTTCTCGTAAGTGAAATAACTTTAAGCTTTCCATAAGATTTCAAAAGAAAAACATATGTGAAAGTTTTTTTTCTATTCCTTTCTGTACTGTTTCTCTTTCTTTTGGCTGGATGTTTCAGCATGAAGATGTCCAATGCAGTCCTTCCCTTGATGGCAGTGTAGCTGCCTTCCATTCTTAAATCGCAATTAGTTATTTAACAGTGGGCAACTTATAAAATATAAAAGGCCCTAGGTGTTTTGAACTCATGGATTGCCTTCGCCTCTTACTTCTTTGTAGATGAAAGCTTAGCATTGATTTCTTAATATTGGCATAATCTTAAGGGCTCCCCTTCTGCCACTCCATATCTTCCATTTGCAGAATCCGAATTTTCTCATTATTCCAGGTTCTTCTATTTGCAGTGCATGTGGATTAACACTGCTCCAGCTGTTTTAGCCCTGGGAACTCACACTAGTGTCATGAATGTGCTTGTTTTAGCCCTGGGAACTCACGTCAGTGTCATGAATGTGCTTGCACTGAGTGGAGAGTGTTCACGGTCTTGAAACGTTGCTAGTGCTTGTTATTGCTGGAAAAGCAGATGTATGAGGAGGGATGAAAGCAGTTTATGTATTAGGAGTGGAAATAAAATAATCTATTTTTATTTCAAGTCCTGAAAATATTTTGGTGATGTTTTCCAATTTCATGGGCCAGACTAGTAGCAAAGTTATAGTGGCAACTCTCAATCCGTAAGACTTGAGATGGTACCATAGACCCTCCTTTATGAAGGAAGCAAATTGTCTGATGGCGTAAGAGATGCACTTCAGGAACTTTCTTATCAGAAAACTCTGGATCATCAGATTTCAGCATTACCCCTGCATAGCATGAAGCAGGGGAAAGACTGATGTGCAGAGCTGGGAATTGATGTTTCAGGCTAAGATTTGTACCCGATGCAAGTTTCGCTTGGGATTTAATGGGTAACAATTCAGTATAAGTGATCATTAACTAATGCAGCACTGCACCAAGCGGACCCATTATGCTTCATCTCATTGCGTGGAGTGCAAAATAAATTCTGGGTGATGGGACACATTCTGAAGCAAGGAGGGAATTTCAGGGAAGAAAGCAGCCTGTGTTAGCCATCTCTGTATACTTAATAACAGATTATAAAAAATTATGGTTCCAGGCTGAGTTTTGGCACCACACACCATAAAACTACCAAAGTAATGGATCTAATTGTCAAAGCCAGCATTATCCCCATTAGTTATAACTTGGCTTAATGCACTTCCAAGAAGTCTTGTGGTGGATTTCCTTAAGATAAACATAACAGAGGAGGAATCAGACGGCAGGTCAGCAACTTTTTATTTTACATGGATTAAGTTTGTGACTTTTGTCTCCTGGCCACAACTGATGTGGAAGCAGATAAAGAAATAGGGATGGGGTGTGCCCTGGACAGTGTAAGAAGCAACCAGTAAACCCAGTACAGAGTCCAAGCAGCGATAACCTGGGGCTTCAGCACAGGCTCTGTTCTCTTTTTCCCTTAAGAAGATCATAGACTTCAAAATCAACCATTTAAATCTCTAATAGCAGCAGACTCATGAGAGATTATAATTGTTGATTCCAGCAGCATTACTCCAGTGGCACAGCACGAGCAAGTGTCTGGAGCCCTGAGTCACAACTTTTTAAAATACACCTGACCAGAATCATTAGGAAAGCACTGTGTCAAAGTCTTTTTCAGTAATTTTTGCTCTGGCTTATTGCAAACAAGCATTTGTGTACCTAAAAGTCACCAGTATTTCCATGTCCTATGCAATTGGGCTCAGGTAGAAGACACTGTCATTTAATTATTGTCTTTGCAGACAGACGTGGTTTCTGGAACTTGTACAGCTGAATATTAATATCCATATGCCTAGTGTAAGCACGGGCATCTAACAAATAGCTTTGTATTGCTAGTAGTCTCTTGGTAAATACTGGGTGCCTTTCCAAAGGTAAATTTTATTGCCTAAGAAAAGGCATTAAACCACCTGCATTGTTTTAGTGCAGGAGTTGCTAGGTGCCTTGATAATACCTGTGTGTCTGCTGTGCCAATTGATGGACATGCAGTGCTGGACACAAATGCACCAGTGCAAGGTGATGTGCAATGTGCTGGCTGCAGTGTGGGAGGCAAAACCTGTCCCTAGGAGCTGCCTGTCTGGCCCAGATGGAGAGAGGCTGCATACAGGAGGCAGTAGGGGTTGCAGTCATGGCTTGAGGATGCCTCCTTCTAGTTTCCTTTAGAAATAAGTCAGATTCTTCAGTTCTTGCCTCTCTCCAAGACCAGCTTTTTGCCCCATGATACATGAGCTTCTTCTGAGAACATAGTCCATTGGAACGAGAAGAGACACAACGGGGGAACAAGCAGACACTGCATTTTTCAAATGAGGTTCCTTATGCTCGCTGTCCCTAGGCAGGGTACATCAATCTCTCATGTTCATCAGGTGGAACATTAGCTGCCCCTGAGAGAGCAGAGCCTGGCAGGACCACACTGTTCCCAAGTGGGCAGAGAGCTGTGGCTTGGGGATGACATGCTTTTAAATTTTATTTTTTTTAAAGAAAGTCTGCCTTCAATTTCACATGCAAACTCCACCTGCTAGGAAGGAAATGAAATGGCTTGCTGAGAGAAGTGGAAAATGAAGGGCTATTTTAAATCACATTTGAAAATGTGATTGTTCTGGCAATTTCTTCTTAACCCTTGAATCACAGGCAATTTACAGATATGCTGGAGTTTCCCCGAGCCTCAAAATATGGACTAGCACTGGTGACAGTCAAATAATCCCAATGCTTTAAATTACTCTTGCTTCAAATATCATTCTGCACAAAGTGGACATCTTATACTACTTTACTGGAAAAGTATATCCTAACTCAAAATAGCCCTGGACAGCAACAGATTCTCTTCTGTGGCCTGTTTTGTTCCAGCAGGGCAGGAGGTCCCCTGGAGCTGCTACATGTTTGTTCCACTCTATGTTCAGCACCTGCTCTTTGCTGCCCTTGGGGAGAAAAATGATCCCAGGAGATGCAGAGGAAAGGCAGGGCTGCAGCTGCTGTATCTGGAGCCCACCCTGTGCTGCCTTTAGAAACACTCAAGGGATGAGGTAGGTCTGTGCATAAGTTACTCTTACACAGGAAAAGGTGCCTTTGCATTCCTTGATTCTGTGCATCGTGCTTCAGCTATGGTAGCCTGGACCACAGCTTTGATTTGCTCTTTGCTTGTTCTGAGCAGCGAAAGAGAATTGATCCCCTGATTCAGCCTCTGCAGTCTGCCTAAAATGGTACAAAAGCCTTTCCTCCTGCCTGGGTGCAAAGGGGAGATGTGGAGGAGGAACCGCTAGTTAATGTCTGAGCACGAGCACTATCTTTCCTATTCAGGAGTCAAATTGCAGGTTTGCTACTCTGCTCCTGGGTTCAGTCTTCACCTACACGCAGCAGCCTCACTTAGGGGTACCTCATGGCAGCATCCAGAATTCAAAGGTCGAGCCAGAGAAAACGACCTCCACATTTTCAACAATAAGACTGAAGGGGCCAATGCTCCAGTCAGACCTGAGCTCCACCTCAAAGGCTTCACAATTTCAACAGAGCCTGTCAAATCTCCATGAGAATCTGACATTCAAAAGATTCAGTCACCGCGGGCCGACTAGAATAATAAGACCTGGAGGATGTTCAGTAACAGTATAGCTCAGGGTGGTGGATTTGTAATCCTTCCTCTTGACGTTTGCCAGCTTCAGGGAGCACACATCTTGCTGTGCTTATTGGTGGGTGGGAGAGGTCCAGCCTGCATGGCTTCTCCTGCTGCCTGGGAGAGTGTTGGACAGCAGCACTGTAGAAGACACTCTAGCAAGGAGGAGAGTGTCATACTGCAAGTAATGCATTTCTGTAACAAGGGAAAAAAGGTTCAACTCACTGTTTCAAACTTTTGTGTCAACACACTCAGGTCCTTTTTTTATTATTTGTATTACAGTAGCACCTAGAGGCCCCAAGCTGCAAAGGGTTTGTTGAGCACTTTGTAGGAGATGGCCACTACTCCTGTGCCATTGTAAGATGACAAAAAGGGTGGGGAAGGAAGGAAGAAGAGTGACGCAGCTGAGGTGCTGTGGAGGCTAGCAGCAGAAAGGGATGGAAAGCAAAGCTTTAACTCTCTCAGAGGACACTTGTGCTGCCAAGCCCTGAGGCTGCAGCATTTCAAGAAGATGCAGTGCCTTCAGCTCAGCTATAAGAAGTGGCTGCCTACTTTCTTCTAACCCTATTTCAGCTGTGATGTGAGACAATCCACTTTGTTTCACAAGTCTGTCATTGTGACCTGGCTGAGGGCTGGTGGCATCTTGAAGTGTTTTCCCTTGACAGTCTGTGATCAACTAGTCTCTCCAGTCTAAGACGAACTCAGTGGCTGCACTGCAAAACTTAGCTGTAATTTTCATTTGGAAACTTGCTTTTTCATTTCTGCCTCAACTACAGAATAGACAAACACTTTGGCTTTACCTTGCTGGAACACTGCCAGTTTCTCTGGTCAGAAGAAGAGGCATTTACTGAACACAATGTAAATGAACCACTTGAGACGTAGCACCTCTGTGTGAAGTACGTGCATAGGCACTTCAGGGTAACACAGACCAAAACAGCTTTGCTGCTTCTCCCATCAGGTGCAGAGCTGGTACTGACCCTCTTGGGAGGTGGAATGGGACTTAAATGCCTATTTTGATGCATTTGCTACAACTACTCCACATTCTACTGGCATTTATAGTAATAATGGCTCTGTTCCCAGCAAAAGAGGTTTCGGTGTTATAAAACTGCAATCTCTGCCTTTCAAGAGCGACACTTAAAAACTATGCGGTTTCTTTTTCTTACCTGAAGTTTCAGCACCTCTATAGGAAATGTGAGCTGTAATTTCACTGATTTTCTTTAAAATATGTTTTAAAAGGAAGTCAGGCCTCAGCACATTCTGTAGTTGCTCAAAAGAGTGCGGAACTGGCAGTACTACAATTGGAATGTTATCTAAAAACCTGACAAGAATAGGAGTAATAGGTGCAAAGTCTGTATTTAGCTTCAGCCACCACCGGTGCTGAATTTATCCTTGCAGCATCCTTATGCAATGCAGATGAAGAGCCTCTGTTTTGTGACTAACTCAAGCTCAGAGTCCTGCCCATGGTCACACCAGGGCCCTGCACAAAGCTGGAGGCACATCGATATTCCTGACAAAGCCCAACAGAGTCTTGAAACCTGTAGAGACCTAAAGAAGGTACTGGCCACTCAAACTTTGTTTTCCCCAATCTTTCCCTGACACTTTGCATCAGTCTTGTTCAGGACAAGTTCATTAAAGGCATCCTTACAGTGATTAGCTCTCTATTCTCTAGCCATTTCACCCTTGTCTGCTTTCCTGATCCTGACTAATGCAAAACCAGCAGTGATGAGGAGAGCCCTAATAGCTCTGCTGTTCCCCTGAGTGCAGTGTGATGCTCCTGCTGCTCTTAGACCAGCAGCACTTGACAAGCCCCTGAAGCAAAGCAGCTTGAAAACCCCTCACCAAGCCCCCGCTGGCCGACAGGTGTTGTGGTGGAGACTTGTGCTTTTTTGCTCTCTTATGGGTGTTTTCAGTGTTGAGTTGCTCAGTGAGGAACCTTTCTTTTTCCACTTGGAGAAGTGGTAGCGGGAGAAAAGGAATCTGTTTATTGCAGACTGATCTGTAGACTTCTCTTACGAAAGCAGATGCTGGACATCACAGAGCTATTAGCTGCATTATGGCTTTACTCCGATAACTGAGCTTGAATTTCTTCCCAGATTAGAGACCTCTCTGCCAAGGCACTGCTCTCCTGGCCCATTTGATGGGTCCCCAAACCAGCCACAGTCAATGCAAGAACATCTGGTCTAAACATCAAGACATTCAAGTCTGATTTCACAAGGAGCAGCAGATGATCCTTCTATTGGGTGACCATTCTATCACATATTTTCTTTTAAAGCAATGAATTCAGACTCCTTTAACCATTTAAACATTGCTGTAGCTAAACTAGAGAAATTTGAAAGGATCAACCCCACCATTAGCCGCTTTCTAATTAGCCTCGTTGCCATAGCGACTTGGGGGTTTATTAGCATCAGCCTGGCAAACTGATGGAACCGTGCAACTTCTTTTGTAGTTTGGGAATGTAAAAGTGGATCCCACATTGAATCACGCTTGTAGGGCTGACATTCAAATCACAGTCATTGTAGGCTCAGGCAAATGACTGTCACTCCTTATGCATAGTTTCACTTTAAGAAGATGGGGAGGGGGGATGTTGCAGAGATAGAAACAGGGAAGTGGAACAAACAGGATCCCTGAGACAGTCAGACAAATATTAAAAATGCACAGGGACTTGTAGGAAGGACACAGAAGTAAGTGACCCTGAAGCAGTCAGTACCAGCTGTGGACTATGCTTCCTTCGTTTTTGATATATTGAAGAGCTGGGACATTCCCAAAGACTTTCTTATAATGAGCGTGGAAATGTCTAGAAAGTGACTTCCATCCTTTATTGATATTTTCTTTTTACTACAAGGAGTTGATATGTGTATTTTTGATTCTGAGCGTTGTCATGGTTACGGGACTACTTGGATGCTGCTTTTTGCACCCCATGAGTGCTGCCGTGCTGGGTGTGTGGTGGAGCAGTCGCACATGGGTGCAGCTTGAGGCTGGAAGCTGGGGATCAGCCTGAACACCCAGCACACCTCGGGCTGGGGACGGCCAAACCTGAGGTGGGGGTTCCTAGGGACACATTTCACTCCCAGAAAGAAGGAGGGGAATTTAGTGATCACACTTTTACAAATGCCTGCTAGTGAAAGATCTATTCACTCCCCAAGTATATCTAGCCTTGAGTATTTCTGTGTGAGCTACTCTTTCAACTCGTGGTTTGATTAAAATCCTTGTTCCTGTGGATTTCAGGACCAAGAGCTGCTTTTTTACAGCATAGACTTCATTCTAAGCAGTAATCCAAAACGTGTACAAAGCAGAGCTCCATGAAGGAGAAAATGCTGGTGCTGTTCTCCATAATGACAGGTCTGTTTGTGCCTCTCACAATCAAGTGGTAGACATGCTGTAGAAGATGTTGACTTAACACGAAAAAATGGCTAATGAAAAATGTTTTGGCCGTACACCATCGCGACCCACCCACACACCCACCCCAGCCCTGCCCGTGGCTCTTTTTTTTTTCCGGGTTTTTAGCCGGAGGATTTTCAGGTTTCCAAACCTAAACAAAGGAAGCACTAGAAGAAAATGATTTTCTATCAAATGCATACAGGCAGAAAAACACCAATTTTCTGAGTGGATTTTTCAATGAAAGGTGGTGATTTTCTGTCAGAGGCATCTTTATTCTTTTGCCAACTACATAACAATGTCACGTCTTGGGTCTTGCAGTGCTTTCCCCACCCCACATGCACACGGTGCAAATGAAGACTCACAGGATATGAAACTTTTAATTATTTATAAAAGAGCTTTAGGGCAGAATAAAGACCCTTGTGAGCAAAAGACAGCGCCGTGGGTTGGAAACAAGTAGATCAGTGCTTTTTCACATGAAGATGGTAGATGGCCTTATGCAAATGACCTTCCAGAATGTCTTCACTCCTTTTTCTCCGTGTAGACGATCAGATTGGTTGGATGCAGGTGTCTGAACCAGACCCAGGCTGCTATAAGCTCTGCAGATATGCTTTATCCATGTCTGCAGTATGTTCTAGAAGTCATTAAAGTTTGAAGCTGTGAGGTTAGTCAGTGAGTACATGCTGATATACAAGTACCATGTCTCAACTTGCCACCTGAAGTAGGAAAACTGTGGGTGGAAGGAGATGGGAACAAGTGGGGTGCCCTGTTTTGATGGACAGGCTTAAGTAGAACTGTAAGATCAAAAGAAGGCAGCAGTGTGATTGTTCAGCCTCCCACTCCTAACTCACCTTGCCTAAGGTTACAGGCTTGTTGAGTGCCTGGTAATTAACTGGTGCTCAGGTAGGAAGGGGCCTGATTCCCTCATCACCTACACCGCTTTGATGTGGAAGGAGAATTGAGTCTAATGATTTGGAATAGTGATTTGTCACAGTCACTTAGGTGAAAAATCCAAACCTGATAATGTTTAAAATAGATTTTCTGAGCCCCACGTTGAAAGGGGCACTGGACAAGTGAAAAATGCTTTATGGGGCAATGGAAATGGCTGTGCCCTACTTAAAAACGTTGTGGTGGTTCTGCCTTTAGCAGCAGGTGAAAGGATGAACGCTGCTGGCTGCCAGTGAGATCTCTACTCTAGCTCTTCCCATGGCAGCTGCAGCCCTAGACTGAAAGAAGCCAAACAGAGGAAGCACACAAGTTATTTTCTTCATCCTCATGTACTGGGGGGGAGGGGCAGCAGTGGTAGCATGTTGGCACATGGCCATGGACATGGGAACTCCACTTCTATCCCTACTGCTACCGTGGCTTTGTAGCACCCCCCTGACCTGGGGCCAACCACTCCTCTCCCAGCGCCGTCTAGCACACTTCCCTGGAGGAGAAGCATTTTGCTGCAAAGGGTTGTTATCAGTGCAGGGATCAGTGGAGAGGGCAAAGGGATGTGAGTGATAGGTTGTCTGTGCGGATAATTGAAAGCATGTCAGAAATAGAAGTGGCATTTAAATCGAGAGTCTTTGTGATTCTCCTCCACCTGGTGAGCCTGGGAGTTACTGGGAGGCTGTCGCATGATGGAGAATTAACAATTCTGATGAGAGATGCTGCCAATTTGAATTGCTTATTTGGAGACCAGGGTAGGAGGGGTGTCCATTAGCCTGTCTCAGGGATTTCCTATGCCTGCTCCTGGATTGTCATTAAAGGAGCAAAGCAGCTGGAGAAGTGCGTTCAGAGTGCAAATACTGGTGAATGCCACCCAAAAGACCTATTTTAGAGTTGAGATTTTTCCTTGAGCTCATTTTATTATTGCAAAATGCTATCAGACTATTTTATGCCGCTCTGTGCACGGGGCTGCTGGTGAAACAATAATGAGGAAACCAGCAACTGCAAGCCTGAGGAAAAGGAAGCACCTTCATCATGATCACAGTGTGCATCCCCTTCTCCATGCTGCTCTCAAATAAACATCATACTCCAAAGTATCAGCCTCAGAGACCTCTTGGGACTGCCACTTCCCAGAACATCTTTGATCCTTACCTTAAGGGAGGTAAGAAGTCCATATACTCCAAATTTTTGAGTCATTGAGGCACATCCCCTTGCTCCTTGCCTCAAGCCTAGTCGAGGCAGCAATGAGACGAGCTCCTGTGGACTTCCCACCTCTACCAAGGCAGAAGCTGCCATTTACCTCCCCTTCCCTGCCCCTGACAGTAACACCTGGCAACCAGTGCCATGATGTCTAGGATGCCACTGAGGTAACAACATGCATGTGAACCTTGCTCTGGAAGCTCAAAACTCCTCCAGAAAGAGAGAATTCCTGGATTCCCCATGTTGCCTTGTCGTACATGTATGTGAGACGTTGGAGAGTACGTTCGGACCATGTCTAATTAATTAGATGCATGGGGAAAGGTCCCATGGAATGGGTTCATCTGGGCAGCCCTCAAAGCCCTGTTGCCTGACATTTAGAAAACTGCCTGGGGGATTTTTATGTGCCTTCCTATTCCCATATTCCCATTAATTAAAATTAACAACTACCAGTGGGCATCAAATCCCCCATGTGATTTTGAGAACTACAACAGTGTTCTCTGCCAGAGAGAGATGTCTACTCAGTATCACTCTCCTGAGTTCCATTTTTCCCTTGGGTTTGCTGGTTACATTCCTTACAAGAGACTGAAGATTTCTCTGGAACAGCCCCCGCTCTTTTATAGTGCTGCAGTCACACAAAATAAATATGAAGTGAGCTGATTATATTCCAGGAGCTGTGAGATACTACATGTCAGAGCCAAAGTGAACTGACCTTTCCTCTCCCGGGTGGACAGCGCTGACCTTTTGTGATGCTGATGAGGAGCATGGAAGTAATCATGATCAGGCAAAATCACACTTTATTAATGTAGGCAGAGCACACAGAACTCGTCAGCTAAAGACCTGCCTCTGGGTGGTGGGACACTAGAAAGAAAACCAATATATGCCTCTGTTGTGCTCATTATAACACTAATGGGATCAGGACAGCAGAGCTAAGAGGACAGCAGAGATACATGATGGGGAATAATGCTTTGCTGTAGAGTCTTTCTTGTGGTGGCAGTTATAGCAACAGCAGACCAGGTTCCTAGTAGCTCAAAGCCTCTCTATAATGTCATTTTACAGAAGTGGGATTATTTGGCAGAGTAAGGCAGGAAGTCCTGGGAACTTCAGTAAAACTCAATTGAGTTTTAGGTAGATTTGGCATCACTGCAAGGTATCGAGGAGCCTTTAAGAATAGGGACATGTTTTGGGGCATCTGGTTTTGTCACAGTAACCGTGAGGTACAGACATTCCCCTTTGCAGGTTTGTGGGGAGGAGGGGAGAAAGAAGGGTTTTATTGCACAGCAAACATAGCTTCAGAAAGTGAGGAGGCTGGTGGGAGGGGAGGAAGGGTTGGGGGAGAGCGAGCAAGCACATATTATATTCCAACTGTTTCCACGGTGACATTTCATAATCAAACTCTTGGGGGAAAATGCTTCATTGCAGAGACTGGAGGAGGCAGGACAGCTTTGTGGATGCAGCCAGAGAGGGATAGCTCTCCTTGCACCTGTGGCTCCCCATCCAGAGGACTTGGGAACAGGGGCCAACTAAACTACCGAGGCCATAGTGTTAGCCCTGGGCAAGGAATTGAAATGCATAGCTATCATCCTCTCGTTCCTTTTGTTTCAAGGATGGATGGTTATAAATTAATGTCTCAGTATCTTCTTTTTCTTGGCAGGAATGAGAAGAGCAATGTGTGTAGAAAAGAGCCCACAAGAGCTACATAACAAAGGGCAGCCACATAGTGAAAGCAGCCTGTGTCCAATGAAATAGGGCACCAGGTCTTTGCTGTCCACATTGTCTCTCTCTTTACTCTCAGTCCTGGAGTTTTATTGCTTGCAAGCAAGCTCTGAGCAGATGGAAACCTGCCTTTTCATCACTAGGGCTGGTGGTACACTGTCCAGAGGAATCCAGACCTTTGCTAGCAGTGAGCCTCACAAATCAATATGTGGCATATTATTCATTTTACAAAGCAGCACCACGTTCACCTGAATTGCTTCCAAATGTCTGCGGTTCCCTGTGTTGTTTTAGGCACAGTACCACTTGTCATCATGCTGCTACAGATGGCAATAGTTCTTGGGGGCTTTACTATGAGATGTGGGCAGGGGAGGGAAGGGCTCTGACAAGTACACGAGCCTTTCACGCTTGGGGACTTTCCTTTAGTTCTCACAGCATTGAGAGCTCCTATTTGGTCTCAGCCCTCCTGCAGGTTCTGTGAGTTTAGGCAAATTGCTGCTCTGCCAGTGTCTCAGATGGGATGAATGCTCTTTGTCTTATTTCACTGACCACTGGTCGACGGACTACTGATGCATTCTGTTGTGTGTAAGATGGCATGATGCTCTAGGTTGAATGGTGCTGCTTCTGCAGAGCCTAGTAGGAACACTAGTTTTCTCGAGTAACGTGACTCAGTTCCTACACTGTGTTTGAAGCAGGTGCATTTAGATGTTCCTAAGGCAATTACTGTATTTCTATAGTTCCGGAAAAAACTGGCATTCACCCTTTTTATGTTGTGGCTGAAGCTGCACAACTCAGTGCTTTGTAGGACTGCACAGAACTTGCTAACAATCTGCTCTAATTGTGGGCGTTGTTACACCGGGTTGAAACTTTGTGGTGTCGCAGCATTTGTGTGCTGTTCCTTCTGTCTTGGCTTCTTGTTGGGAGCACAAAGGAAGTCTGGCTTTTTGTTTGTAATGCAGCACTGATCTGTGCCTGCGAAGCACAGAAAGTCTTGGGCAAAAATCTCCATGAGCACAGAAAGCCTCTAAAAATGGGAAACCTCCAGAAACACACAAGGTGATGGATGGGCCTCTATCATCTTCCTCATCTCTTCTTTTCAGCCTGGAACACGGAATTGTTCTTTAAAGACAATATTTGTTTCAGGTTACATCCTTAACTCTATTATTTCTGGGGTGTCTAAAGGATGAAGAGGAGAAATTATAGATAACCTACAGATATATATCCACCCACTAAGCTTTACATCTTCTTGCCCAACTCAAGCACCCTAACAGTGGTAGCTCAGATGAAGATCTTGCCATTGTTGGCCATAACAGCACCAACCTGTTGCACAGGGAAGAGCAGCTACTGCTGCCAAATATGTCCCCCTACCCCTCAAAGGAAACATGTGCAGAGCTGGCAGCAGGGTCCCTGACCTGTCATAGCGACTGGCCAGACTTTGGAGCCCTAGAAGCCCTGACAGAAGGGAAAAGCTGGGACATCCTGCAGCTCTGGAGCTCTGCAATGTGTTTGTAGATGTTTACTTCATGGAACTTAAAAAATGCTTTTGGAGCTATAGAAAAGGATTGTAGACACCCCTGACAGAGTGTCTCCTGAGCAGACAGTATATTACAGAGTTTACACAGTTTATTAGAGTTGGAAGGGGTCTTCAAAGCCCATCAGGTCCAACCCTCCTGCTCAAGCAGGATACAATTTACTGAAAAGCAGAACACACAAATGCATCCAGCTGGGTGTGAAACATCTCCAGAGAAGGGGACTACACAAGGTCCCTGGGCAACCTGTTCCAATATTTAATAGCCCTGACTGCAAAGTTTTTCCTCATATTAACTACCTGGAGCTACGTGTTCCCAGTTCATCTCGTCTTTCAGCTAAGTGATGCCATTCTTTCCATTCTCTCTCCATCTCTAATGATCTTGTTTCCCATCCAGAAGCCTTCCTATGTCTTCTCTGTTCTTTCTCCAGGAATGATGTTGGCTTTCCTGTTTATTCAGAAACTTGGGATATCTCAGTTTGTTTCTCTTCATATCCAAAACCAAAAGCATTTTGTTCTCATATCCTTTAAGGATTTAAATACCTTTTCATATAAAATTACATGATGGTATTTCATGTCATGACTTTGTCTTTTGAAGGAATTTTGAAGCAATTTAGGTTATCTGTGCAGGTTCACGTGTGTGAATAAAGAAAATCCTTCTCCCAGTAGACTTCTCACAGATGTCTATCTCCAGTCAGCTACAAGGCCGTGTGGAATCCAAACAATTTAATACACACAGACCTGTGTGATGCTATCTCACTGAGAGTGAGATGGAGGCAGTCGGACGGGATGGGATTTGATGTGACTGTGTGATTTGATCCAGCGTTGAGATTCCTATTTCTCTCCCTGATAAAGGATGTGTAGTAATTAAGGAAGGAGAAATTATGTGAATATCTGTATTGATTGCAGAAACTTGGGACAGAAAGGCACTGATCATTCCGGTGATTTTTTCGGTTTTCTCTTTTGTGCACAGACTTCCCCCTTCCCAGCTGGCAGCAGGCAGCCTGCTGCAGTAGGATGTGATGTAAGGACTGGAAATTGGTACTTCTTTTTCTTGACTCAGTTACTCCAGTTCAAAGCTTTGATTCCTTTGACTATTAGAAAGGCCAAGATCAGCCACCCTAAAGCAGAGCCCACGTGTTTGTTTATCTCACATGTTGGTAAAGCAGCCTGGGAAACACTGAGCCAGATGGCAATGATGGGATCTTTGCAAGGCTCTTTGAATTGCAGCAATTGCTGATGCTATTGGGTTTTTTTCCTTCCTAAATCAGCATCCTTTTATCTTCCTCATTTCACGTTTGTTTTCTGCATGTCTTGGGTTTGATACCAAGGATTAAAAATGAGGCTTGATTCATATATCAGTATTAAACCACATAATCACATCAATCATTAGTCAACTTCATCCAGAGCATTCACAACATCTCAGGAGCTTCGAGTGAAGGAAAACTTTGTCACGTATATGAGCATTTGACTGAATTATTGATAACTAGAATTTATGATTTAGGTTGCATCCCCTGTGTCTGGTTTTCACAGCAAATAATCCTCCTACTGTATATTTTCAGCAATTTTAAAAAAATGCTAATTTGTTTTTCCAATCAACAAGATAACACAACAGCACAATCTGGCAATAATCTGGGAGGGTAGTAGGTTCTCAAACAACCCTGGAGTTGCTGTAACTTTAATGTACTGTATTGTAATGTAATGTGTTACCAGGAATTTCCTCTTCCTCTGGTGAGGCTGAGAGAAACATAAGGTGCTTTAATAACAAACAGGGATCCACCCACAACTCTGATTTATGTTTATGACTCAGCAAAGAACGTAAACTGAGACTAGGGCATAGAGTGTTTCTATAAGTAGTTATAGATCAGCCACTCAACAGAAAAAATTAAGAGTGGCAGCCTTCCCTGAGTGAGGAAGAGAGTGATTTTGGGGGTTGCAGATGGCAAAGTCTTCATTCAGGGGAGTCAATAAATGAGTCAGTGAGGATTCATCATAGAGATTTGTGATTTTTCGATGAGTGCTCATGTAGATATCAACCCAGTGCAGGGCTGTTTGCATCTTTGTCTACCTGAATTGTCCTTAGTCGAGGATGTCAAGTCCATTTGGTGGAAGGAAATCTATCACATCAACAGGCCAGCAGGATGGTGGAACACACAACTCTGGAGAATGGAGTTGTCTGCAGATATGAATTTGTAGCATTTGACGCTTGTATTCAACTTGGACTGAGTGCATAAGTTACATCCTGACCTGACTCCAGAAAATCTCTGGCCCATTTGTGCCAATGGGTCCCCATCCATCTGCACTGGGAGACAGTGAAGCCCAGCTCATGGGAGCCCAAGGTCTTCCCCAGACTGATCATAGCCCCATGGGCACTCCAAGCCAAAGTACAGCATCCATTTGCCAGCTGCTGCTGATGAATTCCCAGCTGGAGGGTGCACAGTGTTTTCAGTGCTAGTCTGATTGACGGGTTTATCTTCCAGTCCATTTACTTACTTAATTATCCCACAGTGAGTAAGAAGTCATTTCTTATAAATATGGTAATAAGCCGATCAGGATGACAACAGAAGCACATTCTTGTACAGTTTATGGAAAAAGCCGACACTTCCCAGTTTCTGTAGGAATCAGGCTTCCCCCATCAGCAGTCAGTAAATTAAGAAGCAATATCTGGTGACCATAAAACATCAGCCCCCAGAGGTCTGGCACCAGTCAGAACTGGCTTGGGCTATCCTCATCTCAGGAACCATCTCTGTCCCATAGTTTCTTATGGAAAAGGATGAAGTTATTGCTTCCTTTGGCTTCTCTGAGTTGCTTCTGGGGCACTAAAGCTTTTCATTTAAGACTCCAGTTGCTGTGTAAAGGAGAGAGGAGCCATAGACATACTGAGGTAGGTTAAATTATTTCCTATCCGATACCAAGCACTGTTGAGGATACTTTTGCAAAGGAGATTCTACTAAAATTTATATAGTGACTACACTTTGTAGGTGTTGTTTTCCAATGGTGTAAATAAACCCAGTCATGTTCAGAAAACGGAAGCAAGTGTCTGATATGGAATAAACTATGGAAACACGCAAGGAAATCACAGAATCACACAGAATCACTCTGGCTGGAAAAGATCCTTGGGATCATTGAGTACAACCATCTATGCTACCTTAAAAGTTCACCCCTAAACCATACCCCTCAACACCTCATCCAAATGACCATAAAGAGCCTGAAGTTTCTACAACAATAAGAATTTTCTGAGTATGGAGGAGTGAAGGGCTTGGCTCTGGACTCATCCCCCATCAGCTGAGATATCAGACCCATCTCTGTAGGTCTGAAATCTGTGTGGTGCCCTTCCACAGCAGCTCCACGCGCCAGCAAAGACCCTTGAGCAGTGATGCCTGCTCCTGCCAGTGTGTGTATGTGCACATACAGCGCGTTCCAAACCATGTCTATCGGTGTTATTGTCGTGTGGGTGGCACCAGTGACTGTGCATATGTTCACTGGGTGTAGGTGTGCCGAGGGCTATCTGCACACACACTTCCCAGTATACGTCAGTGCTGTGAATGGGAAGAGCTGTCTCACCCCTTTTCCTTTTCAATCACTTATAATTTTCCTCATTTTGCATTTCTGGAGTCTCTTTTCTCAGCATCTGCACTATGATCAGAGGTACCTTATCCAAAATAACAGAACTAAGGTGAACAAGGCTGGGAGACAAATGTGTGTGACTCCATTAGCATTCATTGCTGCCAAAGCTCTGCAAAACCCACAGCAGAGTCTGTGTTGTTTGTGGTTTATTTCAATTAATCACTATAATTACATTTTGCTCTTTATCAAAAGCCTCCTATAGAGATTGTCCAGCTAGGAAATGAAAGGGATTTCAGCAATAGTAGTATTTCAATAGCCTCTTTAAAGACATTCAGGAGCATCATGTAAAACACAGTGGGCACTGGGGGAAATAATTCTGCTGGGAGTTCAGATGGATGCTGGGTTCTGTTGATTTCCTCATTTTTCAGTGCTGGAGGCTTCTGCATGTGAATGAGTCCTTTGTTTTTCCAAGGCTTCTGGTACAGAAATATATCTGCTGCAACAACCGCTTGTTTCCTATCCTGGAAACAAAAACCCCTGACAGTGAAAGCAGACCATTCTGCTGGCGTGGACAACTTCATGTCATATGAAGCAGAGAAGAGGAAGGCGGCAGACAGCCTCCTTGGAGACTAGATTCTCTGGTGTGCAAAACCTTGGAGCAGAAATGGATGAGGACAAAGGTTCTCACTCAGTACAGCAAGGTCAGCTCCAGGCAAAGCACAACGGAAACAGCAGCTCTGATGTATTCGTTTCCTTATTCTCACGTCTGGCAAAGAGCTTAAGTCAACAAGCTAGTCTCATTTAAAATTCCTTTATAACATTTTTTTACCTTAAATTACACAGCCTTTTTCTTCTAGACCTGTATTTACCTAATTGTTCACACTCAATTGAACGGATTAATCCCACAAGACCTTTTTGGATGGATGTTTTCTATTAACCACCAGCTGCCTGCCTGTCCACCTATGTCTTAGGGACATTTTGAGACACAATACTGATATCACAGAATCACAGAACATTAGGGATTGGAAGGGACATCAAAAGATCATTTAGTCCAATCCCTCTTGCACAGTAGGATCCCCTACATCAAATCGCACAGCAACAAGTCTAGGCAGATTTTAAACTTCTCCAGAGATGGAGACTCCACAGCCTCCCTGGGCAGCCCCTTCCGGTGCTCTGTCACCCTCACTGGGAAGAAGTTCCTTCTGATATATATCTGGAACCTCCAGTGTTCCAGCTCACAGCCATTGCCCCTTGTCGTATCATTAGATGACACTGAGCAGAGCCTGGCTCCATCCTCCTGACACCCACCTTTCACTCTCTGATATTTTAGTTGCCTCTGATTAAGATGTCACTGTTCCATACACTTACATGCTGCACTGAATGGTTTTATTCAAAAGACATCTTAAAGGAGGAAAAAGCTCCTAGATAATCTAGTTGTGCTTTTCTTTCAGAAGACTGGTGGATTGACTTGTCTTTCTCTTGTGACACCTCTTGGGACATCAAAGAGTTTCATCATTTTCCCAAGGCTTAGTTTGGTGTTCAGCCATAGTTCAGAAGCTGTATTACCTTGCTGTTGATGTAAAGAACCTTCAGAGCAGCTAGAGTTAATTCCCAACATCCTCATGCTAACAAACTCTGAATAAAATGCTATTACCTATAGCAAGGGGAAAAGGAAATGAATACCTTCTTAAAATAATGACCTTATTACTACTTGCTACTCTGTGGGTAGGTTCTCCTTGTTAAATCACCTGCACTTTGAGAGGTTTACAGACAAAAGCAGCATTATTAATTAATGTGACTGCAAGCTTTCTGCGAGCTATTACAATATTTTATTGTTATGGCTACTATTATGATTGTCAGATAGGCTGTCTGGGAGCTTTGAGAACATGCTGGCATCTTTCTGTTGCGCTGGTTATCCTTCAGTGCCTTTTTTTCAGATTACAAATGCAGCTGTTTCTATTATGGCCTGGATAGAAAGCAAGAGCCCATAAAACCTATCAGCAGGTTATTTTAGCCTCAAATCAGTATCACTTAAATTATACAAGGAGTGAAATGGAAGTCTGATGAAGGCACATCAGCAGCAGATGTAAATTTGCTCTGCTTGACTAAGACTCTGGGATGCTTCTCACCCAGACAGTGAGACAAGGAAGGAGCATCCTTTGGCCACCTGGAAATAACTCCTGGGTTTCCAAACAACTGCTCTAATGAACCTGCACTCTCTGGCACTGAGTGGTCAAAGGTGGTTTGGGAAAAAAGTGATCTGTCCTAGAAGGCTGTTTTATTCCTTGACATAAGGATGATGCAAATCTTCTGGGCTCTGTTTTCTGTAGTGTAACTCTACACACTGTCCTTGTAAGAGGCCACAAAATTGCAGGTGTCAAGCTATTACAGCACCGTGCTGACAGCCTGTAACTACTCTGGCGTTTATGTGGGTGTTTAAGCATTTTTCACCCCAGAAGTCACAGTGAGATCTGTAAAATTGTCTAGGAAGAGGTTAAAGATCTCACAGTCTTATCTGCAGAGGTATATGAAGGTCTGACCACATGCTGCACTACCCAAGGACTGTCACAGCTGGCAGGAAGGGCTGTGTGGGACACCTATCACTAAACCAGGCTGTCCAGGGACCCATCCAACCTGGCCTTGAACACTTTCAGGGAGGGCACATCCACAACCTCCTTGGACAACCTGTTCCAGTGCCTCAGCACCCTCATGATGAAGCATTTCTTCCTAAGGTCTAATCTAAATCTACTCTCTTTTAGTTTCAAATCATTGTTTCTAAATCCCAAGTTGTTTCTTTTTCCTTCTATAGATTACTTTTTCCCCTTTTGTTTTTACGCAAAGCTGCTTATAGTTCAATAAGCTCCAATCTCATTAGAACCACCACAAACCAGCTCCTCTAAAACAGCTCCCTAATTTCAGAAGCCCCCCTGTGTGATGATGCTGGTGAGCACTCACTCCTCCACATCAAGCTCAGTGGTGAAGAGCCTCACAGGTTAACGATGGTCAGGAAAACTCAACAAGAAAGGTGTTGGCAGGAATTCCTTTTGTCATCCTTCAGGATCACCAGTGTGTTGTTCTGAAATCCTTCCTTCCAAGGTACATTGGCAGGATACGACCCTCTGTGTTATCCTAATGCACCAGGCTGTAGATATTGCTCTGCTCAACTCCTAGACCCAGGGATGAAAGCCCAGGTTGGAAAGCGATGTATCAGAGGCATTGGAGCTTAAGCCATTTCTCTAGAGGAGTTTGCCACCTACTGATTCCCAGGTTCCTTTTGAGGGGGAAAGCCAAGAATTTAGGGCTAGGTGGGAATTGCCCTTAGAGCCCGCAGCCAGGACCTCGAAGGTGGGGGAAGAGCCGGGGCAGGGTGCGGATCCGGTCCCCAGCTGTTGAGCTCCAACTGGGAGAAAGGGGAATGAGCTGAGTGGAAGCGCCTTGGTGTGTGCGTGTGCGTGCGCGTTGTGTGTGACGGGGGAGGGCTGTGGATGAGGAGCGGGCTCGGTTTCTTCCTCCCGGGGCTCAGTTAATCCCGCTGCCAGGCGCTGCCGAGCATCACTCCGAGCGACGGGTTCCGAGCGAGGGGTTCGCGCAGCCCCGAGGGCGCAGCGGAGGGGAGGAGGCGGCAGCTAAAGAGAGCAGAGCGGGGGAAAAATCAAATCTATGCTTGGACCTGGGCTTCTTTTTCGCCAATGCAAAAGGGAATATGCAGCACATTTTTGCCTTCTTCTGCACCAGTTTCCTAGGGGCGGTGTTAGGGGCCAATTTCCCCAACAATATCCAGATAGGTGAGTGCGGAGCTCGGGATCGGTTGGGAGCGACGGTTCCCCGCGGCAGTGGGGAAGGGGATGGAGAGCGGGCGGTGGGGAAAACCTGACCCCTTCGTCTCTTTGGAAAGGCAAAATCTGTGTGTGTGTGTATGTGTGTGTGTGTGTATGTCCGTGTTTGTGTGAGAGCGAGCGAGGGGGTGAACCGCGAGGGCTGGATTCGTGCGTTGGTACCAGTTTTGCAAGAGCTCAGATGTATTAATTTGACTTTGGGGGAGGGGAAGATTGGGAATAAATGCCTGCACACACACCCCCAATAGACTGGGAGAAAAGTGCCTCTGAAATGCCATGAACGCTAAAAGAAAAGATGTTTCTTGCTCTGAGAAACGCCTGAGCTGCCATTGTGCGCTGCTGCATTTGCAAAATCAGCGGTTGCCTTAGACATTTCAGTGAGGATGCTCTCATCTGTATGTAACTGGGACGAGAGGTAACAAACAGGCGCTCTGTGTTGTTGTTGCTAAAGAATAAGGGCAGAGCTATTGGAGGAAGATTTTGCATTGAAGTCGCTTTTCATTTCATGCCGCTTGCTTCCCCTGCACACCAGCAGTGCCTGTTGGATTCCTTCCTGTAACTTCTCAGTGCTCCTCTCCATTCCTCTTTCCCTCCCTTCCCAGGTTTATTATTACTCGCCCATTGATCGTTATTGGTGACGGTTTGTAATTGAGACCTAAATTCTCTTCCCTCGCACGACAGTTTTCTTTCCCACCTCCCTTCCCTTTACAATGCCAATCAAATGCTAATCCACCAAGTTCAGGCAACTCCTGCCTGAGTCCAGCTGCACAATCGGTGCTTTTATTGCTGTCAATGCTGCATCCCCGTCCCCCTCCCTTCCTGACTCCCCTTTACCCCAAATTTGTCTAACATCCCAGATTTTATGCCTTTCAACAAACGCTTGTAACAGCTTAGCTCAGCTACCAACATTTTATTCCTCTGATACCCGTGATTGTGCTGAGGGGTAGGAGGAGATGCACAGATAGCCTTTTCCACACAAGAAAGAGATGTCCTCTATACTAAAGATGTGTAAAGTGCCGTTGATAGCAGGTCCTGGCATGTTTGTTTCTTCCCTAAGCCATCCGCCCTGAAAGGTGGGCAGCATACTTTCTGCTCCTCACATTTTAATTCTACCTTGTTGCTAAGTGCTTTGTTTCCCTAGTCATAAAATGCCAATTACGGTTTTCCCTTTAAATGCGCATAGATTACAACACAGTCTGGATTTAACAGTCTTTCTGGAGGCTGTGAAGGGATCTGGCATAAGCCACATTTCCTCCTGCAGGAGCAGCAGGAAACTTTTCCTAGGGGCTGGTCATCACAGTGCTTTGTCCCAGGTCCATGGAGGGAAAAGGCTCTGAACCTGGGTCCAGTCTGATCCCATTTCCTACCCTATTTATATGATCCTGTGGTCTGGACTTGTCTGTACTTCTGCTCAGATCACTCCCTTTGAGAATCAAGCTTTTGATTTCCTGCCCTCATTGAGTCTGGCCATAGTCACCTGTTAAATTTAGGATTTCTCCATGCAGCAGACTTCCAGTAGCAGCAGTTGTGAGGTCATGGGTGCCAGCTCACTCTGGCTCTCACAGCTGTGTTCCCATCTACCCAGTGCTGTGCCTTTTGGGCCAGCCTCAGCCAGTGTGCCCTGTACCCTGGAGTCCCAGAGTACAGGGGAACCCCTGCCCTGCTTCTGAAGCAGATCCCTCCTCCTCCTTCAATCAGCAAGGTTTAAACTGAACCTAATCACAAACAAGAGGAGGACGAAAACTCTCATTCCTCCCTTACAAAGGTAACATTGGCAGTACTTCCAGTCCTCTTTCTTAAAGTTTTGGGGGATAAGGAGGTTGAATGAAACCCTGAGGTTCATCTCAGGGCTGCATCAGGGCTCCTATGTGTGACCCAGGCATTGCATAATGCACAGGTTTGAAAGGCTTTCTGCTCCTAGCCTGTTCAGAGTGGGCACAGAACCCCTCAGGTCTTGCATGCTTGAGGGTTTCCAAGTGTCGAGGTACTCACTGGCCTGGTGAGCAGCAGCTTCTGCTCAGGGGAATATTTTGGACTGAAGCAGTTGCTACTACAAGTGCGTTTAAAACCTTTCTTCTTCCTGTCTTGTTTTTCTCTCCAGGGGGATTATTTCCGAATCAACAGTCCCAGGAACATGCGGCTTTTAGGTTTGCGCTGTCTCAACTCACGGAACCCCCTAAGCTCCTTCCCCAGATTGACATTGTGAACATCAGCGACAGCTTTGAAATGACATACACCTGTAAGTAGCAGCATTTGCTGGGCTTTACCTTACTTTGGTGTCTTTATTCTTGAGCTGGGTTGCTTTTGAGTCTGAAATACAGGGCATCTCACTTCAAACGTGCAACTCACTCTTAGAGTGAGTTCATGAAGAAAACCCCAAACACATAGGCAAAGGATTTCTGAATCACTTTGGTTTGCTCTGAGTGAGGCACGAGGTAGTGCTGCAATTATTCAGCACATCTTGCATTTTCTCTTTCGTTGCTTTTGAAGTGGTGTAAAATCTTGCAACAATTGATTTCCTCTTGTTTCTCTAACCTCTGACCAACTCACTATGTTGAAGTTTGATTCCCATATTTCCTATAGCTGTGATGTACAACAAAGGCACTCCTTCCCACCCACAGGGTGCACAAAAGTCTCTGTTTAGTGTGAACCACTTCTTCTCCAGCCCCAGTTTAGCCATCTGTCCCTGTAATTAAAGAAAGACTGAGCAGACAACAGCCGCTTGCTGCAAGTCCAGATCCACAGTGAGGGACATGCCTCACAATGACAGCGAGGTAAGACAATTCCAGTTTCAAGAACCAGCGAAATCAGTGGCTCAAAAAACAAGTGTTAAAGACGGAATTCACACCACAGAGTTGGTTTTCAGGTGCATCTGCACCCTGCTAAAGCACAGCACATTAGCTGGGCTGTTCTTGTTACACTATATAGGTGGGAATGGAAGAAACTGGCTTGCCAAGCAGCACAGACATGAGCAGCAATGAGTAAAACCCAGGAGGGAAGCAGAGGAAAACCAAACCCATAACACAGCCCCATGGCTGCAGCAGGGGCTGTTGCAGTGTTTGCTTCCCTTGGGGTGAGTGGCGCAGTGCTGTGCATGAGGGGCTCATGGTGCCAGGATCAGATGACCAAATAATTTCTCTGTTTGACCTGGTGTCAGACACTCCTTTCACTCTCTGAGCCTCCGTGTGTGTGTGAGGACTGTCAGGAGGGACTGGAGAAACCCTTCCCTTTGTAGAACCTGTTGGATTGTTGTTGGCTCGCGTCCGTAGTATGGTTGTGATTCACTGAAACATCCTGTCTGCAGTTTAGTCATGTGGAGAGTGGGGTAGAGGTGGACACAAACTGTTCTCTCTGCTAAGAAATACACAGAAGGAAAAAATGCTTCCCTGCTAAAAGAACCAGGAACATACAGGATGAGAATGAATCAGGTTCTTCAAAGTAAAAGAAATGAAAAGTTGCGTTTTTTCTGTTGAAGGATCTGAAATTACAAGATTGCAGGAATTTCCTGGCCGGTGTGACATAGAAGGGAGAAGTAAGGGTTTGGCTACTTTATCTGGAGTGTCTAATGACACATCTAAAGATTTTCTATTTTCTTTAATATCCCCCTATTTGCCAACTACAACGTTTCCATCAAGGAAAGAACAACTATTTCAGCTCAATCCAGTGGCATTTCTTTGGCAGGAAAGCAAGACAAATAGAATAAGAAGAGACAGACTTTGTATTTATCAAGGGAAAGCATCACCCACCTGGGGTAGAGTTGCTGACTGTGGCAGGGGATGAGCTATTTCAGTGCTGATAGCGGGAAGAAAGCAGAAACTGCAAGAATATCACAGGAATAAATTCTCCATCTGCGCAGTTTCCCCTCTGACTCCACGGCTGCCACTAATGGGCTTGTTTACAGCATTAACGTTGATAGCAAGACCATGGTACCAGTTATGCTTCAGAAATCTGTCATTAGTGGCACGGGGGCGGGGGTGGTCTTACAAAAGCTGAATGGAAGCAAGAGAACTTCCCAAAGGATGTTATATTTGAGCTCTATCTAGGGCACATTGTCCTAGATCAGACCAGCAGAGCACTCCACACAGTCCAACTTCTCTTGTCCTCGTTTTTCTTTTCTTATAATTAAAAACTTCCTAAGTTCTTCCAGACTATGGAAGGCAGCATTTGTTTTACAAGCACAAAAGAAGGTGTTGCTCCATGTACCTTAGGGGAAGAAAAAACCCAACTCAAAAAAAAGCCAGGCTGTTAGGAGAGGTGTTTTTAGCACCCTGGGGCTGGAGTGAAGCTTTTGCTTTGGAATTATCTCCTTCCACAACTTCCCATCCAGGGCAATTCCCAGAAATCTTCTTTCTTGGTTCCTAATGCTAGGTGCAGCAGAAAGATCTATTTGTTTATGGAGAATAAAACCACTGCCCACACAGTGGTCCTTGCCTTCTGAGAAAAGACTGGCCATGCTACCAGTTAAAAGTACCAGGTTTTGTTCCCATGGAGATAGAGAACACAGCGCTTCCCTGCCATTGGCATTACCTGTTTCTCTGGTGGTGAAGTCGAGGGGTTTTGAACACTGCAAGCCTGCTGCTGCCTCACCAGGGTCTCCAGTAGGACATCTGAGGCAGAGTGCTTGGTCCCAGCCCCATGGCAAGTCCTGTCTCGTGCTGCAATCCTTGTGTGCTAAATGTCCTTCTGGCAAGTGCCTGCAGCAGCAGCAGCATTCAAAACACAGAATGTATATTAAGAATCAGTGGTGACAGCAGACATCAAAACCTTGTTGGGCAGCTTGCAGGGCAATGCTGAAGTGGCAGGATGAGCTGCAGCAAAATGACAGCACCCTGTCCAAGGAGATCATATGCTAAATGTGTCTCAGCATCAACTGTGACACAGTCTACCTCTGCCTGACACAGAGCTGCTTACCAGAGAGGATGAGCAAGCTGTGGCGCGGCAGTGGGTGAATTTCCAGTATGAAGTGCACCCGTTTGTGCTCGGCTGACAGTGATAGGGAGCTGCTAATGATGTGATGCTGCTAGTGATGAATGTAAATTGGTAACAATAATACCCATGAAAGTGATAAAGCTGTAAAATACCAAGAGGCTGCTCTTGTCCCTGTGACAGCCCAGCAGCAACTTTCCTGTCTCTTCGAGGTGCAGACTTTCGTTACACAGTGGTTGTGAATAGTTCTGTGTGAGGCAGCACCACTCTAGGTGTGGGTCCTGTGGTCCCTGCTCGTAACACTTTAGTACATTATGGTTACAGTTTCCTTAAAATCATTAAGACAGCAAAAACAGGTGGCAGATAGAACGCGTGGTAACCTCTTCTTTCACGTGTGGGGCTGATGCTAATGCTGTTGCATCACTGATATATGGACACATTTCAATAACTGAAATATCTTTGTGAATTCATTCCATCCCACGGAAGAGATGGTAATGAGCAGGCTCCGTGTTTGTGGCTGGGTGTGTTCTGTGTCTTACTGGCATGAAAACACAGACCTGCCTCCTTGAGGGTTTGTAGCGAAAGGTTAGGAGAATCCATATTTTTGTGCTGTTTCTTCAAAGACCAAGGCAATTGTTTAGGGGGAAGGAGAATTTGCAAGTCCTTCCTTCAGCAGAAGCACAGAGCAGAGCTGGGTGACTACAAAGAGTAAAGTGATGGTGTGGTGCAGCCAGAAGTATTGACTATGATGTAGCAGAGCAGAACCCTTCTGATCAGCTTTAAGAACATGTTCACAGGTTCTATCCTCAGCCATGTTTGGAAGAGCTTTACAGCCCCAACGCAGTTGCTGTGCCTGCTGCATTTTGCCATGAGTGCCTGTTGTGCTCTGGACTGACCTAACGTGGCAGGGTTGATGCTGTAGGTCAGAGCTGAGAGGTGTGGGAAAGGAGTCTTCTGTGCCAGATGTGAGGTCTGAAGTTTAGGAGAGAGATCCAAATTCCTACCCTTGAGAAGTCCACAGTGCTCACAAACACCACCTTCTGTCAGCAGTAAAGAGATCAGAGATAGTTTACTTGAGACAAACAGTGCTGGGAACAGTTTTCTCTTGTTCTTCATCTCAGCCTCCATTTGTACACACGTAATGCACATCCCCATCCTGCGCCCAGCCCAGCTCCTTGGGGAATACGAATTGTTTCAGCCACAGCTCCAGAGCTTGGTTTAATTTGTGCTTCAGAGAGCTCCTGCTTTCAGCCTCTGGCTGAAGTCCCCAGGTGAGCCCTGGCAGTGTCAGGCAGATGATGGTGGTTGCTCTCACTGCCTGGGGAAGACGATGGCTCAGCAACATATTTCCCTGGCAGTGACCTGGGAGACGTGCCCTGTTGACTGGTACGCGCAGAAGGTGAGTCACCAGCTCGGTAAATGTGTCCCTGCAAACCTCAGGGCACTTTTAGGGATGACCAGTGACTAAAAAAACCTCCGTTCAACACTGAGCCCTGTAGCTTTGCTGATGCAGCCATCGGCTTTTGTGCGTTTAGGTGCTGGACTACTGAGCAGGGACATTCAGGAGCTGCGTACTCTGAACAAACAGTCTGTGCAGGACAGCAGTAGGATTTTACAGCTGCAAGAAAACTTGTAAAGAAGCTGAAAAACAATGAATAATTTATCCCTCTCCTTCCGTGTACGCACAGCTACAGCTACCGTGGGGGCCTCGTGCTGTGTACGGGCTGTGGGGACTGCTAGAGTATCAACAGTTGAATTTGTTCTGCATATTAGAAAACGAAGTGTGGTTTGGAGTCTGTTCATATTTTATGAAGGCCTTCCAGCATCAATTAGAGAGGGATTTGTAGCAATCACTCACTCTGTGCTTATGTTCTTATCAATACCAGCAAGCTTAGATCCAGATCAGCTATGAAATGAAGAATTTCTTTTTCTGGGATACTTGCGTATATAGAGAGAGGATTTCTGGAGATTGCTTTTTAGCTCTCAAATTACCTCTCAGAGTCAGGAAGGAGTAGGTAAATGACTGAATCTTGCTAAATGAGGATGTAAATTTGCCTTAATTAAACAATTATTGCATGTTGAATTTAAAGGAAGTGCCTTTGTTGACAAACATCCGATGGTCGCTACTCCTTGGAAAGGTATTGCTGTAATTATTACAGCAGCAATCAATTAAAATGCAATTTTTATAATTGAACTTCCACTGTCTAAATAATCCCAGCCCTGTAATAGTAATTGTACTAGTAAATAGTGATTGTAAATAGAAATGTAATTGTTCTGGCATTGGGAGAGTTGGTTTTGGGTTTGGGGTGTCAGTGCTTTGGGATTATTTTTCTTTCCCTGCAGAGCTCAGGTTGCTGGCTGTCACTATTTAATGTGAGTTAGGCCAGCAGAAATGTGGATTTAATGATCAAATGCAGCCTGATTAATACAACATAGGCAGTGTGAGGAAATACATCTCCTTAGATTTTGTAATAGGAAAAGATGTGATGCCGGCAGATGAATCACAGAACATCAGTCCCCGTTAGATCAAATTGAGGTTAAGGATGCTCAGTTCCTGGCAGGGCTGGGCTGTGGCTTTCTAGTAAGTGCTCGTTTGTTCAGCCAGTTGCCATCACCATACAGAGCGAGGTCCAGCCCTGAGGAAGGTGATGATGGGGGGAATCCTGTCAAACAGAGGGAACCTGGTCCTGAGGATGACACTAACCTCCTGTGTCCATGGTCTATGTAGGAGGACTGGGGCAGGTGCAGGGTGCTCAGCAGTCACAGCCACCACTGAGAAAATGGGAGCTTGTTCTGTATGTTTTCCTTGAGATAGAAGAGCATTTGAAACGTGAGTGTTGAGCCATTTCCTCAGCTACAGCTGCCAGGACAGGGTGGCTTGTCTGCCTGCCTTCACGGATCTGGGTGACCATGGGCCAGTATCATCACCAGGAACAATTATGGGCTTCCATCACCATCTGGTGAAGGCAGCCCTGCTGAGAGCCCAGCAGCTTATGTCAGGCATCAGGAAGTTTTCCCCCAGTCTTGTGTATCCATTTCTCTCTGAAGGGCATGGGGCACTTATTCTATGTGACTGTTTTTATGAGTTTAATTATTTTATCCTGTGCTGTGGAAGCAGTGCAGGGGAAAAAAGCAAATACGATGCAATTAGGAAAAATCAGGGGAGGAATATAGGGAATTTCACACCTACGGATCTATCTGCTCATCCAGAAAAGATCCAAAACGCTCACTGGCGACAAGCAAAACCAAGAGTGAAGAGGTAAAATTTGGACTCTGCAGCAGAGAAAAAAGGGATTGGAGAAACTGAGCAGCAGAGGCCAGACCTGTCCATTGTGTGACAGCCACAGTTTTCACTCAGAGCTTATCCTTTCTTCTCTAAAAATAAAGCTATAGATCCTACTAAGCCAGAAACACACAGGCTTATTTTTTGGCATATTAGCAAGGTGAGAGTGGAAGCCTTCATGTGGCTACAAGGAAGGCAGCATGGGGAAGCGAGGAAGCACACTGATCTTTTCCAAATACTCTGGTGGGAATTTTAGATCTCTAAGTTTACCTTTCCCTTAATGGGGTTAGGGCCCTAAAGGCAACAGCTCTCTGCAAGTAGAAATGGAAGCGGTCCCAGTTAGCTTCAGTAACACGTGGAGCTCAGAGCAAACACAAAATCAACATGCTCCTTAAAGAGGCAATAAGTCAAGGAAACTTTAGTATTCAGCAGATTCTCCTGGGTGCAGTAGTAACACGAGTCTGAAGACAAAGATACCTTTATTCCAACTGCATTCCTTTAAAGAGAGGTGGGGATTTAGTTTACTTATGTAGGACAGGAACAGGGTAACACTTTTCCCTGTTAAATGTACCATCTATAGAGGGTGGGATGTCCTTTCTGAGGTTATAGTGATTCTCCAGGAAGTCAGGCAATAGGCAAGATGCAGAAGAAGGGGTGAGCAGAGCCATCAGCAATCCACCATCATCCCAGGAAAAAAGAATAAGTTCAAAAATAATACCAATTATTAGAATAATAAGAACGTGCTGTCGGGCAGAAACTGTTCCCTGCTCACCTGCTGAACTGATCACTCATTAACTTACACAGTAACGAGCCTCTAGGTGATTTTTTCACGCTGCCCTTTAGCAGCCAGACCCACTTGTTCCCTCTGGGGCAACAAGACAATGCAAAGGAAAAAAGCCAACCCCAAACAACTAACCACCCCAGCAATGTTGATTCTTTTTATTAACCTTCATCAGTTGTGTTTCCCTGTTGTCTGCAAAACATACCTTTGCCAACCCTTCTCCAGGGCTGCAGTTCAGGAGGAGACTTGCTCACACACTGCTACACAGACCATTAGGGGTTGGAAGGGGCCTCTAGGGATCATCAGATCCAACCCCCTTCAGGGGGATTGGACTAGATGATCTTTCAAGGTCCCTTCCAATCCCTAATGATTCTATAAAACCTAAGATGAGTTACACAGAAATGCATCTAGATAGGTCTTTAAAGTCTCTAGAGAAGGAGACTCCACAACCTGCCTGTGCAGCCCATTCCACTGCTCAGTAACCCTTGCAGTAGAGAAATTTTTTGTCATATTAAGATGGAACTTTTTGTGCTCCATTGCCCCTCGTCCTATCGCAGGCACAAGTGAAGAGATTGTCTCTTCTTGACACTGACCCCTCATGGATTTATATAGAGTAATTAAGTCCCTTCGTAACCTTCTCCTCTACAAACTGAAAAGTCCCAGATCTCTCTCTCTCCTCATAAGGCAGGTGCTCCAGTCCCCTAATCATCCTTGTGACCCTCTGTTGAACTCTCTTAATCAAGTCACTATCTGTCTTGAACTGGCCAGCCCAGAACTAGATGCAATGTTCCAGATGGGGCTTCACTAGGACTGAGTAGAGAGGGAGAAGAATCTCTGTTGATCTGCTGGACATGCTCTTCTTGATCCATCTCAGGAATTCCATTGGCCTTCTTTGCCACAGGAGCAGGGTGTTGTTCCATGGATTCCTCTCCAAGAAGTGCTCTCTGGTAGATCATCCCCCAGCCCTTATTGATGCATTGCATTACTCCTCCCAGCTGAAGGACTGTGCTTACTAGTATTAAACTTCATTAAATTCCTCTTGGCCCATTCTCTAGTCTGAATGGTGACCATCAGGTGTATCAGCCAGACCACCCAGCTTAGTGTCATCAGCAGCCTTGCTGAGCAGACACATGCTGATGCGTTGCAGGACTGAATGATCCCTTGAGGAAGCAGCAGTGAGCGGCAATGAAGTGAGTAACAGCTACAAGCTGCCATATTTTGTCTTTTACAAGAGAGTCTTTTTGTTCTTTGATTTTATCTGTTTTTGGCTGAGTGGAGGACTGCAAAAGAAAACAACTGATGCCTAAGCCTGAGGTGTAACATACAACTGATGGTAAGATTCTAGTGTGGATGCGTGTCTGCATCTCTGTGCTATATGAGTCTTGGCTTTGGTTTGATAAGGGAGTTCCTGTAACTATGCTAATGGAGATGAGGTAGGAGTGAGATGAAAGGTTGAGGGCTGGAGGGTTTAAGGGGAGATACAGAAGCTGCTGTAGGTAATCTGGATGCAGCATGGAAGGATCTTGCTTGAAAAGAAGGATGATTTCTCACCTCCCTGCCCTCCCAAACACTTTGCTTTGATCTTTGTCAGAGGTAAGCTTCCATTAGCATCAGTGCTACACTGATTTAGGTGTAGTTTTTCTCTTGCTGTCCTGTCAATATCCCCTCAGTGCCCTGAACCTTGCTAGCTTTCCTTGCACACAGCACACACACGTTGTTCAGAGCTGTTCATGAGGGGATGGTGTTGCCATTCTCACAGGTGAGAGCAGAAAAAAATCAATAGCACAGATGAGGGCTCATGGAGAGAGCAAGGGCTAGGGAAGTCCAGTAGAGAACACTTGGAAATGGAGAATGGAGAAACTTAAGGCTCAGGAACAGCACCAAGTGGATACTCAGTGGAGAGAACAAGCAGCAGCTCTGAGGACTGTGGACATGCTATAGCTGGATCTTTCCTCTGTTTCTCTTTCTAGCCCTTAGCTAAGTCAGGGAAGGTGTTGTTTTTTGAACACACCCTCCTTCTGCCTAAATGTGATCTGGAGCCTACTGGTGCCTCCCATCTGGCCAGCACCATACGCCAGAGTGCTCCTGCCTTCTTCCTTCCTGCCACTGCAGGGCCAAACCTCTGTTCTTAGGGCAGGGAATCTAGGTGATCCTGCTGTAGTAGGAGGATTGGACCAGAAGATCTTTCAAGGTCCCTTCCAATCTCTAACATTCTGTGGTTCTGTGAATCTCCTCCATGGGTTGCTACTGCAAACCACCAGTGTGTGTAACACAGCCTGCAGTCCTCTTGCTGCTGCGACAGACCCAAGGTGCCACTGAGCTTTCTCCCGGTCAACTTTGTGCAGCAGGATGCCTTGTGTCCTCACTACATGAGGAGCCTCTACTACTTGGACATGGCTCATGGCGCATGAGCAGGTGGCCATGTGTTGGGCCTGAGATGAACTGTTTGGCCAGGGAAAAGGGAAGCTAAGATATAGACAGTGGTGGGGTGAAGGTTAGCTGAAAAGGAAAGACTTGTCAGAGGACGTGCTGGGAGGCTTGGAGATGACAATCCAATTAGTATCTAGTGGGGAAAGGGGGAAAGGTCTGGGCCACCAGCACTGTGTCTGCAAAGGGCTGAAGAAGCCAGCAGAGCTGCAGCTGAGAAAGAGGCCTGGCCTGCAGGGAGTTCAGCAGAAATGTCTTTAAACGTGCAGCAGGTGATGAATGTCTTTAATGAACTACCAGAGGAAGTAATAGAAAGCCAAACCACATATGGCTGCAGTGGGGGACATGGCTGTTGCAGGCAAGGACGAGGAAGTGAGATGTAGTGCAGCCCACGATGCTGTTTCCAGTTCACTGTCCCAGAAAAAGTCAGGAGCAGCAGCTGTCCCTAGTCCATCCTGAGCACAGGCAGAGCTGAGTGCATTTCACAGATTTAATCAGAATTAATTCCATTTTCCAGTCTGTCCTGGTTCTTGGGTCTTTTCTGTTCAGCTCATTATGCCTGTGCCAATCAAAACCCACTGCCTGCAGCTTCAGGTTGTGGGCATGGTAATCTGGAAGTCCCCATGCTTCTCTCCTGCGGGGACAGCAAAGGCAGAGGCTTTGCGGAGAGTGGAGCCTCACTGGAGGCTGGGACCTGGATTTGCCTGAGGCAACAGGCATTAAGAGTCATCGTTTGTTTGGGAACCTGGGAGAAAAGTGTGGCTGAAGCCAGGCAGATTTTGAACATTGAGTCACCTATATCACAACGTCCTTCACCTTAGCAGGCTCATGAGCCAGACTCAGCAGAGACTTAGGGAGAAGATATGGGCATCCCTCCTGAAGCCACAGAGCCCCATGTGGTCCCAGGATTTGTCAGAGGTCACTTATGTCATCTCTTGTTCTGGAGTAACAATAGTTTAGAGTACAGGCTTACTCTGCCAAAGAGGACACTCATTTGAGCCTCATCACGGTTTTAGTGAGCCTCAGCAGTCACAGTGAGGTGGGCAAACCACTACGTGTGGTCCTATGTGTGCCCTTAATGCAAACCTATGATGCACTGTTGCCTAATTAAACTTTCTCTTCCCCTGTGAAGCACCAGGTCAAATAACAGAATTGCCTGCTCACCAGGTGAGTTTTGCTTTGCCAGACATCTGTGGAGGCATGGAGGAAGAGAGGGGAAGAGCCAAGCCTCAGATTGACCCAGGGTGCTCAGGCAATGGCACCGCTTACTTACCTTAGCACCATCCTTAAGCAGAAGATCATAGGATCATAGGATGTTAGATCCCAAGTCCTTATAGGATGAAGAAGGGAATTTCTCCCCTCTGACTGTTCTGGATAAGGATTAGTTGCCTGCATCTAAGTTACTCACCAGGGTTACCTCTGTAATCACCAGAGAGCTCTCCAGTGATCAATCCTTTAGAACTGTGCCAGACACCCATCTTAGCATGAGAAGAGTTGCCCTCCAGAGATGCCTGCTTGCCTCCCTTTGCCGTAAGGGAAGCCAGGGTGTCAAACCTGGCTTAGGCAGCTTGACAGGTAGGTGAGAGGAGTCCTACCTCAAAGTGTCTGCAGCTGTGCTGCATCCTTCTGCTGATTCCCCAGTGCTCTGCTGAAGGAGATGCTCAGCAGTGCTGAACATTTTGGTGTTGTCCCTGTGAGCAGCCTGTGAAGGCTTTGATGAACGCAGGCATCCCACTGCAAACAGCACTTTGTGCTGTTCTGATATATTGCTAAGGAGTGATGAAAACCTATGTTCATGGCATAGAAACTGCTCTGCTCAGATTCACCTTCTGTGTTTCAATACAGTGCCGGGGCGGCCCCTCAAGGGCAGGGTCCTGCCGTTGTTCTGAGACATGTTCTCATCCTTGTGGCCTCTTCTATTTGTCACTTTTCATGGGCTTGCTGCTGGCAGCAGCGTTTGCAGTGCTCCAGCAACGATGCCTGGGTTTTCTTTTCCTGTCTGTAAGCAGATCTTTTTCCCTCTTTCTATTGCCATGGTCCTGGCTGGTCCTGCCTTTCCCTAGGAGTAGGCTCTGGGGGATCATAGAGTTGGTATCCTCAGGGGAAGGATGTCTTCAGACACTAACTGTGGCATTTTCAAAACAGCACCTGAGGGTTTCACTGAGCAATCCCCACCAGCTCTAATGGGAAACGCACAGCTAAGCCCTGGGTGTCACTGGAACAATCAGTCTGTGAGCTGTTTTTGAGAAAAGAAGTAAATAAATACAAATAATTAGGTGGATGTTGTTTGACCTGTTAAAGCAAAGTAAAAATTACTCATTGCACCCTTTAGCAACTGAACCAAACCTGACCTGAAATCCTGGATCAAAGCACACCTGAAAATCCTGGGGATACTATGAATCCCACCGTGCTGCAGTCTTGAGTCATGGTTGCCATTTGACAGCTACTTCAGAGGAGTGGGGTTCCTGTTTCAAGCCTATCTCAGGAAGAAAAGTGTAAGTGTGAGTCCAAACTAGCAACTTGAGCAGAACAACTTTAAAAACAAAACAGGAAACAAGTATAAGTCATCACCATTGGCTCCCAGGGCTGAGCAGTGAAATCTAGAGCAGTGTGGTGGAGGCTGGGAGTAAAGGGAATTGGGGTCAAGCTGACTGAGGTACAGGAGCATTGTCTGGTGGGACTGCAGGAGTCATGAAGGTGTGTTTATTTCAGTGCTGTCTGTGGGGGCTACAGCCAGAGGAATGAGGAGTGTGGCTGTAGGATCATGGGCGCTCGTACTGTAAAGCAGTTCAGGACCAGAGCTGCAAAAGGTGCAGCGTGCAGGGGTGAGATTTGCAGTGTTTCTCCTAGCTAACTTTTCTTGCAGCCAGTGCAGCAAATTACTCCCTTTCACCAATAGCATATTTAGAGTCTTAAAAGCCTCCATCAAAAGAGAGCTGCACTTGACAGCCTTCCTTGAGCTGAGTGAGCCAGCAGGCAGGCGCAGGAAGCTGCTGTCCCATCGCTCGCTGTCTGCGTGTTCTGTGGTTTTGGCGTCATGGAAAGGGAAGCAGCTGTGAACCCTTTGGATCACAAATGGATCTGAGAGTCTGGACCTCTGCTAACAACTCATCTATTATCAGGGAGCAGACAGTTTCCTCTGTGCCAGTGCAGTCTATCATTTCGTAAAGATATTGTGTGAGATTGAAAGAGTTTGCTTGAAGGGTTGGCACCTGGAAGCCAGTGATGAATCCCGCTTTGGGGAGAAATCTCCTTCCTCACTGAGGTTTCTGTCTCCCAGCTTCAGCTTGAGCAGTCCATGGGGATGACTGCCCAGGCAGGCAGAGAGAGGGATGTGCAGCAGATGAACTCTTTCCTCTGAAAATGTCAGTGTGTCCTTACTCTGAAAAATTCCTTAAAGAAGTGAGGACTCTTTGCTTCTCTCTCTATGCCCAAAATGCTGATGAAGGAGGGGTTAAGAGGCCGTTGTCCCCTTGCACGAAACCCATATATGCAGCATTAAGCTCTAGACAGCTTAACTCTGCCACATGCAACATCCCACCTGCAGTCTACCTGCCCCACCTGCATTTCACACTGTTTTAGAACTGCTTCCTCTGCCATGTTGCCCCATTTGCTCCCCTAAAGTGTGGGGTTACACACTGGGAATGGGTCTGTAGGATTGTGCTGCAGCCCCAGACAAGTCTCTGCACCCGGAGATCTGCAGTCAAAGGATCCAGGTGAGGTTCCCATGGGGTCTCCTGTGCAGATGTTGAGTAGTGTGATGTGAGCACTCCAAACCCAACCCTTCTTCTCTATAGAGAGAAGTGAGGTGATGAAACGCTGTGTGAGTTATGCTCCTTGCAGCAGCCATGAGCTCACACCAATGGCTTTGGATGCTGTTACCTCTTTGTCTGCTTAAAATCCTGGGCTCCCAACACGCTTCAAGGCAATTTGCTGTCAGAATCAGCAGAAGAGGCCGTGAGATGTGCTGGTGTGTGCAGGGTGCCCTGGGCAATGGGGCACCGTGACCCTCTGTAGCTGTTTTTTTCAGTTTCTGTGTTCAGTTGGTTGATGCGGTTTAACCTTTCCTCCTTTAATTTGCACTCACCAATTATTCCCAGCAAAGCCAGCATTTCCCATAATTCTGGTTTGTTTTTCAAACACCATTTGAGTGCAAAGGGAAATCAGGGCTACAGGCGATCGGTTCTGCATTATCAGTTTCCTGGAATGCAAATCAAGCCCTTTCTAGACAAGATTCCCTTGATGCACAGGCACTCGAGGGGATTTTGTAGGCTGTGATCTCATCACTGCTGTCTTCACCTTTCCTGCAGATTTTGCCCAGCAACACTATTCTCCACCCTGATTTTTGCTTGTTCTTCCCTTCCCTGTAGCAGGGTTTTCCTCCTGGCTGCTCTGCTCTGGTCTGTGCCTGTAACCATTGAAAGCCCCATGTTCAGGATATCATGACTGTGTTATGGCCATCGTGGTTTCTGCTGTTCACCTGCTGCATCCCTCTCTTGTCCTGAGTTTCCTAAGCCCACACAGAAGTGTTTCACCATTGTATTTGCTTACCTAGTGTTTAGGGTCCTGATCGTTAGCTCTGGCCTGTAAGTATCAAAAATCACTTCTTTAAAAGAGTTCCAGTGTTTACTGATTCCATCAGGGACATTAGCACCTAAATGTGATATAGTGTGTTCTAAGAGATGCTAATTGTCCCCGTGGGTCTATTTTGGCACAGCATAAATAGGATTAATGGATTTTTATTCTATCCAAACCATTTCAGATAACAAAAATAATCCAAAGGACAGACCAAAAGCAGGATTATAGCTCAGTGGTTTTTCTTTCATGGAAGGTGTGTGTTTCTTCCCTTTTGTTCTGTGGTGATGCTGCTGTCTGCTGCAGAGCAGGGTATAACAGCAGCTAAACTGGTCCACTTTCCTCTGGTCCATGTACTGGTGAACTGGGGATACTCCTCATCTCTGTGTATCCTGGCTCTGCCTCACTTTGTCTGGACAAGGGGGAAGGACAGTGCTGGGTGCTCCCAGCTGTTCCCCAAATCCTCATCTCTCCCAGAGAGACATCCTGCCTTGAGATCATGCATTGGTCACATATCCTGTTTTCTGGTTTGATGGAGGAATCTCTTGCCAAGATCAGATGACTGAGGAGCTCTGATGGTTTCTTTGTGGTCCTTCTGTTCTTGAGAAGTGAAAGGGGAAAAGTCTGCTAGGGAAAACACTGAGACATCAATGGTAAAAAAATGCAAGTCCTGAAAAGGTTTTCTTGAGGAAGCAAGAAAGAGAATGGTATTTTAGGGAAGTTGTAGAGTCAGAGACAGATGATAAATGGGAGCTGAAGGCTTGTGGCAAGTGCATTAGAGGCAGCTTCTATCGTGTTCTTTAAATCAGCATTTGTTGCAGTTTGGCCCCATCCACAGACAGCAGCTAAAGTGTGCAGAGAAATGCCTCCTCTGATCCTGCATCCCATCACTCTAACCCACAGGGCTGTGCGATTAGTGGAAGCACCAGCATGAAAAAGGAGAAAGCATGAAAGAACAGAGCCTGATATGTTGGGCCACGTAGGTTTTATGCAAGGAATGAAAAGCTGATCACTTTTCAGACACGACCTAAAGGTGACTGACTTTAACTTCAAACCTCAAATGACCTACCTGTGCCTTTGAGAGTGGCTGTGTCAGTAGCTTGTCTTTCTCTTGTGTGCAAGACTCCACGTGAAGGGTGGCTTTAGGGGGAAGTGGCATCCTAAGGGATTCTGGATACCATCCAGAGAGGCCAGGAGACCATCCTGGTGGCTGTTATTTGCCTTTTGGCTTGGTTTTTTTTCAGTGAGACTAGGCAGAGTGAGTGGGAAGGGCTGACATTGCTGGGACACCATCGAAGCTACTTGGGAATATCTGGAGCCACCTCTGACTCAGCAGCATCAATTTAGGTGGAAAGAGCTGGATGCTCAGAAGGGGGGATGTACTTTCTGAGTCTGCCAGGCCTCTAATAAACAAGTGGAGAGACATGACTGGGCACTTGCCCATAGGAGAGGACATAGCTTCACATTTCTAGCTGGTCCCACTTTGACCTTGTTTTCTTGCTTAGGCTCATACTTACAGTCCTTGCTTTTCCTGGCGAATCTGACCCCCCTTTGTGAGGGTCCACAGATCCCTGGCAAAGTGGAAGTGCCAAGGGGCAATGCTGAGTAGCCAAGGTCTGTATTAATCACCACCTGTTCTCCTGGGGTGTTATGACAGCAGGAAGTTGTCCTTCACTTCGGCAGCGTAGGCTCATTCATCTCCACTCCCCAAGCAACAGAAACATGATTCACCTGTTCATCCTAATCTTCATCTTCCTCCCCAGACATGGTGTTGGTATTCAGCCCATATGGCTGGCCAGCTTGGCTGACACCCTTCGCACCGTGCTGCCTTGCCAGAGATGGCACAAGCATAGTGCTGGGGATGAATGCTGACATGACTAAGCCATTTCGGAAGAGGAGGGTCTGAACCAGCTCTCCTTCTCCCCCGCTGCTCACAGGGAAGCTTTTTAACTCCCAATGAGACTACATTCATGGAGATGAATTTAAAATACTAAGCTTTGCTCAGAGGAGGACAGCTTCTCCTGATTTCACCTTTGTGTAGCACCAGGCAGCCTCACAGTGGGTGAAGCTTTTCCATTCAGCTCAGCCAATAAACCCGTAATTTCCCTTTTTTGGCCTTTAAGTTCAGAAGAAAGATTATCAATAACTCTCAGCTGAGTGAAGCCTTTCTTTTGTTGACAAACTTCTTTAGGAAGAAAAAGATAAAGCTGTGGATCATCTGTTTGTCTGAACTGAGCCTGTCACCCCGCTAAGAGTTAGATCTTCATTAGATAAAAAGCTAGTGGGCAAGAGGTTTGTGTTCTCCACGTGCCTTGCAAACTTCCTCTGCACTCCACGTAAGGAAGGCAGTTTGGGGTTACTTCACTCCCACAATTACCCAAAGTCTAACTGCTTGATTCTGGAAACACATTTGAGGCATTAGAGTGGACCATGAATGGCCTTTAATCTAGACAGTCAAGGAGATATCTTCAGAAACCAAAAATTGCTTCCTTTGGGCTTCTTCCAAGTCAAGACCATCCATAACCCATGGATGCAACCCATTACAAGTTCCCCAGCAGACCCAAGGCAGACACAGTGGAGACGGTGCAAATATGGAGAAATATACATTCTGGTTTGTTTTCTCTGCTGTGATTTAGTAGCAGCAACTGTGGGGAGGGCTGGAGTTTTTCAATCTGAGCTTGGCAGAGAAAAGCAGAAAATTTCTAATTACAGCAGGAATTGTAATTATTGTTAGGCAGCTCTGTGGTTTTATCTGAGTATGAAGTGAATTCAGAGAGAGCTGTAAACAAATGCCTTCTCCCAGGATGTGCCCAGGTTGGAGCCTGGCACGTTCAGGCACTCCTCCCTACAATTACAGAACCACAGAACAGAACATTAGGGATTAGAAAGGACCTCCAAAAATCATCTAGTCCAATCCCCCCGCCACAGCAGGATCACCTGGACCAAGTCACACAGGAACACATGATTCTATGATTCTATATCCAGCCAGGTTTTAGATGTCTCCAGAGAAGGAGACTCCACAACACCCCTGGGCAGCCCCTTCCATACTCTATTACCCTCACTGGGAAGAAGTTCCTTCTCATATTGATGTGGAACCTCCTGTGTTCCAGCTTTTACCCACTGCCCCTTGTCCTGTCATTAGATACCACTGAGCAGAGCCTGGCTCCATCCTTCTGACACTCGCCCTTTCCATATTTGTAAACATTAATGAGACCACCCCTCAGTCTCCTCTTCTTCAAGCTAAAGAGACCCAGCTCCCTCAGCCTTTTCCTCATCAGGGAGATGTTCCACTTCTTTGTGGCTCTGTGTTGGACTCTCTCAAGCAGTTCTGTGTCCTTCTGAAACTGAGGGGCCCAGAACTGGGCGCTATATCCCAAATGTGATCTTACCAGTGCAGAGTAGATGGGGAGGAGAGCTTCTTTTGATCTACTAACCAACCCCCTTCTAATCCACCTCAGGATGCCATTTGCCTTCTTGGCCACAGGGCCCATTGCTGGCTCACGGACATCCTGCTGTCCACCAGGACCCCCAGGTCCCTTTCTCCTACACTACTCTCCAACGGATCAGTCCCCAACCTATACTGGTACCTGAGGTTGTTCTTGCCCAGATGCCAGACCCTTCACTGCCCTTGTGGTAGGTCATTCAATGTCTCCCCATCTAACTGCCCAGCCTGTCTAGGTCTCACTGAATGCCAGCACAGCCTGCTGGTGTGTCGGCCACTCCTCCCAGCTTTATATCATCAGCAGACTTGCTGGCAGTGCACTCAATAACAAAACTAACTATGATGACAGTCAGATGCACTGAAAAGTCACTATGCCTGCTGTGATGGCCTCATCACACCTGTATGGGAAATCAGCCACTTACTGCCTATAAAACTTCTTATTTTCTGAGGATATTGGAGGTTGCTGTCTACAGGGGGCATTAGCCTTATTTAAATGCCCAAAATATTTATTGAGGACATGCTTCCTCTATATTCTCTCATGATAGGATGCCCCAAATCCACTGACACTAATTAGCTACTTAAACTTTTTCTTTTTTATTTCCCCCCCAGCTATGGCCAAATCTCTCTGGATTTAGCAGCACAGCGAAGATTTAACAGAAAGTTTAAATGGGAAGAGTGTACGAGAAAAGAAATTGTAGGATAAGATTCTGTGCCTGTTAACTGATGGCATTTATAAATTATAGCTGAGAGATGTCATATCAGTGGAAATGGAAAACAGCTTAGTGGATTATAAAAATACCCTCTATAAACCATTTTAATGCCTATTTTTTTAAAATCTCTTATGGTAGGTGTCGTAAAAATGAATTCTAGCAGCAAGGATAAAAATTCTCCCTTGGTAAACTGGCTAGCTGGTGATTAGAGGCTGTCACAGAGAGCAAACTCTTGATTAGGCTGTTGTGCTCGAGACTGCAGTCCCCCACTTCTGGGGAGGTGAGTTCGCTTGGAGGTGTCGTGGATGCAGACCTATGGGGTGACTGTCACTGCAGCAAAATATCCCCCTGTAACCAATGCAGCTTCTCTTTCCTGGGAGGAAAGGAGTGCTGAGGAGCAGGCAGTGGGGGCAGGACTGTGGGGCATGGGCTACATCAGGGGCTACATGGGGCAGGATATGAAAGGAAATCAGAGAAGGACAGCAGCCCAGGAGGGAAGAGCTGGGGTTGCAGCTGTGAATGTGAGACAGGATGGTGCATGAAGATGCATGTGGGCTATCTTGGAAGGAGCCATGAGGTGGTGATGAGCACAAAGATCACAGACTCATTCAGGTTGGAAAAGACCCTTGGGATCATTGAGTCCAACCATCAGACACATTCTGGTGTCTAAGAGGCTGCAGTGACTTTGATCCCACCACTTTCTCCAGTACCAAGTGTATTTAATTTAAGCTTGTAAAAAGAGAAAGATCTGCAGCTCTGTTCTGCTCTATGAAACAGGTATTTCAGTTGTTCAGTGGCCAGTGTTTGCCACTTGTACATGCCATTTCAGAGAGGCTGCTACTCCAGGCTTCCCTACTCACTTCTCAGTGGCCCCTGAACACCTTTTGTGCCCTCCCGTGTCTCATTTTGAAAAGCATAGCCAACACTCAATTCTGGGTTAAGGATATTTAAGGATGCAGTGTTTTGCAGCACATTTCCAAGCTGCCTGCATAGGGAAGGGTAAATGACCTACCTCTCCCTCTCCTTTCACAGCCGAATTCCCAGGAGGCATTCAAAAGCACCTATTCTCTTGCTGCCTTTGAAGGCTTCGTGTCAGTTCTCCCCAGAGATCCCGGTACCAAGGGCCTCTTTTGTATCCTGCCCATATTATTTTTTCCAGAAGAAGCTATCTGCATGTGGGATAGAAATGGTATTCACTTGCCCAACGTGAGCTCACAGCAGAACTGTATTTGCAGCGTGTCACTGGGGGCTGTGTCAGGCTATTTCCACAGAGGAGGCAAGGAGGAGTTGTAGGGATTCCAGCTGAGCACCACACAGCACCAGTGCAGGAACTTTACTCCATTAAATTGCACAATATAGGATCTTGAGCAGCCTACTTCTGGGTCCTGTTCTCTGCAAGGGACTTCATCATGACATGAGCTAAAGGGATGAGCAACAGCCTTCAAACTGAAAGTTTGCAAAAAATGTCTCATGCAGAATAATCCAAGAGTAACCTGCACCCAGGTTCCCCAATCGCCGATTGGGTTGGGAGTGTGTTTTCAGTCACAGGGAGATGAGCTGTCTTGCCTCTAGGCTTTTTCTGTTCTCTTGTATAAATCAACCAAGGGCTGACTACAAAAGGAATTGGAGACAAAAATGGGATTTATCTGAGCCTTCTCCTTCCTTTTTCATCACCTTCTTCCTGTAGGTGGCACAAGTGTGTGACTTTTCATCTGTCCACCTTGTGCCAAAAGCACCCAGAGGGGAAATGATCTTGGGAGTCTTGATTCACTCATAGGTGAAGGAAGAAGAGATAGGTGAGGTCTTCTGATTGTAGAGCTTTCTTATTTATAACTGGGGGTAGTATTCAGAGAAAGTTCTGGACAGTGACTTTTGTGATTTTATAGTGTCACAGGGTTTGGGACTTTTGATGGGAGCCTGTTTTCTGTAGTCAGGTTGTGCTCTGGGAGACCATTTCCATTTTTGCAGTTTCCAGTGCAGCTCCCTTGGAGGTGTGAGTAGACTGTATCCTAAACCTTTGCAAACCAGACAGCAAATAAGGAGATGATACCATTTATTAGCACCCTTAAACCCATAATGTGTTTATTAAACATCAGAGCCTCTGGTTTTGTCAGGGACCGTTGCTGTTCCTATATAATACTTCAGCAGAGCAGCTTGGAGAGGAGCAGAAGCAGCTGCTGATTAGGCTTTCAGAACCCTCTTTGGCTTGTCAACACCCAGTAATAGTGATAAACACCCACGTTCTTTTTACTTCCAAACTAATACACTCGGTACCCACTACTGCACTGATTCTGTGCTTACTGCCACACTTTTGTCAGCAGCAAGCACACGCAGTGGGTTGCAAAGCACTGCTTTGCCTACACTCACTGGTGCCTCCCAAGCCAAATGAGAATCCCCTTACTACTTACTTAAGGGGAAGGATCGTTTTTTGAGCTTCTGGACTATCCATTTAGTAGGACTGGAAAAGGAAATCAAAGTTGTCTCTGCTGCCTGGAATTTGGGTAGGATGTTAGTTCGCTGGCTTTTGTTGTGTGTTGGTTCCTTCCTACTGGGTGCCTACTGTTCCCGCAAGAGGCATGGCACTAGGTATTGCCATGTGTTGACATTGTACATTAACAAAAACAAAACTGGAGAAAATTAGATGGTCAAGCTACATAGCAGGAGTCAGCAAAACAAATTCCCTTTGTTTTTCAGATATGTCATGTGAAAAAATGTCTTAGAAAAGTTCTCCTGCAGGACAACTCCATCCTGATCAGTTCCCAAGGGTTCTAACAAGTCAAACAAAAAGTCCATCTGCTAACTAGGTGGAAACTGGCTGGTTGTTTTTATTGTGCTGGTAGGAGGAAACTTTTGGGTGGAAAATGGAAAAATCTCACCTATAGTGGGGAGGGGATTTTGCAGGTGTGAGTGCAAATGTCCATCTGTCTTTCCCAACCAAACTGGAACAGAACAAACCACTGATGGTTATTTTTCATTGAGACCTTTCAAATGCATCACACTGTGTCCTGTGGGGAGAGTTTACCTTGAGGTCACCCATATAAGCAGGAAAGCTGAAAGTTAGTGGCAATAGGGATCTGTTTATACACTTCAGGGATGCGTTAATACGTTCTGAGGTCCCAGCAGGTCACTTACATGGAGAGTACAATCAGTGGAGGGAAAGCCCTGAGACGTTTGTATAGTACTAGTTGGTTATAAGTCTTGGTTTTCATCCCACTCCAGCCCTAGGACAGACATAGACCAGTGCATATTTAATTTGATCTACAGTTGCATTGCAAATCATTGCTGCCAACCTCAGAGCCACTGTGCATTTGGGTCCTTGTGTACCTCATCTTCTCCTGCCTGTGCCTTACTTCTAGCATTGAATTTGGCCACTTCTACAAAAATCAATTTCTGAGTTGGGCTGGTCTTCTGTGCAGACACCTCTGCTGTCATGACTACACTAGCACAGAGCAAGTCCAGGCTCAGAGGCATATACCCTGTTATCAGTGGAACGTGTGCAGGTAGTTGCTGATGCAGCACCATTGCAGTCCTGAGCACCCCCTAGCATGTGCTGGTGCAGTTCGGTGTGATCTTACATTGCTGAGTCCACAGGAAGGACAGAGGCAGGTAATCAACAAAGGATCATGTTGTCATCATAGAATCATTAGGGATTGGAAGGGACCTCAAAAGATCATCTAGTCCAATGATGCAGGATCATCTGCCACAGCGGGATCACCTAGACCAAGTCCTTCTTGAGGCTTCCACTGCAGTGGCCTTCAGTTTGATTTATGATTTTGTGGCGATATCTTGGTTAGTCTATGGAAAGCCCTCTGTGTGTCTCCCATTCTGATCTGTGTTCTCCATGAGTGCTCCAGCAGAAATGATGTCTGCTGGAGCCTGCAGACAGCCCGAAAGAAAAAAAATTGAAAGCTCTCAAATGCATGATCCACATCCTATTCCTCCCTCTCCCCACACACTTATCACTCTATCTTCTCCCAGAGGAGCAATGCTGAAGCCTAAGATATTGCTTTAAATGTCAGTCATTTAACCACTAGTTATTTTAGCAAATAAGTGTGGGACTGTCTCCCTGGGGTTGACTGAAAATTGTTAAAGGAGAGGAAAAAAGACAAGAAGAGGAGAAGAGAGAGAAAAGAACAGAAAGGACAAAGGGAAGCACCAGGCAGAAAGACTCATGATGCCAGGATCTGAGAGGGGACAAGTCAGAGGAAGGTGTCCCGGTGACATGAACAGGCTGTTTCTCACTGAGGGGGTTCAGAGGAACAATAACGAGCCCTTTGTGATGGATCTAATTCACCCAGTCCCATCGGCAAGGACTTGTGTCTAATTCTCCTGCTGGTGTTGGCAGCAGCTCTGCCTCCGTCTGTGCTTTGACAGTCCGGTGCCAGCCCCTTGGCTTGGGAGGAGGCAGCAGGAGGAAAGAGAATCTTTCTCCAAGATGGAAGGATGCTCCTCTGTTTGGGAAATTGCAAGAGAACTGTTAATAAATGTTATGAGAAGGATGGAAATCCTCTTTAGTTCCGACTCTATAGAAATTAGTGCTGCAAGAAAGGCAGGAATCCTCCTCGTATCTTGCTTCACACCTTCTCCTTTCATGTTGTTCCCAGGTCCAATTAACCCTTGGTGGGACAGAGATGGAACTGATACCTACTTATTGCCTGGAACAATGGGGAGCTTTTCTCTTGGAGAAACGCCCTAGCTCTGTGTGTGTTGACAGTCCAGGTTTTCTCTACATGTAGATAACATTCAGGGTGTATTAGTATGCTGTCATCTGGTTGTTCTCATGAGTTGTGTTTGTTACATTCCCTGAGGCTCTCGTTCTGGCATTGAGGGATGCATGAGTTTCAAATCTGGAGTCTGTCCATGCACGACTTTGAAATTCACTTTGGAGACTATTTACAGAAGAAAAAGGCAATTCTCATGTCAGAAGAGCAATGTAGGTGCTGGCAGAGAACTCCACAGCAGAAAGCCTTGTTCTCATCCAGAATTAATGGGAATAGTCCCCTGAAAGTGTGTACCAAACGTGGATGTCCCCAGTTCCATCAGCTAGCAGTCAGACTCAGACCTTTTAATGGCATTGTTCCAATTAACCAAGAATAAAACTGGCCCCCTGCCAGGGGATCCCAAACCTGACCACAGGCAATCATCAGGAATAGTGTGGTTTTTCGGAGGATAAACGTGGAAAACCTACTGGGAAAAAACACACCCCACAGCAGCAAAAGCAAGATAAAGAAACCCAGCCCCTCTTCCTGTCACTGGAGAATAATAACTAGTTTATTATATTCAAGAGATCTCCACTTAGTAATATTTTAAAAAGAAAAAGATGAATAAAATTATAATTATATAAAATTATACAATTATATAAAATAATAGTAACCAAAATCGTAACTATATAGAAGATAAAGCAAATGTCTGTATTTTGGGTGACTAGTCTGTTTCAGTGATAAACTGTCTCCTGTTACTGCAGTGTCTGCTTGTCATTCCTAACGTGGGTGAGGGAGGGCAGTAAAATGAGGTTGTGCATGAAGTCCATGCGATACCCTTTGGAAAAAGCGATGCCTGACAGTCATGCAGAGCAGCCTCTCAAGAGCTTAATCGTCATTTAAACTAAATACGAAAAGAGGAAATCAAACCTTTCACAAAAGTTGTAGGCTTTTTAAAAGAAATCAGCCAAAGCAGTCTCACTGCTTTGCCTGGGTCAAGACTGTCTGTGAAGATGAGAGCAAAAATACCACAACAGTCAGAGAAGAAGATATGTCACATCTTTGTCCGTAAGGGTTTCCGCTTTCAGTATGCTGCTCTAATATCTTTGAAAGCTAATTATTTTCTCTCAGAAATAATGAAAAGCCCATTTACATGCTGTTGTAGAAGATCAGAGTTAAAAGGAGGCTCCAAATGGCTCTAAGATTTGCACCTTCTTTCTAATGCTGCATTAAAAATTGGCTGAAAGTCACTGTTAACCCTTCACGCCCTCGGGTTTGAGCACACGGGGCACATCTGTAGAGAAATGTCTGAAAATCCCACGCTGTGCAGAACAAATGCCAAGGGATAAAAGTCCCTTTTTTTGGCTGGTTTTACTAGCCATTAACTATAGAGGAGGCACCTCTTTTATGAACATAACATAGGAACACAAAAGCTATTACTCTGGGCCCAACCAAAGATCTAGCTACCCAGGGTGCTCTCTCTGATAATTGGGCACCACAGACTCTTAAGGGAAGAGTGTAAAAGATACCACCGCATGGCTTGATGCTGTCGATAAAGTTTGCTCTGCCAAAGATTGCATCCAGTGTATCTTGTTTACTAGCTGGTGGCAGAGCAAGGCACAGAGTATTTGTAATCTCAAAGTTGCTTTTATGTTGGCACAGAGTTCCAGGACTCACTGCTCTACCCTTTGGGAAAACACCTCTTTGGTTTTAAACCCGCTGCCTGTTCATTTCTCTATGTTTACCTAAATGTTGGCTTAAAAGAAATAAGAAACTAAGATGATTATTATTCTTATTATTAACTTTTCCAAACCATTCCTGTTTTTATGGGTCTCTATTAAGCCCTGGCAGTCATCTCTTATTTCAAGCTGCACAGTCCTAGTGTCCATGGAGTCAGAATGCCTCAAGTCATCTGTGCCCCCAAATGTTAATTTAACCTTTCTGATGCCTTTTTACATTCTACAGTATCCCATACTCTATACCATAAAACCCATGCTCTATACCATGAGCATGGGTTTTATCTGCCTTTAGCCCTTTCATGGGATGGAAACTCTCTGTCCTCATACCTTGAGGGGTTTGCTATGTGTTACAAGTTCCTTGTGGTCCTAATTTTGATTAGTGCACACCATGTAGCTCCACAATCTGATCAAATGGGTATGTAAATGGAGACAGATGCCTCTTGTGGCAGCTGTAATGGACTGTTTCAGCCATTAGATCTGGAGAAATCATTTTTCCAAGGCCTCCTTCTCCCCAGGGGGAGAACTGCTGCATTATTCATTGTCGCTATTTCCACTGTAAACTCTTGTCTCATGATTACAGCCTGTCACACTTCTCCCCCTCAGCTCCCTCCCCCAATTCTCTTGCACTTTTATGTTTCTTGTTCCTTTGAAAAGCTAAAGGTGTGTCTCTTTGAAGTCCTCAGGGAGGAAGTATTCTGTCATGACAAGAACATGGAGAACCAACAGACTCCCGGTGTGTCTGGTGAACAAGGTGCTGCTCTCTTCTCTGAATTCACTTTTTGTCCCATCAGCTATGGAGCTGATTGTACTTGCACATTAAAAGAAAAGCACATCTACCCATCTTTCCCTCACTGATAGCTGAAGGGACTGATTTGGTACCTAGTTCAAATGTCTTGGATAACAGTCATCTATTGCTTCAAATTTTATGCCACAGGGCACTAACCCATATAACCCGGATCAACTCCATCCTCCATGTAAAGAGAACAGGAAGATATTAGATAGAAAAATAAGTGTTTGGGGAGTATCTGATGTATGAAAAATGTGAATCATTTGGAAGATCTGACCTTGCAAATATATAAATACAGTGTTTTCATAGCCTTGCTCAAGCCATTTCCGTACCAAGCTGTGGGGTGTTAGGTACAAGACCATCTTTTCCCTGCGGCAGCATCCCAAGCCTTATCCTTCCAGTCCTTTCACAGCTCTGTCCCTGCTCTAGCAACAAGACAAACTCAGATGTTCAGATAGAGAGAAAGCAGTATGATAGGAATGGGAAGGGAATGTAGAAGTAATTTTCCATTTCTATAATGATTTTTATTCTGACATTTCCAGAAACATATGGCCCCATGTTCCACAAGCGGTTTGTGAGGATGTGCTGTCCCTCTGCCTTGCTTCCCAGAACGCGCAGTCCCCCACACACATGCTCACACCGACGGGCGATGACGCCCAGCACTGCACTTCAGTCTGTCGGCAGCAGGATCTGTGTATCCCACCCTCTCCGGGTCCTTCTGAAGTTCAGTCCTTGTTGCTTCAGGAGCAGGAGCTTATGGAGACTCACCTCTGCGTGGTTCAAACTATCTACTTTAAAGGAGGCACATTAAGGTCAGTAGCCTCAAGTTCACCGTTTTGAAAACCCCAAGTTCAAGCCAGAGCTCAGGCACCTGAAAAACTGTTCCGCTGGTGTTATGGGCAGCTCTGCAGCCTGCACACAGCTATGAGCTGCCGGTGCTGCAGCAGCTGGTAGGTGGAATTTGAAGAGATTTCAATGAAATCCTTCCTTTTCCATTTTCCCTCATTTGCAATATGTCATGTAGCAGAGCTGAAAGGATGGTAAGGGCAGGGGTTTAGAAGTCCTTAATTGGTCTGAGCAGGCAGAACTGCAGATTCCATGTGCCACTGGTGGCAGAGAGGGCGAAAAGCGGCAGCAGATCCTGCAGCAGGAGCCCTGTTGCTAAGGAGAGCCCTGTGCAAGACAAGAGAGGGAACTCTCCAGAATGTATGCAGATATCCAGGGTCTCCCTGTGGATGGCTCTGTCTGCACGGAGCTTCTGTTCCCAGCCACTGCAGACAAAAGGGATTGCAGTAGAAGTTTAGGTAGCTTCCTGGATCCCAATACCTACATCGTCTGGGCTGTGCATGGCTCTTTGGGATTGCGAGTCATCTTTTTTTAGTCCAATGACTATGGAATATATGTGAAAATGCATATATGAAAATGCAGAGAAGAACCCAACCCACCTTAATTTTGCTTGTTCCAAGAGCTGTGTCACACAGCAAAAACCATCTCCCTTTTTGTGTTCTTTTTCCAGCCAGGCCGTTTTACAAGAAAAGGTGGTGTGGGTGTGCGAGTCAGAGCAGAGGATGATCATGCAAAGCTGAGGGAATTGGAGGGCAGGTGACAGGGAGGAAACGGCATCACCGGCATGTGTCACTGGTAGCACCAGGGCTGGGGTGCCTCTGCCAGAGAAGGGGATGCGATGGAGCCACCTCTGTAGTGGCACAGCAGATGCAAAGATGCCTGCGGGCACCACGGTGCTCTGTCAGCAGTAGTTGCATCTGAAACCAAAGAGTTATTTTCGATCTACTGCAACTGCCAAGCAGACAGCTCCTGACCTCCCAGCAGGTACCCTGGGAGAGAGCTCTCTGCAAACCCAGCAGCTACCTGAGGCTGCCTTTTGCTGTGACACCATTTCCTCGAAGTCCCCCTCCCCAGCCCCAGCAGTAGCACTTCTAGGAACAAACTCTGTCTTCCACACACAGAACCAGAAAGCCCATTTTGTTAGTGGATCCCTCAAGATTGAATGGGAACATCCAACCTCACTATGCAGCTGCTGAGAGTAATGAAACTGGAGCAATATCTGTAGTGCTATTTAGGAAAAGACATGCCAGGGATAATTATGCCACTCTGCTCCCTCTGCCTCTCCCCCCAGTACTGACCTGCACAGAGCACCACTGACAAGGTAATAACAGCTTTGTGGTTGTACCTCTCATCCTAAAGAGAGCCCATGCAAAGGCTCAGGCTCACTGTGTGACAGTTGTGTCCTCACAGATGCTGGGAATAGCTGTGAAACTCAGTCTCCGCACCAGGGAGTCCTGGGGTGGATATCTCTGATTACCAGCATCAAGAAAGCAATGAGAAGCCTTGGAAAGGGCTTTCATGTGTGTGTGGCTGTCCCCTGGCCTTATTCGTGAGGGAAGGAGCAGAAGGAAAGGGTCTAGGAGAAAACTGCCCCAGCAGTGGTAATTCTAAGAGGTTTCATTGTGTGGATGTGGCTGTGCTAAGCCAACCCGCTAGAAAATGCCACAGCCAGGACATGGTAGTGGTAACAAGCTGAACTAGCTTATAGCACGTCTATGTCATCCTCCTGTCATCAGCTACGCCATCCCTCTCAACATAGGCTGGAGTGGTCTGTATTGTGCCCACTTGTTGCTCACAGCCCCGGTCTGGTCCCTGAGGATTGTCTTCCCAGCTCCAAGAAGGTTTGTTTTTGAGACTGGAACCCTCAAAGGCATCCTTTTGCTGCCAGCAGGGCTCCCTTGCTCATCACAGCAACACTGAATCCTTTATCTGGCATGCCCTGCCTGCTGCTGTCCCCATTATAAAATCATGGAAGGGGTTATGAGACATAATATCATCTTGGGTGAGTTTTCTTTGCCTCTACATCTCAGTGAAGCAGAAGAAGTTTTTCTGTTGTGATTTTTGTTGATCATCTTGCAAAAGGGGAGATGACCTGGAGCTCCCCATAGTTTTTGGAAGAATAGTTAGAAGTAGGATAAAAGGACTGAAAAGAATGAAAAAGGATTATATGAACAGGGGATTTCTCTTCCTCACAAAGGCTTCTGTTTGTCATCCTATCCTTTAAGAGTGATCCCTTGCATTCCTGGTTCCACCTGGGTCCCTCTCCAGCTTCTTGTGCACCCCCAGCCCACTTGCCGGTGGGTTGAGGAGAAGCAAAGGCTTTCACTCTGTGTAAGAGCTGCTCAGCAGTAACAAAAAATCCCTAAATTATCAACACCAATCCCAAACACAGCCCCATACCAGCTACTGTGAAGAAAATTAACTCTCCCCCAGCCAAGATCAGCACATGGGGCCATATTACAGCTCAGTGATTACATAAATAACCACGTTTTCTTTTCAAGACAGCAAGTAATGGCCCTGGAAGTGCTGTGCAGTTGTATAACCTCTATAAGCTCTTGGAGTCCTTCAGAGACTCTTGAGTTTTCCCTTACTGTCCCCCAGACTCATCTATTCTTAATGATATTTACAGCATTTAGTAACTCCAAATTGCCTTGATAAACCACTGCGTTTCCTGGACGTGGCTAAACTGTCTCTGTTTGTCAGTCTGTGTGGATTATCCTCTTTCCAGAGGCAGTGAGCACAGTGTGCTTCAGTGCACAATGCATCCCAACTTTGGAAATTCATGAAGGGTTTGTCTTCACCTGCTGAGCTTCATTTCTCTAAGCCATGTGCTGTCAAAACCTGCAATCTGCTGGCCCTAAGAAACAAAAAACAAAATTGGGGAGCATTCACCCAGCAGGTGTGGGCAACACAGGGATCACAACCTTTACACCTCGCTGTGCATCCAGATGTGTGTGTGGGTAACTCCCAACAGCCAAACTGGCTGACCTTGGAGCCCAGGCAGGGCTGAGATGCTGAGAGCCAGCCGCCTACTGCTGATCCAGGGCTCAGGCAATAGGATGACTTTGTAGGGATGGATGTGGTTGAGGAGCTTTATGGAACTATTCTCTGCCTGGTCCTGCTGCCTGGACACATTCCATTAACAGCTATCAGGTTCCCAAGACCACAGGCTTGTTTTACCAGTCATGCATCTTTAATGCTGTGTTGAATTTGAGGCTTCTTTCTATTAATCTTCCACTTTGTAGCACTGAAAACTCTTAAGATTTTCTCTTTCCCTCTGAAGTTGAAGGTCTGTACCTTCCTGACAAAGAAACAAAGATAAAGTGACTCATAATGAAAGTGCTCCAGAGGCTGGGACTTTATGGACCTCGCTCGCCCTGTGCCGAGACTGTACGAGTCAGCAGGGCTGTCTGCACCCCGGTTCAGTGATGAAACCCCACGTTTCATCACTGAACTGAAAATTAATTCTCGTTAATTTTCAGCGAGAAGGATCCCTGAGTGCCATTGCAGGTGCTTTACCTAAAGCTCTTTGTCTCGGTTCTTACTGCTGTGGATTTGGGCCAGTTCTTGTAGCAGAGATGGAGAAGCTAAATCATTGGAGACATTCTGTTTCTGTGTAAATGATTTTATGGCCATCACAACATCCCCTGCAGTTGCTGTAACACCAGTGTAGGCACAAAGCCCACTTAGAGGGAAGCTGACGGGTGCTGAATCATGCACAGGGAACAGCAGCCTGTGAGATCCCAAACACCATGGTTTGGGGACCTCTGTCCTGAAGGGAGCTGCACAGTGACTCTACCCATCACTCAGAGAATGGCTGCAGTACCCATCACCCAGACAGTGGCTGCAGTCTCTCATAGAGTTCAATCTGAATCTCTCTTTCTTGCTGCCAAGTCATTCTCCCTTTAATTAATATTTCATCCTGTTGATGCAACTTGTCCACTTATTTTCCCAGTTGTTTGCAGTGCAGATTTCCCAAATTGTTTCCTCAGGGCACTTGCAAAATCAAGATCTCACAGCTGAGGAGCTCCTCACAGCTCAATTATTGAAATTCCTTGCTGAAAAATGTATGCACTTTTAATTAAAAAAATAATTTACCCAGCAAAAACAGCCTAGAGGTGTTTTGAAAGTGAGAGGAATATTTTGTTTAAAAAATGAAGGGAAAAAAAGCCCCAAATCCCAAGTGAATTAGCACTGTATGTCCAGAAAATACTTGAAACCTTTCCCCAGTGATGGATAATGGTAAAGAGCCTGAGACTGAACTGTGTCACCTTATACAACTGTCAGAAGCTGAAGCCACAGGAGATACTAGTTGCTGGAGGATCTTTTCTAATTGAGTTGAAACAGAGTGTGGCATCCTCCTCCTCAGGTCTGAGAAGGGATTATTCCTGGGGCAGGCCAGCAGCAAGCCTCTGTTTGCTCCATGTTAAACTGAAACATGGACCTGTATTGGTTCAGATCCTGCATTTTTCAGGAAATTAATCTTGGGCTTAAGTGGAGAACTCCAAAAGTACCAAGATGGTCTTATTTCTGGTTTCCTCCTAATTGATGCAAGGCTACAGCTTTCTCCCAGGTTAATCTGCAGCCTGACCAAGGCAGCCCTGCACATCTGTGCTTTGTAAAGCCACAAGGAGCAAATCCCTGTAGTTAGTGTTTGCAAGGGTGAGTAAATACACCGTTACCTATGTAAGAAAGCACACAGAAACGCAGTGTGATGAATTCCAGGGACTGTTTACATGAGGTTTGGATGTAAGTGATCTACGTGGAAGTGTTAGTGAGGAGGTCTGGGGCAGCTGCTGTCTGTGTCTAACCCGTACCAAGGTGTGGAGCCCCCCATGGCACTAGGCAGTCCTGCTGAGCAAGGGCCATTTCAGATATCTCTGTGCCACCAGCAACATTGTCTTTGGTGCTGTCCCTCTTTAAAAGCTCTAGGTGCAACCACAGGAGCAGGCTGTAGATGGTGTGTTTTGGCAAGGCGTGATGTGCAGAACCCGGGCAGATCTGCTGTGGCACTTGATGGGTACCAGGTGGAGGATGCCCTGTGCAGTTCTATCTCAGCCTCATTGTGCTTTGCTGAGGCATGGCAGCTCCTGGGCAAGTCAGACACACGCTGCCTGCGGCAGGTGCGTGGTTGTCCTTTTTGCACATACCAGATTGCTTCACAGTTCACACCACAGACTGGCAGTGCCTCCTACCCCCTCAGCTGTCATGTAGGAGGCTGGAAGGCCCAGCATCGTCCACGTGACCCAGCTGGTGACCTTGTTTCTGTCCTTACTATCACCTTTTTCCTGAATGAGCCTGTTGGCCTCAGAAGGGTTACTGTGGGTCCAAACTTGCAGAGTAGAATTAGGGCTAACAGAAAGAAGGTGAACCTTGGTTGTGCAGGTGAATCAGTGAGATTTCTTCCTACCACATTTTGGGGATGAAAACAAACATCCTGGGGAAACTGTGGTACTGGTAGTTGTAATGCTGGTATCAGCTTGGAGCTCAGATGAGAGCACTGCTTTGTTCCACAGAGACCTCTGTCAGAGAAGACAGTCGTGAGCAACCACTCTGTGACCAAGTGCTGTGACCATGTGAGAGAGCAGCTGTGTCCAGGGACATCAAGCAGCACCATGCACTTAGCTGGGCATAGCAAGGAGGAGAGTAGCCACTGTGCAAAGTACTCCATGGTGGCTCTGTCTCATAAGGAGGAAGTTCTGGTTTAGGGAGCTTCTCAGATCTAAAACACTTTAATGTTTACTTTGAGTTTGCTAAAAATCTGGAAAAGAGGGCAACGAAGATAGCAGGAGAGAGAGGCTGTTGAGAGGTGGTAAATGGTCCATATGGAGCAGTAGTCTCCTTCCACTTGGTTCTTTACTGCAGGCTTTTCTGTACTCAGCCAGTGAGTCCTCTGAGCAGCAGTAATGGGTGTTGAAAGTAATGGGTGAGCAGCTGTCTAAGGGTGTTGAAAGAGACAAAAACCTCCCTGAATGTGAACCTTAAAGGATGATCATCTGCTAACACAAAACTTTTCCCAAGGGAAAGTGATAGTTTTCTGTCAGACTATTCCCTTCCCCACAGGCTTAGCCAGTCTTGAGGATCACTCAGCCTTTTTCTAGGAGTGCAAGGGTGGCTGGCCACTGTGTAGCTCATTAGCCATGCTTTAATTAGTAAGAAAACATATAAGGAGTTCTTTCTTTCTACCACTGGCTGCTTGGAAGCAGGGTTGGTGTTTTGAGTATTTTTTGGAAAAAGGTTTGAGTGCATTGTAGAAGACAAGTTTATGGAAGGTAGTGAAGGAACAGCAGCAGCAAGAGTTTGGGTAAGCCCATGCTCAAAGTGGGAGAGGGGCACAGCATAACCCCCCATTCCCCCTTCTGTCCTCCCTGCTGAAGATGAGAAAAAGCAAGACAAGAGAAATGGAAAGAAATGCTCTGAGAGGGAGAATGTTGTTCGGCAGAGTTTTTTTTTAAAGAGAAATATTAAAAGAGAAATAATAAAAGTACAGGGCAGACTGTGCCCAGAGAAATGGCAAGGGAGCTGCTGCCCACTGTCCCTGAATGTACTCCCATGTCACATCCCCTGACTTTGCAGAGTGAGAATCAGGAGTTTGTGCACAGAGAAAATTGAGTCTGATCACAGTTTGTAGGGAAGCCCTTGTGTTTTCTCTTCTCTGCCAACCTCTCCCTTGAAATGTAAATAAATAGGGTTGGAGACACATAATGAGGCCCAAGGGTATGGGACTGAAAATCCAACATCACGCTTTCTTTGGCTGAATTTCTGAGAGGAAAAAAAACCCCTCGAACCAAAAGCTAGATGAAGAATGATATAAAAAGAAATCAGGCCTGTAGTTCACCCAGTAAGAGAGCTCAGAGCTGCAGCAGAGAAGCAGTGATATGCAAACTAGTGAATAAATGAACACAAATAGTGGTGTAGGCTTCCTACAAAGACCTCCTTCCTCCTCAGTTTTGAAAGCAGGTTGATACCAACACCTGGGCAAAGCCTGCTTTGAAACCTTGTGCTGCAGGCAGCAGCGAGCTCCATGGTCAGTGGGCAGGAACATTTTCAGCAGTCACTGCAGAGCCTTTCTGAGTTTCATTCCTTTCCAGCTAGCTGCTGACCCAACGTTCAGCAGCACAATAGAGTAACAGGGTGGCTGAAACATCCATTGCATTTTAGCTACAGAGGACACCTGCCCAGGCAGGGTAGAAAAGCTCTTTTCTAGGGAGATTATTTCTGAGACAGCAGCCAGTGGGATGGTTCTTCTCCTTATGTCCCAATATTTGAAACAGTACCTCATCTCATGACAAGGGCCAAGCAAATGCATCTCTGCAACTGCTTGTGCTGGACGGGTTGCAACTCTGAGGATGTCTCTGCTGCAGTGACCAGCCAGTAATTATCACTAACTGCTTGGGAACAGGATCAAAGTGAAATCCTTTTACATCATGTTTCCTCATGAATGTCGTTCCCTCTACACTTGGTACTGCACTCTCTGGAGCACTGCTTTTGATGTCGCATACAAAATCATGCTGATAGGAGGGCAGAAGGGCTTTCCTGCTAGTCAAGCCTAGAACTGAATAAGGTGCATTTCAACATGCATAGAAAAAGTGGTCCCTTCCCATTAAGCATCCATGTGTGTTCCTGCTGCTCCCAGGCCTCCCAGGCTGAGCAGTCCTGCAGGACCATCTCAAGTCCCTGCAGAGGCCCCAGTCAGACAAGCACTAACCCACAGACGATTTCCATCAGTTTGCTGCAGTGCAGCTAGCTCCATGGCACAGCACCAGTGCCTCTGCCTGGGAAACAGGCAGGGAACCACTTAACCACTCCATGGCAAATACAGCTCCAGCTCTGCTCTGCCCTCCTTCTCCCCTTTCCTCTCTGCTCCGAGGCATGGGAACCCTGCCTGCCTGTACGCAGTTAGAGATGTCTTTTGGGCACCAGGCAGCTGCCATCAAGGAAAGCTTTGTGCAAATCAGTGTGGTAGCACAGAAGCCCCTGCTTGTCAGGAAGAAAAGAAATCTGAAACAATCTGTGTTTTATAAAAGGGAAGCCTGCAGGAGCTGTTTACACATTTCAGGGAAGGACAAATGTGAATCTGGAACTGGGATGGAGGGGCTGTGTCACAGCATCTGCAAAAGAAACACATTGTGAGGATCACATCTTTCAGTCTGTTGCCCACGGGTTCTGAGAGTCTGTTCCCAATCTATTCAGTTAGATCAACAAAGCACCTGAGCAGCTACTCAACTTTTACTTAGAGACCACAGTGGTGTTGCTGTCACCTGCAGCAGCCCCTTCAAAGGGATTGAAGGGCCATACGGGGAACAAGCCATTAGGCATCATCTTGCAGAGATGGGCGAAATCTTGGGTGACCCACATGTACGAAGCACTTCTAAGGGTGCCTGGACCTGTCTTGTGCTGCCCCACACACCTGGCCATGCTGTGCCAGGTACCACAAAGAGAAAGCAGACATGTTTTGCACTCTCAGCTAGTGACCGCTCACTGGTGTTTAACATTCAGCATATTCTTTGCTGCATGGCTGGGCTGGGTTAGCAGTGTTTGTGTGTGGGCAGGGGGCTGAATGGCAGTGATTTTCTGTGGAGCACTTGGGTAATCACTTTGCTTTAGTTTTGACTTGTTTAGAATTGTTGGCAAAGGCTTGAAGAGAAAAAATCTAGACATGAGGCTGTCACTCAGGAGAGACTTTTGCAGCCAGAAAACTGTGAATGTCTCCTTCCCACCGCTATGGTCCTGCAGCAGTGTACTAGCAAAGCTGCCTCTGCTGCTCTGCGCGTGCAAGTCATCGCCCTCCAGCTTCACACTGAAAACGGATAGACACGTGCAATGCAGTATGACTTTGAGCAGAGTACCTAGCTGGACACCGGGAATGATTTCCACCATTGAAACCATGTGGGTTGAGCAGGGCTGCAGGACAGAAGCAGTTATATCCCTTGGTACACTTGCCCCTTCTGCCCCTATAAGTTATTAAACATAGGCATGTGTGATGCTGCCTGGGTGACAAGTATGTGTGAGCAACAAGCTCACACTGAATCAGGGCTGAAGAGAACAGATGTGGCTCTTCCAATAGCCTTCTGTATCCTTCTAATAAACTGCCATAAGTGCTGTTATTAATTACACCAACAAGGAGATTAATACCTGGTATTTTCCCTGGTGTTTCACGGCTTGTAGAGCTAGAACAAATCCTCCACGTCAGCAGTCTCCAGTGGATTTGAACATGAGCTTATAAACCAGGAACACCTGGTTCTTTCATCAGCTTTGATACAGACTCATTGTGTGACATCCAGAAAGTCCCTTGAAGTTTGTTTTGGGGAGGTACAGAGCAGTTGCTGCAGCTCAGTACATCTGAAACCAGTCTGTCCCCGTGAAAAGCACAGCCCAAACCTCCTCTGAGCTCACCGAACAGAAGGCGTGCTCTGAATGCAAAGTTTATTATACATCTACCACATAATGTCGTGGATTTACTACGACATAATGTGTCGTAGTAAACACTGCAGAGATTCCAAAGACACTACATCTTTTCTGTAGTAAACACATTCTGAAGCTCCTCACTGAATTACTCTGAGCCTCTGATGTCCCTCTGCACATTTTGCTTGAGTTTTGGCCCTGGAAGGTATTTGTAGACTGCTGCCATATTTCTCCACTGCCAGATCCATCAGTCCCAGGCCCTTCTATTTCCAACACAGCAGATGCACTTAAAGTTACGAAGCCCAGAGTAAGCAAAACTAAAGTGTTTAATCTATTATTAATCAGTCAGTTGCAGAAATGATAGGGCTCTGGAGGACCTCAGCAAGACATCAATATTTATGGCGTCGTTAGCAAATGCCACTTTTTTGTTTCCTTAAAGACACAACACAATTGTGAAGAATGTTTATGTTTTGGGACATTCCATAAAGAGGCAACGTCATGCTTTGGGATGGGAAGGTTCAGAACGTGGTATGTAACATTTATCCCAAAGTCTTCAGACTTCTGCTCTTCTTCTGTTCTTCTTGGCCTTGCATTCAAGCTTTCACCTTCTCTAGGAGCAACCACCCAAACTGAGATCAGAGAGCTCCTTTCAATCCAAGCTATCATCTAGGGACTATTTAAAAATGAGAAGATAAAACATCTCTAATTCCATTTGCCAAGATAAATTATATAAATTCCATAGAAGAGAAGCAATGAAATATTTCAGTTCCAGAAGAGCTCCTCTCTTTACAGGCAATTTTGGGGGGATTAAGTGAGAATAAATTTATACTGGATAGTAGGATTTTTTTTTAACTGAAAGGGTTGTTGAGCACTGGAACAGGCAGCCCAGGGATGTGGTTGAGTCACCATCCTTGCAGGTATTATGGAGATGTGGGGTTGTGGGTAATAGTTTACTGTCGAACTTGGTAGTGTTGGGTTGACAGTGGGACTCAACCCCCTTAAAGGACTTTTCCAACCTAAATAATTCTTTGCTTCTACAAACAACTCATCCTGCAACGCGTGTGCTTCAGTGTTCTGCTGTTACCGCTTGAGTTTGCTCCTTGCCGTTTTCTGCACCCACCCTAATGATGCTGATTGCAGTTGTTGTCCCTGGTGCACAATCTCCTCAGCTCGGTTCGTTTTTGCCTTCGTTTGTTCATGAATTGTTTACTTCACACAGTGTTTCAGGTTTTGTGTTGTTTTCTTTTTAAACTACTATTCTTCTTTTAACATTGTTATGATTGATTTTTATTTTATATCCATCCCCTTTAGTCCTCTGCAGAGTTTCTGAATTTTTGCTGAAGCCCAGCCTGTACTTAGATTAAGCCAGGCCTGACGCAGGAGCTGCCAAGATCTCTGTTGTTTGTGCCAAAGCTTTGGAAACATCACCTGTGGCACTAACCTTTGTTTTGCTTCACTAGTTTAAAATTACTCAGGACATTGAGATGCTGCAGCGAGTGCAAAGGAGGGCAACGAAGCTGGTGAAGGGACTGGAGAATAAATATTGTGAGGAGAGACTGAGAGAGTTGGGGCTGTTTAGTCTGAGGAAGAGGAAGTGGAGGGGAGACCTCATCACTCTGTACAACTGTCTGAAAGAATATTGTAGAATGTTGGTGCTGGTCTCTTCTCACAGGTCAGAGGGAATCGTTTCAGGCTTCAATGGGGGAGGTTTGGATTGGACACCAAGAAAATATTCTTCGCGGGGAGAAGTCAGGCACTGGAATGGGCTGCCCAGGGTGGTGGTTGAGTCAACATCCCTGGATAAGTTTGAAAGACACTTAAATGTAGCATTGGGGGGATCTGGTTTAGGGATGAACTTGCAGAGTAGGGTTGATGGTTGGACTTGATGATCCCAGGGGTCTTTTCCAACCCGAATGATTCTGTGACTCTCCTAGTCTCCCCCCGTGTTTTAATTTTATTTGGCTTTTGATTTTGCCCTGCAGTTTTGTTCAGTTTTGCACTGCTTCTCCCTCAGCATGGAGTTTTGTTTTCCCCTTGCTGCACCCCAAACCAGTGCTGATAGTTCAGAACTCTGTCTAAGGCTTATTGAAAGCTTGTGGAAAATGTTCTCACTCAAAGTAGTCTTTGATGTGAAAGACTTTTTCCTCCTTCAAGGAAATAGTAGTTTCAATACATGTTTACTATCATTTTGCGGTTGCAAATCCGGAATAAAAGGTAAATGTGGAGATTTTCTATGTGTGCTCACACTTGTGTGCCAGTTTGCCACTTACCTCCCACCTACCACTTGGAAAACAAAAAAAGAACCCCAGCATGTGATGCCAGTCTCCACTTATTTTCATATTTCTGTTTTCTCATCTTCTCTCCACGAAGAAAAAAAGTACTAAAAATCTATGAGTAAAGAAATAAAACCACTTGTATCAGTTTCCCTGATAGGAAACTTAATACTACTTGAAACAGCACAAAACTAAATATTCTTGTTTCATTTTTGATGTTTTTACCAGAAAATCCCCAGACCAGCCCTAATGGTTTTAGGGAGTTTGTGTGTGACTTCTTGGGAGGAGAAAGTCTGTAGCTGTCTATTTGACAGATTTTCTCTTCGTGTTCTCTTCCAAGTTTCTTAGTTATAAAACAGAAGAGACTGATTTGAAATTTTAAAAAATTAGGTGACCCTCCTAAATGAACATTCTCCAAAGTCTGAAGAGAGGGGATCTTCTCACCCTCACTCCCTCATTTCCCCTTCACTGTCACCGGGCACTTGACTGCTTTCACACTACAGTGTAAGAAATGCCACCCACACTTTAATAAACGCCACCCAAATTCATAAATCCCCATTGTTATTTATTTAATAAATAAACTTACTAAATGTCCTTCTCTGTTTACCAAGAACTCAAATTTTATTTTTTTAAGTCATTTACTTCAGCATAAGCAGAGTTGGTTCAGTCCCACAGGACAGAGCTCCATGTCTGATGATGTGAGGCACACAGGAACTTTGAAACATCTTGGTTTTCTCTACCCATTTCAAAAGAGATGTTTCATCTTTATGTAAATGGCAGAGACCTTTATGTCTGCTTCTTCCCTCACACTGCTCAGTGAACATCCCCTTCATCTGCCTTACACCAGCACAGGGAGGGAAAGCACCAGGTGCACCAGCTCTGGGGAGGATAACGGCTCGTGCTGGCCTCTAAATATTCATTTCCCCGTGGTTTTTGTATCTGTATGATAGATAACGTGATTCCTATCAGATGTGTCAGGTGTTCTGCATCTCTGGAGACAGCCCAACGGTGGAGACAGGACACTCCAGAAATGTAAATGTGTGCTGAGGAAATGTGAGAGCGGTTTCTGCACGGCACCGCAGTCAAAATACATCCCTGGGTGCTGTGCCAGCAGGGAGCTCTCTGCTTCCTCTCATCTCCTGCAGTGGTCAAAAAGGAAAGGGCCAGGGTGGTTTTGTTGCAGTACTTGTTAGGAAGTCAAGGAAGAGAACTGTAAGTTCACTGTGTGAGACCAACTCTTCAAGATACCACTGGAAGGATTAAGTTTTCTTACCTGGTTGCTGCAGATGGAAGCCAAAGCCAAGGAACAAAGTGCTTTTTTGCACTTTTGACCTCTTATGATAGAACAAGGGTGCTGGTGAGAGAGGCTGTGATTGAGCCTGCACAGTGAGCAGGGGATGGGGCCTCAGGGTCATCAACACCAGGTTGTGCTCTCAGACCGAATCGATGCTCTGGCTGAACCCAGCTCTCATTTTGCTCCAGTGCTCCCTGTGGAAAGCGATACCCAAGCTGCTCTCCTCCCACAGTCACAAATCTTTCTATGGTTTACAGCCTCCATTTATTCATGACTAGTTTATTCCCACTTGTTCTCGTGCCAATGTTGTCCTTTAGCTTCAATAGCTCTTCTCTAGTGTTTACCCCTCTGATGTTTTATAGACAGCAACCCATCCTCTCTCAGCCTTTGCTTCCCTGCACTAAACATGCCAGATCTTCTTAGCCACTCCTCATGAGAAAAGTTCTCTGCTGTTCATGACAGTTACCCAAAGTATCCAAGGTTTTACATCATCTCTGTTGGTTTATCTCATTTAAAATACACTCCTGTTACCACACTGGTGCTGAGTTCATGTGTGTGTGTCAGACTGAGCGGAAAATACGTGAGCTGGGGAGGACGGTAACGGTGTGTGTGACACAGAAGAGGTTCCTGCGTGCCTGGAGCACGCTGTGGGATGCTGCATGTGGCTATGCATGTGTGTGGAGGGATGCTGTCAGCAGTGTCGTGTGTGTGAGACTCCGAAAGGGATTACTCAGTGTGCGAGGGGGCGTTGTAAGAAGGATTTTGAGGTACGTGACACTGAGAAGGATTAGTCTCTGTGTAAAAAAGTGTGTGTGTAGAAGAGAGGGGAGATAAACGGGTGGCTGCGCGTGGCACACGGAGAGAGATTAGTCCAGGCGTCTGCAAGCAGGGTGATAAGGAGAACTGTGTGCGAGAATGCTGCTGGAAAAGCCAGGATTTAGCTAATGGAAGGATTAGCGTGTGTGTGCACGTGTGTGCACGCGTCCAGCTGGGATGGGGTGAGGAGGATTGGGGAGGTGTGAGGCAGAAGGGATTTGGGCACTCTGGGAGGGTTTACTCCGTGTGTGTGTGTGTGTGTGCAGCACATCGAGGCTGCTCATGGCCGTGCAGGGACGGGATAGGATGTGATGTGGGGACCCATGGAGCCCTCCTGCACCTTCAGGGACGGGGTCACAAATAAAGCTGCCCCTGCCCCATGGGTAGGATTACGGGGTACTGCCGAGCCTGATGCTGAAGTGTCCACAGGGTGGGTGACAAGGTGCAGCTGAAGGTACAGTACAGGTGGAGGCATGGCTCTTCCTGTCAGAGCGAGGGATGCTGCAGATGCACTGCGGCACGGAGGGGAAGCATACCACCCCATAAACAGAGCAGGACAAAGGGCATGTGCTGTGCTGAGCAGAGGTGGTCCAAATGTGGAATAAATGCTCTTTAAGTCATTTTTTCTCAGGAGATAGGGCTCTGAGAGTAGCTAAGCATCCCACCTGCAGTTAAGTATGAATACTGGCAGCACTTCTATTGACCTCATGTTCTCCACCTCTTGCCTCAGATTTATCTGTGCTGCTCTGCTAACTGTCACTGCAGCATCTCTTCTGTGTGGAAAAGGTACTGGCATCAGTCTTAGAGCTGTTTATGATCCAGAGTGGGGGATGAGGGTTGATTGTGTCCCAACACTTGACATTTAACATCTGATTTAATGGTAAAACTTCTTTCCCCTTCTACGTTCCCATGGGAAAATCAGAGTGTTTCCTCAAAATCCACAACTTCCTACCTCTAATCAAACCTCTTTTGAGGCAAAGAAGTGGCTTTGAAAAATTTCAGCTAGCTTTATTGTCTGTCCTGACTGGATCTGTTCCATCAGCATTGTTTTCATCTCCAATGCTGAAAGCAAAGCCTGCTGAACTTTGTGTGGTAAAACGAATTCAAATAGCTAGGGTGTTTTAGGATAACTTTGCTTCAAGAAAAGTTGATCCTTTGCTTGTCTGGTAGGACATTGGAATGTTTGCTTTCTGTTCAATGAAAGATCATCAAAAGACTGGCCTGTTCTTTGTAGCTTTTAATAATGGATTTACTCTGTAAGAAAGAAGGTTAAAACCCAAGTAGATTCACCTTGGTGCCAGGTGCTGCACAAAGAGAAGATCTCATGACTAGAAAGTAAAGTAGGAGACTTCCAACCAGAAATGAAGGGTCTTTATTAGCATTGAATAAAATTTTGTGAAGAGCCATGATCCTGAAATAAAGATTGTCTGTAAAATGGGGCCATTATATCTTTCTTAAAGAAACTCTGTGTGATTTCTTAAAGAAGCCCTGTGTGAAACATTTCAGTGTGATGCAGAAATAGGACAAATTCTGTGGTAAAGTTGGCAAACATTTCCTCCTACATCTTCATCTGAGACCCACAGTCTGCATTCCACCTACTTGGCAGAGCCAGTGGGACTTCCATTTGCTCTGTTGAGGTTTGGAGTTGATATTTGCTTTGTTGAGGTCTTGCCATGAGGCCCACGTTGGTCCTGGTTCAGACTATCCCTGTCCCACAAGATTTCCTTGGTCCAGAAAGCACTGCCTGGCAGTAGCTGGTACCCAGAGCTGGGTACCCAGCTTTACACTGTGCTCTAAGTCAAGCATGGCCATCGTGATTAGATAAGCTCCTAGTTTTTAGAACCTAACAAATAGCAAAATCACCCAGAGAGAGCCAAACAAGAGGCATTTGTGAGACCATGGTTTTGTTCTGGGAAGGTCTCCAGGTGTTAGAAACCTTTAGACCAGCATGAATCAGCAGTAGGGATGAGGTTGAACTGTGAGAGGAACTGTGGTGGATTTAGAGTTAAAGCCAGTACATGAGCTCCATTTCAAAGTGCCCACTCAACAGCTGGTCACAAAATCCCCAAGCCTGGGGTGAGGTGCCAAGTCTGTGTGTGCTTGGAGAGGAGCGTCAAACCATCAGTGCTGCCTTGTTCTGCTGTCAGCACGTCCCCTCCTCTGAAAGGATGGGTGAGAAGAGCAAACAGGGACAGGGAGTACCCCATGAACCACTCACCACCTACTGGTGAGCCTCCTGCTGGAAGAACATTGCAGAGAAGCTGTTCTTCACATGGTGCAGCATAGGCGCTCGTGTGAGGGCACCTGGGCCTCACCCCAAGACTGTTTTGTGACCTTGAACAGCCGGCTGCCTCAGTCTGTCCAACAGTGAAGTCAGGTTAAATACCTTCACAGGGGACAGACCACGAGGCTGCAGCCAGTGAGGGTTGAAAACCCTCTTTTTAACTAAGACTAGGCAGTGGTAAAGAAGGACAAAATGTCATTGTCTTTGACCGTCTGGAGAGAGAAAAGAGAGTCACCCAGGAGTTGAAAGCCTCTTTTTCTCCCCCACCTTTAAAAGTAGCCACCTGGCCCTTGGACCTCTGGATGTTCCTGCACTTGCTTCCCCCCTTCCCCTTAACTCTCTCTTTCATGTTTGTTTTTCTCTTTTAAAGTCCCAATTGATTTTGAAATTAAATTGGCTGTTCTCCTACCAGTGAGCCTCAAGCTTGCATCTCCTCTGTTCTCCTTTTCCCTTCCATCTTCTCAGGCTTCTGTTGTTTGCCATACATTTGCTTTGAAGGGTTTTCCAATAAGGATGTCAGGAGAAGCTTCTGAATCGTCTTTTATCACAAATTCCTTTTGGTTTCCTGCCTGAGGACACTCTTGAGGAAGACCTTGACAACCTATGCTCAAGCAGGCATGAAGCAAGGACACTTTACCAGCAAGTCACTGCTGGCTGCACACACAAATCAGGTCCTGTGTCCCTGCAGCCTCATTCAGGAAACGTGTTGTGTTTCCCAGCTGACAAACCTAGACCACAGAGTCAGTGTAATTCTGTTGGCCTTGATGTAGTTGCCAAGGAGACTATAATGTAGACAACTTTTCTGCACCAAAGTAAAGATTTTCTTAGCTTTCTAACTTACATTGCACAGACCTGGATGATCTCCTCGTTACTCCAATCCTTCCGGGAGAGATTTGAGAATGAAGGTCACAGGATGATGCAAGCTGTGCCATCAGGTTGGTGCAAAGTGTCCACAGAGGACCTCTGTCAACCAAACCTGCCCTGCTTGGCACCTCAGTTCTTCAACAGGTCCATAAGCAACGTCAGGAAAGCATCAGACCTTAAGAGTACACTGACAAAAGCTGTGTCAAGAGACATGCTTTCAGTGCACATGAGTTAAGGCCCAAGTGTCAAAGGCTGCTTGCACCATGTGGCCTCCTTATCTGGCTAGATCTCAGATACTTCTCAGATTGTTCCAGCATCTCTTCTTTAAAGAGACGTGGCAGTCAGCTAAGTTATTTAGGCGTGTTCTGGAAGTGCTACCAAGGCTCCAAGCTTACCTTGCTCTGCTCTCAGGACCAGCAGTGCACAGGAATGATCACAACAAATGCTTAGGAAATACCACTGCAGATTTTCCCTGCCACGAGAAACACAGGCAGCAACTTTATCTCACAGGGAAATGAATCTGTCTTCTAACAGGTGGGTCAGGGGCAAAAAGTGAAGGCTGTATGCTCCCCTCTGCCACGTTCAGCACCTCAGGTATGTTGCTGTACAGAAAGTAGAAACTCACAGCCCTCACCAGCTTAGCTGGGACAACCCCAGAGGTGGAAATCACAGGTCTTACATTGCACCCCTGGCTTTTCGTGCACTCCAAGAGACAGAGGAGTCTGACCCAGGGATGCTTCTGTTTTTCGTGTTCCTTCCAGACCAAGTCTTCACTGATTTTTTGCTCACTAGTGGCAGCAGGCTCTGCTCTGCCAACTTTTTCTTGTAGCTGGCAGTTCCACCTGCCTTTCCCCCTTGGAGGCTTCCAGAATAAATGATGCCTTAATTAGGTTAATAATACCTTTAGCCATCCATGTGCTCACTTTAGATGCACAGTTAGAGTCCATTACACAATGTACTTCCTCTAGTTTTCCATGTGGGAAGTCAATCTAACAACTGCCATGTGGAGCCTTTCATGGCTTGGTTGTCTTTCACAATGCTGGTTAAATCCGAGGGCTGTTTCCACTCCTTGAAAACCTGGTGCTCCTGGTGCCTGGCTCTTCAAGGACCTGCCTGACTCAGAGTGGCCCGTGACTCTGATTTCATGGACAAATGTGTTTGATTAGAGGTTTCTCTCTGCAGTGTTAGTCCATGGCTTGAGCAACATCTGGTGAATAGTGTCTGTGATACCTCTGAGAAGTGGTACAAATTAGCATCTTCGGCTGCTGTTTTTCTGTCTAGTTATCTTACAGGTAAAGTCTCTGCTGGGAAGCAGTGGAGTTTTCTCAGTAGCTGCCTAAATCTTGCCATGGTCTTTGGTTTACACTGAGAAACAGCTTGAGACCGAAGCTGCATCTGTAAGTGGGTGTCACAAATCCTGACTGATGAATGCCCCCAAGTTTCTAACTACTTCCCTTTCTGTGCTCTGGCTGGCCTCCTGGCAATTAGCATTTATGCAGAGTATTTGACGTTAACTGTTTTGCTCTTTGCAGCTCACTAGAGATTCTCTTTCCTCGGGAGCTTAAAAGTTCTCTCAGAATGGGAATCAGTAGAGAAGGAGTTCATGTGTAATCAGGCACGTCAGGAAGGGATCTCAGTGGTTTTTCCTAATATTAAGGATAATCCCACAGTCTTGCAGACTATTTTCTCAGTTCCATTGGCAGTGGAAGTAGTTCATGGTAAGTGAGATGCTCCTGGTATCTTCACTAGACTCTGTGCAGAGAAGATGATTTATTATTTTTCATTAGATAGATTTTCACTGTGAACATGTGAAGCTCTGCGAGCGAAATGTAGTGCAAAAGTTATTGTGTCTCTAAGAAACATGATTATAAAGCTTTGGATCTGAGAATGTGATGCTGCCTGTAACTGGTGAGGTGCTTTGCATCTTTTCCCACTGCTTGGTTCTTTCCTTGGTCCTGTGAGGATCCTTTACTCATGGGACCAGTTTGCTGTGAAAGGTGTTTTTCATAGACCCAAACACAGGTTCAGGAGAAGCTTGTAGCTGCAGACGTCCCTGCTGTGATGCTGATAAATTGACAGATTTTACCCAAGATTTTTTTAGGACAATCTTGAACTCCACTTTATTTCTAGTAGAGTTGTTGCTACACAGCCAGCTCCCTGACTGAGACTTGGTACTTGGGGCAACATCTTTACAGAGACTCCAGGTCTATCCTCAGGTTTGTTGGAGCAGACCCCATCACCACCATTCACAGCACTGCAGAACAGTTGCCTTCATCGCCTCTGAGAGGAAAACTGCCCTCTCCAGCTGCTTACAGCCCCAGTTTAACAAGTGTCACCACTCCGTAAAAGCTCCATCTGGACACACTATCTAGATACACTCCATGTAAACTGTTTGTTCCACCACCCACAGCGAGCACTTCGCACAGAAGTTTCACCAGAGACCATAAAATTGCAAACCATAGGTCCAGATCTCACCATCTGTCACAGTTCTATGCTCCTGCTCCCCAGAAAACAGAGTCTCCCACTAGGATTAAAAGATCCCAAGCTCAAACTTGTTTGTTTGGGATTTTTCAAAAGCCCTGGTGCCCAGATGCACTGTAGAAATAAAAATGTGGTAACTACTATCTTTTATTGCCCATGCAATGCAGACAGGATTAAAGCTGTTCTAATGACAGGGAAGAAATGGTAATATTCCCCCTGACATTAAGCAGGCCTGAAGAAAGCTATAAGCACAAAGGAATGAAACATTAATGTGAAAAGGAAAAAGAAAAACCCTACAAGAAATGACTAGAGTGAAGAACCACCACGGGAGGCTCTTAAGCTCACAAAAGCCAGTGCACTTAGGTGTCAAAAGATCTTGTCGTTCTGCACCTAACTCAGCCCTTGCTGAGGTGTTAAATGGGGTTTTGAAACCACTCTGCATTCCCAGACCATATGTGAATATCACCTACAGCCAGGTAGCACAAAAGAGTTGTGCTCTGGATGCTTAACCCTGGCATGTGAAGAACTTCTTCACAGTGAGGGTGACAGAACACTGGAATGGGCTGCCCGGGGTGGTTGTGGAGTCTCCTTCTCTGGCGATGTTTAAAACCCACCTGGATGTGTTCCTGTGCGACTTGGTCTAGGTGATCCTGCTGTGGCAAGAGGATTGGACTAGATGATCTTTCAAGGTCCCTTCCAATCCCTAATGTACTGTGACTCTCTAATGCTATGTAGTTTGCTGGGTTTGTACTTCTCCTCTTTTCAGGAGACACTAATCATAAAATCTTAGACTCCTAGAATCATCATGGCTAGAAAGGACCTCCAAGATCATCAAGACCAGCCTTCATACCAACGTCTCACTAACCCCTAGACCATGGCCTCTAGTGCTCTATCTTCTTGTCTTTTAAACCCCTCCAGGGATGGTGATTCCACCACCTCCCTGGGCAGCCTGTTCCAGTACTCAACCACTCTCAGTAAAGAACGTCTTCCAAAGATCAAATCTAAACCTTCCCTAACACAACTTGAGGCACTTTCCTCTCATCATTAGTGATTTGGGAGAAGAGACCATCATCAGCCTTGCTACAACCTCCTTTTAGGTAGCTGTAGAGAGCACCACTGATTGCAGAAAAGATGGCACTTTTGGGGCAGTGCTGCCACATGTGGGTTTTGGAGCGTCTGCCTTGCTAGCTCGGCAGATACCTTGAAAATGTACAGAAAACAAGTTTGCAAGTAATGTGTGAGACAGCTGGTGGGTTTAAGTCCTGCTTCCCCCTTCAAGCCCCCTAGGATGAGATGCTTCATCGTGTATGTGAAAAATATTGTTTGAAGAAGAATGCTTTGTCCTGGGCACGTGCAATTTCTACTTTGTTTGCCCAGACCAGCGAGCCTGCACAATTCCTGTGGAGAGGTGAGCTTGGTGCTGCTTTCCCCACACAATGTACCCTGTGCTTTTTGTCTGCTGTCTTTTGTGTTTAAATGAGCAGGGAGTCAAATAACATCAGAAAGGCCAGCAATAGCTTCTCAGAGAGGGAAGCATCCTCTGTGTCTTCCAACAGCCTGCATGAGCCAGCTTTCCTCCTAGACCAGGAGATATTTTAAGGTAGAGCCACACCCAAGTCATCATCACTACCAAAAGATCAAGCTGTTCAGGGAAAATTCTCCTGGCTCTTCATTTAGGCCCCTTCTTATCCTTTGTTTTACTTTATGTGGTCAGACAGTCAGTGGTAGCATTTCCCTCCTCTCTGCTGAGAAGGTAATTCTCTGAGGAGGCTAATCAGTGCCTTTCTTTATTTCTCTTTAACATGAGTAAGTTACAGGAGCTTGCAGTGGCCTCGTAGCGTTGTGCCAGGCATCCTACAAACACATGCAGGGTGACAGTTGCAACTGGAGCCATTCCCACATGTGGCAGAGAACAGGATAAATGTAACTCTGAGCCAGTTAGTGCTAATAATGATGCCCACACACCCCACGTAGGTGTGCAGGATATGGCACATCCCTGTGTGTCTTTGAAGGCAGCACACTCCTGGAGTTTCAAAAGGAGTGTGTTTAAGAGTGTTTTCTTGTGAATTTAAAAAAAATCACTCTCAGGAAAAGGAATTGGTGTTCAAGAAAATATAAAGTTCTCTTTTCATGTGCATCCAATACAGGGACTAACAGATGGGCTCAGCAGGACCATGCCCAGCTTGACTTTGCAGAGTTTACCACCTGCTTTGCCTGCCGGCAGCTGACTGTGCAAGCTGAGCAGCACTGGGATCTGGAACCTGGCACTAAGAAACCCAGCACTTGCACCCAGTGTAAATACATGCTCAGGAAGAGTTTGGGACCATGGAAGGATCATTGCAGAGGGTGTGCATGCATGTGTGTGTGTGTTTGTCACATTCTTTGGATGCTCTGAATAGAAAAAAGTGGGTTGTTAAGAAGTGAAGCTGTTCATTCCCAGTCTGCTGTCACAAAAGCCTGAACATTAGTCGTGTTAGTTCTGTGGCAGGCAAGGGTAAGGTTTTATGCTCTGTAGCACGGAACAATTAAAAGTTGGAAATTTAGAAGCAGGACTAGAAAAAATACATTCAGGGATAAAAGGGGAAAGGAGTAGAATTTCTCACCTCCAACAGCATGGGGATAAGCAGACTCAGGGTGCAAGGCCACATCACTGCTGATGTGGGTGCTGGAGTGTATTTGTCTGCGTGCTGGGATCTGAACTGCTCAGTGCTCAGGCAGGCACACGGTTTCAGTAGGTGTTGTGTGTCTGGCTAGTGAAAGCTCCGTGTCTGGGAGGGGAAATGTTGTAAGCAGAAAGGGGACCTTTGTGTACAGATCAGCCTTCGACACTGTGTTGGTTGAAATCCCAAAGCAGGCACAGAAAGTACCGTGTGTAGGCCCAGGACTGGAGGAAGTCTGCTGGGCCAGCTGGTCTGTGTCGGTGGTTACCAGATGAGACCATTCTACTCAGGTCTGCTGTCTGAATGTAGCTGTTCTGACTGTCCATCTTGCTGATAAATTCATTGTCATGTCTATGCATGGACATAACCGTGTTGAAAGTGTTCTTCAGTTGCCTGTCAACTCACCGAGTGCTGTAAATTACAGGATGGAATTCAGTGGCCCAAAAGACTGTAATCCTGTGGATTACAAATGACCAAAGCCTCACAAGGCAGGATTGTGATGGAAAGATGTTATTGAGCTGATGGGACAGGGAGAGAGGCTGATGTGGAGCTGCAGTCTTGATTGCTACCTTCATTACAAACCTGGAAGGAGTATAAATATCACAACTGAACTCCATGCCTGGAGCAGGCTTTGGGAAAGGGCTAATGGCCACGTTGTTATGAGCAAGAAATAATCCTAAAACCCCCCAGAAAGAACACAGCTGCAAGAATTTACCAAAATACTGTTTTTCTCAATTAGAGGCAACAACACAAGTCTCAGGAAAGCCACAGGGAACACATCAGAGACTGAGACATCAGTTTGGCTTCAAAACGGGTACATCTGCCAAAACCCAGCCCAGAGAAAACTGGGGAGTGTCAATGCACATGTTTTGTGATGCAGGGGGATGTGGGACTAAAACTGTAATTACTGCCATGAAGGTTCTTCCTCTGCTTCCCCAACAGAAGTAGCATGAATGTTGGAGTAAAGTTTCCATGGAGGGTCGATAGTCTGGTTTGTACACTGCAACTTTCTACCAGTTTCCAGACAGGCACCTACAAAATCCTCATCAGAACCTGAGACTTGAGCTGAAGACAGTCACAGGCTTGAATTTCTATGAACAGATATCACGTATTAAGGAAAGAAAAGAAGCTGAGGATGACAAAATGCTTTTCATCTGCAGTGAGCACTTCACATGACACACTCACCTTCTTCTAGGGCTCACCTTCCCCCTCCCACCCTTCCCTCCCACTTCATTACTCTGTTTTGATAATTGGGCTCTTACAGCCTGGAATGAAGTGTTGTGTGGAACTCAGAGCAGAGGGCTGTGTGCCATATTGACATGCTGTGGGTTCGGGGCTTTGTTCTTCTCCTCCACTGTTGTTCACGCTCCCCAGCAGAAAGCCACGCTATGACACTGTGCTCAGTTTTCCTGCTACAGCTCTGTTTGCAGAAGGGCCAGTGTGGTACAAAAGGCCATCTAATAGAGCAACAAAAGCAAAACTGGTTCCACCCTCATCCCTTGCCTCCTTTTATAACATCGCTGTCACTTTTTCATTTGTAGTAATCTCGCTTTAATATTTATGACTCTGCCTCAGACACAGAGAGTTCAATAAGGACAAATTCGTGGTTTTCTATTTCATTGTAGGAGGTCAGGTGAGAGCAGTGATAGCTGGGGGCCCTATGAGGCATCACCGTCTCCTTCTAGGGGACCTGCAGGGAAGCTTGAGGTGAGGGTTGTGAGCAGAAGATAGTAGCTGATTTTGTAGAGCTGCTTGAAGGTAACCCAGCACAGCCAGTGTCTTCTGTTTGCTTCTTTCTGGACTCAGCATAAAACCAGACTGCCCAGCAGGCCTGCTGACAGCGTAAAAGTTCTGGCACATCTGTTAACATCAAACTGGTCAGAAGCAATGCAAGGCTCAGGAGCCACCAGTAGGACATTGCTGGGATCCAGGATCCTAACCTAAATAAGATGATTTCTAATGACATAATGTGCCATGAAAGGATCTCAAAAGTATCTGTAGCCCAACTGGCTTTGCTTGCCGTGGTTTGACAACTAGCTGTACCCCAGAAATAGCAGGTAGGCAAAGAAGACCTGTTTCTAAAGGCTCCCATTTTAAAAATGAGACAAGGTGAAAAGGTCAGATGCTCTATTAGGACTGAAAAATGTGAAAATATTTCCAGGCAGCAAAGCCCTTCTTCATGTCTTTTCTGTTTTAAAAAATTAATGAAAGCAAGGAGTGCTATGGGCACAATGTGGCTCTGGGATGGGACACTGGAAAGATGAAGGCATTAGACTCAGCTTGAGAACATGGTGTCAGTACTTCCAGCTCAGAATACAGCCTTATTTTGGGTCTACACAAGCACGATGCAAGAGACAGTCTCTGACCCAAGAGACTGAAACTGATGGGGCTCAGCAAAAGAGAGTTTCCTTCCTCCACCCCTCAAGCACAGATCCAAGTCATGATTAGATAACAAACCTGAAACAGGGATGGCACTGAACCCATTTCCCCTTACACATAATTTGATCTGCTAGCCACTGGATCTCATTAGCCATCCTGTCCCTAATAGCACAATAACCTAACTCTAACCACAGAAAGAATGAGCATTTGTGAAGTCTGAGTGTTGCTTGAGATGGGCATCTTGTCCCTTCCAGTGGTGTCTTTTTTCTCTTTTAATGGGTTATCCATCATTCAAAGGCTACCCAGAAAACACAGTTGTCAACTTGCATCTTATTTAAGGGTACCTCCAAGTCCTCAAAGGACTTTTAAATGTTTAAGCTATTGGTTTTCTATGATTCAACCAAAAATTATCAATCCCACTGTAACAACGTGTTTAACAACAAGCAAAGCAAGCAAGGAACATCTGGTAAAATATCTTGGTTTTCCCTCTTTCCTTTTGTCAATAAACCCAGTAACTCTATTAAGACCTTTGATTTTTGGATTTTCAATTCTATGTTGTAGTCACATCGGATGAGAACTACATTTGAAGGCTCTAGCAGAAAAGAATAAGAGGTTTCAAAATGTAAAGTATAAATGTGGAAGAATTAGGGCTTTCAACTGCTCTCTTTGACAGAGAACTCAAAGTCAGCTTCCCATAGCCGTCTCTTGCCCCACCACAATTATCAGTCAGAACTGCATATAAACAACTGAGAGTCCATGCTGTTAGTTTTCGTCAAAAGGAAGGTGCAGTGCTATTTCTCTTTCCTTAAACTCAGAAGTATCCCAAATCCAATTTGATCTCAAAGGAAACTTACTGTTTGTCAGCTGGGCAAACGAAGATGTACTTGTCAGACAGGCTAAAAAAATGGAAGCTATCAGCACAAACAGTCTTGAGCAGCTCTTCAGTCATAGATTATTGTTTAAATATGAGGGAAGGAAAGCAGATCTTAGTGTAAAAATCACCACTGCTTTCCAAGATGGTTAGAGCAGCCCTGCAGGGCAATGGTGGGAGGGAGCACACTCCTGTGTCTTTTATGTATTTGAAAGAGAAACATACACTTCTTGTGATATCACATTAGCCTGATTTGCAGTTGATCTAATGTATGGGACGTATCTGCTGTCAGCTAAACACACACGTGGAGCAATGGGGGAGTGTAGGATCTGTTTGGCTTTCCCCTGCTAGAAAAATCTGTGGGAACATGCTGTCGTTGGGATGTGCTGAAGAGATGCGCTCTGGCACCTACGCCACGCTGGAGAGCTGTGAGGACAAACATTTGGGAGGAAAACTGCACTGATCCTAATTGAAGCAGACACTAGTGTTCTTTCATTGAAATTCCACCACCTTCGCCAACCTGGTGTCAGGTTCTCCATCACTGTGTGAGGGTCGCCTCCAGGCAGAGCATGTTAAAAATAAATTACGCATGCACATCCCTCCTCCTCTTTCCCCCATGTGCACACATACCCCCTAAGTGAGCAAAGAAGAACACGTGGGAGCTGCTCCTTGACACCACTGTTGTCAGTGAGTGTGTTTTGCTGCAAGTGAGGGTTTGGGTTCTGTGTCCCAGGAGGTTTGGGCAGATGAAGGAAGTGCCACACTGCTATTGGGGCTGCAGGCTTTGCAGGGTTAGTCTGTAAGAGCAGCGAACTGAGCTAACTATTTTATTACCCTCAAAGTCAGGACTCTTGCATCAGGCAATCTTAAAAGTCATTTGTTAATTTGTTTTCTGGACTAAGTGGGGTGTGGTCTGGACTGGATGATTTCAAAGCTTTGCTTTATCTTGGAGTCTACATTTCCAAATGGCTCTGTTCTTTCACTGCCTGCTTGGGCTGTGAGGAGCAGTTTGCTCAAAATCATCACAACATCTGCAGCTCATGACTGTAGGAGAGGCTCTCCTGGAGAGGGCACGGCATCTTCCCTCCTGGATGTATCTCAGATATGACATCCTGCAGGGTCAGGAAGGCCTCTTAGATCAGGGACCATCTGGGGTTTTTATCTCTTTCTGCAACAGCAAACATAAGTCATTTGTGGGAAACATCTGGGGACATTTCATTTAATCAGGTTTTTTTACTGCTCTTATGGCTTTGGATATTAGCACTGACTGTCTCTGCTACTTCTGTTCTCTGACAGAGGCATGCAGCAGTTGAGTCTCCCAAGAGTCAACTAAGCCATATTATTGGCTCCCTCCAGGGGTAGCTGGATGAAACTTAATGGTCCATGAGATACAAAAAGTCAGTAGAAATGATCTAATATCCCTTTCTAGTCTTAAACTCAGTGAAATGGTGAAAATCCTGCTTCTAAAGGAAATGGCAGATGAGCAGTTTCCAGGATCTCCTAGCAGGATGCTTCTCCAGCTGTGTCCACAGGGAGCTGTTCCCTTCTGCCGATTCTCAGCAGAATTGCACCATTTTCACTCCTGGAGACCAAATCTTCATTCCCGTCATTCTGTGCAGCCTATTTGCCCTTCCTCCTTCCTTCAACCCCCGCTTTTGGTGACCATTTCTAGGACCAAGTTTTTGATTTCCCTTTTGCTTTTAACAAAATTCAAACAAGATACCTGTTACATCCCACAACTGCCTTCCACACAGATTAGATCAAACCTCTAGTTTCACAGTATCTCTGTCTCTCCTAAATGCAGAAATCAGTCTTGTGCATCTACTGTATCTGTCTGAGAGCTTTAGCCTAAAGAAGTCTACAAGGAACTTTTACATGCTCGAAACATCTCTTTTGCTTTCCCCTTCTGCAGATGAAATGTGCAATTTGAAGATGTGGGCACAGTTTCTTCTTTAGCTGCCACGTTGGTGTCCGATCCTATGTGTGTTTTCAATAAAATCAGTGTTTCCTCCCTCTGATTTGAATGCTTTGACCTGAAATATTTCCATATGGAAAGAGAAACTTGATGTAAATTGTAGGACCAGATTTTGGGGATTTTAAGCACAAGTGAAGCACCTCTGGTTTTCCCTTATCTGAATTCAAGGGCAGACCAGCTCCACAACCACCACCTTTCCACAGAGAAAGGAAGGAGGTCTCTACCACATCAATCAACTTTTTACCTAATTTATGAAGCTATTTTTCATTTTAACTGTAATTTAGAAGTGATTTTAGAACAGCCTGGGGAGCTCTCGCCTCACCTGGTGCTGGAGGTTGGGTGTCCAGAGAGCAGGTGGTTGTCTTTCCTGTTTAATCAGGTGACAATCAAGCTAATGCTGCTGCTTTTCCCAAATTTGTTCATGGAATGGGACCAGGAAGCCTATGAGACGTCCATAAAAGCTTGTGCAGCACACACTGGAGATGTGCCAGCCACAAGTTCCAACGTGATCAATTACACAGGACTGATCAGGGTGAACATAGTAGTAGTTGCTGTGGTTATCAGTCATTATAAACTGTATTTTCCAAGGGCTTGTTTAGGGGAAAACTCTTCTGTAATTAATGACAAATTCATTGTTCGATAACAGCATGGTTGCAGCCCAGGAGAGATGTTCTCTGTCCTGTGTTTCCTTTGTGCAGCCCAAAGGCCAAGAACAGCACCTGCAAACTGTCACGAATGCCTGCATTTACATCCAAGCAAGCACTCCGCAGTCATGCTCTCACAGCCTTGGACATGCAGACGTTGATGCTGTTGCACCTCATCCATTTTGCCCGCTTCGACTCCTAGAGCTCATTGACAGATGGACCAGAACCCTCTTCTGCAGGAAAAGCCAGGCTGTGGCCATCCAGCTGATAACAAGTAGCTGGCAGGAGCCTTGCAAACTGTGGTGTTATCACCGGCCAGTTGACCAGAGCAGCTCAACTTCTCAGATCTTTCATTCCAGTCTGATCTTTATCCTTCTGTGTTTCTTAATCTTTATAGAAAAGCATCAGTTGGATGTTGGCAACTGCTGAGGAACCGCTAAGCTTCTTCCCCACCACAAAAACAAAGAATATATTTTGCTTCCACTAGTTAAGATTTACAATTCTTAACAGCATGGAAGTTGCAGAGCAACCAAATGAGAACACAACTGTTAGCAAATTTGCTTAGGAAAACAGTTAACCTAAACATAAAGAAATTCCAGTGATCTCTTAGTCCATTAAGCAAATGACAAGTCACTCCTTTTTAGTCGTGCTTGGTAAATTCATTCGGAACACCCGTCATTTGACACAGTCCTGGGATCTGCATGTGATCTATAGATCTAAATCATTTTGCATCCTTGTTTTGCCAGACAGCAGTGGCTGCAGTTCCTTTTCATTTCATTTTTCCAGATTAACTAGTTGCTGGCTGGGGTTAACCACAGCAGGGTGATAACCCTCAGCTCTTTATTTTCTTCCCCAAATTATCTGCCTCATCCTTGGCCCCTCTCAGTCTGAAAGTACAAAGCGAGCTGGGGTTTTTTCCAGAGTCACTAACGATAAAGACTGTTCACTCTCTAGTTGTCTTTGGTGCAATCTGTTTCAAACACAGCGACTGATGAGTGTCTCAGAACAGTGTAGGAGGCTGCCTGAGCATGACTGAGCCACAGCATTACAAAAACACCAAAAAATCTAGAAAATAATAGATTAATTTCAAACACAAAATAAAACCCGAGGAAGCCATGGCTTGCCTAAAACAAAACAAGCCAGTTACATTTTTTTCTCTCCGGGTTATTAATTGTCCTGGATCTTTTGGCTGCCCCGAGAATGTCACTTTAATGATTCGGTGAGTCCAACACCCAGGTGTCCAGAGCTCATGCTCTGATCTCTCACGTATGGTAGATCTCACTGTTCATTAGACCCGCTGATCCAGTCACATGGAAATGATGTTCAGACTGTTTCTATCCATATCTGCTACGCTTCTTCCTGAATGTGTCAGGCTCATGATGAGGGCAGTGACTCCAGCTGATACAGACACGATTGCTGACTGCAGAGAGAGACGCTGCCAGGAAAACAGAGACAAAGGGGTAATTTCCACTGGGCTTTGGGCTTTGTGACAAGTGTTTTCCCCGCAGAAATAAAAATTCCTTTGGGGAAGAGGGCTAAAGTGTGGTGGGTGCTGAGCAGTGGTGAGAAGATGGTAAGATGGGAGCAGGGATGTCGTTTGCACAATGGGAAGCAGGATTTCTTGCTCACCCCTCTGAATATTTGATGCTGGTAGTAGAGAAGTGAGGATCAAAGTAATTTTATCCAGGGTGGCTGTAAGCCAGTCGGGGTTGACTTCTGGTCCCCACTGGAGGGACAGAGCTTGGATGGAGCCCAGTTAAGGATGCAGAAAGCTCATGTTAAGGAGCCTGTTTCCAGCCACATAGGCAGAAGGTTCAATACTGGCAGCTACCAGCAGAAACCAGGTCAAGGGATTCCCAAGCAGCACAGAGCACTTGCCAGGGGACCCCAAAATGTCACATCCAACTTCTCACCCTGTACTCCACTAGGGGGTTGGCGAGTGATGTGTGAAGTGTTGAGTCAGTATAAATGTCATAGCCAAAGGTCTTCAGAGTTGGAGTGACAACAGGAGGAGACACCAGTGCCAGGAGGAAAACGCTGTCACTCTCACCACCTCCAGCTTGGAGAGTTATTGATGGCAACTCGGGATGTGCCATAAGCAAAGTGATGTTAAATGAGTCTGATTGTCTCAGGGGTCAAGTTTTACAACCCAAAGTGTGAACTCTCTGCCTCACTGAGATCCTGAGGCATTTTTCTAACAGCTCCCACAATCTCATTAAATACTCTCCTGAGAAGGGCTCTGACCCCAGAGACCCTTCCCCGAGCAGCACAGAGCCAGCCACTGAGATCAGACACAAATGTCTGCCACAGAACCTGGATAGCTCCTCATGGAGACCTCCCAGGACACCACCACTAGCTCACTGGGCCCACAGTCTTCCCCATCATGTATTTTTAAGGAAATCAGAAATTGTGACCCAAGTGTACCAGGTACCAACACACTCCAGTGTCAAAGGCTCTGAACTCAGGGCCAGCAGCACATGTCACAGGACAAACTTCCTTGTAGCTGTGCTGTGACTGCGCTGAACCTAGGTGAACCTTTGCTGAGATGCCTTCTCAGTGTGGTCTCATCTTCTGATGGTTTCCTTCTGGACACATGGACCACAAATATTGTGGTGTAATGCAAAGTAGTTCCTTCTTCTCTTTGATTGCATCTGATCCTAGAATTAGAGAATTACCTAGGTTGGAAATGACTTTGGATATCATCTACTCCGATCTCCCTGCCATGGGCAAGGATGCCTCTCAGATAGCAGCTAACCTTTCCATCTTCAGTCTTTCTCACCCACAGTAAAAGTGCTCCATGAGCCAGAGGGTTGCCATCCTGAGGAAGAAGGACTTGGTGAGCTACTGTGCTTTGCTGCTGAGGGGTTCCCTTGTTCAGATAGCACATCTTACCCACAAGCAGCAAAATCTTCAGAAGAGCCCTGAGGCTGTTGGATTCACTCTTTGGTGTCACTTCTGCCTATCAAAGGTAGAGCAAGTCTGTGGAGATCAAAGGCAGAGCACCCCATGGCCACAAGCCTGTATTTTATAGGTCATATTCACTCACTCACAGGTCTTGGGGAAAACTATCAAGTCTACAGAGTCTGCAGCTCTTCTCAGGGAAAAGTTGTATTTTGGTGACTTCCCTGAGAAACCTTGTTGTTCTGCTAGCTCATGACCTTTCTCTCTCCTTCTCCAGTCTGCTCGCAGTTCTCCAAGGGCGTCTATGCCATATTCGGATTTTATGAGAGGAGGACCGTCAACATGCTCACGTCTTTCTGCGGGGCTCTCCACGTCTGCTTCATAACACCAAGCTTTCCCGTTGAAACGTCCAACCAGTTTGTTCTCCAGCTCCGCCCAGAGCTCCAGGATGCCCTCATCAGTGTCATTGAGCACTACAGTTGGCAGAAGTTTGTGTACATTTATGATGCCGACAGGGGTAAGTCACAAGTACCTGCAAAGGGTTACCGGGGGAGTAAACGTAGCGGTCTAGATGGGGTCTTTACCTCAAGTCCTTGTACAGTGGGTTGCAGGAGGCTGAGAGGGCAGCTGGTCAACCTACATCTTCCCTATTCTCCATTTCTTTTCTAAATGTCCTTTACAGCTGAAGGTGGGCATTATTCGAGATGAAATGTTAGCTTGACCTAGTATGTCTGTGTTCATAAGGTCAGGTCTGAACCCTGTCGACAAGAGGGAAGTATTTAATTTGTAAGTGGTTTGAGTTTCAAAAGGGGATGTTGTTTATATTGAGTAGGTCCTATATTGACTAGGTCTGTCAAATTCAAGGCCCCCACATCCCACATTTATAAATGTGAACAGACAGCTGCTCAGGTCTCATAAGAGGCCACATCCAGCTGTGATACGTGCGTGTGTATTTCTGTCAAGCAGCTTGGAAAACTCCAAGTTCCCATGTTAGCACACGTTAGTTGTCTATGTAATACAACAAACCCTTTATTGGGTCCTTGAGAGGTATTTTCTGACTTTCTGAACCATGAACAGGGCTAGGGAGCTCATAGTTCTGTGACATAGTTTCCTCAACGCACAGATGCATCCATACCTCCAGGTTTGGAGGCCAAGAGCAAAATGGGCTTGTGAAGGACAGCGCAGAGGTAATGGTGACTCACAGCTCCGTCCTGTAAGGTATCATTAGCCCTTGCAGGGACAGGATGACCTTAAGAGACAAGCTGAAGATAAACAGCATCCTTCCCTGCTTTCTGTTGTCATGAGGCTTGAGCACCCTGACTATCCCAAAGGACTGCAGCAGGCAGGGTTGTCTAGCAGGACTCCAGAGCAGTGCCAGCTACACGTATCTCCTCAGGAGGGCTGTGCTTGTAATTTAGGCAAAATCCTTTTAAAAGTAATGAAGTTTTCTAATGAGGTGCCAACAGAGAGGAACACTGAATATGATTGCTAGGAGCGTACAGCCTAAACAGATCAAAGACACGGAAACTATGGTCCAGAGAAATCAAGAGATTTGGGTAGTGACAGAGAAAAAGATGGGGATTAGAGAGCTCTTATCTGAATCTCACAGCAGGGCCAGATCAGCAAAACTCATCTGATGGTTACAAAAGAGGGGTAGACCTGGAATCCTCCTCTTTTCCTGTGCTGGGACAGAAAAAGCAGGAATCATTAATTGTAGCCTAGCTGTGTTGGGGTAAGATGTGAGGCTATTAGCTGCTCTCTGTAGTTCTGCTGCACTCCTGTGACACTGTGTCCAGCCTCACAGGCTGTCTGAAGGATGGAAAGATGCCATTGCACAACTAAAATCTGGTTCTCCCCCGATGACCTTTTTTCTCCTCTCTGTCCTTTATAGGGTTGTCAGTCCTACAGAAAGTGCTGGACACTGCAGCAGAGAAGAACTGGCAGGTGACAGCTGTCAACATCCTGACAACAACAGAAGAGGGTTACCGCATGCTCTTCCAGGAGCTGGACAAGAAGAAGGAGAGGCTGGTGGTGGTGGACTGTGAATCTGAGAGGCTGAACATCATCCTTAACAAGGTTGTGTTAGCACGGGTCTTCTGGGAAGGGGTCTTTCATGCAAGATGGGAAGGGTTGTTTCTCCTGGAGAAGTTGTCTCTGTTCTTGTGTGATCCCTGTGTCTTTCACTATGTCTTTCACAATGTGTCTTTCATTGAAGGTGGAGCATGTTCGTTGTAGCAGGCTACCAAGCTTGCAGATACTTCTCCATTGTGATATTGTGGAAACTGTAAAGCTGTATAAATACTAGAGACCATCCTCCTCCCAGGGCATCCAGCCTGTAACAGGATCAGTGTGTCCAGTTCTTCTTATGCTTTGCAGTGAGAGACATGTTCATGCACAGCCATGTCCTGCCTGTTTTGTCAGCTCATGGCCAGAAGTAGATGGGTTGTGCAGTAGAGGACTCAGCAGCTAGATTGTGTGTCCTGCCTCGCTCACTTACAATCAATCTAGATTAGTCACCCAATAGTGCAAACCCAAATTTTCCCCATGCTCTATGCTCCATCCCTCCTGTAATGCATCCCCTGAGTCCCGAGTATGGACTTCTGTGCACAGGAGACTGGTGCAGCCCATGGGTAAGACCTGTGTGTCCCCTCTTCCATTCCAGCCACAATACCTTCCCTCTCTCACACACAGGCAAGACCTTCCCCACCACTGGGACTCCTGTCCCACACGGTATAGGAAGGGACCACAGTGCCACGCAGCCAATGCGCTGTGACTATCGCGCTTCTCAGAACCAGCTCGCTCTTACCTCATGCTTCACACATCGCCTCGTCTAAGCTACCTGTCATCTCCTGTCTCACACTTCAGCAGCAAACTGTCTGGGGCAAGGACTGCCATTTCACCAGCTGCACAGCTCAGCGACGAGCACAATCCATTCCAGTTGGATGACTCTGAGTGCTACTCTGTGATATATAATAATGAAGCAGGTAGTAGGTTTTAACCTCAAAGTAAAGGTCACACTCATGAAGGAGAGACCAGATTATTCTGGACAGTAAGTTCTTCTCACTGATCACGGAGTAGCTGCAGTTGAATTAAATTTTTGACAGGACCTAGCCGGTGGATTTGCCGCTTGTGTGGATTTTCCTTCGGAGTATATCAGAGTCCTAGGGTAAATGTTGGGCTTTTTCAGACTGGTTTGCCTAACAGAAAGTTCAGTTCAATAACCAACTATCTCGTTTTTGTAACATCACCAGGAAAATCAGTCTGACTTTTAAATTTCTTCACATCATTAGAGCAAGAGTTAAACTTTGATCTAGGTAAAGATATTTGCAAAAATACTGAAAATCCAGATCCTGTGTTTTCAATGCTGTAACAAGCAGCCATTCCCAGGGCTAAGAGGGACAGTGCTGCATTTTCCTGCAGTGAAGACAGTCCAATCCCAACAGACATCTCAGAGGTAACTCTCCTGTTAGGAGCAGGGCTGTGAATTACTCCTTCAGACCTGTGCGGTCCATTTTCATGATCATTTGCCTTCTTGTTCTGAGTCACCAGGGATTCCTGAAAGCAGAGGTGGTTATCTCAGTGTAAGTAGGGGAGTCCAGGTCTGTCACAGCATGCAGATGACCAGAGGGAGTCAAAGACAGTGTCCTGCTCATTATCACATGAAATTCAGCTGGGACTTCCACTCGGGCTGGTGGCTGGTCTCTCAGCTCGCCGCACCAGCAGCCCCTGACTGGTTTCGCTGTCTCTTTGAGTGTCTGAGGTGTTCAAAGAGCTGCCTAAGCCTCTCAGGGACATTTTGATGCATTTATCTTCTTCCCTGACAAGCATGTCTGTCTTTTGGTGGCTGTGGATTTGTGCTCCCCAGTGAACAAAGGAACTGGGGATCGCTGTTTAGCATCAGTCCCTCACATGTACACACTGGTGCTTGTACACACTTTGGAGTTCTCCTCCCCACTCCATACACAAATAACCACTGCTGCCTCCTGCAAGGCAGTCCTCATGCTCTGGAGACCGTAGCTGTAGAGGAGCCAGTGCTCAACGTGTTAATGATAGGCAGGAAAATGACCTGGTTTCTTTTTAGGAGATTTCTCTGTGTCATGTCTCAAGGGCATGAGTTATCTTTGCTGAGGTAACTGTCGTTTATGAGCCAGGGCTTGATTCAGGGCAGGATATCCATGGGCCCTCGCTGTGTAGCCTTAATGGGATAAAGTAAGCAGTGGGTTGTATTCCATCAAAGCCCTGTATTGTTTCGTTCTTGTCTCTCATTAAAGTGAATAACTGGGATTTCTCCTTCGCCACTGTTTCACTCAGAGAGGATTTCTCTCTAATAGATGTCAAACTGGCCCATTAAGAAGTGGGTAATGAAACCTAGGTGGCCCAAGTGAGCTATCAGCATGCAGCCCAGCACAGCCTCTCACCATGTTCAAGCTAAGTGATAAATGCTATTATAACCTCAGCTTGCTACTGCCGTCCGGACACATTAGGACTGAGCAAGCATTTTAAAATAAATTAAGATCACAAATAACTGTGTAGAACACAGGAAGCAAGCCTCATAATTCAGGTGGATGGGCTGCGAGATAAACAGCTCGGGGAAAGCTGGATGGCAGCCCTCTCCGGTTCATCGACTCTGACACCTAATAAAATAACAAAGAGAGAACTTTGGCAGAAGAAGCCAATGCTGGCTATTGTTGACGCTGGAGAAATGGGCAATTGGATCATAATTCTTAGACATCCCAGTGCCCCAGAGATGCTTCTCCCTTCCACAAGATCTGGGACTTACTGCAGAGGTCAGTGTCAGCTGATGAATGGAAAGGGGACAAGTTCATTCTGGTTTTCCTTCTCAGATCTGGCCATGGAAGATACTCAGAAAACTACCCACAGTAAGAGTATCTACTTTATAGCCTTAGGTGTACAGAGGGGTTTTACTGAGGGCCTCAGACAGCTCAGCAGAAGCCATACTGAAGAATCCAGTATGGAGAACCACAGGACAGTGAAGCTGGTGGAGCTGACATGAGCTGTGTAAGGAACTGCCACTAAATGAAGCCTGCGTTGGAGCTAATTGCCGCCCCCACATTAATGCTGGGAACCAGATGAGTTTTAACGTGCACACAAGAGCACTTCATCAGAAAAAGGCTAAGGCAGATGAACCAGTTGCATGGAGCCAGTGTCAGCTCATTTATAATCCATTTGGAAATCCTTAAATGGCTGCTCATGATAGTCTGGGGTTGCTGTCCCATGAGGAGCATCAGTCTGCATGTCCCCACCTGACACTTCTCAAACACCCGCTACGAGCATGGTGTGAGAGATGAGTCCTGAGTGGACTGATCTCTGTTAGAGTCCGACACAGCAATCATTCTATTATCATTCTGGCTGTGAGGATGTTTCTGGCCTCGCTGCTGTTCGTGCAGATTTTGCCTGAGCATTGGCAATGCAGGCAGTAATTAAGAATCGATTCATACAACAGTGGAAGTCAGAGGCAGTGTTGCCAGCAAAGAAACCTTATGGAAACAGCACAAGTCTCTCAGAAAATGGCAGTACTTGTGTTTTACAGGTGTTGAGGGCATGTTGGTTTGGGTGGTTTTTGACAGTCTTCTGTCAGAACGTGGATCAGTTCAAATGCAGCTGGCTCTAGTAACCTGGTGAGAATTTAACAGAGCTCCCTCAGCACAGAGGAATTTCAGTGGAGACATGGAGTCAGCAAAAGTAATGTGATTTGTATCTGTTTTTTGTCTGTGGTTCTTTTTACATCAAGAGAAGAAAATACAGTTAGGGACCACGTGGTTGACAACTTTGTACCTTATAACCACAGGCCAGTCTGCAAGAGCTGATGCCTTTCCTCTTAGAGAAGGGAAACTTCTCTGGCTAACACAGAAGCTTTCAGATGTTACAGATCCATAAGCAATTGTATTGGTGAAAGAGAATGAAAACCTAACTCTGCAGGCATCAGGGAGAAAGAGGTAAATGGCAAAGAGCGTATACTGGGACAGCGTGAATGGGAGGATATAAATAATCTCAATAAGCATGCAGAGGGAATCCTCTGTGACTTGCCCAGGCAGCTTTGTCCTGGAGAGGTGGTTTGAAGCTACTCCAATGCACTCAAGGACAAGAGCTGCCCTTTAATGAACCTCCTGACATGCCAACCAGGTAGGTGTCAGCAGCAGGGATTCTAGCTCAAAGGATGTGCAAAATAGCTCTTGAGTCTTGCTTATTATTTCAAGTGCTTCCACAGGACAAACAGACACCAGCTCCCCACTTTGTTCCCTTTAGGGTCTTGTTTAATCTTGTTTAATCTTCTTTTTCCTGAAATCCCACTGTTATTTTCCCTCGTAGCCTATGGGAGACAGGTTGCTTTAGGTAGTTTACTCTCCCTCCTTGGGGCTCTTGTCCTAATTTCAGACTTGTTTCTCAGATCTCATGTGTGACAGCTCTGTCCTTCTCTAACGAGATTGTTAACTTTTCTTTTGCTTTGTCTTCCTGTGCACAACTGAACAGTCTCACTTTGGAAAATGATGTGGGGGTGGGAAGGGCAGATAAATGAAGTTTTTCTTCTTTAGTCAGTCTCTGCTAAACACCCTTGATTTTCATCTTGCAGATCATCAAGCTTGAAAAGAATGGAAATGGGTACCACTACATTCTGGCAAATTTGGTGAGTTGCCCTCATTGATGTTTGGTTTTGTGTGCTGCTTTGTATTTTGTAAAGCTCTGTGTAGTATGGTTACTGAGCTCGACATCTTTATTTCTCATCTTTTGGGTATAAAAACACCAGAGTCCTTTGCAATATTCTCCTTGTGATGTTTTCTGTCTTGAGGCAGCAAGATTATCTGCACAGTGTCTCAAGGGTCGCTGGGGTTTTGTGGTGGGGGATCCTGGCTGGATGCCACATGCCCACCAAAACCACTCTGTCTCTCCTCCTCAGCTGGACAGGGAAGAGAAAATGCAGTGAGAGACTTGTGGGTCCAGATAGGCACAGGGAGAGATCACTCACCAGTTACCATCATGAACTTGGATTTAGGAAATCAGTTGTATTTATTAACAATCAAATCAGAGAACGATAATGAGAAATAAAATTGCATTTCCATAACATCTTTACCCCTTCTTTCTTCCTGGTCTTGGCTTCATTCCCAATTTCTCTACTTCCTGCTACCCTCCAGTGTGTAGGAGATTGAGGAAAGGATGAGGAATGGAGGAATGAATTGTGGTCAGTTCATCACACTGTCTCAGAAGATCCTTCCTCCTCACAGTCTTTCCCTGCCCCAGCATGGGATCCTCTGTGGGCTGCAGGTGCATATCTTCTCCATAGTTCATTTTCATGGGCTAGAGAAGGATGATCTACCTCCCTGTGGTCTTCAACACAGGCTGCAGGAGGATTTCTGCTCTGGTGACTGGAGCTCTACCTCCTTCACTGACCTTGGTGTCTGTAGAGTTCTCTCACATATTCTTATTCTCCTCTCTGGCTGCAGCTGTGCCATTCCCCATAACCCTCACCTCCTTCTTTCTTAAAACTGTTCTCTCTGAGGTACCAACACTGTTGCTGTTGGCCTTGGGCTTAGCCAACGTCAGGTCCATCTTGGAGCTGTCTGGCATTAGCTCCATCAGACAATATCCCTCTGACCTTATAGCAAAAAGAGTGTATGTGCCTATTCTGCCACTTGGTGCTAAATGAAGTCTGACTGTTATGGCTATAAGGAATTAATGAGGTGTAAAGGTGGAAAAGATTCTCCCTTCAATGCAGGGAAGCACTGCCTGAGGGCAGAGCAGTACTGGGCAGCAGCAGGATCATCTTTCTGCAACAATGTGGTGTCTTCTCCCAGAACTGGAGAATTTCTCAGCCTGAAGAGGTTTGGGAAGAAGCAAGAGAGTGAGTAATAGCCTCAATCCATGCACAGCAGGAGGTTTACTCTCTCCTCCCCTGATGTATCTGTTCATCCTGGGGGTGCACAGCAGAAGACAGAGTGGTGTCGGTGGTCTGGGACTGAAGCTGCTCCCGCCAGGACTCACAGTGTCCATGTGATGAGCCACAGAGTTATTCCTCCTTCCCGCAGCTGCACTGCACATCAGGCCTGGGGTAATTAAACTTTAAACTACCAATTAGTCAAGGCAGTGGCTGCCTTTCTCCTTCTCTCAGTCCCAAGATAACTCTGTAATTTACAAGACAAAAATGGCCACGTAATTACCCCCGCACTGCCCTGACACTGACCCTGCAGTTGTGTGGGGGGCACTTACTGTGTAATTACAAAGTTAAAGACGTTGGGTTGTGCAGGGGCAGAAACTGTGAAGCAGCCACTGATTTCACTTGCTAATTTTTTAAAAATTATTGTTTGCTGAAGCCCAGGTCCCAATCGTCTGCGTTACCGTTAAGCAGGGAAGTTACTTGGAGCGGCTGCAGTGATTGTGCCTGTGAGTTTTTGGGAGGAGGGCTAAGCGTGAAGGTTATCCCCTCTTCTCTCCGCGTGGTTTCGTAGGGATAAGTTAAGGCACAAAGTGGACCTGGTGTTGGAGCTTTGAAGGACGTTCCCTGCTCTCTTAAGATACCACTCTCTCCCACTTTCTGCTTGAGAAAGCACACTTTTCCTATCTTTAATTTGTTTTCTTAGCCTTTGCACAAATGCTGAGAGCACTGAGCTGGCTGGAAGAGGCTGCATACTCAGCCAACATGGGTTATAAATAATTAACTCAGAGCAAAAGGCTTTTCATTTTCCCAGCCCCTCCGCAGGGAGATTCTGCCTCCCAGCTGCAGCTCAGCGAAGGGTGCGCTGGGTCCCTGGGACCCACCAGTCCTAATGGGACCACCAGAATTCACTGTTACTGGCTGTGCCTTTCTAACAGCTTTGATGTGAGGGATGAAGAAGAGTGAAAGGAATTCAAGCTCTTTCCTTTGGTCTTTCCTGCTCCTTAAACCCAGCAAAAGAGGCAGATTCCTGAGAGAGGAGTATTTAAAATTAAAAAAAAAAGAAAAGGTGGGAGATAATCAGATAACATGGGAAAACTACATAAAAAAGTAATAAAGACTAGCTCCCCTCAAGGTTCAGAAGACCTTTTCAGGGCAAAACAAGCTTTGTTGTTCTGCTGTGCACACAAGAAGTTTGAGGCTCCAGAGGCCAAATCACACTCTGTGATGTGCTGCACCCACGTGAGAACTTCTCACTGATCAGTTCAGCCAGAAGAATGGCAAAAAGGCTGGAAGATCTCTTGCTTCTGAGCCCATACAGCAGTGAGGAAGGACAGCAATCCTCCCTGCACAGGGATGGCTGGGAGGGTAGAAGGCAGAACGTGAGGAGCCGGTGTCTGACAGGGTTAAACCATAGTGTAGATGCTCTGATCCAAATGATCACAGTAGGTTTTACCCTCTTCTAAGGACAGCTCAGCACTGGATTAGAACCTTCAGAAGGTGTAACAGGCTGTAATTTATTCCTACTGACTCATCTGCATAGCGGATAGACCTTAAACACCCCTGATTTCCCCTGTAGACGAGTCCTAAGCTGACAGGGCGTGCATTGCCCACACACACACACGCACCCTCGTGTGCACACCCGCACGCCTAGGAACAGCCTCCTTTTGGGGAGCTGGCTGATTCTGGAGTACTGGGTCGTAGGAGAATAAATTAAGAAGTAAAAACTGCAAGCACCTAAACATTTCCAAATGAGTTCTCTTTTGTGCCCTGCACTGACTGACGGAGTCCTGACTTCAGAACTCTCGTCCCATTTGGAAATAAGGCTCTCAGCCCTCGCGGGGACAGGCAAGTGACTCCTCAGCTGGTTTGTAGCCACCAAGTTACCTGCACTAGCTGCAACAAGGGGATGAATATTCAGTACCTCCCTTCTGCAGCAGTGCCTCACCTTCTTGGGCCCTTTCCCCTGGGGAAAAGTCATTATGGAAATGACTCAGTGGAAGCAAGTGCTGGGGTATATTTATGGATAACCCCGCTAAAATTGCTGTGTGCTTGTTCAGCATCTCCAGGCTGGTCTTACATCACGAATGCAAAGCAAGTGAGTTTGCAAGGCAATGCATAGGCAGAATAAGGCCTAAAACATCAACCCAGGGGTGCATTTTGAATGTGGAGGAAGTCCTTCTGGTCACAGACAATTCATGGGCAAAGAGGAACTGGTTTGCATTAATCACTGCTTGTTTGCCCGGTGGTTGCTGTTGGGTGAGCTGGAGAAAGCACCAAGCAGGATTTGACATGTAGTTGTAAAAGTCACTATTTCCTCTCAGGAACAGCTTTCTTTTACAGTGAAACTGCTGTTGCCAAGGTGAGACAATTGTATTTATGTGTTCACAAGCAAAATGAAACCATCCTGCACCCTAAGCCATGGACAAACATTCTTCTCCGGATCTGTTATACCTGTTTAAGATGCAACCTGTCATGTCTGCTCCGCCCTGCCTGTCCCATGAAGGTCTGTCTGCAACAACACTGCCAGGGGAAGCGTTCCTGTGAGCATCTGTGCCCATCCTGGAGGCAGCTTTGGCACTGTCTGTGGCTTTTGCAAAGTCATGAAACAGATCCTCAAGTAGTACCCATTAGAGTTACACCAATTAGCTTTTACCAGCTGCTGGCCTGGATATTTGCCAGCTGTGCTGGCACTGGGGGGTTGCAATCACATCTGTGTATCTTCCTCTATCTCTGCCTCCCGGCCTGGAGCTGAGAGAGGTTTGGCAACTTTAAGAAGTGTTTGTTTTTGTGAGTTCTGCTTTCCTAAGCTTTGTTCTCAGTCTTTGAGAGTACTAGTCTAGCAACCACAAAGAAAGAAAGAAAGTCAATACTAGCAGAGGAGCAAGCTGAGAGACTATGGGGACTCCTTTCGTTTGATGTTACGGGCTTTTTCCCCGTGACCTTGGCTTCGTGTATCTGTTTGTCCTACACCAGTGATGCAGGCTGACTCCTGTCATCGGCTCTCTTGGGCAGAGGAAAATCATTGCCTTAAAATACGTGACACCTCTGTGACCGATCTTTAAAAGAGAAGCATAAAAGACAGCTGCCACGCTGTTTTAGCCCTTTTTTCTTTCCTAGCACATTAGTCCAGGCTGTTCTTTCAGCAAATACACTTGTTTGAAGTTGAATAGATAAGTGCGTGAGATTGCTGATGCCAGGGCTAGCAGCGAAAAGTGGAGATAAACCCAGCGCTGACTAGCAGAGGTCAGCACATTTTCCTGTGCCAGTTCACATCACTGTGTGTCAGCACGGAGGTAGACCATGGACAGCGTTTCGCTCCGCGGTGCTGGTGGCTTTGGCGATGACCAGCACAGCAGCTTTGCCAGCAGAATGGCTTGTGAAGGAGTCAGGCAACGTGTGCTGGTTTGATATCCAGTTCACCCACAGCTCAAATGAGTGTCCTTGACTTTTTTCCTCCAAAAGTGCAAGTGCAAGAAGTTCTAACGGCTACTTAGACCTTTCCTCTTTCTGGGAGGTTGGTGCAAGCAGGCTCATGAGAACACTTGGGTTTGCAGGCAGAGAAAGACAACACAATGCATCAGCAAAATTTCCAAGGTCTGTGTTACACTTCCACATGGCTTTTCTGCCCTGATTCAAAGATTATCAAGCAGAAGAATCCCTTATAACGCCATCTCGTCTGAATTAATGATAGTAAAAGACACAGCAGTGCTCTGAATTAATTTTTGCTTGAATTAGAGTGTCTCATGTAAAAGAAAATCATCTAGTTTTGATACAAAAATTGTCCACATGGGAGAACATGAGCTACAGCCTTGGAAGGATTGTTGCAGTAGCTAATGAGGGCTCAAAAGCCTGAGTGACTTACTGTGGCTTAAAAAAAAATCATTGAGCACCAGGTGAGTAACTGACAGATTATATTACAGCCATTGGAAGGCAAAATGTGTTTGCTTAAATCTCAGCAAAAGGGTGTTAAACTAACAGGTTTCCTCAGCCATTTGCAGTCTCCTAATCCATTACCCCAGCTCGGCTGGCAAGGGGTGACTTGTAAATCTGTAGTAGCTTCTTCATGGTGATATCATCGATGCTTTTTTCTAGTCAAAACATGCTTAGCTTCAGCTTCCTCCATCAGATTTATGCTTCTGTTTGCTCGACCACATATTCCATTACTAATGTTTTGGCCCGTGTAAACCCATGATCAGGTCATCCTTTAATCACGTCTTTGATTGAAGTCCTGGCATCAGTCACTACACAGCACATTTCCTAAACCTTTAAATCAGTTCCTGCTTTGACAGCCCTTTAAAGCACAAACATCCACCTAGAGCATCTGCCTGGACTGAGCTTTCCAAGAAGCTGTGTATGATCTTGCATATCCAGAATGTGCTGCAGCAAGAGGATAGGGCTGAACCAAATAGTATCACAAAGAAAATCTCTAGAGCTGTACCACAGCGAAGTTAGTCATCCTCTCCAGCCTCAAGCCCTGGAAGTCCGGATTCTGGTTTGCTTTTCATCAATAGACCAGGCCAAAACAGACTCATCAAAGCGCAGGTCTGGGACCATGTCTGACAGCACCTCTCCTCCCAGCTTTCTTTTCCCTTTCTTCTTCACTTACATTTATGTCACAGGGAGGACCCACATGTTTTGCTGCCACAATGAGATTTGACACACTGATAATTCTGCAGAAGAGAAAAGACCTCTCCTGTTGGAAGGCAAGCTGGAAGGAGACTCCAGCAGATGGGCTCCTGTTTGATGTACTCTCCTTATTAATAAAAAGTGATGGGAGTGAGGAATGATGCTTCACTGGAGAAGTCAAGCTTGAAGACGATTTGGTGTATTAGGGATTCTCTGTCTGGAAACACTCCACTTCTTCCTCCCCGCAGAAAGACACTGGCTTTCCTTGGAATGACAGGAGCCACTTTATATTCACTCAGCTGATCTGCGGACTTTCAGAAGCAATTGTTTTGCTTTGCAAAGTTTTTTGTAATCATTGAGTCCTCTAGGAGGAAAGAGTCTGGCATTGCAAACCATACATGGATAGCAGCTACACAGAGCTGGACCTCTTTCCCAGTGCTGCCACAGGTTGGTTTGGCACCCACCCAACTCAGGGTGAATTGTTTTAAGTGCTTTTTGCTTAAAGATGGTAGAATTTCAGTTTGTAGCTTCATGGAAAAAAACCCCCAAAATTCTGGTCTCTTAATTTCAGACAGAAAGAAATCTAAGGATCCTCCCTGGGATAAGGGGGCTGTGTTAGGTTCACTCAGCATCTTCTCCAGGCAGTTAAAGGGGTGTTTTCCATCTTCTAATTCAGAGACGAGCTTTGCCAGTCTTAGGGTGAGATCTGGAGGGCTCAGAAGATGCAGACAGAGGAGAGAAAACAGTGTTTCTCAGAAATGCAGCAGCCTTGAAGGAGACTCTCTGATGTTCTTTGTCTCAGGAAGCCAAGACCTAGAGCAACCACATGGAGATTCTAAGCTGGGCTGCAACTGGGCTGTGGAGAGGTTTATGAGATGATGAGGTGCAGCTCAGTTTCAAAGGCACCGCTCAGCGCCAGAGATATCCTGCAGGGAAAGTGCCTGCAGTTAACACCAATTCAGTCAAATACAGGGTTTGAGGGCGTGGGGCAGTGCCTGTCAAGGTCTGGGCATGGAGATGAGACTGCTGCTGCCTGCAGTGCTCCCATGGGCTGAGCTGGCATCCCAGAAGCAGCAATGCCACCACATGTCATCTGTATGCAGAGAGGAGACAGAGGTTTGCGAAGTGAGACAGGAAATACAAGAGTGAGAGAACACATGCAGGGAATTAAATGGTGCTGGTGCATTTGAGAAGGGTCGTGCATGAAGGAACAAGGCTTTCCCTGAGCTGTCTGACAGTCCTCTGCACTGCCCAGTCAGAGTGTCGGTTCCTCATGGTATTCAGGGACATAAATAAGGAGCTGGCTCATTTCTGGGGGACTATCTTTTCAAGGCAGATCCTTCGTGGACCAGTTAATCAAGATGGATTCATGAGGCCCATTTCAAGTCATCAGTCTTCCTGCATTATGCATTTCCTTTGATGACTGAGCCCACAAGCAGCGGAGAGGAATATAAATGTGTGACTTGCTGACACCTCTCTCAGCAACCAAGGCAGCGAACAGGACAACTAAACAACCTTTGGCTGACAAATGTTTTCAGTTTAAGAACAGCACAGAGAACAGATGCAGCAAGGAAAACACAATGAGGAAAAAAGCCTTCCCGGTACTGCTCTGATTTCTGTTGGAAGCCGTGATGTCTCTAACAGCTGCCCATATTATTTACTAGCAGCAGGAGTTCTGCATATAATCGCTTTGCAAGGTTCATTAATTCAGAGAGAAGAGTCCACAGAATGGGCTAAAGAGCAAGTTTCCTCCTTTGAACTGAGCCTGGCTGTTGCTGGAACTGTGTTGCAGATGCTGTGAGCGGGAGCAGACGTGGAGGAGGGAGACTGTCTCAGCCCATCAGTATGGATGGGTCCAGGTTTTTGTGGTTTGTTGTCAGACCGCTAATCCGATGACATTCAGAGAAAGCTGGGTGTTTTCCAGACAAATGTGAGGCAGGAGACCACGTCCTCTGGTTTGCTGAGATGATTTTGTCAAGTGAATATAAACAGAAGGGATAGCTGATCCTGCTGTAGGGCACGGGGTGAGGTGACTGATGTGATGTTCCTTCCAGCCTGGTTTTAATGCTCCCAGAGAGAACTGCACCCCTAGAAATGCTGTCTTCCCTAGAGTACCTCCATTCTGGGCAGTGACCACATCTGGGCCCTGGGGAACTCTGTGTTGCCTTTGGATCCCAAGGTGCCTGTTTTGCTGGGGTGTTGGCACAGCACCTGGGCTGGAATGTGAGTTCCTCTTCTTCCTCCCTGGGGGACTGGCAGGGCTGCGTAGGAAGCCAAATACCTGTATGTCTGACATATACGTCCCAATTGGTTCAAGTCTAAAAAGACTGAAGAAATTCAGATACCAATTCCAGGGCCTGAGCTCATTTCCCACTGAGCTCCCAATGTGGCTGTGAAACAAGCTTGTTCCAGTATTCGCGGGCAAATTTTTGGAAGAGTTTCAAAGCCATTGAACCACAGAGGTGCCATGGAAGACATCATTCCAGCTCTGTTCACTTCTTGCTCTGCTTGTTTGGAAGGCAGAGGGAAACCCTTCTGCGCTGGTTCTTCCCTAAATTGGTTGACACTTCTAACACCTCAGAGGTCTGCTACCTCTCAGCAGTGAGTTGCAGCCTTAGTCAATGTTTAACAATTTATTTTCTCATTTCCAAATATGACCAAGTGAAAACTAAATTAAAGATCCCTTGGTTTTTTGCAATGTGGATACAGTTAGTGCAAGGAGACAAATGATTGATGACTTCCTTTATTTACAAATAGTGTAATTGTCATGTTCTCCTGTTTGCCCAAGCACTGACTGCTGTTTCAGAGAGACAGATAAGTGCATTGAATTCCTGATGCCACTTTGTCAATAGCAGAATTTTCAAGAGACCATTTGTATAGCATTTAATGTTTTCTTATTTATATGTTGGCCAGTGAGAATTCACCTCCTCTGGAAATTATATTCTAAAGTATCTGATATTCTCAGTTCACAGAACATTAGGGATTGGAGGAGACCTCAAAAGATCATCTAGTCCAATCCCCCTGCCACAGCAGGATCACGTAGATCACGTCTCCCAGGAACGTGTCCAAGCAGGTTTTAAACATCTCCAGAGAGAGACCGTTTGCTGCTGCGTCACCCAGACCTGCTCTGAGCAGACTTCAGTGGTGCAGTGACTATAATTCCTGTGTAATTAATACCATCCCTGCACTGCCCTTGTGCCAGGGAGCGTGGAGGAAGGTTAACAGGTGAAACCAGTTACTTCAGCAGTTGGTAACAGCCACAAAGCAAAGATGTATTCAAGGCTGAAGATGACCTCTGTGGTCTCAACTGCCTTAAACGAATGGAAGATCTTAAGAGGTTTCCATATGTTTTAAACAATCTGAATGGCGTCAAAACTCAGTGGGGAAAAAAGAGCCACAATCTTTGGGGGGAAAATCCCTTTTGTCTACCCATATTATTTTCAGATTTTATGTAAAATGAATCCAAATGTTTAAAAATTGTTTGATTTGGGGAAGGCAGTTGAAAGCAGCATTTTCAACAGCTGCTGTCTCGTCGCTGGTGTCATATTACTTTTTTCTTTACTTTTCCTATTTAAATCTGCTTGTTGAGGGGGCTACATGCACCAGACATCTTACTCATTTGCCATTGTGAACTTGGACTTTTCTTCATGCCTTCCAAGGAGGAGCTGGTGGCACAAACTTCAAAATGCTGTGTGGTAGTTTCTTTTGACAGATCTTTTTCCCCTGGGTACCTCCCAGAAGCAAAATGTCAGTGTAATTTGGTCCTAGCCATGAATAACTGGTTGGCAACCTGTGAGGTCCCTCTTACTGAACCTTAGGAGCTCTGTGTGTCAAAAAACACTTGGCCTGAGATGCATTAAGATGTCAGGGACAATTATCCTGCCGCATTTCCTATTCATTAATCACAGCTCTGGCTTTCTGAAACCCCTACGCAAGCAATTACAAGCAAGACTGATGTGGATTAAGCAGCGTTCTGAGGAATACATACCCACAAAATACCACCTTTTTTTAACCTAAATCACTGCACTCTGAAGCAAAACATCTATTTAGAGCATCTCTACACCTGTATTCAAGCCTCAGCCTTGCGAGACGAAGCCAAATTGCTTGCAAAAAGCTGGGGGGAGACGTGTGAAAGTCTTTGGAGACATTTTTGAGTCACTTATGACTCCCTTGGTCTGATGCTGTTGTAAGACGGTAGCTCAGGCTTTTCCTTGCAAGCTGTCTGTTCCCTAAATGGGTTCCCACCTAATGGCTTGATCCTGGCCTTTGAAGTTCATCAGCTAACACGCTCCCTCAGCCTATGCACAGAGAGCACCATTTTGGGAACCTGACTGGTGTCTTCTGGGAATAACTGGTGTCATCTTGGCTTTTTTAGCTCACACCTTGATGGACCATCAAGGCAGAGGGAAGGCAGAGCTCCAACAAGCTCTTCTATTGCTCAAGTGATTGCACTGTGCACAGTCCTCTCATTCTTTTTCTCTCTCTATATACATATATATTTCACTACATACCCTGTATTCCAAAAGAGAAAACAGCAGCCTCCAGGCTGTCCCACAGCAGCCCAAGCAGGAAGGCCATCTTTTGTCAGAGCACCTGCTTTGTTTGAGAAGGCAGAGCAGACTTTTGCATATCAGCAGTGCTAAATAAATATGATCAAAGCTGGAAGACCAAAAACTGACCTTGACCTGTTCTTCATATTGCTTTCAGGGTTTCTCTAATTAGTTTTTTTACCTCTGTCTCAACAGGAGCCACCTCAATGCACCTGTGTATGAGTGCACTTGTATTCATCACATCTAGTGGGCAACAGGTGGCGAAGAACTATAAAAAACAAGTGTATTCCACTAGTTATCTGGTGTTCAAAGAACCTTTTTTTCTCCTAAATTAACAAAACCTGTAAACTGGTTGCCTTAACACACAGATTTCTTTGGTTAGATGGCCAACCACTTCTAGATCTGTGGAAAATTCATTGGTTTTCCATACAGGTTGTGAACTGAAGAGAAGCAGCCTCTCTGTTGGTGACTGAGTGCATGAAAGCTAGAGCTGGTTGAATAATTGTGTGTAAAAAATAGATCTGGGTGAATTATTCTAACACAGGTTGAGAATTCTGTAATTTTCCTCCAAGTGTTATACATTTTTCCACTGTTCTGCTGGCCCTTGTACATGAGCTCTTATCAACACAACTGATTGTTTTCCTGGGTGGACACTGGAGGATGCGTCCAGTTTGGAGTCTGTGAGAAAGTCCACTGTGTGATTGGTGAAGTGATGCCTCTCTGAAACTGGACCCTACCTCACAGCAGGAAGAGAGGTTCCTTAGCTGGCTGCCATAGGCACAGATCGACAGGCTTCCTCTTACCCACCCAGAGACATGTTCAGTGTTCCCCTGATGAGTTTCCCCTGTTTCTCTTCTGCACTAGGGGTTCATGGATATTGACCTGACCAAGTTCAAAGAGAGTGGAGCCAATGTCACTGGATTCCAGCTGGTGAATTACACAGATACTGTTCCTGCCAGGATTATGCAGCAGTGGAGGAACAATGATGCCAGGGAGCATCCCCGAGTTGACTGGAAGAGGCCAAAGGCAAGTGGTGTAAAAAAACATTTAATGTAGAGCTCCTCTGGCTCAGGTCAAGGTATGGTCACCTCTCTGTGATTGCACAGGGCTCTTTAATTTTACTCTGAAAACTTGACGCTGTAATGTTACGAACATTAGAGGTTCCAGGTGCCTCAACATGTCTAAATCTCAGCAGGCAGGACCTGCTGCCTGCTAAGAAATGCACAAGCCAGGGTATTCCCAGTCTCCCCGTTGTTATGCTCCTCATAGCTAAGTGTTAAGCACCTCATAAAGTACATAGTTAAGAATATGCATTTTATATAAGTATATATAAAAGAAATAAACCTCATTAACTCCTAAACCTTTGACTTGTTTACTACATATCCAGTCACAGTAAAGCCTTTCCAGATGCTCTTCCTGAGCATTTTGAATCAGCACTTGCAGCAGAGGGGGAATACAATTTTATTCCTGTCACAGGAGACCCTGAAGCTGTCAAGCGATGGGGAGGAGGATGGGTGGTGTTTATTTTCTGTCTGACATTTGAAAACAAATACACTTGTGACAAACACTCGCCAATAGAAATGTCAACTCCACAAGTATTTCTTCAAGAAAGTTGCAAACTAATGAATCAGTAGATATGTAGGAAAAATAATTCATTTTAATTATTACTGCTCATGCCAGAGTTTTTCATGAGCTGCTGTTAACAAGTTTCTGCTTCAATAAACTCATCTTTTGCAGATTTTTTTGGACATTGAAGCAGTTTTCAGGTCTCCATCTGTGACCAGAAAGGGTGACTTGCTATTTGATTTTGCAAATCTCACATTTACACTGTATAATGTGTTCCTTAAAAGCTCAGGCCAGTGGTTCTAATTAAACAGGAAGTCTCAGTGCCAGCTTTCAAGGCTGCTTCTTCAGGGAGTGAAATAGCAGTGGAAGGCACAGCCGAACTCTCCCTGAGCCTTTGCGTCAGGAGCAATCTCCTTCACTCTCCCATCATCTGGGAGAGAAGGCACCATCTTTCACAAGCTGACAGGATGGTTGTGGTTACAGCGAGCAAGACACTGTTGAACTTCCTAGATGGAGAGGTGAAAAGCAGGCACATCATCTGAGAAGCTGCCATGAGGTGAAGCAGTGTAGCACAACCAAGGTCACCTCACCACAAAGTTCAACTCCTATTCTCTTTCTAGTACACATCAGCCCTAACATACGATGGGGTCCGGGTGATGGCAGAGGCATTTCAGAACCTGCGGAGGCAGCGGATCGACATCTCCCGTCGCGGTAATGCCGGGGACTGTCTTGCCAACCCGGCTGTGCCCTGGGGACAAGGCATCGACATCCAGAGAGCACTGCAGCAGGTTTGAAACCCAGCCAATGTGTGCACCACAAGAACAGCTGCGTATAGGCTGTGGGTGGGGAAACAGGGATGATTAGCAGCAGAAACACTCAAACAACTCGCTCAGGATGAAGCACTGATCCATTCTCCTAATGCCACCTGATGTGTCCATGCCTTCTCCAATTCCTACTGGAGTTCTGGGAACAGCCAAAGTATTATCCCATAAAATCCTTGGTCCCTATTTTAATCTTCCCCTTTCCCAGAGAGACACCAGCTCAGAACTTTCTGAAGCCCCTTCAATTCTGTGAAATCAGCTTCATTCCCAGACTGCTAATGAAGCTTGAAGCCCTGTGAATTCTGCTTTATGTGTTGTCTGTCATCAGAACGTTCTAATATCCCACAGTACGGCTTGATTCGTACTGTGAGGATTCATAAACATGGTAATAACAGCCATTTAGATATCTGATAATCTTGCTTTTTCATTCTGCATAAAACTTTAAATTTTTGAATAAACACTACAAGAGACTTACAGTGGGACAGAACAATATGCAAGGCTTAGATAGAATAACTTAACATCTCATTTGATTTCCAGACTGACATTCATCTCTAGCATTTTTCTTTTTTCAGGCAAAAATAGAAGTATTCTCTGTAAATACCACTAGGTCAGTGTTATCCAAAATAGCTGATCCCATCTTCGTTCCTTATCTGTGAAGAAGGCAAGCAGAAAAGTTGGTTAATTTGTGTCATAAGTCAACTTCTCCAAATATTCCATTTTGATTTGATTTTGGCTTCCTAGTGAATAACAGTTCTTTTAAAACCAAATCTTGCATCTGATTTGATTTTATTGCCTGGATTTGGTTTGTTCCCAGGCTTGTTTTTGACTTTCTGTATGACCTTGGACAAATCACTGTCATAACTTCTCCAAAACCTTATAATAAAATCAGCCTCCTTGTTGCATTAGGGAGATCTGTTACCTAATGAACATGAAATACTTGGAAGTTGGCTGATAAGCAGTGAGTTCTCAAGCATTTTCCTTTATTGAATTTATAAGAATAGGATATCAACATTATTCTTAGCTAAAAAATACACTTTTGAGTGCGCTGGAAATTCTCCTTTGAGGTTTCCTCATCTCTTCATTGAAGCAATTACACAATTTAATTTTTCAACTGTAGTGATTTGGGGCAAAGAACGTAAAGATTTGCAAAAGTTGTTTATTTACCATTGAAAAAATTGTAATTTTCAAAATATTTTACTGATTCAGTGATAGTGAGAGAATCACAGAATCACAGAACATTAGTGATTGGAAGGGACCTCGAAAGATCCAGTCCAGTCCCCCCAGACCAGAGCAGTGTCACCTAGATGCTGTCACACAAGAACACGTCCAAGTGGGTTTTAAACATCTCCAGAGAAGGAGACTTCACAACCTCCCTGGGCATCCCCTTCCTCAGCTCTGTCATCCAAATGAAAGTCTCTGAAAAAAGCAGGGGAAAAAGTCTCCTAAGGAAATTTGAACTATGAATTCAATAATCATCCATCATTCACTATTCTAGCAAGGAAGAGGCAGATGGAGATGGAAGAACTTATGATTATGTATTGAAGGTCTGAGTTATCCTTTCTGTAAAGACTCAATTAGGACAACACTTCCAGCTATTCACAGCGGGCTTCTCTTCACCTCCCTAATACCTAAAATGTCATAAACTGTTTAAAAGCAAAAGCTTTCTCTACTTTTTTCTTCTCAAATGTCTAGAATAAGCTCCCAAACTGCCTTATTTCTGTTTAGTGTAGGAAGGAATCACTGATGGCAGAAGCAAAGATGAAAAGCAATTAGAAACAAGCTGCAATTTTCAAAAACAGAGTTTTAACATCTTTCAGCTTATAAAGCTACAAAGCACCAGCTTTTTTTCATGACCTGAGCTGCAGAACCGATCAGTATCTGAGAGGAAAACCAAAGGGGCTGTGAAAAAGCAGGCACAGAAGAGCTTAACACGATGATGCTTTTGTAGTGCTTCTATCTTCTGTGGGCATGTGGTGTCTAGTGAGAAGGGAAAGGCATGTTTCTCCAAATGTCACCAGGATTACCTCTTGAGCTGAAGGAGCTTCAGAAAACACTGGCAGATGTTCATTTTCATGACAAACCTTTGCAGTAATAGCTGGAAAACAAACAGACTTTAAGCAGATTAGCAACAGACTTCTTTCATAATGACATATCCTCATTTCTTCACCACAGGTCTTTATTCTGAAGATCTTAGAGCACTTAAAAAGGCAATAAATACCTGTTTCTGTGTCTGCATGTGAGAAGGCCTCAGTTGCAGGGACAACAGATTTGCCCAAAGCGAGTGGAAAGCTGAGAATGTGGAGTCTTTATTTCCTGGTGTCACCATATGAGTTCTCCACGTTCTCTCTATAGCAACCCAAACTTGTACTCTGTTTCCCACCTTCCTGAGCCCCGCTGCCTGGTTCCCACACACCCTGCTTGACTCCAGTTCCTTCTCCACACCAGGCTGGGCATTTTTGCAAGAGACCAAATGGACACACTGAGAGGGAAAGTTCAGGATGTGGGAGGTGACATGAGCAATGGTCTTCAGCTGAGCAGAGAATTGCAATTCAGGCTTTCCTATGCAAATCTCATTTACAGTACAGAATTGTCAGGTTTTATTAGGCTGGTGCAGAGGTAATTACATCTGCTTGTTAACTGATAGACTCCTTTCTGCGGGAAGGCGGCATCTGAGTGCTGAGGCCACAGTTTCATATTTTCTCCCAGTACAGTTCCTGCTTTGGACTGACACATCCTTTACCAAATCTCGACTCCAGGTCAAATTTAGACAACACGAGCATACACAAAACCCAAGAAGTTCAGAGCTGATGTAGCTCACAGTCACCTCCCAAAAGGTGATGCATTCATACACATGATCCCTGAGCTCAGTACACTAAGCTGTAAGAGAAAGGGGTTTAAAGAGAAAGAGCAGGTAAAGAGAAAGGCCATGCACTTGGCCAGGCACACAGTAGAGTGTGGGGCTAAGCTAAATCCCAGTGTCAGAGAGATGTCCTGTGTCCCCTGCACACACCTGAGAGACACAACGGCACTCTCTGTCCTTCCTCCCCTTACCTCTTACTGCTGCTGAATCACCACCATGTTGGATGCTGACCAGTGTGCTCTTCTCATTGATATTTATGTCTTTAAGGTCCGCTTTGAAGGGTTGTCTGGCAACGTTCAGTTTAACGAGAAGGGACGGAGGACAAACTACACCCTCCATGTGATTGAGATGAAACATGATGGAGTCAGAAAGGTAAAGTGTAGAGCAAGATAGATATAAAACACAGAGCTGAGATCCTGTGTCAGACACGGAGCCTGGTGTTCAGGTTACCATGTGGTTAGGTCTCAGCAGATGTTTTTGTTCATTAAAAAGTGCGTGTGAAGTCACCACAAGTAGCTTGATGAGCAAAGCCAAGCACTCATGGTATGTGACTGAAAAGGGGGTTAGCAAGAGTGACAAGGGCATCTCATTTGTGGGGCAAGGACTTCCAGGGCAGGAACATCTTGGCCACCTCAGCCTTGCTATTGGCAGGGCACATTTGCTCAGAGCTAAGGCAGAGCCAGGCAGAAGCTGTCTGCCCTAACCAGTCTGAGTGAACCCTTAACATTGCACATAATTCTGTTCTCCTTGAAGTGACAAGAACTTTACCACTGACTATGTCCTGGCAGCTACACAGACATTTGTGCTGTTCTAGAGTCTCAGTCCTGTTCTTCTTCAAACATCTGGCCCTGTTCATGGGTGCTGAGCCCCAGAAACATTAATCCTTTTAAAATCTATGTTCTTATGTCCTACTTTAGATACTACCTATTTGAAGAACAAAGAATAACTCTGTCATTCCATTGATTAAACAAAGCTACTAAATGCTTTGGAATGGGACAGTCACTGGAACCCCTCTGCACCTCTTCAGTAGCCTGAAGAATGAGATGCTTGTTTGAAGCTAAGAAAAACTGCAAACAATAGAAGTCCCACATTTACAGCCCCTACCCCGAATTCATACCTACAGTCAGTGTGAGATCAAAGCCCACCACAGTCAAGCAAAAGAGGGAGATTTCTCATTGAGAAAAAAGAGAAGTGTCCGTTTGAAGACATCCAAAGCGGTCTTCCTCCTCTACATGGAACTCATAAGGGGACAAACGCAGTACTATGTCCAGTGTGGGGCTCTGATCTTTGAGAAGCTGGCAATCTGGACAGAATCGAGAGAAACAGAATGGCTAAAGGTCTCAGTTTTGCTGTGTGTTTACTGAGCGAACTGATATTTGTTTGGAAGACACGTACATCACTGCCATGATGTGTTTCGTAGCTCAGATCCACCAGGTTAGAGGTGCAAAACAAGGATATGTGTCGCCATGCATGTTGCCCTAGGGCAGAGCTTTGGAAGCTCCTTTGTCATTCTCCTTGCTTTTTGTCTGTGAAATGAAGGGAGATGAGAAGCCTGCTCAGATTTTTTCTCCTGAGCCGCTCTGATCTCTAATCTGCCATCAGCAGGCTCCTGGCCGTGCCCTGTGTTAATGCCCTTTCCAGTTTACCGTGATAAATTCTTTTCACATGAGCAGAGCTCTGGCAACTTCAGGCTGACATGAGGTGATGGAAAACCTCTTAGAAAATGAAGCTCTCAAAGTGGATAACCTTGGCAGTGATCTTCCTAGTGGTATTTGGTGGCACTCTGCTTTACCTGCGAGCAGTGACACATCTGCCCAAATCCCTGATTATCGATAAGTACAACTTAACATGAGAGTTCTTCCTGTTACAACTGTTCTGTTTGTTCGTGACCCCAAACTTTTAGACACTGGACAAGTTGTTTGTCTTTTCTTGCCTCAATTTTTGTGGCTTCAGTTTTTCTCCTGTTGTCTCAGGATGTCTGAACAGTCAGACCTATATCCATGCAGCTGCAGGGTAGCATCCTTTCACTCTGCAGCATCTGGATGGGCAGTGGGGATGCTCACTGTCAGGAAGATATTCAGAAGTCTCACAGAGGAAGTGTCAACTCTTAGGGCTGAGGCAGTGAGTGGCAGTAACCCTTCAGTACCTTGTGCTAAGTGTTCATATGTACATACAAGCACTCAGCTACTGCAGTGTATCATGCAGAGTGTTTTCAGGACGCAGTCGTGATGGGATGGGAAATTCCTGACACCCCCCCAGCAAAAGACATCAATATTCAGAAGAGGAGATCTCTGGTTGGGCATGAACACACAGGGAGATGATCCTGCTTGGATGACACTGTTATCATATTTTGTTAATATTTCAGTGATGTTTCCTGGTTTTGTGTTTGGCAGATTGGTTATTGGAATGAAGACGAGAAGCTGGTTCCAATAGCCATAGATACTCAAACCGGCAACGAGTCTACAAGTCTCCAGAACAGGACTTACATAGTCACAACTATCCTAGTAAGTGCTGTGCTTTCTATCACAGCTCTCCCTCGCCCCCATCTCCCTGATGTGCAGACTCCCTCCTCCCCCTCGTGTGCCCTGCTTTGTACGCTCTCATTTTTATAATAGCAATAACAATAATAATAATAATAATAACAGCTCTTCGTGTTTCCTGCCGGGTCCATAAAGGTATCTGGAAAATGTTGTGGCTAATTAAATAGGTGTTAAAGAGCTCTCATGCTTCAGCATAGGAAATACAAAAGATTATGACAAGATAGTAGAGGCATCAGCAGAGGTAAATTAGGAGCATTATACTCCTGCTTTGTATTTAGCTTGCGGAGTGGGGGCTGTAATTTTGGGAAGGGTAAGCTGCATTGTGTGGAGAGGCTGAATCATAGCTTTAAAAACAAACCTCCACTACAATCACGCAGGAATAATAGGTACCCTGTAGTGTGGGGTATCGTGTGTTGTGTCACCGTGTGCGCATATCCTGCAGAAACATGAAATTTTACTGACTTGTTTGTCGAATGCTTCTGTGAGTCTGCAGAGCAGACATGAGGCCCAAACTGAGTTAAACATCTTAAGGCTCTCTCCTGTCCAGCAGATTTGATCCTGCCTGTGCCCACATAAGCAGGTGTGTCTTTAAAAATTCATGGCTCGCATGCACTCAATATCCCTGGCAGGTGAAAACTTTGTTGCCCACATTCCCCCAGCTGCTTCATTCCCCTCTGTTCAAGCGCTGGAGAAACTACACATAGATTCTGCAGGAATAAACAGAAAACTCCACACTAAGAACCGCACTTTGTACCTCTGAAGTAGGCACCCTGTGTGTTGACTGTGCCCTTTGGTACAGGAACACTAAGCTAGACCATTCCAAGGGCACCAGCAGCTGCACACTGGGGTCTAGTCTGATCCCTGAAGTGTGTCTCTAGAATGCAGAGTGTGGCTCAATATTGGTCTTCTCTGTGCCAGGAAGACCCATATGTGATGCTCAAGAAGAACGCCAACCAGTTTGAAGGCAATGAGAGGTATGAAGGCTACTGTGTGGAGCTCGCTGCCGAGATCGCGAAGCACGTTGGCTATCACTACAGACTGGAAATTGTTAGAGATGGCAAGTATGGAGCCCGGGACCCTGACACCAAAACGTGGAACGGCATGGTGGGAGAACTTGTTTACGGGGTGAGTTGCCATCCTCATCCTTTGGAAATAGCTCTTGGTACTTGAGAACACTTTGGAGTCCTAGCCCGTGCACCGTCAGCCTGTGCTGTCTTGAGAGCTGCAGCTCTCATGATGCAAATGATCAGCCCAAGCACAACATTTTAATTTAGGGAGCGACAGCATATTTTATGCCTATGGAAATGTCAAAATATTTCCTTTCAACAGCTCCAAGATTCTTTCTCTTCCCATTTTTAGAAGAACAACTATTGAAAGGTCAAACTTTCCCATGGGTAGAATCTCCAAATTTGAGTCTGTTTCATATTTGCATGATAATGGTAGGATGAAGGGATAAGATTTCCAAGGCTTCACGTAAGACTGGTGAACAGCAGGACTGGACTGCTTTCTTGCTTTCTGTCTAACCACTCATTTCCATCATCTTGGATTTACACCTGTACCCCACGCTTCCAAACCCACTTCAAACTGGTTGTTTGTGATCTCTGGTATTTAGATCATCCTTTAGAGGGGTCTAATTTCACTTTGTAGGGAAAAGGGAAGTTAGTGTAAGGAGCACCAGTGCCCAAGTCTCTGTGTCACTGCGTTGGACCAGCTCTGCGTACTGCTGGTAGCCCTACAGTACAAACTCATAGCCATTTCAATGCCTTTTCCATTCTCAAGACGGGTTGTAAAATAAGTGGAGAGAGCACATCAGTGTCACTGAAATATTTTTGCTCTTTTCCTGCATCAGTTATGCAATCAAAAAGCAGTTCCTGATGGAGGCAAACATCCGGCCACTGCTTTCTCAGGCAATTGGCCTTTCCTCTCTTCTTTTGATGTCTGGATGATAAAGCTCTTTTAGTGAAAATCAGACTGTGACATCAGTGGATAAATCAGACAAGAGGAGCGGGATGACTGTGAAAAGAAATCCCTGCGATTTCAAAACAGAGCTGGTAATAGAAATAATCCACTAATATTATGGACTTGCCTTTTTCAACATTTCTCTTTCAACTGATTTTGTCTGATTTCTTCTGAGATAGCTGGGGTAAACAAAGACCACAGGAACATAAGATGGAGTTAGTAAACACGTTTTATCCCCAGAATGCAAATCTCTGTCCTCTCTCTCTTTTCCAGAGGGCAGATGTGGCTGTGGCACCACTGACCATCACCCTGGTTCGAGAAGAAGTTATAGACTTTTCAAAGCCATTCATGAGCTTAGGTATATCCATCATGATAAAAAAGCCTCAGAAGTCCAAGCCAGGAGTTTTTTCCTTTCTGGATCCTTTGGCTTATGAGATATGGATGTGCATTGTTTTTGCCTACATTGGAGTGAGCGTTGTCCTTTTCCTGGTGAGTCGCTTCAGCCCTTACGAGTGGCACACCGAGGAATTCGAGGAAGGACGGGACCAGCCGGCCAATGACCAGACAAATGAGTTTGGGATATTCAACAGTCTCTGGTTCTCCCTAGGAGCTTTCATGCAGCAAGGATGTGATATTTCTCCAAGGTAGGTTGCCTTCCTCAATGAACCTTTTTCCCATTCAGGTGGTTTAATCGTTCTGCATGCTTTGGAGCTGAACAGACTCTAGTTTGACCTTCCTTCATGGACCAAAGAGTCACTTTCTGAATTGTTTACAGACTCAGAAAGGTTCCAAGAGTTCACAGGTCTCACAGCCACGAACTTGGCAGCTCAGTCTTGACACCATGAAAACACCATTTCAAATCTGTACCTGGGGAGTCCTTTAGAGGGAATGTACAGAAATGCAAACAAGGGTTTTCTAAAGCCACCCAACTGCAATCGATTTCTGTCAGTCGTTTATTGTGTTGCTGCTAGAAACAAGATCATTCCAGCATTACAGGGAAGCTATAAAATTCAGCAAAGTAGAGAGAAATAATAGAGTAAGTGCCCAGTGAAAGGTTGTATGGGCTGTGTCAAAGATTATGGAGCACATCGAGCGGCTTAAAACATTATTGGCCTATAGTAAATTCAGAATTGTGATTACCTGCAGGTGATTTTTCTTGGAAAAGCTGGCACAGCATAAGGCAGCTGGAAACCTGCATGAAGTGCAGCAAGGTGTAAATCCGTGAGAGAGACACAGGCAGAGAGCTGTTTGTAAATAATGTCTGAAGTTCCTCCTTCATGTTTGAGATCTGTAGTCACACAAGGGTTGTTACAGAGATTTTTGCCCACTGCAGAAGCCCATGGTGCACTTATCCTCTCAATGCCTTGTTCCTCCAAAGGCTTCCACAGAGAGAAGAGAAAGAATTAAAAGCATGCAACCAAGCAGCTCCAAGCGGGGCTCTGATAGATTTTCTTCTTTGTTTGCGTAAATGACGTGTCTGGTAAGAAACACCTGTAAGAGCTGAGGCTTCTTTCTTGTGACGTGCATGTTCACATGAGGCAGGATCAGAGCTGAACCAGAAGTAAGGTTTTTAACATCTCCAGTGTTTTTAGCCCTGGGCAGATATATTTAGGGTTTGTGAGGCTGACAACTGGCTAATGAGGTGGGGCTTGGGATGTGGACACATGCAGTCATCACTTCCAAGAGCTCGTCTCTGTATGTTGGCTGGTTGAAGAGCATGTTGGTTGGTTGAGCACCAAAGCTGCTGAATGCTGCAGGATACAGAGCTGTCATCCACCCTTCCCACAGCTCTGGAGGCACATGTTTCACTGTTGAGGCTAAGAACATTTTTGTCCAGGTTTGACTCAAAGCAGAAACACTGCCAGTCATGAAAGTGAATTTACAGGCAGTATAAGCACTTGCTGGATTTCCCTGGCACGGCGACATCTGCAGTGATGCTCTAATAAAAGCAGGCAGCATTTTTCCTTTTTCGAGCTTTGCCTCCCTTCTCTTCAAAGGAAATGGAGTGAAGGTTGTTTCCTGCATGCAGGGATGACATCAAAGTTCAGGGCATGAGGAGGAGGCAAGTGGAGATAACTGTACGGCTCCTGTGGGATGGCAGGGGGAGGCCTGGCACCAGCTTGTTGGCCATTGGAAGCCAATTTGCTCAAATATTAATGAGCTTCAGATAGAGGGGAAGTAAGAGCCTGCAGGGCACATTGATGGTGACAGTTTTTATGAATCTGTTTTATCATCTGATCATCTATTAGCACAAGTCCAGGCAGAGCGTTCAGAAAGTCTTGAGCGGGATTTAGTTGTCCTGCTGTCTCCTAGCACAGCCCTGTGTTTTAAGATCAGGTTACTGTGATTTTCCTTCTCATTGTCATTTTTTGTCATCATCACTCTTACCAAGGAAAGAGAATGTCTTCTTCTGGGGGCCTTGCAATAGCCAGTTTCTGTTCCAAGGAGGTGCATGGACAGGTGAAGAGCTGCGACTTTGCAGAACAGCAGATTTGGAAACATCTTTAATAAAAAGCATCAGGGAAACCAGGGGCTTGGAACTGAATAGCAAGATTTGCTCTGACTAAACAACACATTTTGAATCACCGGTTCAAAGTGCTGTTTTGTTTTGCTTTGAAATGGGAAATGAGAATGATTCTGTCATTGTTATCTTAATGTTGTTAATTTGATCATGCTGATGATGAGACCTTGATCTTCATTGTAACCAGTACTTTCCCACGGAGCCAGGAGCACTCTCTTGAGTCCAAATGTTTGCAGGAAGAGAGAACTTGATAAAAAAGAAATATGGGAATTATTGTAATAATTGTGCACCCCGAGCACAGCTCCTTGAGGTGGCTGCAAGTCGAGGGGGACATTTCTGTGAAATGTGAAAGCAGAAGGGAGGAAGAGGAGAGTGAGAATTCCCGTGGGATGCTGTTGTACAGGAAGGCTCCGAGCGCGCTCCCCCTTTCACATCTATTTTTCACACAAACCTAGTGCAGGATTTCTGTGACACATCACTTAGGAAGGGATGCTTGGTACAACGGTACTGTGGGCAGGTGGGGATCTGCTCTATTCCAATATATTTCTTCTGCAGTTGCTTCTAAACTTATCACTACAATCTCTCAGCATCTCTCTAGTAGTGTATTAAGGAACATAAATAGCTTCTGTTATACATCTGCTCTGTCATTCCCTCCCCAGCAGAAAGGAGCAAGTGCAGGGGTGTCATTTGTTTTTGTAGAGGTTTTGGGTTGTTTATTTCAGTTTTGTTTTGGGAAGGAGTAAAGGAAACTTGTCTGGAGGTTTGTGGTGGGTTTTTTTCCACCTGTTTTAAGTGCATGTGCCACTAGGCATTTGTCATGAAAGTAAAAACAAAACAGTAAGACCAGACCTGCAGACGCATGGCTCAGCGCAGCGAGGTTTGCAGCAACCTCTTGCTCTTGCAAATGCGCCTTCCTCAGGCTCAGACCAGTCCCTAGGGAACTCTGGCCTCCTGCAGAGACAAAACCTTGCTTCTGAAGTGGTGTCCCTTTTAAGGACTCAAATCAGGCTTTTAAGTCTACTGATCACAACCCACCGAGCACCTTGAAGATACACTGTGGAGATGATGAGCTGAGGATGGCCAAGACAGAGCATATCTGTGGTTATGTGCTCACAGACTCTTCTTCCAAGGAGTGAGATTGTTGGGCATGAGGCCACCTGGTTTTCTTGAAGCTCTGAAACCTTCAGGTCTAGGCATAGACTGAATGAGTGTGGCAAAGGCCAGGGAACAACCAGTCATGAAGGGTCCCAGCCAATGCTGTTGGCAGTCTGTATTGTGCCTTTGGATGCTGCAAGGTCCATGAGCAAGCACAAGCAAGAAATTCATTCCTTCAAAGCCATAAATCACTTGAATTGCAGGTACTTAGCTTAAACCAAAGGACATTGTGAGCTCTTCAACATTCCCCACTGGAGTGTGTGGTCCCCCTTCTGCACCATCACTGACCAGTGGCCCCACTGCATGTGGTTCAGTCACCACCACATGGATTCTTTTGTACTGGTTGAAGTTAGATAGTCCCAGTCATTGCTCTTAAAGTCTCTGCTTTCAGAGTGCTGGCTGATACTCAGCAGAGTAGAGGAGAAGCAACATTCTGGAGTTGTGAGTAGTTTCATGTAATGGCCAGAAATCACTGAGGTCTGAAATGGGCCATAAACCATTTGGCTTGGCAAAGTACCACCTTAACTTCACAAAACAGTCATGAAATTGCAAAAGCACTCATTACATGTGAAATATGGACCCAGAAAGGAGATTCTCAGAGCATACATCCAAGGTAATAAATATCCCACAGCCAATAGCAAGAGCCTGCCGCAGGAGAAATGGGAAGTAAATATGTCTCACACGGTGCCATTTTTCAGAAATGCAATTTGATAAATTGTCTTCAGAGCTTAAAATAAGCACAGCTCTGGTCACTGAGACCTTGCTAACATCTAGCACATTGCTGCTGTTCCTCACTCAAGATGGACCCAAGGCCTTTAGGAAGGAGACCAAGGGGACATCTTGGCTTCTCAACCTGCTCTGCAGCAAAATGAAGCTTCTGAATTTTTCATCTGCCCCATAATTTTCTACAAAATAAATCATTTTATTGATATGAGAAAGGATTTTTTTTTAAAAGCAGGGAACAAAATACATAATTCTCTTATCAGCTTCCTAGCTTGACTTTTTATGATCACATATGTGTCACTTCATATGGTTTAAGCCCAAAGAGACTTCCTGTATGTTGGAGACTCTTAAGTTTAATCCAGTTAGTCTTTCCAGTGACTAAGAAGACTTGTGTTTTATTAAAGTGAAGTAGATAAACAGATAAAATAGGTGTTCCAGAAAGATACCATGAGACAGAACATACAAATTTCCCTCAGCTAAGTGGAGCCTTGTCCCTGCTGGAATTTGATGGGAAGATGAATGTGGCACAGTACTGCTCTGTAAATGCACCCACCCTTTGTGCCCTGCCAGAGGCAAACTAAACAGAGGTCTCAAAAAAATAAACCCAGCTTCTTGGGGATCCCTTTGCACTGCCTTGTGGAAACAAGACATATATATTTTGGAATCAGATCAAAGCATACTGTGAGTGGAAGGGGATGTACAGCCATAGCACAACACCACAGGGTATCATGTCATGATACCTGGATAACACAGATTGGAATACCTGACCTTCCAGTCCTTGAAAGGGGCCTCTGAGAAGACTGGGGAAAAACTAATCAATAGGGCATGGAATGATAGGAAGAGGGACCACGGTTTTGAGCTGGAAAAGGGTAACTTTAGGCTGGGCATCAGGAAGAAGTTCTTTAACCTGAGGTTGATGGATCCCTGGAACAGGTTACCTGAAGACATTTCCTTCCATCCTTGGAGCTATTCAAGGTCAGGCTTGATGGGGCTCTGGGCAATCTACTCTAGCTAGAGATGTCCCTGCTTGCTGTAGGGGGATCGGACTATATGACTCTTGGAGGTCCCTTCCAACCCTATGATTCTATGAAATTGCTCATCATAATCTGAATGACTGAGAGCAGAGCTAGAGATGCTCTGGTCAGCCAGTGCTGGAGGTGAAATTATGGAGGAAGCTTTGCCCACAGCCTGTGTCTGGGAAAGAGCCAGACTTGGGATGTGATGCTTTGAGAAGAGGTTCTGTGCTGGTCTCTGCAAAGTGCAATAGGGGATCACTGCTGGGAAATGATTGGGCTACACCAGTTAGGCCAAGCTTGATGAGGCTCTGGCCAGCCTGATCTAGGGTGGGGTGTCCCTGCTCATGGTAGGAGAGTTGGAACTGGATGATCCTGTGGTCCCTTCTAACCCTGACTGACTGTATGACTTGGTCTGGGTGATCCTGCTGTGGCAGGGGGATTGGACTAGATGATCTTTCGAGGTCCCTTCCAATCCCTAATGATTCTAAAGATTGTGGGGTGTTTACTGCATGCAAGGAGACGTGGCACAAGGTGTGATCCACCTCCCAGCTGGCTTGGAATAAAGACTTAAACGGGTCTTAACTTCCCAGCAGAGCCCAGCCCTGAAGCAGTGACTCCCCTGGGCTGGGATGAACGTGCTGCTTATGGAGGTCTGCTCCTGGAGATGAAGAATGAATGCGCCCCTAGGTGGGACGGAGAGATATAAATGCTGCCTGCTATCCAGTCAATAGACACGATCTATTATTTATAGGCGTCCCGCGGACATCGTTATTTGTTTTCAGTGACAAGGAGGCAGTGTGCTCTGGCTGATCTATACAGAGCGCAGCCAGGCTTGCTCTCCCCGCGCTCCCTCGCAGGCTTTCTGCAGTCAATCACAGCGCTTTGTCTGCGGAAGAGCAGGCGCGGTGCTCACCGTGTACCTGTAATTAATGTCGAACATTTCCTTCTGCTCCTTGTCCTGTTTATTTACATTTCTTTTTAGATCAATTGAAAAAGTCACAGGAGACCTCAGCCACAGAGCTGGTGGAAATAACAGCAAAATTGCTCCACAAGTTGTTGAGGTGGTTTGGTTTTTTTTTAAACTAAACTGGCCTCTAGAGATTTTGGAAGATATCAGCACTTCTGAATTTCATCAGAATGTTCCTAGTACTGGAGGATTTTACCTGGTTTTAGGCAAGATCTAAATCAGAAAGTGGTTAGGACACTTTTTCTATTTTTCTTTTCTATTTTAGTGAGAGGTCTGATTTGGGTTGTTTCAAGGGAATTATTTCTGTCCTGTCTTTTCTTAACTCAACATTTGCAGGGTACTTCATTTAGAATTGGGGAAATTAGAACCAGCTGCATTTAGCAATTAAAAGGATTTTAATTCCTTCCTGAAATGAAGACTGAGTCTCAGTGTTTATTTGGTGACTCTTCTGCATTTCAGTGGATTTCTGTGACACCCCACACATCTGTCAGGTCTGTCTTTCTGGCCTGGCACACAGTCCTGGTGCTGTCCTTGGGTTACCCATGATAACCTTAAACAGGACCCGTCCTGGAGAGGTACTAGAGAGCTTCGCAAGCTCTATTGAGGCAAAAGTCAAGCAAAGAGGAAAGATTTGTACTGGAATTTTTTTTCTGTGAGGCATCTGTGCAGGAAAGTTGATGGAGTAGAGCTCACTGGCTTGCTAAAGCCTCTCTGGGGACATAAGAGACCTGTATACTTGCTCCTACAGGCCAGGTTGCTGACCATCATTTAGACCCACTGAGCAAAGGATGTAATTTTGCAGTGAAGGAAGAAGCAGTCTGTCATTTCCTTGGGGAGAACATCAACCTGCAGCTCCTGGGACAAGGGGGACAGTGCAGCCAGACCAGGCTGGGAGCAAAAGCAGTTCAGCATCCTTCCTCCTTCTCCAATGCAAAGTGGATCACAGAGTCACAGAACATTAGGGATTGAAAGGAACCTCAAAAGATCATCTAGTCCAATCCCCTGCCACAGCAGGATCACCTAGATCAAGTTGCACAGGAACACATCACAGCAGGTTTTAAATGTTTCCAGAGAAGGAGACTCCACAACTCCCCTGGGCAGCCTGTTCCAGTGCTGCGTTACCCTCACTGGGAAGAAGGTCCTTCTCATATTGATGTGGAACCTCCTATGTCCCAGCTTACACCTTTTGCCTCTGGAGGCTCATCCATGGGGACAAAACCCAGGATCGTTTACTCTTGACAGTTTGCTTGATCGGGTGAGCAGAGGTTGGTTTTTAAGAATAAACGTTAAAACATAAATAAATTTCAACTTCTGCAAAAGTCGTCTTTCCTTTTCAAAGTGTACCCAGTGATTTTGCAATTATCTCTACCTGGCAGAGTTAATTATGAAAGAGATAAAATCCAGGAGAGGAAATCCAGGTCACAGGGCAACAGCAGTACTTGCAAATCACCAGGAACTGATGACCACACTCCTTTCTGAAACACTTAACCAGGGAGAGTGACTCACCAGCAGAGCAGCTTGACAAATTGCACAATATCTAACTAAACAGTCCCCACTGGAGTTCGCGCACTTCCATGGCAACCAAAATGTGGCAGCCAGGGGAAAATGGAAATTCTTTCAAAATAGTCATCCTAGCTATCTTCCTTTCCATTTGGAAAAGTGCTGAAGGATTCAGAGGGCTCCGGAAGAGAAAACAACCAGCTGAGACAATGTTGTTGGGGAAAAGCAAATCCATCTGTAAGAGAAAAATCTATCTTCTGAATTTCCATGCTCTTCCATTGGAAAACTTCCAGATGCTGCAGAGACAATGAGTTTTTCCTCCTGCAAGCCACTTGCTCAGGATGGTCTCCCTATCAGGCATATCTAGTTGCTCTTCCACAGCTCCCAGGTCACTAGAGGACAGCAAGACATGTGCTGAAAGTCCCCCCATTGAGTGACAGATTTCCTAATCATTCCACCAGCTGTGTTTAAAGTAGAGCATCAAGCACTTGATCCAAAAACCCATTTATTAAGCTAAAAATATAGTTGCAATCTTTTTCTTCAGGACTAAATAAGTTTTTCTGATATTTTTGATTGAAAACAAAGTTTAAAATAGCAGGGCCAGGGCACGGGGGAAAGTGCATTGTCCTGTTTTTGAGTCTGTTGGGAAGTTTTGTCAGAGCTACTCTACTGTGGAAATGGTGGAAATTCAAAGCTGGGCACTGGCTCAGCATCCTGGGTGGCACTAAGTTCTCTAGGGGTGCCTCTGGGATTTACAGCTTTCTCTGTGCCTCCAGCAGGAAGCCCACAGAGGCTCCAGGGACTCCTTGCTTTGCTGTACTGCAAATTGTCGATTTTCAATCAGTAAGAGACTCACACTTTCTCTCTTCATTTTCTCCCCTCTTGATAAGTGCTGTCTCTGAGCAGACAGCTCAGCTGGGGTCTGACAGCCTCTGAGCTGCAGGCAGGGCTGCACGTGGTTGTGTCTTCCTAATAGCTAGGTCAATGGACAACGAGTTTTGTGAGAAGCTGAATGACCTCCAGGTCCCTGAAGAGATGTCCTCTACAAGGCCACCTGTCATACACCACTTTAATGCTGGTGTTCCAGAAGAATATTGTAGAATATTCTGGGAAACCCTGAGTGTGTTTTCACAGGGAAGCCCTGCTGAGATGACTCTCCCATACACTGCTTTTATCAGCACTAAGATATCATGTGCATGTTCTGATTACACAGTCGAATGAGCATTGAACTCCTCTATTCAGATTCTTCTGGCTCACAGCACACAGCGTCCACAGCCACTCTTTGCTGGTTTAATCCTTGGAGTTGGCCAAAAGCTCATGGCCTTCTGCTGGGAAGCTCAGAATACTTCTTTCATTCCACTGGAGTTTGAAATTTATTGTACCTACTCTGCTTTTGTCCCAAATTTCAGCCCAACTACTTGTCCTGGTAGGTGGGGAAGCACCATGCTCCCTTTTCTCTAGATGTTCAGGAAGGTGTGAGTACAGCAAGCCACGTCCATTGTAGCACCCAAAGCAGTGAGCAGGTGAATGAAAGACTTGGTGAAGCTGTGTAAATGGGAAAAGTGAATTGAGTGCTCTGGCAGGGGGATTGGACTAGATGATCTTTCAAGGTCCCTTCCAATCCCTGATGTTCTGTGATTCTGTGAGTTGTGCTAAGAAATGGGAGCAAAAGGCTTGCTGTGCTTGGCTGGAGTCTGGAGTGGAGGAGGTGCAGCATGGAGTCACTTCTGAAGCTTTGCCTGTTGGTATCTTGGTCTTTCTTCCATTTTCACTTGAATCAAAGGAGCCAAGTGACAGCTAGAGGCCACCTGATTCACATAATCAAATGGCAGGAAAGGGCATACAGCCCATGCACGAACTCTTCTCTTGGAGCGGCCACTTTGTGGCCTTCAATCGTTTCATAAAGTTCACTAATTCTGATGAATGCCTGCCCAGAAGTGGTGCTGCTTACCCTTAGATCCAAAGGCTAAGCAGCAATAATCCAATCATGGTAATCATAACTTACTACTTTGATCTCCAGATAAAAGAGCCTGTAGAAGTGCAAAAGTGTTACATGGCCATTATTTGGACAACTTCAAAGCATCTTGTATACACTAATGAATTCTCCCACCATCGTCTGATGAGAAGTAATGGGAGGCAAATGTGTGAACAGAGGAGTAGAAAGGAGGGGGGGGGGGGGAAATGAGTCCTGCTATGGTGACAGGGAAAAGCAAAAGGAAGTGCCTGTACTCACACCATGAGCAGGTGTGAAGAAGAGACCACGAGGGCGACCTGCAAGAATCAGATGCATGGAATGGACTCCCACAGGAGGAATTTTCTCTCTCATTTCTTGAAGCTGTCAATAAGAAGCAAGATCTCAGGCTGCAGAGAGGCAAACAAAGGGAGGGGGAAGCTTTTCATCTCAGCAGGGCTTCCAGAGCCTTCAAAAATTAAAAAATCACCAAATGATCCTAGCAGGTGAAAAAGGGGGCAGCAGAAACACTGAATGTTTTCCCTTCACGGTTTGGGAGCTTTCAAGTTAAAATGGGCGCCTGTACACGTAGAGCTCTTCAAAGGAAACCACCCTCTGGGGAGATCAGACAGTGATTTCTCTCCTCACCACTTGTGCAAGGGATACAGTACACTTCTGTAGAAAAAGAGAAGGGCTCGAAGGGAGAAGAGAGAAAACGAAGCTTGTACACTCGTGGCGAGGGATCACATTTTCAATTAGAAATGAGAGAGAAAAGGGAAGGGAATATTGGTGGGTGAAAATCTCCCTGTGCAGAAAATCCTCTCCTCCCAGAAAATGCTTTTCCCTCATCAGACAGGGAAATCTGACAGCAGTCAGAAAAGAGGGCAAAAAGTACCAAGGGAAGGCATCCTGGAAGAAGTCTGAACTGGGTCACTGTAACATTGCCCAGAGAAATGGAGCTCTAAGTTGTGAGCACATGGAGGTGGCTAAAGAGGATCTTGTCAAAGTGAGGAACTGGTGCTTTATAATCCAAAATGCATTAAACCCTTGGGGTTCAATAAAAAGCTTTTTCATCAAACAGACTTTGAACAAGAGACTGAGAGAGGCCGTGTGGAATCTTGCAACAGAGCAAAGGGTTGCTGTTTATAAAGATGGATGAGTGGGGAGAAGAAGAGAGGTGGGACAGTCTCTTCTCCCAAGTCACTAGCAACAGAACAAGAGGAAATGGCCTCAAGTTGAGCCAGAGGAGGGTTAGGTTGAACATAAGGAAAAATTTCTTACCTGAGAGAGGGGTCAGGGGTTGGGACAGGCTGCTCAGGGAGGTGGTGAAGTTGCCATCCCTGGAGGGCTTAAAAAAAAAGTACATGTGGCCCTAGGGAGCAGGGTGGGGTTGGATTGATTGTTGCACTTGATCTTGTAGTCTCTTCCAAACTTCATGACTCTATGAGTGCTGCTGACTTTGGAGCCACCCAAGGCTGAGGAACCTCCTGGGTAACAAAACCCCAGAGTGCTTCCAACAAAATTTTCTTCTTGTCACCTTGTGAGTTTTCCTCAGCAAAGTGAGCAGATGTCACCAAAGTGAGAAAAATACATGAAGAGCCCGTTTTATGCAGAAATTTTTGTTCAAAAGCGTGATGAGAGTTGTTGTATATTTGTCCCTTACAGCAAAGGCAGGGAAAGCTGCAGAAGAGGGACTTTGACTTTGCCTTTCATCAGAGCTGCTGGGCAGCAAACCTCTAAACACTCATCCCATAAGCTACCTGGTTTGCAAGGTGGACAGGCATGGTGTGCCTGTACTTAAAAGGGTGACAGTGCCTTTCCACCACGCTCTTATTTTTCCTTAGGGTTCCACTTCATCCCTCTGTCCTAGCTTGTTCTTCATTGTGTATTTTAGCAACCCCTTGGAAGAGCTGGGATGGTTATCCTGCAGTTTTAGGAATAAGCATCTCAGCAGCCAGTTCTGACTGCTCAGGGATGGCATCCTTGGAGGGAAGGACATGCCTCAGTTCTGCTCTCTAGGAGTGTTTTTATACCCTGGGTGGTACATGGGTCCTGCTGAAGTTGAGGGGGCTGGTTGCCCATATCAGTCCGTGTTTGCCTGACACCCAGTACTTCTGACTCCATTCATGGTTGGTTGAGCAAGTGAGCTGTGGTGGTTGCATATCCACAGGTTGCATTTTGTGGCCATTGAGTACCATAGGAAGACACAACCTGCACATAATTAACCCCTGTGTAGCTGGGCCCATTTGATGCTGCTGGGATTGAGTGTTTCAGGAAGGGAGAGTGAGCAAAGATTCAACTCAGAGGTAAATTCGACCTGGTGCCCAACACTTCAGGCCATCCCCCCAGGCAAAGTTCATAAATGTGATTCATCGCTACTCCCACAGCTGGGAGCTGAGTTAGTGAGATGAAGTAAGCACCCCTGGATCCCAGAAAGTGAAAGGGCTTCCCAAGGAACAAGAAAAAAGAAAGAGTTCCTGGATGCTAGTCCTTAGGTTAGGCCATTAGGCACCTCTTGGCTCTCAAAATGCTAAGTGAATGGCTTGAAAACATCAAGTAGCTGCTCCATGTGGTCATGCTTATACTTAGCACTGCAGCAATCCAGGCTCCAATGACTGGAGAACCACAAGTGGCATGATGCAATTCTGACTAAGCAGGAAAACACGTTTTAGAAAGAGGTTTTGCCCATTAAAGGGAAATTGAAGGGAAAAAAGTGCCAACTATTCTGCAAAAGAAGAGATGAAACAATAGGAGAGAGACCATATACTGCTGTCGAAGGCCATTAGCTTGGGCAGAAAGAAACAGTAAATAAAGTATGACTTGTAATTAAAGCCTCCCAGATACTCATCCTCCAGTGGAACCTAAGAGATTCTGCATCTTTGCAGACAATATGTTCAGTCACTGCAATATTTACACAGCGAGTGACCGCAGGGCTCATTCTTAAAAAGGACTTCTGCTGGGATTGTGTAATCCTTATCGCCTCCTTCTCGCCTGCTGGCCTTGGCTGGTGTGGTTTTCCTGAAACCATAGAATCATAGAACCATTAGGGATTGGAAGGGACCTTGAAAGATCATCTAGTCCAATGCCCCTGCCACAGCAGGGCGTAGACGGGGAGAATCACCTCCCTCGATCTGCTGGCCACACTTCTCCTGATGCAGCCCAGGATCTGGTTTGCCTTCTGGCCTGCAAGTGCACACTGATGGCTCATGTTGAGCCTTTCATCCACAAGCACCCCAAGACCCTCCCCTCAGGGCTACTCTGCCCAGCCTGTATTTGTGCTTAGGATTGCCTCAACCCAGATGCAGGACCTTTCACCATGAGAAAGAGCAGATCTACAGCCCATGTACAAAAGTTAAAAAGCTCTCGTATGTTTTTCCTTCTCTTTTTTTAAAATAAAAATTAGAAAAAGAGGAAGACAGCATGGGGCTACCTTGACCTCAGGACCCTCAGCTATCTTACCCTGGCTCACAGGTTAGTGTTATCCACAGGGATTAAAAATAAGCAGCTATTACCTCTGTAGAAAAGTTGTGAGGAGAGCTGGAGAAGGAATTTGTACCACTGGGATTGGTACATGAGAGTGTCCGTGGAAAGCATTCTTGTTCCACAGAATCACAAAAAATCAGGGATTGGAAGGGACCTCGAAAGATCATCTACTCCCATCCCCCTGCCACAGCAGGATCGCCTGGATCAAGTGGCACAGGAACATGTCCAGCCAGGTTTTAAACATCTCCAGAGAAGGAGACTCCACAATCCCCCTGGGCAGCCTGTTTCAGTGCTCTCTCCAGCAGCTCTGTGTCCTTCTTGAACTGAAGGTCCCAGAACTGGACACAATATTCCAGATATGGTCTCACCAGGGCAGAGCAGAGGGGGAGGAGAACCTCTCTCAATCTGCTAACCACCCCACTTCTGACCCACCCCAGGACGCCTTTGGCCTTCTTGGCCACGAGAGCACATTGCTGGCTCATGGTCATCCTGCTGTCCACCAGGATGCCCAGGTCCCTTTCTCCCACCCTGCTCTCCAACAGGTCAGTCTGTTTGTAAGCACCTCACTGATAGCACTGCAATCAGGGCTCCTGACCCTTGTACCAGGAGGCAGGGATTTGGTGACAAGTAAATGTAAAATAATGATGATAAAATTGATAATACAGAATGGAGAGAGAAACGTGCACCAAAGTCACTCCAGTTTTATGGCAGCAGCTCATTCATAGCTAGTCGTGGCAGAGCATACGAGTTTTGCAGCACGTGCATCCTGAGTGCACCCAGAGCTGTCCCCAGCTCCACAGCCCTGTGCTAAGTTTGTTCCTCGATCTATGACCCTTCACAGACTTTTCTAGCAAACTGGGGGTTAGTGTCAGGGTTGGAGATGAAATAGTGAGACCAGTCGTGCCAGATGGCCTGTGACACACAGAAGAAGCAAAGCTCATTTGCATTGACAGAGTTTAAAGTTGAAAATTTGATTAAAAGAAGAGCAAAACTGGAGCAAAATGTCTGCGACTAATCCACTACCGAGTCAGTCTTGAGACAGACCCATGAAATTAGCGAGAGTCAGTATCAGATTAGCAGAGCAGTGTCAGGGATCAGAGGAACTGTGTGGGTAGGAGACCGAAAGTGGATTTGTCCCCCAGTCAGCAGAACAAGCACACAGGAGCTTTTCTTTCAACAGTTTTGCATAAATTCATTCAGTGACAAATATGTCAGTTGCCTGAGTGAGCCTTTAGTGGAATTGAATTTAACAGCAGATCTGGGAAATCCTCCCAAAGCAACGACGGCTTTAGAATCCCAGATTTGCACTTCTAATTAAAACGCTGTCAGCTGAGGTGCAACTTGCCGTAAGAAATGGGTCTGGGGAGGAGGAAGGGAGAAGTAGGAGAGAACTGTGGTGGCGCTTGATCAGTTTTCCAATGGGGTTCACTTTGCAGACTTTCTGATGATCATGTTTTTCACAAATGCTTCTAGCAAGATGGGAAAGCTGAAGAAAATCCTTGTGGGCTCCTCTTACCTTCCATAAGGGATGAGATCAAAAAGCAAATTGTTTGATGAAGGGTTGCATTTTGTTTTAAGAAATAAGGAATTATAACTGCATGATTTTCTTTTGTCTGTGAACAATCCATCAATGCTGGAACATAGGAGGTTCCACATCAATATGAGAAGGAACTTCTCCACAGTGAGGGTGACAGAGCTCTGGAACAGGCTGCCCGGGGTGGGCTGTGAAGTCTCCTTCTCTGGAGACATTTAAGACCCACCTGGATGTGTTCCTGTGCAACTTGGTCTAGGTGATCCTGCTGTGGCAGGAGGATTGGACTAGATGATCTTTAGAGGTCCTTTCCAACCCCTAATGTTCTGTGATTCTATGCTGCTAAGGCTAGGACACAAAAAAAGTCAACATATGAGAACAAAGGGAACAACTCTTTTCTGTTTTCTATTGACAACACAGAGTTGACTTTGCAAGAAAAGGTTTAAAAAAAAGTAATCTAAACAAGAAAATCAAAACTATTATTTTCAGCTTGGTCATCTGCAGTTTTTCCATTAGAGAGATATAAGATAGCACATTCCATAATTATCTTTTACATTACGTAGGGTAGGTATAGGTTTGATGTATTATAAAACCAGAAAGAAAATTATCTGTAACGAGAAGGCAGGGGGGAAAAAAATGTTTACCTTCTTGAAATTATCCCTTTTAGCTTCTCAGAAATGAAACATTAAGTAATAGAAGAATGCAAAGCGTGGATGGAGCCAAGCCAACCATTTTCAGACCGCTGCATTTGGAGGACATTTGCAACCATTATCTTTTTATTCCAATTGGGAATATTAAGGTTTCATTTACATTTTCAGAATTTTCTGCGGCACTGAAATTCTGGTTCCCAGCCAGCTCTAATTTTAAGTAGATTGTGCACCATGAATAATGGTGGCAGGGTCTTTACTACTTACTCCTGCAAAGTTGGAAAGGAGCACCTTGCTTGCTGCAGTTCTATAGAGGCAGCAGGACCCTGAGTCAGGGAGAGGATGGGTTTGTGTGTGATTTTAGCCCGCACAGGTAGGTTTGGATTGTGTAGGAAAGAAGAGTGAAGGTGCAAAAGGAATAATACAGGTTGTAAGTGCTTAGGAACAAGCGTGCTTTTGGTTCTGGCTTTGTGTGGCCTTTAGCAATATAGATCATAGAATCATAGAATCATTAGGGATTGGAAGGGACCTTGAAAGATCATCCAGTCTAATCCCCCTGCAACAGCAGGATCACCTAGACCAAGTCACACAGGAACACATCCAGGCGGGTTTTAAACATCTCCAGTGAAGGAGACTCCCAACCTCCCTGGGCAGCCTGTTCCAGTGCTCCATCACCCTCACTGTGAAGAAGGTCCTTCTGATATTTATGTGGAACCTTCCTAATATCCAATCTAACCCTCCTCTGGTGCAACTAAAACACCCTTCCCTTGTATCCTGTCACTAGATGCCTGGGAGAAAAGCCCAACCCCTGTCTGACTACAACTCCTCTTCAGGTAGTTATAGAGAGTTATAAGGTCCCCCTGAGTCTCCTCTTCAAACTGAGCACCAACAACTCCCTCAGCCTCTCCTCATAAGACTTTCCCTCCAGTCCCTTCCCCAGCCTCGTTGCTCCTCTGGACCTACTCCAGTACCTCAATCTCTTTCTTGAAGTGAGGGGACCAGAACTGCCCCCAATACTTGAGGTGAGACCTCACCAGTGGTCAGTACAGGGGGAGAATTACATCCCTAGTCATGCTGGCAACACTCTCTTGTGTCAGATGCTGCACAGCCATGGAGCAAAATGTTGATGACCTGGAGAGCCCGTATGCTGAGTGCTCTATCTGCTACGTGTTCATGTTCACAGCTTCTAGCTCCAAGCCAATCCAGCAGTGAGGGCCAGCACTGCCCATTAGCAGTATCTGTGACACATGAAGCTGTGCTGGCAGCCACACCAAGCTGTTTATGTCCTCTGCTTTCCTCTACAATTGAGGAGAGTGAGCACTCACCTCCTCAGAGCACCTAATGTCATGAGGAGAAAGGACCAGTGCCAACAGCAGACATAGCCCACGTGAGACTGGTGCCTGGTACAGGGACATATTCTGTCCCATCTGGCTAATATTCTTCACAGAAATCATTTTCTTCCCATAAAGAGTGGTGAGGCCTTGGAACAGGTTGCCCATGGAGCTGGTGGAGGCATTGTCCCCAGAGATGTTAAAAAAATGGGTAGACGTGGTGTTTCAGGAGATGGTTTAGTGGTTAGAGGTTGTAGGGTGAGTGGACTTGATGTCCTACAAGTAGTGTAGGACTTAATGATCTTAAAAGTCTTTTTCAAACTTGATTCTACGATTGTGTGTGGGAAAGAAGCTACAGCCACCTCTCTTTGCCCAGTCCTCCTTGCCCCCTCCCAGTCTCAGTGCACCGTAGCTACTTTTCCATGCTGCTGGTGGCAGGTGCAGAGCTGGGAAGCAGGAGCCGTCTGCAGCTGCCAGCAGGCAGCCCCCAAGGGATCAGCTAGTAATGGATCTCACCAGGATGTTGAGGGTCTAGAGGCAGGACTCAGGCTGACTGAAGGGATTGAAACAAGTCGCAGAAATATCGCAGCCTCATCAGGAAGGAAACGCTGTATAATTTGCAGCTGGGAATGAATGTGATTATTTGCCATGCGAAGGGATTTTGCCAGATTAAAGTGGCCTTCATCAGCAGAGATTGTTGCGTTTGACATTATCTGGTGACTTTTATTTAATGCCTCTGTGCCTTTTCTGAGAGCTTCCTTCTCTGAGCATGCATCATCCCGACTAATTAGAAACAGGTATTTGATTCCCTCTTCCCTGCCAACCCCAAGATGTGTGAGCTGAAACCATAGCCCTCTCCAGTCCCTCTGCAAGGATTAAACAAAAGGTGAAGTCACTTGCTCCGACAGTCCTGCCAGCTGAGTATATTCCACAGACAGGAAATGGGATGGTCATATTTATCCCACCTGATTTCAGCCACTTTAAAAAAATTAGCTCTTTAGTCCAACCTAGTTCATCCTAACTCCTTCCTGCAGAGGAAGGTCTGCAGAAACGGCTCTCCCAGCTGGGGATAGATGGGGTGAATCATCCCTGGAGGTCCCGACTCACCTCCAGATGTTTGGTGAGTATGTCTCTCTTAAAGATACGATGTAAGAACAGTGACCACCTGCCAGTTATCTGAGGGAGCCCTGGTCTCCTCAGCCATGTTGCTGTTGTTGGAGGTTTGTGTGAGACACTGCAAGATCAGATGATCAGCATACAGCTTATGGTTAGAACCTGTGCCAGAAGGCTGTAGACCGTGTTTTACCCCTTTGTCATACCTGTCTTGTTTTATAAGGTCTGGATGATTAAGAAAATAGTTTGTGAATTCACTATAGTGTGGCCTTGGAGATGGGTCCTGTAGAGTTTCCTGAAAGAACTGGAAAAGTGGATTCTGCAAGGTTGTTCCCTGAGCTCGGGTTTGTGGTGAGATGGTCTTTGCTGCCCAGTTTCAGAGAAGTTCATGAAAGAAGAAAACAGAGAGGAAGGCAGAGGCTGCTCCAAAATGAGGTCCCTGTGCAGAGGAAAGCCCAACCCATCTCTAGCAGTAGATGTCAATTCAGTGACACTTGTACAATGCACATAAATATATGTCCTTTCTGTCACTGCAACCCCCTGCAGTCGTGTGTCTTGCAGTTTCTCTTTGCTGTGGGTGAAAGGTGCTGTGATCGTTCTCCAGGAGCACAGAGCTGGCAGCACATGTGGTGGGCTGGGTCTTATTTCCATGTTGTAGCACCCCCTTTCCACCTTGCCCCTCGTGCTGCCTGTGCGTGAGCTCTGTCACTGTCTGCTCTCTGCTGGGAAGTGATCTCAGAGATTTGACTTAGGCGGTTTTAGTGTGTTTGATCTAAGTGGACGAACTGGAATGGTGGAACCTAGAAAAGTCATGCAGCTGGTGGGCTCCATAGGTTTCGTCTGTCTTTCCTACTTTCATTTCAGTGATTAGCAGAGAGTAGTTTCTCACTCAATGGAACGACAGACCACGTAGGTTGGCTTGTCAATTCATGTTAGAACACAGTAAAGCACAGCAGCTGGACCCAGGGCTTCATGGGGCTCTGAGCAACCTGTTGTAGAGATGTCCCTGCTCATTGCAGGGGCGTTGGAGTAGAAGACTTTAGAGGTCCCTTCCAATCCAATATATTCTCTGATCCTATGACTCATGCAGAACTGGAAATGTCATGACACGCACTGTCATGAGCTGGTTCAGAGCCCTCATCTGGACTAAGACTGTTACCATCCAATAAACCACATCTCTGGGGAGTAACTCAGGTCAGCAGAAAGACAATGCTGTTTCCCTACAGAAAAATAAAGAGTGTTTCTCACGAGAAGTCCTCTTCAGTCAGACATTGCAGCTTCATCAAATAGCATTGTGAGTTACCTCCTGTCTGGGACAGTGCTCTGCATCTAGAGAGGAGCACAGAAATAATCTAGACAGAATGCACAAATACTGAGATCATTCCAAAATTATCTTCCACTCTTCAAAATTATTTGAGAAGATTTTAATATAAATTAATGCCTACTCGACTCATTTGCTTCTATAGCTGTTGAGTGGTTACACATAATTGGCTATTTGATTGCAGCAAGTGCAAAATACCTAGATTTTTAAGATATTATGATTAATATCTTGTCTAACCATCTGCTGAATGCAAAACAGAGAATGTCAGTATGCAAATTACTCATTAAGGCCTTAGCTCTCTTCTGAGGTTCAATATGTCTTGCAGAAAACAGAGATTTGGGTTTTAAACTTCGGGTGATGGAAGAGCTAGCCTGGTGATCTTGTGTCCAGTGTGGCTCCACGCCGGTGTTTCTTCCTTCTGGGGGTACCTGGTACAACAGACACCTCACCAGAGTGGTTGTTTGGATGTTGTTAGCACGTTCCCTGTCTAGCTAAATCTCGTAGTTGTCTCCAGGTCTTGTTATTAACTCTGAAAAGAATTGAAAAGCAAAGCAGGTTCACTCAGTTTATTGCTTTTTTTCCCCACTCACACCTTGAAGTGTAGATTAAGAACTGAGACAGACCTTGGGCTTCCCTGGAAGCAGCTGGAGAACATGGCTTTAGGTAACTGCCTGGGTAAATGATGGGCCTGCAAGAGTGAGCTGCACCTTTTGGACCTTCACACTCCTGTTTGATTCTCCTCTCTGTATCCAGGTCTCTTTCTGGACGCATAGTGGGTGGCGTCTGGTGGTTCTTCACCTTGATCATCATATCCTCCTACACAGCTAACCTGGCTGCCTTCCTCACTGTGGAAAGGATGGTTTCTCCCATCGAGAGTGCAGAGGACTTGGCCAAGCAGACAGAAATCGCCTATGGGACCCTGGAGGCTGGGTCCACTAAAGAATTTTTTAGGGTAAAAAGGAAACTTTAATGCAAACGTTTTGACTAGTCCCTTGTTTGACAAGTCCTCCAGGCCCATCCTCTCTCATCCTCAGCTCAGGTCTGGTTTTTCTCTTGTTTTACCTTCCCGTGTCAGGACCTGCTGCATTTTTCCTTAGAACAGCAAAAGCCCAGCTCTCTGTGTGCTGCTCAGAAGGCTGGCAGTGTCTCCAGTGCATGTGATGTTCTAGGACTGTAAACACAAACATGGGATATTTCTGTGTGTCTCCGCACTACCAAGGAGCTACTCTGAGCAGCTCCAAAAGAAACCATGTCGTGGTTTCCAGCTTGAGTTTCTCTTGCTTTGGTTCACACAAACACTGTGAGTGAGGCTTGATCTGGGCTCTGATGCAGAAATGGCAGAAGGTTCATTAACATCCCATTACCCCTGTGGCCTTCCCTAGGCCATCCCCTATGTGGGTACAGGTTCAGCCCAAGCTGGAAGTCTCAGCTGGTACCCAAACCTCTGTTAACACTTCTCTTGGGTTTCTGCTGTCCTACACAGCGATCCAAAATAGCAGTGTTTGAGAAGATGTGGACATACATGAAGTCAGCTGAACCCTCCGTTTTTGTGAGGACGACGGAAGAGGGGATGATCCGGGTGAGGAAGTCGAAAGGGAAGTATGCCTACCTCTTGGAGTCCACGATGAACGAGTACATTGAGCAGCGGAAGCCCTGTGACACCATGAAGGTGGGAGGTAACTTGGACTCCAAAGGCTATGGCATTGCAACGCCAAAGGGGTCTGCACTGAGGTAAGTAGCTTGGATTTGCTTTCCCTTGCCAAATGAACCAGCAAATCAATGTATGCACACAGTTCCAACTCCATTGCCATGTCAGTCATGAAAGCTTGGGGCAAGGAGGTGGGGGGAGGTGGAGATGAGGGGATATGAAAACAGGGGGATGTGCAGGGAAGTAAAATACTCAGCTCCCACTGAGCAGCAACAAGAGCATCTAATTGTTCAAGCTCTGTGCTTGGAGACTGGATCCTGGCTGATCCCCTTGCTATGAGTGTGTCTGCTGTATCAGGTGATGGCAGAGGGGCTGCTGTGGTGTAACCATTGGTTTCACAGAGCATTATCCGGAAGGGACGCTCGCCCTGTGCCATGTGAGCTGCACAGCTTTGCAGAGTTGGTATTACCCTGGCTTGGATCAATGCTTGCAGAGGGAGTCCTCACGGGGAAAGCATTTTGGTGTTTCCCAAAACAAAATGCTATTCAGAAAGGCTGGAAAGCCAGTTTTGAAGGCACCCTACAGAAGGTGTCCATTTTCATCCACCAAGTCAGTTCAGATCCTAGCAAGCACCGGACTGATGGCAAGTCCAAAGGGGCACAAATCCTGCGTTGCTGAGCGCAGATGTGCAGCTCTCTCATGGCTTTGCCTATTGTCATGGGAAATAACTTCTGGAACCTTCATTTTAAAAAGAGGAACCATTAAAGAGCTTACAGCTAGGTCTGAGTTGGTTGCAGTGCTTGGGCACTGCACACAGCCATGCTCCTAGACACGAGCTGGCCCTTGTAGAGCGGGTGGTGCAAACTGATCTGCTTCGAGCAACCTTGTTGCAGTCTGCAGACTGGGACAGTGACCTGAGTCCCGTCAGAGCTGTGGTTCCTCTGGGCAGCAGCTGTGGAAGTTTCTGCTGTTACAACCGTGAGGAATACAAGTTGTGAGGAGTTAGTAGCGCTAAGAAATCCTGAGAAGCCACAGCTGTAAGTAATCTTAAAGCTCCACACAGCTCCAGACATCCCTCAGTTTGATTCTTCAACTGATTTAGTTATTCACTGGACTTATTTTAACCAAAATATTTTATCACAATCACATGTGTGTCCTTATATTTACTTGCCAGCACAAGTGAATGCAGACATTTAATCCATGGTCTCTGGATTATAAGAAACCAGCTGAGCATTTGCTGATGGATTTGTCTGCTTACACAGCTCTTGAGCCAAAGCCAGCCCTAAGAATTGAAGATTTATCAACTGGTAGTAGATGAGGCCCAAGGATTTTGATTACTGCACCTATTAATTCAGGTCAACTTAGATTCAACACTTTCCATATCAGCAGCATCTTTAAAGAAGCTCATGAGTGCAGTACAAGTGGCCCAGAATCCAGGCTCTGAAATGACTTGGGGCTCTCCAAATGAAGGTGGATATGCTCTCACAGCCTTGAGACGTGTTTGGTGACACTCCAGTGTTTGCTTTCTGTCTTGCAAATATGGAAATTAGGGTACAGGGTTGATTCTATTTATTCATTTAAACAAATAAATCTCGTATCCTAATTTTGATATTAGAAAAGCAAACGGGAACATCCTACCTGTCTTGTAACTGTTGGCATGGGAAGGAACCGTTTCTCATCCTTCGAATTAAAACAAACCACAAAAAAGAAAAATGGCACCGATCATTTTAATCTTGCAGCTCGAAGCATCCCTCTGCTAGGCATGGTTCCCAAAACTCCCTAACGTTCCTTTCTGTTTCCTCTTCTTCACCCTGGCTGCATGTCCAACAAATTTCTTATGGGCCTAATGGCAAAGGAGGAATGCTTGGTTTTCCATCCAATGGTGTTTCTTTGGAGCAGTTGCTGTCAGTCGTTGTCCCATCATGTTTGTTTTGTCCCTGTTGTTCTCATTGTTTTAACCTTACTAGTTCCCTACGGTCATCACGTATTGTCTGTCCTTCCCTTGGGGTCCTGCACGTGAGAGGTTGCCCTGAGCAAAATGACTTTCACAAGACATCTCATGAGGTACAGAATGGTCAGTGTCTCTTATGCAGGCTTCATCTTCATTCACTTCCATCCCCGGAGTGGAGGCTTGGAGCCAGGTGTGGAGGCACACGTGAGCCAGGCCTGGTGTAGATCAGGTGTAAAAGCTGGGCTGCATTTCTGCTTCTGCTGCATTCTGTCCCCTCTGGAACCAGACTGGTTTTCCTGCATTTAGGAGAGCTGACTAGGAAAGGGTCCTAGAGAGATGCTGAGAGGGAGCTCACCAGTGTTGTTCCTGCTTCTCTGTGGGAACACAATACCAGGGTGTTACTGTGGGTGAATGAAAAGAAGGTTGAAAAATTTCTGTGTTGTAGCAGGTACAATCCTGCCTCTCAGGCCATCACTTTGCCTCTTTCCCCTCTGCGGATCTGGCTTTGAATACCTTTTTGGCCTCCAGATGTTAAAACTCTGTTGGATTTAGGCAGGGCTGAGAAGGGCAGTGGTGGGACAGTAGAACAGCAGCTAGTTCAAGGTGTGACCCTGTCTAACATGACAGAGCCACGTAGCTCCAAATCCCATCTCTTTACCTGGCAGGAGTTCTTCTCCAGTGTTGGACAAGTGCTCAAAAAGAGGGAAAAACACCAAAGTATCCAAAACTGAGGGATTAGTACCCAAGAGATCCCAGGAGAGTCTGGAGTCAAGGAATAGGGAGGCTTTTGAGACTGAGATCTGGGAGTGCAGCAGACTGGCGTTACCGTTCCTCACAGCTTGTCCCCATGAGCTGAAGAGAGAGACCATCAACCTGTACGAAGCTTCCTAGGAAAGATAACACTTAGCACGTGGCCCCAAGAAAATCTTGCAGCTGACGTTGTGCTCGGGGGAAGAGCAACGCATTCACTCTGGTAACCCCTTGTACCCACCCAGAAGCTACAATGCATTTTGGCCCACGAGTTCACTAACCCTTCGCACGCGGGTCAGACATCAGAGTGTTGATTAACCCCCACGCTGGCTTAGAAGACTGAAATAATTATCACCTTCCGTGTGTCAAGTTCTTTCTGGAGCTACGCTCACGTGTTTCTGCTGGCTTTAAGTGCAACCAAAGTTAGATGCTGACTGCAGTGCAGCTGCAGTTAAAAGGGAAAACACTCAGCCCGCTCCAAAACTACCCCTTTGCCTTCTCTTGGACTGGTAGCTAGTTTGGCTGCATCTGGATTTTGCTTTTTGAAGGCTGGACTCTGCCTGAAGGAGGCTCCCAGTCCTTTTGAAGGCTTCAGTGCCCAGATGGGATCTCAACATGCAGAGCCATTGTGGGCTTGTGAGGTCGGCACATCCCTCTTGCTCATAGCCAGGCTTTTGTGAGACTGCAGTACAAGAAAACAACCCCTTTGGTGAGGCTTTCATGGTGGGGTAG